>CM060449.1:47159170-48448817 GCA_030545235.1 Helianthus tuberosus | reverse complement strand
AAAATTGGATCAGAGCAGTGGATCCAGAATAAGCAGATGTTACATACATGTCTCCCCCCTTGAAAGTGATTTCAACATCTGCTGACCTCCTATCTACTGATCGTGCAAACTGCTGACCTCCAAACTACTGATCAAGTAAAGGCCTGATGAAAGACTAAAGCTCTGCTGTTCAATCTACTGCTTTGAGTCAAGCACTGCTGATCCGGACAAGTACTGCTGGGTTACAGCAGTGGAAGGATGCAATAGTTATTTAGATGTCTTTATGTAATGAATTGTAATAGCAGTAGTTAGCATAGCAGTGTTTGTATTGATCAGAGGTTAGAGTTTGTTAGGAGGTTAGATGTCACTTTCATGGTGACGTCAGCTTAGATGCTCAGTGGTTTGCTAGTGCCTATAAATAGAACAGTGCTTTGTACTGTTTTATCATCTCTTTGCAAAATCGTCTTCTCTGCACGAACAAACACTGAGCTCTGGCTGAGGGGGAGTTTGTATTAAGCATTGCATTGTAATCGTTGTTGAAATTAAATTCAATCTTTCGGTTCTTTGTGAAAAGTGTTTATTCAAAGCAATACTCTCGTTTAATTGTATGCAAAGTTTGTTTACATCTTAATTCCGCTGCACAACTCATTCATCTTCATTCTAATTCAAACGAAAAATACAATCAAAACCAAACTCAGATCCAACAAATGAAAGTGTTATATGCAATATCGTATGTTTGCTTTTGAATGGTTATAGATGGGATGTTTATATGGGCGTAAACTATTAACGTGAGTGCGTGTTATGTGATAGATGCGTGTAGGAACTTTATATTTTATTTAAAACCATTAACAAACTAAATGGTAATCATATTAGGACGTGATTGACCAACCCTGACAGTTAGCTATTTTAAGAGTTCAACCGAGCAACCAAAGGTGAGTTCACACTTACTACATCCTCTTTATTCCGGTGGTTGGGAATGGGTAAAGGATTTAATTGGAAACTGCGTGACCTCCTGGTTTGGAACACGTACTACATCCTCTTTATTGAAGGGTGATAACATATACTAAGGATTTAATTAGAACCTGCGTGATCTCCTGGTTTGGGGACACGTACCACATCCTCTTTGTTGAAGGCTAATAACATTGATACTAGACCAAAATCTCTATCATGAAGTCCCTCATTTTTATATCGACTTAATCGCCGGGCCAATGGCGAGCGGGTCATTAGTTAGATAGCGCTATTTAGGTTTGACAAGCCTCACACCGTGCTGTAGAGGACGGGCGTGAACTAATGGATCTGAGCACTAGTCAATGATGATAGACATTGACGTTAGGGCACCAACTTACTTCAGTCAGTGGTCGATATGGTAACGGGTCTAGTGGGATATTCATGGGGTAGCCCCCACGGCTGGGAGCCAGAGTAAAAGGAAAGGATTAATCATCTTTTGAACTATCGGGTAACCCCCACGACAAGTAAGCCAGCTAAAGGAAAACTATGTTTTTGAAACAACTTAAAACGAACACCCAACTGTGAACTTGCTCAACTTTGTTGTTGATTCGTTACTATATGCCTTGCAGGTCGTTAGGTTTTTAGCTGGAGCTTGCGTTGGAGCAGGAGTCGTTGTGGGACATGAACCGCTGCGTGTTCATGAAAAACTTTATTAAATTTAAAACTTATATTTTGGTTTTGAACTTAAATGCTTCCGCTGACTGTTAAACTTGGTTTTGGACTTTGGTTTGGAGAACTTTAGACGTTTGGTTTTAATTTACTTTACTTAATGTTTATTATAATTGGTGGTATGATCCTGGCCAGTCACACGCCTCGCGGTAATACTTCGCTTGTGGATTTTGAGGGTGTGACATAATCCGCATATATATCACCATTGCCCTTGATTTTCTTGACTGTATATCTCTTAAATGTCAAGATATACACGTGTGATTTAGTTTACGAAGATTTTTCAATGCCGAGAACCTCGATCAGAGAGTAAAAAAGGCGTAAGGTTCACAATGGTGTAAAATTAAAATGGGATATACCGGGCTAGGATTCGGGTTACAGGAACAAGGGCCAAACCAACCACCCAAGAATTGAATCGTCGAGCGAAAACACTTGACAACCTCCTAGAAGCAGCTTTTCTTGCCACAAGACCTTTCTCCATCAATTAGGAATCTGATGCCGTCACTAAACACATTCCTTAAATTATAGCCACTTGTTGAGTGTTTTTTTTTTTTGTGTCTAATCCCCATATATATCACCATTGCCCTTGATTTTCTTGACTGTATATCTCTTAAATGTCAACATATACACGTGTGATTTAGTTTACGAAGATTTTTCAATGCCGAGAACCTCGATCAGAGAGTAAAAAAGACGTAAGGTTCACAATGGTGTAAAATTAAAATGGGATATAGCGGGCTAGGATTCGAGTTACAGGAACAAGGGCCAAACCAACCACCCAAGAATAGAATCGTCGAGCAAAAACACTTGACAACCACCTAGAAGCAGCTTTTCTTGCCACCAGACCTTTCTCCATCAATTAGAAATCTGATACCGTCACTAAACACATTCCTTAAATTGTAGCAATTTGTGAAGTGTTTTTTTTGGTGTCTAATCCGCATATATATCACCATTGCCCTTGATTTTCTTGACTGTATATCATTTAAATGTCAACATATACACGTGTGATTTAGTTTACGAAGATTTTTCAATGCCAAGAACCTCGATCAGAGAGTAAAAAAGGAGTAAGGTTCACAATGGTGTAAAATTAAAATGGGATATACCGGGCTAGGATTCGAGTTACAGGAACAAGGGCCAAACCAACCACCCAAGTATGGAATCGTCGAGCGAAAACACTGACAACCTCCTAGAAGCAGCTTTTCTTGCCACCAGACATTTCTCCATCAATTAGGAATCTGATGCCGTCACTAAACACATTCCTTAAATTGTAGCCATTTGTTGAGTGTTTTTTTTTTGTATCTAATACGCATATATATCACCATTGCCCTTGATTTTCTTGACTGTATATCTCTTAAATGTCAACAGATACACGTGTGATTTAGTTTACGAAGATTTTACAATGACGAGAACCTTGATCAGAGAGTAAAAAAGGAGTAAGGTTCACAATAGTGTAAAATTAAAATGTGATATACCGGAATAGAATTCGAGTTACAGGAACAAGGGCAAACCAACCACCCAAGAATGGAATCGTCGAGCGAACACACTTGACAACCTCATAGAAGCAGCTTTTTTGCCACCAAACATTTCTCCATCAATTAGGAATCTGATGCACTCACTAAACACATTGCTTATATTGTGGCCATTAGTTGAGTGTTTTTTTGGGTGTCTAATCCGCATATATATCACCATTGCCCTTGATTTTCTTGACTGTATATCTCTTAAATGTCAACATATACACGTGTGATTTAGTTTACGAAGATTTTTCAATGCCGAGAACCTCGATCAGAGAGTAAAAAAGGCGTAAGGTTCACAATGGTGTAAAAATAAAATGGGATACACCGGGCTAGGATTCGAGTCACAGGAACAAGGGCCAAACCAACCACCCAAGAATGGAATCGTCGAGCGAAAACACTTAACACCTTCCTACAAGCAGCTTTTCTTGCCACCAGACCTTTCTCCATCAATTAGGAATCTGATGCCGTCACTAAACACATTTCTTAAATTGTAGCCATTTATTGAGTGTTTTTTTTGGCGTCTAATCCGCATATATATCACCATTGCCCTTGATTTTCTTGGCTGTATATCTCTTAAGTGTCAACATATACACGTGTGATTTAGTTTACTTAAGATTTTTCAATGCCGAGAAACTTGATCAGAGAGTAAAAAAGGCGTAAGGTTCACAATGGTGTAAAAATAAAATGGGATACACCGGGCTAGGATTCGAGTCACAGGAACAAGGGCCAAACCAATCACCTAAGAATGCAATCGTCCAGCGAAAACACTTGACAACCTCATAGAAGCAGCTTTTTTGCCACCAGACATTTCTCCATCAATTAGGAATCTGATGCACTCACTAAACACATTGCTTATATTGTGGCCATTAGTTGAGTGTTTTTTTGGGTGTCTAATCCGCATATATATCACCATTGCCCTTGATTTTCTTGACTGTATATCTCTTAAATTTCAACATATACACGTGTGATTTAGTTTACGAAGATTTTTCAATGCCGAGAACCCTGATCAGAGAGTAAAAAAGGAGTAAGGTTCACAATGGTGTAAAATTAAAATGGGATATACCGGGCTAGGATTCGATTTACAGTAAAAAGGGACAAACCAACCACCCAAGAATGGAATCGTTGAGCGAAAACACTTGACAACCTCCTAGAAGCAGCTTTTCTTGCCACTAGACATTTCTCCATCAATTAGGAATCTGATGCCGTGACTAAACACATTCCTTAAATTGTAGCCATTTGTTGAGTTTTTTTTTGGTGTCTAATCCGCATATATATCACCTTTGCCCTTAATTTTCTTGACTGTATATCTCTTAAATGTCAACATATACATGTGTGATTTAGTTTACGAATATTTTTCAATGCCGAGAACCCCGATCAGAGAATAAAAAAGGCGTAAGGTTCACAATGGTGTAGAATTAAAATGGGATATACCGGGCTAGGATTAAAGTTACTGGAACAAGGGCCAAACCAACCACCCAAGAAAGGAATCGTCGAGCGAAAACACTTGACAACCTCCTAGAAGCAGCTTTTCTTGCCACCAGACCTTTCTCCATCAATTAGGAATCTGATGCCGTCACTAAACACATTCCATAAATTCTAGCCATTTGTTGAGTGTTTGTTTTGGTGTCTAATCCACATATATATCACCATTGCCCTTGATTTTCTTGACTGTATATCTCTTAAATGTCAACATATACACGTGTGATTTAGTTTACGAAGATTTTTCAATGCCGAGAACCTCGATCAGAGAGTAAAAAAGGTGAAAGGTTCACAGTGGTGTAAATTTAAAATGGGATATACCGGGCTAGGATTCGAGTTACAGGAACAAGGGCCAAACCAACCACCCAAGAATGGAATCGTCGAGCGAAAACACTTGACAACCTCCTAGAAGCAGCTTTTCTTGCCACCAGACCTTTCTCCATCAATTAGGAATCTGATGCCGTCACTAAACACATTCCATAAATTCTAGCCATTTGTTGAGTGTTTGTTTTGGCGTCTAATCCGCATATATATCACCATTGCCCTTGATTTTCTTGACTGTATATCTCTTAAATGTCAACATATACACGTGTGATTTAGTTTACGAAGATTTTTCAATGCCGAGAAACTTGATCAGAGAGTAAAAAAGGCGTAAGGTTCACAATGGTGTAAAAATAAAATGGGATACACCGGGCTAGGATTCGAGTCACAGGAACAAGGGCCAAACCAATCACCCAAGAATGCAATCGTCCAGCGAAAACACTTGACAACCTCATAGAAGCAGCTTTTTTGCCACCAGACATTTCTCCATCAATTCGGAATCTGATGCACTCACTAAACACATTGCTTATATTGTGGCCATTAGTTGAGTGTTTTTTTGGGTGTCTAATCCGCATATATATCACCATTGCCCTTGATTTTCTTGACTGTATATCTCTTAAATTTCAACATATACACGTGTGATTTAGTTTACGAAGATTTTTCAATGCCGAGAACCCTGATCAGAGAGTAAAAAAGGAGTAAGGTTCACAATGGTGTAAAATTAAAATGGGATATACCGGGCTAGGATTCGATTTACAGTAAAAATGGCCAAACCAACCACCCAAGAATGGAATCGTTGAGCGAAAACACTTGACAACCTCCTAGAAGCAGCTTTTCTTGCCACTAGACATTTCTCCATCAATTAGGAATCTGATGCCGTGACTAAACACATTCCTTAAATTGTAGCCATTTGTTGAGTTTTTTTTTGGTGTCTAATCCGCATATATATCACCTTTGCCCTTAATTTTCTTGACTGTATATCTCTTAAATGTCAACATATACATGTGTGATTTAGTTTACGAATATTTTTCAATGCCGAGAACCCCGATCAGAGAATAAAAAAGGCGTAAGGTTCACAATGGTGTAAAATTAAAATGGGATATACCGGGCTAGGATTAAAGTTACTGGAACAAGGGCCAAACCAACCACCCAAGAAAGGAATCGTCGAGCGAAAACACTTGACAACCTCCTAGAAGCAGCTTTTCTTGCCACCAGACCTTTCTCCATCAATTAGGAATCAGATGCCGTCACTAAACACATTCCATAAATTCTAGCCATTTGTTGAGTGTTTGTTTTGGTGTCTAATCCGCATATATATCACCATTGCCCTTGATTTTCTTGACTGTATATCTCTTAAATGTCAACATATACACGTGTGATTTAGTTTACGAAGATTTTTCAATGCCGAGAACCTCGATCAGAGAGTAAAAAAGGCGAAAGGTTCACAGTGGTGTAAATTTAAAATGGGATATACCGGGCTAGGATTCGAGTTACAGGAACAAGGGCCAAACCAACCACCCAAGAATGGAATCGTCGAGCGAAAACACTTGACAACCTCCTAGAAGCAGCTTTTCTTGCCACCAGACCTTTCTCCATCAATTAGGAATCTGATGCCGTCACTAAACACATTCCATAAATTCTAGCCATTTGTTGAGTGTTTGTTTTGGTGTCTAATCCGCATATATATCACCATTGCCCTTGATTTTCTTGACTGTATATCTCTTAAATGTCAACATATACACGTGTGATTTAGTTTACGAAGATTTTTCAATGCCGAGAACCTCGATCAGACAGTAAAAAAGGCGTAAGGTTCACAATGGTGTAAATTTAAAATGGGATATACCGGGCTAGGATTCGAGTTACAGGAACAAGGGCCAAACCAACCACCAAAGAATGGAATCGTCGAGCGAAAACACTTGACAACCTCCTAGAAGCAGCTTTTCTTACCACCAGACCTTTTTCCATCGATTAGGAATCTGATGTCGTCACTAAACACATTCCTTAAATTGTAGCCATTTGTTGAGTGTTTTTTTTTGGTGTCTAATCCGCATATATATCACCATTGCCAATGATTTTCATAACTGTATATCTCGTAAATGTCAACATATACACGTGTGATTTAGTTTACGAAGATTTTTCAATGCCGAGAACCTCGATCCGAGAGTAAAAAAGGCATAAGGTTCACAATGGTGTAAAATTAAAATGGGATATACCGGGCTAGTATTTGAGTTACAGGAACAAGGGCCAAACCAACCACCCAAGAATGGAATCGTCGAGTGAAAACACTTGACAACCTCTTAGAAGCAGTTTTTCTTGCCACCAGACATTTCTCCATCAATTAGGAATCTGATGCCGTCACTAAACACATTCCTTAAATTGTAGCCATTTGTTGAGTGTTTTTTTTTTGTGTCTAATCCGCAGATATGTCACCATTGCCATTGATTTTCTTGACTGTATATCTCTTAAATGTCAACATATACACGTGTGATTTAGTTTACGAAGATTTTTCAATGCCGAGAACCTCGATCAGAGAGTAAAAATGGCGTAAGGTTCACAATGGAGTAAAATTAAAATGGGATATACCGGGGCTAGGATTCGAGTTACAGGAACAAGGGCCAAACCAACCACCCAAGAACGGAATCGTCGAGCGAAAACACTTGATAACCTCCTAGAAGCAGCTTTTCTTGCAACCAGACATTTCTCCATCAATTAGGAATCTGATGCCGTCACTAAACACATTCCTTAAATTGTAGCCATTTGTTGAGTGTTTTTTTTGGTGCCTAATCCGCAGATATATGACCATTGCCATTGATTTTCTTGACTGTATATCTCTTAAATGTCAACATATACACGTGTGATTTAGTTTACGAAGATTTTTCAATGCCGAGAACCTCGATCAGACAGTCAAAAAGGCGTAAGCTTCACGGTTGTGTAAATTTAAAATGGGATATACCGGGCAAAGATTCGAGTTACAGGAACAAGGGCCAAACCAACCACCCAAGAATGGAATCGTCGAGCGAAAACACTTGACAACCTCCTAGAAGCAGCTTTTCTTGCTACCAGACCTTTCTCTATCAATTAGGAATCTGATGTCGTCACCAAACACATTCCTTAAATTGTAGCCATTTGTTGAGTGTTTGTTCTGGTGTCTAATCCGCATATATATCACCATTGCCCTTGATTTTCTTGACTGTATATCACTTAAATGTCAACATATACACGTGTGATTTAGTTTACGAAGATTTTTCAATGCCGAGAACCTCGATCAGACAGTAATAAAGGCATAAGGTTCACAGTGGTGTAAATTTAAAATGGGATATACCGGGCTAGGATTCGAGTTACAGGAACAAGGGCCAAACCAACCACCCAAGAATGGAATCATCGAGCGAAAACACTTGGCAACCTCCTAGAAGCAGCTTTTCTTGCCACCAGACCTTTCTCCATCGATTAGGAATCTGATGTCGTCACTAAACACATTCCTTAAATTGTAGCCATTTGTTGAGTGTTTTTTTTTTGTGTCTAATCCGCATATATATCACCATTGCCCATGATTTTCATAACTGTATATCTCGTAAATGTCAACATATACACGTGTGATTTAGTTTACGAAGATTTTTCAATGCCGAGAACCTCGATCCGAGAGTAAAAAAGGCATAAGGTTCACAATGGTGTAAAATTAAAATGGGATATACCGGGCTAGTATTCGAGTTACAGGAACAAGGGCCAAACCAACCACCCAAGAATGGAATCGTCGAGTGAAAACACTTGACAACCTCCTAGGAGCAGCTTTTCTTGCCACCAGACATTTCTCCATCAATTAGGAATCTGATGCCGTCACTAAACACATTCCTTAAATTGTAGCCATTTGTTGAGTGTTTTTTTTTTGTGTCTAATCCGCAGATATATCAACATTGCCATTGATTTTCTTGACTGTATATCTCTTAAATGTCAACATATACACGTGTGATTTAGTTTACGAAGATTTTTCAATGCCGAGAACCTCGATCAGAGAGTAAAAATTGCGTAAGGTTCACAATGGTGTAAAATTAAAATGGGATATACCGGGGCTAGGATTCGAGTTACAGGAACAAGGGCCAAACCAACCACCAAAGAATGGAATCGTCGAGCGAAAACACTTGACAACCTCCTAGAAGCAGCTTTTATTGCCACCAGACATTTCTCCATCAATTAGGAATCTGATGCCGTCACTAAACACATTCCTTAAATTGTAGCCATTTGTTGAGTGTTTTTTTTGGTGTCTAATCCGCAGATATATCACCATTGCCATTGATTTTCTTGACGGTATATCTCTTAAATGTCAACATATACACGTGTGATTTAGTTTACGAAGATTTTTCAATGCCGAGAACCTCGATCAGAGAGTAAAAATTGCGTAAGGTTCACAATGGTGTAAAATTAAAATGGGATATACCGGGGCTAGGATTCGAGTTACAGGAACAAGGGCAAAACCAACCACCCAAGAATGGAATCGTCGAGCGAAAACACTTGACAACCTCCTAGAAGCAGCTTTTATTGCCACCAGACCTTTCTCCATCAATTAGGAATCTGATGCCGTCACTAAACACATTCCTTAAATTGTAGCCATTTGTTGAGTGTTTTTTTTTGTGTCTAATCCGCAGATATATCACCATTGCCATTGATTTTCTTGACTGTATATCTCTTAAATGTCAACATATACACGTGTGATTTAGTTTACGAAGATTTTTCAATGCCGAGAACCTCGATCAGAGAGTAAAAATGGCGTAAGGTTCACAATGGTGTAAAATTAAAATGGGATATACCGGGGCTAGGATTCGAGTTACAGGAACAAGGGCCAAACCAACCACCAAAGAATGGAATCGTCTAGCGAAAACACTTGACAACCTCCTAGAAGCAGCTTTTATTGCCACCAGACATTTCTCCATCAATTAGGAATCTGATGCCGTCACTAAACACATACCTTAAATTGTAGCCATTTGTTGAGTGTTTTTTTTGGTGTCTAATCCGCAGATATATCACCATTGCCATTGATTTTCTTGACGGTATATCTCTTAAATGTCAACATATACACGTGTGATTTAGTTTACGAAGATTTTTCAATGCCGAGAACCTCGATCAGAGGGTAAAAATGGCGTAAAGTTCACAATGGAGTAAAATTAAAATGGGATATACCGGGGCTAGGATTCGAGTTACAGGAACAAGGGCAAAACCAACCACCCAAGAATGGAATCGTCGAGCGAAAACACTTGACAACCTCCTAGAAGCAGCTTTTATTGCCACCAGACCTTTCTCCATCAATTAGGAATCTGATGCCGTCACTAAACACATTCCTTAAATTGTAGCCATTTGTTGAGTGTTTTTTTTTGTGTCTAATCCGCAGATATATCACCATTGCCATTGATTTTCTTGACTGTATATCTCTTAAATGTCAACATATACACGTGTGATTTAGTTTACGAAGATTTTTCAATGCCGAGAACCTCGATCAGAGAGTAAAAATGGCGTAAGGTTCACAATGGTGTAAAATTAAAATGGGATATACCGGGGCTAGGATTCGAGTTACAGGAACAAGGGCCAAACCAACCACCAAAGAATGGAATCGTCTAGCGAAAACACTTGACAACCTCCTAGAAGCAGCTTTTATTGCCACCAGACATTTCTCCATCAATTAGGAATCTGATGCCGTCACTAAACACATACCTTAAATTGTAGCCATTTGTTGAGTGTTTTTTTTTGGTGTCTAATCCGCAGATATATCACCATTGCCATTGATTTTCTTGACTGTATATCTCTTAAATGTCAACATATACACGTGTAATTTAGTTTACGAAGATTTTTCAATGCCGAGAACCTCGATCAGAGAGTAAAAATGGCGTAAGGTTCACAATGGTGTAAAATTAAAATGGGATATACCGGGGCTAGGATTCGAGTTACAGGAACAAGGGCCAAACCAACCACCAAAGAATGGAATCGTCGAGCGAAAACA
The DNA here is from genome assembly GCA_030545235.1 of Helianthus tuberosus. Taxonomy (NCBI): domain Eukaryota; kingdom Viridiplantae; phylum Streptophyta; class Magnoliopsida; order Asterales; family Asteraceae; genus Helianthus; species Helianthus tuberosus. The sequence continues at coordinate 48,437,867 of CM060449.1, read as the reverse complement.
CTTGACAACCTCCTAGAAGCAGCTTTTATTGCCACCAGACCTTTCTCCATCAATTAGGAATCTGATGCCGTCACTAAACACATTCCTTAAATTGTAGCCATTTGTTGAGTGTTTTTTTTGGTGTCTAATCCGCAGATATATCACCATTGCCATTGATTTTCTTGACGGTATATCTCTTAAATGTCAACATATACACGTGTGATTTAGTTTACGAAGATTTTTCAATACCGAGAACCTCGATCAGAGGGTAAAAATGGCGTAAAGTTCACAATGGAGTAAAATTAAAATGGGATATACCGGGGCTAGGATTCGAGTTACAGGAACAAGGGCAAAACCAACTACCCAAGAATGGAATCGTCGAGCGAAAACACTTGACAACCTCCTAGAAGCAGCTTTTATTGCCACCAGACCTTTCTCCATCAATTAGGAATCTGATGCCGTCACTAAACACATTCCTTAAATTGTAGCCATTTGTTGAGTGTTTTTTTTTGTGTCTAATCCGCAGATATATCACCATTGCCATTGATTTTCTTGACTGTATATCTCTTAAATGTCAACATATACACGTGTGATTTAGTTTACGAAGATTTTTCAATGCCGAGAACCTCGATCAGAGAGTAAAAATGGCGTAAGGTTCACAATGGTGTAAAATTAAAATGGGATATACCGGGGCTAGGATTCGAGTTACAGGAACAAGGGCCAAACCAACCACCAAAGAATGGAATCGTCTAGCGAAAACACTTGACAACCTCCTAGAAGCAGCTTTTATTGCCACCAGACATTTCTCCATCAATTAGGAATCTGATGCCGTCACTAAACACATACCTTAAATTGTAGCCATTTGTTGAGTGTTTTTTTTTGGTGTCTAATCCGCAGATATATCACCATTGCCATTGATTTTCTTGACTGTATATCTCTTAAATGTCAACATATACACGTGTAATTTAGTTTACGAAGATTTTTCAATGCCGAGAACCACGATCAGAGAGTAAAAATGGCGTAAGGTTCACAATGGTGTAAAATTAAAATGGGATATACCGGGGCTAGGATTCGAGTTACAGGAACAAGGGCCAAACCAACCACCAAAGAATGGAATCGTCGAGCGAAAACACTTGACAACCTCCTAGAAGCAGCTTTTATTGCCACCAGACATTTCTCCATCAATTAGGAATCTGATGCCGTCACTAAACACATTCCTTAAATTGTAGCCATTTGTTGAGTGTTTTTTTTGGTGTCTAATCCGCAGATATATCACCATTGCCATTGATTTTCTTGACGGTATATCTCTTAAATGTCAACATATACACGTGTGATTTAGTTTACGAAGATTTTTCAATGCCGAGAACCTCGATCAGAGGGTAAAAATGGCGTAAAGTTCACAATGGAGTAAAATTAAAATGGGATATACCGGGGCTAGGATTCGAGTTACAGGAACAAGGGCAAAACCAACCACCCAAGAATGGAATCGTCGAGCGAAAACACTTGACAACCTCCTAGAAGCAGCTTTTATTGCCACCAGACCTTTCTCCATCAATTAGGAATCTGATGCCGTCACTAAACACATTCCTTAAATTGTAGCCATTTGTTGAGTGTTTTTTTTTGTGTCTAATCCGCAGATATATCACCATTGCCATTGATTTTCTTGACTGTATATCTCTTAAATGTCAACATATACACGTGTGATTTAGTTTACGAAGATTTTTCAATGCCGAGAACCTCGATCAGAGAGTAAAAATGGCGTAAGGTTCACAATGGTGTAAAATTAAAATGGGATATACCGGGGCTAGGATTCGAGTTACAGGAACAAGGGCCAAACCAACCACCAAAGAATGGAATCGTCTAGCGAAAACACTTGACAACCTCCTAGAAGCAGCTTTTATTGCCACCAGACATTTCTCCATCAATTAGGAATCTGATGCCGTCACTAAACACATACCTTAAATTGTAGCCATTTGTTGAGTGTTTTTTTTTGGTGTCTAATCCGCAGATATATCACCATTGCCATTGATTTTCTTGACTGTATATCTCTTAAATGTCAACATATACACGTGTAATTTAGTTTACGAAGATTTTTCAATGCCGAGAACCTCGATCAGAGAGTAAAAATGGCGTAAGGTTCACAATGGTGTAAAATTAAAATGGGATATACCGGGGCTAGGATTCGAGTTACAGGAACAAGGGCCAAACCAACCACCAAAGAATGGAATCGTCGAGCGAAAACACTTGACAACCTCCTAGAAGCAGCTTTTATTGCCACCAGACATTTCTCCATCAATTAGGAATCTGATGCCGTCACTAAACACATTCCTTAAATTGTAGCCATTTGTTGAGTGTTTTTTTTGGTGTCTAATCCGCAGATATATCACCATTGCCATTGATTTTCTTGACGGTATATCTCTTAAATGTCAACATATACACGTGTGATTTAGTTTACGAAGATTTTTCAATGCCGAGAACCTCGACCAGAGGGTAAAAATGGCGTAAAGTTCACAATGGAGTAAAATTAAAATGGGATATACCGGGGCTAGGATTCGAGTTACAGGAACAAGGGCAAAACCAACCACCCAAGAATGGAATCGTCGAGCGAAAACACTTGACAACCTCCTAGAAGCAGCTTTTATTGCCACCAGACATTTCTCCATCAATTAGGAATCTGATGCCGTCACTAAACACATTCCTTAAATTGTAGCCATTTGTTGAGTGTTTTTTTTGGTGTCTAATCCGCAGATATATCACCATTGCCATTGATTTTCTTGACGGTATATCTCTTAAATGTCAACATATACACGTGTGATTTAGTTTACGAAGATTTTTCAATGCCGAGAACCTCGATCAGAGGGTAAAAATGGCGTAAAGTTCACAATGGAGTAAAATTAAAATGGGATATACCGGGGCTAGGATTCGAGTTACAGGAACAAGGGCAAAACCAACCACCCAAGAATGGAATCGTCGAGCGAAAACACTTGACAACCTCCTAGAAGCAGCTTTTATTGCCACCAGACCTTTCTCCATCAATTAGGAATCTGATGCCGTCACTAAACACATTCCTTAAATTGTAGCCATTTGTTGAGTGTTTTTTTTTGTGTCTAATCCGCAGATATATCACCATTGCCATTGATTTTCTTGACTGTATATCTCTTAAATGTCAACATATACACGTGTGATTTAGTTTACGAAGATTTTTCAATGCCGAGAACCTCGATCAGAGAGTAAAAATGGCGTAAGGTTCACAATGGTGTAAAATTAAAATGGGATATACCGGGGCTAGGATTCGAGTTACAGGAACAAGGGCCAAACCAACCACCAAAGAATGGAATCGTCTAGCGAAAACACTTGACAACCTCCTAGAAGCAGCTTTTATTGCCACCAGACATTTCTCCATCAATTAGGAATCTGATGCCGTCACTAAACACATACCTTAAATTGTAGCCATTTGTTGAGTGTTTTTTTTTGGTGTCTAATCCGCAGATATATCACCATTGCCATTGATTTTCTTGACTGTATATCTCTTAAATGTCAACATATACACGTGTAATTTAGTTTACGAAGATTTTTCAATGCCGAGAACCACGATCAGAGAGTAAAAATGGCGTAAGGTTCACAATGGTGTAAAATTAAAATGGGATATACCGGGGCTAGGATTCGAGTTACAGGAACAAGGGCCAAACCAACCACCAAAGAATGGAATCGTCGAGCGAAAACACTTGACAACCTCCTAGAAGCAGCTTTTATTGCCACCAGACATTTCTCCATCAATTAGGAATCTGATGCCGTCACTAAACACATTCCTTAAATTGTAGCCATTTGTTGAGTGTTTTTTTTGGTGTCTAATCCGCAGATATATCACCATTGCCATTGATTTTCTTGACGGTATATCTCTTAAATGTCAACATATACACGTGTGATTTAGTTTACGAAGATTTTTCAATGCCGAGAACCTCGATCAGAGGGTAAAAATGGCGTAAAGTTCACAATGGAGTAAAATTAAAATGGGATATACCGGGGCTAGGATTCGAGTTACAGGAACAAGGGCAAAACCAACCACCCAAGAATGGAATCGTCGAGCGAAAACACTTGACAACCTCCTAGAAGCAGCTTTTATTGCCACCAGACCTTTCTCCATCAATTAGGAATCTGATGCCGTCACTAAACACATTCCTTAAATTGTAGCCATTTGTTGAGTGTTTTTTTTTGTGTCTAATCCGCAGATATATCACCATTGCCATTGATTTTCTTGACTGTATATCTCTTAAATGTCAACATATACACGTGTGATTTAGTTTACGAAGATTTTTCAATGCCGAGAACCTCGATCAGAGAGTAAAAATGGCGTAAGGTTCACAATGGTGTAAAATTAAAATGGGATATACCGGGGCTAGGATTCGAGTTACAGGAACAAGGGCCAAACCAACCACCAATGAATGGAATCGTCTAGCGAAAACACTTGACAACCTCCTAGAAGCAGCTTTTATTGCCACCAGACATTTCTCCATCAATTAGGAATCTGATGCCGTCACTAAACACATACCTTAAATTGTAGCCATTTGTTGAGTGTTTTTTTTTGGTGTCTAATCCGCAGATATATCACCATTGCCATTGATTTTCTTGACTGTATATCTCTTAAATGTCAACATATACACGTGTAATTTAGTTTACGAAGATTTTTCAATGCCGAGAACCTCGATCAGAGAGTAAAAATGGCGTAAGGTTCACAATGGTGTAAAATTAAAATGGGATATACCGGGGCTAGGATTCGAGTTACAGGAACAAGGGCCAAACCAACCACCAAAGAATGGAATCGTCGAGCGAAAACACTTGACAACCTCCTAGAAGCAGCTTTTATTGCCACCAGACATTTCTCCATCAATTAGGAATCTGATGCCGTCACTAAACACATTCCTTAAATTGTAGCCATTTGTTGAGTGTTTTTTTTGGTGTCTAATCCGCAGATATATCACCATTGCCATTGATTTTCTTGACGGTATATCTCTTAAATGTCAACATATACACGTGTGATTTAGTTTACGAAGATTTTTCAATGCCGAGAACCTCGATCAGAGGGTAAAAATGGCGTAAAGTTCACAATGGAGTAAAATTAAAATGGGATATACCGGGGCTAGGATTCGAGTTACAGGAACAAGGGCAAAACCAACCACCCAAGAATGGAATCGTCGAGCGAAAACACTTGACAACCTCCTAGAAGCAGCTTTTATTGCCACCAGACATTTCTCCATCAATTAGGAATCTGATGCCGTCACTAAACACATTCCTTAAATTGTAGCCATTTGTTGAGTGTTTTTTTTGGTGTCTAATCCGCAGATATATCACCATTGCCATTGATTTTCTTGACGGTATATCTCTTAAATGTCAACATATACACGTGTGATTTAGTTTACGAAGATTTTTCAATGCCGAGAACCTCGATCAGAGGGTAAAAATGGCGTAAAGTTCACAATGGAGTAAAATTAAAATGGGATATACCGGGGCTAGGATTCGAGTTACAGGAACAAGGGCAAAACCAACCACCCAAGAATGGAATCGTCGAGCGAAAACACTTGACAACCTCCTAGAAGCAGCTTTTATTGCCACCAGACCTTTCTCCATCAATTAGGAATCTGATGCCGTCACTAAACACATTCCTTAAATTGTAGCCATTTGTTGAGTGTTTTTTTTTGTGTCTAATCCGCAGATATATCACCATTGCCATTGATTTTCTTGACTGTATATCTCTTAAATGTCAACATATACACGTGTGATTTAGTTTACGAAGATTTTTCAATGCCGAGAACCTCGATCAGAGAGTAAAAATTGCGTAAGGTTCACAATGGTGTAAAATTAAAATGGGATATACCGGGGCTAGGATTCGAGTTACAGGAACAAGGGCCAAACCAACCACCAAAGAATGGAATCGTCGAGCGAAAACACTTGACAACCTCCTAGAAGCAGCTTTTATTGCCACCAGACATTTCTCCATCAATTAGGAATCTGATGCCGTCACTAAACACATTCCTTAAATTGTAGCCATTTGTTGAGTGTTTTTTTTGGTGTCTAATCCGCAGATATATCACCATTGCCATTGATTTTCTTGACGGTATATCTCTTAAATGTCAACATATACACGTGTGATTTAGTTTACGAAGATTTTTCAATGCCGAGAACCTCGATCAGAGGGTAAAAATGGCGTAAAGTTCACAATGGAGTAAAATTAAAATGGGATATACCGGGGCTAGGATTCGAGTTACAGGAACAAGGGCAAAACCAACCACCCAAGAATGGAATCGTCGAGCGAAAACACTTGACAACCTCCTAGAAGCAGCTTTTATTGCCACCAGACCTTTCTCCATCAATTAGGAATCTGATGCCGTCACTAAACACATTCCTTAAATTGTAGCCATTTGTTGAGTGTTTTTTTTGTGTCTAATCCGCAGATATATCACCATTGCCATTGATTTTCTTGACTGTATATCTCTTAAATGTCAACATATACACGTGTAATTTAGTTTACGAAGATTTTTCAATGCCGAGAACCTCGATCAGAGAGTAAAAATGGCGTAAGGTTCACAATGGTGTAAAATTAAAATGGGATATACCGGGGCTAGGATTCGAGTTACAGGAACAAGGGCCAAACCAACCACCAAAGAATGGAATCGTCTAGCGAAAACACTTGACAACCTCCTAGAAGCAGCTTTTATTGCCACCAGACATTTCTCCATCAATTAGGAATCTGATGCCGTCACTAAACACATTCCTTAAATTGTAGCCATTTGTTGAGTGTTTTTTTTTTGGTGTCTAATCCGCAGATATATCACCATTGCCATTGATTTTCTTGACTGTATATCTCTTAAATGTCAACATATACACGTGTAATTTAGTTTACGAAGATTTTTCAATGCCGAGAACCTCGATCAGAGAGTAAAAATGGCGTAAGTTCACAATGGTGTAAAATTAAAATGGGATATACCGGGGCTAGGATTCGAGTTACAGGAACAAGGGCCAAACCAACCACCAAAGAATGGAATCGTCTAGAGAAAACACTTGACAACCTCCTAGAAGCAGCTTTTATTGCCACCAGACATTTCTCCATCAATTAGGAATCTGATGCCGTCACTAAACACATTCCTTAAATTGTAGCCATTTGTTGAGTGTTTTTTTTGGTGTCTAATCTGCAGATATATCACCATTGCCATTGATTTTCTTGACTGTATATCTCTTAAATGTCAACATATACACGTGTGATTTAGTTTACGAAGACTTTTCAATGCCGAGAGCCTCGATCAGAGAGTATAAATGGCGTAAGGTTCACAATGGAGTAAAATTAAAATGGGATATACCGGGGCTAGGATTCGAGTTACAGGAACAAGGGCAAAACCAACCAACCAAGAATGGAATCTTCGAGCGAAAACACTTGACACCCTCCTAGAGGCCGCTTTTTTTGCCACCAGACCTTTCTCCATCAATTAGGAATCTGATGCCGTCACTAAACACATTCCTTAAATTGTAGCCATTTGTTGAGTGCATTTTTTGGTGTCTAATCTGCATATATATCACCATTGCCCTTGATTTTCTTGACTGTATATCTCTTAAATGTCAACATATACACGTGTGATTTAGTTTACGAAGATTTTTCTATGCCGAGAACCTCGATCAGACATTAAAAACGGCGTAAGCTTCACAGTGGTGTAAATGTAAAATGGGATATACCGGGCTAGGATTCGAGTTACAGGAACAAGGGCCAAACCAACCACCCAAGAATGGAATCGTCGAGCGAAAACACTTGACAACCTCCAAGAAGCAGCTTTTCTTGCCACGAGACCTTTCTCCATCGATTAGGAATCTGATGTCGTCACTAAACACATTCCTTAAATTGTAGCCATTTGTTGAGTGTTTTTTTTGGTGTCTAATCCGCATATATATCACCATTGCCTATGATTTTCTTGACTGTATATCTCGTAAATGTCAACATATACACGTGTGATTTAGTTTACGAAGAATTTTCAATGCCGAGAACCTCGATCCGAGAGTAAAAAAGGCATAAGGTTCACAATGGTGTAAAATTAAAATGGGATATACCGGGGCTAGTATTTGAGTTACAGGAACAAGGGCCAAACTAACTACCCAAGAATGGAATCGTCGAGCGAAAACACTTGACACCCTCCTAGAGGCCGCTTTTCTTGCCACCAGACCTTTCTCCATCAATTAGGAATCTGATGTCGTCACTAAACACATTCCTTAAATTGTAGCCAATTTGTTGAGTGTTTTTTTTTGGTCTAATCCACATATATATCACCATTGCCCTTGATTTTCTTGACTGTATATCTCTTAAATGTCAACATATACACGTGTGATTTAGTTTACCAAGATTTTTCAATGCCGAGAACCTCGGATAGAGAGTAAAAAAGGCGTAAGGTTCACAATGGTGTAAAATTAAAATGGGATATGCCGCGCTAGGATTTGAGTTACAGGAACAAGGGCCAAACTAACCACCCAAGAATGAAATCGTCGAGCGAAAACACTTGACAACCTCCTTGAAGCAGTTTTTTATTTACCACCAGACCTTTCTCTATCAATTAGGAATCTGATACCATCACTAAACACATTCCTTAAATTGTAGCCATTTGTTGAGTGTTTTTTTTGTGTCTAATCCGCATATGTATCCCCATTGCCCTTGATTTTCTTGACTGTATATCTCTTAAATGTCAACATATATACGTGTGATTTAGTTTAAGAAGATTTTTCAATGCCGAGAACCTCGATCAGAGAGTAAAAAAGGCGTAAGGTTCACAATGGTGTAAAATTAAAATGGGATATACAGGGCTAGGATTCGAGTTACAGGAACAAGGGCCAAACCAACCACCCAAGAATGGAATCACTGAGCGAAAACACTTGACAGCCTCCTAGAAGCAGTTTTTCTTGCCAGGAGACCTTTCTCCATCAATTAGGAATTAGGAATCTGATGCCGTCACTAAACACATTTCTTAAATTGTAGCCATTTGTTGAGTGTTTTTTTTTTTGTGTCTAATCCACATATATATCACCATTGCCCTTGATTTTCTTGACTATATATCTCATAAATGTCAACATATACACGTGTGATTTAGTTTACGAAGATTTTTTGAATGCCGAGAACCTCTATCAGAGAGTTAAAAAGGCGTAAGGTTCACAATGGTGTAAAATTGAAATGGGATATACCGGGCAAGGATTCGAGTTACAGGAACAAGGGCCAAACCAACCACCCAAGAATGGAATCGTCGAGTGAAAACACTTGACAACCTCCTAGAAGCAGCTTTTCTTGCCACCAGACCTTTCTCCATCAATTAGGAATCTGATGCCGTCACTAAACACATTCCTTAAATTATAGCCATTTGATGAGTGTTTTTTTTTGTGTCTAATCCGCATATATATCACCATTGCCCCTTGATTTTCTTGACTGTATATCTCTCAAATGTCAACATATACACGTGTGATTTACTATACGAAGATTTTTCAATTCCGAGAACCTCGATCAGAGAGTAAAAAAGGCGTAAGGTTCACAATGGAGTAAAATTAAAATGAGATATACCGGGATAGGTTTCGAGTTACAGGAACAAGGGCCAAACCAACCACCCAAGAATGGAATCGTCGAGCGAAAACACTGACAACCTCCTAGAAGCAGCTTTTCTTGCCACCAGACATTTCTCCATCAATTAGGAATCTGATGCCGTCACTAAACACATTCCTTAAATTGTAGCCATTTGTTGAGTTTTTTTTTTGTATCTAATACGCACATATATCACCATTGCCCTTGATTTTCTTGACTGTATATCTCTTAAATGTCAACATATACACGTGTGATTTAGGTTACGAAGATTTTACAATAACGAGAACCTTGATCAGAGAGTAAAAAAGGAGTAAGGTTCACAATAGTGTAAAATTAAAATGTGATATACCGGGCAAGGATTCGAGTTACAGGAACAAGGGCAAACCAACCACCCAAGAATGGAATCGTCGAGCGAACACACTTGACAACCTCATAGAAGCAGCTTTTTTTGCCACCAGACATTTCTCCATCAATTAGGAATCTGATGCCCTCACTAAACACATTCCTTATATTGTGGCCATTAGTTGAGTGTTTTTTTTGGTGTCTAATCCGCATATATATCACCATTTCCCTTTATTTTCTTGACTGTATATCTCTTAAATGTCAACATATACACGTGTGATTTAGTTTACGAAGATTTTTCAATGCCGAGAACCTCGATCAGAGAGTAAAAAAGGCGTAAGGTTCACAATGGTGTAAAAATAAAATGGGATACACCGGGTTAGGATTCGATTCACAGGAACAAGGGCCAAACCAACCACCCAAGAATGGAATCGTCGAGCAAAAACACTTGACACCCTCCTAGAAGCAGCTTTTCTTGCCACCAGACCTTTCTCCATCAATTAGGAATCTGATGCCGTCACTAAACACATTTCTTAAATTGTAGCCATTTATTGAGTGTATTTTTTGGTGTCTAATCCGCATATACATCCCCAGTACCCTTGATTTTCTTGACTGTATATCTCTTAAGTGTCAACAAATACACGTGTGATTTAGTTTACTTAAGATTTTTCAATGCCGAGAAACTTGATCAGAGAGTAAACAAGGCGTAAGGTTCACAATGGTGTAAAATTAAAATGGGATATACCGGGCTAGGATTCGAGTCACAGGAACAAGGGACAAACCAACCACCCAAGAATGGAATCGTAGAGCCAAAACACTTGACAACCTCCTAGAAGCAGCTTTTCTTGCCACCAAACCTTTCTCCATCAATTAGGAATCTGATGCCGTCACTAAACACATTCCTTAAATTGTAGCCAATTTGTCGAGTGTTTTTTTTTGTGTCTAATCCGCATATATATCACTATTGCCCTTGATTTTCTTGACTGTATATCTCTTAAATGTCAACATATACACGTGTGATTTAGTTTACGAAGATTTTTCAATGCCGAGAACCTTGATCAGAGAGTAAAGGGGTGTAAGGTTCACAATGGTGTTAAATTAAAATGGGATATACCGGGCTAGGATTCGAGTTACAGTAAAAAGGGCCAAACCAACCACCCAAGAATGGAATCGTTGAGCGAAAACACTTGACAACCTCCTAGAAGCAGCTTTTCTTGCCACCAGACCTTTCTCCATCAATTAGGAATCTGATGCCGTCACTAAACACATTCCTTAAATTGTAGCCAGTTTGTCGAGTGTTTTTTTTTTGTGTCTAATCCGCATATATATCACTATTGCCCTTGATTTTCTTGACTGTATATCTCTTAAATGTCAACATATACACGTGTGATTTAGTTTACGAAGATTTTTCAATGCCGAGAACCTTGATCAGAGAGTAAAAGAGGTGTAAGGTTCACAATGGTGTTAAATTAAAATGGGATATACCGGGCTAGGATTCGAGTTACAGTAAAAAGGGCCAAACCAACCACCCAAGAATGGAATCGTTGAGCGAAAACACTTGACAACCTTCTAGAAGCAGTTTTTCTTGCCACTAGACATTTCTCCATCAATTAGGAATCTCATGCCGTCACTAAACACATTCCTTAAATTGTAGCCATTTGTTGAGTGTTTTTTTTTTGGTGTCTAATCCGCATATATATCACCATTGCCATTGATTTTCTTGACTGTATATCTCTTAAATGTCAACATATACACGTGTGATTTAGTTTAAGAAGATTTTTCAATGCCGAGAACCTCGATCAGAGAGTAAAAAAGGCGTAAGGTTCACAATGGTGTAAAATTAAAATGAGATATACAGGGCTAGGATTCGAGTTACAGGAACAAGGGCCAAACCAACCACCCAAGAATGGAATCACTGAGCGAAAACACTTGACAGCCTCCTAGAAGCAGTTTTTCTTGCCAGGAGACCTTTCTCCATCAATTAGGAATTAGGAATCTGATGCCGTCACTAAAACACATTTCTTAAATTGTAGCCATTTGTTGAGTGTTTTTTTTTTGTGTCTAATCCACATATATATCACCATTGCCGTTGATTTTCTTGACTATATATCTCATAAATGTCAACATATACACGTGTGATTTAGTTTACGAAGATTTTTTGAATGCCGAGAACCTCTATCAGAGAGTTAAAAAGGCGTAAGGTTCACAATGGTGTAAAATTGAAATGGGATATACCGGGCAAGGATTCGAGTTACAGGAACAAGGGCCAAACCAACCACCCAAGAATGGAATCGTCGAGTGAAAACACTTGACAACCTCCTAGAAGCAGCTTTTCTTGCCACCAGACCTTTCTCCATCAATTAGGAATCTGATGCCGTCACTAAACACATTCCTTAAATTATAGCCATTTGATGAGTGTTTTTTTTGTGTCTAATCCGCATATATATCACCATTGCCCCTTGATTTTCTTGACTGAATATCTCTCAAATGTCAACATATACACGTGTGATTTAGTATACGAAGATTTTTCAATTCCGAGAACCTCGATCAGAGAGTAAAAAAGGCGTAAGGTTCACATTGGAGTAAAATTAAAATGAGATATACCGGGATAGGTTTCGAGTTACAGGAACAAGGGCCAAACCAACCACCCAAGAATGGAATCGTCGAGCGAAAACACTGACAACCTCCTAGAAGCAGCTTTTCTTGCCACCAGACATTTCTTCATCAATTAGGAATCTGATGCCGTCACTAAACACATTCCTTAAATTGTAGCCATTTGTTGAGTGTTTTTTTTTTGTATCTAATACGCATATATATCACCATTGCCCTTATTTTCTTGACTGTATATCTCTTAAATGTCAACATATACACGTGTGATTTAGTTTACGAAGATTTTACAATAACGAGAACCTTGATCAGAGAGTAAAAAAGGAGTAAGGTTCACAATAGTGTAAAATTAAAATGTGATATACCGGGCTAGGATTCGGGTTACAGGAACAAGGGCAAACCAACCACCCAAGAATGGAATCGTCGAGCGAACACACTTGACAACCTCATAGAAGCAGCTTTTTTTGCCACCAGACATTTCTCCATCAATTAGGAATCTGATGCCCTGACTAAACACATTCCTTATATTGTGGCCATTAGTTGAGTGTTTTTTTTGGTGTCTAATCCGCATATATATCACCATTTCCCTTGATTTTCTTGACTGTATATATCTCTTAAATGTCAACATATACACGTGTGATTTAGTTTACGAAGATTTTTCAATGCCGAGAACCTCGATCAGAGAGTAAAAAAGGCGTAAGGTTCACAATGGTGTAAAAATAAAATGGGATACACCGGGTTAGGATTCGAGTCACAGGAACAAGGGCCAAACCAACCACCCAAGAATGGAATCGTCAAGCAAAAACACTTGACACCCTCCTAGAAGCAGCTTTTCTTGCCACCAGACCTTTCTCCATCAATTAGGAATCTGATGCCGTCACTAAACACATTTCTTAAATTGTAGCCATTTATTGAGTGTATTTTTTGGTGTCTAATCCGCATATATATCCCCAGTGCCCTTGATTTTCTTGACTGTATATCTCTTAAGTGTCAACATATACACGTGTGATTTAGTTTACTTAAGATTTTTCAATGCCGAGAAACTTGATCAGAGAGTAAAAAAGGCGTAAGGTTCACAATGGTGTAAAATTAAAATGGGATATACCGGGCTAGGATTCGAGTCACAGGAACAAGGGACAAACTAACCACCCAAGAATGGAATCGTAGAGCCAAAACCCTTGACAACCTCCTAGAAGCAGCTTTTCTTGCCACCAGACCTTTCTCCATCAATTAGGAATCTGATGCCGTCACTAAACACATTGCTTAAATTATAGCCATTTGATGAGTGTTTTTTTTGTGTCTAATCCGCATATATATCACCATTGCCCCTTGATTTTCTTGACTGTATATCTCTCAAATGTCAACATATACACGTGTGATTTAGTATACGAAGATTTTTCAATTCCGAGAACCTCGATCAGAGAGTAAAAAAGGCGTAAGGTTCACATTGGAGTAAAATTAAAATGAGATATACCGGGATAGGTTTCGAGTTACAGGAACAAGGGCCAAACCAACCACCCAAGAATGGAATCGTCGAGCGAAAACACTGACAACCTCCTAGAAGCAGCTTTTCTTGCCACCAGACATTTCTTCATCAATTAGGAATCTGATGCCGTCACTAAACACATTCCTTAAATTGTAGCCATTTGTTGAGTGTTTTTTTTTTTTGTATCTAATACGCATATATATCACCATTGCCCTTTATTTTCTTGACTGTATATCTCTTAAATGTCAACATATACACGTGTGATTTAGTTTACGAAGATTTTACAATAACGAGAACCTTGATCAGAGAGTAAAAAAGGAGTAAGGTTCACAATAGTGTAAAATTAAAATGTGATATACCGGGCTAGGATTCGGGTTACAGGAACAAGGGCAAACCAACCACCCAAGAATGGAATCGTCGAGCGAACACACTTGACAACCTCATAGAAGCAGCTTTTTTTGCCACCAGACATTTCTCCATCAATTAGGAATCTGATGCCCTGACTAAACACATTCCTTATATTGTGGCCATTAGTTGAGTGTTTTTTTTGGTGTCTAATCCGCATATATATCACCATTTCCCTTGATTTTCTTGACTGTATATATCTCTTAAATGTCAACATATACACGTGTGATTTAGTTTACGAAGATTTTTCAATGCCGAGAACCTCGATCAGAGAGTAAAAAAGGCGTAAGCTTCACAATGGTGTAAAAATAAAATGGGATACACCGGGTTAGGATTCGAGTCACAGGAACAAGGGCCAAACCAACCACCCAAGAATGGAATCGTCAAGCAAAAACACTTGACACCCTCCTAGAAGCAGCTTTTCTTGCCACCAGACCTTTCTCCATCAATTAGGAATCTGATGTCGTCACTAAACACATTTCTTAAATTGTAGCCATTTATTGAGTGTATTTTTTGGTGTCTAATCCGCATATATATCCCCAGTGCCCTTGATTTTCTTGACTGTATATCTCTTAAGTGTCAACATATACACGTGTGATTTAGTTTACTTAAGATTTTTCAATGCCGAGAAACTTGATCAGAGAGTAAAAAAGGCGTAAGGTTCACAATGGTGTAAAATTAAAATGGGATATACCGGGCTAGGATTCGAGTCACAGGAACAAGGGACAAACCAACCACCCAAGAATGGAATCGTAGAGCCAAAACACTTGACAACCTCCTAGAAGCAGCTTTTCTTGCCACCAAACCTTTCTCCATCAATTAGGAATCTGATGCCGTCACTAAACACATTCCTTAAATTGTAGCCAATTTGTCGAGTGTTTTTTTTTTGTCTAATCCGCATATATATCACTATTGCCCTTGATTTTCTTGACTGTATATCTCTTAAATGTCAACATATACACGTGTGATTTAGTTTACGAAGATTTTTCAATGCCGAGAACCTTGATCAGAGAGTAAAAGAGGTGTAAGGTTCACAATGGTGTTAAATTAAAATGGGATATACCGGGCTAGGATTCGAGTTACAGTAAAAAGGGCCAAACCAACCACCCAAGAATGGAATCGTTGAGCGAAAACACTTGACAACCTCCTAGAAGCAGCTTTTCTTGCCACTAGACATTTCTCCATCAATTAGGAATCTCATGCCGTCACTAAACACATTCCTTAAATTGTAGCCATTTGTTGAGTGTTTTTTTTTTGGTGTCTAATCTGCATATATATCACCATTGCCATTGATTTTCTTGACTGTATATCTCTTAAATGTCAACATATACACGTGTGATTTAGTTTAAGAAGATTTTTCAATGCCGAGAACCTCGATCAGAGAGTAAAAAAGGCGTAAGGTTCACAATGGTGTAAAATTAAAATGGGATATACAGGGCTAGGATTCGAGTTACAGGAACAAGGGCCAAACCAACCACCCAAGAATGGAATCACTGAGCGAAAACACTTGACAGCCTCCTAGAAGCAGTTTTTCTTGCCAGGAGACCTTTCTCCATCAATTAGGAATTAGGAATCTGATGCCGTCACTAAACACATTTCTTAAATTGTAGCCATTTGTTGAGTGTTTTTTTTTTTTGTGTCTAATCCACATATATATCACCATTGCCCTTGATTTTCTTGACTATATATCTCATAAATGTCAACATATACACGTGTGATTTAGTTTACGAAGATTTTTTGAATGCCGAGAACCTCTATCAGAGAGTTAAAAAGGCGTAAGGTTTACAATGGTGTAAAATTGAAATGGGATATACCGGGCAAGGATTCGAGTTACAGGAACAAGGGCCAAACTAACAACCCAAGAATGGAATCGTCAAGCAAAAACACTTGACACCCTCCTAGAAGCAGCTTTTCTTGCCACCAGACCTTTCTCCATCAATTAGGAATCTGATGTCGTCACTAAACACATTTCTTAAATTGTAGCCATTTATTGAGTGTATTTTTTGGTGTCTAATCCGCATATATATCCCCAGTGCCCTTGATTTTCTTGACTGTATATCTCTTAAGTGTCAACATATACACGTGTGATTTAGTTTACTTAAGATTTTTCAATGCCGAGAAACTTGATCAGAGAGTAAAAAAGGCGTAAGGTTCACAATGGTGTAAAATTAAAATGGGATATACCGGGCTAGGATTCGAGTCACAGGAACAAGGGACAAACCAACCACCCAAGAATGGAATCGTAGAGCCAAAACACTTGACAACCTCCTAGAAGCAGCTTTTCTTGCCACCAAACCTTTCTCCATCAATTAGGAATCTGATGCCGTCACTAAACACATTCCTTAAATTGTAGCCAATTTGTCGAGTGTTTTTTTTTTTTGTCTAATCCGCATATATATCACTATTGCCCTTGATTTTCTTGACTGTATATCTCTTAAATGTCAACATATACACGTGTGATTTAGTTTAAGAAGATATTTCAATGCCGAGAACCTTGATCAGAGAGTAAAAGAGGTGTAAGGTTCACAATGGTGTTAAATTAAAATGGGATATACCGGGCTAGGATTCGAGTTACAGTAAAAAGGGCCAAACCAACCACCCAAGAATGGAATCGTTGAGCGAAAACACTTGACAACCTCCTAGAAGCAGCTTTTCTTGCCACTAGACATTTCTCCATCAATTAGGAATCTCATGCCGTCACTAAACACATTCCTTAAATTGTAGCCATTTGTTGAGTGTTTTTTTTTTGGTGTCTAATCTGCATATATATCACCATTGCCATTGATTTTCTTGACTGTATATCTCTTAAATGTCAACATATACACGTGTGATTTAGTTTAAGAAGATTTTTCAATGCCGAGAACCTCGATCAGAGAGTAAAAAAGGCGTAAGGTTCACAATGGTGTAAAATTAAAATGGGATATACAGGGCTAGGATTCGAGTTACAGGAACAAGGGCCAAACCAACCACCCAAGAATGGAATCACTGAGCGAAAACACTTGACAGCCTCCTAGAAGCAGTTTTTCTTGCCAGGAGACCTTTCTCCATCAATTAGGAATTAGGAATCTGATGCCGTCACTAAACACATTTCTTAAATTGTAGCCATTTGTTGAGTGTTTTTTTTTTCTGTCTAATCCACATATATATCACCATTGCCCTTGATTTTCTTGACTATATATCTCATAAATGTCAACATATACACGTGTGATTTAGTTTACGAAGATTTTTTGAATGCCGAGAACCTCTATCAGAGAGTTAAAAAGGCGTAAGGTTTACAATGGTGTAAAATTGAAATGGGATATACCGGGCAAGGATTCGAGTTACAGGAACAAGGGCCAAACCAACCACCCAAGAATGGAATTGTCGAGTGAAAACACTTGACAACCTCCTAGAAGCAGCTTTTCTTGCCACCAGACCTTTCTTCATCAATTAGGAATCTGATGCCGTCACTAAACACATTCCTTAAATTATAGCCATTTGTTGAGTGTTTTTTTTTTGTGTCTAATCCGCATATATATCACTATTGCCCCTTGATTTTCTTGACTATATATCTCTCAAATGTCAACATATACACGTGTGATTTAGTATACGAAGATTTTTCAATTCCGAGAACCTCGATCAGAGAGTAAAAAAGGCGTAAGGTTCACAATGGAGTAAAATTAAAATGAGATATACCGGGATTGGTTTCGAGTTACAGGAACAAGGGCCAAACCAACCACCCAAGAATGGAATCGTCGAGCGAAAACACTGACAACCTCCTAGAAGCAGCTTTTCTTGCCACCAGACATTTCTCCATCAATTAGGAATCTGATGCCGTCACTAAACACATTCCTTAAATTGTAGCCATTTGTTGAGTGTTTTTTTTTTTTGTATCTAATACGCATATATATCACCATTGCCCTTGATTTTCTTGACTGTATATCTCTTAAATGTCAACATATACACGTGTGATTTAGTTTACGAAGATTTTACAATAACGAGAACCTTGATCAGAGAGTAAAAAAGGAGTAAGGTTCACAATAGTGTAAAATTAAAATGTGATATACCGGGCTAGGATTCGAGTTACAGGAACAAGGGCAAACCAACCACCCAAGAATGGAATCGTCGAGCGAACACACTTGACAACCTCATAGAAGCAGCTTTTTTTGCCACCAGACATTTCTCCATCAATTAGGAATCTGATGCCCTCACTAAACACATTCCTTATATTGTGGCCATTAGTTGAGTGTTTTTTTTGGTGTCTAATCCGCATATATATCACCATTTCCCTTGATTTTCTTGACTGTATATCTCTTAAATGTCAACATATACACGTGTGATTTAGTTTACGAAGATTTTTCAATGCCGAGAACCTCGATCAGAGAGTAAAAAAGGCGTAAGGTTCACAATGGTGCATAATTAACATGGGATATAGCGGGCTAGGATTCGAGTTACAGGAACAAGGGCCAAACCAACCACCCAAGAATAGAATCGTCGAGCAAAAACACTTGACAACCTCCTAGAATAAGCTTTTCTTGCCACCAGACCTTTCTCCATCAATTAGGAATCTGATGCCGTCACTAAACACATTCCTTAAATTGTAGCAATTTGTGGAGTGTTTTTTTTTGGTGTCTAATCCGCATATATATCACCATTGCCCTTGATTTTATTGACTGTATATCATTTAAATGTCAACATATACACGTGTGATTTAGTTTACGAAGATTTTTCAATGCCAAGAACGAGTAAAAAAGGCATAAGGTTCACAATGGTGTAAAATTAAAACGGGATATACCGGGCTAGTATTCGAGTTACAGGAACAAGGGCAAACCAACCACCCAAGAATGGAATTGTCGAGCGAACACACTTGACAACCTCATAGAAGCAGCTTTTTTTGCCACCAGACATTTCTCCATCAATTAGGAATCTGATGCCCTGACTAAACACATTCCTTATATTGTGGCCATTAGTTGAGTGTTTTTTTTGGTGTCTAATCCGCATATATATCACCATTTCCCTTGATTTTCTTGACTGTATATATCTCTTAAATGTCAACATATACACGTGTGATTTAGTTTACGAAGATTTTTCAATGCCGAGAACCTCGATCAGAGAGTAAAAAAGGCGTAAGGTTCACAATGGTGTAAAATTAAAATGTGATACACCGGGTTAGGATTCGAGTCACAGGAACAAGGGCCAAACCAACCACCCAAGAATGGAATCGTCGAGCAAAAACACTTGACACCCTCCTAGAAGCAGCTTTTCTTGCCACCAGACCTTTCTCCATCAATTAGGAATCTGATGCCGTCACTAAACACATTTCTTAAATTGTAGCCATTTATTGAGTGTATTTTTTGGTGTCTAATCCGCATATATATCCCCTGTGCCCTTGATTTTCTTGACTGTATATCTCTTAAGTGTCAACATATACACGTGTGATTTAGTTTACTTAAGATTTTTCAATGCAGAGAAACTTGATCAGAGAGTAAAAAAGGCGTAAGGTTCACAATGGTGTAAAATTAAAATGGGATATACCGGGCTAGGATTCGAGTCACAGGAACAAGGGACAAACCAACCACCCAAGAATGGAATCGTAGAGCCAAAACACTTGACAACCTCCTAGAAGCAGCTTTTCTTGCCACCAAACCTTTCTCCATCAATTAGGAATCTGATGCCATCACTAAACACATTCCTTAAATTGTAGCCAATTTGTCGAGTGTTTTTTTTTTGTGTCTAATGCGCATATATATCACTATTGCCCTTGATTTTCTTGACTGCATATCTCTTAAATGTCAACATATACACGTGTGATTTAGTTTACGAAGATTTTTCAATGCCTAGAACCTTGATCAGAGAGTAAAAGAGGTGTAAGGTTCACAATGGTGTAAATTAAAATGGGATATACCGGGCTAGGATTCGAGTTACAGTAAAAAGGGCGAAACCAACCACCCAAGAATGGAATCGTTGAGCGAAAACACTTGACAACCTCCTAGAAGCAGCTTTTCTTGCCACTAGACATTTCTCCATCAATTAGGAATCTCATGCCGTCACTAAACACATTCCTTAAATTGTAGCCATTTGTTGAGTGTTTTTTTTTTGGTGTCTAATCCGCATATATATCACCATTGCCATTGATTTTCTTGACTGTATATCTCTTAAATGTCAACATATACACGTGTGATTTAGTTGACGAAGATTTTTCAATGCCGAGAACCTCGATCAGAGAGTAAAAAAGGCGTAAGGTTCACAATGGTGCATAATTAACATGGGATATAGCGGGCTAGGATTCGAGTTACAGGAACAAGGGCCAAACCAACCACCCAAGAATAGAATCGTCGAGCAAAAACACTTGACAACCTCCTAGAATAAGCTTTTCTTGCCACCAGACCTTTCTCCATCAATTAGGAATCTGATGCCGTCACTAAACACATTCCTTAAATTGTAGCAATTTGTGGAGTGTTTTTTTTTGGTGTCTAATCCGCATATATATCACCATTGCCCTTGATTTTATTGACTGTATATCATTTAAATGTCAACATATACACGTGTGATTTAGTTTACGAAGATTTTTCAATGCCAAGAACCTCGATCAGAGAGTAAAAAAGGCATAAGGTTCACAATGGTGTAAAATTAAAACGGGATATACCGGGCTAGTATTCGAGTTACAGGAACAAGGGCCAAACCAACCACCCAAGAATGGAATCGTCGAGTGAAAACACTTGACAACCTCCAAGAAGCAGCTTTTCTTGCCACCAGACATTTCTCCATCAATTAGGAATCTGATGCCGTCACTAAACACATTCTTTAAATTGTAGCCATTTGTTGAGTGTTTTTTTTTGGTGTCTAATCCGCAGATATATCACCATTGCCATTGATTTTCTTGACTGTATATCTCTTAAATGTCAACATATACACGTGTGATTTAGTTTACGAATATTTTTCAATGCCGAGAACCCCGATCAGAGAATAAAAAAGGCGTAAGGTTCACAATGGTGTATAATTAAAATGGGATATACCGGGCTAGGATTAAAGTTACTGGAACAAGGGCCAAACCAACCACCCAAGAATGGAATCGTCGAGCGAAAACACTTGACAACCTCCTAGAAGCAGCTTTTCTTGCCACCAGACCTTTCTCCATCGATTAGGAATCTGATGTCGTCACTAAACACATTGCTTAAATTGTAGCCATTTGTTGAATGTTTTTTTTGGTGTCTAATCCGCATATATATCACCATTGCCCATGATTTTCATAACTGTATATCTCGTAAATGTCAACATATACACGTGTGATTTAGTTTACGAAGATTTTTCAATGCCGAGAACCTCGATCCGAGAGTAAAAAAGGCATAAGGTTCACAATGGTGTAAAATTAAAATGGGATATACCGGGCTAGTATTCGAGTTACAGGAACAAGGGCCAAACCAACCACCCAAGAATGGAATCGTCGAGTGAAAACACTTGACAACATCCTAGAAGCAGCTTTTCTTTCCACCAGACATTTCTCCATCAATTAGGAATCTGATGCCGTCACTAAACACATTCCTTAAATTGTAGCCATTTGTTGAGTGTTTTTTTGTGTCTAATCCGCAGATATATCACCATTGCCATTGATTTTCTTGACTGTATATCTCTTAAATGTCAATATATACACGTGTGATTTAGTTTACGAAGATTTTTCAACGCCGAGAACCTCGATCAGAGAGTAAAAAAGGTGTAAGGTTCACAATGGTGTAAAATTAAAATGGGATATAGCGGGCTAGGATTCGAGTTACAGGAACAAGGGCCAAACCAACCACCCAAGAATAGAATCCTCGAGCAAAAACACTTGACAACCTCCTAGAAGCAGCTTTTCTTGCCACCAGACCTTTCTCCATCAATTAGGAATCTGATGCCTTCACTAAACACATTCCTTAAATTGTAGCAATTTGTGAAGTGTTTTTTTTGGTGTCTAATCCGCATATATATCACCATTGCCCTTGATTTTCTTGACTGTATATCATTTAAATGTCAACATATACACGCGTGATTTAGTTTACGAAGATTTTTCAATGCCGAGAACCTCGATCAGAGAGTAAAAAAGGCGTAAGGTTCACAGTGGTGTAAAATTAAAATGGGATATACCGGGGCTAGGATTAAAGTTATTGGAACAAGGGCCAAACCAACCACCCAAGAATGGAATCGTTGAGCGAAAACACTTAACAACCTCCTAGAAGCAGCTTTTCTTGCCACCAGACCTTTCTCCATCAATTAGGAATCTGATGCCGTCACTAAACACATTCCTTAAATTGTAGCCATTTGTTGAATGTTTGTTTTGGTGTCTAATCCCCATATATATCACCATTGCCCTTGATTTTCTTGACTGTATATCTCTTAAATGTCAACATAGACCCGTGTGATTTAGTTTACGAAGATTTTTCAATGCCGAGAACCTCGATCAGAGAGTAAAAAAGGCGTAAGGTTCACAGTGGTGTAAATTTAAAATGGGATATACCGGGCTAGGATTCGAGTTACAGGAACAAGGGCCAAACCAACCACCCAAGAATGGAATCGTCGAGCGAAAACACTTGACAACCTCCTAGAAGCAGCTTTTCTTGCCACCAGACCTTTCTCCATCGATTAGGAATCTGATGTCGTCACTAAACACATTCCTTAAATTGTAGCCATTTGTTGAATGTTTTTTTTGGTGTCTAATCCGCATATATATCACCATTGCCCATGATTTTCATAACTGTATATCTCGTAAATGTCAACATATACACGTGTGATTTACTTTACGAAGATTTTTCAATGCCGAGAACCTCGATCCGAGAGTAAAAAAGGCATAAGGTTCACAATGGTGTAAAATTAAAATGGGATATACCGGGCTAGTATTCGAGTTACAGGAACTAGGGCCAAACCAACCACCCAAGAATGGAATCGTCGAGTGAAAACACTTGACAACCTCCTAGAAGCAGCTTTTCTTGCCACCAGACATTTCTCCATCAATTAGGAATCTGATGCCGTCACTAAACACATTCCTTAAATTGTAGCCATTTGTTGAGTGTTTTTTTTTTGTGACTAATCCGCAGATATATCACCATTGCCATTGATTTTCTTGACTGTATATCTCTTAAATGTCAACATATACACGTGTGATTTAGTTTACGAAGATTTTTCAACGCCGAGAACCTCGATCAGAGAGTAAAAAAGGTGTAAGGTTCACAATGGTGTAAAATTAAAATGGGATATAGCGGGCTAGGATTCGAGTTACAGGAACAAGGGCCAAACCAACCACCCAAGAATAGAATCGTCGAGCAAAAACACTTGACAACCTCCTAGAAGCAGCTTTTTTTGCCACCAGACCTTTCTCCATCAATTAGGAATCTGATGCCGTCAGTAAACACATTCCTTAAATTGTAGCAATTTGTGGAGTATTTTTTTTGGTGTCTAATCCGCATATGTATCACCATTGCCCTTGATTTTCTTGACTGTATATCATTTAAATGTCAACATATACACGTGTGATTTAGTTTACGAAGATTTTTCAATGCCAAGAACCTCGATCAGAGAGTAAAGAAGGAGTAAGGTTCACAATGGTGTAAAATTAAAATGGGATATACCGGGCTAGGATTCGAGTTACAGGAACAAGGGCCAAACCAACCACCCAAGAATGGAATCGTCGAGCGAAAACACTGACAACCTCCTAGAAGCTGCTTTTCTTGCCACCAGACATTTCTCCATCAATTAGGAATCTGATGCCGTCACTAAACACATTCCTTAAATTGTAGCCATTTGTTGAGTGTTTTTTTTTGTATCTAATACGCATATATATCACCATTGCCCTTGATTTTCTTGACTGTATATCTCTTAAATGTCA
Source organism: Helianthus tuberosus (assembly GCA_030545235.1). NCBI lineage: Eukaryota > Viridiplantae > Streptophyta > Magnoliopsida > Asterales > Asteraceae > Helianthus > Helianthus tuberosus. The sequence continues at coordinate 48,413,615 of CM060449.1, read as the reverse complement.
ACATATACACGTGTGATTTAGTTTACGAAGATTTTACAATGACGAGAACCTTGATCAGAGAGTAAAAAAGGAGTAAAGTTCATAATAGTGTAAAATTAAAATGGGATATACCGGGCCAGGATTCGAGTTACAGGAACAAGGGCAAACCAACCACCCAAGAATGGAATCGTCGAGCGAAAACACTTGACAACCTCATAGAAGCAGCTTTTTTTGCCACCAGACATTTCTCCATCAATTAGGAATCCGATGCCCTCACTAAACATATTCCTTATATTGTGGCCATTAGTTGAGTGTTTTTTTTGGTGTCTAATCCGCATATATATCACCATTGCCCTTGATTTTCTTGACTGTATATCTCTTAAATGTCAACATATACACGTGTGATTTAGTTTACGAAGATTTTTCAATGCCGAGAACCTCGATCAGAGAGTAAAAACGGCGTAAGGTTCACAATGGTGTAAAAATAAAATGGGATACACCGGGCTAGGATTCGAGTCACAGGAACAAGGGCCAAACCAACCTCCCAAGAATGGAATCGTCGAGCGAAAAGACTTGACACCCTCCTAGAAGCAGCTTTTCTTGCCACCAGACCTTTCTCCATCAATTAGGAATCTGATGCCGTCACTAAACACATTTCTTAAATTGTAGCCATTTATTGAGTGTTTTTTTTGGTGTCTAATCCGCATATATATCACCATTGCCCTTGATTTTCATGACTGTATATCTCTTAAGTGTCAACATATACACGTGTGATTTAGTTTACTTCAGATTTTTCAATGCCGATAAACTTGATCAGAGAGTAAAAAAGGCGTAAGGTTCACAATGGTGTAAAATTAAAATGGGATATACCGGGCTAGGATTCGAGTCACAGGAACAAGGGCCAAACCAACCACCCAAGAATGGAATCGTCGAGCGAAAACACTTGACAACCTCCTAGAAGCAGCTTTTCTTGCCACCAGACCTTTCTCCATCAATTAGGAATCTGATGCCGTCACAAAACACATTCCTTAAATTGTAGCCATTTGTTGAGTGTTTTTTTTTTGTGTCTAATCCGCATATATATCACCATTGCCCTTGATTTTCTTGACTGTATATCTCTTAAATGTCAACATATACACGTGTGATTTAGTTTACGAAGATTTTTCAATGCCGAGAACCTTGATCAGAGAGTAAAAAAGGAGTAAGGTTCACAATGGCGTAAAATTAAAATGGGATATACCGGGCTAGTATTCGAGTTACAGGAACTAGGGCCAAACCAACCACCCAAGAATGGAATCGTCGAGTGAAAACACTTGACAACCTCCTAGAAGCAGCTTTTCTTGCCACCAGACATTTCTCCATCAATTAGGAATCTGATGCCGTCACTAAACACATTCCTTAAATTGTAGCCATTTGTTGAGTGTTTTTTTTTGTGTCTAATCCGCAGATATATCACCATTGCCATTGATTTTCTTGACTGTATATCTCTTAAATGTCAACATATACACGTGTGATTTAGTTTACAAAGATTTTTCAACGCCGAGAACCTCGATCAGAGAGTAAAAAAGGTGTAAGGTTCACAATGGTGTAAAATTAAAAAGGGATATAGCGGGCTAGGATTCGAGTTACAGGAACAAGGGCCAAACCAACCACCCAAGAATAGAATCGTCGAGCAAAAACACTTGACAACCTCCTAGAAGCAGCTTTTCTTGCCACCAGACCTTTCTCCATCAATTAGGAATCTGATGCCATCACTAAACACATTCCTTAAATTGTAGCAATTTGTGGAGTGTTTTTTTTGGTGTCTAATCCGCATATATATCACCATTGCCCTTGATTGTCTTGACTGTATATCATTTAAATGTCAACATATACACGTGTGATTTAGTTTACGAAGATTTTTCAATGCCAAGAACCTCGATCAGAGAGTAAAGAAGGAGTAAGGTTCACAATGGTGTAAAATTAAAATGGGATATACCGGGCTAGGATTCGAGTTACAGGAACAAGGGCCAAACCAACCACCCAAGAATGGAATCGTCGAGCGAAAACACTGACAACCTCCTAGAAGCTGCTTTTCTTGCCACCAGACATTTCTCCATCAATTAGGAATCTGATGCCGTCACTAAACACATTCCTTAAATTGTAGCCATTTGTTGAGTGTTTTTTTTTGTATCTAATACGCATATATATCACCATTGCCCTTGATTTTCTTGACTGCATATCTCTTAAATGTCAACATATACACGTGTGATTTAGTTTACGAAGATTTTACAATGACGAGAACCTTGATCAGAGAGTAAAAAAGGAGTAAAGTTCACAATAGTGTAAAATTAAAATGGGATATACCGGGCTAGGATTCGAGTTACAGGAACAAGGGCAAACCAACCACCTAAGAATGGAATCGTCGAGCGAAAACACTTGACAACCTCATAGAAGCAGCTTTTTTTGCCACCAGACATTTCTCCATCACTTAGGAATCCGATGCCCTCACTAAACATATTCCTTATATTGTGGCCATTAGTTGAGTGTTTTTTTTGGTGTCTAATCCGCATATATATCACCATTGCCCTTGATTTTCTTGACTGTATATCTCTTAAATGTCAACATATACACGTGTGATTTAGTTTACGAAGATTTTTCAATGCCGAGAACCTCGATCAGAGAGTAAAAACGGCGTAAGGTTCACAATGGTGTAAAAATAAAATGGGATACACCGGGCTAGGATTCGAGTCACAGGAACAAGGGCCAAACCAACCTCCCAAGAATGGAATCGTCGAGCGAAAAGACTTGACACCCTCCTAGAGGCAGCTTTTCTTGCCACCAGACCTTTCTCCATCAATTAGGAATCTGATGCCGTCACAAAACACATTCCTTAAATTGTAGCCATTTGTTGAGTGTTTTTTTTTTTTGTGTCTAATCCGCATATATATCACCATTGCCCTTGATTTTCTGGACTGTATATCTCTTAAATGTCAACATATACACGTGTGATTTAGTTTACGAAGATTTTTCAATGCCGAGAACCTTGATCAGAGAGTAAAAAAGGAGTAAGGTTCACAATGGCGTAAAATTAAAATGGGATATACCGGGCTAGTATTCGAGTTACAGGAACTAGGGCCAAACCAACCACCCAAGAATGGAATCGTCGAGTGAGAACACTTGACAACCTCCTAGAAGCAGCTTTTCTTGCCACCAGACATTTCTCCATCAATTAGGAATCTGATGCCGTCACTAAACACATTCCTTAAATTGTAGCCATTTGTTGAGTGTTTTTTTTTGTGTCTAATCCGCAGATATATCACCATTGCCATTGATTTTCTTGACTGTATATCTCTTAAATGTCAACATATACACGTGTGATTTAGTTTACGAAGATTTTTCAACGCCGAGAACCTCGATCAGAGAGTAAAAAAGGTGTAAGGTTCACAATGGTGTAAAATTAAAATGGGATATAGCGGGCTAGGATTCGAGTTACAGGAACAAGGGCCAAACCAACCACCCAAGAATAGAATCGTCGAGCAAAAACACTAGACAACCTCCTAGAAGCAGCTTTTCTTGCCACCAGACGTTTCTCCGTCAATTAGGAATCTGATGCCGTCACTAAACACATTCCTTAAATTGTAGCAATTTGTGGAGTGTTTTTTTTGGTGTCTAATCCGCATATATATCACCATTGCCCTTGATTTTCTTGACTGTATATCATTTAAATGTCAACATATACACGTGTGATTTAGTTTACGAAGATTTTTCAATGCCAAGAACCTCGATCAGAGAGTAAAGAAGGAGTAAGGTTCACAATGGTGTAAAATTAAAATGGGATATACCGGGCTAGGATTCGAGTTACAGGAACAAGGGCCAAACCAACCACCCAAGAATGGAATCGTCGAGCGAAAACACTGACAACCTCCTAGAAGCTGCTTTTCTTGCCACCAGACATTTCTCCATCAATTAGGAATCTGATGCCGTTACTAAACACATTCCTTAAATTGTAGCCATTTGTTGAGTGTTTTTTTTTTGTATCTAATACGCATATATATCACCATTGCCCTTGATTTTCTTGACTGTATATCTCTTAAATGTCAACATATACACGTGTGATTTAGTTTACGAAGATTTTACAATGACGAGAACCTTGATCAGAGAGTAAAAAAGGAGTAAAGTTCAATATAGTGTAAAATTAAAATGGGATATACCGGGCTAGGATTCGAGTTACAGGAACAAGGGCAAACCAACCACCCAAGAATGGAATCGTCGAGCGAAAACACTTGACAACCTCAAAGAAGCAGCTTTTTTTGCCACCAGACATTTCTCCATCAATTAGGAATCCGATGCCCTCACTAAACATATTCCTTATATTGTGGCCATTAGTTGAGTGTTTTTTTTGGTGTCTAATCCGCATATATATCACCATTGCCCTTGATTTTCTTGACTGTATATCTCTTAAATGTCAACATATACACGTGTGATTTAGTTTACGAAGATTTTTCAATGCCGAGAACCTCGATCAGAGAGTAAAAACGGCGTAAGGTTCACAATGGTGTAAAAATAAAATGGGATACACCGGGCTAGGATTCGAGTCACAGGAACAAGGGCCAAACCAACCTCCCAAGAATGGAATCGTCGAGCGAAAAGACTTGACACCCTCCTAGAAGCAGCTTTTCTTGCCACCAGACCTTTCTCCATCAATTAGGAATCTGATGCCGTCACAAAACACATTCCTTAAATTGTAGCCATTTGTTGAGTGTTTTTTTTTGTGTCTAATCCGCATATATATCACCATTGCCCTTGATTTTCTTGACTGTATATCTCTTAAATGTCAACATATACACGTGTGATTTAGTTTACGAAGATTTTTCAATGCCGAGAACCTTGATCAGAGAGTAAAAAAGGAGTAAGGTTCACAATGGCGTAAAATTAAAATGGGATATACCGGGCTAGTATTCGAGTTACAGGAACTAGGGCCAAACCAACCACCCAAGAATGGAATCGTCGAGTGAAAACACTTGACAACCTCCTAGAAGCAGCTTTTCTTGCCACCAGACATTTCTCCATCAATTTGGAATCTGATGCCGTCACTAAACACATTCCTTAAATTGTAGCCATTTGTTGAGTGTTTTTTTTTTGTGTCTAATCCGCAGATATATCACCATTGCCATTGATTTTCTTGACTGTATATCTCTTAAATGTCAACATATACACGTGTGATTTAGTTTACGAAGATTTTTCAACGCCGAGAACCTCGATCAGAGAGTAAAAAAGGTGTAAGGTTCACAATGGTGTAAAATTAAAATGGGATATAGCGGGCTAGGATTCGAGTTACAGGAACAAGGGCCAAACCAACCACCCAAGAATAGAATCGTCGAGCAAAAACACTTGACAACCTCCTAGAAGCAGCTTTTCTTGCCACCAGACCTTTCTCCATTAATTAGGAATCTGATGCCGTCACTAAACACATTCCTTAAATTGTAGCAATTTGTGGAGTGTTTTTTTTGGTGTCTAATCCGCATATATATCACCATTGCCCTTGATTTTCTTGACTGTATATCTCTTAAATGTCAACATATACACGTGTGATTTAGTTTACGAAGATTTTTCAATGCCGAGAACCTCGATCAGACAGTAAAAAGGCGTAAGGTTCACAGTGGTGTAAATTTAAAATGGGATATACCGGGCTAGGATTCGAGTTACAGGAACAAGGTCCAAACCAACCACCCAAGAATGGAATCGTCGAGCGAAAACACTTGACTACCTCCTAGAAGCAGCTTTTCTTGCCACCAGACCTTTCTCCATCGATTAGGAATCTGATGTCGTCACTAAACACATTCCTTAAATTGTAGCCATTTGTTGAGTGTTTTTTTTGGTGTCTAATCCGCACATATATCACCATTGCCCATGATTTTCATAACTGTATATCTCGTAAATGTCAACATATACACGTGTGATTTAGTTTACGAAGATTTTTCAATGCCGAGAACCTCGATCCGAGAGTAAAAAAGGCATAAGGTTCACAATGGTGTAAAATTAAAATGGGATATACCGGGCTAGTATTTGAGTTACAGGAACAAGGGCCAAACCAACCACCCAAGAATGGAATCGTCGAGTGAAAACACTTGACAACCTCTTAGAAGCAGCTTTTCTTGCCACCAGACATTTCTCCATCAATTAGGAATCTGATGCCGTCACTAAACACATTCCTTAAATTGTAGCCATTTGGTGAGTGTTTTTTTTTGTGTCTAATACGCAGATATATCACCATTGCCATTGATTTTCTTGACTGTATATCTCTTAAATGTCAACATATACACGTGTGATTTAGTTTACGAAGATTTTTCAATGCCGAGAACCTCTATCAGAGAGTAAAAATGGCGTAAGGTTCACAATGGAGTAAAATTAAAATGGGATATACCGGGGCTATGATTCGAGTTACAGGAACAAGGGCCAAACCAACCACCCAAGAATGGAATCGTTGAGCGAAAACACTTGATAACCTCCTAGAAGCAGCTTTTCTTGCGACCAGACATTTCTCCATCAATTTGGAATCTGATGCCGTCACTAAACACATTCCTTAAATTGTAGCCATTTGTTGAGTGTTTTTTTTGTTGTCTAATCCGCAGATATATCACCATTGCCATTGATTTTCTTGACTGTATATCTCTTAAATGTCAACATATACACGTGTGATTTAGTTTACGAAGATTTTTCAATGCCGAGAACCTCGATCAGAGAGTAAAAATGGCGTAAGGTTCACAATGGAGTAAAATTAAAATGGGATATACCGGGGCTAGGATTCGAGTTACAGGAACAAGGGCCAAACCAACCACCAAAGAATGGAATCGTCGAGCGAAAACACTTGATAACCTCCCAGAAGCAGCTTCTCTTGCAACCAGACATTTCTCTATCAATTAGGAATCTAATCCCGTCACTAAACACATTCCTTAAATTGTAGCCATTTGTTGAGTGTTTTTTTTGGTGCCTAATCCGCAGATATATCACCATTGCCCTTGATTTTCTTGACTGTATATCTCTTAAATGTCAACATATACACGTGTGATTTAGTTTACGAAGATTTTTCAATGCCGAGAACCTCGATCAGACAGTAATAAAGGCGTAAGGTTCACAGTGGTGTAAATTTAAAATGGGATATACCGGGCAAGGATTCGAGTTACAGGAACAAGGGCCAAACCAACCACCCAAGAATGGAATCGTCGAGCGAAAACACTTGGCAACCTCCTAGAAGCATCTTTTCTTGCCACCAGACCTTTCTCCATCGATTAGGAATCTGATGTCGTCACTAAACACATTCCTTAAATTGTAGCCATTTGTTGAGTGTTTTTTTTTTGTGTCTAATCCGCATATATATCACCATTGCCCATGATTTTCATAACTGTATATCTCGTAAATGTCAACATATACACGTGTGATTTAGTTTACGAAGATTTTTCAATGCCGAGAACCTCGATCAGAGAGTAAAAATGGCGTAAGGTTCACAATGGTGTAAAATTAAAATGGGATATACCGGGGCTAGGATTCGAGTCACAGGAACAAGGGCCAAACCAACCACCAAAGAATGGAATCGTCGAGCGAAAACACTTGACAACCTCCTAGAAGCAGCTTTTATTGCCACCAGACATTTCTCCATCAATTAGGAATCTGATGCCGTCACTAAACACATTCCTTAAATTGTAGCCATTTGTTGAGTGTTTTTTTTGGTGTCTAATCCGCAGATATATCACCATTGCCATTGATTTTCTTGACTGTATATCTCTTAAATGTCAACATATACACGTGTGATTTAGTTTACGAAGATTTTTCAATGCCGAGAACCTCGATCAGAGAGTAAAAATGGCGTAAGGTTCACAATGGAGTAAAATTAAAATGGGATATACCGGGGCTAGGATTCGAGTTACAGGAACAAGGGCCAAACCAACCACCAAAGAATGGAATCGTCGAGCGAAAACACTTGATAACCTCCCAGAAGAAGCTTCTCTTGCAACCAGACATTTCTCCATCAATTAGGAATCTGATGCCGTCACTAAACACATTCCTTAAATTGTAGCCATTTGTTGAGTGTTTTTTTTGGTGCCTAATCCGCAGATATATCACCATTGCCATTGATTTTCTTGACTCTATATCTCTTAAATGTCAACATATGCACGTGTGATTTAGTTTATGAAGATTTTTCAATGCCGAGAACCTCGATCAGACAGTAAAAAAGGCGTAAGCTTCATAGTGGTGTAAATGTAAAATGGGATATACCGGGCTAGGATTCGAGTTACAGGAACAAGGGCCAAACCAACCACCCAAGAATGGAATCGTCGAGCGAAAACACTTGACAACCTCCAAGAAGCAGCTTTTCTTGCCACGAGACCTTTCTCCATCGATTAGGAATCTGATGTCGTCACTAAACACATTCCTTAAATTGTAGCCATTTGTTGAGTGTTTTTTTTTTTTGGTGTCTAATCTGCATATATATCACCATTGCCCTTGATTTTCTTGACTGTGTATCTCTTAAATGTCAACATATACACGTGTGATTTACTTTACGAAGATTTTTCAATGCCGAGAACCTCGATCAGACATTAAAAAAGGCGTAAGCTTCACAGTGGTGTAAATGTAAAATGGGATATACCGGGCTAGGATTCGAGTTACAGGAACAAGGGCCAAACCAACCACCCAAGAATGGAATCGTCGGGTGAAAACACTTGACAACCTCCAAGAAGTAGCTTTTCTTGCCACGAGACCTTTCTCCATCGATTAGGAATCTGATGTCGTCACTAAACACATTCCTTAAATTGTAGCCATTTGTTGAGTGTTTTTTTTGGTGTCTAATCCGCATATATATCACCATTGCCTATGATTTTCTTGACTGTATATCTCGTAAATGTCAACATATACACGTGTGATTTAGTTTACGAAGATTTTTCAATGCCGAGAACCTCGATCAGACATTAAAAAAGGCGTAAGCTTCACAGCGGTGTAAATGTAAAATGGGATATACCGGGCTAGGATTCGAGTTACAGGAACAAGGGCCAAACCAACCAACCAAGAATGGAATCGTCGAGCGAAAACACTTGACAACCGCCAAGAAGCAGCTTTTCTTGCCACGAGACCTTTCTCCATCGTTTAGGAATCTGATGTCGTCACTAAACACATTCCTTAAATTGTAGCCATTTGTTGAGTGTTTTTTTTGGTGTCTAATCCGCATATATATCACCATTACCTATGATTTTCTTGACTGTATATCTCGTAAATGTCAACATATACACGTGTGATTTAGTTTACGAAGATTTTTCAATGCCGAGAACCTCGATCCGAGAGTAAAAAAGGCATAAGGTTCACAATGGTGTAAAATTAAAATGGGATATACCGGGCTAGTATTCGAGTTACAGGAACAAGGGCCAAACTAACCACCCAAGAATGGAATCGTCGAGCGAAAACACTTGACACCCTCCTAGAGGCAGCTTTTCTTGCCACCAGACCTTTCTCCATCAATTAGGAATCTGATGTCGTCACTAAACACATTCCTTAAATTGTAGCCAATTTGTTGAGTGTTTTTTTTTTTGTCTAATCCACATATATATCACCATTGCCCTTGATTTTCTTGACTGTATATCTCTTAAATGTCAACATATACACGTGTGATTTAGTTTACCAAGATTTTTCAATGCCGAGAGCCTCGGATATAGAGTAAAAAAGGCGTAAGGTTCACAATGGTGTAAAATTAAAATGGGATATACCGGGCTAGGATTTGAGTTACAGGAACAAGGGCCAAACCAACCACCCAAGAATGGAATCGTCGAGCGAAAACACTTGACAACCTCCGAGAAGCAGCTTTTCTTGCCACAAGACATTTCTCCATCAATTAGGAATCTGATGCTGTCACTAAACACATTCCTTAAATTGTAGCCATTTGTTTAGTGTTTTTTTGGTGTCAAATCCACATTTATATATCACCATTGCCATTGATTTTCTTGACTGTATATCTCTTAAATGTCAACATATACACGTGTGATTTAGTTTACGAAGATTTTTCAATGCTGAGAACCTCGATCAGAGAGTAAAAAAGGCGTAAGGTTCACAATGGTGTAAAATTAAAATGGGATATACCGGGGCTAGGATTCGAGTTACAGGAACAAGGGCCAAACCAACCACCCAAGAATGGAATCGTCGAGCGAAAACACTTGACACCCTCCTAGAAGCAGCTTTTCTTGCCACCAGACCTTTCTCCATCAATTAGGAATCTAATACCGTCACTAAACATATTCCCTAAATTGTAGCCAATTTGTTGAGTGTTTTTTTTTTTGTGTCTAATCCGCATATATATCACCATTGTCCTTGATTTTCTTGACTGTATATCTCTTAAATGTCAACCTATACACGTGTGATTTAGTTTAGGAAGATTTTTCAATGCGAGAACCTCGATCAGAGAGTAAAAAAGGCGTCAGGTTCACAATGGTGTAAAATTAAAATGGGATATGCCGCGCTAGGATTTGAGTTACAGGAACAAGGGCCAAACTAACCACCCAAGAATGGAATCGTCGAGCGAAAACACTTGACAACCTCCTTGAAGCATCTTTTCTTGCCACCAGACCTTTCTCTATCAATTAGGAATCTGATACCGTCACTAAACACATTCCTTAAATTGTAGCCATTTGTTGAGTGTTTTTTTTTGTATCTAATACGCATATATATCACCATTGCCCTTGATTTTCTTGACTGTATATCTCTTAAATGTCAACATATACACGTGTGATTTAGTTTACGAAGATTTTTCAATGCCGAGAACCTCGATCAGAGAGTAAAATAGGCGTAAGGTTCACAATGGTGTAAAATTAAAATGGGATATACAGAGCTAGGATTCGAGTTACAGGAACAAGGGCCAAACCAACCACCCAAGAATTGAATCATTGAGCGAAAACACTTGACAGCCTCCTAGTAGTAGTTTTTCTTGCCAGGAGACCTTTCTCCATCAATTAGGAATTAGGAATCTGATGCCGTCACTAAACACATTTCTTAAATTGTAGCCATTTGTTGAGTGTTTTTTTGTGTCTAATCCACATATATATCACCATTGCCCTTGATTTTCTTGACTATATATCTCATAAATGTCAACATATACACGTGTGATTTAGTTTACGAAGATTTTTCAATGCCGAGAACCTCTATCAGAGAGTTAAAAAGGCATAAGGTTCACAATGGTGTAAAATTGAAATGGGATATACCGGGCAAGGATTCGAGTTACAGGAACAAGAGCCAAACCAACCACCCAAGAATGGAATCGTGGAGTGAAAACACTTGACAACCTCCTAGAAGCAGCTTTTCTTGCCACCAGACCTTTCTCCATCAATTAGGAATCTGATGCCGTCACTAAACACATTCCTTAAATTATAGCCATTTGATGAGTGTTTTTTTTTGTGTCTAATCCGCATATATATCACCATTGCCCCTTGATTTTCTTGACTGTATATCTCTTAAATGTCAACATATACACGTGTGATTTAGTATACGAAGATTTTTCAATTCCGAGAACCTCGATCAGAGAGTAAAAAAGGCGTAAGGTTCACAATGGAGTAAAATTAAAATGGGATATACCGGGATAGGTTTCGAGTTACAGGAACAAGGGCCAAACCAACCACCCAAGAATGGAATCGTCGAGCGAAAACACTTGACAACCTTCTAGAAGCAATTTTTCTTGCCACCAGACCTTTCTCCATCAATTAGGAATCTGATGCCGTCATTAAACACATTCCTTAAATTGTAGCCATTTGTTGAGTGTTTTTTTAGGTGTCTAATCCGCATATATATCACCATTGCCCTTGATTTTCTTTACTGTATATCTGTTAGATGTCAACATATACACGTGCGATTTAGTATACGAAAATTTTTCAACGCCAAGAACCTCGATCAGAGAGTAAAACAGGGGTAAGGTTCACAATGGTGTAAAATTAAAATAGGATATACCGGGCAAGGATCGAGTTACAGGAACAAGGGCCAAACCAACCACCCAAGAATGGAATCATCGAGTGAAAACACTTGATAACCTCCTAGAAGCAGCTTTTCTTACCACCAGACCTTTCTCCTTCAATTAGGAAGCTGATGCCGTCACTAAACAAATTCCTTAAATTGTAGCTATTTGTTGAGTGTTTTTTTTTGTGTCTAATCCGCATATATATCACCATTGCCCTTGATTTTCTTGACTGTCTATCTCTTAAATGTCAACACATACACGTGTGATTTAGTTTACGAAGATTTTTCAATGCCGAGAACCTCGATCAGAGAGTAAAAAAGGCGTAAGTTTCACAATGGTGTAAAATTAAAATGGGATATACCGGGCTAGGATTCGGGTTACAGGAACAAGGGCTAAACCAACCACCCAAGAATGGAATCGTCGAGAGAAAACACTTGACAACCTCCTAGAATCAGATTTTCTTGCCCCCAGACCTTTCTCATCTGTTAGGAATCTGATGTCGTCACAAAACACATTCCTTAAATTGTAGCCATTTGTTGAGAGTTTTTTTTTTTGGTGTCTAATCCTCATATATATCACCATTGCCCTTGATTTTCTTGACCGTATATACCTCTTAAATGTCAACATATACACGTGTGATTTAGTTTACGAAGATTTTTCAATTCCGAGAACCTTGATCAGAGAGTAAAAAGGGCGTAAGGTTCACAATAGTGTAAAATTAAAATGGGATATACCGGGCTAGGATTCGAGTTACAGGAACAAGGGCCAAACCAACCACCCAAGAATGGAATCGTCGAGAGAAAACACTTGACAACCTCCTAGAAGCAGCTTTTCTTGCCACCAGACCTTTCTCCATCAATTAGGAATCAGATGCCGTCACTAAACACATTCCTAAAATTGTAGCCATTTGTTGAGTTTTTTTTTTTTGTGTCTAATCCGCATATATATCACCACTGCCCTTGATTTTCTTGACTATATATCTCTTAAATGTCAACGTATACGTGTGTGATTTAGTTTACGAAGATTTTTCAATGCCGAGAACCTCGATCAGAGAGTAAAAAAGGCGTAAGGTTCACAATGGTGAAAAATTAAAGTGGGATACACCGGGCTAGGATTCGAGTTACAGGAACAAGGGCCAAACCAACCACCCAAGAATGGAATCGTCGAGCGAAAACACTTGAAAGCCTCCTAGAAGCAGCTTTTCTTGCCACCAGACCTTTCTCCATTAGTTAGGAAACTGATGTCGTCACTAAACACATTCCTTAAATTGTAGCCATTTGTTGAGTGTTTTTTTTTGGTGGCTAATCCGCATATATATCACCATTGCCTTTGATTTTCTTGACTGCATATCTCTTAAATGTCAACATATACACGTGTTATTTAGTTTACCAAGATTTTTCAATGCCGAGAACCTCGATCAGAGAGTTAAAAAGCGTAAGGTTCACAATGGTGTAAAATTAAAATAGGATATACCGGGCAAGCATTCGAGTTACAGGAACAAGGGCCAAACCAAACACCCAAGAATGGAATCATCGAGCGAAAACACTTGACAACCTTCTAGAAGCAGCTTTTCTTGCCACCAGACCTTTCTCCATCAATTAGGAATCTGATGCCGTCACTAAACAAATTCCTTAAATTGTAGGTATTTGTTGAGTGTTTTTTTTTTGTTTCTAATCCGCATATATATCACCATTGCCCTTGATTTTCTTGACTGTATATCTCTTAAATGTCAACATATACACGTGTGATTTAGTTTACCAAGATTTTTCAATGCCGAGAACCTCGATCAGAGAGTAAAAAAGGCGTAAGGTTCACAATGGTGTAAAACTAAAATGGGATATATCGGGCTAGGATTCGAGTTACAGAAACCAGGGCCAAACCAACCACCCAAGAATGGAATCGTCGAGCGAAAACACTTGACAACCCCCTAGAAGCAGCTTTCTTGCCACCAGACCTTTCTCCATCATTTCGGAATCTGATGTCGTCACTAAACACATTCCTTAAATTGTAGCAATTTGTTGAGTGTTTTTTTTTTGTGGCTAATCCGCATATATATCACCATTGCCCTTGATTTTCTTGACTGTATATCTTTTAAATGTCAACATATACACGTGTGATTTAGTTTACCAAGATTTTTCAATGCCAAGAACCTCGATCAGAGAGTTAAAAAGGCGTAAGGTTCACAATGGTGTAAAATTAAAATGGGATATACCGGGCTAGGATTCGAGTTAAAGGAACAAGGGCCAAACCAACCACCCAAGAATGGAATCGTCGAGCGAAAAGACCTGACAACCTCCTAGAAGCAGCTTTTCTTGCCCCCAGACCTTTCTCATCTGTTAGGAATCTGATGTCGTCACTAAACACATTCCATAAATTGTAGTCATTTGTTGAGGGTTTTTTTTGGTGTCTAATCCTCATATATATCACCATTGCCCATGATTTTCTTGACTGTATATCTCTTAAATGTCAACATATACACGTGTGATTTAGTTTACGAAGATCTTTCAATTCCGTGAACCTTGATCAGAGAGTAAAAAAGGCATAAGGTTCACAACAGTGTAAAATTAAAATGGGATATACCGGGCTAGGATTCGAGTTACAGGAACAAGGGCCAAACCAACCACCCAAGAAAGGAATCGTCGAGCGAAAACACTTGACAACCTCCTAGAAGCAGTTTTTCTTGCCACCAGACCTTTCTCCATCAATTAGAAATCTGATGTCGTCACTAAACACATTCCTTAAATTATAGCCATTTGTTGAGTGTTTTTTTTTGTGTCCAATCCGCATATATATCACCACTGCCCTTAATTTTCTTGATTGTATATCTCTTAAATGTCAACACATACACGTGTGATTTAGTTTACGAAGATTTTTCAATGTCGAGAACCTCGATCAGAGAGTAAAAAAGGTGTAAGGTTCACAATGGTGTAAAATTAAAATGGGATATACCGGGCTAGGATTCGAGTTACAGGAACAAGGGCCAAACCAACCACCCAAGAATGGAATCGTCGAACGAAAACACTTGACAACCTCCTAGAAGCAGCTTTTCTTGCCACCAGACCTTTCTCCATCAATTAGAAATCTGATGCCGTCACTAAACACATTCCTTAAATTATAGCCATTTGTTGAGTGTTTTTTTTGGTGTCCAATCCGCATATATATCACCACTGCCCTTGATTTTCTTGACTGTATGTCTCTTAAATGTCAACACATACACGTGTGATTTAGTTTACGAAGATTTTTCAATGCCGAGAACCACGATCAGAGAGTAAAAAGGGCGTAAGGTTCACAATGGTGTAAAATTAAAATGGGATATACCGGGCTAGGATTCGAGTTATAGGAACAAGGGACAAACCAAACACCCAAGAATGGAATCGTCAAACGAAAACACTTGAAAACCTCCTAGAAGGAGCTTTTCTTGCCCCCAGACCTTTCTCATCTGTTAGGAATCTGATGTCGTCACTAAACACATTCCTTAAATTGTAGCCATTTGTTGAGAGTTTTTTTGGTGTCTAATCCTCATATATATCACCATTGCCCTTGATTTTCTTGACTGTATATCTCTTAAATGTCAACATATACACGTGTGATTTAGTTTACGAAGATTTTTCATATCCGAGAACCTTGATCAGAGAGTAAAAAAGGCGTAAGTTTCACAATAGTGTAAAATTAAAATGGGATATACCGGGCTTGGATTCGAGTTACAGGAACAAGGGCCAAACCAACCACCCAAGAATGGAATCGTCGAATGAAAACACTTGAAAACCTCCTAGAAGGAGCTTTTCTTGCCCCCAGACCTTTCTCATCTGTTAGGAATCTGATGTCGTCACTAAACACATTCCTTAAATTGTAGCCATCTGTTGAGAGTTTTTTTGGTGTCTAATCCGCATATATATCACCATTGCCCTTGATTTTATTGACTGTATATCTCTTAAATGTCAACATATACACGTGTGATTTAGTTTACGTAGATTTTTCATTGCCGAGAACCTCGATCAGAGAGTAAAAAAGGCGTAAGGTTCACAATGGTGTAAAACTAAAATAGAATATACCGGGCTAGAATTCGAGTTACAGGAACAAGGGCCAAACCAACCACCCAACAATGGAATCGTCGAGTGAAAACACTTGACAACCCCCTAGCAGCAGCTTTTCTTGCCACCAGACCTTTCTCCGTCAGTTAGGAATTTGATGTCGTCACTAAACACATTCCTTAAATTGTAGCAATTTGTTGAGTGTTTTTTTAGTGGCTAATCCGCATATATATCACCATTGCCCTTGATTTTCTTGACTGTATATCTTTTAAATGTCAACATATACACGTGTGATTTAGTTTACGAAGATTTTTCAATGCCGAGAACCTCGATCAGAGAGTAAAAAAGGCGCAAGGTTCACAATGGTGTAAAATTAAAATGGCATATACCGGGCTAGGATTCGAGTTACAGGAACAAGGGCCAAACCAACCACCCTAGAATGGAATCATCGAGCGAAAACACTTGACAAACTCCTAGAAGCAGCTTGTCTTGCCGCCAGACCATTCTCCACCAGTTAGGAATCTGATGCCGTCACTAAACACATTCCTTAAAAATTTGACATTTGTTGAGTGTGTTTTTTGGTGTCTAATCCGCATATATATCACCATTGCCCTTGATTTTCTTGACTGTATATATCTCTTAAAGGTCAACATATAAACGTGTGATTTTGTTTACGAAGATTTTTCAATGCCGAGAACCTCGATCAGAGAGTAAAAAAGCGTAAGGTTGACAATGGTTTCAATGCCGAGAATCTGATGCCATTCTCCACCAGTTAGGAATCTGATGCCGCCACCAGACCTTTTTGCCACCAGACCTTTCTCCATCAATTAGGAATATCACGTTGCCCTTGATTTTCTTGACTGTATATATCTTAAATGTCAACATATACACGTGTGATTTAGTTTACCAATATTTTTCAATGCCGAGAACCTCGATCAGAGAGTAAAAAAGGCGTAAGGTTCACAATGGTGTAAAATTAAAATGGGATATACCGGGCTAGGATTCGAGTTAAAGGAACAAGGGCCAAACCAACCACCCAAGAAAGGAATCGACGAGCGAAACACTTGACAACCTCCTTGAAGCAGCTTTTCTTGCCACCAGACCTTTCTCCATCAATTAGGAATCAGATGCCGTCTCTAAACACATTCCTTAAATTGTAGCCGTTTGTTGAGTGTTTTTTTTGGTGTCTAATCCGCATATATATCACCATTGCCCTTGATTTTCTTGACTGTATATCTCTTAAATGTCATCACATACACGTGTGATTTAGTTTACGAAGATTTTTCAATGCCAAGAACCTCGATCAGAGAGTAAAAAAGGCGTAAGGTTCACAATGGTGTAAAATTAAAATAGGATATATCGCTCAAGGATTCGAGTTACAGGAACAACGGCCAAACCAACCACCCAAGAATGGAATCATCGAGCGAAAACACTTGACAACCTCCTAGAAGCAGCTTTTCTTCTCCCCAGACCTTCCTCATCAATTAGGAATCTGATGTCGTCACTAAACACATTCCTTAAATTGTAGCCATTTGTTGAATGTGTTTTTTGTGTCTAATCCGTATATATATCACCATTGCTTTTCATTTTCTTGACTGTATATCTCTTAAATGTCAATATATACACGTGTGATTTCGTTTGCGAAGATTTTTCAATGTCGAGAACCTCGATCAGAGAGTAAAAAACGTGCAAGGTTCACAACGGTGTAAAATAAAAATGGGATATACCAGGCTAGGATTCGAGTTACAAGAACAAGGTCCAAACCAACTACCAAAGAATGGAATCGTCGAGCGAAAACACTTGACAATCTCCTAGAAGCAGCTTTTCTTGCCACCAGACCTATCTCAATCAATTAGGAATCTGATGCCGTCACTAAACACATTCCTTAAATTGTAGCCATTTGTTGAGTGTTTTTTTGTGTGTGTAATACGCATATATATCACCATTTCCCTTGATTTTCTTGAGTGTATATCTCTTAAATGTCAATATATACACGTGTGATTTAGTTTACGAAGATTATTCAATGCCGAGAACCTCGATCAGAGAGTAAAAAAGACGTAAGGTTCACACTGGTGTAAAATTAAAATGGCATATACCGGGCTAGGATTCGAGTTACAGGAACAAGGGCCAAACCAACCACCCAAGAATGGAATCGTCGGGCGAAAACACTTGACAACCTCCTAGAAGTAGCTTTTCTTGCCACTAGACCATTCTCCATCAATTAGGAATCTGATGCCATCACTAAACACATTCCTTAAATTGTTGACATTTCTTGAGTGTTTTTTTTTGTGTCTAATCCGCATATATATCACCATTGCCCTTGATTTTCTTGACTGTATATATCTCCTAAAGGTCAACATATAAACGTGTGATTTAGTTTACGAAGATTTTTCAATGCCAAGAACCTCGATCAGAGAGTAAAAAAAAGCGTAAGGTTCACAATGGTGTAAAGTTAAAATGGGATATACCGGGCTTGGATTCGAGTTACCGGAACAAGGGCCAAACCAACCACCCAAGAATGGAATCGTCGAGCGAAAACACTTGACAATCTCCTAGAAGCAGCTTTTCTTGTCCCCAGACCTTTCTCATCAAATCGGAATCTGATGCCGTCACTAAACACATTCTTTAAAATGTAGCCATTTGTTGAGTGTTTTTTTTTGGTGTCTAATCCGCATATATATCACCATTGCCTTTGATTTTATTGACTGTATATCTCTTAAATGTCAACATATACATGTGTGATTTAGTTTGCGAAGATTTTTCAATGCCGAGAACCTCAATCAGAGAGTAAAAAAGGTGTAAGGTTCACAATGGTGTAAAATTAAAATGGGATATACCGGGCTAGGATTCGAGTTACAGGAACAAGGGCCAAAACAACCACCAAAGAATGGAACCGTCGATCGAAAACACTTGACACCCTCCTAGAAGCAGCTTTTCTTGACACAAGACCTTTCTCCATCAATTAGGAATCTAATGCCGTCACTAAACACATTCCTTAAATTGTAGCCATTTGTTGAGTGTTTTTTTGTGTGTAATCCACATATATATCACCATTGCCCTTGATTTTCTTGACTGTATATCTCTTAAATGACAACATATACACTTGTGATTTAGTTTACGAAGATTTTTCAATGCCGAGAACCTCGATCAGAGAGTAAAAAAGGCGTAAGGTTCACAATGGTGTAAAATTTAAATGGCATATACCGGGCTAGAATTCGAGTTACAGGAACAAGGGCCAAACCAACCACCCAAGAATGGTATCGTTGAGCGAAACACTTGACAACCTGCTAGAAGCAGCTTTTCTTGCCACCAGACCATTCTCCATCAATTAGGAATCAGATGCCTTCACTAAACACATTCCTTAAATTGTTGACATTTGTTGAGTGTTTTTTTATTTGGTGTCTAATACGCATATATATCACCATTGCCCTTGATTTTCTTGACTGTATATATCTCTTAAAGGTCAACATATAAACGTGTGATTTAGTTTACGAAGATTTTTCAATGCCGAGAACCTCGATCAGAGAGTAAAAAAATCGTAAGGTTCACAATGGTGTAAAGTTAAAATGGGATATACCGGGCTAGGATTCGAGTTACAGGAACAAGGGCCAAACCAACAACCCAAGAATGGAATCGGCTAGCGAAAACACTTGACAACCTCCTAGAAGCAGCTTTTCTTGCCACCAGACCTTTCTCTATCAATTAGGAATCTGATGCCATCACTAAACACATTCCTTAAGTTGTAGCCATTTGTTGAGTGTTTTTTTTTTGTGTCTAATCCGCATATATATATATCACCATTGCCCTTGATTTTCTTGACTGTATATCTCTTAAATGTCAACATATACACATGTGATTTAGTTTACGAAGATTTTTCAATGCCGAGAACCTCGATCAGGGAGTAAAAAGGCGTAAGGTTCACAATGGTGTAAAATTAAATTGGGATATACCGGGATAGAATTCGAGTTACAGGAACAAGGGCCAAACCAACCACCCAAGAATGGAATCGTCGAGCGAAAACACTTGACAACCTCCTAGAAGCAGCTTTTCTTTCCACCAGACCTTTCTCGATCAATTACGAATCTGATGCCGTCACTAAACACATTCATTAAATTGTAGCCATTTGTTGAGTGTTTTTGTTTTGTTGAGTGTGACCCAAACGAGTCATTCAGAAGAGATCTCATCCAATACGAATGGCGGAATCAGACGTATCGGAGTTATTTCAGCTGATTTGCACAAAGAATCACTTTAATTGTCTCTTGTATTGATATCAGATCATTTTACAATGCTGGAGACACTTCGGCAGAGCTTCGCTACCGGAAACCAACTCGTTACAAATGAAATGAACCAGCTCACTATATATAGACATGTCCAGTTCGCATGGAATAGACTTCATGCGAACTTGTCAATCCTCACTAAAACACTATTTTCTAGTCTACCAAGCATTGTTCTTTTTAATCTAGCTACAAGACTCGATACAAGACGAAGTCGACAGACATATGCACCAACAGACTCCCCCTTGGATGTTGACAAAGTCTTTGGTGTCGAGTCTTCAGTATGTCAACTCTTCAGTCTTTATCAGTCTTCTCACTCTCTTCAGAGAATTCTCCATTGTAAGCATCCTTAATCTTTATCTTCTCTTCCAGAATCTCAATCTGACTCTATTTTCTCTCTCTCCAGCATCAGCAGCTTAACACAGTTCCAGAATAAAAAACTGGCTCTAGCTTCTTCAGACTCCCTTTGAACCTGGTTTTAAAGTCTTCAGACTCCCCCTTTCGATAAGCTGGGATCGCATTCTGGAATATCTCTCGTTCTGGAATCGAATCCTGGCTCAAACTCTGCTTATCACTCTTTGCATATTTCATAGGTTCAAGACTGTTTCCTGGCTCTCCGTAGCAACAGGATCTGGAACCTGACTTGAATCTGCATATCTTCAGGAGTTAAAACCTAGCTGCTTCTGCCTGCAAAAACTCTACCTCAAAGTAAATTTCACAAATTTAACATTTTGACAAATTTTGAGACCACTTGTAAAATCAATCTCAAACCATCACTTGTAGATATCATCCAAAATGATTTAACATTTATAATCTTTAATGATCACATGTAAAAATAACATTTTTCTTCTTCTTCTCTTTTTTTAAACAAACTCTCCCAATCCTGTTGTTCATCATGTTTAGCACTCGGAATTTTAAAAATCAGTTTTTCAACATCAGTTGTCGAAAATAAGATGAAATAAAATCTTTTTGATTTTTCAAAATTTTATGCTAAAACACATTCTTTTTGGATTTTGTTTTAAATGAAAAACAATAAAGAAATATTTACAAACAATATTTTTGTGAGTTTGTGTAAGAGGATCATATCAGTTTATGACAAATCACTAGCACCAAGAATGGAATCGTCGAGCAAAAACACTTGACAACCTCCTAGAAGCAGCTTTTCTTGCCACCAGACCTTTCTCCATCAATTAGGAATCTGATGCCGTCACTAAACACATTCCTTAAATTGTAGCTATTTGTTGAGTGTTTTTTTTGGTGTCTAATCCGCATATATATCACCATTGCCCTTGATTTTCTTGACTGTATATCTCTTAAATGTCAACATATACACGTGTGATTTAGTTTACGAAGATTTTTCAATGCCGAGAACCTCGATCAGAGAGTAAAAAAGGCGTAAGGTTCACAATGGTGTAAAATTAAAATGGGATATACCGGGCTATGATTCGAGTTACAGGAACAAGGGCCAAACCAACCACCCAAGAATGGAATCGTCGAGCGAAAACACTTGATAACCTCCTAGAAGCAGCTTTTCTTGTCACCAGACCTTTCTCCATCAATTAGGAATCTGATGCCGTCACTAAACACATTCCTTAAATTGTAGCCATTTGTTGAGTGTTTTTTTTTTTGTGGTTAATCCGCATATATATCACGTTGCCCTTTATTTTCTTGACTGTATATATCTTAAATGTCAACATATACACGTGTGATTTAGTTTACCAAGATTTTTCAATGCCGAGAACCTCGATCAGAGAGTAAAAAAGGCGTAAGGCTCACAATGGTGTCAAATTAAAATGGGATATACCGGGCTAGCATTTGAGTTAAAGGAACAAGGGCCAAAACAACCACCCAAGAAAGGAGTCGTCGAGCGAAACACTTGACAACCTCCTAGAAGCAGCTTTTCTTGCCTCCAGACCTTTCTCCATCAATTAGGAATCAGATGCCGTCACTAAACACATTCCTTAAATTGTATCCATTTTGTTGAGTGTTTTTTTTTTTGGGTGTCTAATCCGCATATATATCACCATTGCCCTTGATTTTCTTGACTGTATATCTCTTAAATGTCAACACATACACATGTGATTTAGTTTATGAAGATTTTTCAAAGCTAAGAACCTCGATCAGAGAGTAAAAACGGCGTAAGGTTCACAACGGTTTAAAATTAAAATAGGATATATCGGGCAAGGATTCAAGTTACAGGAACAAGGGCCAAACCAACCACCCAAGAATGGAATCGTCGAGCGAAAACACTTGACAACCTCCTAGAAGCAACTTTTCTTCTCCCCAGACCTTTCTCATCAATTAGGAATCTGATGCCATCACTAAACACATTCCTTAAATTGTAGCCATTTGTTGAGTGTTTTTTTCTATCTAATCCGCATATATATCACCATTGCCTTTCATTTTCTTGACTGTATATCTCTTAAATATCAACATATACACGTGTGATTTAGTTTGCGAAGATTTTTCAATGCCGAGAACCTCAATCAGAGAGTAAAAAAGGCGTAAGGTTCACAATGGTGTAAAATTAAAATGGGATATACTGGGCGAGGATTCAAGTTACAGGAACAAGGGCCAAACCAACTACCAAAGAATGGAATCGTCGAGCGAAAACACTTGACAACCTCCAAGAAGCAGCTTTTCTTGCCACCAGACCTTTCTCAATCAATTAGGAATCTGATGCCGTCACTAAACACATTCCTTAAATTGTAGCCATTTGTTGAGTGTTTTTTTTTTGGTGTGTAATACGCATATATATCACCATTTCCCTTGATTTTCTTGACTGTATATCTCTTAAATGTCAATATATACATGTGTGATTTAGTTTACGAAGAATATTCAATGCCGACAACCTCGATCAGAGAGTAAAAAAGGCGTAAGGTTCACAATGGTCTAAAATTAAAATGGCATATACCGAGCTAGGATTCGAGTTACAGGAACAAGGGCCAAACCAACCACCCTAGAATGGAATCGTCGAGCGAAAACACTTGACAACCTCCAAGAAGCAGCTTTTCTTGCCACCAGACCATTCTCCAGCAATTAGGAATCTGATGCCATCACTAAACACATTCCTTAAATTGTTGACATTTCTTGAGTGTTTTTTTTGGTGTCTAATCCGCATATATATCACCATTGCCCTTGATTTTCTTGACTGTATATATCTCCTAAAGGTCAACATATAAACGTGTGATTTAGTTTACGAAGATTTTTCAATGCCGAGAACCTCAACCAGAGAGTAAAAAAAAGCGTAAGGTTCACAATGGTGTAAAGTTAAAATGAGATATACCGGGCTAGGATTCGAGTTACAGGAACAAGGACCAAACCAACCACCCAAGAATGGAATCGTCGAGCGAAAACACTTGACAACCTCCAAGAAACAGCTTTTCTTACCACCAGACCTATCTCAATCAATTAGGAATCTGATGCCATCACTAAACACATTTCTTAAATTGTAGCCATTTGTTGAGTGTTTTTTTTTTGGTGTGTAATACGCATATATATCACCATTTCCCTTGATTTTCTTGACTGTATATCTCTTAAATGTCAATATATACACGTGTGATTTAGTTTACGAAGAATATTCAGTGCCGACAACCTCGATCAGAGAGTAAAAAAGGCGTAAGGTTCACAATGGTGTAAAATTAAAATGGCATATACCGGGCTAGGATTCGAGTTACTGGAACAAGGGCCAAACCAACCACCCTAGAATGGAATCGTCGAGCGAAAACACTTGACAACCTCCAAGAAGCAGCTTTTCTTGCCACCAGACCATTCTCCATCAATTAGGAATCTGATGCCATCACTAAACACATTCCTTAAATTGTTGACATTTCTTGAGTGTTTTTTTTGGTGTCTAATCCGCATATATATCACCATTGCCCTTGATTTTCTTGACTGTATATATCTCCTAAAGGTCAACATATAAACGTGTGATTTAGTTTACGAAGATTTTTCAATGCCGAGAACCTCAATCAGAGTGTAAAAAAAAGCGTAAGGTTCACAATGGTGTAAAGTTAAAATGGGATATACCGGGCTAGGATTCGAGTTACACGAACAAGGGCCAAACCAACCACCCAAGAATGGAATCGTCGAGCGAAAACACTTGACAATCTCCTAGAAGCAGCTTTTCTTGACCCCAGACCTTTCTCATCAATTAGGAATTTGATGCCGTCACTAAACACATTCTTTAATTTGTAGCCATTTGTTGAGTGTTTTTTTTGGTGTCTAATCCGCATATATATCACCATTACCCTTGATTTTATTGACTGTATATCTCTTAAATGTCAACATATACACGTGTGATTTAGTTTGCGAAGATTTTTCAATGCCGAGAACCTCGATCAGAGAGTAAAAAAGGTGTAAGGTTCACAATGGTGTAAAATTAAAATGGGATATACCGGGCTTGGATTCGAGTTACAGGAACAAGGGCGAAACCAACCACCAAAGAATGGAATCGTCGAGCGAAAACACTTGACAACCTCCTAAAAGCAGCTTTTCTTGCCACCAGACCTTTCTCCATCAATTAGGAATTTAATGCCGTCACTAAACATATTCCTTAAATTGTAGCCATTTGTTGAGTGTTTTTTTTTGTGTAATCCCCATATATATCACCATTGCCCTTGATTTTCTTGACTGTATATCTCTTAAATGTCAACATATACACGTGTGATTTAGTTTACGAAGATTTTTCAATGCCGAGAACCTCGATCAGAGAGTAAAAAAGACATATACCGGGCTAGAATTCGAGTTATAGGAACAAGGGCCAAACCAACCACCCAAGAATGGAATCGTCGAACGAAAACACTTGACAACTTCCTAGAAGCAGCTTTTCTTGCCACCAGACCATTCTCCATCAATTAGGAATCTGATGCCGTCACTAAACACATTCCTTAAATTGTTGACATTTGTTGAGTGTTTTTTTATTTGGTGTCTAATCCGCATATATATCACCATTGCCCTTGATTTTCTTGACTGTATATATCTCTTAAAGGTCAACATATAAACGTGTGATTTAGTTTACGAAGATTTTTCAATGCCGAGAACCTCGATCAGAGAGTAAAAAAAGAGTAAGGTTCACAATGGTGTAAAGTTAAAATGGGATATACCGGGCTAGGATTTGAGTTACAGGAACAAGGGCCAAACCAACAACCCAAGAATGGAATCGTAGAGCGAAAACACTTGACAACCTCCTAGAAGCAGCTTTTCTTGTCACCAGACCTTTCTCCATCAATTAGGAATCTGATGCCGTCACTAAAACACATTCCTTAAGTTGTAACCATTTGTTGAGTGTTTTTTTGTCTAATCCGCATATATATATATCACCATTGCCCTTGATTTTCTTGGCTGTATATCTCTTAGATGTCAATATATACACGTGTGATTTAGTTTACGAAGATTATTCAATGCCGACAACCTCGATCAGAGAGTAAAAAAGGCGTAAGGTTCACAATGGTGTAAAATTAAAATGACATATACCGGGCTAGGATTCGAGTTACAGGAACAAGGGCCAAACCAACCACCCTAGAATGGAATCGTCGAGCGAAAACACTTGACAACCTCCTAGAAGCAGCTTTTCTTGCCACCAGACCATTCTCCATCAATTAGGAATCTGATGCCATCACCAAACACATTCCTTAAATTGTTGACATTTCTTGTGTGTTTTTTTTTTTGTGTCTAATCCGCATATATATCACCATTGCCCTTGATTTTCTTGACTCTATATATCTCCTAAAGGTCAACATATAAACGTGTGATTTTCGATCAGAGAGTAAAAAAAAGCGTAAGGTTCACAACGGTGTAAAGTTAAAATGGGATATACCGGGCTAGGATTCGAGTTACAGGAACAAGGGCCAAACCAACTACCCAAGAATGGAATCGTCGAGAGAAAACACATGACAATCTCCTAGAAGCAGCTTTTCTTGTCCCCAGACCTTTCTCATCAATTAGGAATCTGATGCCGTCACTAAACACATTCTTTAAATTGTAGCCATTTATTGAGTGTTTTTTTTGGTGTCTAATCCGCATATATATCACCATTGCCCTTGATTTTATTGACTGTATATCTCTTAAATGTCAACAAATACACGTGTGATTTAGTTTACGAAGAGTTTTCAATGCCGAGAACCTCGATCAGAGAGTAAAAAAGGTGTAAGGTTCACAATGGTGTAAAATTAAAATGGGATATACCGGGCTAGGATTCGAGTTACAGGAACAAGGGCCAAACCAACCACCAAAGAATGGAATCGTCAAGCGAAAACACTTGACATCCTCCTAGAAGCAGTTTTTCATGCCACCAGACCTTTCTCCATCAATTAGGAATCTAATGCCGTCACTAAACACATTCCTTAAATTGTAGCCATTTGTTGAGTGTTTTTTTGTGTGTAATCCGCATATATATCACCATTGCCCTTGATTTTCTTGACTGTATAAATCTCCTAAAGGTCAACATATAAACGTGTGATTTAGTTTACGAAGATTTTTCAATGCCGAGAACCTCAATCAGAGAGTAAAAAAAAGCGTAAGGTTCACAATGGTGTAAAGTTAAAATGAGATATACCGGGCTAGGATTCGAGTTACAGGAACAAGGGCCAAACCAACTACCCATGAATGGAATCGTCGAGAGAAAACACTTGACAATCTCCTAGAAGCAGCTTTTCTTGTCCCCAGACCTTTCTCATCAATTAGGAATCTGATGCCGTCACTAAACACATTCTTTAAATTGTAGCCATTTGTTGAGTGTTTTTTTTTTGTGTCTAATCCGCATATATATCACCATTGCCCTTGATTTTATTGACTGTATATCTCTTAAATGTCAACAAATACACGTGTGATTTAGTTTGCGAAGAGTTCTCAATGCCGAGAACCTCGATCAGAGAGTAAAAAAGGTGTAAGGTTCACAATGGTGTAAAATTAAAATGGGATATACCGGGCTAGGATTCGAGTTACAGGAACAAGGGCCAAACCAACCACCAAAGAATGGAATCGTCGAGCGAAAACACTTGACAACCTCCTAGAAGCAGTTTTTCTTGCCACCAAACCTTTCTCCATCAATTAGGAATCTAATGCCGTCACTAAACACATTCCTTAAATTGTAGCCATTTGTTGAGTGTTTTTTTGTATGTAATCCGCATATATATCACCATTGCCCTTGATTTTCTTGATTGTATATATATCCTAAAGGTCAACATATAAACGTGTGATTTAGTTTACGAAGATTTTTCAATGCCGAGAACCTCAATCAGAGAGTAAAAAAAAGCGTAAGGTTCACAATGGTGTAAAGTTAAAATGGGATATACCGGGCTAGGATTCGAGTTACAGGAACAAGGGCCAAACCAACTACCCATGAATGGAATCGTCGAGAGAAAACACTTGACAATCTCCTAGAAGCAGCTTTTCTTGTCCCCAGACCTTTCTCATCAATTAGGAATCTGATGCCTTCACTAAACACATTCTTTAAATTGTAGCCATTTGTTGAGTGTTTTTTTTGGTGTCTAATCCGCATATATATCACCATTGCCCTTGATTTTATTGACTGTATATCTCTTAAATGTCAACAAATACACGTGTGATTTAGTTTGCGAAGATTTTTCAATGCCGAGAACCTCGATCAGAGAGAAAAAATGGTGTAAGGTTCACAATGGTGTAAAATTAAAATGGGATATACCGGGCTAGGATTCGAGTTACAGGAACAAGGGCCAAACCAACCACCAAAGAATGGAATCGTCGAGCGAAAACACTTCACAACCTCCTAGAAGCAGTTTTTCTTGTCACCAGACCATTCTCCATCAATTAGGAATCTGATGCCATCACTAAACACATTCCTTAAATTGTTGACATTTCTTGAGTGTTTTTTTTTTGTGTCTAATCCGCATATATATCACCATTGCCCTTGATTTTCTTGACTGTATATATCTCCTAAAGGTCAACATATAAACGTGTGATTTAGTTTACGAAGATTTTTCAATGCCGAGAACCTCAATCAGAGAGTAAAAAAAAGCGTAAGGTTCACAACGGTGTAAAGTTAAAATGGGATATACCGGGCTAGGATTCGAGTTACAGGAATAAGGGCCAAACCAACTACCCAAGAATGGAATCGTCGAGAGAAAACACATGACAATCTCCTAGAAGCAGCTTTTCTTGTCCCCAGACCTTTCTCATCAATTAGGAATCTGATGCCGTCACTAAACACATTCTTTAAATTATTGCCATTTGTTGAGTGTTTTTTTTGGTGTCTAATCCGCATATATATCACCATTGCCCTTGATTTTATTGACTGTATATCTCTTAAATGTCAACAAATACACGTGTGATTTAGTTTGCGAAGAGTTTTCAATGCCGAGAACCTCGATCAGAGAGTAAAAAAGGTGTAAGGTTCACAATGGTGTAAAATTAAAATGGGATATACCGGGCTAGGATTCGAGTTACAGGAACAAGGGCCAAACCAACCACCAAAGAATGGAATCGTCGAGCGAAAACACTTGACAACCTCCTAGAAGCAGTTTTTCTTGCCACCAAACCTTTCTCCATCAATTAGGAATCTAATGCCGTCACTAAACACATTCCTTAAATTGTAGCCATTTGTTGAGTGTTTTTTTGTGTGTAATCCGCATATATATCACCATTGCCCTTGATTTTCTTGACTGTATATATCTCCTAAAGGTCAACATATAAACGTGTGATTTAGTTTACGAAGATTTTTCAATGCCGAGAACTTCAATCAGAGAGTAAAAAAAAGCGTAAGGTTCACAATGGTGTAAAGTTAAAATGGGATATACCGGGCTAGGATTCGAGTTACAGGAACAAGGGCCAAACCAACTACCCATGAATGGAATCGTCGAGAGAAAACACTTGACAATCTCCTAGAAGCAGCTTTTCTTGTCCCCAGACCTTTCTCATCAATTAGGAATCTGATGCCGTCACTAAACACATTCTTTAAATTGTGGCCATTTGTTGAGTGTTTTTTTTGGTGTCTAATCCGCATATATATCACCATTGCCCTTGATTTTATTGACTGTATATCTCTTAAATGTCAACAAATACACTTGTGATTTAGTTTGCGAAGATTTTTCAATGCCGAGAACCTCGATCAGAGAGAAAAAAGGGTGTAAGGTTCACAATGGTGTAAAATTAAAATGGGATATACCGGGCTAGGATTCGAGTTACAGGAACAAGGGCCAAACCAACCACCAAAGAATGGAATCGTCGAGCGAAAACACTTCACAACCTCCTAGAAGCAGTTTTTCTTGCCACCAGACCTTTCTCCATCAATTAGGAATCTAATGCCGTCACTAAACACATTCCTTAAATTGTAGCCATTTGTTGAGTGTTTTTTTGTGTGTAATCCACATATATATCACCATTGCCCTTGATTTTCTTGACTGTATATCTCTTAAATGTCAACATATACACGTGTGATTTAGTTTACAAAGAATTTTCAATGCCGAGAACCTCGATCAGAGAGTAAAAAAAGCGTAAGGTTCACAATGGTGTAAAGTTAAAATGGGATATACCGGGCTAGGATTCGAGTTACAGGAACAAGGGCCAAACCAACAACCCAAGAATGGAATCGTCGAGCGAAAACACTTGACAACCTCCTAGAAGCAGCTTTTCTTGTCACCAGACCTTTCTCCATCAATTAGGAATCTGATGCCGTCACTAAAACACATTTCTTAAGTTGTAGCCATTTGTTGAGTGTTTTTTTTGTGTCTAATCCGCATATATATATATATATATATATATATATCACCATTGCCCTTGATTTTCTTGACTGTATATCTCTTAAATGTCAATATATACACGTGTGATTTAGTTTACGAAGATTATTCAATGCCGACAACCTCGATCAGAGAGTAAAAAGGCGTAAGGTTCACAATGGTGTAAAATTAAAATGGCATATACCGGGCTAGGATTCGAGTTACAGGAACAAGGGCCAAACCAACCACCCTAGAATGGAATCGTTGAGCGAAAACACTTGACAACCTCCTAGAAGCAGCTTTTCTTGTCACCAGACCATTCTCCATCAATTAGGAATCTGATGCCATCACTAAACACATTCCTTAAATTGTTGACATTTCTTGAGTGTTTTTTTTGTGTCTAATCCGCATATATATCACCATTGCCCTTGATTTTCTTGACTGTATATATCTCCTAAAGGTCAACATATAAACGTGTGACTTAGTTTACGAAGATTTTTCAATGCCGAGAACCTCAATCAGAGAGTAAAAAAAAGCGTAAGGTTCACAACGGTGTAAAGTTAAAATGGGATATACCGGGCTAGGATTCGAGTTACAGGAATAAGGGCCAAACCAACAACCCATGAATGGAATCGTCGAGAGAAAACACTTGACAATCTCCTAGAAGCAGCTTTTCTTGTCCCCAGACCTTTCTCATCAATTAGGAATCTGATGCCGTCACTAAACACATTCTTTAAATTGTAGCCATTTGTTGAGTGTTTTTTTTTTGTGTCTAATCCGCATATATATCACCATTGCCCTTGATTTTATTGACTGTATGTCTCTTAAATGTCAACAAATACACGTGTGATTTAGTTTGCGAAGAGTTTTCAATGCCGAGAACCTCGATCAGAGAGTAAAAAAGGTGTAAGGTTCACAATGGTGTAAAATTAAAATGGGATATACCGGGCTAGGATTCGAGTTACAGGAACAAGGGCCAAACCAACCACCAAAGAATGGAATCGTCGAGCGAAAACACTTGACAACCTCCTAGAAGCAGTTTTTCTTGCCACCAAACCTTTCTCCATCAATTAGGAATCTAATGCCGTCACTAAACACATTCCTTAAATTGTAGCCATTTGTTGAGTGTTTTTTTGTGTGTAATCCGCATATATATCACCATTGCCCTTGATTTTCTTGACTGTATATATCTCCTAAAGGTCAACATATAAACGTGTGATTTAGTTTACGAAGATTTTTCAATGCCGAGAACTTCAATCAGAGAGTAAAAAAAAGCGTAAGGTTCACAATGGTGTAAAGTTAAAATGGGATATACCGGGCTAGGATTCGAGTTACAGGAACAAGGGCCAAACCAACTACCCATGAATGGAATCGTCGAGAGAAAACACTTGACAATCTCCTAGAAGCAGCTTTTCTTGTCCCCAGACCTTTCTCATCAATTAGGAATCTGATGCCGTCACTAAACACATTCTTTAAATTGTGGCCATTTGTTGAGTGTTTTTTTTGGTGTCTAATCCGCATATATATCACCATTGCCCTTGATTTTATTGACTGTATATCTCTTAAATGTCAACAAATACACTTGTGATTTAGTTTGCGAAGATTTTTCAATGCCGAGAACCTCGATCAGAGAGAAAAAAGGGTGTAAGGTTCACAATGGTGTAAAATTAAAATGGGATATACCGGGCTAGGATTCGAGTTACAGGAACAAGGGCCAAACCAACCACCAAAGAATGGAATCGTCGAGCGAAAACACTTCACAACCTCCTAGAAGCAGTTTTTCTTGCCACCAGACCTTTCTCCATCAATTAGGAATCTAATGCCGTCACTAAACACATTCCTTAAATTGTAGCCATTTGTTGAGTGTTTTTTTGTGTGTAATCCACATATATATCACCATTGCCCTTGATTTTCTTGACTGTATATCTCTTAAATGTCAACATATACACGTGTGATTTAGTTTACAAAGAATTTTCAATGCCGAGAACCTCGATCAGAGAGTAAAAAAAGCGTAAGGTTCACAATGGTGTAAAGTTAAAATGGGATATACCGGGCTAGGATTCGAGTTACAGGAACAAGGGCCAAACCAACAACCCAAGAATGGAATCGTCGAGCGAAAACACTTGACAACCTCCTAGAAGCAGCTTTTCTTGTCACCAGACCTTTCTCCATCAATTAGGAATCTGATGCCGTCACTAAAACACATTTCTTAAGTTGTAGCCATTTGTTGAGTGTTTTTTTTGTGTCTAATCCGCATATATATATATATATATATATATATATCACCATTGCCCTTGATTTTCTTGACTGTATATCTCTTAAATGTCAATATATACACGTGTGATTTAGTTTACGAAGATTATTCAATGCCGACAACCTCGATCAGAGAGTAAAAAGGCGTAAGGTTCACAATGGTGTAAAATTAAAATGGCATATACCGGGCTAGGATTCGAGTTACAGGAACAAGGGCCAAACCAACCACCCTAGAATGGAATCGTTGAGCGAAAACACTTGACAACCTCCTAGAAGCAGCTTTTCTTGTCACCAGACCATTCTCCATCAATTAGGAATCTGATGCCATCACTAAACACATTCCTTAAATTGTTGACATTTCTTGAGTGTTTTTTTTGTGTCTAATCCGCATATATATCACCATTGCCCTTGATTTTCTTGACTGTATATATCTCCTAAAGGTCAACATATAAACGTGTGACTTAGTTTACGAAGATTTTTCAATGCCGAGAACCTCAATCAGAGAGTAAAAAAAAGCGTAAGGTTCACAACGGTGTAAAGTTAAAATGGGATATACCGGGCTAGGATTCGAGTTACAGGAATAAGGGCCAAACCAACAACCCATGAATGGAATCGTCGAGAGAAAACACTTGACAATCTCCTAGAAGCAGCTTTTCTTGTCCCCAGACCTTTCTCATCAATTAGGAATCTGATGCCGTCACTAAACACATTCTTTAAATTGTAGCCATTTGTTGAGTGTTTTTTTTTTTGTGTCTAATCCGCATATATATCACCATTGCCCTTGATTTTATTGACTGTATGTCTCTTAAATGTCAACAAATACACGTGTGATTTAGTTTGCGAAGAGTTTTCAATGCCGAGAACCTCGATCAGAGAGTAAAAAAGGTGTAAGGTTCACAATGGTGTAAAATTAAAATGGGATATACCGGGCTAGGATTCGAGTTACAGGAACAAGGGCCAAACCAACCACCAAAGAATGGAATCGTCGAGCGAAAACACTTGACAACCTCCTAGAAGCAGTTTTTCTTGCCACCAAACCTTTCTCCATCAATTAGGAATCTAATGCCGTCACTAAACACATTCCTTAAATTGTAGCCATTTGTTGAGTGTTTTTTTGTGTGTAATCCGCATATATATCACCATTGCCCTTGATTTTCTTGACTGTATATATCTCCTAAAGGTCAACATATAAACGTGTGATTTAGTTTACGAAGATTTTTCAATGCCGAGAACTTCAATCAGAGAGTAAAAAAAAGCGTAAGGTTCACAATGGTGTAAAGTTAAAATGGGATATACCGGGCTAGGATTCGAGTTACAGGAACAATTGCCAAACCAACAACCCATGAATGGAATCGTCGAGAGAAAACACTTGACAATCTCCTAGAAGCAGCTTTTCTTGTCCCCAGACCTTTCTCATCAATTACGAATCTGATGCCGTCACTAAACACATTCCTTAAATAGTAGCCATTTGTTGAGTGTTTTTTTTGGTGTCTAATCCGCATATATATCACCATTGCCCTTGATTTTATTGACTGTATATCTCTTAAATGTCAACAAATACACGTGTGATTTAGTTTGCGAAGATTTTTCAATGCCGAGAACCTCGATCAGAGAGAAAAAAGGGTGTAAGGTTCACAATGGTGTAAAATTAAAATGGGATATACCGGGCTAGGATTCGAGTTACAGGAACAAGGGCCAAACCAACAACAAAGAATGGAATCGTCGAGCGAAAACACTTCACAACCTCCTAGAAGCAGTTTTTCTTGCCACCAGACCTTTCTCCATCAATTAGGAATCTAATGCCGTCACTAAACACATTCCTTAAATTGTAGCCATTTGTTGAGTGTTTTTTTGTGTGTAATCCACATATATATCACCATTGCCCTTGATTTTCTTGACTGTATATCTCTTAAATGTCAACATATACACGTGTGATTTAGTTTACGAAGATTTTTCAATGCCGAGAACCTCGATCAGAGAGTAAAAAAAGCGTAAGGTTCACAATGGTGTAAAGTTAAAATGGGATATACCGGGCTAGGATTCGAGTTACAGGAACAAGGGCCAAACCAACAACCCAAGAATGGAATCGTCGAGCGAAAACACTTGACAACCTCCTAGAAGCAGCTTTTCTTGTCACCAGACCTTTCTCCATCAATTAGGAATCTGATGCCGTCACTAAAACACATTTCTTAAGTTGTAGCCATTTGTTGAGTGTTTTTTTTGTGTCTAATCCGCATATATATATATATATATATATATATCACCATTGCCCTTGATTTTCTTGACTGTATATCTCTTAAATGTCAATATATACACGTGTGATTTAGTTTACGAAGATTATTCAATGCCGACAACCTCGATCAGAGAGTAAAAAGGCGTAAGGTTCACAATGGTGTAAAATTAAAATGGCATATACCGGGCTAGGATTCGAGTTACAGGAACAAGGGCCAAACCAACCACCCTAGAATGGAATCGTCGAGCGAAAACACTTGACAACCTCCTAGAAGCAGCTTTTCTTGTCACCAGACCATTCTCCATCAATTAGGAATCTGATGCCATCACTAAACACAATCCTTAAATTGTTGACATTTCTTGAGTGTTTTTTTTGTGTCTAATCCGCATATATATCACCATTTCCCTTGATTTTCTTGACTGTATATATCTCCTAAAGGTCAACATATAAACGTGTGATTTAGTTTACGAAGATTTTTCAATGCCGAGAACCTCAATCAGAGAGTAAAAAAAAGCGTAAGTTTCACAACGGTGTAAAGTCAAAATGGGATATACCGGGCTAGGATTCGAGTTACAGGAATAAGGGCCAAACCAACTACCCAAGAATGGAATCGTCGACAGAAAACACATGACAATCTCCTAGAAGCAGCTTTTCTTGTCCCCAGACCTTTCTCATCAATTAGGAATCTGATGCCGTCACTAAACACATTCTTTAAATTATTGCCATTTGTTGTGTGTTTTTTTTGGTGTCTAATCCGCATATATATCACCATTGCCCTTGATTTTAATGACTGTATATCTCTTAAATGTCAACAAATACACGTGTGATTTAGTTTGCGAAGATTTTTCAATGCCGAGAACCTCGATCAGAGAGTAAATAAGGTCTAAGGTTCACAATGGTGTAAAATTAAAATGGGATATACCGGGCTAGGATTCGAGTTACAGGAACAAGGGCCAAAACAACCACCAAAGAATGGAATCGTCGAGCGAAAACACTTGACAACCTCCTAGAAGCAGCTTCTCTTGCCACCAGACCTTTCTCCATCAATTAGGAATCTAATGCCGTCACTAAACACATTCCTTAAATTGTAGCCATTTGTTGAGTGTTTTTTTTTGTGTGTAATCCGCATATATATCACCATTGCCCTTGATTTTCTTGACTGTATATCTCTTAAATGTCAACATATACATGTGTGATTTAGTTTTCGAAGATTTTTCAATGCTGAGAACCTCGATCAGAGAGTAAAAAAGGCGTAAGGTTCACAATGGTGTAAAATTTAAATGGCATATTCCGGGCTAGAATTCGAGTTATAGGAACAAGGGCCAAATCAACCACACAAGAATGGAATCGTCTAGCGAAAACACTTGACAACTTCCTAGAAGCAGCTTTTCTTGCCTCCAGACCATTCTTCATCAATTAGGAATCTGATGCCGTCACTAAACACATTCCTTAAATTGTTGACATTTGGTTAGTGTTTTTTAATTTGGTGTCTAATCCGCATAAATATCACCATTGCCCTTGATTTTCTTGACTGTATATATCTCTTAAAGGTCAACATATAAACGTGTGATTTAGTTAACGAAGATTTTTCAATGCCGAGAACCTCTATCAGAGAGTAAAAAAAGCATAAGGTTCACAATGGTGTAAAGTTAAAATGGGATATACCGGGCTAGGATTCGAGTTACAGGAATAAGGGCCAAACCAACAACCCAAGAATGGAATCGACGAGCGAAAACACTTGACAACCTCCTAGAAGCAGCTTTTCTTGTCACCAGACCTTTCTCCATCAATTAGGAATCTGATGCCGTCACTAAACACATTCCTTAAGTTGTAGCCATTTGTTGAGTGTTTTTTTTGTGTCTAATCCGCATATATATATATATATATGTATATATATATATATATGTATATATATATATATCACCATTGCCCTTGATTTTCTTGACTGTATATCTCTTAAATGTCAACATATACACCTGTGATTTAGTTTACGAAGATTTTTCAATGCCGAGAACCTCGATCAGAGAGTAAAAAAGGCGTAAGGTTCACAATGGTGTAAAATTAAAATGGGATATACCGGGATAGAATTCGAGTTACAGGAATAAGGGCCAAACCAACCACCCAAGAATGGAATCGTCGAGCGAAAACACTTGACAACCTCGTAGAAGCAGCTTTTCTTTCCACCAGACCTTTCTCGATCAATTAGGAATCTGATGCCGTCACTAAACACATTCATTAAATTGTAGCCATTTGTTGAGTGTTTTTGTTTTGTTGACTGTGACCCAAACGAGTCATTCAGAAGAGATCTCATCCAATACGAAAGGCGGAATCAGACGTATCGGAGTTATTTCAGCTGATTTGCTCAAAGAATCACTTTAATTGTCTCTTGTATTGATAACAGATCGTTTTACAATCCTGGAGACACTTCGGCAGAGCTTCGCTACCGGAAACCAACTCGTTACAAATGAAATGAACCAGCTCACTATATATAGACATGTCCAGTTCGCATGGAATGGACTTCATGCGACCTGTCTAGTGTCAGTTCTAGCCAGTTCGTGCGAACTTATCAATCCTCACTAAAACACTATTTTCTAGTCTACCGAGCTTTGTTCTTTTTAATCTAGCTACAAGACTCGATACAAGACGAAGTCGACAGACATATGCACCAACATATTCCCCCTTGGATGTTGACGAAGTCTTCGGTGTCGAGTCTTCAGTATGTCAACTCTTCAGTCTTTATCACTCTTCTCACTCTCTCCAAAGAATTCTCCATTGTAAGCATCGTTAATCTTTATCTTCTCTTCCAGAATCTCAATCTGACTCTATTTTCTCTCTCTCCAGCATCAGCAGCTTAACACAGTTCCAGAATCAGAAACTGGCTCTAGCATCTTCAGACTCCCTTTGAACCTGGTTTTAAAGTCTTCAGACTTCCCCTTTCGATAAGCTGGGATCGCAGTCTGGAATATCTCTCGTTCTGGAATCGAATCCTGGCTCAAACTCTGCTTATCACGCTTTGCAGCTTTCATAGGTTCAAGACTGTTTCCTGGCTCTCCGTAGCAACAGGATCTGGAACCTGACTTGAATCCGCATATCTTCAGGAGTTGAAACCTAGTTGCTTCTGCCTTCAAAAACTCTACCTCAAAGTAAATTTCACAAATTTAACATTTTGACAAATTTTGAGACCACTTGTAAAATCAATCTCAAACCATCACTTGTAGATATCATCCAAAATGATTTAACATTTATAATCTTTAATGATCACATGTAAAAATACCATTTTTCTTCTTCTCTTTTTTTAAACAAACTCTCCCAATCCTGTTGTTCATCATGTTTAGCACTCGGAATTTTAAAAATCAGTTTTTCAACATCGGTTGTCGAAAATAAGATGAAATAAAATCTTTTTGATTTTTCAAAATTTTATGCTAAAACACATTCTTTTTGGATTTTGTTTTAAATGAAAAACAATAAAGAAATATTTGAGTTAACTGCCATTTTCGTCCCTGTGGTTTGGTCACTTTGGCCATTTCAGTCCATTTTTCAAAAATGCGTCATTTTCGTCCCCCACGTTCTGGAAAGGTGCCATTTCAGTCCAAAAATCATAACCCAGTTAAGTCAGTTTGTAAATAAGGACTGATTGTGTAAATTTGTAACATAAAGGACTGATTGTGTAAATTTAAAAAATGGACTGAAATGGCAGTTAACACCACCACCACTAGCCCTGCCACCGCCACCACTCCGCTGCCACCACCACCACTCCGCTGCCACCGCCACCACTCCGCTGCCACCACCACCACTCCGCTGCCACCACCACCGCCACCACCACCACCACAGCCACTGCCACCACCACCACCACCACCACCGCCGCCGCCGGAACCACCACCATCAACGTCATGGCAAGACCCATATTTTCAGACGTTTGTATGTAATATAAAGTCAGAATTTATTGTATTTAATCCGAAAAGTAAACGAGCAAAACAAAGGAACGAGAACGATATACCGAAACGAAAAGCTTGCGGGTTACGGGGACGTCTTCGTCTTCTCCGGTCGAAGAATTTTAAAAAATTGATCACCAAATAGTGGGTGATTGATCATAGAATTTTAACTTAAGTGGGTGATTGATCAAATTAACAAAAAGATCAAAAACTGCAATACCCAAAAACAGGAGGAACAAACAACAAAACAGTTAGAAATTTGATTGACAAAAGGTTGAACAAAATTGACTGAAATTGTATTATTGATGCAAGCGGAAAATAAATAATAATCCTGGAAATTCAAGAACAAGCCAAAAGTCAACAATTTTGCTAAATGCAACCACCCACAAACATGGAAGATCAAATAGCAAGCAGTTGACTTTTTCTTTCACATAATTTTCAAGAAAATTGACTACCAAAAAGTCAACAATTTTGCTAAATGCAATCAGGAAACAAATAAACCTGGAAATTCAAGAACATGCTTAGACTGGTTACGAGCAAAACAAAGGAACGAGAACGGTATACCGAAACGAAAAGCTTGCGGGTTACGGGGACGTCTTCGTCTTCTCCGGTCGTCTTCTCCGATGAACTCCGAACTCCGGCGAGTTGCAGAAATGAGCAGATTGTAGTGGCTGTGGCGGGACCGAAAATGCTAAAAGTCGGTACCGAATCAGTACCGAAAAAGTACCCGGTTCGGTAAATTCGGTACCGGTACCGGTACCGGTACCGGGAACGAATTGCTCATCCCTTGTCGTGTGCAGCTCCACCAGCCAATGTTGAATGACCACCTGCAGGCAACCAAAACCCCTACTTCACGCTATACTTTTGTGGAAAATACAAGAATTGGTCAATTATATCATAATTTCTTATAAACCGTGTTTCAAACTTTCAATCAACAAAGTTGAATGTTTGACCTATAAACCCCTAAAACGCGTATCAATCTATTTCAAATGAAGAAGAAGTCACATTATCAGTCTGCATTGTTAGCTATAAGAATGCTCTTTGCAATGATTATACATGTACTAACACCATCTTCATTCTCTACCTAGTTTATATCCATAATTTTGATCATATAAGTCTATAATCATGTCGTCTCCAACCACTCATGGACTTGTATCATTCTCATCCGTAGAGTCGCCACAATTGTGTCGTCAGTTTACACTTTCCGAGATTCAGGTAGCAACAAAAAACTTTGATGAATCATTTGTAATCGGACGAGGAGGATTTGGCAAAGTTTACAAAGGAAACGTCACGTATGGGACAACTCCGTGGTGGCGGTGGTGGCTGTGGTGGCGGTGGTGGCGGTGGTGGCGGTGGCGGTGGTGGTGGTGGCAGCGGAGTGGTAGTGGTGGCAGGGTTAGTGGTGGTGGTGTTAACTGCCATTTCAGTCCATTTTTCAAATTTACACAATCAGTCCTTTATGTTACAAATTTACACAATCAGTCCTTATTTACAAACTGACTTAACTGGGTTATGATTTTTGGACTGAAATGGCACCTTTCCAGAACGTGGGGGGACGAAAATGGCGCATTTTTGAAAAATGGTCTGAAATGGCCAAAGTGACCAAACCACAGGGACGAAAATGGCAGTTAACTCGAAATATTTAGAAACAATATTTTTGTGAGTTTGTGTAAGAGGATCATATCAGTTTATGACAAATCACTAGCACCATTGAGCTATAAACACTTTAAGTTCTAAACGATTCACTTAGATTGTCAGTATACTGATCCACTTAAATTTTCACACAAAGTTCAATTGTTTCAAGATACGAGATTTAGTGTTTTAATGGACTTAAACTTATTCGCGTGTCCCACCTCAGAATATACTCCCGTATCCAGACTCCTATATTCAGTCTTACAGGTGAATGTACACTAATGATATCTGTAAAGGGTTAAATGCGAGACCATGAGAGCTCAGGCTATTGCTTCCGCAAAATCAGAGAGATGATGGTTCGACTTTAGGTGTGTTCCCTTTAGAGAATCTTTTCTTCAACAGCACATGATTAGCATTTTTCAATGTTTCATCATTTTTTATGCTGAGGGTGGGCTTTAAGATTAAAGCAGTGCAAAGTATTATACGAGGACTAGGCTATTGCTCCCGCAAAATCAGAAGTCCTGGTATAATACCCCAGATATCATCACGCACAAAGACCTAGTATGTCAGAAATAGAAAGCCCTTCAAACAAGATTTCAGGGGCTACCTATATATCCGAGAGATGTTCCCCACGAAATAAGTAAGTTTGATATTTAGGTTTATATCTCGAAAACAATCTACTGAATGTATAAAAACCTACTGGCATATCGTCAGTGAGACCGTTTATCACATTTTAACTTTCCAATTCTTTAGCATGCTGTGATAGTCTACTGATGTACCATCATTTCCTCTTTTTCCCAACAAAACTCATTTTTGAATTTTATCATGTTTTTGACTTTTTCAAATTTTCTAATGTTTTTGGATTTTCTGAAATTTCTTACTCCCCCTAAAATTCAAAACATTTAAAGAAAATATGACAAACCGATGTGAATTGCTACAATTCGCCATCCACTTTGCTTAAACAATCAGAACTCCCCCTGACAACAAACTATTTTCCCATTATGATTTCAAAACACTCAAGTTTGTTTTAATCAAAATGGTTTTTCCAGAAAATTAGTTTTGTTGATGATCAAAAATCATGGGGTTTCATCACATTGTTCTCAAATTACCACTTGAATGAAAGTTAAATCAAGTTCAACTTAATGACCTTGATTAACCACTTGTAGGTTCAAAACAACCAATACCACTTGTAAATCGAAATATGACAATTTTCAAATTTTGAGAAAGATGCCGATTCATGCTCCACGATTACCAACTTGGGAGCTCCGGCAAGTCAGGATTTTACTCTTGATAGGTTCTATCCCATGACGATACGAACATGGGTGAACCATCTTCATCTGGTTTACTCTTTTTCAATTCATAAAATTC
The DNA here is from genome assembly GCA_030545235.1 of Helianthus tuberosus. Lineage (NCBI taxonomy): Eukaryota > Viridiplantae > Streptophyta > Magnoliopsida > Asterales > Asteraceae > Helianthus > Helianthus tuberosus. Next base: position 48,372,253 of record CM060449.1, on the reverse strand, counting down.
CTTCACCCCTTTGACCTTCCCGTCAACCATTTTTCCAAAAATATTTTGAACTTTGGGGTTAAAGGCTTTTTCAACATCAAATTCTTTCTTTTCAGAAAAGAATTGATTTGAAATCTCGACTTTTCCAACTTTTTGTTTAAAATTTTCAGTCCGCAATGGTGGAAAGTTAACATCATCCATTGACGAGTCAGATTCATCGCTAGAACTATCATCTGATTTCTTAACAACCCACTTTTGGTTGTTAAGCTTCGTTTTTCTTTTGTAAAAACTTTTTGAACACTCACCAACCTCAAATCTTGAATTTTTTAAAACTTTAAGTTGTTTGGTTGGTGGTTCATTATCAACCACTTTCTCTTTGAGTTTAAGAGAGACTTCCTGTTTTGTGTTGGTTGCTTTTGGACAGTTCACAGCGATGTGACCAACTTTATTACATTGATAACAGGTTCTTGTCTCCTTCTTCTGAGCAGCTTCATTCTTCATTCCTTCTTGCTTCTTAGCAAGGAATTCTTTGTTTGTCTGGTCCCAGAATGGGCTCTTTTCTTCTTTTTCCGAACTTGACCCTGAAACAAATACAGTTTTTGATTTATAAATTTTCTCATTTTTATGATTTACTGGTGGAATAAAACCTAATCCTTTCTTTTTGAAATTACTGGTATGGTTTGGTTTCTTTTGATAACCAGAACCAGAACCAGAACTGTAACGTTTTTTCTTGTTTAATCTTTGTTGAACTCTTGAGGTGTATTTTTTAGGTTTTCCAATAAGATTTACATCTTTTATTTCAGAAATATTAATTTCTGTTAATTTGAAAACCTTGTTGATCATTTCAGTTTTAACACCTCTTATTGGAAATTCTTCATCAGAATATAATTTTTCAGAATCATTCAAAGTATATGCTACTTTGAATGTTTCGTCATTCAAATTATTTTGTGATAACAGAAAATCTTTATTGTAAACCCTTTTGCCCTTTTCGACTTTTGGACTTGAAGAGTCGGACTCAGACTTTGAGTCCTCCGTTTCATCTTTATCCAACACCTGATCGACCACTTTCTTTATTAACTCAGACTCATGATCAGTGTCAGATGATGTGAAAGTGACATCAATATTGTCTGGCAATCCATCTGAAGGCTCAGATTCCCACTGTAAGTTGGTTGCCTTTTTGACTCTTTCTGAATTAGGATTTCGTGGAGAATATCCATTTTCAAGCGGAGGTGGACACTTGTTATAACTGACACTTTTTTTCTTATCAGAATTTTTCACTTCAGTATCCTTTTTTGTTTCGAAATTCTTCACTTCAGATGTTTCTTCTTCAAACGCTTTCATGCCTTCCACTGTAGGGTAAATCTTGTCAATCACATAAGAAGAACATGAGTAACTTTTCAATAATCTATTTACTCTCTCAGTTTCTATCCTCTGAGTTTCCAATTTTTGTTCAAGCTCAGCACATATCTCAATGTAATTATTGACGACTTTCTGCTTTGTCATATACGCTCCATTGAGTGTCTTCATAGTTGTTGCTTGTTCACTTCTTGACTCAATATATTGATTCATGGCTTTGTTTAAGACATCATACGATTCTTTCAGTCTGTTCATGTTATGAATCAACTCGTTGTTGTGCTTTTTCATAGTCTCACAGTTCTCACATATCTCAGACACCTTTTCTACATCAGCTTTCTTTTCAATCTTGAAAGCTGGAATTTCTTTGACCTGCTTCTTTACCACTCGAACAGCTTCATTATCACTATCATTTTTTGCAGCTTGTGTTTCTAGGTGCTTTTTCATTCTTTTTGCATAATATGAATTATCATCATCACTATCATCTTGTTTTTTAACCTTCTTCTTTGTCACTCGAACATTTTCAACATCACTGTCATCTTTCTCATCTCGTAACTTTTCATATTCTTTCATTCTTCTTGCATAATAATCATCAACACTATCTTCAACGATTTGAGCAACAAAAGCTTTATGATCTGAAGTTTTGTTAGGATCATAATCATCCCAACTGAAACCTTTTGGAAGCATTTCATCATCTTGATCTATCAGACATGCTTTACTCTTGGCTAAAATATATTTGTTCCAGCTAAATCCTTTTGGTGATATTTCATCATCTTGATTAACTAGATAAGCTTTCTTTGGTTCTTCAATCTCTTTCCTAGCATGTGAGGTTTGTGGTGATTGTTGTTGATATGGCTGTTGAGCAACTTTATGATAAATCGCTTTCCGATAATAGTCATTGTTTCCGAAAGGATTTTGAGCTCCACTTGCTTCACGGTTTGTGCATTCTCGCTTGAAATGCCCCTTTTCCCTGCAACGAAAACAAGTAACTTTAGATTTATCAAATCCTAAAGTAGAAACATTAGCATCACGGAAATCATCTCTTTCCGTAATCTGTTTAAACTTCTCAGCTCTTCTCAACACACTAGCCAAACACCACTTTATATCCATAAGTTCCATCTCTTCAGCATCAATCTGATCATAATCCTCTTTTGTCAACATTGGATTCCCGATTCTTCCTGCAACTAAACTCCCATAAGACTCTAACACAGTCACCAACAAAGACATATGACTTTTGGCTACTTCTTCAGAGTAATTTTGATCATTCTCAAGATTTAACTCAATGTTGCATTGTAGTACTTTGCCATTCTTAGTTGCTGAAAAATTTGGATCGAATAATGGATATGAAGAGAATCTAGTTTTGTTGATTGATCCTTGAGATGATTCTCTAGAAGAACTTTTTGCATTGAAAGTAGTTTCAATCTTTGGTGCAATGTTGGTCTTATCACTAGTACCTCCTTTGTAATATAAACCAATGTCTTGTTCACCATCAAAATCCTTCATTCTCGCTATCTTTCATTGTTCCATCTCTTGAGCTTCGAGTTGTTCAATAAACGTGCTCAGCGTTAGATTGTCAAATTCAGGTTTATTTTTCAACATCATAAGATACGTGCCCCAAACATCTTGTGGCAACACATCAGCCAACTTTTCAATCCATTTTTCATTATCTTTCGTAATATTCAATCTCTTCATGTTCATCACCAAATTGCAATATCTTTCTATAATCTGCTTGGTGCTTTCAGTTTTTAATCCACGAAATAGATCAAATTCTTTCTTCAAAAGCGACATTTTGTTCGTGATCATCTCTTTACTTCCAACAAACTTCGATCTTAGTTCTTTCCATATTGAATGTGCACTTTCGTTGTGTTGTAGTAAAATCAAATTTTCTTCCTTAATAGCTTGCTGCAATAAACTAACCATCATCTTTTCACTCTTGTATTTCTTTTTCTCATCAACACTTAGATCTTTAATAGCAACCTTGTCTCCGTTGTCAGTAACCGGTCTAATATATCGATATTCAATACATTCCCATGCATCTAAGTAATTTGCTTGAACCTAATTTTCAAAACGTTCCTCCCATCCACTATACTCCTCAATACTCATGAGCTTAGGCGGTTTTTGTATGGTGCCCATCTCATTTTCTAACATCGTATTCTGAGTCACAGTGATCGGGGTAGCAAATGCATTGTAAAATTCGTTCTCCATGATTCGGTTATCAAAAATTCAGAAACACAGACTTTCAAACGAACTGGAATCAAATCTCAAATGAACTGACAATTTCAAACAACCTAGACAAGGTTCAATTCACGCGAACTGGGTCACAAATGTTCAATACGCGTGAACTGAGTCACAATTGTTCAATACGTGCGAACTGGATGTATGTTTTCACACGAATTGGACAACTTAATGCGACCTGGACGATTTGGTGCGAATTGGTGTCCACTTCGTGCGAATTGAAAGATCAATTCAAGCGAACTGAGACAATTACCTTCAATTCGTGCGAAATGGAACAATGTTTCACACGATCTGGATAGCAGCTCGTGTGAATTGATGTAGATGTCACACAATCGGTCGGTTTTTCGACAAATTGATCAACTTTTAGGTCGATTTTAGGTCTGAATCTTTGAAGGATTTGTTAAAACAGTATTTCACACGTTATATGTGAAAATCAAGCCATTTTATCCGTAAAATCTCAGTTAATTTGATGAAAAAGTTTAGAAGTGTGAGTAGAAGTGAGTAGAAATCAGAAATTTAGATGAAAAACAGCTGAGAATGGTAAGAACTCTTCCTCCTGAGCTCGGATACCACTTGTAGGATCGTTGTGTGACCCAAACGAGTCGTTCAGAAGAGATCTCGTCCAATACGAAAGGCGGAATCAGACGTATCGGAGTTATTTCAGCTGATTTGCACAAAGAATCACTTTAATTGTCTCTTGTATTGATATCAGATCGTTTTACATTGCTGGAGACACTTCGGCAGAGCTTCGCTACCGGAATCCAACTCGTTACAAATTAAATGAACAAGCTCACTATATATAGACATGTCCAGTTCGCATGGAATGGACATCATGCGACCTGGCCAGTGTCAGTTCGTACGAACTGGCCTAGCCAGTTTGTGCGAACTGGTCAGTCCTCACTAAAACACTGTTTTCTAGTCTACAGAGCTTTGTTCTTTCTAATCTAGCTACAATACTCGATACAAGACTAAGTCGACAGACATATGCACCAACAAATCCGCATATATATCAGCATTGCCCTTGATTTTCTTGACTGTATATCTCTTAAATGTCAACATATACACGTGTGATTTAGTTTACGAAGATTTTTTAATGCCGAGAACCTCGATCAGAGAGTAAAAAAGGCGTAAGGATCACAATGGTGTAAAATTAAAATGGAATACACTGGGCTTGGATTCGAGTTACAGGAACAAGGGCCAAACCAATAACCCAAGAATGGAATCATCGAGCAAAAACACTTGACATTTGTTGAGTGTTTTTTTGGTGTCTAATCCGCATATATATCATCATTGCCCTTGATTTTCTTGACTGTATATCTCTTAAATGTCAACATATACACGTGTGATTTAGTTTACGGAGATTTTTCAATGCCGAGAACCTCGATCAGAGAGTAAACAAGGCATAACGTTCACAATGGTGTAAAATTAAAATAGGATATACCGGGCCAGTAATCGAGTTACAGGAACAAGGGCCAAACTAACCAACCAAGAATGGAATCGTCGAGCGAAAACACTTGACAACCTCCTAGAAGTAGCTTTTCTTGCCACCAGACCTTTCTCCATCAATTAGGAATTAGGAATCTGATGCCGTCGCTAAACACATTCCTTAAATTGTAGCCATTTGTTGAGTGTTTTTTTTAGTCTAATCCGCATATATATCACCAACGCCCTTGATTTTTTTGACTGTATATCTCTTAAATGTCAACATATACACGTGATATTTAGTTTACGAAGTTTTTTAAATGATGAGAACCTCGATCAGAGAGTAAAAAAGGCATAAGGTTCACAAGCGTGTAAATTTAAATGGGATATACCGGGCTAGGATTCGAGTTACAGGAACAAGGGCCAAACCAACCACCCAAGAATGGAATCGTCGAGCGAAAACACTTGACAACCTCTTAGAATCAGCTTCTCTTGCCACCAGACCTTTCTCTATCAATTTGAAATCTGATGTCGTCACTAAACACATTCCTTAAATTGAAGCCATTTGTTGAGAGTGTTTTTTTTGGTGTCTAATCCGCATATATATCACCATTGCCATTGATTTTCTTGACTGTATATCTCTTAAATGTCAACATACACACGTGTGATTTAGTTTATTAACATATTTCAAAGCCGAGAACCTCGATCAGAGAGTAAAAAGGAATAAGGTTCACAATGGTGTAAAATTAAAATGGGATATAACGGGCTAGGATTCGAGTTACAGGAACAAGGGCCAAACCAACCACCCAAGAATGGAATCGTCGAGCGAAAACACTTTACAACCTCCTAGAAGCAGCTTTTCTTGCCACCAGAACTTTCTCCATCAATTAGGAATCTGATTCTGTCTCTAAACACATTCCTTAAATTGTAGCCATTTGTTGAGAGTTTTTTTTTGGTGTCTAATCCGCATATATATCACCATTGCCCTTGATTTTCTTAACTGTATATCTCTTAAATGTCAACATATACATGTGTGATTTAGTTTACGAAGATTTTTCAATGCCGAGAACCTCGATCAGAGTGTAAAAAAGGTGTAAGGTTCACAATGGTGTAAAATTAAAACGGGATATACCGGGCTAGAATTCGAGTTACAGGAACAAGGGCCAAACCAACCACCCAAGAATGGAATCGTCGAGCGAAAACACTTGACAACCTCCTAAAATCATATTTTCTTGCCACCAGACCTTTCTCCATCAATTAGGAATCTGATGCTGCCACTAAACACATTCCTTAAATTGTAGCCATTTGTTGAGTGTTTTTTTTGGTGTCTAATCCGCATATATATCACCAATGCCCTTGATTTTTTGACTGTATATCTCTTAAATGTCAACATATACACGTGATATTTAGTTTACGAAGATTTTTCAATGCTGAGAACCTCTATCAGAGAGTAAAAAAGGCATAAGGTTCACAAGGGTGTTAATTTAAATGGGATATACCGGGCTAGGATTCGAGTTACAGGAACAAGGGCCAAACCAACCAGCCAAGAATGGAATCGTCGAGCGAAAACATTTGACAACCTCCTAGAAGCAGCTTCTCTTGCCACCAGACCTTTCTCCATCAATTTGGAATCTGATGCCGTCACTAAACACATTCCTTAAATTGTAGCCATTTGTTGAGAGTGTTTTTTTTTGTTTCTATTCCGCATATATATCACCATTGCCATAGATTTTCTTGACTGTATATCTCTTAAATGTCAACATACACACGTGTGATTTAGTTTATGAACATTTTTCAATGCCGAGAACCTCGATCAGAGAGTAAAAAGGCATAAGGTTCACAATGGTGTAAAATTAAAATGGGATATAACGGGCTAGGATTCGAGTTACAGGAACAAGAGCCAAACCAACCACCCAAGAATGGAATCGTCGAGCGAAAACACTTGACAACCTCCTAGAAGCAGCTTTTCTTGCCACCAGACCTTTCTCCATCAATTAGGAATCTGATTCCGTCACTAAACACATTCCTTAAATTGTAGCCATTTCTTTAGAGTTTTTTTTTTTGGTGTCTAATCCGCATATATATCACCACTGCCCTTGATTTTCTTGACTGTATATCTCTTAAATGTCAATATATACATGTGATTTAGTTTATGAAGATTTTTCAATGCCGAGAACCTTGATCAGAGAGTAAAAAGGCGTAAGGTTCACAATGGTGTAAAATTAAAATGGGATATACCGGGCTAAGATTCGAGTTACAGGAACTAGGGCCATACTAACCACCCAAGAATGGAATCGTCGAGCGAAAACACTTGACAACCTCCTAGAAGCAGCTTTTCTTGCCACCAGACCTTTCTCCATCAATTAGGAATCTGATGCCATCACTAAACACATTCCTTAAATTGTAGCCATTTGTAAAGAGTTTTTTTTGGTTTCTAATCCGCATATATATCACCATTGCCCTTGATTTTCTTGACTGTATATCTCTTAAATGTCAACATATACACGTGTGATTTAGTTTACGAAGATTTTTCAATGCCGAGAACCTCGATCAGAGAGTAAAAAAGTCGTAAGGTTCTCAATGGTGTAAAATTAAAATGGGATATAACGGGCTAGGATTCGAGTTACAATAACAAGGGCCAAACCAACCACCCAAGAATGGAATCGTCGAGCGAAACCACTTCACAACCTACTAGAAGCAGCTTTTCTTGCCACCAGACCTTTCTCCATAATTAGGAATCTGATGCCGTCACTAAACACATTCCTTAAATTGTAGCCATTTGTTGAGTGTTTTTTTTTTGGTGTCTAATCCGCATATATATCACCATTGCCCTTGATTTTCTTGACTGTATATCTCTTAAATGTCAACATACACACGTGTGATTTAGTTTACGAAGAATTTTCAATGCCAAGAACCTCGATCACAGAGTAAAAAAGGCGTAAGGTTCACAATGGTGTAAAATCAAAATGGGATATACCAGGCTAGGATTCGAGTAACAGGAACAAGGGCCAAACCAACAACTCAAGAATGGAATCGTCGAGCGAAAACACTTGACAACCTCCTAGAAGCAGCTTTTCTTGCCACCAGACCTTTCTCCATCAATTAGGAATCTGATGCCGTCACTAAACACATTCCTTAAATTGTAGCCATTTGTTGAGAGTGTTTTTTTTTGTGTCTAATCTGCATATATATATATATATATATATCACCATTGCCCTTGATTTTCTTTACTGTATATCTCTTAAATGTCAACATATACACGTGTGATTTAGTTTACGAAGATTTTTCAATGCCTAGAACCTCGATCAAAGAGTAAAAAAGGTGTAAGGTCCACAATGGTGTAAAATTAAAATGGGATATACCGGGATAGGATTCGAGTTACAGGAACAGGGGCCAAACCAACCACCCAAGAATGGAATCGTCGAGCGTAAACACCTGACAACCTACTAGAAGCAGCTTTTCTTGACACCAGACCTTTCTCCATCAATTAGGAATCTGATGCCGTCACTAAACACATTCTTTAAATTGTAGCCATTTGTTGAGTGTTTTTTTTTTTGTGTCTAATCCGCATATATATCACAATTGCCCTTGATTTTCTTATCTGTATATCTCTTAAATGACAACATATACACGTGTGATTTAGATTACAGAGATTTTTCAATGCCGAGAACCTCGATCAGAGAGTAAAAAAGGCGTAAGGTTCACAATGGTGTAAAATTAAAATGGGATATACAGGGCCAGGATTCGAGTTACAGGAACAAGGGCCAAACTAACCAACCAAGAATGGAATCGTCGAGCGAAAACACTTGACAACCTCCTAGAAGCAGCTTCTCTTGCCACCAGACCTTTCTCCATCAATTTGGAATCTGATGCCGTCACTAAACATATTCCTTAAATTGTAGCCATTTGTTGAGAGTGTTTTTTTTGGTGTCTATTCCGCATATATATCACCATTGCCATTGATTTTCTTGACTGTATATCTCTTAAATGTCAACATACACACGTGTGATTTAGTTGATGAACATTTTTCAATGTCGAGAACCTCGATCAGAGAGTAAAAAGGCATAAGGTTCACAGTGGTGTAAAATTAAAATGGGATATAACGGGCTAGGATTCGAGTTACAGGAACAAGGGCCAAACCAACCACCCAAGAATGGAATCGTCGAGCGAAAACACTTGACAACCTCCTAGAAGCAGCTTTTCTTGCCACCAGACCTTTCTCCATCAATTAGGAATTTGATTCCGTCACTAAACACATTCCTTAAATTGTAGCCATTTGTTGAGAGTTTTTTTTTTGGTGTCTAATCCGCATATATATCACCATTGCCCTTGATTTTCTTGACTGTATATCTCTTAAATGTCAATATATACACGTGTGATTTAGTTTATGAAGATTTTTCAATGCCAAGAACCTCGATCACAAACTAAAAAAGGCGTAAGGTTTACAATGGTGTAAAATCAAAATGGGATATACCGGGCTAGGATTCGAGTAACAGGAACAAGGGCCAAACCAACAACCCAAGAATCGAATCGTCGAGCGAAAACACTTGACAACCTCCTAGAAGCAGCTTTTCTTGCCACCAGACCTTTCTAGATCAATTAGGAATCTGATGCCGTCACTAAACACATTTCTTAAATTGTAGCCATTTGTTGAGTGTTTTTTTTTTGTGTCTAATCCGCATATATATATCACCACTGCCCTTGATTTTCTTTACTGTATATCTCTTAAATGTCAACATATACACGTGTGATTTAGTTTATGAAGATTTTTCAATGCCGAGAACCTCGATCAAAGAGTATAAAAGGTGTATGGTCCACAATGGTGTAAAATTAAAATGGGATATACCGGGATAGGATTCAAGTTACAGGAACAGGGGCAAACCAATCACCCAAGAATGGAATTGTCGAGCGTAAACACTTGAAAACCTCCTGGAAGCAGCTTTTCTTGCCACCAGACCTTTCTCCATCAATTAGGAATCTGATGCCGTCACTAAACACATTCCTTAAATTGTAGCCATTTGTTGAGCGTTTTTTTTTTGGTGTCTAATCCGCATATATATCACCATTGCCCTTGATTTTCTTAACAGTATATCTCTTAAATGTCAACATATACACGTGTGATTTAGATTACAGAGATTTTTCAATGCCGAGAACCTCGATCAGAGAGTAAAAAAGGCGTAAGGTTCACAATGGTGTAAAATTAAAATGGGATATACCGGGCCAGGATTCGAGTTACAGGAACAAGGGCCAAAGTAACCACCCAAGAATGGAATCGTCGAGCGAAAATATTTGACAACCTCCTAGAAGCAGCTTTTCTTGCCACCAGACCTTTCTCCATCAATTAGGAATCTGATGCCGTCACTAAACACATTCCTTAAATTGTAGCCATTTGTTGAGTGTTTTTTTTGGAGTCAAATCTGCATATATATCACCATTGCCATTGATTTTCTTGACTGTATATCTCTTAAATGTCAACATACACACGTGTGATTTAGTTTACGAATATTTTTCAATGCCGAGAACATCGATCAGAGAGTAAAAAGGCATAAGGTTCACAATGGTGTAAAATTAAAATGGGATATACCGGGCTAGGATTCGAGTTACAGGAACAAGGGCCAAACCAACCACCCAAGAATGGAATCGTTGAGCGAAAACACTTGACAACCTCCTAGAAGCAGGTTTTCTTGCCACCATACCTTTCTCCATCAATTCGGAATCTGATTCCGTCACTAAACACATACCTTAAATTGTAGCCATTTGTTGAGTGTTTTTTTTCGTGTCTGATCCGCATATATATCACCATTGCCCTTGATTTTCTTGACTGTATATCTCTTAATTGTCAACATATGCACATGTGATTTAGTTTACGAAGATTTTTCAATGCCGAGAACCTCGATCAGAGAGTAAAAAAGGGGTAAGTTTCACAATGGTGTAAAATTAAAATGGGATATACCGGGCTAGGATTCGAGTTACAGGAACAAGGGCCAAACCAACCACCCAAGAATGGAATCGTCGAGCGAAAACACTTGACAACCTCCTAGAAGCAGTTTTTCTTGCCACCAGAGCTTTCTCCATCAATTACGAATCTGATGCCGTCACTAAACACATTCCTTAAATAGTAGCCATTTGTTGAGTGTTTTTTTTGGTGTCTAATCCGCATATATATCACCATTGCCCTTGATTTTCTTGACTTTATATCTCTTAAATGTCAACATATACACGTGTGATTTAGTTTACGAAGATTTTTCAATGCCGAGAACCTCAATCAGAGATTAAAAAAGGCATAAGATTAACAATGGTGTAAAATTAAAATGGGATATACCGGGCTAGGATTCGAGTTACAGAAACAAGAGCCAAAGCAACCACCCAAGAATAGAATCGTCGAGCAAAAACACTTAATAACCTCCTAGAAGCCGCTTTTCTTGCCACCAGACCTTTCTCCATCAATTAGGAATCTGATTCCGTCACTAAACACATACCTTAAATTGTAACCATTTGTTGAGTGTTTTTTTTTGTGTGTCTGATCCGCATATATATCACCATTGCCCTTGACTTTCGTGACTGTATATCTCTTAATTGTCAACATATTCACATGTGATTTAGTTTACGAAGATTTTTCGATGCCGAGAACCTCGATCAGAGAGTAAAAAAGGCGTAAGTTTCACAATGGTGTAAAATTAAAATGGGATATACCGGGCTAGGATTCGAGTTACAGGAACAAGGGCCAAACCAACCACCCAAGAATGGAATCGTCGAGCGAAAACACTTGACAACCTCCTAGAAGCAGTTTTTCTTGCCACCAGAGCTTTCTCCATCAATTACGAATCTGATGCCGTCACTAAACACATTCCTTAAATTGTAGCCATTTGTTGAGTGTTTTTTTTGGTGTCTAATCCGCATATATATCACCACTGCCCTTGATTTTCTTGACTGTATATCTCTTAAATGTCAATATATACATGTGATTTAGTTTATGAAGATTTTTCAATGCCGAGAACCTTGATCAGAGAGTAAAAAGGCGTAAGGTTCACAATGGTGTAAAATTAAAATGGGATATACCGGGCTAGGATTCGAGTTACAGGAACTAGGGCCATACTAACCACCCAAGAATGGAATCGTCGAGCGAAAACACTTGACAACCTCCTAGAAGCAGCTTTTCTTGCCACCAGACCTTTCTCCATCAATTAGGAATCTGATGCCATCACTAAACACATTCCTTAAATTGTAGCCATTTGTAAAGAGTTTTTTTTGGTTTCTAATCCGCATATATATCACCATTGCCCTTGATTTTCTTGACTGTATATCTCTTAAATGTCAACATATACACGTGTGATTTAGTTTACGAAGATTTTTCAATGCCGAGAACCTCGATCAGAGAGTAAAAAAGTCGTAAGGTTCTCAATGGTGTAAAATTAAAATGGGATATAACGGGCTAGGATTCGAGTTACAATAACAAGGGCCAAACCAACCACCCAAGAATGGAATCGTCGAGCGAAACCACTTCACAACCTACTAGAAGCAGCTTTTCTTGCCACCAGACCTTTCTCCATAATTAGGAATCTGATGCCGTCACTAAACACATTCCTTAAATTGTAGCCATTTGTTGAGTGTTTTTTTTTTGGTGTCTAATCCGCATATATATCACCATTGCCCTTGATTTTCTTGACTGTATATCTCTTAAATGTCAACATACACACGTGTGATTTAGTTTACGAAGATTTTTCAATGCCAAGAACCTCGATCACAGAGTAAAAAAGGCGTAAGGTTCACAATGGTGTAAAATCAAAATGGGATATACCAGGCTAGGATTCGAGTAACAGGAACAAGGGCCAAACCAACAACTCAAGAATGGAATCGTCGAGCGAAAACACTTGACAACCTCCTAGAAGCAGCTTTTCTTGCCACCAGACCTTTCTCCATCAATTAGGAATTTGATGCCGTCACTAAACACATTCCTTAAATTGTAGCCATTTGTTGAGAGTGTTTTTTTTTGTGTCTAATCTGCATATATATATATATATCACCATTGCCCTTGATTTTCTTTACTGTATATCTCTTAAATGTCAACATATACACGTGTGATTTAGTTTACGAAGATTTTTCAATGCCTAGAACCTCGATCAAAGAGTAAAAAAGGTGTAAGGTCCACAATGGTGTAAAATTAAAATGGGATATACCGGGATAGGATTCGAGTTACAGGAACAGGGGCCAAACCAACCACCCAAGAATGGAATCGTCGAGCGTAAACACTTGACAACCTACTAGAAGCAGCTTTTCTTGCCACCAGACCTTTCTCCATCAATTAGGAATCTGATGCCGTCACTAAACACATTCTTTAAATTGTAGCCATTTGTTGAGTGTTTTTTTTTTGTGTCTAATCCGCATATATATCACAATTGCCCTTGATTTTCTTATCTGTATATCTCTTAAATGACAACATTTACACGTGTGATTTAGATTACAGAGATTTTTCAATGCCGAGAACCTCGATCAGAGAGTAAAAAAGGCGTAAGGTTCACAATGGTGTAAAATTAAAATGGGATATACAGGGCCAGGATTCGAGTTACAGGAACAAGGGCCAAACTAACCAACCAAGAATGGAATCGTCGAGCGAAAACACTTGACAACCTCCTAGAAGCAGCTTCTCTTGCCACCAGACCTTTCTCCATCAATTTGGAATCTGATGCCGTCACTAAACATATTCCTTAAATTGTAGCCATTTGTTGAGAGTGTTTTTTTTGGTGTCTATTCCGCATATATATCACCATTGCCATTGATTTTCTTGACTGTATATCTCTTAAATGTCAACATACACACGTGTGATTTAGTTGATGAACATTTTTCAATGCCAAGAACCTCGATCACAAACTAAAAAAGGCGTAAGGTTTACAATGGTGTAAAATCAAAATGGGATATACCGGGCTAGGATTCGAGTAACAGGAACAAGGGCCAAACCAACAACCCAAGAATCGAATCGTCGAGCGAAAACACTTGACAACCTCCTAGAAGCAGCTTTTCTTGCCACCAGACCTTTCTAGATCAATTAGGAATCTGATGCCGTCACTAAACACATTTCTTAAATTGTAGCCATTTGTTGAGTGTTTTTTTTTTGTGTCTAATCCGCATATATATATCACCACTGCCCTTGATTTTCTTTACTGTATATCTCTTAAATGTCAACATATACACGTGTGATTTAGTTTACGAAGATTTTTCAATGCCGAGAACCTCGATCAAAGAGTATAAAAGGTGTAAGGTCCCCAATGGTGTAAAATTAAAATGGGATATACCGGGATAGGATTCAAGTTACAGGAACAGGGGCAAACCAATCACCCAAGAATGGAATCGTCGAGCGTAAACACTTGAAAACCTCCTGGAAGCAGCTTTTCTTGCCACCAGACCTTTCTCCATCAATTAGGAATCTGATGCCGTCACTAAACACATTCCTTAAATTGTAGCCATTTGTTGAGCGTTTTTTTTTGGTGTCTAATCCGCATATATATCACCATTGCCCTTGATTTTCTTAACAGTATATCTCTTAAATGTCAACATATACACGTGTGATTTAGATTACAGAGATTTTTCAATGCCGAGAACCTCGATCAGAGAGTAAAAAAGGCGTAAGGTTCACAATGGTGTAAAATTAAAATGGGATATACCGGGCCAGGATTCGAGTTACAGGAACAAGGGCCAAAGTAACCACCCAAGAATGGAATCGTCGAGCGAAAATATTTGACAACCTCCTAGAAGCAGCTTTTCTTGCCACCAGACCTTTCTCCATCAATTAGGAATCTGATGCCGTCACTAAACACATTCCTTAAATTGTAGCCATTTGTTGAGTGTTTTTTTTGGAGTCAAATCTGCATATATATCACCATTGCCATTGATTTTCTTGACTGTATATCTCTTAAATGTCAACATACACACGTGTGATTTAGTTTACGAACATTTTTCAATGCCGAGAACATCGATCAGAGAGTAAAAAGGCATAAGGTTCACAATGGTGTAAAATTAAAATGGGATATACCGGGCTAGGATTCGAGTTACAGGAACAAGGGCCAAACCAACCACCCAAGAATGGAATCGTTGAGCGAAAACACTTGACAACCTCCTAGAAGCAGCTTTTCTTGCCACCATACCTTTCTCCATCAATTCGGAATCTGATTCCGTCACTAAACACATACCTTAAATTGTAGCCATTTGTTGAGTGTTTTTTTTTGTGTCTGATCCGCATATATATCACCATTGCCCTTGATTTTCTTGACTGTATATCTCTTAATTGTCAACATATGCACATGTGATTTAGTTTACGAAGATTTTTCAATGCCGAGAACCTCGATCAGAGAGTAAAAAAGGGGTAAGTTTCACAATGGTGTAAAATTAAAATGGGATATACCGGGCTTGGATTCGAGTTACAGGAACAAGGGCCAAACCAACCACCCAAGAATGGAATCGTCGAGCGAAAACACTTGACAACCTCCTAGAAGCAGTTTTTCTTGCCACCAGAGCTTTCTCCATCAATTACGAATCTGATGCCGTCACTAAACACATTCCTTAAATAGTAGCCGTTTGTTGAGTGTTTTTTTTGGTGTCTAATCCGCATATATATCACCATTGCCCTTGATTTTCTTGACTTTATATCTCTTAAATGTCAACATATACACGTGTGATTTAGTTTACGAAGATTTTTCAATGCCGAGAACCTCAATCAGAGATTAAAAGAGGCATAAGATTAACAATGGTGTAAAATTAAAATGGGATATACCGGGCTAGGATTCGAGTTACAGAAACAAGGGCCAAAGCAACCACCCAAGAATAGAATCGTCGAGCAAAAACACTTAATAACCTCCTAGAAGCCGCTTTTCTTGCCACCAGAACTTTCTCCATCAATTAGGAATCTGATTCCGTCACTAAACACATACCTTAAATTGTAGCCATTTGTTGAGTGTTTTTTTTTGTGTGTCTGATCCGCATATATATCACCATTGCCCTTGACTTTCGTGACTGTATATCTCTTAATTGTCAACATATTCACATGTGATTTAGTTTACGAAGATTTTTCGATGCCGAGAACCTCGATCAGAGAGTAAAAAAGGCGTAAGTTTCACAATGGTGTAAAATTAAAATGGGATATACCGGGCTAGGATTCGAGTTACAGGAACAAGGGCCAAACCAACCACCCAAGAATGGAATCGTCGAGCGAAAACACTTGACAACCTCCTAGAAGCAGTTTTTCTTGCCACCAGAGCTTTCTCCATCAATTACGAATCTGATGCCGTCACTAAACACATTCCTTAAATTGTAGCCATTTGTTGAGTGTTTTTTTTGGTGTCTAATCCGCATATATATCACCATTGCCCTTGATTTTCTTGACTGTATATCTCTTAAATGTCAACATATACATGTGTGATTTAGTTTACGAAGATTTTTCAATGCCGAGAACCTCGATCAGAGAGTAAAAAAGGCGTAAGGTTCACAATGGTGTAAAATTAAAATGGGATATACCGGGCTAGGATTCGAGTTACAGGAACAAGGGCCAAACCAACCACCCAAGAATGGAATCGTCGAGCAAAAACACTTAACAACCTCCTAGAAGCAGCTTTTCTTGCCACCAGACATTTCTCCATCAATTAGGAATCTGATTCCGTCACTAAACACATACCTTAAATTGTAGCCATTTGTTGAGTGTTTTCGTTGTTGTCTAATCCGCATATATATCACCATTGCCCTTGATTTTCTTGACTATATATCTCTTAAATGTCAACATATGCGCATGTGATTTAGTTTACGAAGATTTTTGAATGCCGAGAACCTCGATTAGAGAGTAAAAAAGGCGTAAGGTTCACAATGGTGTAAAATTAAAATGGGATATACCGGGCTAGGATTCGAGTTATAGGAACAAGGGCCAAACCAAACAACCAAGAATGGAATCGTTGAGCGAAAACACTTGACAACCTTCTAGAAGCAGCTTTTCTTGCCACCAGACCTTTCTCCATCAATTAGGAATCTGATGCCCTCACTAAACACATTACTTAAATTGTAGCCATTTGTTGAGTGTTTTTTTTTTTGTGTCTAATCCGCATATATATCACCATTGCCCTTGATTTTTCTTTACTGTATATCTCTTAAATGTTAATATATACCCGTGTGATTTAGTTTACAAATATTTTTCAATGCTGAGAACCTCGATCAGAGAGTAAAAAAGGCGTAAGTTTCACAATGGTGTAAAATTAAAATGGGATATACCGGGCTAGGTTTCGAGTTACAGGAACAAGGGCCAAACCAACCACCCAAGAATGGAATCGTCGAGCAAAAACACTTAACAACCTCCTAGAAGCAGCTTTTCTTGCCACCAGACATTTCTCCATCAATTAGGAATCTGATTCCGTCACTAAACACATACCTTAAATTATAGCCATTTGTTGAGTGTTTTTGTTGTTGTCTAATCCGCATATATATCACCATTGCCCTTGATTTTCTTGACTGTATATCTCTTAAATGTCAACATATGCACGTGTGATTTAGTTTACGAAGATTTTTGAATGCCGAGAACCTCGATCAGAGAGTAAAAAAGGCGTAAGGTTCACAATGGTGTAAAATTAAAATGGGATATACCGGGCTAGGATTCGAGTTATAGGAACAAGGGCCAAACCAAACAACCAAGAATGGAATCGTTGAGCGAAAACACTTGACAACCTCCTAGAAGCAGCTTTTCTTGCCACCAGACCTTTCTCCATCAATTAGGAATCTGATACCCTCACTAAACACATTACTTAAATTGTAGCCATTTGTTGAGTGTTTTTTTTTTGGTGTCTAATCCGCATATATATCACCATTGCCCTTGATTTTTCTTGACTGTATATCTCTTAAATGTTAATATATACCCGTGTGATTTAGTTTACAAATATTTTTCAATGCTGAGAACCTCGGTCAGAGAGTAAAAAAGGCGTAAGGTTCACAATGGTGTAAAATTAAAATGGGATATACTGGGCTAGGATTCGAGTTACAGGAACAAGGGCCAAACCAACCACCCAAGAATGGAATCGTCGAGCGAAAACACTTGACAACCTCCTAGAAGCAGTTTTTCTTGCCACCAGAGCTTTCTCCATCAATTACGAATCTGATGCCGTCACTAAACACATTCCTTAAATTGTAGCCATTTGTTGAGTGTTTTTTTTGGTGTCTAATCCGCATATATATCACCATTGCCCTTGATTTTCTTGACTGTATATCTCTTAAATGTCTACATATACACGTGTGATTTAGTTTACGAAGATTTTTCAATGCCGAGAACCTCAATCAGAGAGTAAAAAAGGCGTAAGATTAACAATGGTATAAAATTAAAATGGGATATACCGGGCTAGTATTCGAGTTACAGGAACAAGGGCCAAACCAACCACCCAAGAAAGGAATCGTCGAGCAAAAACACTTGATAACCTCCTAGAAGCAGCTTTTCTTGCCACCAGACCTTTCTCCATCCATTAGGAATCTGATTCCGTCACTAAACACATACCTTAAATTGTAGCCATTTGTTGAGTGTTTTTTTTTTTTTGTGTCTGATCCGCATATATATCACCATTGCCCTTGATTTTCTTGACTGTATATCTCTTAATTGTCAACATATTCACATGTGATTTAGTTTACGAAGATTTTTCGATGCCGAGAACCTCGATCAGAGAGTAAAAAAGGCGTAAGTTTCACAATGGTGCAAAATTAAAATGGGATATACCGGGCTAGGATTCGAGTTACAGGAACAAGGGCCAAACCAACCACCCAAGAATGGAATCGTCGAGCGAAAACACTTGACAACCTCCTAGAAGCAGTTTTTCTTGCCACCAGAGCTTTCTCCATCAATTACGAATCTGATGCCGTCACTAAACACATTCCTTAAATTGTAGCCATATGTTGAGTGTTTTTTTTTGTGTCTAATCCGCATATATATCACCATTGCCCTTGATTTTCTTGACTGTATATCTCTTAAATGTCAACATATACTTGTGTGATTTAGTTTACGAAGATTTTTCAATGCCGAGAACCTCGATCAGAGAGTAAAAAAGGCGTAAGGTTCACAATGGTGTAAAATTAAAATGGGATATACCGGGCTAGGATTCGAGTTACAGGAACAAGGGCCAAACCAACCACCCAAGAATGGAATCGTCGAGCAAAAACACTTAACAACCTCCTAGAAGCAGCTTTTCTTGCCACCAGACATTTCTCCATCAATTAGGAAACTGATTCCGTCACTAAACACATACCTTAAATTGTAGCCATTTGTTGAGTGTTTTTGTTGTTGTCTAATCCGCATATATATCACCATTGCCCTTGATTTTCTTTACTGTATATCTCTTAAATGTCAACATATGCACGTGTGATATAGATTACGAAGATTTTTGAATGCCGAGAACCTCGATCAGAGAGTAAAAAAGGCGTAAGGTTCACAATGGTGTAAAATTAAAATGGGATATACCGGGCTAGGATTCGAGTTATAGGAACAAGGGCCAAACAACACAACCAAGAATGGAATCGTTGAGCGAAAACACTTGACAACCTCCTAGAAACAGCTTTTCTTGCCACCAGACCTTTCTCCATCAATTAGGAATCTGATGCCCTCACTAAACACATTACTTAAATTGTAGCCATTTGTTGAGTGTTTTTTTTTTTTGTGTCTAATCCGCATATATATCACCATTGCCCTTGATTTTCTTGACTGTATATCTCTTAAATGTCAACATATACTTGTGTGATTTAGTTTACGAAGATTTTTCAATGCCGAGAACCTCGATCAGAGAGTAAAAAAGGCGTAAGGTTCACAATGGTGTAAAATTAAAATGGGATATACCGGGCTAGGTTTCGAGTTACAGGAACAAGGGCCAAACTAACCACCCAAGAATGGAATCATCGAGCGAAAACACTTAACACCCTCCTAGAAGCAGCTTTTCTTGCCTCCAGACCTTTCTCAATCAATTAGGAATCTGATGCCGTCACTAAACACATTCCTTAAATTTTAGACATTTGTTGAGTGTTTTTTTTTGTGTCTAATCCGCATAT
The DNA here is from genome assembly GCA_030545235.1 of Helianthus tuberosus. Lineage (NCBI taxonomy): Eukaryota > Viridiplantae > Streptophyta > Magnoliopsida > Asterales > Asteraceae > Helianthus > Helianthus tuberosus. The sequence continues at coordinate 48,352,216 of CM060449.1, read as the reverse complement.
ATATCACCATTGCCCTTGATTTTCTTGACTGTATATCTCTTAAATGTCAACTTATACACGTGTGATTTAGTTTACGAAGATTTTTCAATGCCTAGAACCTCGATGAGAGATTAAAAAAGGCGTAAGGTTCCCAATGGTATAAAATTAAAATGAGATATACCAGGCTAGGATTCGAGTTACAGGAATAAGGGCCAAACCAACCACCCAAGAATGGAATCGTCGAGTGAAAACACTTAACAACCTCCTAGAAGCAGCTTTTCTTGCCACCAGACCTTTCTCCATCAATTAGGAATCTGATGCCGTCACTAAACACATTCCTTAAATTGTAGCCATTTGTTGAGTGTGTTTCTTTTGGTGTCTAATCCGCATATATATCACCATTGCCCTTAATTTTCTTGACTGTATACCTCTTAGATGTCAACATATACACGTGTGATTTAGTTTACGAAGATTTTTCAATGCCGAGAAACTCGATCAGAAAGTAAAAAAGGCGTAAGGTTCACAATGGTGTAAAATTAAAATGGGATATACCGGGCTAGGATTCGAGTTACAGGAACAAAGGACAAACCAACCACCCAAGAATGGAATTGTCGAGTGAAAACACTTGACAACCCTCTAGAAGCAGCTTTTCTTACCACCAGACCTTTCTCCATCAATTAGGAATCTGATGCCGTCACTAAACACATTCCTTAAATTGTAGCCATTTGTTGAGTGTTTTTTTTGTGTCTAATCCGCATATATATCACCATTGCCCTTGATTTTCTTCACTGTATATCTCTTAAATGTCAACATATACACGTGTGATTTAGTTTACGAAGATTTTTCAATGCCAAGAACCTCGATCAGAGAGTAAAAAAGGCGTAAGGTTCAGAATGGTGTAAAATTAAAATGGGATATACCGGGCTAGGATTCGACTTACAGGAACAAGGGCCAAACCAACCACCCAAGAATGGAATCGTCGAGCGAAAACACTAGACAACCTCCTAAAAGCAGCTTTTCTTGCCACCAGAACTTTCTCCATCAATTAGGAATCTGTTGTCGTCACTAAACACTATCCGTAAATTGTAGCTATTTGTTGAGTGTTTTTTTTGTGGCTAATCCGCATATATATCACCATTGCTCTTGATTTTCTTAACTGAATATCTCTTAAATGTCAACATATACACGTGTTATTTAGTTTACGAAAAATTTTCAATGCCGAAAACCTCGATCAGAGAGTAAAAAAGGAATAAGGTTCACAATGGTGTAAAATTAAAATGGGATATACCGGGCTAGGATTCGAGTTACAGGAACAAGAGTTAAACCAACCACCCAAGAATGGAATCATCGAGCGAAAACACTTAACAACCTCCTAGAAGCAGCTTTTCTTGCCACCAGACCTTTCTCCATCAATTAGGAATCTGATGCCGTCACTAAACACGTTCCTTAATTTGTAGCCATTTGTTGAGTGTTTTTTTTGTGTCTAATCCGTATATATATCATCATTTTCCATGATTTTCTTGACTGTATATCTCTTAAATGTCAACATTTACACGTGTGATTTAGATTACGATATTTTTCAATGCCGAGAACCTCGATCAGAGAGTAAAAAAGGCGTAAGGTTCACAATGGTGTAAAATTAAAATAGGATATATATCGGGCTAGGATTCGAGTTACAGGAACAAGGGCCAAACTAACCACCCAAGAATGGAATCATTGAGCGAAAACACTTGACAACCTCCTAGAAGCAGCTTTTCTTTCCACCAGACCTTTCTACATCAATTAGGAATCTGATGTCGTCACTAAACACATTCCTTAAATTGTAGTCATTTGTTGAGTGTTTTTTTATGTCTAATCCGCATATATATCACCATTGCCCTTGATTTTCTGGATTGTATATCTCTTAAATGTCAACATATACATGTGTGATTTAGTTTACGAAGATTTTTTGATGCCGAAAACCTCGATTAGAGAGTAAAAAAAGGCGTAAGGTTCACAATGGTGTAAAATTAAAATGGGATATACCGGGCTAGGATTCGAGTTACAGGAACAAGGGCCAAATCAACCACCCAAGAATGGAATCGTCGAGCGAAAACCCTTTACAACCTCCTAGAAGCTGCTTTTCTTGCCACCAGACCTTTCTCCATCAATTAGGAATCTGATGCCGCCACTAAACACTTTCCTTAAATTGTAGCCATTTGTTGAGTTTTTTTTTTTTTTGTCTAATGTCACACCCCCAAAATCCACCATGCGGAGTATCACCGCTTGGAGGCGTGACATGACCAGGATCAAGCCACCAATCATATTGAACAACGTGATTAAGTACATAAAACCAACCCCAATATAATTGGTGTCCAAAAGAAAGTAAACAACTTTAAGTAAACAGCGGAAGCATAAAACGTGAAACCCAAACATAAGCAATAAGTTTATAAACTTTAAATGTTTAACATGGAACTCAACAGTCTATGTCCCCACAATGACTACTCCTCCCTGTGCAAGCTCCATAAGCACCTAACGACCTGCAAGGCATGTAACAAGGAGTCAACAATAAAGTTGAGCGAGTTCACAGTTGGGTGTTTGTTTTAGGTTGCTTTCGAAAACATAGTTTGTATTTTGCTGGCTTACTTGCCGTGGGGGTTACCCCATAGTTAAAAATATGATTAACCAATTCCTTCTTTCCCAAACCATGCCCATACTTAGTGGGGGCTTCCCCATGTGAACCACTAGACCATTATCATATCGACTACTGACGAAAGTAAGATGTGCCCTAAGTCAATGTCTATCATCATTGACTGTTTGCCATGATCCATTAGTACACGCCCGTCCTACCGGCACGGTGTGAGGTTTGTCAAACCTAATAGCGCTATTTATCTAATGACCCGCTCGCCATCGGCCTCGGCGATTAAGTCGATATAAAATGAGGGACTTAATGATAGAGTTTTTGTCTAGTAAGTTAAGGTTGTTGTCCTACCCAAGGAGGACGAACGTACGTATTCTACCCAAGGAGAATACGCAGGATTAATATTGGCATCCTACCCATGGAGGATGGCGGTACATATCCTACCCAAGGAGGATATGCAGGTTTCGTTTTAGTTCTTTAACCCATTCCCAACCACCGGGAATCCCATGCCTTAGAAAGAGTGTGAACTCACCTTGGTTTGCTCGGTTTGACTCTTAAAAATAGCTAACAGTCAAACTCGGTCAATCACGTCCTAGTATGATTACCACTTAGTTTATTAGTGACTTCAAATAGGCACGAAGTTCCTACACGCATCTACCACATAACATGCACTCACTTTAACAGTTCACGCCCATATAAACTTTCCACCTATAGCTACTCAAGAGCAAGCACACGATATTGCACATAACACTTTCAATGACATATAACACGTTAAATCATTATCGGATAACATAAACAACATTTAGACATGCAAATCACTAGTTATATTGTTTCAGCTTAAACATCTAAAACTGGACTGTTTTCGAGTAATTTAATAAAATAGTTAACTTATTCCAAAAATTCCCAAACTTTAACAGAATATTTTAAATAACTCAAATATTACTGTGTAAAAATATCGGGATCCAATTCGTTACCAATATTTAAAAAAACAATTTACCGGACTACAATCAGATTCGTCACTTTCTGACTGCAGTCCACGGAATAATTCATTTAAAATTAATCGTAAGTCCAATTGATGAAATTATAGTTGGAGCATTACAATGATATCAGTGGTCATCTACAGTACAAATTTCATGTGCTAATTCTACACAGATTTCAAGTTATGATGAAAAACATCACACACATTATCTGCAGTAAAAACGCAGCTTTTACTACTGTACAAAACAGACCTCAGAAAAATATGATTCCAATGCCATTTGAAGCATTTTTCGAAATAACACGTTATAGACTCAAGAAAATCAATTTTTCGTTAAGTTATGACTTGGTTACAGCCGATACAAGTCGGCTGTAACGTTCTAGACAGAACCTGTTTTCGTTACCCGAACCCCAAAAATGCTTCATTAGAGAACCCGATCAGTTATAGCATCAACTACACCAGATTAGGTTATTTATATCTAGTTCATCACTAATCATAAGATTCAACCCACACCGAAAACCCTAGCGACTTAATCGGACCCAAAAACGACTTGAGTATCATATACGCATGACCATTAATAACAAACACTACATGTGACCAAGGAGAACATCAAGAATCATATAAGGAGATCCAGAAAACACAACCAAGTTTTTTCACAAAAATCATAAAGGTTTAGCAACTAAATAAGTTACCGGAGTATGGAAGACGATGTGAATTGATCCGAGCTTGATACGAAAGAACTTGAGAGCTTCTTGTGTTTTGTGTTTCCTTTAAGCTCTCAACATTACGTTTATTTATAGAATGTATAAAGTGTATACATGATTAAAGTGTATACATGATTAAAGTATGCCATGATTAAAGGAAAAGAGACGTAATAATGGAGAATGATTAAAGTATGTGGGCCGAGATAATAATGTTTAAGCTCTACACAAGAAAGTGAAATAATTGGTGAGTGAAGATTTAATCAAATTTTGTGGTGGGGTCCCTTGGGGTCGGTTCTAACAAGGGGGGGGGGGGGGTAAAGGTAAATTGTTATGGTAAAAGGTGATTAATTAGGGGTTAAATGGTAAAAGTCTAGTGTTTAGTGTGTTACATGTATTATGAGAAAGTTTAATTGTTCGGGGACCATAACTAGCTCAGAAAAAGTGAAACAATGTTTTTAACAATATTTTGGTGTCCCGGGTAATGTCCGGTTGTTCGGTTAGATACCGTTCTGATAAAGTGCTAAGTTATTCCGTATAGTGTCCTTTATGTATCTTTTTGTAACACTTCTAATTCCCAACACTTAGGAAAGCATACAGGACCATTTAGTCAATTTTCTGCACAAGACTAGTATGTTAAAAAAAAAACATGTAAGTATGACGCAGTAATCAGAAAGCAGTTAAATAATTCATCATTAACATTAATAAATCGTATGGATACATGTAATTATGAGGGTTGTCACATTCTCCCCCTGTTAAGAAAATTTCATCCCGAAATTTAGGGCGTGGTTACTGAGGAAGCTAGTTAAGTTGCGTGGTTTACTGGTTTTCCTGGGGTGTCACATCATCCCCCCGTTGGTTTGGAATTTCGTCCCGAAATTCCGCAGTAGCTTCAGCCTCAGTAGTGGTTGCACTTTTCTCAAACAACTGGGGATACTTGTGTTTCATTTGGTTTTCTCATTCCCAGGTATACTCTGGGCCACGACGGGAGTTCCAACGAACTCGAACAAGAGGTATTCTGGTACGCTTGAGAACCTTAATATCTCGATCAGTAATCTCTACTAGTTCCTCGACGAATCGTAGCTGATCGTCGATAGTGAGCTCCTTGAGAGGAACTATGAGGGTCTCATCTGACAGACACTTCTTCAGATTCGACACATGGAATACGTTGTGAACTCCGCTGAGTTCTGCCGGTAGATTTAACTTGTAAGCGACTTTGCCAATTTTCTCAATGATTTCGAACGGTCCGACATAGCGCGGATTGAGTTTGCCTCGTTTGCCAAAACGAACTACACCTTTCCAAGGTGAGACTTTGAGTAGCACTCGATCCCCAACCTGGAACTCGAGTGGTTTCCTATGCTTATCAGCGTAGCTTTTCTAACGGTCACGAGCTGCCGCCCTTCGTTGTCGTATCTAAGCAATCTTCTCAGTTGTGTCTACCACAAGTTCTGGGCCAGTGATTTGGCTGTCGCCAACCTCTGCCCAACAAAGAGGTGATCGGCATTTACGCCTGTACAATGCCTCAAACGGAGCAGCTTGGATGCTGGTGTGATAACTGTTGTTGTACGAAAACTCCACCAAAGGGAGGTGTTTTTCCCAGCCATTGCCAAAATCAATTACACATGCTCGAAGCATGTCTTCAAGGGTTTGGATGGTGCGTTCAGACTGCCCATCCGTTTGTGGGTGATATGCTGTGCTCATGTCTAATCGAGAGCCAAAAGACCTGTGCATAGCTTGCCACAATTCAGATGTAAAATGTGAGTCATGATCATAAATGATGGAGGTTGGCACTCCGTGCCTTGATACTACTTCCTTTAGGTAGATGTCTGCTAGAGTTGAAAACTTATCCGTTTCCTTGATAGCCAAGAAGTGTGCAGACTTTGTGAGTCGATCCACGATCACCCAAATGGTATAATTTCCGCGTTGAGATCTAGGCAGGCCAGTAACAAAATCTATGGAAATTTGCTCCCATTTCCATGTCGGGATCTCTTGTTGTTGGAGTAGGCCTGATGGTTTCTGGTATTCGACCTTGACCCTAGCACAAGTCAAGCATTTACTGATGTAGGTTGCTATGTATGCTTTCATACTAGGCCACCAGTATGTGGTCTTTAAGTCGTGGTACATCTTATCCGAACCAGGATGTACTGAGTAACGAGACTTGTGCGCTTCATCCATCACAAGCTCACGTAAGTTTCCGTAAAGTGGGACCCAGATGTGCCCTGTTACATAGTAGGCGCCGTCTTCCTTTTGTTCTAACCGCTTCCCCGATCCTCGTAAGGACTCGGCCCTGATGTTCTTTTCCTTCAACGCTTCAACCTGAGCATCTCGTATCTGGGCAGGAAGACTAGATTGGATGGTAAGTTGTAGCACTCGCACACGTTTAGGTATAGTATCCTTTCGACTGAGGGCATCGGCCACAACATTGGCTTTGCCTGGATGGTACTTGATCGCACATTCGTAATCATTCAAGAGCTCGACCCATCGGCGTTGTCGCATGTTTAACTCCTTTTGCTTGAAGATATGCTCGAGACTCCTGTGATCGGTGTAAATGGTGCACTTGGTACCGTATAGGTAATGTCTCTATATCTTAAGTGCGAAAACAACTGCTCCTAATTCCAAGTCATGCGTAGTGTAGTTCCTTTCATGAACTTTGAGTTGGCGCGATGCATAGGCAATGACCTTGTCACGTTGCATCAACACGCAACCAAGCCCTTGGATGGAAGCGTCGCAATAAACCACAAAATCATATGTGCCTTCAGGCAATGAGAGGATAGGCGCGCTACAAAGTCTATCTTTTAAGTGCTGAAATGCGGACTCCTGTACATCACTCCAACGATAGGTGACACCCTTCTGAGTCAGTGAAGTGAGAGGTTGCGCAATCTTTGAGAAATCCTTGATAAACCTTCTGTAATATCCCGCCAAACCCAAGAATTGGTGGATTTCTGTTGGTGTACGGGGTGCAGGCCAGTTCTTGATCGAGTCAACCTTGGATGGATCAACATGAATCCCCTCCTTGTTTACCACGTGGCCTAGAAAGTGGACTTCGCGAAGCCAGAAGTCACATTTCGAAAATTTGGCATACAACTGCTCTATTTGAAGAAGTTCCAAAATAAGCCTCAGGTGTTGCTCGTGTTCTTCCTGACTCTTCGAATAGATCAGGATATCGTCGATGAAAACTATGACAAACTTATCCAGGTAAGGTTTGCACACTCAGTTCATGAGATCCATGAAGACCGCAGGTGCATTCGTTAATCTAAAAGGCATAACCAGAAACTCGTAATGCCCATACCGAGTCCTGAATGCTGTCTTAGAGATATCCTCGTCTCGGACTCTCAGTTGATGGTAGCCTGACCTCAGGTCAATCTTTGAGTAGCAACTCGACCCTTGCAACTGGTCGAATAAGTCATCAATGCGTGGGAGAGGATAACGATTCTTCACGGTCACCTTGTTGAGTTCGCGGTAGTCAATACACATTCTGAAGGTACCGTCTTTCTTTTTCTTGAATAACACTGGAGCTCCCCAGGGCGAAGATCTAGGACGTATGAAAACCTTTTCCAAGAGTTCTTGTAGTTGCGTGGACAGTTCTTCAAGTTCTGATGGAGCTAGACGATAAGGTGCTCGACCTATGGGCGCTACTCCAGGAGCTAGCTCGATTTGAAATTCAACTTGACGATGAGGCGGAAGACCAGGTAATTCCTCAGGAAATACCTCAGGAAAATCACGTACAATAGGTATGTCTTCTATCTTCCTTTCTTCTGAGGATGTATCAGAAACGAGGGCTAGGATAGCAGTGTGGCCCTTTTGCAAACACTTCTGGGTCTTAAGGAAAGAGATGATGCCCACAACAGCACTAGTCTTGTCGCCACGAATTATGAGGGGTTCTTTACCAGAACGAGGGATGTGGACAATCTTCTCGTTGCAAAGAATTTCCACTTGCTGGTGAGATAACCAATTCATCCCAATAACAACGTCGAAACTACCCAGAATGATAGGAATAAGATCGATAGAGAAGGTCTGACCAGCTAAGACGAGGTTACAGCCCTTAACTATGTGTGTGGCTTCAAGACTTTTACCGTTTGCTAGTTCTACCGTGTGTTTGGTGTTCAAAAGTGTTGGAGTGCGCTTAAGCATTTGGCTAACTTTTAAGGACACATAACTAGTATCGGCACCCGAATCAAATAAAACAGTAACCAAGAAGTCGTCCAGAAGAAACTTACCCATCACAACGTTGGGGTCGTTCCTTGCATCACCCTGACCAATCACGAAGGCACGACCTCGGGTGCCATTGCCATTATTGTTACCCTCGTTGTTGCCTCCATTGTTTCCTCTATTGTTGTTCCCGTTTCCTTGGTTGTTATTGTTCTAATTCTGGTTTAGCTGAGCACAGTTCCTCTTAAAGTGACCTTCAGCGCCACACTGAAAGCATCCTTTATTGCCCTGCTGTTGCTGCTGGTAGTGGTTCTGTGGAGCTTGTTGTTGTTGTTGGCGATTCTGATTTGCTAGTCGTGCACCCCTGCAATCCTTGGCTTCATGACCAAACTTGTTACACCTCAGATAACGACCCTTGTTGCACTGCCCACTATGATGTTTGTTGCATTGGTTGCACTTGGGGTGGTTTCCCTTGTATCCACCTTGCCCCTGACTACCCGAAGATTGCTGACCAGGGCTCTTGTAGTCATCTGTCTTTCGCTGCTGGGACTGAGACTGAACTGAAGTAGAACCCTTGCCCAAATTTCCATCCCACTTGCGCTTGTTATCACTGGGAGCATCAGTAGTAGTAGCGCTAATACGCTTGGGTAGCTTGTTCTGCTCAAGTGCCTGATCAGTGAGACGATGAGCCAACCAGATGATTTGCTGAATGGTGCCAAGATTAGCTGAGGTCACGTGGCTTTGAATTTCAGGCACTAAGGTACAGCTCGATACGCTTGATAGGAGGATCCACCATAGTGGGGCACAAGATAGCTAATTCCTTCGATCTCTTTGTGTATGCCTCGATTTCAGACCCCGTCATCTTCAAATTGAAAAAATCCACCTCAAGCTTGTGGATGTCGTCACGAATACAGTACTCTTCCTTGATCAAATCTTTGAAGTCGTTCCATGGGGTGGCATTAGCAACCGCCAGCCCTAGCAGTTTGACTTGTGCTTTCCACTAGGTTAACGCCGCACCTTCGAGTGTTCCAGTAGCAAATTTCACCCTACGATCTTCAGGGCATTCACACATCTCAAAAACAGACTCAATCTTCTCGAACCAGTGAAGAAGACCTACAGCTCCTTCTGTGCCGCTGAAAGTACTAGGTCGGAAATCCATGAACGTTTTGAACATACATACGGGAAGCTGAGCATGTTAACCTCCTGCTGGAGTTGTTGCGAGTGCCTCAGCAACTCGTTCATTGATCAAAGCCGTCAACTGGGCTTGAGTTAGGTTGATACCACCACGTCCTCCGCGTCCGTTAATGATCTTCATAACGAAGCAACGTAAGTGAGAAAAGTGTCACGAAAGTGCGTAAGCGTGGGACGACAGAAGAAAGTAAACACACAAGGTTCAAATAGCAGTTATCACGTTAACTAATGCACTATGTGAAATATCTAACAGACAATGTAAACATAATTCATACCACCTATTGTGTCGAGTTTTGCACATGGAGCGAAGCATCGTTGTGGATCGTTGAGCACTGTACAGGTTATAGTCTGGTTTTCTCATAAAGCTTTTCCCTTTTTAAAACCAAGTTCACTATAACCAATGGCTCTGATACCAATCTGTCACACCCCCAAAATCCACAATGCGGAGTATCACCGCTTGGAGGCGTGACATGACCAGGATCAAGCCACCAATCATATTGAACAACGTGATTAAGTACATAAAACCAACCCCAATATAATTGGTGTCCAAAAGAAAGTAAACAACTTTAAGTTAACAGCGGAAGCATAAAACGTGAAACCCAAACATAAGCAATAAGTTTATAAAGGTTAAATGTTTAACATGGAACTCAACAGTCCATGTCCCCACAACGACTACTCCTCCCTTGTTGCTGACAGAAGCTGTTGAAGCTGAAGTTATCCAAAGACCAAAGACATTGCAAGACTACATGAAGATTGCAAGAAGATTGAAGACAAAGTTATTTTATGAAGCTATTGTCAAGGGGGAGTTTGTTGGTGCATGTTTGTGACAACAGCCTAGATTTGGTCTTTGGATATCTTGTAATTAGTTAAACGATAAACAGTTAGCGGGTTTAGCTTTGTAATAGTTTGGTTATAGAGTTTGGGCTAAACAAAACCCAGTTGGGTCAAGGGTGGACGAAATGGGCTTGCCCATGTAGGAAACTCTAGCCTAATGTTGCAACCTTGTGTTATATAAACAAGGTTAGGCTTTAGGGTTTAGGTTAATCAGCCAAAACAGTTTGTGAGCGGAATTTCGTGAGAGCTTTAGGGTTTGGACGAAATTGTGTTGGTTAGGGTTTGATTGATTGTAATTCTTTGTGATTGATAATCAATAGAAACCCAGTTTGAAAGTGATTTCTGTTTCCTACACGTTTTTTGCTTATTCTGATCAAGAGGATTCCGCACTCTTGATCGGATTGACAATTCTGTGAAGATCCATACACGTCAAGGGGACTTACAATTGGTATCAGAGCATTAGGCTCTTGAAGGCTCGGTTCAGAATTGTTCTTGGCTGAAACAGGGAGATTTCGAAATTTTTTAAACCTGAAATTAGGGTTTCGAAATTTTTCTTTGTTTGATAAAATTTTCAAAATTTTTGGCTGTTTTGATCTTTTGGTTTGTTTATTTGCTGATTTGCAGGTTTTCAGGATTGTTCGGGTTGTTTGGTTGAGAAATTCGGCTGAACAGATTTGAAGATTCGAAGACTGTTCTTCGTGTTCTTCATAATTTTCGAAAAATTGGACTGATTTTGGTGTTTCGATTTTGCAGGAAATTGTTACGAAATCTTGGAAAATCTCAGAAATTTGAAACAGATTAACTTTCCATATTTTCTGGACCAGCGAATTTGTACTATCATTGAATTTAACAATTTCGCTGACTTGTCTAGCTTAATTAACTGATCAGCGAAGTTGGGACTTAATATCTCGGTGACGGCGAAGTAAATCCAAAGGCGACTTTGGTAACCGTGTAATTGTCCACAGCGAAATTACCACGGTTTCAGCGACTTCACTAGTCGTCGTAATAGCGAAAATACACAGCGAATTTGACTAGCGAAATTGATCAGCGAACTTGATTTTCAACGAAATAGACCCAGCGAATTTAAGCACTGACCCCAGCGAATTTAATCACTGATCAGACCAGCGAATTTAGTTGACCAGCTAGCGAAATTATCAGCAAAATTAAAAAGGTGGAAAATTTTCTGGCAAGCGTAACAAAAAATCCACGTTTTCGAAAATAGAAATTGATTCGTAGCTCGTTTGACAGAACCATTTGCACCGTTGAAATCCTCGTTTGACTCTGGAAAATCCCGAATTCGGTTTTTGACATTATATATCATTGGATTTGTCTTTTCGAGACGATTCTAAAGGTGTAATTTGGTAACCACTGTTTTCAGAGATATTTTGTACGGTTTTTATTGGTATGGTTACGGTAAAACGTGTTTAAAGATGGTCAGAATGGATAAGTTCAGTGAGACTGTTAAGAATTGGCCAAAGCTTACAAATGTTAAAGAGTATGCTGTTTGGAAGGAGGAGTTTGAATCAGTTGTGAAAAGTGAGGATTTTAGAATGTGGTGTTGTATGATAGATGGATATGTTGCTCCTTCACGTCGTGTCGAAGGAAGGGTTATAGTGATGTCTTATGACAAGATGGATGAATCTGAGACACAGGTGGTTGAAGCTGAGAAGAAAGCTTTAGCTGCGATAAAGATGTCCTTACTTGATAGCATCAAGCATACCTTCACAAAGTACATTAATTCAAAGGATATGTGGGATGCATTACAAAAGCGATATCAGGGGAATGAGAGTGCCACTCAGGCATTCATGGCAGAGATAGTGCCAGTTGATGAGGCTGAAACTACTGTGAGTGATGCTGAATCTGATGTGAAAAATGCTGAAGCTGAAGTGAAGAATGCTGAAGCAAAAGTGGATGTTGAAGTAGAGAAAGTGAGTGAAGCTGAACAGGTTGTTGCTGATGAAAATACAGAAGTTCATGAAGAAAAGGTACAATCTAATTCAGTATGTTTGAGATGTCGTGAACTACAGGGTGAGGTTGCCAGGTTGACAACACAAAACCAAAGTTTGGTAAATGAGATGTCTAACATTAAAGAGTCAAACTTCTTTGCTAAAAGAAATGAATCTACATACTTGAAGAAGATAAAAGGTTATGAAGCTGAAATTGAAGCTTTAACTTGCAAACTAAATGAAAAACTTCAAGTTATAGACTTAGCTCATGACATGATGGCTGAGAAAACAAAAGAGATTTCTGAAAAATGCAAAGAGTTGTCAGATGCACAACTCAAAATTGTTGAACTTGAAAAGAAATTGAGTCAATTCAGAGATTCATCTTTTGTAATGAAACACATGATGGGTGGGTTAAAGAAGAGTAATGACAAGACCAGTGTGGGCTTCCAGGGCTTTAATGAAGTTCCACCTCCTCTTAGTCAGGACTATTCATTCCTGCCTAGTGAAGATGAGCTAGCAAACTTTATGGCATCTGCACCAAGTAGTTTCGGATTCACATCAAGTCAAGGTGATGGATCTGAGAGTGATGAGGCTAAGGAAAACAATAACAGGGAACCTTTGAAAAGGAAAAATTCACCGCCTAAGAATAAAAATCAAGCTTTTGTTAAAAAGATTAATTTTGTTCAAGGTAGTGATATGAAAAACGAAACTGCTGTTATTGAAAAAGAATCGAATGTAGAGTTTGCTAAAAATAAGAACAAAGAAAAATCTGAATCCAAGCAAACTGAACAAGGTTCATCCAAGGGATCATCACCATCTGATAAGGGATCTACCTCAGAGACTCCAGCTAAGAAGTCTTTGAAAAGGAGATCGTGCTTCAAGTGTCACACCAAGGGACATGTAGCTAGCTGCTGTCCTAACAAAAAGAGTGAGGCACAACTTAGTGAAAAACAAAGAGGGAAATTACCAGTGAAGGAAGGTGATAGTGAGGAGAAAGGCTCAAATTCTCCAAAGAAATCTGCTGCTAAGCAACCAGAGAATGTTGCTGTTGGTGAAGATAAGGCTGAAAAAGGAACTCCACAAGTTCCTCGTTTTCAAAGAAATCAACAAAGATTTCAGCCTAGATCTCCACCAGGCAGATACGAGAGACCTAGAAGCAATTCACCAAGAATGAACAATTATAATGCTAATAATTTCAGAAGTCAAGCTCAATATCAAAATCGATACCAAAATAATGGTGGTCGAACTTTTTATAACAATGGCTTTAGAAATTATAACAATCAAGCTTCTTGGAATCAAAATTTAAGGTACCAAAATCAAAATTTCCAAAGGTCAAATAGTCCAAACACATATAGGAACCCTCAGGACCAGAGACCTTATGGAAATCAAAATCAAATTCCATCAACAGGTCTGAGATCCAAGACTCCAGTTAGGAGTAATGGATATTCGATGGATGTTCCAGTAGTTGGTGAATTTGGACGACCCAAGACCATTAAGGCTTGGGTCCCCCAATCTAACTAATTTCTTAGTTGGTGTGTGCAGGAGCTGCTAAGGAGGATTATCAACTTATGTTGATAATGGCTGCTCTAGGCACATGAAGGGGGATGTGAGATTATTGATATATTTATATTGATTGATTTAAATTGAAGTTCAAAGTGCTGAGTCGACACACTAGATAACCTGGCAGATCTTTATACTAAAGCTTTTGACAGGGCTCGCTTTGAACATTTAGTCGAACTCAACGGGATGAGGAATCCTGAATAACTGGTTTTTCATAAGAATTTTGTAAATAGTTTACTTCTTTTCTTAAAAATCAAAAATACAAAAACATTGAAAAATCGAAAACATAAAAAAATTAAAAAATCAAAAATGAGTTATCACTGTGTGAAAAAGAAGAAATGATAGTACATCAGCATGCTAGACTGTCACACTGAAACTGAAATTAAATTGCTTAAGTGTGATAGCAGCTTCATCATACAATGTACCAGTAGGCAAAAAGCATGAAATAATCAACTTACCAATGTGATATAAACTTAAATACAACTGTGTATGAGTGGGGAACACATCAGTGGTGTATGGTTTAATGACCTTAAATCTTGCGTTGATAGATTGCCAAAAATCTGAAGTTTTGGGTCTTTATACTGTTATTTCATCTGGGGATATCTTGACTGTCCTTCTGTTCAGAACTAAAATTGTACATGACCCCAGGAAAGAAAGTCACTTGGAATTAGCACATTTCTTTTTGAATGTCTGTATGTTGTCCCGATACACACAATTTTGATCTGATTCTGAAATCTTCTCTTAAAAAAGTCGTGTACCTCCTCTGCTGCATCCAGATATATGCTGACCTGGAGGTGCTAGGCAACGACAGCTTCTGCTGCATCCAGATACATGCTGACCTAGCTGTACGTTGTCGCACTATAGATCTAATACACCCGAAAGAGGCCCTCAAGTGCCCAAAAGAAACCCAAGAAACCTATATCAAACTGAGAAAAACTCATTTGATTTGTATATTATACCATCTCTGCTAAAGATCTATTCTGTTCTCTTCTCAACCTATTCCCAGTTAAGATTTCAGAAATCTGGATTGGACTTGTGAAATATGTGGTAGGGAAGATACTTGCATGATAGAGTGTGTTGTTTATATTTCCAGGATTTGATTAGTATTTATTTGGGTGTTCATTGTTAAGCAATTAAAACATGATAAAACAGATTATATGCAGACCTAGACATCGTCAGGATATCTTAAAGGATGAAATCAGTATACTCACCTACTACGGTGAATCTTTGTGCATACCTTGATTGCGGGGGTATATCCTGAAGTGGGACACACTTGTATTTCAGTATTAATATTACCTTAACGTATCATATGGTAATGGTACTTGAAATATTCATGCATTTTGTTTAAGTGGACGAACATACTTGTAATCGTCTTGAACTACTTTTCATGAAAAATTAAATAAAGAATTATGTAATAGTGTGGAAAACAGTTTGATTTTGTTGATATGATCTTCTTACCAGTGATTCTCACAAAAATAGAGTGTTTATTGCTTTTGTATTTACTTGCTTTCAGAATATATAAAAATCCAAAAATAGTGTCTTTTTCTGTTTAAAATTCTTAACGTACGGAAAACTGTTATTCTTGGAGGAATTGTTACTAATAGGGGGAGACGGTGTTAGAAAGCGAGTTCAAAATTTTAAATCATGCGGGTTATAGGGTGTGTGATTGAAAAGTTTTGCGTGTTTGTGATGAAAAGTTGAAACTGCTTAATCTGTGATACAGTTTAACAAATCTCTTGAAAAAATAATAATTTATTTAACTGTGTTGAAAAATTCTTATGGTTTCTCGAGATGTTTGTTTTATAGTAAATAGATTGAAGCAGTATGTTGCTGAGAAGTTGCTGTGTTACTGAGAAGTTGATGTGTTGCTGAGTTGCTGTGAAGATGAGAGTTTGATTGGATGCATGGTAGAACCTCCTTTCTATATTGCAGACAAGATGAAGAGTTTGAAGATTGCTATACATATGCTGAACTGGAGTTTACTCAAACGCTAAAGTTTTTGACGATTTGGTGATTGGAGGCATCAGCTTAGGGGGAGTCTATTGCTGACAGAAGCTGTTGAAGCTGAAGCTATCCAAAGACCAAAGACATTGCAAGACTACATGAAGATTGCAAGAAGATTGAAGACAAAGTTATTTTATGAAGCTATTGTCAAGGGGGAGTTTGTTGGTGCATGTTTGTGACAACAGCTTAGATTTGGTCTTTGGATATCTTGTAATTAGTTAAACGATAAACAGTTAGCGGGTTTAGCTTTGTAATAGTTTGGTTATAGAGTTTGGGCTAAACAAAACCCAGTTGGGTCAAGGGTGGACGAAATGGGCTTGCCCATGTAGGAAACTCTAGCCTAATGTTGCAACCTTGTGTTATATAAACAAGGTTAGGCTTTAGGGTTTAGGTTAATCAGCCAAAACAGTTTGTGAGAGGAATTTCGTGAGAGCTTTAGGGTTTGGACGAAATTGTGTTGGTTAGGGTTTGATTGATTGTAATTCTTTGTGATTGATAATCAATAGAAACCCAGTTTGAAAGTGATTTCTGTTTCCTACACGTTTTTTGCTTATTCTGATCAAGAGGATTCCGCACTCTTGATCGGATTGAGAATTCTGTGAAGATCCATACACGTCAAGGGGACCTACATCCCTGTGCAAGCTCCAAAAGCACCTAACGACCTGCAAGGCATGTAACAAGGAGTCAACAATAAAGTTGAGCGAGTTCACAGTTGGGTGTTTATTTTAGGTTGCTTTCGAAAACATAGTTTGTCTTTAGCTGGCTTACTTGCCGTGGGGGTTACCCCATAGTTGAAAATATGATTAACCAATTCCTTCTTTCCCAAACCATGCCCATACTTAGTGGGGGCTTCCCCATGTGAACCACTAGACCAATACCATATCGACTACTGACGAAAGTAAGTTGTGCCCTAAGTCAATGTCTATCATCATTGACTGTTTGCCATGATCCATTAGTACAAGCCCGTCCTACCGGCACGGTGTGAGGTTTGTCAAACCTAATAGCACTATTTAACTAATGACCCGCTAGCCATCGGCCTCGGCGATTAAGTCGATATAAAATGAGGGACTTAATGATAGAGTTTTTGTCTAGTAAGTTAAGGTTGTTGTCCTACCCATGGAGGACGAATGTACATATTCTACCCAAGGAGAATACGCAGGATTAATATTGGCATCCTACCCATGGAGGATGGCGGTACATATCCTACCCAAGGAGGATATGCAGGTTCCGTTTTAGTTCTTTAACCCATTCCCAACCACCGGGAATCCCATGCCTTAGAAAGAGTGTGAACTCACCTTGGTTTGCTCGGTTTGACTCTTAAAAATAGCTAACAGTCAAAGTCGGTCAATCACGTCCTAGTATGATTACCACTTAGTTTATTAGTGACTTCAAATAGGCACGAAGTTCCTACACACATCTACCACATAACATGCACTCACTTTAATAGTTCACGCCCATATAAACTTTCCACCTATAGCTACTCAAGAGCAAGCACACGATATTGCACATAACACTTTCATGGATATATAACACGTTAGATCATTATCGGATAACATAACTGACATTTAGACATGCAAATCACTAGTTATATTGTTTCAGCTTAAACATCTAAAACTGGACAGTTTTTGAGTAATTTAATAAAATAGTTAACTTATTCCAAAAATTCCCAAAATTTTATAGAGTCTTTTAAATAACCCAAATATTACTGTGTAAAAATATCGGGATCCAATTCATTACCAATATTTTATAAAAAAAATTACCAGACTGCAATCAGATTCATCACTTTCTGACTGCAGTCCACGGAATAATTCGTTTAAAATTCATCGTAAGTCCGATTGATGAAATTTTAGTTGGAGCATTACAGTGATATCAGTGGTCATCTACAGTACAAATTTTATGAGCTAATTCTACACAGATTTCAAGTTATGACAAAAAAACCTCACACACATTTTCTGCAGTAAAAACGCAGCTTTTGCTGCTGTACAAAACGGACCTTTAAAAATAGTAAACGACTTCAGAAAAATATGATTCCAGTGCCATTTGAAGCATTTTTCAAAATAACACGTTATAGACTCAAGAAAATCAATTTTTCGTTAAGTTATGACTCGGTTACAACCGATACAAGTCGGCTGTAACGTTCTAGACAGAACCTGTTTTCGTTACCCGAACCCCAAAAATGCTTCATTAGAGAACCCGATCAGTTATAACATCAACTACAGCAGATTAGGTTATTTATATCTAGTTCATCACTAATCATAAGATTCAACCCACACCGAAACCCTAGCGACTTAACCGGACCCGAAAACGACTTGAGTATCATATACGCATGACCATTAATAACAAACACTACATGTGACCAAGGAGAACATCAAGAATCATATAAGGAGATCCAGAAAACACAGCCAAGTTTTTCACAAAAATCATAAAGGTTTAGCAACTAAATAAGTTACCAGAGTATGGAAGACGATGTGAATCGATCCGAGCTTGATACGAAAGAACTTGAGAGCTTCTTGTGTTTTGTGTTTCCTTTAAGCTCTCAACATTACGTTTATTTATAGAATGTATAAAGTGTATACATGATTAAAGTATGCCATGATTAAAGTGTATACATGATTAAAGTATGCCATGATTAAAGGAAAAGAAACGTAATAATGGAGAATGATTAAAGTATGTGGGCCGAGATAATAATGTTTAAGCTCTACACAAGAAAGTGAAATAATTGGTGAGTGAAGATTTAATCAAATCTTGTGGTGGGGTCCCTTGGGGTCGGTTCTAACACTGGGGGGGTAAAAGGTAAATTGTTATGTTAAAAGGAGATTAATTAGGGGTTAAGTGGTAAAAATCTAGTGTTTAGTGTGTTACATGTATTATGGGAAAGTTTAAGTGTTCGGGGACCATAACTAGCTCAGAAAAAGTGAAACAATGTTTTTAACAATATTTTGGTGTCCCTGGTAATGTCCGGTTGTTCGGTTAGATACCGTTCCGATAAAGTGCTAAGTTATTCCGTATAGTGTCCTTTAGTTATCTTTTTGTAACACTTTTAATTCCCAACACTTAGGAAAGCATACAGGACCATTTAGTCAATTTTCTACACAAGACTAGTATGTTAAAAAAAAACATGTAAGTATGACGCAGTAATCAGAAAGCAGTTAAATAATTCATCATTAACATTAATAAATCGAATGGATACATGTAATTATGATGGTTGTCACATCTAATCCGCATATATATCACCATTGCCCTTGATTTTCTTGACTGTATATCTCTTAAATGTCAACATATACACGTGTGATTTAGTTTACGAAGATTTTTCAATGCTGAGAACCTCGATTAGAGAGTAAAAAAGGCGTAGGGTTCACAATGGTGTAAAATTAAAATGGGATATACCGGGCTAGGATTCGAGTTACAGGAACAAGGGCCAAACCAACCACCCAAGAATGGAATCATCGAGCGAAAACACTTGACAGCCTACTAGAAGCAGCTTTTCTTGCCACCAGACCTTTCTCCATCAATTAGGAATCTGATGCCGTCACTAAACACATTCCTTATTGTAGCCATTTGTTGAGTGTTTTTTTTTTTTTTTTGTGTTTAATCCGCATATATATCACCATTGCCCTTGATTTTCTTGACTGTATATCTCTTAAATGTCAACATATACACGTGTGATTTAGGTTACGAAGATTTTTCAATGCCAAGAACCTCGATCAAAGAGTAAAAAAGGCGTAAGGTTCAGAATGGTGTAAAATTAAAATGTGATATACCAGGCTAGGATTCGAGTTACAGGAACAAGGGCCAAACCAACCACCCAAGAATGAAATCGTCGAGCGAAAACCCTTGACAACCTCCTAGAAGCAGCTTTTCTTGCCCCAAGACCTTTCTTCATCAATTAGGAATCTGATGCCGCCACTAATCACATTCCTTAAATTGTAGCCATTTGTTGAGTGTTTTTTTTTTGGTCAAATCCGCATATATATCACCATTACCCTTGATTTTCGTGACTGTATATCTCTTAAACGTCAACATATACACGTGTGATTTAGTTTACGAAGATTTTTCAATGCCGAGAACCTCGATCAGAGAGTAAAAAAGGCGTAAGGTTCACAATGGTGTAAAATTAAAATGGGATATACCGGGCTAGGATTCGAGTTACAAGAACAAGGGCCAAACCAACCACCCAAGAATGGAATCGTCGAGCGAAAACACTTGACAGCCTACTAGAAGCAGCTTTTCATGCCACCAGAACTTTCTCCATCAATTAGGAATCTGATGCCGTCACTAAACACATTCCTTATTGTAGCCATTTGTTGAGTGTTTTTTTTTGTGTCTAATCCGCACATATATCACCATTGCCCTTGATTTTCTTGACTGTATATCTCTTAAATGTCAACATATACACGTATGATTTAGTTTACGAAGATTTTTCAATGCCAAGAACCTCGATCAGAGAGTAAAAAATGTGTACGGTTCACAATGGTGTAAAATTAAAAGGGGATATACCGGGCTAGGATTCGAGTTACAGGACCAAGGGCAAAACCAACCACCCAAGAATGGAATCGTCAAGCGAAAACCTTTGAAAACCTCCTAGAAGCAGCTTTTCTTGCCACCAGACCTTTCTCCATCAATTAGGAATCGGATGCCGTCACTAAACACATTCCTTAAATTGTAGCCATTTCTTGAGTGTTTTTTTTTTTTGGTGTCTAATCCGCATATATATCACCATTGCCCTTGATTTTCTTGACTGTATATCTCTTAAATATAAACATATACACGTTTGATTTAGTTTACGAAGATTTTTCAATGTCGAGAACCTAGATCAGAGAATAAAAAATGCGTAAAGTTCACAATGGTGTAAAATTAAAATGGGATATACCGGGCTAGGATTCGAGTTACAGGAACAGGGGACAAACCAACCACCCAAGAATGGAATCGTCGAGCGAAAACACTTGACAACCTCCTAGAAGCGGGTTTTCTTGCCACCAGACCTTTCTCCATCAATTAGAAATCTGATGTCGTCACTAAACACATTCCTTAAATTGTAGCCATTTGTTGAGTGTTTTTTTTTGTGTCTAATCCGTGTATATATCACAATTGCCCTTGATTTTCTTGACTGTGTATCTCTTAAATGTCAACATATACACGTGTGATTTAGTTTACGAAGATTTTTCAATGCCGAGAACCTCGATCAGAGAGTAAAAAAGTCGTAAGGTTCACATTGGTGTTAAAGTAAAATTGGATATATCGGGCTAGGATTCAAGTTACAGGAACAAGGGCCAAACCAACCACCCAAGTATGGAATCGTCGAGCGAAAACACTTGACAGCCTACTAGAAGCAGCTTTTCTTGCCACCAGACCTTTCTCTATCAAATAGGAATCTGATGCCGTGACTAAACACATTCCTTATTGTAGCCATTTGTTAAGTGTTTTTTTTTGTCTAATCCGCATATATATCACCATTGCGCTTGATTTTCTTGACTGTATATCTCTTAAATGTCTACGTATACACGTATGATTTAGTTACAGGAACGAGGGCCAAATCAACCACCCAAGAATGGAATCGTCGAGCGAAAACACTTGACAACCTCCTAGAAGCAGCTTTTCTTGCCACCAGACATTTCTCCATCAATTAGGAATCTGATGTCGTCACTAAACACATTCCTTAAATTGTAGCCACTTGTTGAGTTTTTTTTTTTTTTTGGTGTCTAATCCGCATATATATCACCATTGGCCTTGATTTTCTTGACTGTATATCTCTTAAATGTCAACATATACACGTGTGATTTAGTTTACGAAGATTTTTCAATGCCGAGAACCTCGATCAGAGAGTAAAAAAGGCGTAAGGTTCATAATGGTGTAAAATTAAAGTGGGATATACCGGGCTAGGATTCGAGTTACAGGAACAAGGGCCAAACCAACCACCCAAGAATGGAATCGTTGAGCGAAAACACTTGACAACCTCCTAGAAGCACCTTTTCTTGCGACCTTTCTCCATCAAATAGGAATCTGATTCCGTCACTAAACACATTCCTTAAATTGTAGCCATTTGTTGAGTGTTTTTTTTGTGTCTAATCCGCATATATATCACCATTTCCCTTGATTTTCTTGACTGTATTTCTCTTATATGTCAACATATACACGTGTGATTTAGTTTACGAAGATTTTTCAATGCCGAGAACCTCGATCAGAGAGTAAAAAAGGCGTAAGGTTCACAATGGTGTAAAATTAACATGGGATATACCGGGCTAGGATTCGAGGTACAGGAACAAGGGCCAAACCAACCACCCAAGAATGGAATCGTCGAGCGAAAACACTTGACAACCTCCTAGAAGCAGCATTTCTTGCCACCAGACCTTTTTCCATCAAATAGGAATCTGATTCCGTCACTAAACACATTCCTTAAATTGTAGCCATTTGTTGAGTGTTTTTTTGGTGTCTAATCCGCATATATATCACCACTGCCCTTGATTTTCTTTATTGTGTATCTCTTCAATGTCAACATATATCCGTGTGATTTAGTTTACGAAGATCTCTTAATGCAGAGAACCTCGATCAGAAAGTAAAAATGGCGTAATGATCACAATGGTGTAAAATTAAAATGGGATATACCGGGCTAGGATTCGAGTTACAGGAACAAGGGCCAAACCAACCACCCAAGAATGGAATCGTCGAGCGAAAACCCTTAACAACCTCCTAGAAGCAGCTTTTCTTGCCACCTGACCATTCTCCATCAATTAGGAATCTGATGCCGTCACTAAACATATTCCTTAAATTGTAGCCATTTGTTGAGTGTTATTTTTGTCTAATCCGCATATATATCACCATTTCCCTTTATTTTCTTGATGGTATATCTCTTAAATGTCAACATATACACGTGTGATTTAGTTTATAAAGATTTTTCAATGTCGAGAACCTCGATCAGAGAGTAAAAAAGGCTTAAGGTTCACAATGGTGTAAAATTAAAATGGGATATACCGGGCTAGGATTCGAGTTACAGGAACGAGGGCCAAACCAACCACCCAAGAATGGATTCGTCGAGCGAAGACACTTGACAACCTCCTAGAAGCAGCTTTTCTTGCCACCTGACCTTCCTTTATCAATTACGAATCTGATGCCGTCACTAAACACATTCCTTAAATTGTAGCCACTTGTTGAGTGTTTTTTTTATGTCTAATCCGCATATATATCACCAATGCCCTTGATTTTCTTGACTGTATATCTCTTAAATGTCAACATATACACGTGTGATTTAGTTTACGAAGATTTTTCAATGCCGAGAACCACGATCAGAGTGTAATAAAGGCGTAAGGTTCACAATGGTGTAAAATTTAAATGTGATATACCGGGCTAGGATTCGAGTTACTGGAACAAGGGCCAAACCAACCACCCAAGAATGGAATCGACGAGCTAAAACACTTGACAACCTCCTAGAAGCAGCTTTTCTTGCCACCAGACCTTTCTCCATCAATTAGAAATCTGATGTCGTCACTAAACATATTCCTTAAATTGTAGCCACTTGTTGGGTTTTTTTTTGTGTCTAATCCGCATATATATCACCATTGGCCTTGATTTTCTTGACTGTATATCTCTTAAATGTCAACATATACACGTGTGATTTAGTTTACGAAGATTTTTCAATGCCGAGAACCTCGATCAGAGAGTAAAAAAGGCGTAAGGTTCATAATGGTGTAAAATTAAAGTGGGATATACCGGGCTAGGATTCGAGTTACAGGAACAAGGGCCAAACCAACCACCCAAGAATGGAATCGTCGAGCGATAACCCTTGACAACCTCCTAGAAGCAGCTTTTCTTGCCACCAGACCATTCTCCATCAATTAGGAATCTGTTGCCGTCACTAAACACATTCCTTAAATTGTAGCCATTTGTTGAGTGTTTTTTTTTTTTTGTGTCTAATCTGCATATATATCACCATTGCCCTTGATTTTCTTGACTGTATATCTCTTAAATGTCAACATATACACGTGTGATTTAGTTTACGAAGATTTTTCAATGCCGAGAACCTCGATCAGAGAGTAAAAAAGGCGTAAGGTTCACAATGGTGTAAAATTAAATTGGGATATACCGGGCTAGGATTCGAGTTACATGAACCAGGGCCAAACCAACCACCTAAGAATGGAACCGTCGAGCGAAAACACTTGACAACCTCCTAGAAGGAGCTTTTCTTGCCACCAGAACTTTCTCCATCAATTAGGAATCTGATCCCGTCACTAAACACATTCACTAAATTGTAGCCATTTGTTGAGTGTTTTTTTTATGTCTAATCCGAATATATATCACCATTGCCCTTGATTTTCTTGACTGTATATCTCTTAAATGTCATTATATACACGTGTGATTTAATTTACGAAGATTTTTCAATGCCGAGAACCTCGATCAGAGAGTAAAAAAGGCGTAAGGTTCACAATGGTGTAAAATTAAAATGGGATATATCGGGCTAGGATAAAGTTACAAGAACAAGGGCCAAACCAACCACCCAAGAATGGAATCGTCGAGCGAAAACACTTGACAATCTCCTAGAAGCAGCTTTTCTTGCCACCAGACCTTTCTCCATCAATTAGGAGTTAGGAATCTGATGCCGTCACTATACCCATTCCTTAAATTGTAGCCATTTGTTGAGTGTTTTTTTTTGTGTCTAATCCGCGCATATATCACCATTGCCCTTGATTTTCTTGACTGTATATCTCATAAATGTCAACATATACATGTGTGATTTAGTTTACGAAGATTTTTCAATGCCGAGAACCTCGATCAGAGAGTAAAAAAGGCGTAAGGTTCACATTGGTGTAAATTTAAAATGGGATATACCGGGCTAGGATTCGAGTTACAGGAACAAGGGCCAAACCAACCACCTAAGAATGGAATCGTCGAGCGAAAACACATGACAACCTTATAGAAGCAGCTTTTCTTGCCACCAGACCTTTCTCCATCAATTAGGAATCTGATGCCGTCACTAAACACATTCCTTAAATTGTAGTCATTTGTTGAGTGTTTTTTTTTGTGGTGTCTAATCCGCATATATATCACCATTGCCCTTAATTTTCGTGACTGTATATCTCTTAAATGTCAACATATACACGTGTGATTTATTTTACGAAGATTTTTCAATGCCGAGAACCTCGATCAGAAAGTAAAAAAGGCGTAAGGTTCACAATGGTATAAAATTAAAATGGGATATACTGGGCTAGGATTCGAGGTACAGGAACAAGGGCCAAACCAACCACCCAAGAATGGAATCGTCGAGCGAAAACACTTGACAACCTCCTAGAAGCAGCATTTCTTGCCACCAGACCTTTTTCCATCAAATAGGAATCTGATTCCGTCACTAAACACATTCCTTAAATTGTAGCCATTTGTTGAGTGTTTTTTTGGTGTCTAATCCGCATATATATCACCATTGCCCTTGATTTTCTTTATTGTGTATCTCTTAAATGTCAACATATACCCGTGTGATTTAGTTTACGAAGATCTTTTAATGCAGAGAACCTCGATCAGAGAGTAAAAAAGGCGTAATGATCACAATGGTGTAAAATTAAAATGGGATATACCGGGCAAGGATTCGAGTTACACGAACAAGGGCCAAACCAACCACCCAAGAATGGAATCGTCGAGCGAAAACCCTTGACAACCTCCCAGAAGCAGCTTTTCTTGCCAACAGACCATTCTCCATCAATTAGGAATCTGATGCCGTCACTAAACACATTCCTTAAATTGTAGCCATTTGTTGAGTGTTATTTTTGTCTAATCCGCATATATATCACCATTGCCCTTGATTTTCTTGACTGTATATCTCTTAAGTGTCAACATATACACGTGTGATTTAGTTTACAAAGATTTTTCAATGTCGAGAACCTCGATCAGAGAGTAAAAAAGGCTTAAGGTTCACAATGGTGTAAAATTAAAATGGGATATACCGGGCTAGGATTCGAGTTACAGGAACGAGGGCCAAACCAACCACCCAAGAATGGAATCGTCGAGCGAAGACACTTGACAACCTCCTAGAAGCAGCTTTTCTTGCCACCAGACCTTTCTTCATCAATTACGAATCTGATGCCGTCACTAAACACATTCCTTAAATTGTAGCCACTTGTTGAGTGTTTTTATTTTGGTGTCTAATCCGCATATATATCACCATTGCCCTTGATTTTTTTGACTGTATATCTCTTAAATGTCAACATATACACGTGTGATTTAGTTTACGAAGATTTTTCAATGCCGAGAACCACGATCAGAGTGTAATAAAGGCGTAAGGTTCACAATGCTGTAAAATTTAAATGTGATATACCGGGCTAGGATTCGATTTACTGGAACAAGGGCCAAACCAACCACCCAAGAATGGAATCGTCGAGCGAAAACACTTGACAACCTCCTAGAAGAAGCTTTTCTTGCCACCAGACCTTTCCCCATCAATTAGAAATCTGATGCCGTCACTAAACATATTCCTTAAATTGTAGCCACTTGTTGAGTTTTTTTTTTTTTTTTTGTTGTGTCTAATCCGCATATATATCACCATTGGCCTTGATTTTCTTGACTGTATATCTCTTAAATGTCAACATATACACGTGTGATTTAGTTTACGAAGATTTTTCAATGCCGAGAACCTCGATCAGAGAGTAAAAAAGGCGTAAGGTTCATAATGGTGTAAAATTAAAGTGGGATATACCGGGCTAGGATTCGAGTTACAGGAACAAGGGCCAAACCAACCACCCAATAATGGAATCGTCGAGCGATAACACTTGACAACCTCCTAGAAGTAGTTTTTCTTGCCACCAGACCATTCTCCATCAATTAGGAATCTGATGCCGTCACTAAACACATTCCTTAAATTGTAGCCATTTGTTGAGTGTTTTTTTTGTGTCTAATCCGCATATATATCACAATTGCCCTTGATTTTCTTGACTGTATATCTCTTAAATGTCAACATATACACGTGTGATTTAGTTTACGAAGATTTTTCAATGCCGAGAACCTCGATCAGAGAGTAAAAAAGGCGTAAGGGTCACAATGGTGTAAAATTAAATTGGGATATACCGCGCTAGGATTCGAGTTACATGAACCAGGGCCCAACCAACCACCTAAGAATGGAATCGTCGAGTGAAAACACTTGACAACCTCCTAGAAGGAGCTTTTCTTGCCACCAGAACTTTCTCCATCAATTAGGAATCTGATGCCGTCACTAAACACATTCACTAAATTGTAGCCATTTGTTGAGTGTTTTTTTTTATGTCTAATCTGAATATATATCACCATTGCCCTTGATTTTCTTGACTGTATATCTCTTAAATGTCAATATATACACGTGTGATTTAGTTTACGAAGATTTTTCAATGCCGAGAACCTCGATCAGAGAGTAAAAAAGGCGTAAGGTTCACAATGGTGTAAAATTAAAATGGGATATATCGAGCTAGGATTCAAGTTACAAGAACAAGGGCCAAACCAACCACCCAAGAATGGAATCGTCGAGCGAAAACACTTGACAATCTCCTAGAAGCAGCTTTTCTTGCCACCAGACCTTTCTCCATCAATTAGGAGTTAGGAATCTGATGCCGTCACTATACACATTCCTTAAATTTTAGCCATTTGTTGAGTGTTTTTTTTTGTGTCTAATCCACGCACATATCACCATTGCCCTTGATTTTCTTGACTGTATATCTCATAAATGTCAACATATACATGTGTGATTTAGTTTACGAAGATTTTTCAATGCCGAGAACCTCGATCAGAGAGTAAAAAAGGCGTAAGGTTCACAATGGTGTAAATTTAAAATGGGATATACCGGGCTAGGATTCGAGTTACAGGAACAAGGGCCAAACCAACCACCCAAGAATGGAATCGTCGAGCGAAAACACATGACAACCTCATAGAAGCAGCTTTTCTTGCCACCAAACCTTTCTCCATCAATTAGGAATCTGATGCCGTCACTAAACACATTCCTTAAATTGTAGTCATTTGTTGAGTGTTTTTTTTTTGGTGTCTAATCCGCATATATATCACCATTGCCCTTAATTTTCGTGACTGTATATCTCTTAAATGTCAACATATACACGTGTGATTTATTTTACGAAGATTTTTCAATGCCGAGAACCTCGATCAGAAAGTAAAAAAGGCGTAAGGTTCACAATGGTATAAAATTAAAATGGGATATACTGGGCTAGGATTCGAGTTACAGGAACAAGGGCCAAACCAACCACCCAAGAATGGAATCGTCGAGCGAAAACACTTGACAACCTCCTAGAAGCAGCATTTCTTGCCACCAGACCTTTCTCCATCAAATAGGAATCTGATTCCGTCCCTAAACACATTCCTTAAATTGTATCCATTTGTTGAGTGTTTTTTTGGTGTCTAATCCGCATATATATCACCATTGCCCTTGATTTTCTTGATTGTGTATCTCTTAAATGTCAACATATACCCGTGTGATTTAGTTTACGAAGATCTTTTAATGCCGAGAACCTTGATCAGAGAGTAAAAAGGCGTAATGTTCACAATGGTGTAAAATTAAAATGGGATATACCGGGCTAGGATTCGAGTTACTGGAACAAGGGCCAAACCAACCTCCCATGAATTGAATCGTCGAGCGAAAACCCTTGACAACTGTTAAGATCGGAGGCTCTTGAGATTGTGTTTGTTTGTATGTTTTGAACAATTTGAGAATATGAAACATGTAAAGTGCAGCGGAAATGAAAACAAACTTTGTAAACACAATCAAAGGAGAAAATAGTTTGATAAACAATTGCTTCTCATATAGTCAAAAGATTTACAAATCAAAGCAAAAGATTACAGATATGCTTACAAACTAAGCTCCCCCTCAGCCTGATACCCCAAAGTTGGTTTGCACACAAGATGAAAGGATTAGACATGAGGAGAAGAACCCGCTCAGTCAATCAAATGTAACAGTACAGGGTACTGTTACATTTATAGGCAAACCAAACCACTGAGGTATCTCAGCTGACGTTGTCACACCCCCAAAATCCACACGCGGAGTATCACCGCTTGGAGGCGTGACTGACCAGGATCAAGCCACCAATCATATCAAACGTAATAAGAATTAAATGTAGTTTAAACCAAACGATATGAAAGGTGTTCCAACAAAACATGTTATGTGTATAGCGGAAGCATAAAATGTAAACCCAACGTAAGTAATAAGTTCAATGTTTAATGTTTCAATATAAGATCCACAATCCGTGCCCACAACGACCGCATCTCCCGTGCAAGCTCCAATGTACCTAAGGTCCTGCAAGGCATGCAGCAGATAGTCAACAACTAGTTGAGCGAGTTCACAGAAAGTAAGTTCGTTATAACAAATCATACATGCATTTAGTGGGGGCTTCCCATGTTTATACGTACTAATGGCAGTAATCTTCGCAAACCTGCTCGGGGAGCCGCGATACAATATAGGTAAACAACGTCACACCACTTGCTTCCTCAGTAACCGCATGCTAAATTTCGGGACGAAATTTCTTTCAAGTTGGGGATAATGTGACAACTCGAGTTTCCGACTTTCACTTTCGCATTAAATGCACGTTGACTCTGACTGTTGACTGTGACTATTAGTTGGTTGTTTATATGACTTATAACTGATACCGTTGTAATAGGATAAAGTGCATTGTGTTTGCATGAGTATGTGTTTGTTTGTGGCATGTGAACTTAACTGATTAAATCATTACGGACCTAAAAGCCCATTAAGGACCCGACGAATCAAATGTGATTCGCCATACAACCTCTCGACGAAACAGGCCCTTGATTCCTCAAGAGCATCTCGACGAAACAGAAGTCAGTTTCGCCGAGCCCAGTTTCACCGAAGCCCATTACGGGCCCAGAACGCTAATTCGTGTATAATTACGTGAAAACGACTCCTATTGCACACTGTGGGCAAAAGTTGAAACCCTAGGACTCTCCTCTGTGTGATGGCAGCTCTGTGAACACCCGAACCCTCCCGAACGATTAAATCATCGTTTCCTTCATCTCGGGTTAGTGACCTACTTATCCTGTTGGCTAAGATGCTTAAGGATGTTTAATTGTTATATGTATATTTATGAGAATTGTTCACAAACTGTTATGTTTATTGATGTGACGTTTGACTGTGATTGAATATAGTGAGGGATTGATGTTATAATGTCGATCTAGGGTTTTGTATGGTTTGTGTTTATTGGAATATATGTGATCTTGCTGCTGTTTGATTTAGTCATAGATGACTGCATGAATAGATCTGGTCGAATGGTTTTCAAGTAAATCACATAAATATTAGTGCATGTCATCATGTTGTTAGTTGGTCCAATCATGTTATTGCATACAACATAATTGTAATAGTTTGTCAGACCCACTATCTCGATTCCATACATATCAGATTTAATGACTTGGTATGATGAATATGTGTGACTTGCTAGACTAAGGGATCACGTGTGTAAACTTGCAGACACCATATGAATAGGTCCACTAATAGCATGTACATGTTGGTTAGTTGTCGGCTATGATTGATAATTTGAATGAATAGATATAATACATGATGCACAATCGTATTTTATGTAACTGATGGGTAGGTGACGTAACTGATCTCCTTGACGAAACAGAACCCTCGGCGAAATAGGATTGTGTTTCGCCAAAGGATAGTTGACGAAATAGGATTTGTGTTTCGCCAAAGGATGATTGACGAAACAGAATGTGTTTCGCCAATCTGTGTTTCGCCGACTTGAATACTTTGCACAGTAACCTGACTTATCTATGTTAGAATTTAACTGAGATATCTAACTCCTGTTAAGTATGAGACATTACTTATATGACTAAGAATACGTGCAATGTGATACTCGGTGCTTATTGATGCGATGTTCACTATGATTGTACCAACGTGCCAACTTCGTGATTATAAACTGATTATGTATACGTGCATACTCTAGGACGTGATTGATTTACCTTGAGCACATACTTAGCATACCGAGCAAACCAAGGTGAGTTCACACAGCCATGGCATGGGATTCTCGGGTTGGGAATCGGGTTGGATTATTTGAAATGGATAACTACTCGTACTTACGCTATCGCTAGACTATAGACCATCGTCCTCAGGATAGTCAGGACACTTACGTAAAACCTACGTAACCTAGTATCTACCATTGTCTCCCGGGTCGGGAGGACACTTACGTAAAACCTACGTAAACTAATACCTTCCATTGTCTTCCGGGTCGGAAGGACACTTACATAAAACCTACGTAAACTAATACCTACCATTGTCTTCCGGGTCGGAAGGACACTTACGTAAAACCTACGTAAACTAATACCTACCATTGTCTCCCGGGTCGGGAGGACACTTACGTAAAACCTACGTAAACTAATACCTACCATTGTCTTCCGGGTCGGAAGGACACTTACGTAAAACCTACGTAAACTAATACCTACCATTGTCTTCCGGGTCGGAAGGACACTTACGTAAATCCTACGTAAACCCCACACGTACCACTGTCCTCGGGGAAAGGCACTCACGTAAATCCTACGTGACCTTGTACGTATTCCTGTTCTCGGATTAAGAAGAACACATGGTTGCAAATAGTCTAGTAAGTACAAACATGGGAAGCCCCCACTAGTAAAGATAAACGTGGGAAACCCCCCACTAATAATACATATGACCATGGGAAACCCCCACCATTAGTACGTATAAACATGGGAAGCCCCCACTAAATGCATGTATGATTTGTTATAACGAACTTACTTTCTGTGAACTCGCTCAACTAGTTGTTGACTATCTGCTGCATGCCTTGCAGGACCTTAGGTACATTGGAGCTTGCACGGGAGATGCGGTCGTTGTGGGCACGGATTGTGGATCTTATATTGAAACATTAAACATTGAACTTATTACTTACGTTGGGTTTACATTTTATGCTTCCGCTATACACATAACATGTTTTGTTGGAACACCTTTCATATCGTTTGGTTTAAACTACATTTAATTCTTATTACGTTTGATATGATTGGTGGCTTGATCCTGGTCAGTCACGCCTCCAAGCGGTGATACTCCGCGTGTGGATTTTGGGGGTGTGACAGACGTCACCATGAAAGCGACGTCTAACAGCCTAACAACCTGTATCTACTGTCCTTACACAAACACTGCTAACCTAACCACTGACTATACATAAAACAAACACTTCACTAAACAGCTGCTCTCCCTTTATGTCAGTGCTTTACTCAAGGTTGATCAGTCCTTGACTGGGCAGTGCTTTATCATCAGTAGATAGGACCAGCAGTGTTGGATACTTCAGGGTTTAGATCAGCAGTTGAAGGATCAGCAGTAGTTGTATCTGAACAGTGGATAAGACCATCAGTTGTTATAAATCACTTTCAAGGGGAAAGCTTAATGTAAACTGCTGCTTATTATGAATCCACTTTTGTGACCTGGTTTTGGCTTTACATTATCTGTTCCTCTGGTAGGGTTCAATCCCAACAATCTCCCCCTGGAACAGATAATGCCAAAACCTGTCATTATTCTGGATCTTTATTCCTCATCAAAAGTTCCTTTGCTTCTCTTTTAAAATCTGCTTCAAAGTCTCTGGAACTTATATCATCTTCATCCCGGCACAGTGTAAGTTCAAGGAGATCCTGCAAATCTTGAACACTAAGGCCTAGTGCTTCTTTCCTTGATATGTACTTCACATCTCCATTGGATCTGACTATAGTCAATACGTGGGTCTTTTGGTCAGACATCCACTTTAGTACTTTCGAACCCAATGGATTTTTCGGGAGAGGGTTATTTGCTGATGAGTTGAGGGATGATGGCCTTGAAAACACCTGCAGACTTTCAGACATTCTTTTGAAAGCTTCTTCAATGACTTTGTCTGCTGCAGCTATATCTTCTGCAGTTTCTTGTTCAATAAGTTCTTGTCTTTCAACTTCTGTTTTGTCTTTTGCAGTGTTTGGAGACGCAGGTTTGTTTAATACCTTCTTAAAAAGGTTTTGAAGCTTTGATGAGCTGTCTTCATTCAGACCCATTTTCAAGATGGCGCCCTTGAGATACTCTGCTTCCTTTTCTATTACCTCTTCTTCAGTCAGCTGTTTGCCTTCAACTTGGTTTGACTCAAGAGTAGAACTGTCTGCTGATTTTAACATTGTCATGAGGTTTTCAATTTTCTGTTCAAGCTTCATCATATGTTCTCGCTTCTTTGAGGTGCTTGAAACAATTATCTTTCTTTTCTTTAGCCTTTCATAGGCTTCATCGGTCTGCTGCTTTGACCATTTTGATATGGCTTCAGCAGTATCCATTTTCGCATCCACCAGCTCCTTTTTTCTTTCTCTTATATTCAGCAGTTAAGTCAGCAATGAGCTTTTCATATTTTCTCGAGTTAGGAGCATTCCTCTTCTTCGTAGGATCATTCTTAATCTTCTCAATCCTTTCTGCCTCACGCTTAAGAGCTACTACTGGCCATTCTTTGAACTGTTGTTCTTCAGCAGGATAGAATTTCTCTTTCATGATGTAGGCTAGATATTGTTTTCTTAATTCTTTCTTTTGATCAGCCTTTTCTTTGTTTAGGTCTTGTGCAAACCCTTCTATCTGCTTTACTTTTGTGAAGTAGAACTCCAGTCTTTTAGCAATACCATCTTCGCTTAAACGGTCACGTTCACTTTCAAATTTAGCTCTTAGTTTAGCTTGCCTTGCCTTGATTTTGAGGTAGTCATCCATATCATCTGGTGGCATGTAGCCTATGAGTGAGGAGAATCTTCTTTTTGAAGGATCTTCTTCTGTGTAGAATTGCCTCATCTCATTTTTGATAGCTTCAAGTTCCAGTGGATGTTGTGCAGCATTAGGATCATGTGTACCCTCATCGGCAGGGATTGGCTTTCTTTTTCTGTTGAAGAGCTTTGGTTGTGATGTAGAAGATGTAAGAGCAGTGGTGGATGACTGACTAACAGCTGTTGAACCAACTGGTGTCTCAACATCTGTTGTTATTACAACTGCTGATGTATCAGCAGATGTCTTCTGCTTTTGAGCAGGTGATGGAAGAGGTGAGGTAATTTTTGATGGTGGTGATGGTGGTGGTGAATCAACATCTGATATGAGATTCCTTCTCCTTTTTAATGAAGAAGGGGAAGATGATGTTTTGGGTGAATCAGTGGTTTGAATGATGGGGAGTGTCTGACAAACAACTGTTGAAACAACTGGTGCTTCAACCGCTGCTGTCATTACAACACATATTGTAACATCTGTTGTCTTCTGTTTTATGACAGGAGGCAGTGGTGTAGATGATGATGGTGGAGCAGTAGTTGTAGTGGTGTGTGGTAGAGTGGTGTGTGTTGAAGATGTGTGTGTTGATGTCATGGCAGCTGTTTGGCTACAGGCAGCAGTTTTTGTAACTACTGCTGTATCAGCTGTTTGGCTAACAGGTTTTGAGACCTGCTTTTCTTTTTCTTTTTCAGGTTCAATATAGAGGCCATGTTCTATTCCCTTCTTCTTCATTTGCTTCATTATCACCCCCTTTTTGGCATTATCTGCAAGGGGGTCATCAAAGAATAGTAAAGTTGAAGGAGCCTTGCCAGTGGCAGTTTGGATACTTGCCTTAATAGGTTTGATATCTGCTTGAGTGTCCTTGAACCTTGATTCCATCATGTTGGACAGCATTTGTACTTGAATAGCATGCTTTTGATCAGCCATTTGTTTCTGTTTTTCAAGCATGGGTTGGAAAATATTCCAAAGCTCATTTGCAGCAGGTGCTTGTTGTGGAGCAGGTGCTTGAGCAGGAACAGTATTGGATTGTGCTTTCTGAGCTTTTAAAATCTCTTGCACCATCTCCTTTATTTCAGAAACTGATTCTTCAAGTTTTTCCACTCTGCCCGTCAATTCCTGATATTTTGAATCATCACCTACTTTAGTAGGATCATCTGAATCCCCACCAGCAGTGGTTATATCAATGTGTGTCTTAGGAACAGAGTCCCAAAAATCACCCATTGATGCCCCTTGTTCTTGGTACTGGGGACTTCTTTCTTCAGCACTTGATAAACCTTTGATGGTGCCAGTGGTTAGATCCAACTCACTGGTGGTTATCGAAGTTGCCATGGAAGAAATTGCCTTCAAGGGAGTCTTACTTATGAAACAACTGTCCAACTGAGGATCTGTTGATCCACCAGTTGTAGTTGCTGCTCCACTTGAACTACCACCGAGAGTTACTTGTAACTCAGGGGGTGTAACCTCCTCAATTGTTGCTGGGATAGTAGGAGTAGTAGCATCAGACCCAGTCACCTGTGGGGGTATACTCTCAGTGACAGGTGATAGAGAGGAACTGGTTTGTGTCTGAGCTATAGCAGCTGCATGCAACAAAGGTAGCATGGATTGTGGCATTATTATTGGTGAAGGGATGGGAGTTGAAAGAGACATGTCCTTGGGATCAGGACTGAGGAAGATGGATCCAAGTGGATTCAGAGCTTCATATTGTGGTGTCCCTGTGCTTACAACCTGAACCTTTTGTGAGGATGCAGGAGGAGTTTTAGGCATGGGTTGAGATCTTTCTTCCAACTGTTGTGAGGAAGTAGCAGTAGTAGTTTGTGGTGACTTTTGTGTTGTCACAGGCATTTCCTCTGGGATCTCATCTTCCAGAGTTGCCTTTGTTTTGGGTTTGGTGGGTTTTCTGGATGGTTTTCTTTTGGTCTTTTTGGTTATGTCAGGTGTGGGTTTCAAAGCAGTGGTTGTGCTGCTATGATCACCTGGAGCAGTGGGCTCAGCAGCTGATACCTGAGGAGCAGTTGTAACCGCTAAAATCTGGTCAGGTACCCCTGCTTTTGTTTTTATTGGTGCCATCATTCTGGAAAATGTTTCTTTTGTTAAGCCTTTTATTTGACAATGAACACCTTGTTTGAGCAAATTTACATTTTCCTTTTCAAATTTTTGTTCAAAATAGTAACTCAAAAATCTTGGAAAAAGTAAAAATGCTTTACTTTCAATGTTTTTCACCATGTCATTGAAAATCTCCTGAGAGTAGTTGTAGTCCTTATTATTCAAAATAGCGTAACCCAGGCATTGAATTTTCAATGGTATTTCGTTAAAATATGTTGTTTTATTCGAAGCACACATCAGAAGTGTGTGAAATAAAAATCTGGGTGCAGATGGAAAATAACCTTTTTGTAAGGTATCTACCTTTGATTCTTCTGCATATCCCCTTTTTACGAAATCAGTTTTCATCTCGGCTTTATCAAAAGAGATTTTACCTTCCTGATCGTCAAGATTAAAGACTTCGGAGATTGATTGTGGTGTGATTTGAATCACTTTACCCTGTAACGAGGAGTTAATGGCTATGACTTTATCGTCTTGTTTTTCAAGCGTCGCCTTTTTCCAAAACTCTCTCTGGGTTTGCAGATAGATGGGAGCATTTGCTGTTAACAAAGTTTTGTACTTTGATGCAGATAATGTATCAATGATGGTGTCAAAGGTGTGATTATCAGTAGGTTTTGTGAGTAAACCCAGATAGTTGTGAGATTGTTTGTATGGTATTTCGATGGGTTCTTCGGCCGTTTGAGCGACCTCTTTTGAAGATGGTGGTGATTTTGGTTTTGGTTGTGATTTTGATTTTGACTTTGATTTTGTCATTTTTGCAGAGAAGAACGAAGAGTGATTTTGAAGTTTTTGAGAAGAAGGGTTGGAAACTGCTATGAGAAGAGAATTTTGGAATTCAATTCGACAGTGTAAAACCTTGTTTGGGGTTTAGGGCAGGGTTTTATTTACGGAAAAAATGATCGCTGATGTGGCAGCGGTTATTACGATCTGAGGGCTAAAAAACTGACCACGTGTCAAACACTGATGAAACGGATGGAGTATGGAGAACAGTTGTTTTAAGAGCCACTGACGTATCAAGCATCAGTGGTTACAACGGTAAAAAAAAAATTGTGGGCAGTGGATGATTTTTACTATCAGTGGATAGCATATCAGTGGATAAGACACTGATTTTGAACATCAGTGCTTTTCAAGAAAATGAGGGATCAGTGGTTAACTTTTAGCAGTGGGCAGTGTTTAGAGATCAGACATTGGAACAAAATAGTGGTTAGGGTAAATGGTACAGATCTGAAGGACAGGTGTTTCAGCAACAGTTTTGAAGATTTTCATTCAAGGTTTTGCCACATGTCAATTTTGAAAAACAGTGGTTTAGTACCCCAGATGATGAAAACTTTCTGCTAAGGCAACTCGTTTTCGTTTAATATTCAATTAAAATATGAGTACCCTAGTAATTCAAGCAAGTCAGCAACCAACTTTTGATGAAAATTTAGGAGCAAACCTGAGTATGACATGATCTTAACATATATACCATATCCTTTTGACCTATTTATGAGGACAATAATACCACCAAAAATAAGGTATTACATCCTGTCAGGAGCTGAAACTATTGCCAATAAAAACAAGCAAAAGTTCCAAATATATCCAAAAAAAATGAATGATATATCCTAGTTATTCGAGAAAATCTTTTTGAAAAAAATGGTTAAAGGATTTTCTGAGAACAGAATCAAAAAGGATCTGGTGAATTTTCAATAGAAAACATAATCATATCATTCTCAAGTTTTATGAAGATGGTCAGTGGTTTGACATTAGTTGTAGAATATTTTGACAACATTTTGACCACTGTTTGGTACCATTTTCTTTGTCAGTTGATTGCAAACATGAGGACACATGGACACATGAGTTTTGAAGATCCTATTGTAGATCTAATTTCTATGTGATGATTTTGAAAATTTGTCTAGTCCTTTTGTAAGTTCAATCACTGGGAACACTAATGTCACTTGAACTTTCTTGAACCAATGCGCACAAAAAGTTGCTTAATTTACCATTATTACCCCAAGCTTTGACTCTTAAGTGTTTTAAGTTTATTCCCTTTTCTTCTGAATTCAAAAGTTTTGAGATAAACACACTTCAGAGTTTTTGTGAATATTAGTCCAAAATCATTTTGCAGTAATGTTTTGAGAGACTTGGTCATGTTTTCACAAGTTTTTCATCCAATCTCACATTACATATGATACGGACTATGTTGACCCCTGTTTTCTTAATGTATTTGAACATAGTTGATTTTGTCCCTTTTAGGAACTCAACCTGTTTTCAACACATAAGATCTAAATAACTGAAGTTTTAATTTCCCTCTTTTTGTGTTAACAAGAACGCTAATGTTTTATGAACATAGGTTTTTGTTAATCTGAGGTTCATACTTTAGCATTTTAATAAGGTGACATCACAATTTTCATAACAGCAATTGAAATCAATTTTGAAAACATGAAATAATCCCATAGTTTAACAGATATGTTTTCAGATCTGAAAACTATGAGTGACTTGTGCATGAAATCACTTGTTGTGTGAAATTTGTGTGTCATATGACATCTTGGTTGATTTACATAGTTTTTTATTAACCACTTTGAACATGATTTACTCGATACTCTGTTTTTCAACTAAATACAACCAACCTTAGTATCAATGAATTTTGAGCTGAACTGTTATGTCAAATTGATTGTTAGATCGAATTTGACTGTCCAAGCTCTGATACCAATTGTTAAGATCGGAGGCTCTTGAGATTGTGTTTGTTTGTATGTTTTGAACAATTTGTGAATATGAAACATGTAAAGTGCAGCGGAAATAAAAACAAACTTTGTAAACACAATCAAAGGAGAAAATAGTTTGATAAACAATTGCTTCTCATATAGTCAAAAGATTTACAAATCAAAGCAAAAGATTACAGATATGCTTACAAACTAAGCTCCCCCTCAGCCTGATACCCAAAGTTGGTTTGCACACAAGATGAAAGGATTAGACATGAGGAGAAGAACCCGCTCAGTCAATCAAATGTAACAGTACAGGGTACAGTTACATTTATAGGCAAACCAAACCACTGAGGTATCTCAGCTGACGTCACCATGAAAGTGACGTCTAACAGCCTAACAACCTGTATCTACTGTCCTTACACAAACACTGCTAACCTAACCACTGACTATACATAAAACAAACACTTCACTAAACAGCTGCTCTCCCTTTATGTCAGTGCTTTACTCAAGGTTGATCAGTCCTTGACTGGGCAGTGCTTTATCATCAGTAGATAGGACCAGCAGTGTTGGATACTTCAGGGTTTAGATCAGCAGTTGAAGGATCAGCAGGAGTTGTATCTGAACAGCGGATAAGACCATCAGTTGTTATAAATCACTTTCAAGGGGAAAGCTTAATGTAAACTGCTGCTTATTATGAATCCACTGTTGTGACCTGGTTTTGGCTTTACATTATCTGTTCCTCTGGTAGGGTTCAATCCCAACAATCTCCCCCTGGAACATCTTAACTGTATATCTCTTAAATGTCAACATATACACGTGTGATTTAGTTTACGAAGATTTTTCAATGTTGAGAACCTCGATCAGAGAGTAAAAAAGGCGTAAGGTTCACAATGGTGTAAAATTAAAATGGGATATACCGGGCTAGGATTCGAGTTACAGGAACAAGGGCCAAACCAACCACCCAAGAATGGAATCGTCGAGCGAAAACACTTGACAACCTACTAGAAGCAGCTTTTCTTGCCACCAGACCTTTCTCCATCAATTAGGAATTTGATGCCATCACTAAACAAATTCCTTAAATTGTAGCCATTTGTTGAGTGTTTTTTTTTGGTTTCTAATCCACATATATATCACAATTGCCCTTGATTTTCTTGACTGTATATCTCTTAAATTTCAACATATACACGTGTGATTTAGTTTACGAAGATTTTTCAATGCCGAGAACCTCGATCAGAGAGTAAAAAAGGCGTAAGGTTCACAATGGTGTAAAATTAAAATGGGATATACCGGGCTAGGATTCGAGTTACAGGAACAAGGGCCAAACCAACCACCCAAGAATGGAATCGTCGAGCGAAAACACTTGACAACCTCCTAGAAGCAGCTTTTCTTGCCACCAGACCTTTCTTCATCAATTAGGAATCTGATGCTGTCACTAAACACATTCCTTAAATTGTAGCCACTTGTTGAGTGTTTTTTTTTTTGTGTCTAATCCGCATATATTTCACCATTGCCCTTGATTTTCTTGACTGTATATCTCTTAAATGTCAACACATACACGTGTGATTTAGTTTACTGTTGGTCCCGTTGATACGGGATCTGATCGTAGGAACAAGATGAATCGATTTCGTCTTAATGTGCGGAATCCATTATGACGAATCACAGATGTGTGCAACACAGAATTCAACGTTTAACTGCTTGTCTATTCGTTCTATTAATTGTTCTGAAAGTCACAAGATCCGGTAGAAGTTACAGACTATCCGTGCGTGTCAAAAGTTCTAACAAAGTTGCACCGGACCTTCTATTTATAGACAAACTCAGGAACCTAACAAGTGTTGTACGTGCGGGTGGGCTACCCGTGCGTATGGCTTACCCGTGCGTATGGCCATCCGCGCGTATGACTTATCCGTGCGGATAAGTCATCCGTGCGTATTGCCATACGTGCGTATTGCCATACGTGCGTACAACCATCCGGACGGGTTGAACTCAACACTTTTACATACAAAACCTATTCCTGAGTTGTCATGCTAACTACATACATACATACAGACAATATACATAAACACAGAATACAAAATATGACTACATGCTGACGGAAGCTACAGACGTAATGTACTAACAGACTCCCCCTCGGATGTAGCTGTAGTACCTTCCAGCATAGTCTTTAATTCCTTCTGTTGCGTCTTTGTTCTCGCGCTTTCTCTCTTCTTTTCTGTGCTTTCTCCTCCAACATTCTTTTTCTCTTTTGTCTTCCCTCAGTCAACCACCGATGTCTGTAGACAGGATCTCCATCACGCTTCCGTTCCCACCTTGGAATTTTGTTTTCTTCAGATTCAATTGGTGTTTGATCTGTTGGAGGAACAATTCCCAATTTACGTCTTCCCAGCTTAGCAGCATGCTCCGCAATCTTTTTCGAACGTTGTTCACGCTTGTATACTTTTAAGAACTCGTCAATCTCTAGATCTCTCCATTTTGTCTTCCAGTATCTTCCAGAGTTGATGTCTTTTGCGTAACAAACATCCACAACCTTTTGATATTGCAAAGCTTGCTCTCTATCAGGTCTCTCATAAACTATCTTGTTGTAGAACAGACAATCGATATCTTTCTTTGAGCAGTTTACAAGCCACATAGGATCTAACACACAGATCCTTCTGGCTTCTCCTGTGGACTTGTTATTTAAAGAGATTATTGCTTCAGCTGTAGTTTGATTGTACAACCACCCTTCAAACTCATCGTGGAAATCTTGCTCCATTGCCCGTAACGGCATATTCTTCAAACAACTTGGAGGTTTGATATCCAGAGTAATATCATTTTCACCACTTTCTAGGATTCTGACAATGTGTTGTGGAAAGTGTGGTTTCCAATCAGGATACCTCTTTTCAGCTTGCAGCTTCACATAATTCCATAACCTTTGATCATGTTGCTTCACATCTAACCCATGGTAATATTCTTTGATGTTCTTTGTTTTTACCAGCTCATCTATATCCCACCATGGCAAAGTTTTGATATCAGACAAGAACTCAAAATACTGAACTCCCTGTTCTCTTCTGATTGCATAAACTTTCAAGTCTTCCAAATATCCCCACGAGAGAATATCACCCCAAGAGAGTTCTTTGTCGTGTGTAAAGAATTGAAGTGCTCTTAGTTTCTTTCTCTCTTTCGGCATGACTTTGTACCGTTTCTTTCTTTCTTCTGCAAGATTTTCTCTCGGTATGGTATCTGGAATATCTTCTGCAGACACTTTCTCCACTATCTTTCTTCTAATTTCATCTACATTTCGATCTTTGAACATTTCCGTCAACGAAGGAAATGTTGCATCAATCCCAGAATAATGAAAATGAACTTCATCATCAGATGAATCTGAAGCATCTTCAACAATTACATCGTTGTAATTATCAGCTTCAAAGGCAAATCTTGGCTCAAATACATCTTCAGAAGTCTCAGGAATCTCATCTTCAATATCGAATTTAAATTTTCCTTCTTGCAAACCCAATTCCTCTAACATCTCTTCCCTTGTTCTTCTAACCTCCATCACTTCTTGGTTTTTATCTTGTAAGAAAATGACAGTGGGATTTGAGAGGAATACCTGATCCGTGTGCTGCTTTCCAGAAGTAGAAGTTTCTTGTTGATCATCATTTTCTTGTTCGTTGATCTGATCATTCAGAAACTCCTTTATCTTTTGTTCATCAATTTGATTCTTCACAATCAATCCTGAAGAACCTTGATCATCGTCATCATTCTTCTTATCATCATCTTTCTTATTATCATCGTCTTTCTCATCATCGTCGTCTTTCTCTTCATCTTCATCTGCTTCATCATCCCCAAGAAGTTCTTCATCAGAATCACTAACCTCTTCACCCCGAGCCTTCTTTGCATCTTTTCTCCTTTTCATAACTTTCATTCTGTAAAGACCTTCTTTCACGTTGAGTGGCACAGTATAAGCATTACCAACAAGAACAAACTGCTTTGTCTTCCATTCAAGTAGCAACACCTCTTTGGACTTTTTCTTCTTTTGTTCAGCAGCAACTCTACGAATGATTTCATCAGAATCAATGATTTGAGAAGGCTCTCCAGCTAACATGAAATCTTGACCATGTACAACTTGTTCTTGAGCAACTTGTTCTTGAGCATTTTCAGCATCAATCATTTCTGCATCAACTTGACTTGAAGAGCCACCAGCTTCTTGAACATCTTCAATTATACTTTTGTTCTTTTGGATAGCATCCTCAGCTAGCCTTCGCTCTCTTTCAAGTCTTCTTTCTTCAACTTTTCCTACTTCAATTTCATTGTAGGCAGCATGAACATCCTTTTTCAAAAGATTTTCCACAACAGAATATAACATCTTGAGTTGTTCATCTTTCATTACTTTGTCTGCTTTCATGGTTTCCATCTCCAACTTCATTGCTTTCATTTCATTTGAAGTAGATTCACTCATTTCACTGAGCAGCTGATTGAGTGTTTGATTTACATCTTGGAGATTCTTGTTCAATGAAGAAATTTCTGCCATAAGAGCTTCAATCACTTTAGTATTACTATCACTGTCTTCCTTTATTTTCTTCATGGTGTGTTCATCCTGGATTAACACCGATCTAAGTTGATCATGAGCTTTCATTATTTTATTAACTTGCTTCAATAAAAGATCACGTTCGCTTTCAGCTTTTTCTTTTTCAAGCTCTTTGACTTTCTTTGCCAGGACTCTCACTGCTTCATTGTTGAACAAGTCAACATCAAAATTCAGGTCTTCTAACGGATCACCTGAAGCAGGTGGAATATTGCTGAAGAAATCATCTGAATCTCTTGGCCGTGAGGACGATTCTGGAATCTCTATAGTTTCTGGTACTTTTGGAAACTTTGAATAAAAGACTCCAGCCTCAGTAACTTCAATATAGTCATCGTGACTAGTTTGCTTTTCGGCTTCTGTTTCTTGTTGTTGAGATGATTCAACATGTTGAGTATCTTTACCATCATGTTCCTTTTGAACTTGACTTTCGCCTTTTCTTGTTCGAACACTTCTTGGAATAAGGCCAGCTACA
The DNA here is from genome assembly GCA_030545235.1 of Helianthus tuberosus. Classification (NCBI taxonomy): domain Eukaryota; kingdom Viridiplantae; phylum Streptophyta; class Magnoliopsida; order Asterales; family Asteraceae; genus Helianthus; species Helianthus tuberosus. The sequence goes on along the minus strand of CM060449.1, from coordinate 48,308,729 downwards.
ACTACTTTTCTTTTCTTGATTTGTTTCTTTGGACTCTCAGGATCATAAGTTGAATCTTCTTCATCTGATCCCTTCTTTTTCTTTGGAGACTTCTTCTTTAACTGAGCTTTTCCTTTGCCAAGAGTAAGTGGATCAAGTTCAGATTCTGATATAGTGGTTTCAGAATCATCATCACTTGATAGATTTTGAACGACTCCTTCTTGATCTCTAACACCTTTAGCAGCATCCTCATTCTTCTTTAAGAAACTTTGAAGAGATTGTGATAACAATTCAGCACCATCTTGAATAACTGTTGACGGTTCCAGAACTGTTTCATCTATCAACTTGTGCTGCTGTTTTCCAGAAGACCCTGCAAAACAGATGTTTGACAAATTTATTAGAAATTCTCACAATATAAAATTCTAATTTCCTTATGACTCCCCCTTTCACAATACCCTTTTTCACATTCTTCGGAATAGAAACTGCAGGGGACGTCTTTGGAGTTCTCTTTCTTTTTCCATCTTTGATACACCACCATCTTGTATCTTTCTTATAGAACAAACTCATCTTGTCATCTTCATTATCAGAATTGCTATCTTCGTGTCTCCAAGCATCATTTTCAGGAGCTTCATAGTTTGGATTTGAAATTTTGCAGATCACTCTCTTTGCTCCTGGATTTGGACCTTTGATCAACCTGCTGATTGTGTCGGGTGTCATATGCCTCAATCCCAAAATATCATTACTTCTCTTTTCTAAACCTTCAAACTGACCGTCTATCAACATCTGGACAAACCTAGGATACATAAGGAACCTCTTGCTTCCATCCTTTACATTCTTAGACATGTGATCAAAGATTACTTGAGAGATATTGTACGGTCTGTTCAGCACAAGACAAGCAATGATGGTCATGATATAATCTTGAGTTTCATCATATCCACCCTTTCTGTGCGACAATGCATGAATGACACAATGAGCCATGAACTTATAAGCGTGACTGAAACTTGTCTTCTGCATCCTTCCATTTACACTACCAGCAAAACCCATTCTACACCATAATCCTTTTACAAGACGTTCAGAGACTATGATTGGGTCGCTATCAGCGTCTCCTAAATTCAACACTCTCCTTACATCACCAACTGTCACCTTCATCTCCAAATCTATATCTTTTCCATTCTCATCTTTCTTAGATACAGCAGAATAAATGGTTTTATCACTCTCTTCGTATCTTGTTGCACTCCAAAATCGTTTCACATGAGATTCATAAGCTACTGTCTTATCAGTTAAAGCCTTAGAGATTCTGCTTTCTCTTAAGAATTTCGCAACATCTTGAACTAGTGTGTTTTCGGTATACATTTCATCCAGTACACAATAGATATTATGAGATTTATCCCAATCCTGCAGAAATTTTATTCATTTAAGAAATAATTTTGGGATCTCAAAATATTTTGACAAAGAAAGACTTGTTGTATGGTATGACACTTGAATGGTTATCCGTACGTATGACTTGTCCGTGCGTATAACTTATCCGTGCGGATGAGTTCTCCGTGCGGATAAGTTATCCGTGCGGACAACTTGTCTATGCCCCGTATTGCCATCCGCGCGTACAGCCTGACATTTCAACGGATTGCCATCCGTGCGTACAACATGTGCCCAAATTGTCATCCGTGCGTACAACATGACATTGCCACGGATTGCTATATGTGCGTACAACATGACATAGCCACGGATTGCCATACGTGCGTACAACATGACATAGCCACGGATTGCCATCCGTGCGTACAGGTTATGCGTGCGGATACAAGTCACAGATGAAGAACAGCTTATGAACATCAAAAATTTATCTAAGGCAAATCCTAAAATTGAACACAGATCTACACAGAGGATGTCAACGCAATCAAAACCCTATGTTCAATGATGTCTAAAACTTCCTATACACAGTTTAATTTCACAAAAACCTAGCCGACACTACGTACCGTCCAAACATCAGATCTACAAGGTTTTAACATGTTATAACACAAATTAAACCGGTAAAACTCTAGATCTAATCATTCCGAGCAAAACCCTATGATTTATTCATGACAAAACGAACTAACACAGGCTAGATCTAAGATTAAAGCTACGATAGAAAAGATACGAGATGAACAGATATCAAACAACGGATTATTGCAGATCTGAGTTAGAAAAACATACCTTTGCCATTGTAAATGTTGTGTAATCCAACGAAAACAAAGATCCGTGCAAAGAATTCCGAAATCAGAAAGTCAAAGTGCAAGAGAGAAAGAGTATTGTGCGTGCGGATAACTTTGACTGACTCTTTGACCCTCTATTTATACCATCAACAGACGCGTATTGTCACCCGGGCGCATTGCCATCCGTGCGTATGGCTACCCGTCCGGATGAACATCCGAATGAGGCACACTTAAACCTTTTCAATGAAAACTCTGATCTTTCTCAAATTTTGTCAGTTTTTAGAAATCCACTTAAGTTGCTTGGTTCAAATTAATGACCCAAGGTACTTAATTTGTCGACCAAGTCCAACTTAATGACCTTGGTTGACCTGAAACAAAACATACTGACTTTTGAAATTTTTGTTCAATCATTTTTCTGAAAAAAAATTACAAGTATCAACTTAATGAACTTGTGTTTGACATTTTTTGTTACAGATTAGTTAAGATTAGCTCCAAACTCATCTTCCATCCCAGAAACTTCCTACATCTTCTATCACTTTCGAATCCGAAGATCAACTCTCCACTTTGGTTTGTCGGAAAATAAAGCAGAAAAATAAAATCTTTTTGGAATTTTAATGAAGCAAGAAGACTAGAAAATGAAAAACAGAAATATAAGAGCAGTAAATGTAAACTATTTACAAACATATTTTTGGTGAGCGTGTTAGGGAATCATATCAGCTTCCGACAAGTTACAAGTACCATTAAGCTTGATTTCATGCCAAACATTAAACAATTCACCTAGATTGTCGATATGCTGATCCACTTAAATTCTTACACACATTTCAATCTGTTCCGGATACTGATTTAGTATTTTAGAGACTTAAGCTTATTCATGTGTCCCACCTCTTGAATATACTCCCGTATCCAGAATCCCAATAATCAGTCTTACAGGTGAGTATACTACAATGATATCTGTACATAAATTAGGTATGCGAGGGCCGAGGGATCTCAGGTCGATACTTCCGTATACGCAGAGAGATATCAGCTTCGACTTTAAGGTGTGTCCCCTTTAGAGGATCTTTTTGCTTACAACAGCAGCGACTATCAATTTTATTGTTTCATTGGCATGCTGAGGGTTTAATGCTATGTTTCAAGCATTTGCAGAAAGTATTATCCAGGGACTAGGTCTGAACTACCGTTCAGCAGAAGTCCCGGAAAAATACCCCAGACATCATTGAGAATAAAGACCTAGTATATCAGATTATGAAACCTTTCAAACGAGATTTCAGGGGTTACCTATATATCCAAGTAATGTTCCCCACGAAATAAGCAAGTAAGATTTTAGGTTTATATCCCGAACAAACTTACTAAATGTGTAAAAACCTATCGACACATCATTAGTGAGACTGTTTAACGCATTTGAACTTTCCATTTCTTTAGCGTACTGTAATCGTCTAGCTGATGTACTATCATTTTCCCTTTTTACACAAACTCTTTTTTGAAATTTTATCATGTTTTTGGGTTTTTGAAATTTTCTAATGTTTTTGGCTTTTTCGAATTTTTTATTGTTTTTGTACTTTCAGAAAATAAAACTACTATCTCCCCCTAAAATCCAAAACAAGTAAAAATTCGACAAACCATTGCAGATTGTTTTTCAATATCATCTACAGTGGCACCTTCATCAACGCCAACGATTTCCTCCGCATCCGATAGCAACTTCATACCATTAAGTTTCAAAAGATATTTAAAGCGAGTTTTGTCAAAAGCTTTGGTATGTAAGTCAGCTTTTTGTTCATCGGTGTGGATTTTCTCTATTCGTATCAACTTCTTCTCGAAACAGTCTCGGATGAAGTGATGACGAATTTCAATGTGTTTAGTTTTAGCGTGATGAATAGGATTTTTTGTAATGTTAATTGCTGCCTCATTATCAACAAAGATAGGGGAGTTAAGAAATTGCAAACCGTAGTCTCGCATCTTTTGCTGGATCCACAAGATCTGAGAGCAGCAGCTGCTAGCAGACACATATTCAGCTTCACAAGTGGATAAAGCGACAGAGGTCTGCTTCTTGCATTGCCAGGTGACCAATCGTGGTCCGAAAAATTGGCACCCCGCTGTTGTTGATTTAGCATTCACTTTGCAGCATCCGAAATCAGAATCAGAATATCCTTTGAGCATGAAGTCGCCAACTTTTAGATACCACAACCCCAGAGATGGAGTTCCTTTCAGGTAGCGTAGAATCCTTTTCACAATTACCATGTGCGAAGCTCTAGGATTTGACTGAAATCGAGCTGCGAGGCAAGTTGGGTAAATAATATCCAGTCTTGATGCCGTCAAGTACATTAACGAGCCGATCATGGAGCGATATAATGTTTCATCTACCTTCTCTCCGGTGAGATCAGGGTTTATTCCATGGTTCGTCGCTAATGGGGTGGACATTGGTGACATTCCTGACATCCCGAATTTTTCCAGAACATCATGAACGTATTTTGTTTGATGTATGAAAGTTCCCTCGGGAAGTTGATCAACTTGAAGTCCCAAGAAGAACTTCATCTCACCCATTGAAGACATTTCAAACTTCTGCTTCATAACTTGTTCAAAATCTTTGCAGAGTTGTTCATTTGTAGACCCGAAAATTATGTCATCCACGTAAATTTGGACAATCAGAAGATGCCCGTCGACTTCTTTTGTGAAAAGAGTGGCGTCTATCTTTCCTCGAGTGAAGTGGTTGGCTAACAGATGTTGAGACAAAGTCTCATACCAGGCTCTCGGGGCCTGATGTAAGCCGTACAATGCTTTGTCAAGGAGATAGACTTTGTCTTTGTGAATTGGGTCGGTGAAGCCCGGTGGCTGTCCGACATAAACCTCCTCTTTCACCTTGCCGTAGAGAACCGCCGACTTCACATCTAACTGAAAAACTTTAAATCCTTTCCACGATGCGAATGCAAGGAAGATTCTGATAGCTTCAAGTCTTGCGACAGGGGCATACACTTTGGTGAAATCTATCCCCTCCTGCTGACTGAAGCCTTGGACAACGAGTCGAGCTTTGTTTCGAATGATAACACCTCGATCATCCCTCTTGCATTTAAACACCCATTTGGTATTAATCTTCCGGTGACCATCGGGCAAATCTACTAGCTTCCACACACCTAACTTTTCGAATTGGCTTAACTCCTCCTGCATTGCATTTACCCATGAATCTTCAGTAAGCGCCTCTTTGTACGTCCTTGGTTCTATCTACGAGATAAAACAACTTAATGAGAATTCAGTTTGTAAAGGAGCAACTTTTGTGTAAAAACATGTAAGCCCTTGATCAAGCTGTCTTCGAGTGCGGACGCCTGATTGCAGTTCTCCGATTATCAGTTCCTCCGGATGATAAGAAAGCGTTCTTGGCATCACCTCGCCTGAAACATCTACTTCGCTCTCCAAATTTGTGACGTTTTGATCAGCAACTTGTTCACTGACTGGAATAGTTTGATTTGAAAACTGGATTAGCTCCCCCTCAGAGTCTGAATCATCATGATCGAATATTGGTCTGTTTTCAGATTCTTGATTGTCATTCTCTACCGTCTGATTTTCTTGAGCAACATCGTTTTCAATATCATCATGTTCTCCAGCATTGCTTGGACCCGCCTCATCATCATTTGAAGCTTGTCGTTTTCGATAAGTTTCTGCTGGAAATCTTTCATCTTCATATTCTCTTAGAATATCCAACTCATCAAAGAATTCTGGTTCTTCCTCCATGTTAAAGGACTCCCACAAAGTATCATAATTGAAACGCCATGAGTCGCCAGGATTCTGTGGAGGCATTGTATGACCTTGACATTCAACATTTTGAGCTTCAATAATCCGCTTCAGACTTGGAACGAAGACTCGTCGTAAAGGACTTGCATAGCCTACGAATATTCCTTCAATACTCTTCGGACCAAACTTTCCAAAAGGCTCTAGAACTGTACAGGGTGACCCGAACGGTTCAAGATACTTCAAATTCGGTTTTCGGTTATTGATCAACTCAAAGCATGTTTTGTTGAATTTCTTGACGGTTAGAACTCTGTTGAGCGTATAGCATGCGGCTGAAACTGCTTCTACCCAGAAATTTATCGGTAATTTTGAATCAGCAAGCAGTGTTCTAGCCGTTTCGATTAGCGTCCTGTTTTTACATTCTGCTACTCCATTTTGTTGCGGAGTGTACGGAGCACTAAACTCATGCAAAATACCTCTTTCATCACAATATTCTTCCATCTTGTTGTTCTTGAACTCAGTACCATTATCACTTCTAATTCTTCTGATACGCCTTTGGTACAAATTTTCAATCTTTCTGAACAACCCTCTCAGACTGTCAAACGTTTCCTCTTTCGACTTTAAGAATAATACCCATGAAAATCTGGAATAATCATCAGTAACCACAAGACAATAAAGTTCTCCTGTAATGCTTTTGACATTCACAGGACCAAATAAATCCATGTGAAGTCTCTCCAAAGGTCTTGAGACTGAATTGACTTTCTTTTTGGGATGTGACTTTTTTCTTTTGCTTGCCTTTCATGCAGCTAATGCACTCTTTTTCTAGATGGAAACCTTTAATGTGAACTCCCAGAACCAAATCATTGTGCACCAGATGATTCATTTTACGAAGATGAATGTGCCCCATCTTACGATGCCACAACTTTGATTCTTTCTCCGTTGCTCTCGAAACAAAACAGTGTGCCTGACCCGTTGTTGTAGTTGCTACAGTCATGTCTAAAACATATAAATCATTCACTCTAGGAGCTCTCATGATAATCCATTCTTCAGGAATAACAAAACCTGGTTTCAAAATCAAACACTCTTTGTCTGTGAAGTGAGTAGTATACATCCGGTCACAAATCTGCGAGATACTTAGCAGATTATTTTCCAGCTCAGCAATGTAGTTAACTTTTTCAAACGTGACGATCCCGTTGGATAACGTTCCTTCACCAACAATTCTACCACCTTGGTTACCCGCGAACCCTACATAACCTCCATTGATATTTCTGACATCATACAGCAGCGCTGTCTTTCCCGTCATGTGCCGAGAAGCTCCACTATCCATAATCCAACGTGAAACGGATCTCGGAAGCTCCTGCACATATCAAAAACATTTAATGAGATTTCGATGCTACCCAAGCCTCTTTTGACTCGGGTAATTTGAAATTAATGTGAGTTGTTTTAGTGTAAAGTGGCGGAAAGTTTTTATCATTCATTTTAAGGCTTTCAGCAATCCCAGCTTCAACTTCTTTGAATAAGAAAAACTCGTCTTTTTTAGGTTGACTAGCTGGTTGATTTTTCTTCACCACATACTTCTTTTCAGAATTCGATTTTTGTTTCTCATAAAACTTCAAAGGTACATACATCTTCTTGGTTGAAGATGATGATTTTTCAGTTTCAGATGACTTTGGTGAATTTACTTTCTTTTCAACAACTTTTGGCTTCCATGTTTGTTGAGGTGATGCAACCCGTTGGTAAAATTTATCATTTTTAGATACCAAATTCTTAACAGGTTCAGTTTTGATCTTGGTGTTTTCATTTTTCAAAACATTTTTCTCAACAATCAATAGAGCCTTTCCTTTCACAACATCTCTCTTGATAAAATTCTTCACAGTTTCAGTCTTAGGCTTCAAGTTGGTACACTTTCGTGCAATATGTCCAACTTGATTACATTTGAAGCATGTTCGGGTGTCAACTACTCGACTTGAGCCTTCAGACTGAGGCTGTGAGGCCTTCTTTTCAAAGAACTCTTTGTTTGATTTTAAAAAGATTTCAGACTCCTCGTCAGAAAGTGAACTTGAACTGTTCACAAACACCTTTTTCACAGCAAACTTCTTGTTCTGAACACTCTTTTTCTGATAATTCTTACCACCCTGATATCCTCCCGACCATTTATTTTGATTGTTGTTAGAAAAACGTGGTGGAATAACAGGTTTCTTATAGTAAGCTTTATCTTTCTCAAAATTCATTTGTCTCTTTGTCTGTTTCAAACCGTCTACTTCAGACAAATCAATTTCAACCAGTTTGAAAACATTTTTCAATTTGTTCACATTAACATTCTCCAGAGGAAACTCAAAGTCTGAATACAACTTATCAGAACCAGACATTTTGTACATCACAAGACCCGGTTCTTCATTTAAGTTGTTTTTAGATTTTGGTTTCGGAATGTAATTGTTCAGAAAACATTCTTCATCTTCAGTCGAATCACTATCCAAGACACTTTCAACCATGCCTTTAATGATTTCAGTTTGAACACTGTCATCGGATGATGATGAAGAAAATGTCACATCAATTGATTCTGGCAGTTTTATCTCATTTGTTTCAACATCATCATTAACCAACCCTGATTGCTTCTTTGAAAAATTGTTTAGAACAGGTGGCGAAACTTGATGAAACCCCACCCCAGTTCCATCACAGTATACATCTTCACCAGCTTTGGTTTTCCCAATGGGTTTTGGAACAATGTGTTGCAAAACAAAGCTTGCAGAGTTGTAACTGTTCAGTTTCAGATTAATACGCTCATTCTCAATCTTAGCTTCTTCAAACTGAAGCTTCAATTTCGCAATTTCATCAAGTTGTTGGTTGATTAACTCTTCTTTTACTCGAAGAACCCCTGATAGTTGAAGATTTTCTTTTGTTGTTTTACCATTTCTCTCATCAGAATCTTTAACCGTTCTCTTTAGCTTCTCATAATTTTCAGAAATTTTACGATTTTCAAGAATCAATTTTTCGTTTTCTTTTCTTATTCTTTCAATGTCATTTTTATCATTTTCAATTTTCTCAGTTAATTCTTTTGATCTATCATTTGAAGCTTTCAGCATTTTGTCACGGTTTAAGATTTGATTTTCAACACTTTTGACTCTACTAGTCAACTCTTCAATCTTCTTACCACTGAGGTAAGTGATTGTACTACAAACTTTGCACTCTTTCATGCAATTTTTGTAGTCATTTTCAGATTTATCTTTCTTACCTGACTCAAGTGTACCATTTGAACTGACCTTGTTTGTGGACTCAGTTCCAGAACTAGAAACTACCTCAAGTTCTTTTGCTGCAAGAACTTTTTCAGCCATCTTCCTCAAGTTTTCAGCCGTTAGCTCTTGTGATGTATCAATGATCCCATCATCAGCATTCTTTAACTTTGGCTTCTGTTCTGCTTCTTTAACTTTTTCTTCTTTCTCTACTTGTTTCTCATCACCACCTCCCCACCATTCTCTTTGTCTAGCTTCTTCTTCCTCGGCAAATTGCTGGGTGAGAGCATCAACACTGATGGAATCTGGGTCAACTGCAATGTTTCCTTGTGGATCAAGGTAACATTCTCTGTCGGCATCCCACCTTTTTGCTCTTTTAGCTTCTCTGTATGTGTTATAAATTCTGCTCATTCTGGTTTGGGCTTTCATTCTTCGGTTGACGAGCTTTTCTTCTTCAGTTCTAATGTCTTTAAAAGGAATAATCTTCGTCACGAATGCATAACCCACTGCATCTTCCTCTGGTAGCAGTTCGCTCCAGTCAAACCCTTCATCATCATGAATCACAGCAAGAGCTCTAGATTTCTCTTTGTTGTCTTCAACCTGCTTCAATCTAGGTGGCTCAGATTTATTTTGGTGATAAATTGCTCTCTTGTAATAATCATCTCTGAAAGGATTCTCTGACTCATCAGCATATGCATTTCTGCATTCTCGTTTGAAGTGACCTTTCTGCTTGCATTTGAAGCACGTCACCTTCGATTTATCAAACCCCAGCTTGGTAGATGCACCACCAATTGTCTTCCTGCCGGTAATTTCCATGAAACGTTGTGCTCTACGAACAGCACTGGCCATAGCCCAACGAATATCGATCAACTCCATTTCCTCGGGATCAATCTGATCATAATGTTCTTTCGTCAGATTGGTATTACCTATCTTCCCGGCTACTAACCCTTCATACGACTCTAACACAGATGCTAGAAAGATCATCTGCTGTTTGGCCGACTCCTCATCAAAATTCTGAGCATTCTTCAAATCTACCGCAATGTTGCATGAGAACACGTTCTTTGGAACAGATTGTTGTTGACTTGAAGAATTTGAAGAAGATCCCTGACTTGGAGTATTGGATGAAAAACCTCCATGAAAACCATTGTTTAAACTTGGACTTTCTTTACTTGAAGAATTTGAATTTTCAGCGGAGAAAGCAGTTCTTGGAGAAACATTCTTGGGAATCATACTCTTTGGATAGTACAGCTCCATGTTTTGTTGGTATGATGAATGATTTATCTTGTGTGTTTTCTTTATCTCCAATTCATGACACTCTAGTCTTTCAATCAGCAAGTCGACAGTCAGATCTTCAGCTTTGATTGTATTTTTTAACATCAATGCATAGTACTGCCAATCCATCTCTTCTGGTAGTGAATCGAACAGTTTGTCAACTAGCTCCTCTTGAGAATAGATAATTCCGTGCCTTGCCAATTCCAACTTTAAGTGCCCAAATCTTTCAATCATTTTACAAACAGATTCATTTTTTAAGCATCCAAACAGGTCAAATTCTTTTCTCAGCAATTTCTTTTTGTTTTTGACTATTTATGCACTTCCTACACATTTTTTATTTAACTTTTCCCATAGATCTTTTGCGTTTGTGTATTCAATGAGTGAAATAATGTCGTCTCTTACGGACTGGTGAATCAAAGCGATGCATTTTTGTTCAGCTACAAAGTTCTCTACGGCTTCAGTTTCTGACAAATTCTCACAATCTTGTCTTTCTGCAACAAAACCGTTCTTTAAGCTCTTCCATCTCGGATATGCGAATGCTTTCAGCCATTCATCGAATCTTTTTGCCCACCGATTATATTCTTCGATTGCCATTAGCTTTGGTGGTTTGTTGTAGGTACCATATGCGCTTTCAACACTTAGGGCATCGGATAAAGTTTTCTTCGGGTTCGGATTATCATTTAAATGGTTGGAAGTATCGTCTCCGGAATTACCCGTGAAAGCATACATCTCACTGAAGGGATTCATGAATTCTTCCATTTTCAAATACCTGAAACAATTTTCAAACACTTAGACAATTTTTACAAATTTTAAAACTTTCAAACACTTGAACCGGATGGTTATCCGTTCGAGTAGGAATACGGATGGTGACAAAGTTTATCCGCACGGACGGTGATCCGCTCGGATGGTTGTGCGTACGGGTAACTTTGACCTTTTGACTTTACAGGTTATCCGCACGGGTTGTAATCCGTGCGTGTAACAATGATGATGTCAGCAAACAACTTTCAGTAACTAACTAATCCAATCCGTTCAGACAGCTGTCCGCACGGGTGAATGACGTCATCAAATACGAACAACTAAACATGATTTTCGATGAATTTGATCTAGTTTTAGGTTGAATCTGATTATGAAACTAAGTAGGATTATACTTTGAATGATTGCGAATCAATTTATATCAGTTTTAACAAATTTTAACCGTAAATTCTTGCTCAATTTTAGGTTTTTCTGATTTTATGGTGACGAATGAAGAACAGATGTAAAAACTAAGTAGATGTAGAAGAAATCTGTCAAATTTCCGGTGAAATTTGAATCAAATCGGCAACAGATGTCAAATTTCCGGTGAAATTTGACTTTGATCGGCGAATAAAGCTTGAATTTCGGTGAATTCGGTGTTGTTGATCTCGATTCAGCTCCCTGGACGCTCTGATACCACTTGTTGGTCCCGGATTTACTCCGATTCGATTGCGAACCGACCGTGCGACGTGCGGAATCCGTGCACAATCGTGGATCGAACAGACAAAAACGTACAAATAACCGTGATTCAATAGATCCGTATGACGTGTACAAGCTCCGGGAATCACGTTGAGAACTTTCTCTCTCTAGTTTCTCTCTCTAAGCACCAAGCTCTAAGTTCTCAAATGTGGCAAAAGTCTTAACTCTAACACTCTAACTCCCTATTTATAGGCTAAGGATTATAAGGATTTCTCCTTATTTACAAGTTTGCCACCTTGCCCTTTATTACTAGATATTACAATAAAATGCTAGAATTCTTCTGTTTCTGCTACGATTAAGATTGACGGAGGCGATAGACATACTGCACTAACATTTACGAAGATTTTTCAATGCCGAGAACCTCGATCAGAGAGTAAAAAAGGCGTAAGGTTCACAATGGTGTAAAATTAAAATGGGATATACCGGGCTAGGATTCGAGTTACTGGAACAAGGGCCAAACCAACCAACCAAGAATGGAATCGTTAAGCGAAAACACTTGACAACCTCCTAGAAGCAGCTTTTCTTGCCACCAGACCTTTCTCCATCAATTAGGAATCTGATGCCGTCACTAAACACATTCCTTAAATTGTAGCCATTTGTTGAGTGTTTTTTTTTTGTGTGTCTAATCCGCATATATATCACCATTGCCCTTAATTTTCTTGACTGTATATCTCTTAAATGTCAACATATACACGTGTGATTTATTTTACGAAGATTTTTCAATGCCGAGAACCTCGATCAGAGAGTAAAAAAGGCGTAAGGTTCACAATGGTGTAAAATTAAAATGGGATATACCGGGCTAGGATTCGAGTTACAGGAACAAGGGCCAAACCAACCACCCAAGAATGCAATCGTTGAGCGAAAACATTTGACAACCTCCTAGAAGCAACTTTTCTTGCCACAAGACCTTTCTCCATCAATTAGGAATCTGATGCCGTCACTAAACACATTCCTTAAATTGTAGCCATTTGTTGAGTGTTTTTTTTTGTGTCTAATCCGCATATATATCACCATTGCCCTTGATTTTCTTGACGGTATATCTCTTAAATGTCAACATATACACGTGTGATTTATTTTACGAAGATTTTTCAATGCCGAGAACCTCGATCAGAGAGTAAAAAAGGCGTAAGGTTCACAATGGTGTAAAATTAAAATGGGATATACCGGGCTAGGATTCGAGTTACAGGAACAAGGGCCAAACCAACCACCCAAGAATGGAATCGTCGAGCGAAAACACTTGACAACTTCATAGAAGCAGCTTTTCTTGCCACTAGACCTTTCTCCATCAAATATGAATCTGATGCCATAACTAAACACATTTTTTAAATTGTAGCCATTTGTTGAGTGTTTTTTTTGTATCTAATCCGTATATATATCACCGTTGCCCCTGATTTTCTTGACTGTATATCTCTTAAATGTCAACATATACCCGTGTGATTTAGTTTACGAAGATTTTTCAATGTCGAGAACCTCGATCAGAGAGTAAAAAAGGCGTAAGGTTCACAATGGTGGAAAATTAAAATGGGATATACCGGGCTAGGATTCGAGTTACAGGAACAAGGGCCAAACCAACCACACAAGAATGGAATTGTCAAGCAAAAAAACTTGACAACCTCCTAGAAGCAGCTTTTCTTGCCACCAGACCTTTCTCCATCAATTAGGAATCTGATGCCGTCACTAAACACATTCCTAAAATTGTAGCCCGTTGTTGAATATTTTTTTTGTGTCTAATCCGCATATATATAACCATTTCCCTTGCTTTCTTAACTGTATATCTCTTAAATGTCAACATATACACGTGTGATTTAGTTTACGAAGGTTTTTCAATGTTGAGAACCTCGATCAGAGAGTAAAAAAGGCGTAAGGTTCACAATGGTGTAAACTTAAAATGGGATATACCGGGCTAGGATTCGAGTTACAGGAACAAGGGCCAAACCAACCACCCAAGAATGGAATCGTCGAGCGAAAACACTTGACAACCTACTAGAAGCAGCTTTTCTTGCCACCAGACCTTTCTCCATCAATTAGGAATTTGATGCCATCACTAAACAAATTCCTTAAATTGTAGCCATTTGTTGAGTGTTTTTTTTTTGGTGTCTAATCCACATATATATCACAATTGCCCTTGATTTTCTTGACTGTATATCTCTTAAATGTCAACATATACACGTGTGATTTCGTTTACGAAGATTTTTCAATGCCAAGAACCTTTATCAGAGAGTAAAAAAGGCGTAAGGTTCACAATAGTGTAAAATTAAAATGGGATATAGCGGGCTAGGATTCGAGTTACAGGAACAAGGGCCAAACCAACCACCCAAGAATGGAATTGTCAAGCGAAAACACTTGACAACCTCCTAGATGCAGCTTTTCTTGCCACCAGACCTTTCTCCATCAATTAGGAATCTGATGCCGTCACTAAACACATTCCTTAAATGGTAGCCATTTGTTGAGTGTTTTTTTTTGTGTCTAATCCGCATATATATCACCATTGCCCTTGATTTTCTTGACTATATATCTCTTAAATGTCAACATATACACGTTTGATTTAGTTTACGAATATTTTTCAATGCCGAGAACCTCGATCATAGAGTAAAAAAGGCGTAAGGTTCACAATAGTGTAAAATTAAAATGGGATATACCAGGCTAGGATTCGAGTTACAGGAACAAGGGCCAAACCAAACACCCAATAATGGAATCGTCGAGCTAAAACACTTGACAACCTCCTAGAAGCAGCTTTTCTTGCCACCAGACCTTTCTCCATCAATTAGGAATCTGATGCCGTCACTAAACACATTCCTTAAATTGTAGCCATTTGTAGAGTGTTTTTTTTTGTGACTAATCCGCATATATATCACCATTGCCCTTAATTTTCTTGACTGTGTAACTCTTAAATGTCAACATATACACGTGGTGATTTAGTTTACGAAGATTTTTCAATGCCGAGAACCTCGATCAGAGAGTAAAAAAGGTGTCAGGTTCACAATGGTGTAAAATCAAAATGGGATATACCGGGCTAGGATTCGAGTTACTGGAACAAGGGCCAAAACCAACCACCCAAGAATGGAATCGTCGAGCTAAAACACTTGACAACCTCCTAGAAGCAACTTTTCTTGCCACCAGACCTTTCTGCATCAATTAGGAATCTGATGCCGTCACTAACCACATTCCTTAAATTGTAGTCTTTTGTTGAGTGTTTTTTTTTTTTGGTGTCTAATCCGCATATATATAGCACCATTGCCCTTGATTTTCTTGACTGTATATGTCTTAAATGTCAACATATACACGTTTGATTTAGTTTACGAAGATTTTTCAATACCGAGAACCTCGATCAGAGAGTAAAAAATGTGTAAGGTTCACAATGGTGTAAAATTAAAATGCGATATACCGGGCTAGGATTCGAGTTACAGGAACATGGGCCAAACCAACCACCCAAGAATGGAATCGTCAAGCGAAAACACTTGACAACCTCCTTGAAGCAGCTTTTCATGCCACCAGACCTTTCTCCATAAATTAGGAATCCGATGCCGTCACTAAACACATTCCTTAAATTGTAGCCATTTGTTGAGTGTTTTTTTTTGTGTCTAATCCGCATACATATCACCATTGCCCTTGATTTTCTTGACTGTATATCTCTTAAATGTCAACATATACACGTGGTGATTTAGTTTACGAAGATTTTTCAATGCCGAGAACCTCGATCAGAGAGTAAAAAAGGCGTAAGTTTCACAACGGTGTAAAATTAAAATGGGATATAACGGGCCTGGATTCGAGTTACAGGAACAAGGGCCAAACCAAACACCCAATAATGGAATCGTTGAGCGAAAACACTTGACAACCTCCTAGAAGCAGCTTTTCTTGCCACCAGACCTTTCTCCATCAATTAGGAATCTGATGCCGTCACTAAACATATTCCTTAAATTGTAGTCATTTGTAGAGTGTTTTTTTTTTTGTGTCTAATCCGCATATATATCACCATTGCCCTTAATTTTCTTGACTGTATATCTCTTAAATGTCAACATATACACGTGGTGATTTAGTTTACGAAGATTTTTCAATGCCGAGAACCTCGATCAGAGAGTAAAAAAGGTGTAAGGTTCACAATGGTGTAAATTTAAAATGGGATATACCGGGCTAGGATTCGAGTTACTGGAACAAGGGCCAAAACCAACCACCCAAGAATGGAATCGTCGAGCTAAAACACTTGACAACCTCCTAGAAGCAACTTTTCTTGCCACCAGACCTTTCTGCATCAATTAGGAATCTGATGCCGTCACTAACCACATTCCTTAAATTGTAGTCTTTTGTTGAGTGTTTTTTTTTTGGTGTCTAATCCGCATATATATAGCACCATTGCCCTTGATTTTCTTGACTGTATATGTCTTAAATGTCAACATATACACGTTTGATTTAGTTTACGAAGATTTTTCAATACCGAGAACCTCGATCAGAGAGTAAAAAATGTGTAAGGTTCACAATGGTGTAAAATTAAAATGCGATATACCGGGCTAGGATTCGAGTTACAGGAACATGGGCCAAACCAACCACCCAAGAATGGAATCGTCAAGCGAAAACACTTGACAACCTCCTTGAAGCAGCTTTTCATGCCACCAGACCTTTCTCCATAAATTAGGAATCCGATGCCGTCACTAAACACATTCCTTAAATTGTAGCCATTTGTTGAGTGTTTTTTTTTTGTGTCTAATCCGCATACATATCACCATTGCCCTTGATTTTCTTGACTGTATATCTCTTAAATGTCAACATATACACCTGGTGATTTAGTTTACGAAGATTTTTCAATGCCGAGAACCTCGATCAGAGAGTAAAAAAGGCGTAAGGTTCACAACGGTGTAAAATTAAAATGGGATATAACGGGCCTGGATTCGTGTTACGGGAACAAGGGCCAAACCAACCACCCATGAATGTAATCGTCGAGCGAAAACACTTGTCAACCTCCTAGAAGCAGCTTTTCTAGCCACCAGACCTTTCTCCATCAATTAGGAATCTGATGCCGTTACTAAACACATTCCTTAAATTGTAGCCATTTGTTGAGTTTTTTTTGGTGTCTAATCCGCATATATATCACCTTTGCCCTTGATTTTCTTAACTGTATATCTCTTAAATGTCAACATATACACAAGTGATTTAGTTTACGAAGATTTTTCAATACAGAGAACCTCGATCAGAGAGTAAAAATGGCGTAAGGTTAACAATGGTGTAAAATTAAAATGGGATATACCAGGCTAGGATTCGAGTTACAGGAACAACGGCCAAACCAACCACCCAAGAATGGAATCGTCGAGCGAAAATACTTGACAACCTCCTAGAAGCAGCTTTTCTTGCCACCAGACCTTCCTCCATCAATTAGGAATCTGATGCCGTCACTAAACACTTTCCTTAAATTGTAGCCATTTGTTGAGTGTTTTTTTTTTGGTGTCTAATCCGCATATATATCATCATTGCCCTTGATTTTCTTGACTATATATCTCTTAAATGTCAACATATACACGTGTGATTTAGTTTACGAGGATTTTTCAATGCCAAGAACCTCGATCAGAGAGTAAAAAAGGCGTAAGGTTCACAATGGTGTAAAATTAAAATGGGATATACCGGGCTAGGATTCGAGTTACCGGAACAAAGGCCAAACCAACCACCCAAGAATGGAATCTTCGAGCGAAAACACTTGACAACCTCCTAGAAGCAGCTTTTCTTGCCACCAGACCTTTCTCTATCAATTAGGAATCTGATGCCGTCACTAAACGCATTTCTTAAATTGTAACCATTTGTTGAGTTTTTTTTTTTTTGGTGTCTAATCCGCATATATCACTATTTCCCTTGATTTTCTTGACTGTATATCTCTTAAACGTCAACATATGCACGTGTGATTTAGTTTATGAAAATTTTTCAATGCCGAGAACCTCGATCAGAGAGTAAAAAAGGCGTAAGGTTCACAATGGTGTAAAATTAAAATGTGATATACCAGGCTAGGATTCGAGTTACAGGAACAGGGCCAAACCAACCACCCAAGAATGGAATCGTCGAGCGAAAACACTTGACAACCTCCTAGAAGCAGCTTTTCTTGCCACCAGACCTTTCTCCATCAATTAGGAATCTGATACCGTCACTAAACATATTCCTTAAATTGAAACCATTTCTAATCCGCATATATATCACCATTGCCCTTGATTTTCTTGACTGTATATCTCTTAAATGTCAACATATACACGTGTGATCTAGTTTACGCAGATTTTTCAATGCCGAGAACCTCGATCAGAGAGTAAAAAAGGCGTAAGGTTCACAATGGTGTAAAATTAAAACGGGATATACCAAGGCTAGGATTCGAGATACAGGAACAAGGGCCAAACCAACCACCCAAGAATGGAATCGTCGAGCGAAAACACTTGACAACCTCCTAGAAGCAGCTTTTCTTGCCACCAGACCTTCCTCCATCAATTAGGAATCTGATGCCGTCACTAAACACATTCCTTAAATTGTAGCCATTTGTTGAGTGTTTTTTTTTGTCTAATCCGCATATATATCTACATTGCCCTTGATTTTCTAGACTGTATATCTCTTAAATGTCAACATATACACGTGTGATTTAGTTTACGATGATTTTTCAATGCTGAGAACATCTATCAGAGAGTAAAAAAAGCGTAAGGTTCACAATGCTGTAAAATTAAAATGGGATATACCGAGCTTGGATTCGAGTTACAGGAACAAGGGCCAAACCAACCACCCAAGAATGGAATCGTCGAGCGAAAACACTTGACAACCTCCTAGAAGCAACTTTTCTTGCCACCAGGCATTTCTCTATCAATTAGAAATCTGATGCCGTCACTAAACACATTCCTTAATTTGTAGCCATTTGTTGATTGTTTTTTTTTTTTTTGTGGCTAATCCGCATATATATCACCATTGCCCTTGATTTTCTTGACTGTATATCTCTTAAATGTCAACATATACAGGTGTGATTTAGTTTACGCAGATTTTTCAATGCCGAGAACCTCGATCAGATAGTAAAAAAGGCGTAAGGTTCACAATGGTGTAAAACTAGAATGAGATATACCGGGCTAGGATTCGAGTTACAGGAACGAGGACCAAACCAACCACCCAAGAATGGAATCGTCGAGTGAAAACACATGACAACCTCCTAGAAGCAGCTTTTCTTGCCACCAGACCTTCCTCCATCAATTAGAAATCTGATGCCGTCACTAAACACATTCGTTAAATTGTAGCCATTTGTTGAGTGTTTTTTTTTTGTGTCTAATCCGCATACATATCACCATTGCCCTTGATTTTCTTGACTGTATATCTCTTAAATGTCAACATATACACGTATAATTTATTTTACAAAGATTTTTCAATGCCGAGAACCTCGATCAGAGAGTAAAAAACGCGTAAGGTTCACAACGGTGTAAAATTAAAATGGGATATAACGGGCCTGGATTCGAGTTACAGGAACAAGGGCCAAACCAAACACCCAAGAATGTAATCGTCGAGCGAAAACACTTGACAACCTCCTAGAAGCAGCTTTTCTAAACACCAGACCTTTCTCCATCAATTAGGAATCGGATGCCGTTACTAAACACATTCCTTAAATTGTAGCCATTTGTTGGGTTTTTTTTTTGTGTCTAATCCGCATAAATATCACCTTTGACCTTGATTTTCTTAACTGTATATCTCTTAAATGTCAACATATACACAAGTGATTTAGTTTACGAAGATTTTTCAATGCAGAGAACCTCGATCAGAGAGTAAAAATGGCGTAAGGTTAACAATGGTGTAAAATTAAAATGGGATATACCGGGCTAGGATTCGAGTTACAGGAACAACGGCCAAACCAACCACCCAAGAATGGAATCGTCTAGCGAAAACACTTGACAACCTCCTAGAAGCAGCTTTTCTTGCCACCAGACCTTTCTCCATCAATTAGGAATCTGATGCCATCACTAAACACATTCCTTAAATTGTAGCCATTTGTTGAGTGTTTTTTTTTTTGGGTCTAATTCGCATATATATCACCATTGCCCTTGATTTTCTTGACTGTATATCTCTTAAATGTCAACATATACACGTGTGATTTAGTTTACGAGGATTTTTCAATGCCGAGAATCTCGATCAGTGAGTAAAAAAGGCGTGAGGTTCACAATGGTGTAAAATTAAAATGGGATATACCGGGCAAGGATTCGAGGTACCGGAACAAGGGCCAAACCACCCACCGAAGAATGGAATCGTCGATCGAAAACACTTGACAACCTCCTAGAAGCAGCTTTTCTTGCCACCAGACCTTTCTCTATCAATTAGGAATCTGATGCCGTCACTAAACGTATTTCTTAAATTGTAGCCATTCGTTGAGTGTTTTTTTTTGTGTCTAATCCGCAGATATATCACCATTGCCCTTGATTTTTTTGACTGTATATCTCTTAAATGTCAACATATACACGTGTGATTTAGTTTACGAAGATTTTTCAATGCCGAGAACCTCGATCAGAGAATAAAAAAGGCGTACGGTTCACAATGGTGTAAAACTAGAATGGGATATACCGGGCTAGAATTCGAGTTACAGGAACAAGGGACAAACCAACCACCCAATAATGGAATCGTCGAGCGAAAACACTTGACAACCTCCTAGAAGCAGCTTTTCTTGCCACCAGACCTTTCTCTATCAATTAGGAATCTGATGCCATCACTAAACACATTCCTTAAATTGTAACCATTTGTTGAGTGGTTTCTTTTGTGTCTAATCCGCATATATATCACCATGTCCCTTGATTTTCTTGACTGTATATCTCTTAAATGTCAACATATACACGTGTGATTTAGTTTATGAAGATTTTTCAATGCCGAGAACCTCAATCAGAGAGTAAAAAAGGCGTAAGGTTCACAATGGTGTAAAATTAAAATGGGATATACCGGGCTAGAATTCGAGTTACAGGAAAAAGGGCTAAACCAACCACCGAAGAACGGAATCGTCAAGCAAAAATACATGACAACCTCCTAGAAGCAGCTTTTCTTGCCACCAGACCTTTCTCCAACAATTAGGAATCTGGTGCCGTCACTAAGCACATTCCTTAAATTGTAGCCATTTGTTGAGTGTTTTTTTTTGGTGTCTAATCCGCATATATATCACCATTGCTCGTGATTTTCTTGACTGTATATCTCTTAAATGTCAACATATACACGTGTGATAAAGTTTACGAAGATTTTTCAATTCCGAGAACCTCGATCAGAGAGTAAAAAAGGCGTAAGGTTCACAATGGTGTAAAAGTAAAATGAGATATACCGGGTTAGGATTCGAGTTACAGGAAAAAGGGCCAAACCAACCCCCCAAGAATGGAATCGTCGAGCGAAAACACTTGACAACCTCCTAGTAGCGGTTTTTCTTGCCACCAGACCTTTCTCCCTCAATTAGGAATCTGATGCCGTCGCTAAACACATTACTTAAATTGTAGCCATTTGTTGAGTGTTTTTTTTGTATCTAATCCGCATATATATCACCATTGCGCTTGATTTTCTTGACTGTATATATCTTAAATGTCAACGTATACACGTGTGATTTAGTTTACGAAGATTTTTCAATGCCGAGAACCTCGATCAGAGAGTAAAAAAGGCGTAAGGTTCACAATGGTGTAAAATTAAAATGGGATATACCGGGCTAGGATTCGAGTTACAGGAACAACGGCCAAACCAACCACCCTAGAATGGAATCGTCGAGCGAAAACACTTGACAACCTCCTAGAAGCACCTTTTCTTGCCACCAGCCTTTCTCCATCAATTAGGAATCTGACGCCGTCACTAAACACATTCCTTAAATTGTAGCCATTTGTTGAGTGTTTTTTTTTTGTGCCTAATCCGCATATATATCCCCATTGCCCTTGATTTTCTTGACTGTATATCTCTTAAATGTCAACATATACACGTGTGATTTAGTTTACGAAGATTTTTCAATTCCGAGAACCTCGATCAGAGAGAAAAAAAGGCGTAAGGTTCACAATGGTGTAAAATTAAAATGAGATATACCGGTCTAGGATTCGAGTTACAGGAACAAGGGCCAAACCAACCACCCAAGAATGGAATCGTCGAGCGAAAACACTTGACAACCTCCTAGAAGCAGCTTTTCTTGCCACCAGACCTTTTTCCATCAATTAGGAATCTGATGCCGTCACTAAACACATTCCTTAAATTGTAGCCATTTGTTGAGTGTTTTTTTTTTTGTGTCTAATCCGCTTATATATCACCATTGCCCTTGATTTTCTTGACTGTATATCTCTTTAATGTCAACATATACACGTGTGATTTAGTTTACGATGATTTTTCAATGCCGAGAACCTCGATCCGAGAGTAAAAAAGGCGTAAGGTTCACAATGGTGTAAAATTAAAATGGGATATACCGGGCTAGAATTCGAGTTACAGGAACAAGGGCCAAACCAACTACTGAAGAATGGAATCATCGAGCGAAAACACTTGACAACCTCCTAGAAGCAGCTTTTCTTGCCACCAGACATTTCTCCATCAATTAGGAATCTGATACCGTCACAAAACACATTCCTTAAATTGTAGCCATTTGCTGAGTGTGTTTTTTTGGTGTCTAGTCCGCATATATATCACCATTGCCCTTGATTTTCTTAACTGTATATCTCTTAAATGTCAACATATACACGTGTGATTTAGTTTACGAAGATTTTTCAATGCGGAGAACCTCGATCAGAGAGTAAAAAAGGCGTAAGGTTCACAATGGTGTAAAATTAAAATAGGATATTCCGGGCTAGGATTCGAGTTACAGGAAAAAGGGCAAAACCAACCAACCAAGAATGGAATCGTCGAGCGAAAACACTTGATAACCTCCTAGAAGCAGCTTTTCTTGCCCCCAGACCTTTCTCCATCAATTAGGAATCTGATGCCGTCATTAAACACAATCCTTAAATTGTATCCATTTGTTGAGTGTTTTTTTGTATCGAATCCGCATATATATCACCATTGCGCTTGATTTTCTTGACTGTATATATTTTAAATGTCAACGTATACACGTGTGATTTAGTTTACGAAATTTTTCAATGCCGAGATCCTCGATCAGAGAGTAAAAAAGGCGTAAGGTTCACAATGGTGTAAAATTAAAATGGGATATACCGGGCTAGGATTCGAGTTACAGGAACAAGGGCCAACCAACCACCCAAGAATGGAATCGTCGAGTGAAAACATTTCACAACCTCCTAGAAGCAGCTTTTCTTGCCACCAGACCTTCCTCCATCAATTAGGAATCTGATGTCGTCACTAAACACATCCCTTAAATTGTAGCCATTTGTTGAGTGTTTTTTTTTGTGTCTAATCCGCATATATATCAGCATTGCCCTTAATTTTCTTGACTGTATATCTCTTAAATGTCAACATATACACATATGATTTAGTTTACGAAGATTTTTCAATGCCGAGAACCTCGATCAGAGAGTAAAAAAGGTGTAAGGATCACAATGGTGTAAAATTAAAATGGGATATACCGGTCTAGGATTCGAGTTACAGGAACAAGGGCCAAACCAACCACCCAAGAATGGAATCGCCGAGCGAAAACACTTGACAACCTCCTAAAAGCAGCTTTTCTTCCCACCATACCTTCCTCCATCAATTAGGAATCTGATGTCATCACTAAACCCATTCCTTAAATTGTTGCCATTAGTTGAGTTTTTTTTTTGGTGTCTAATCCGCATTTATATCGCCAATGCCCTTGATTTTCTTGACAGTATATCTCTTAAATGTCAACATATACAGGTGTGATTTGGTTTACGAAGATTTTTCAATGCCGAGAACCTCGGTCAGAGTGTAAAAAGGGCGTAAGGTTCACAATGGTGTAAAATTAAAATAGGATATACCGGGCTAGGATTCGAGTTAGAGGAAAAAGGGCCAACCAACCACCCAAGAATGGAATCGTCGAGCGAAAACAATTGACAACCTCCTAGAAGCAGCTTTTCTTGCCACCAGACCTTTCTCCATCAATTAGGAATCTGATGCCGTCACTAAACACATTCCTTAAATTGTAGCCATTTGTTGAGTTTTTTTTTGTGTCTAATCCGCATATATATCACCATTGCCCTTGATTTTCTTGACTGTATATCTCTTAAATGTCAACATATACACGTATGATTTAGTTTACGAAGATTTTTCAATGCCGAGAACCTCGATCAGAGAGTAAAAAAGGCATAAGGTTCACAATGGTGTAAAATTAAAATGGGATATCCCGGGCTAGGATTCGAGTTACAGGAACAAGGGCCAAACCAACCACCCAAGAATGGAATCGTCGAGCGAAAACACTTGACAACCTCCTAGAAGCAGCTTTTCTTGCCACCAGACCTTTCTCCATCAATTAGGAATCTGATATCGTCACTAAACACATTCCTTAAATTGTAGTCATTTGTTGAGTGTTTTTTTTTTGTGTCTAATCCGCATATATATCACCATTGCCCTTAATTTTCTTCACTGTATATCTCTTAAATGTCAATATATACACGTGTGATTTAGTTTACGAAGATTTTTCAATGCCGAGAACCTCGATCAGAGAGTAAAAAGGGCGTAAGGTTCACAATGGTGTAAAATTAAAATAGGATATACCGGGCTAGGATTCGAGTTACAGGAACAAGGGCCAAACAAACCACCCAAGAATGGAATCGTCGAGAGAAAACACTTGACAACCTCTTAGAAGCAGCTTTTCTTGCCACTAGACCTTTCTCCATCATTTAGGAATTTGATGCCATCAATAAACAGATTCCTTAAATTGTAGCCATTTGTTGAGTGTTTTTTTTGTGTCTAATCCGCATATATATCACCATTGCCCTTGATTTTCTTGACTGTATATCTCTTAAATGTCAACATATACAGGTGTGATTTAGTTTACGAAGATTTTTCAATGCCAAGAACCACGATCAGAGAGTAAAAAGGGCGTAAGGTTCACAATGGTGTAAAATTAAAATAGGATATACCGGGTTAGGATTCGAGTTACAAGAAAAAGGGCCAAACCAACCACCCAAGAATGGAATCGTTGAGCTAAAACACTTGATAACCTCCTAGAAGCAGCTTTTCTTGCCACCAGACCTTTCTCCATAAATTACGAATCTGATGCCGTCATTAAACACATTCCTTAAATTGTAGCCATTTGTTGAGTGTTTTTTTTTTGTATCTAATCCGCATATATATCACCATTGCGCTTGATTTTCTTGACTGTATATATCTTAAATGTCAACGTATACACGGGTGATTTAGTTTACGAAGATTTTTCAATGCCGAGAACTTCGATCAGGGTGTAAAAAATGCGTAAGGTTCACAATGGTGTAAAATTAAAATGGGATATACCGGGCTAGGATTCGAGTTACAGGAACAAGGGCAAAACCAACCACCCAAGAATGGAATCGTCGAGCGAAAACACTTGACAACCTCCTAGAAGCATCTTTTCTTGCCACCAGACCTTTCTCCATCAATTAGGAGTCTGATGCCGTCACTAAACACATTCCTTAAATAGTAGCCATTTGTTGAGTGTTTTTTTTGTGTCTAATCCGCATATATATCACCATTGCCCTTGACTTTCTTGACTGTATATCTCTTAAATGTCAACATATACACGTATGATTTAGTTTGCGAAGATTTTTCAATGCCGAGAACCTCGATCAGAGAGTTAAAATGGCGTAAGGTTCATAATGGTGTAAAATTAAAATGGGATATACCGGGATAGGATTCGAGTTACAGGAACAATGGCCAAACCAACCACCCAAGAATGGAATCGTCGAACGAAAACACTTGACAACCTCCTAGAATCAGCTTTTCTTGCCACCAGACCTTCCTCCATCAATTTGGAATCTGATGCCGTCACTAAACACATTCCTTAAATTGTAGCCATTTGTTGAGTGTTTGTTTTTTTGGTGTCTAATCCGCATATATATCACCATTGCCCTTGATTTTCTTGACTGTATATCTCTTAAATGTCAACATATACACGTGTGATTTAGTTTACGATGATTTTTCAATGCTGAGAACCTCTATCAGAGAGTTAAAAAGGCGTAAGGTTCACAATGGTGTAAAATTAAAATGGGATATACCGAGCTTGGATTCGAGTTACAGGAACAAGGGCCAAACCAACCACCGAAGAATGGAATCGTCGAGCGAAAACACTTGACAACCTCCTAGAAGCAGCTTTTCTTGCCACCAAACCTTTCTCCATCAATTAGAAATCTGATGCCGTCAATAAACACATTTCTTAATTTGTAGCCATTTGTTGATTTTTTTTTTTTGTGGCTAATCCGCATATATATCACCATTGCCCTTGATTTTCTTGACTGTATATCTTTTAAATGTCAACATATATAGGTGTGATTTAGTTTACGCGGATTTTTCAATGCCGAGAACCTCGATCAGAGAGTAAAAAGGGCGTAAGGTTCACAATGGTGTAAAATTAAAATGGGATATACCGGGCTAGGATTCGAGTTACAGGAACAAGGGACAAACCAACCACCCAATAATGGAATCTTCGAGCAAAAACACTTGACAACCTCCTAGAAGCAGCTTTTCTTGCCATCAGACCTTTCTCCATCAATTAGGAATATGATGCCGTCACTAAACACATTCCTTAAATTGTAACCATTTGTTGAGTGGTTTTTTTGTGTCTAATCCGCATATATATCACCGTTGCCCTTGATTTTCTTGACTGTATATCTCTTAAATGTCAACATATAAACGTGTGATTTAGTTTACGAAGATTTTTCAATGCCGAGAACCTCGATCAGAGAGCAAAAAAGGCGTAAGGTTCACAATGGTGTAAAATTAAAATGGGATATACCGGGCAGGAATTCGAGTTACAGGAAAAAGGGCTAAACCAACCACCGAAGAATGGAATTGTCGAGCAAAAATACATGACAACCTCCAAGAAGCAGCTTTTCTTGCCACCAGACATTTCTCCATCAGTTAGGAATCTGATGCCGTCACTAAACACATTCCTTAAATTGTAGCCATTTGTTGAGTGTTTTTTTTTGGTGTCTAATCCGCATATATATCACCATTGCTCTTGATTTTCTTGACTATATATCTCTTAAATGTCAACATATACACGTGTGATAAAGTTTACGAAGATTTTTCAATGCCGAGACCCTCGATCAGAGAGTAAAAAAGGCGTAAGGTTCACAATGGTGTAAAATTAAAATGAGATATACCGGGCTAGGATTCGAGTTACAGGAAAAAGGGCCAAACCAACCCCCCAAGAATGGAATCGTCGAGCGAAAACACTTGACAACCTCCTATAAGAGGTTTTTCTTGCCACCAGAACTTTCTCCATCAATTAGGAATCTAATGCCATCGCTAAACACATTACTTAAATTGTAGCCATTTGTTGAGTGTTTTTTTTGTATCTAATCCGCATATATATCACCATTGTGCTTGATTTTCTTGACTGTATATCTCTTAAATGTCAACGTATACACGTGTGATTTAGTTTACGAAGATTTTTCAATGCCGAGAACCCCGATCAGAGAGTAAAAAAGGCGTAAGGTTCACAATGGTGTAAAATTAAAATGGGATATACCGGGCTAGGATTCGAGTTACAGGAACAACGGCCAAACCAACCACCCAAGAATGGAATCGTCGAGCGAAAACACTTGACAACCTCCTAGAAGCAGCTTTTCTTGCCACCAGACCTTTCTCCATCAATTAGGAATCTGATGCCGACACTAAACACATTCCTTAAATAGTAGCCATTTGTTGAGTGTTTTTTTTGTGTCTAATCCGCATATATATCACCATTGCCCTTGATTTTCTTGACTGTATATCTCTTAAATGTCAACATATACACGTATGATTTAGTTTGCGAAGATTTTTCAATGCCGAGAACCTCGATCAGAGAGTTAAAATGGCGTAAGGTTCATAATGGTGTAAAATTAAAATGGGATATACCGGGCTAGGATTCGAGTTACAGGAACAAGGGCCAAACCAACCACCCAATAATGGAATCGTCGAGCGAAAACACATGATAACCTCCTAGAAGCAGCTTTTCTTGCCACCAGACCTTTCTCCATCAATTAGGAATCTGATGCCGTCATTAAACACATTCCTTAAATTGTAGCCATTTGTTGAGTGTTTTTTTTTTATGTAATCCGCATATATATCACCATTGCGCTTGATTTTCTTGACTGTATATACCTTAAATGTCAACGTATACACGTGTGATTTAGTTTACGAAGATTTTTCAATGCCGAGATCCTCGATCAGGGAGTAAAAAAGGCGTAAGGTTCACAATGGTGTAAAATTAAAAAGGGATATACCGGGCTAGGATTCGAGTTACAGGAATAAGTGCCAAACCAACCACCCAAGAATGGAATCGTCGAGTGAAAACACTTGACAACCTCCTAGAAGCAGCTTTTCTTGCCACCAGACCTTTCTCCATCAATTAGGAATCTGATGTCGTCACTAAACACATTCCTTAAATTGTAGCCATTTGTTGAGTGTTTTTTTGTGTCTAATCCGCATATATATCTCCATTGCCCTTGATTTTCTTGACTGTATATCTCTTAAATGTCAACATATACACGTATGATTTAGTTTACGAAGATTTTTCAATGCCGAGAACGTCGATCAGAGAGTAAAAAAGGCGTAAAGTTCACAATGGTGTATAATTAAAATGGGATATACCGGGCTAGGATTCGAGTTACAGGAACAAGGGCCAAACCAACCACCCAAGAATGGAATCGTCGAGCGAAAACACTTGACAACCTCCTAGAAGCAGCTTTTCTTGCCACCAGACCTTTCTCCATCAATTAGGAATCTGATGTCATCACTAAACACATTCCTTAAATTGTAGCCATTTGTTGAGTGTTTTTTTTTTGTGTCTAATCCGCATTTATATCGCCATTGCCCTTGATTTTATTGACTGTATATCTCTTAAATGTCAACATATACTCGTCGACATTTACTTTACGAATATTTTTCAATGCCGAGAACCTCGATCAGGGAGTAAAAAAGGCGTAAGGTTCACAATAGTGTAAAATTATAATGGGATATATCGGGCTAGGATTCGAGTTACAGGAACAAAGGCAAAACCAACCACCCAAGAATGCAATCGTCGAGCGAAAACACTTGACAACCTCCTAGAAGCAGCTTTTCTTGCCACCAGACATTTCTCCATTAATTAGAAATCTGATGCCGTCACTAAACACATTCCTTTAATTGTAGCCATTTGTTGAGTGTTTTTTTTATGTAATCCGCATATATATCACCATTGCGCTTGATTTTCTTGACTGTATATACCTTAAATGTCAACGTATACACGTGTGATTTAGTTTACGAAGATTTTTCAATGCCGAGATCCTCGATCAGGGAGTAAAAAAGGCGTAAGGTTCACAATGGTGTAAAATTAAAAAGGGATATACCGGGCTAGGATTCGAGTTACAGGAACAAGTGCCAAACCAACCACCCAAGAATGGAATCGTCGAGTGAAAACACTTGACAACCTCCTAGAAGCAGCTTTTCTTGCCACCAGACCTTTCTCCATCAATTAGGAATCTGATGTCGTCACTAAACACATTCCTTAAATTGTAGCCATTTGTTGAGTGTTTTTTTGTGTCTAATCCGCATATATATCACCATTGCCCTTGATTTTCTTGACTGTATATCTCTTAAATGTCAACATATACACGTATGATTTAGTTTACGAAGATTTTTCAATGCCGAGAACGTCGATCAGAGAGTAAAAAAGGCGTAAAGTTCACAATGGTGTATAATTAAAATGGGATATACCGGGCTAGGATTCGAGTTACAGGAACAAGGGCCAAACCAACCACCCAAGAATGGAATCGTCGAGCGAAAACACTTGACAACCTCCTAGAAGCAGCTTTTCTTGCCACCAGACCTTTCTCCATCAATTGGGAATCTGATGTCATCACTAAACACATTCCTTAAATTGTAGCCATTTGTTGAGTGTTTTTTTTTTGTGTCTAATCCGCATTTATATCGCCATTGCCCTTGATTTTATTGACTGTATATCTCTTAAATGTCAACATATACTCGTCGACATTTACTTTACGAATATTTTTCAATGCCGAGAACCTCGATCAGGGAGTAAAAAAGCCGTAAGGTTCACAATAGTGTAAAATTATAATGGGATATACCGGGCTAGGATTCGAGTTACAGGAACAAAGGCTAAACCAACCACCCAAGAATGCAATCGTCGAGCGAAAACACTTGACAACCTCCTAGAAGCAGCTTTTCTTGCCACCAGACATTTCTCCATTAATTAGATATCTGATGCCGTCACTAAACACATTCCTTTAATTGTAGCCATTTGTTGAGTGTTTTTTTTTTGTGTCTAATCCGCATTTATATCACCATTGCCCTTGATTTTTTGACTATATCCGGGCTAGGATTCAAGTTACAGGAACAAGGGCCAAACAAACCACCCAAGAATGGAATCGTCGAGAGAAAACACTTGACAACCTCTTAGAAGCAGCTTTTCTTGCCACTAGACCTTTCTCCATCAATTAGGAATCTGATGCCATCAATAAACAGATTCCTTAAATTGTAGCCATTTGTTGAGTGTTTTTTTTTTGTGTCTAATCCGTATATATATCACCATTGCCCTTGATTTTCTTGAATGTATATCTCTTAAATGTCAACATATACAGGTGTGAATTAGTTTACGAAGATTTTTCAATGCCGAGAACTTCGATCAGGGTGTAAAAAATGCGTAAGGTTCACAATGGTGTAAAATTATAATGGGATATACCGGGCTAGGATTCGAGTTACAGGAACAAGGGCAAAACCAACCACCCAAGAATGGAATCGTCGAGCGAAAACACTTGACAACCTCCTAGAAGCATCTTTTCTTGCCACCAGACCTTTCTCCATCAATTAGGAATCTGATGCCGTCGCTAAACACATTCCTTAAATAGTAGCCATTTGTTGAGTGTTTTTTTTGTGTCTAATCCGCATATATATCACCATTGCCCTTGATTTTCTTGACTGTATATCTCTTAAATGTCAACATATACACGTATGATTTTGTTTGCGAAGATTTTTCAATGCCGAGAACCTCGATCAGAGATTTTAGATGGCGTAAGGTTCATAATGGTGTAAAATTAAAATGGGATATACCGGCTAGGATTCGAGTTACAGGAACAATGGCCAAACCAACCACCCAAGAATGGAATCGTCGAGCGAAAACACTTGACAACCTCCTAGAATCAGCTTTTCTTGCCACCAGACCTTCCTCCATCAATTAGGAATCTGATGCCGTCACTAAACACATTCCTTAAATTGTAGCCCTTTGTTGAGTGTTTGTTTGTTTTGGTGTCTAATCCGCATATATATCACCATTGCCCTTGATTTTCTTAACTGTATATCTCTTAAATGTCAACATATACACTTGTGATTTAGTTTACGATGATTTTTCAATGCTGAGAACCTCTATCAGAGAGTTAAAAAGGCGTAAGGTTCACAATGGTGTAAAATTAAAATGGGATATACCGAGCTTGGATTCGAGTTACAGGAACAAGGGCCAAACCAACCACCGAAGAATGGAATCGTCGAGCGAAAACCCTTGACAACCTCCTAGAAGCAGCTTTTCTTGCCACCAGACCTTTCTCCATCAATTAGAAATCTGATGCCGTCAATAAACACATTTCTTAATTTGTAGCCATTTGTTGATTTTTTTTTTTTGTGGCTAATCCGCATATATATCACCATTGCCCTTGATTTTCTTGACTGTATATCTTTTAAATGTCAACATATATAGGTGTGATTTAGTTTACGCAGATTTTTCAATGCCGAGAACCTCGATCAGAGAGTAAAAAGGGCGTAAGGTTCACAATGGTGTAAAATTAAAATGGGATATACCGGGCTTGGATTCGAGTTACAGGAACAAGGGACAAACCAACCACCCAATAATGGAATCTTCTAGCGAAAACACTTGACAACCTCCTAGAAGCAGCTTTTCTTGCCATCAGACCTTTCTCCATCAATTAGGAATCTGATGCCGTCACTAAACACATTCCTTAAATTGTAACCATTTGTTGAGTGGTTTTTTTGTGTCTAATCCGCATATATATCACCGTTGCCCTTGATTTTCTTGACTGTATATCTCTTAAATGTCAACATATACACGTGTGATTTAGTTTACGAAGATTTTTCAATGCCAAGAACCTCGATCAGAGAGCAAAAAAGGCGTAAGGATCACAATGGTGTAAAATTAAAATGGGATATACCGGGCAGGAATTCGAGTTACATGAAAAAGGGCTAAACCAACCACCAAAGAATGGAATTGTCGAGCAAAAATACATGACAACCTCCTAGAAGCAGCTTTTCTTGCCACCAGACATTTCTCCATCAATTAGGAATCTGATGCCGTCACTAAACACATTCCTTAAATTGTAGCCATTTGTTGAGTGTTTTTTTTTTTTTGGTGTCTAATCCGCATATATATCACCATTGCTCTTGATTTTCTTGACTGTATATCTCTTAAATGTCAACATATACACGTGTGATAAAGTTTACGAAGATTTTTCAATGCCGAGACCCTCGATCAGATAGTAAAAAAGGCGTAAGGTTCACAATGGTGTAAAATTAAAATGAGATATACCGGGCTAGGATTCGAGTTACAGGAAAAAGGGCCAAACCAACCCCCCAAGAATGGAATCGTCGAGCGAAAACACATGACAACCTCCTAGAAGCGGTTTTTCTTGCCACCAGACCTTTCTCCATCAATTAGGAATCTGATGCCGTCGCTAAACACATTACTTAAATTGTAGCCATTTGTTGAGTGTTTTTTTTTGTATCTAATCCGCATATATATCACCATTGCGCTTGATTTTCTTGACTGTATATCTCTTAAATGTCAACGTATACACGTGTGATTTAGTTTACGAAGATTTTTCAATGCCGAGAACCTCGATCAGATAGTAAAAAAGGCGTAAGGTTCACAATGGTGTAAAATTAAAATGGGATATACCGGGCTAGGATTCGAGTTACAGGAACAACGGCCAAACCAACCACCCAAGAATGGAATCGTCGAGCGAAAACACTTGACAACCTCCTAGAAGCAGCTTTTCTTGCCACCAGACCTTTCTCCATCAATTAGGAATCTGATGCCGACACTAAACACATTCCTTAAATAGTAGCCATTTGTTGAGTGTTTTTTTTGTGTCTAATCCGCATATATATCACCATTACCCTTGATTTTCATCACTGTATATCTCTTAAATGTCAACATATACACGTATGATTTAGTTTGCGAAGTTTTTTCAATGCCGAGAACCTCGATCAGAGAGTTAAAATGGCGTAAGGTTCATAATGGTGTAAAATTAAAATGGGATATACCGGGCTAGGATTCGAGTTACAGGAACAAGGGCCAAACCAACCACCCAAGAATGGAATTGTCGAGCGAAAACACTTGACAACCTCCTAGAAGCAGCTTTTCTTGCCACCAGACCTTTCTCCATCAATTAGGAATCTGATGTCGACACTAAACACATTCCTTAAATAGTAGCCACTTGTTGAGTGTTTTTTTTGTGTCTAATCCGCATATATATCACCATTACCCTTGATTTTCATCACTGTATATCTCTTAAATGTCAACATATACACGTGTGATTTAGTTTACGAAGATTTTTCAATGCCGAGAACCTCGATCATAGAGTAAAAATGGAGTAAGGTTCACAATGGTGTAAAAATAAATGGGATATACCGGGCTAGGATTCGAGTTACAGGAACAAGGGCGAAACCAACCGCCGAATAATGGAATCATCGAGCGAAAACACTTGACAACCTCCTAGAAGCAGCTTTTCTTGCCCCCAGACCTTTCTCCATCAATTAGGAACCTGATGCCGTCACTAAGCACATTCCTTAAATTGTAGCCATTTGTTGAGTGTTTTTTTGTATCTAATCCGCATATATATCACCATTACCCTTGATTTTCATGACTGTATATCTCTTAAATGTCAACATATACAGGTGTGATTTAGTTTACGAAGATTTTTCAATGTCGAGAACCTCGATCAGAGAGTAAAAAAGGCGTAAGTTTCACAATGGTGTAAAATTAAAATAGGATCTACCGGGCTAGGATTCGAGTTACAGGAAAAAGGGCCAAACCAACCACCCAAGAATGGAATCGTCGAGCGAAAACACTTGATAACCTCCTAGAAGCAGCTTTTCTTGCCACCAGACCTTTCTCCATCAATTAGGAATCTGATGCCGTCATTAAACACATTCCTTAAATTGTAGCCATTTGTTGAGTGTTTTTTTTATGTAATCCGCATATATATCACCATTGCGCTTGATTTTCTTGACTGTATATACCTTAAATGTCAACGTATACACGTGTGATTTAGTTTACGAAGATTTTTCAATGCCGAGATCCTCGATCAGGGAGTAAAAAAGGCGTAAGGTTCACAATGGTGTAAAATTAAAAAGGGATATACCGGGCTAGGATTCGAGTTACAGGAACAAGTGCCAAACCAACCACCCAAGAATGGAATCGTCGAGTGAAAACACTTGACAACCTCCTAGAAGCAGCTTTTCTTGCCACCAGACCTTTCTCCATCAATTAAGAATCTGATGTCGTCACTAAACACATTCCTTAAATTGTAGCCATTTGTTGAGTGTTTTTTTGTGTCTAATCCGCATATATATCACCATTGCCCTTGATTTTCTTGACTGTATATCTCTTAAATGTCAACATATACACGTATGATTTAGTTTACGAAGATTTTTCAATGCCGAGAACCTCGATCAGAGAGTAAAAAAGGCGTAAAGTTCACAATGGTGTATAATTAAAATGGGATATACCGGGCTAGGATTCGAGTTACAGGAACAAGGGCCAAACCAACCACCCAAGAATGGAATCGTCGAGCGAAAACACTTGACAACCTCCTAGAAGCAGCTTTTCTTGCCACCAGACCTTTCTCCATCAATTAGGAATCTGATGTCATCACTAAACACATTCCTTAAATTGTAGCCATTTGTTGAGTGTTTTTTTTGTGTCTAATCCGCATTTATATCGCCATTGCCCTTGATTTTATTGACTGTATATCTCTTAAATGTCAACATATACTCGACGACATTTACTTTACGAATATTTTTCAATGCCGAGAACCTCGATCAGGGAGTAAAAAAGGCGTAAGGTTCACAACAGTGTAAAATTATAATGGGATATACCGGGCTAGGATTCGAGTTACAGGAACAAAGGCTAAACCAACCACCCAAGAATGCAATCGTCGAGTGAAAACACTTGACAACCTCCTAAAAGCAGCTTTTCTTGCCACCAGACATTTCTCCATTAATTAGAAATCTGATGCCGTCACTAAACACATTCCTTTAATTGTAGCCATTTGTTGAGTGTTTTTTTTTTTTGTGTCTAATCCGCATATATATCACCATTGCCCTTGATTTTCTTGACTGTATATCTCTTAAATGTCAACATATACAGGTGTGATTTAGTTTACGAAGATTTTTCAATGCCGAGAACCTCGATCAGAGAGTAAAAAGGGCGTAAGGTTCACAATGGTGTAAAATTAAAATAGGATATACCGGGCTAGGATTCGAGTTAGAGGAAAAAGTGGCAAACCAACCACCCAAGAATGGAATCGTCGAGCGAAAACACTTGATAACCTCCTAGAAGCAGCTTTTCTTGCCACCAGACCTTTCTCCATAAATTAGGAATCTGATGCTGTCATTAAACACATTCCATAAATTGTAGCCATTTGTTAAGTGTTTTTTTTTGTATCTAATCCGCATATATATCACCATTGCGCTTGATTTTCTTAACTGTATATATCTTAAATGTCAACGTATACACGTGTGATTTAGTTTACGAAGATTTTTCAATGCCGAGAACCTCGATCAGAGAGTAAAAAGGGCGTAAGGTTCACAATGGTGTAAAATTAAAATGGGATATACCGGGCTTGGATTCGAGTTACAGGAACAAGGGACAAACCAACCACCCAATAATGGAATCTTCTAGCGAAAACACTTGACAACCTCCTAGAAGCAGCTTTTCTTGCCATCAGACCTTTCTCCATCAATTAGGAATCTGATGCCGTCACTAAACACATTCCTTAAATTGTAACCATTTGTTGAGTGGTTTTTTTGTGTCTAATCCGCATATATATCACCGTTGCCCTTGATTTTCTTGACTGTATATCTCTTAAATGTCAACATATACACGTGTGATTTAGTTTACGAAGATTTTTCAATGCCAAGAACCTCGATCAGAGAGCAAAAAAGGCGTAAGGATCACAATGGTGTAAAATTAAAATGGGATATACCGGGCAGGAATTCGAGTTACATGAAAAAGGGCTAAACCAACCACCAAAGAATGGAATTGTCGAGCAAAAATACATGACAACCTCCTAGAA
This sequence comes from Helianthus tuberosus, assembly GCA_030545235.1. Taxonomy (NCBI): domain Eukaryota; kingdom Viridiplantae; phylum Streptophyta; class Magnoliopsida; order Asterales; family Asteraceae; genus Helianthus; species Helianthus tuberosus. Next base: position 48,272,480 of record CM060449.1, on the reverse strand, counting down.
GCAGCTTTTCTTGCCACCAGACATTTCTCCATCAATTAGGAATCTGATGCCGTCACTAAACACATTCCTTAAATTGTAGCCATTTGTTGAGTGTTTTTTTTTTTTTGGTGTCTAATCCGCATATATATCACCATTGCTCTTGATTTTCTTGACTGTATATCTCTTAAATGTCAACATATACACGTGTGATAAAGTTTACGAAGATTTTTCAATGCCGAGACCCTCGATCAGATAGTAAAAAAGGCGTAAGGTTCACAATGGTGTAAAATTAAAATGAGATATACCGGGCTAGGATTCGAGTTACAGGAAAAAGGGCCAAACCAACCCCCCAAGAATGGAATCGTCGAGCGAAAACACATGACAACCTCCTAGAAGCGGTTTTTCTTGCCACCAGACCTTTCTCCATCAATTAGGAATCTGATGCCGTCGCTAAACACATTACTTAAATTGTAGCCATTTGTTGAGTGTTTTTTTTTGTATCTAATCCGCATATATATCACCATTGCGCTTGATTTTCTTGACTGTATATCTCTTAAATGTCAACGTATACACGTGTGATTTAGTTTACGAAGATTTTTCAATGCCGAGAACCTCGATCAGATAGTAAAAAAGGCGTAAGGTTCACAATGGTGTAAAATTAAAATGGGATATACCGGGCTAGGATTCGAGTTACAGGAACAACGGCCAAACCAACCACCCAAGAATGGAATCGTCGAGCGAAAACACTTGACAACCTCCTAGAAGCAGCTTTTCTTGCCACCAGACCTTTCTCCATCAATTAGGAATCTGATGCCGACACTAAACACATTCCTTAAATAGTAGCCATTTGTTGAGTGTTTTTTTTGTGTCTAATCCGCATATATATCACCATTACCCTTGATTTTCATCACTGTATATCTCTTAAATGTCAACATATACACGTATGATTTAGTTTGCGAAGTTTTTTCAATGCCGAGAACCTCGATCAGAGAGTTAAAATGGCGTAAGGTTCATAATGGTGTAAAATTAAAATGGGATATACCGGGCTAGGATTCGAGTTACAGGAACAAGGGCCAAACCAACCACCCAAGAATGGAATTGTCGAGCGAAAACACTTGACAACCTCCTAGAAGCAGCTTTTCTTGCCACCAGACCTTTCTCCATCAATTAGGAATCTGATGTCGACACTAAACACATTCCTTAAATAGTAGCCACTTGTTGAGTGTTTTTTTTGTGTCTAATCCGCATATATATCACCATTACCCTTGATTTTCATCACTGTATATCTCTTAAATGTCAACATATACACGTGTGATTTAGTTTACGAAGATTTTTCAATGCCGAGAACCTCGATCATAGAGTAAAAATGGAGTAAGGTTCACAATGGTGTAAAAATAAATGGGATATACCGGGCTAGGATTCGAGTTACAGGAACAAGGGCGAAACCAACCGCCGAATAATGGAATCATCGAGCGAAAACACTTGACAACCTCCTAGAAGCAGCTTTTCTTGCCCCCAGACCTTTCTCCATCAATTAGGAACCTGATGCCGTCACTAAGCACATTCCTTAAATTGTAGCCATTTGTTGAGTGTTTTTTTGTATCTAATCCGCATATATATCACCATTACCCTTGATTTTCATGACTGTATATCTCTTAAATGTCAACATATACAGGTGTGATTTAGTTTACGAAGATTTTTCAATGTCGAGAACCTCGATCAGAGAGTAAAAAAGGCGTAAGTTTCACAATGGTGTAAAATTAAAATAGGATCTACCGGGCTAGGATTCGAGTTACAGGAAAAAGGGCCAAACCAACCACCCAAGAATGGAATCGTCGAGCGAAAACACTTGATAACCTCCTAGAAGCAGCTTTTCTTGCCACCAGACCTTTCTCCATCAATTAGGAATCTGATGCCGTCATTAAACACATTCCTTAAATTGTAGCCATTTGTTGAGTGTTTTTTTTATGTAATCCGCATATATATCACCATTGCGCTTGATTTTCTTGACTGTATATACCTTAAATGTCAACGTATACACGTGTGATTTAGTTTACGAAGATTTTTCAATGCCGAGATCCTCGATCAGGGAGTAAAAAAGGCGTAAGGTTCACAATGGTGTAAAATTAAAAAGGGATATACCGGGCTAGGATTCGAGTTACAGGAACAAGTGCCAAACCAACCACCCAAGAATGGAATCGTCGAGTGAAAACACTTGACAACCTCCTAGAAGCAGCTTTTCTTGCCACCAGACCTTTCTCCATCAATTAAGAATCTGATGTCGTCACTAAACACATTCCTTAAATTGTAGCCATTTGTTGAGTGTTTTTTTGTGTCTAATCCGCATATATATCACCATTGCCCTTGATTTTCTTGACTGTATATCTCTTAAATGTCAACATATACACGTATGATTTAGTTTACGAAGATTTTTCAATGCCGAGAACCTCGATCAGAGAGTAAAAAAGGCGTAAAGTTCACAATGGTGTATAATTAAAATGGGATATACCGGGCTAGGATTCGAGTTACAGGAACAAGGGCCAAACCAACCACCCAAGAATGGAATCGTCGAGCGAAAACACTTGACAACCTCCTAGAAGCAGCTTTTCTTGCCACCAGACCTTTCTCCATCAATTAGGAATCTGATGTCATCACTAAACACATTCCTTAAATTGTAGCCATTTGTTGAGTGTTTTTTTTGTGTCTAATCCGCATTTATATCGCCATTGCCCTTGATTTTATTGACTGTATATCTCTTAAATGTCAACATATACTCGACGACATTTACTTTACGAATATTTTTCAATGCCGAGAACCTCGATCAGGGAGTAAAAAAGGCGTAAGGTTCACAACAGTGTAAAATTATAATGGGATATACCGGGCTAGGATTCGAGTTACAGGAACAAAGGCTAAACCAACCACCCAAGAATGCAATCGTCGAGTGAAAACACTTGACAACCTCCTAAAAGCAGCTTTTCTTGCCACCAGACATTTCTCCATTAATTAGAAATCTGATGCCGTCACTAAACACATTCCTTTAATTGTAGCCATTTGTTGAGTGTTTTTTTTTTTGTGTCTAATCCGCATATATATCACCATTGCCCTTGATTTTCTTGACTGTATATCTCTTAAATGTCAACATATACAGGTGTGATTTAGTTTACGAAGATTTTTCAATGCCGAGAACCTCGATCAGAGAGTAAAAAGGGCGTAAGGTTCACAATGGTGTAAAATTAAAATAGGATATACCGGGCTAGGATTCGAGTTAGAGGAAAAAGTGGCAAACCAACCACCCAAGAATGGAATCGTCGAGCGAAAACACTTGATAACCTCCTAGAAGCAGCTTTTCTTGCCACCAGACCTTTCTCCATAAATTAGGAATCTGATGCTGTCATTAAACACATTCCATAAATTGTAGCCATTTGTTAAGTGTTTTTTTTTGTATCTAATCCGCATATATATCACCATTGCGCTTGATTTTCTTAACTGTATATATCTTAAATGTCAACGTATACACGTGTGATTTAGTTTACGAAGATTTTTCAATGCCGAGAACCTCGATCAGAGAGTAAAAAGGGCGTAAGGTTCACAATGGTGTAAAATTAAAATAGGATATACCGGGCTAGGATTCGAGTTAGAGGAAAAAGTGGCAAACCAACCACCCAAGAATGGAATCGTCGAGCGAAAACACTTGATAACCTCCTAGAAGCAGCTTTTCTTGCCACCGGACCTTTCTCCATAAATTAGGAATCTGATGCTGTCATTAAACACATTCCATAAATTGTAGCCATTTGTTAAGTGTTTTTTTTTGTATCTAATCCGCATATATATCACCATTGCGCTTGATTTTCTTAACTGTATATATCTTAAATGTCAACGTATACACGTGTGATTTAGTTTACGAAGATTTTTCAATGCCGAGAACCTCGATCAGAGAGTAAAAAAGGCGTAAGGTTCACAATGGTGTAAAATTAAAATGAGATATACCGGGCTAGGATTCGAGTTACAGGAACAAGGGCCAAACCAACCACCGAAGAATGAAATCATCAAGCGAAAACACTTGACAACCTCCTAGAAGCAGCTTTTCTTGCCACCAGAACTTTCTCCATCAATTAGGAATCTGATGCCGTCACAAAACCCATTCCTTAAATTGTAGCCATTTGCTGAGTGTTTTTTTTTTTTTTGGTGTCTAACCCGCATATATATCACCATTGCCCTTGATTTTCTTGACTGTATATCTCTTAAATGTTAACATATACACGTGTGATTTAGTTTACGAAGATTTTTAAATTCCGAGAACCTCGATTAGAGAGAAAAAAAGGCGTATGGTTCACAATGGTGTAAAATTAAAATGAGATATACCGGTCTAGGATTCGAGTTACAGGAACAATGGCCAAACCAACCACCCAAGAATTAAATCGTCGAGCGAAAACACTTGACAACCTCCTAGAAGCAGCTTTTCTTGCCACCAGACCTTTTTCCATCAATTAGGAATCTGATGCCGTCACAAAACACTTTCCTTAAATTGTAGCCATTTGTTGAGTGTTTTTTTTGGTGTCTAATCCGCATATATATCACCATTGCCCTTGATTTTCTTGACTGTATATCTCTTAAATGTCAACATATACACGTGTGATTTAGTTTACGAAGATTTTTCAATGCCGAGAACCTCGATCAGAGAGTAAAAAAGGCGTAAGGTTCACAATGGTGTAAAATTAAAATGAGATATACCGGGCTAGGATTCGAGTTACAGGAGCAAGGGCCAAACCAACCACCGAAGAATGGAATCATCGAGCGAAAACACTTGACAACCTCCTAGAAGCAGCTTTTCTTGCCACCAGACCTTTCTCCATCAATTAGGAATCTGATGCCGTCACAAAACACATTCCTTAAATTGTTGCTAGTTGCTGAGTGTGTTTTTTTGGTGTCTAGTCCGCATATATATCACCATTTCCCTTGATTTTCTTGACTGTATATCTCTTAAATGTCAACATATACACGTGTGATTTAGTTTACGAAGATTTTTCAATGCCGAGAACCTCGATCAGAGAGTAAAAAAGGCGTAAGGTTCACAATGGTGTAAAATTAAAATAGGATATACCGGGCTAGGATTCGAGTTACAGGAAAAAGGGCAAAACCAACCAACCAAGAATGGAATCGTCGAGCGAAAACACTTGATAACCTCCTAGAAGCAGCTTTTCTTGCCCCCGGACCTTTCTCCATCAATTAGGAATCTGATGCCGTCATTAAACACAATCCTTAAAATGTATCCATTTGTTGAGTGTTTTTTTGTATCTAATCTGCATATATATCACCATTGCGCTTGATTTTCTTGAATGTATATATCTTAAATGTCAACGTATACACGTGTGATTTAGTTTACGAAGATTTTTCAATGCCGAGATCCTCGATCAGAGAGTAAAAAAGGCGTAAGGTTCACAATGGTGTAAAATTAAAATGGGATATACCGGGCTAGGATTCGAGTTACAGGAACAAGGGCCAAACCAACCATCCAAGAATGGAATCGTCGAGTGAAAACACTTGACAACCTCCTAGAAGCAGTTTTTCTTGCCACCAGACCTTCCTCCATCAATTAGGAATCTGATGTCGTCACTAAACACATTCCTTAAATTGTTGCCATTTGTTGAGTGTTTTTTTTGTGTCTAATCCGCATTTATATCACCATTGCCCTTGATTTTCTTGACTGTATATCTCTTAAATGTCAACATATACACGTATGATTTAGTTTACGAAGATTTTTCAATGCCGAGAACCTCGATCAGAGAGTAAAAAAGGCGTAAGGTTCACAATGGTGTAAAATTAAAATGGGATATACCGGGCTAGGATTCGAGTTACAGGAATAAGGGCCAAACCAACCACCCAAGAATGGAATCGTCGAGCGAAAACACTTGACAACCTCCTAGATGCAGCTTTTCTTGTCACCAGACCTTTCTCCATCAATTAGGAATCTGATGTCATCACTAAACACATTCCTTAAATTGTTGCCATTAGTTGAGTGTTTTTTTTGTGTCTAATCCGCATTTATATCGCCATTGCCCTTGATTTTCTTGACTGTATATCTCTTAAATGTCAACATATACAGGTGTGATTTGGTTTACGAAGATTTTTCAATGCCGAGAACCTGGGTCAGAGAGTAAAAAGGGCGTAAGGTTCACAATGGTGTAAAATTAAAATAGGATATACCGGGCTAGGATTCGAGTTACAGGAAAAAGGGCCAAACCAACCACCCAAGAATGGAATCGTCGAGCGAAAACACTTGACAACCTCCTAGAAGCAGCTTTTCTTGCCACCAGACCTTTCTCCATCAATTAGGAATCTGATGTCGTCACTAAACACATTCCTTAAATTGTAGCCATTTGTTGAGTGTTTTTTTATGTCTAATCCGCATATATATCACCATTGCCCTTGATTTTCTTAACTGTATATCTCTTAAATGTCAACATATACACGTATGATTTAGTTTACGAAGATTTTTCAATGCCGAGAACCTCGATCAGAGAGTAAAAAAGGCGTAAGGTTCACAATGGTGTAAAATTAAAATGGGATATACCGGGCTAGGATTCGAGTTACAGGAATAAGGGCCAAACCAACCACCCAAGAATGGAATCGTCGAGCGAAAACACTTGACAACCTCCAAGAAGCAGCTTTTCTTGCCACCAGACCTTTCTCCATCAATTAGGAATCTGATATCGTCACTAAACACATTCCTTAAATTGTTGTCATTTGTTGAGTGTTTTTTTTGTGTCTAATCCGCATATATATCACCATTGCCCTTAATTTTCTTGACTGTATATCTCTTAAATGTCAATATATACACGTGTGATTTAGTTTATGAAGATTTTTCAATGCCGAGAACCTCGATCAGAGAGTAAAAAGGGCGTAAGGTTCACAATGGTGTAAAATTAAAATAGGATATACCGGGCTAGGATTTGAGTTACAGGAACAAGGGCCAAACATACCACCCAATAATGGAATCGTCGAGAGAAAACACTTGACAACCTCTTAGAAGCAGCTTTTCTTGCCACTAGACCTTTATCCATCAATTAGGAATCTGATGCCATCAATAAACAGATTCCTTAAATTGTAGCCATTTGTTGAGTGTTTTTTTTTTTGTGTCTAATCCGCATATATATCACCATTGCCCTTGATTTTCTTGACTGTATATCTCTTAAATGTCAACATATACAGGTGTGACTTAGTTTACGAAGATTTTTCAATGCCGAGAACCTCGATCAGAGAGTAAAAAGGGCGTAAGGTTCACAATGGTGTAAAATTAAAATAGGATATACCGGGCTAGGATTCGAGTTACAAGAAAAAGGGCCAAGCCAACCACCCAAGAATGGAATCGCCGAGCGAAAACACTTGATAACCTCCTAGAAGCAGCTTTTCTTGCCACCAGACCTTTCTCCATAAATTAGGAATCTGATGCCATCATTAAACACATTCCTTAAATTGTAGCCATTTGTTGAGTGTTTTTTTTTGTATCTAATCCGCATATATATCACCATTGCGCTTGATTTTCTTGACTGTATATATGTTAAATGTCAACGTATACACGTGTGATTTAGTTTACGAAGATTTTTCAATGCCGAGAACCTCGATCAGGGTGTTAAAAATACGTAAGGTTCACAATGGTGTAAAATTAAAATGAGATATACCGGGCTAGGATTCGAGTTACAGGAACAAGGGCAAAACCAACCACCCAAGAATGGAATCGTCGAGCGAAAACACTTGACAACCTCCTAGAAGCAGTTTTTCTTGCCACCAGACCTTTCTCCTTCAATTAGGAATCTGATGCCGTCACTAAACACATTCCTTAAATAGTAGCCATTTGTTGAGTGTTTTTTTTTTTTTTTGTGTCTAATCCGCATATATATCACCATTGCCCTTGATTTTCTTGACTGTATATCTCTTAAATGTAAACATATAAATGTATGATTTAGTTTGCGAAGATTTTTCAATGCCGAGAACCTCGATCAGAGAGTTAAAATGGCGTAAGGTTCATAATGGTGTAAAATTAAAATGGGATATACCGGGCAAGGATTCGAGTTACAGGAACAAGGGCCAAACCAACCACCCAAGAATGGAATCGTCGAGCGGAAACACTTGACAACCTCCTAGAAGCACCTTTTCTTGCCACCAGACCTTTCTCCATTAATTAGGAATCTGATGCCGTCACTAAACACATTCCTTAAATTGCAGCCATTTGTTGAGTGTTTTTTTTGTATCTAATCCGCATATATATCACCATTGCGCTTGATTTTCTTGACTGTATATATCTTAAATGTCAACGTATACACGTGTGATTTAGTTTACGAAGATTTTTCAATGCCGAGAACCTCGATCAGGGTGTAAAAAAGGCGTAAGGTTCACAATGCTGTAAAATTAAAATGGGATATATCGGGCTAGGATTCGAGTTACAGGAACAAGGGCCAAACCAACCACCCAAAAATGGAATCATCGAGCGAAAACACTTGACAACCTCCTAGAAGCAGCTTTTCTTGCCACCAGACTTTTCTCCATCAATTAGGAATCTGATCCCGTCACTAAACACATTCCTTAAATTGTAGCCATTTGTTGAGTGTTTTTTTTCGTCTAATCCGCATATATATCACCATTGCCCTTGATTTTCTTGACTGTATATCTCTTAAATGTCAACATATACACGTATGATTTAGTTTTCAAAGATTTTTCAATGCCGAGAACCTCGATCAGAGAGTAAAAAAGGCGTAAGGTTCACAATGGTGTAAAATTAAAATGGGATATACCGGGCTAGGATTCGAGTTACAGGAACAAGGGCCAAACCTGTAAGGACTCTCAAAAATGTCATAAACCAACCCACAATTGGTAACCCGAACCTCTGAAACCATACTATGTATGAAAAACAAAGAAAACCAGAAATATGGTTCTCAGGCGGGCCGCGTAAGAGATAAGCTTATCTTACGCGGGCCGCGTCAAACTTGTGTTGACCGGATAAGTGTTCCGGAGCCACGTAGCGACCACCTGGCTAACCTACTTGTGACTGGTCAAGCCTATTCGTAGACTGGGCGGCCACGCTGGCCGCGTAAGATGTATGGGATGGGTTACGCGGGCCGCGTAAGGCCCTAATTTTACCTACAAATAGCCTGTCACTTGCACAATCCACTGGTGTCAAAATCTTTTCGTAAAAACGAATTGATGGCACTTTGAAGTCGAAAATAGTAATTAATTAGCGAGGCACTGCTCCAATACTGGGTATTAACTCGATCGCTATTACGATTCAATGTCTGATTGATTAAACTATCCAATGGATGTTTAAGTGCTGCCCACATTAGGGTTTATGCTTTATCATTCGTTGTTAATTCAATGGATGTTTAAGTATCGCACTTTGTCATTCGTTGTGAAGGTTTTAATCTCGTGAGTTATCGTAAATGCTGTATTAAGTTACTAACCGAGTTGTGTGCATGTAATTAATTTAGGTTAAAAGGCTAATCAGTAGGCTAGGCTCTGCTCAAATTAAATCTGCAATGTGAGTCATTCTCTTTTTATCAAGTTACTTTCAAAATCAAGTTTATTTTCAAGGTTATAATTACAGGGATTAAGTTTATGTAATCACCAAATTACAGCCAGTATGTGGGGTTTTGTATACATTACTTGATAATCTTTGCCATTGGACAAACGGGTGGCCAATGGTGATATGACCATAGTCACAGATCCGGTCGAGTGACAAATAATGTGGGCAGTTGGTTGATATCTGAAACATTGTAATCTCCCTTAATACTGTAAATTATAACAAACGAGTCGTTTTCATAAAAAGAATGATTCACCAGTATTTCCCGCTGACAAAAACCTTTTTCAAACATGTTTCAGGTGATCTGTTGTGATCCAAGAAAAGTGTCGTGAAGCACTACAAGCTTAAGGAAGTGGCTCAATATAAAATAAAGAAACATGTATTGTAAAATAAAGATTTCTCCGTGAAATCTTATGATTGTAAATTACTGGGTTTTATCCCGAGTTGTGAAATAAAATAATCGGGAAAATTGCAGTTTAAAAAAAAAAGATCCTGATGAAAACTTCCGCTGTTAAATAAATACCACGGGATTTTCTGTCCCGCAGCTCCTGAAACGGGTCAAACCGGGTCGGGGGCCGTGACAGAAAAAGGTGGTATCAGAGCCACTGATTTAAGCCTATTAAGTATTTAGAAAATACTTAATTTTACTGATTGCCAATTTTGTAATTATGTGTTTTATTATTTGAGTATTTGTGTACAGTATGGGTAAGCAAAAGCTGTCAAACATCTACTTAAATTAAATAGGTCATCCAACGAGAAGGGAAGTTCATCCCAAACCAAATCCTCAAATCACTCCGTAATTCCTGAAGAAGGAATATTTGTGCGAAAGGCACAATATGAGGAACCACTTTCTCCTAATAAAAGAAGTTTGATTATTAGGAAAAGTCAGGAGAAAATAAAGAAATTCCGAGAAAAGAAGATTAAACAGGAAACCCAAGAATTAACCAGTAAAACACCTTGGGAAGACAAGTTAGATGAAAAATGGGCAGATCTCTATATGCTAGCCACTGTAGCAGTAAATGCTAATTTTTAAATATTTTGACTCAAGTTTTAGCAACCTTATTACCTACAACCCAGAAACCTTTTCTAGTAAATTAATAAATCTACAGTAACTCTAGTGTGTTTTAAAATTTCAGTGTTTGTAGTCACATGGTATGCAATAATATTTTAAGGTTTTCTATGAAATTTTGTTATAAAATTTTAACTTAGTAATTGTGTATATTTTGCATAACAGCATGAGTGACTTGTCTGACGCCCTTCAGAATTTAAATCTCTATCCGGTAAGAATAGAGGTTTCCAGATATTTCAATAGGTATATACCAGATATAGAAGAACCTATTGAATTCAATGCTCCACCTCCAGAGAAACCCAAGCCCAAGAAAAGGAGGAGATTCGTGGGATGGAGACGTGTGCGTAGAAGGAAACCCGTTACTAGAAAGATTCCCAAAATAGAAAATCCTTTAGATAAAGGGAAGGGAATTGAAGTCGGGGAAGAGTCTAGGCAGATGGGAATACAATTTGAAGAATATTCTAAGCAAATAGAAATGGAGATTGGAGAAGGTTCTAAACAAACCCAGATAGAAACTTGAGAAAGCTCTAAGCAAACCCAGGAAATGACATTACAGGAGGAGCTAGATTTTATATTGGTAAGCTGTGATACTATTAAGCCTGTCAATAAAAATGTTTTTACTCATCCTATTGAAACCCAACTTCCAATGAATTTGGAACCAGCAATCCCAGAACCTATAATCCACACCCAACCTTTAGGAATGGACGAGTGGTGGACGAATGATTGGTAGTTCCAAAACCTGCTCAACAGTCCTTATTCCTTTCTTCCTCAATTCGACCCAGAACCTATACCTAATCCACCTATGAGCAATGAGAATTTAGCTGAACTCCGCCACTTTGGCGAGGAGTTAATGGATGCAGGAAATAGGATCAGGAAAGTAGGAGAACAGATCTCCTGGAAGTACGATGAGAGGGAGCGCTGTTATTAAAATATCAGCTGAAGAGGGATAAGGGGTTTATGAGATTGTGGCTGTATAATAGCAATAATAATATAATCATGTGAAATAACCTAAAATAAAACTTTGTAAGATAATGGTGTGTATTGATGCATACTATTAAATATAAATGGAAATCGAGAAATCGATAGTTTTGACTATATATGTGTATTTGAAAATTTTATGATTGTTTTAATTGATATTAATTGATACTAATAGATTATATATATATATATCAGATGGAAAACGCTAATAACGAACCAGTTAATGAGGTTAATCAATCTGAGCAACACCCGGAGGATCAATTTCTAAATAGGCAAGATATAGAAAATATCGTTGCTCAAGGGATAGCCAACGCTATTCCAGCAATAGTTGCTGCTGTTAGAAATCCAATCGAACCTCAACAAATCATTCCTAGCAAACGTATTTCTGAAGATAACTTCAGTAATAGCGTAAATGGAGGCGGTAATCATACTAATCACGATAATAATCCACGGCAGGCTCCGCTCCCTAAGAAAATGAAAGCTGCAACGCCTGGTTGCACTTATAAAGATTTTCTTGCTTGCAAACCCGCTGAATTTGCAAGCAATGAAGGAGCGACTGCGGCACTGCGTTGGTTAGAAAAAACCGAGGCAGTAATTACCATAAGCAAATGTGACAAGGACGATCAGGTCATGTACGCGTCAAACCTTTTTAAGGAAGGGGCGCTAGAATGGTGGAACACGGTGTTACAAGCAAAAGGAAGGATGATGGCGTACGCTATGAATTGGGAAGAATTCAAGAATCTTGTAGAAAGAAAATTATGTCCCGAATATGAAAGAGATCAAATGGCAAATAAGTTCCTAAATCATCGAATGATGGGTGTAGATTATCGCGGTTATACTTCGACATTCTTTGAATATGCTAGAGTGGTACCAACGCTGGCTTCGCCAGAACCGGTACTCATTTCTCGCTATATCTGGGGATTGATTGGTGAAATCCGCAATATCGTTAAAGCTGCGAGACCTCGCACTATTGACGATGCAGTGGAATTAGCCAACACCCTAACTGATGAACTGGTACGCACAAGAGATGATAACAGGAAAAAGGAACTGGCTCAGAAAATTACCCAAGGATTTCGTACGGGTAATAATAACAGCTTCAAAAGAAGAGGAACAGGGCAATCTTCAAACTTTCCGTTCTGTAAGAATTGCCGAAAGAAACATTATGGAAGATGTAATGTGACTTGCAACTTTTGCAAAGCCATAGGACATCGTGAAGAAGACTGCAGAAGGAAAACAAGGATCTGTTATAATTGTGGAGAAGCTGGACATTTCAAAACAGAATGTCCTAAAGTGGGTAAACCAGCAGACAATAAAGCCAAGCAAGCCGACGGAGCTACTAAGAAGAATGTTCGAGCCTTTCAGTTAACTACTCAGGAAGCCGAGATGATTCCTGACGTGATAGCTGGTACGTTCTTAGTTCACAACATTTATGCAAAAGTATTATTTGACTCTGGTGCAAACCAAAGTTTTATCAATACTTCATTCTGCCAAGCTCTTAATTTACCCTTAACCAACCTTAGGCAGATTTTTACAGTCGAAACGGCAGACGGAAATTCTATTAGCATAGATAAAGTTTTGCAAAAGGAAAATATAGAACTCTCAGGTCATAAATTCTTTGCAAACCTATTACCTATGAAATTAGCTGAACTTGATGTTGTGTTAGGAATGGATTGGTTAGTAGCCAACCATGCTCGAATTCTTTGTGATCAGAATTCCATAGAAATTCAGGCACCTACTGGAGAAGTAATCATAATTACAGGAGATAAACCACGTAAACCCATGAAGTTCATATCAGTAATGAAAGTTGCTAGTTATGAACAAAAGCAAGGAATAGTATATATGATTTCAGTAATCATTAGTACTAAGGGTAAAGAACTTAAGGAGATTCCTGTAGTCTCAGAATATCCAGATGTATTCCCAGAAGAGTTACCCGGATTACCACCAGATAGGGAGGTAGAATTTAGAATTCATTTAATTCCCGGAACTATACCGATAGCCAAGGCACCTTATCGGTTAGCACCAACAGAAATGTTAGAACTGAAAAAGCAATTAGATGAGTTACTAAGTAAAGGATTCATACAACCTAGTTCATCCCCGTGGGGAGCACCAGTGTTGTTTGTGAAGAAGAAGGATGGTTCGATGAGAATGTGTATTGATTATAGAGAATTGAATAAAGTTACAATTAAGAATCGATACCCATTACCTAGGATTGATGATCTTTTCGATCAACTTCAAGGAGCTAGATATTTTTCTAAGATTGACTTACGCTCCGGATATCATCAATTGAAGGTACAAGAAGAAGACATACCTAAGACTGCTTTCAGAACTAGGTATGGTCATTACGAGTTTACAGTCATGCCCTTCGGATTAACGAATGCACCTGCCACATTCATGGACATGATGAATAGAATTTGTAAACCGTACTTGGATAAATTTCTAATTGTCTTCATCGACGATATCCTTATGTATTCCAAAAGTCAAGATGAACATTGCCAGCACTTGCATGTACTCTTAACTTTGTTAAGAAAAGAAAAGTTGTACGCCAAATTTTCGAAGTCTGAATTTTGGCTACAAGAAGTGCAATTCTTAGGTCATATGGTGAATCACGAAGGCATTCATGTAGATCCTGCTAAGATAGAGACGATTACCAAATGGAAGGTTCCGCAATCCGCAATAGAAATTAGAAGTTTTATAGGCTTAGCTGGATACTATAGATGGTTTATTAAGGATTTTTCCAAGATAGCTGTACCATTAACTAAGCTAACCTGTAAAGCAGTTAAGTTTGAATGGGGACCTAAACAAGAAGAAGCCTTTAGAATCTTGAAACAGAAATTAACCAATGCTCCAATTTTAGCCTTACCAGAAGGAACTGAAGATTTTGAAGTATATTGTGATGCTTCAAAACTAGGATTTGGATGTGTGCTAATGCAACACAAAAAGGTAATTGCGTATGCTTCAAGATAATTGAAAAAGCACGTGGAGAACTATACGACTCGTGACTTAGAATTACGAGCCGTAATTTTTTCCCTGAAAATTTGGAGACATTATCTGTACAGAAGTAAGTTTACTGTCTATACAGATCATAAAAGTTTAAGATATATATTTGGGCAAAAAGAGTTAAATATGAGGTAAAGGAGATGGATGGAAATCCTAAGTGACTACGACTGTGATATTCAATATCATGAAGGAAAGGCAAATGTAGTTGCAGATGCCTTAAGTCGTAAGTACCATGAGAAACAACGACGAGTTCGTGCTCTTAGGTTAAATCTACAGTTAGATTTAATGGAACAATTGAAGAATATTCAAGAAACAGCAATCAAGGATGATGCTGAAGGAATGAAGGGACGAATAAAAGAATTATAACAAGGAGCTGATGGAATTTGGAGATTCCACAAAAGCAGAATATGGGTACCTAAGCAGGGAGAATTAAGAAATAAAATTTTAGAAGAAGCTCATAGATCTAGGTATACCATGCACCCTGGAAACAATAAAATGTACCAAGATTTAAGAAATAATTTCTGGTGGATAGGCATGAAAAAGGATATAGCTCGATATGTTTCTAAGTGTCTTACTTGTTCACAAGTTAAGGCAGAACATCAGAAACCTTCAGGTCTACTACAACAATTAGAAATGCCTGTATGGAAATGGGAACTAATAACAATGGATTTTGTTACTAAGTTACCCAAAACCAGAAAAGGTAATGATGCGATTTGGGTAATTGTGGATCGATTAACCAAATCAGCTCACTTTCTACCTATGAAAGAAACCTTTAGCATGGAAAGATTGGCAAAGTTGTATGTAGATGAAGTAGTATCTTTACATGGAGTTCCACTCTCCATTGTATCAGATAGAGATAGCCGTTTCACTTCTCACTTTTGGACGAGTTTCCAGCAAGCAATGGGGACTCGACTAAATCTGAGTACTGCATATCATCCACAAACAGACGGGCAAAGTGAAAGGACGATACAAACTCTAGAAGACATGCTTAGAGCATGTGTAATAGATTTTGGTGGAAATTGGGACGATCATTTACCTCTGATCGAATTCTCCTATAACAATAGTTATCATTCAAGTATTGAAACTGCCCCATTCGAGGCACTATATGGAAGAAAGTGCAGAACTCCAGTTTGTTGGGCAGAAATAGGAGAAAGTCAATTGTCAGGTCCTGAAATAGTGCAAGAAACGACCGACAAGATTGCTCAAATCAAGGAAAGATTGAAGACAACTCGAGATCGTCAAAAGAGCTATGCAGACAATAGACGCAAGCCACTCGAGTTTCAAGTTGGAGACAAAGTACTATTAAAAGTTTCACCTTGGAAAGGAGTAGTCCGATTCGGTAAGAAAGGAAAGCTAAGTCCCAGATACGTAGGACCATTTCCAGTGATCCAACGTATAGGACCAGTTGCTTATCGTTTACAACTACCAGAAGAGTTAGCTGGAGTATATGATGTATTTCATGTATCCAACCTCAAGAAATGTCTATCAGACGAATCTTTGGTAGTACCTCTCCAAGATATAGAGGTAAACGAAAAGCTAAAATTTGTTGAGAAACTTCTTCAGATAGAAGACAGAAAAGTGAAGTTTCTCAAACACAAACGACTAGTATTGGTTAAAGTCAAGTGGGATTCAAAACGAGGACCCGAATACACTTGGGAGCTGGAATCAGAAATGAAGCGAAAGTATCCTCACTTATTCCAGTAAATCTCGAGGACGAGATTTTAAATAAGGTGGGTAGAATGTAAGGACTCTCAAAAATGTCATAAACCAACCCACAATTGGTAACCCGGACCTCTGAAACCATACTATGTATGAAAAACAAAGAAAACCAGAAATATGGTTCTCAGGCGGGCCGCGTAAGAGATAAGCTTATCTTACGCGGGCCGCGTTAAACTTGTGTTGACCGGAGAAGTGTTCCGGAGCCACGTAGCGACCACCTGGCTAACCTACTTGTGACTGGTCAAGCCTATTCGTAGACTGGGCGGCCACGCGGGCCGCGTAAGATGTATGGGATGGGTTACGCGGGCCGCGTAAGGCCCTAATTTTACCTATAAATAGCCTGTCACTTGCACAATCCACTGGTGTCAAAATCTTTTCGTAAAAACTAATTGATAGCACTTTGAAGTCGAAAATAGTAATTAATTAGCGAGGCGCTGCTCCGATACTGGGTATTAACTTGATCGCTATTACGATTCAATGTCCGATTGATTAAACTATCCAATGGATGTTTAAGTGCTGCCCACATTAGGGTTTATGCTTTGTCATTCGTTGTTAATTCAATGGATGTTTAAGTATCGCACTTTGTCATTCGTTGTGAAGGTTTTAATCTCGTGAGTTATCGTAAATGTTGTATTAAGTTACTAACCGAGTTGTGTGCATCTTATTAATTTAGGTTAAAAGGCTAAACAGTAGGCTAGGCTCTGCTCAAATTAAATCTGCAATGTGAGTCATTCTCTTTTTATCAAGTTACTTTCAAAATCAAGTTTATTTTCAAGGTTATAATTATAGGGATTAAGTTTATGTAATCACCAAATTACAGCCAGTATGTGGGGTTTTGTATACATTACTTGATAATCTTTGCCATTGGACAAACGGGTGGCCAATGGTGATATGATGAAAGTCACAGATCCGGTCGAGTGACAAATACTGTGGGTAGTTGGTTGATATCTGAAACATTGTAATCTCCCTTAATACTGTAAATTATAACAAACGAGTCGTTTTCATAAAAAGAATGATTCACCAGTATTTCCCACTGACAAAAACCTTTTTCAAACATGTTTCAGGTGATCTGTTGTGATCCAAAAAAAGTGCCGTGAAGCACTACAAGCTTAAGAAAGTGGCTCAATATAAAATAAAGAAACATGTTTTGTAAAATAAAGATTTCTCCGTGAAATCTTATGATTGTAAATTACTGGGTTTTATCCCGAGTTGTGAAATAAAATAATCGGGAAAATTGCAGTTTAAAAAAAAGATCCTGATGAAAACTTCCGCTGTTAAATAAATACCACGGGATTTTCTGTCCCGCGGCTCCTGAAACGGGTCAAACCGGGTCGGGGGCCGTGACAAAACCAACCACCCAAGAATGGAATCGTCGAGCGTAAACACTTGACAACCTCCTAGAAGCGGCTTTTCTTGCCACCAGACCTTTCTACATCAATTAGGAATCTGATGTCGTCACTAAACACATTCCTTAAATTGTAGCCATTTGTTGAGTGTTTTTTTGGTGTCTAATCCGCATATATATCACCATTGCCCTTGATTTTCTTGACTGTATATCTCTTAAATGTCAACATGTACACGTGTCATTTACTTTACGAATATTTTTCAATGCCGAGAACCTCGATCAGAGAGTAAAAAAGGCGTAAGGTTCACAATGGTGTAAAATTAAAATGGGATAAACCGGGCTAGGATTCGAGTTACAGGAACAAGGGCCAAACCAACCAGCCAAGAATGGAATCGTCGAGCGAAAACACTTGACAACCTCCTAGAAGCAGCTTTTCTTGCCACCAGACATTTCTCCATTAATTAGGAATCTGATGCCGTCACTAAACACATTCCTTAATATGTAGCCATTTGTTGAGTGTTTTTTTTTTTGTGTCTAATCCGCATATATATCACCATTGCCCTTGATTTTTTTGACTGTATATGTCTTAAATATCAACATATACACGTGTGAATTAGTTTACAAAGATTTTTCAATGCCGAGAACCTCGATCAGAGAGTAAAAAAAGCATAAGATTCACAATGGTGTAAAATTCAAATGGGATATACCAGGCTAGGATTCGAGTTACAGGAACAAGGGCCAAACCAACCACCCAAGAATGGAATCGTCGAGTGAAAACACTTGACCACCTCCTAGAAGCAGCTTTTCGTGCCACCAGACCTTTCTGCATCAATTAGGAATCTGATGTCGTCACTAAACACATTCCTTAAATTGTAGCCATTTGTTGAGTGTTTTTTTTTTTGTGTCTAATCCGCATATATATCACAATTGCCCTTGATTTGCTTGCCTGTATATCTCTTATATGTCAACATATACACGTGTCATTTACTTTACGAATATTTTTCAATGCCGAGAACCTCGATCAGAGAGTAAAAAAGGCGTAATCTTCACAATGGTGTAAAATTAAAATAGGATATATCGGGCTAGGATTCAAGTTACAGGAACAAGGGCCAAACAAACCACCTAAGAACGGAATAGTCGAGCGAAAACACTTGACAACCTCCTAGAAGCAGCTTTTTTTGCCACTAGACCTTCTCCATCAATTAGGAATCTGATGTCGTCACTAAACAGATTCCTTAAATTGTAGCCATTTGATGAGTGTTTTTTTTTGGTGTCTAATCCGCATATATACCACCATTGCCCTTGATTATCTTGACTGTATATCTCTTAAATGTCAACATATACACGTGTGATTTAGTTTACGAAGATTTTTCAATGCCGAGAACCTCGATCAAAGAGTAAAAAAGGCGTAAGGTTCACAATGGTGTAAAATTAAAATGGGATATACCGGGCTAGGATTCGAGTTACAGGAAGAAGGGCCAAACCAACCACCCAAGAATGGAATCGTCGAGTGAAAACACTTGACAACCTTCTAGAAGCAGCTTTTCTTGCCACCAGACCTTTCTCCATCAATTAGGAATCTGAGGCCGTCACTAAACACATTCTTTAAATTGTAGCCATTTGTTGAGTTTTTTTTGGAGTCTAATCCGCATATATAACACCATTGACCTTGATTTTCTTGACTGTATATCTCTTAAATGTCTACATATGCACGTGTGATTTAGTTTACAAAGATTTTTCAATGCCGAGAACCTCGATCAGAGAGTAAAAAACACGTAAGGTTCACAATGGTGTAAAATTAAAATGGGATATACCGGGCTAGGATTCGAGTTACAGGAAGAAGGGCCAAACCAACCACCCAAGAATGGAATCGTCGAGTGAAACCACCTGACAACCTCCTAGAAGCAGCTTTTCTTGCCACTAGACCTTTCTTCATCAATTAGGAATCTGATGCCGTCACTAAACACATTCCTTAAATTGTAGCCATTTGTTAAGTGTTTTTTTTTTGTGTCTAATCCGCATATATATCACCATTGCCCTTGATTTTCTTGACTGTATATCTCTTAAATGTTAACATATACACGTGCCATTTAGTTTACGAAGATTTTTCAATGCCGAGAACCTCGATCAGAGAGTAAAAAAGGCGTAAGATTCACAATGATGTAAAGTTAAAATGGGATATACCGGGCTAGAATTCGAGTTATAGGAACAAGGGCCAAACAAACCACCCAAGAATGGAATCGTCGAACGAAAACACTTGACAACCTCCTAGAAGCAGCTTTTCTTGCCACCAGACCTTTCTCCATCAATTAGGAATCTAATACCGTCACTAAACACATTACTTAAATTGTAGCCATTTGTTGAGTTTTTTTTTTGGTGTCTAATCCGCATATATATCACCATTTCTCTTGATTTTCTAGACTGTGTATCTTTTAAATCTCAAAATATACACGTGTGATTTAGTTTACGAAGATTTTTCAATGCCGAGAACCTCGATCAGAGAGTAAAAAACGCGTAAGGTTCACAATGGTGTAAAATTAAAATGGGATATACCGGGCTAGGATTCGAGTTACAGGAAGAAGTGCGAAACCAACCACCCAAAAATGGAATCATCGAGCGAAAACACCTGACAACCTCCTAGAAGCAGCTTTTCTTGCCACTAGACCTTTCTCCATCAATTAGGAATCTGATGTCGTCACTAAACACATTCCTTAAATTGTAGCCATTTGTTGAGTTTTTTTTTTGTGTCTAATCCGCATATTTAACACCATTGCCCTTGATTTTCTTGACTGTATGTCTCTTAAATGTCAACATATACACGTGTGATTTAGTTTACGAAGATTTTTCAATGCCGAGAACCTCGATTAGAGAGTAAAAAAGGCGTAAGGTTCACAATGGTGTAAAATTAAAATTGGATATACCGGGCTAGGATTCGAGTTACAGGAACAACGGCCAAACCAACCAACCAAGAATGGAATCGTCGAGCGAAAACAGTTGACAACCTCCTAGAAGCAGCTTTTCTTGCCACCAGACCTTTCTCCATCAATTAGGAATCTGATGACGTCACTAAACACATTCCTTAAATTGTAGCCATTTGTTGTGTGTTTTTCTTTTTTGGTGTCTAATCCGCATATATCTCACCATTGCCCTTCATTTTCTTGACTGTACATCTCTTAAATGTCAACATATACATGTGTGCTTTAGTATACGAAGATTTTTCAATGCCAAGAACCTCGATCAGAGAGTAAAAAAGGCGTAAGGTTCACAATGGTGTAAAATTAAAATGGGATATACCGGGCGAGGATTCGAGTTACAGGAACAAGGGCCAAACCAAACACCCAAGAATGGAAACGTCGAGCGAAAACACTTGACAACCTCCTAGAAGCAGCTATTCTTGCCACCAGACCTTTCTCCATCAATTATGAATCTGATGCCGTCACTAAACACATTCCTTAAATTGTAGTCATTTGTTGAGTGTTTTTTTTTTGTGTCTAATCCGCATATATATCACCATTGCCCTTGATTTTCTTGACTGTATATCTCTTAAATGTCAACATATATACGTGTGATTTAGTTTACGAAGATTTTTCAATGCCGAGAACCTCGATCAGAGAGTAAAAAAGGCGTAAGATTCACAATGATGTAAAGTTAAAATGGGATATACCGGGCTAGGATTCGAGTTATAGGAACAAGGGCCAAACAAACCACCCAAGAATGGAATCGTCGAGCGAAAACACTTGACAACCTCCTAGAAGCAGCTTTTCTTGCCACCAGACCTTTCTCTATCAATTAGGAATCTGATGCTGTCACTAAACACATTACTTAAATTGTAGCCATTTATTGAGTGTTTTTTTTTTGTTGTAATCCGCATATATAACACCATTGCCCTTGATTTTCTTGACTGAATAGTTCTTAAATGTCAACATATACACGTGTGATTTAGTTTACGAAGATTTTTCAATGCCGAGAACCTCGATCAGAGAGTAAAAAAGGCGAAAGGTTCACAATGGTGTAAAATTAAAATGGGATATACCGGGCTAGTTATCGAGTTACAGGAACAAGGGCCAAACCAACCACCCAAGAATGGAATCGTCAAGCGAAAACACTTGACAACCTCCTAGAAGCTGCTTTTCTTGCCAACAGACCTTTCTCTATCAATTAGGAATCCGATGCCGTCACTAAACACATTCCTTAAATTGTAGCCATATGTTGAGTTTTTTTTTTTTGGTGTCTAATCCGCATATATAACACCATTGCCCTTGATTTTCTTGACTGTATATCTCTTAAATGTCAACATATATACGTGTGATTTAGTTTACGAAGATTTTTCAATGCCGAGAACCTCGATCAGAGAGTAAAAAAGGCGTAAGGATCACAATGGTGTCAAATTAAAATGGGATATACCGGGCTAGGATTCGAGTTACAGGAACAAGGGCCAAACCAACCACCCAAGAATGGAATCGTCGAGTGAAAACACTTGAGAACCTCCTAGAAGCAGCTTTTCTTGCCACCAGAGCTTTCTCCATCAATTAGGAATCTGATGCCGTCACTAAACACATTCCTTAAATTGTAGCCATTTGTTGAGTGTTTTTTTTTTGTGTCTAATCCGCATATATAACACCATTGCCCTTGATTTTCTTGACGGAATATCTCTTAAATGTCAACATATACACGTGTGATTTAGTTTACGAAGATTTTTCAATGCCGACAACCTCGATCAGAGAGTAAAAAAGGCGTAAGGATCACAATGGTGTAAAATTAAAATGGGATATACCGGGCTAGTTATCGAGTTACAGGAACAAGGGCCAAACCAACCACCCAAGAATGGAATCGTCGAGCGAAAACACTTGACAACCTCCTAGAAGCAGCTTTTCTTGCCACCAGACCTTTCTCCATCAATTAGGAATCTGATGTCGTCACTAAACACATTCCTTAAATTGTAGCTATTTGTTGAGTTTTTTTTTTTTGGTGTCTAATCCGCGTATATAACACCATTTCCCTTGATTTTCTTGACTGTATATCTCTTAAATGTCAACATATACACGTGTGATTTAGTTTACGAAGATTTTTCAATGCCGAGAACCTCGATCAGAGAGTAAAGAAGGCGTAAGGATCACAATGGTGCAAATTAAAATGGGATATACCGGGCTAGGATTCGAGTTATAGGAACAAGGGCCAAACCAACCACCCAAGAATGGAATCGTCGAGCGAAAACACTTGACAACCTCCTAGAAGCAGCTTTTCTTGCCACCAGACCTTTCTCTATCAATTAGGAATCTGATGCTGTCACTAAACACATTACTTAAATTGTAGCCATTTATTGAGTGTTTTTTTTTGTTGTAATCCGCATATATAACACCATTGCCCTTGATTTTCTTGACTGAATAGTTCTTAAATGTCAACATATACACGTGTGATTTAGTTTACGAAGATTTTTCAATGCCGAGAACCTCGATCAGAGAGTAAAAAGGTGTAAGGTTCACAATGGTGTAAAATTAAAATGGGATATACCGGGAACAAGGGCCAAACTGTCACACCCCGAAAACATCAGAGCTGGCGTGACTGGACTGGTATCTTCATTGCACAGCGGAAGCAAAAAAGCTAAGACTTTCTAGAAATTGAACGCCCACTAAGTACTCGAGTCTCCAATGGTTCTCCTATTCCAACCGTGCCTTGTCTTAGAAAAGTAACCTGAGAAAGAAACATGCGAAAAAGTCAACATAAAGTTGAGCGAGTCCATAGTTTGTTTGTAAAAGATTTGAAATAAATCTTTCGAGTTGTGAAAGATTTGAAATAAATCTTTTGAGTTGTGAAAGACTTGAAATAAATCTTTGGAATAACCGGTTTTTGAAATAGTATTGAGAAAACGAATCTAAAGTCATTTTCTTGCCAAGTTATATGGAAACGTTGTGTTTGTAACACATTATGTTCATAAAAACCATGTATGTGTAATGTTCGCATAACCGTCAACGCCCACCCTGACTTTGACTCCATACCCGCATAATCCTATGCTTTGAATTTTGTATAAAACATGGTATTTAATTTGTATGAACAAGTAGTTTTGTAAGTATATATGTACCTGGTATGTAGCAATAAGGAAAAAAAAGGAGATCACCAATGGTTTGCAAAGCCAATGGTATGTGTGAAGTGCAAGTAGGAAGACTCAAACCTAGCAAATTTATGCGTCGGGCACAAAGTCACCCCGAGGTCCGTTCTGCTGGGCCTGGGGCTAGGCTCGCTACACCCAGATAGATCTACCGCTACTGTCCCTCGGTCCTACAATGAGGATTAATGGCCTCAAGTTGCGCCTACCCACTCACATGATCTAAGTAGTAAACCCTCCTTAAGCTAACCATACCATGTATAAAAATGTCTGTAAGTGTCTGTAATCATTGTACATGTATTTTACCCCAGTCTCTAAGACTGATCCTCCCCCAGTCTCTAAGACTGATCCTTCCTCAATCTCTAAAACTGATCCTTCCTCAATATTATCACCAGATGATCCCATCCCTAGTAATGAAAAATCATTCACCTTTCGATAATACGCATTTGTTTTGTAAAAACCGGTATGTTTAGTATAAACCTTTCGTAAATCATTTGAGTTCCTCCAAATCCCTTCGTAATATGATTTAGAAATACGAGTTTTGCATTTGTTCAGAACTTTGTATGTTTTTGCAAAACGTGCATGTCTTTCCACCCCGAAAACATTTACAAAAATGTAAACAGTAAAAAGTGGGGGTTATGAACTCACCTGAATTGTCTTGTGCAAAGCGAGCTAATTACGACTTCATGTTGTCGTTTCCAAGATGAGACTCGCTATCGTGCATTCTACAATATTCCTAACACGGAATATCTTATAAGTTTCTAAATAAACGCAGTAACTAAACTACGTGTCACCGAGCTCTACCGAATCGTTAGCCGAACGATTCGACGGTAAGTTATTGACTTAAAAGAAACGAAGAAGTCGTATTCGTTAAGTTTCGTCTAATGTCGGTAATAGTTTACTAAGCCTTGAAAGTACTTAGTTTTCGAGAATTTCAAATATATGAATATTTATACAAAAATATCCATATATCGACGAAATAATGTTAGTCGCTCCGAGAAGTCGTACGCGTACAAAAAGAATATTTGTATGAAAATATCATATAACCAACTCGTATTATATATCGCGTTTCGTATGATCTTTGTCAAAATATACGTATATGCCGTTTAGGCGTATAAAATAAATATGAAAAGTTATATTTATTTTATAAAAGAATCGAGTTTACGTTTGAAATAAATATATAAATTATATTTATT
Organism: Helianthus tuberosus; assembly: GCA_030545235.1. Lineage (NCBI taxonomy): Eukaryota > Viridiplantae > Streptophyta > Magnoliopsida > Asterales > Asteraceae > Helianthus > Helianthus tuberosus. The sequence continues at coordinate 48,247,523 of CM060449.1, read as the reverse complement.
TTTTATAAGGGTTTCCTCGAATTTTTCCGAAGTTCAAAACAAAATAGTTTCCGAATCGTTGTAAGTTGTAAAGTGCCGTTGTAATAATTATTCATTCGTGTTTAAAGTTCCTCAGATACAAAAAGTTGCGTCTTTTAATAAAACGCGTTAGTTTTAAAGGATTTTTTTTCTCGAAAAACAGGCAGAGTTTCCTCTGTTTTTGGACGGCCCTGACAACTAAAGTGTCGTTAATTTGTCAAAATTCAATCAAGATTCAAACGTAATATATTTACTTTGTCTAATATATCAAAAGGTGTAAAATATATTCACGTTGGTTCGAGCTCGTTCACGTAACGTTAACACTAAAAATAACAAAATAATCGTGATGTTAATTTTTACCAAATCTCTCGTGTCAAACCGCGGACTGAGTTGACCGGGTCTGAGTTGACCGAGTCAGCTCTCGTTGACTGAGTTGAGCCGAGTCGACTCGCTGAGTTGACCGAGTCAACTCAAACCGCTTCTGCCACAACAAATCTGACCGCACGGGACCCGTTCCGAGCTGAACCCGAACCACACCAGGTCTGACCCATTGACCCGAGTTGACTGAGTTGACTCGGTTTGACCGAGTCAAACCGAGTTGAACCGAGTCGAGCCGAAATGCACCGAGTAGAACTGAGTCGCGCTAAATTTCACCGAGTCGAACTGAGTCGAGCACAGATTTGATCCGTTAAATCCCGAACCTGAAAACCGAGTCAAACATAAACCGAACCAAACTTTGAAGCATCTTAACTGAACCGAAACAGGGATGACCCGACTGTGAACGACCCGAGGTTGAACCACTGACCTGAAAGGGCATCACCATCGTCTTTACCGTCGTGAATCCGTCGGATAATAGCGCCGACCACCGGATAAACGAACCGACCGGCGGTCCGAGTCGTCGACCGCCGGTTCTCTCTCTCTCTCTTTCTCGATCTCTCTCTCTCTCTCCTCGTCTGACCATCGCTCACCACCACCCGACGTTGGTGGTGGTGGTCCGTTGTTGATCGAAGCCAAAAAAGGGGGGGCTGTGGTTGTCGCCGGAAGTGATGGCCGACACCACCCCACCTTGTCTCTTAATCTCTGAAATGTTTCAAATATGAGTATGTGTGTGGTTAGATAGGGTTGAGATAAAGAGGAAAGGGGTTAATCGGTTGTGGGTATGTGTGTTGGATGGAAGCTCTATTCTCCATTTTCATTTGTGGTTGTAGACAAGAAGGTATAGTGCTTTGGGAGAGAAGACAGAAGTATGTTGGTTTTGTGTGTGTATGTATAAGAGATCGAGAGAGAGGAGAGGGTAAGATCTATTTGTGATATTCTGTGAGTGTTTGAAAGGAATGAGGGGAATAAGGTTTTATTTTATGTTGTGTGTATTTATAGAGATCTAGATGAGATCTTATGTTTCAAATCAAAATATTTTGTATAGATTTTATGAGATTATATAAGGATTTCAAAATCCCTTAAAGATTTGTTGAGATCTGTTGAGATCTAATATATATGTACAGGTTTAGGCTTGTGGGGGGTGGGCTTGGGCCAAGGGCCCACAAGCCCATCACATGTGCAAGTGGCCCGTACTTCCTACGAGACCCGTTGTCAAAACCAAAATCACCGTAGCCTAGTAAAATAATATTTCAGAGTTAAAAACTTGTAAAAATAATGTCGGTATCCGCCGTGGTCGCGTTCGTGCGTCGATAACTGTAATAATCGTGAAAAATTACATTGTTGCCGTCTTTAATCCGTTTTTCGATCCGGTTTCGACTGTAGTCACTAAAGTTTTATTACGGAGCTAAATATAGCGTAAAATATGAGTTTCGAAGATGACAGGCGTCTCCGTCGCTTCCGTTTCGTTGCCGATGCCTTTCCTATCATCGCGTTTACAGTTTACGTTTGCATTTGGGTCGCACAGAAGCCCAATAACTTCACAAAGTTAATTTCATAAACATAAAATATTCGTGTAACATCCATACTTGTCGGCGTTGTCAGTATTTGTACGGTTTCGTTTCGTTATCGCATAACGTTCAGCATGTTTCTCCGCAAAGAACCGTTCGCGCACTGTAAAATCGGGTAGACGTTCCTAGGCACTCCAAAGGCCTAATTAAGTTAATTTGCGCTGTAAACACTATTTGTTATCGCGTTAATCACCTGTTAATCACGTAAATAAGAGGCGTAAATCACCGGTTGTCACACAAACAAACAACCCAAGAATGGAATCGTCGAGCGAAAACACTTGACAACCTCCTAGAAGCAGCTTTTCTTGCCACTAGACCTTTCTCCATCAATTAGGAATCTGATGCCGTCACTAAACAGATTCCTTAAATAGTAGCCATTTGTTGAGTGTTTTTTTTGTGTCTAATCCGCATATATATCACCATTGCCCTTGATTTTCTTGACTGTACATCTCTTAAATGTCAACATATAAACGTGTGATTTAGTTTACGAAGATTTTTCAATGCCGAGAACCTCGATCAGAGAGTAAAAAAGGCGTAAGGTTCACAATGCTGTAAAATTATAATGGGATATACCGGGCTAGGATTCGAGTTACAGGAAGAAGGGCCAAACCAACCACCCAAGAATGGAATCGTCGAGTGAAAACACTTGACAACCTCCTAGAAGCAACTTTTCTTGCCACCAGATCTTTCTCTATCAATTAGGAATCCGATGCCGTCACTAAACACATTCCTTAAATTGTAGCCAATTGTTGAGTTTTTTTTTTTTTTTGGTGTCTAATCCGCATATATAACACCATTGCCCTTGATTTTCTTGACTGTATATCTCTTAAATGTCAACATATACACGTGTCATTTAGTTTACGAAGATTTTTCAATGCCGAGAACCTCGATCAGAGAGTAAAAAAGGCGTAAGGTTCACAATGGTGTCAAATTAAAATGGGATATACCGGGCTAGGATTCGAGTTACAGGAACAAGGGCCAAACCAACCACCCAAGAATGGAATCGTCGAGCGAAAACACTTGACAACCTCCTAGAAGCAGCTTTTCTTGCCACCAGACATTTCTCCATTAATTAGGAATCTGATGCCGTTACTAAACACATTCCTTAAATTGTAGCCATTTGTTGAGTGTTTTTTTATGTGTCTAATCCGCATATATATCACCATTGCCCTTGATTTTTTTTTACTGTATATCTCTTAAATGTCAACATATACACGTGTGATTTAGTTTACGAAGATTTTTCAATGCCGATAACCTCGATTAGAGAGTAAAAAAGGCGTAAGATTCACAATGGTGTAAAGTTAAAATGGGATATACCGGGCTAGAATTCGAGTTATATGAACAAGGGCCAAACCAACCACCCAAGAATGGAATCGTCGAGCGAAAACACTTGACAACCTCCTAGAAGCAGCTTTTCTTGCCACCAGACCGTTCTCCATCAATTAGGAATCTGATGCCGTCACTAAAGACATTCCTTAAACTGTAGCCATTTGTTGAGTGTTTTTTTTTGTGTCTAATCCGCATATATATCCCCATTGCCCTTGATTTTCTAGACTGTATATCTCTTAAATGTCAACATATACACGTTTCATTTAGTTTACGAAGATTTTTCCATGCCGAGAACCCCGATCAGAGAGTAAAAAATGCGTAAGGTTCACAATGGTGTAAAATTAAAATGGGATATACCGGGATAGGATTCGAGTTACAGGAAGAAGTGCCAAACCAACCACCAAAAAATGGAATCGTCGAGCGAAAACACCTGACAACCTCTTGGAAGCAGTTTTTCTTGCCACTAGACCTTTCTCCATCAATTAGGAATCTGATGCCGTCACTAAACACATTCCTTAAATTGAAGCCATTTGTTGAGTTTTTTTTTTTTTGTGTCTAATCCGCATATATAACTCCATTGCCCTTGATTTTCTTCACTGTATATCTCTTAAATGTCAACATATACACGTGTGTTTTAGTTTACGAAGATTTTTCAATGTCGAGAACCTCGATAAGAGAGTAAAAAAGGCGTAAGGTTCACAATGGTGTAAAATTAAAATCGGATATACCGGGCTAGTTATCGAGTTACAGGAACAAGGGCCAAACCAACCACCCAAGAATGTTATCGTCGAGCGAAAACACTTGACAACCTCCTAGAAGCAGCTTTTCTTGCAACCACACCTTTCTCCATCACTTAGGAATCTGATGCCGTCACTAAACACATTCCTTAAATTGTAGCCATTTGTTGAGTTTTTTTTTGGTGTCTAATCCGCATATATAACACCATTGCCCTTGATTTTCTTGACTGTATATCTCTTAAATGTCAACATATACACGTGTGATTTAGTTTACGAAGATTTTTCAATACCGAGAACCTCGATCAGAGAGTAAAGAAGGCGTAAGGATCACAATGGTGCAAATTAAAATGGGATATACCGGGCTAGGATTCGAGTTACAGGAACAAGGGCCAAACCAACCACCCAAGAATGGAATCGTCGAGTTAATACAGTTGACAACCTCCTAGAAGCAGTTTTTCTTGCCACCAGACCTTTCTCCATTAATTAGGAATCTGATGCCGTTACTAAACACATTCCTTAAATTGTAGCCATTTGTTGAGTGTTTTTTTTTGTGTCTAATCCGCATATATATCACCATTGCCCTTGATTTTTTTGACTGTATATCTCTTAAATGTCAACATATACACGTGTGATTTAGTTTACGAAGATTTTTCAATGCCGAGAACCTCGATCAGAGAGTAAAGAAGGCGTAAGGATCACAATGGTGCAAATTAAAATGGGATATACCGGGCTAGGATTCGAGTTACAGGAACAAGGGCCAAACCAACCACCCAAGAATGGAATCGTCGAGTTAATACACTTGACAACCTCCTAGAAGCAGTTTTTCTTGCCACCAGACCTTTCTCCATTAATTAGGAATCTGATGCCGTTACTAAACACATTCCTTAAATTGTAGCCATTTGTTGAGTGTTTTTTTTGTGTCTAATCCGCATATATATCACCATTGTCCTTGATTTTTTTGACTGTATATCTCTTAAATGTCAACATATACACGTGTGATTTAGTTTACGAAGATTTTTCAATGCCGAGAACCTCGATCAGAGAGTAAAAAGGCGTAAGGTTCACAATGGTGTAAAATTAAAATGGGATATACCGGGCTAGGATTCAGGTTACAGGAACAAGGGCCAAACAAACAACCCAAGAATGGAATCGTCGAGCGAAAACACTTGACAACCTCCTAGAAGCAGCTTTTCTTGCCACTAGACCTTTCTCCATCAATTAGGAATCTGATGCCGTCACTAAACAGATTCCTTAAATTGTAGCCATTTGTTGAGTGTTTTTTTTGTGTCTAATCCGCATATATATCACCATTGCCCTTGATTTTCTTGACTGTACATCTCTTAAATGTCAACATATAAACGTGTGATTTAGTTTACGAAGATTTTTCAATGCCGGGAACCTCGATCAGAGAGTAAAAAAGGCGTAAGGTTCACAATGCTGTAAAATTATAATGGGATATACCGGGCTAGGATTCGAGTTACAGGAAGAAGGGCCAAACCAACCACCCAAAAATGGAATCGTCGAGTGAAAACACTTGACAACCTCCTAGAAGCAACTTTTCTTGCCACCAGATCTTTCTCTATCAATTAGGAATCCGATGCCGTCACTAAACACATTCCTTAAATTGTAGCCATTTGTTGAGTTTTTTTTTTGGTGTCTAATCCGCATATATAGCACCATTGCCCTTGATTTTCTTGACTGTATATCTCTTAAATGTCAACATATACACGTGTCATTTAGTTTACGAAGATTTTTCAATGCCGAGAACCTCGATCAGAGAGTAAAAAAGGCGTAAGGTTCACAATGGAGTCAAATTAAAATGGGATATACCGGGCTAGGATTCGAGTTACAGGAACAAGGGCCAAACCAACCACCCAAGAATGGAATCGTCGAGCGAAAACACTTGACAACCTCCTAGAAGCAGCTTTTCTTGCCACCAGACATTTCTCCATTAATTAGGAATCTGATGCCGTTACTAAACACATTCCTTAAATTGTAGCCATTTGTTGAGTGTTTTTTTATGTGTCTAATCCGCATATATATCACCATTGCCCTTGATTTTTTTTTACTGTATATCTCTTAAATGTCAACATATACACGTGTGATTTAGTTTACGAAGATTTTTCAATGCCGATAACCTCGATTAGAGAGTAAAAAAGGCGTAAGATTCACAATGGTGTAAAGTTAAAATGGGATATACCAGGCTAGAATTCGAGTTATATGAACATGGGCCAAACCAACCACCCAAGAATGGAATCGTCGAGCGAAAACACTTGACAACCTCCTAGAAGCAGCTTTTCTTGCCACCAGACCTTTCTCCATCAATTAGGAATCTGATGCCGTCACTAAAGACATTCCTTAAACTGTAGCCATTTGTTGAGTGTTTTTTTTTGTGTCTAATCCGCATATATATCCCCATTGCCCTTGATTTTCTAGACTGTATATCTCTTAAATGTCAACATATACACGTTTCATTTAGTTTACGAAGATTTTTCCATGCCGAGAACCCCGATCAGAGAGTAAAAAATGCGTAAGGTTCACAATGGTGTAAAATTAAAATGGGATATACCGGGATAGGATTCGAGTTACAGGAAGAAGTGCCAAACCAACCACCCAAAAATGGAATCGTCGAGCGAAAACACCTGACAACCTCTTGGAAGCAGTTTTTCTTGCCACTAGACCTTTCTCCGTCAATTAGGAATCTGATGCCGTCACTAAACACATTCCTTAAATTGTAGCCATTTGTTGAGTTTTTTTTTTTTTTTTGTGTCTAATCCGCATATATAACTCCATTGCCCTTGATTTTCTTCACTGTATATATCTTAAATGTCAACATATACACGTGTGATTTAGTTTACGAAGATTTTTCAATGTCGAGAACCTCGATAAGAGAGTAAAAAAGGCGTAAGGTTCACAATGGTGTAAAATTAAAATCGGATATACCGGGCTAGTTATCGAGTTACAGGAACAAGGGCCAAACCAACCACCCAAGAATGTTATCGTCGAGCGAAAACACTTGACAACCTCCAAGAAGCAGCTTTTCTTGCAACCACACCTTTCTCCATCACTTAGGAATCTGATGCCGTCACTAAACACATTCCTTAAATTGTAGCCGTTTGTTGAGTTTTTTTTTGGTGTCTAATCCGCATATATAACACCATTGCCCTTGATTTTCTTGACTGTATATCTCTTAAATGTCAACATATACACGTGTGATTTAGTTTACGAAGATTTTTCAATACCGAGAACCTCGATCAGAGAGTAAAGAAGGCGTAAGGATCACAATGGTGCAAATTAAAATGAGATATACCGGGCTAGGATTCGAGTTACAGGAACAAGGGCCAAACCAACCACCCAAGAATGGAATCGTCGAGTTAATACAGTTGACAACCTCCTAGAAGCAGTTTTTCTTGCCACCAGACCTTTCTCCATTAATTAGGAATCTGATGCCGTTACTAAACACATTCCTTAAATTGTAGCCATTTGTTGAGTGTTTTTTTTTGTGTCTAATCCGCATATATATCACCATTGCCCTTGATTTTTTTGACTGTATATCTCTTAAATGTCAACATATACACGTGTGATTTAGTTTACGAAGATTTTTCAATGCCGAGAACCTCGATCAGAGAGTAAAGAAGGCGTAAGGATCACAATGGTGCAAATTAAAATGGGATATACCGGGCTAGGATTCGAGTTACAGGAACAAGGGCCAAACCAACCACCCAAGAATGGAATCGTCGAGTTAATACACTTGACAACCTCCTAGAAGCAGTTTTTCTTGCCACCAGACCTTTCTCCATTAATTAGGAATCTGATGCCGTTACTAAACACATTCCTTAAATTGTAGCCATTTGTTGAGTGTTTTTTTTGTGTCTAATCCGCATATATATCACCATTGTCCTTGATTTTTTTGACTGTATATCTCTTAAATGTCAACATATACACGTGTGATTTAGTTTACGAAGATTTTTCAATGCCGAGAACCTCGATCAGAGAGTAAAAAGGCGTAAGGTTCACAATGGTGTAAAATTAAAATGGGATATACCGGGCTAGGATTCAAGTTACAGGAACAAGGGCCAAACAAACAACCCAAGAATGGAATCGTCGAGCGAAAACACTTGCAACCTCCTAGAAGCAGCTTTTCTTGCCACTAGACCTTTCTCCATCAATTAGGAATCTGATGCCGTCACTAAACAGATTCCTTAAATTGTAGCCATTTGTTGAGTGTTTTTTGTGTGTCTAATCCGCATATATATCACCATTGCCCTTGATTTTCTTGACTGTACATCTCTTAAATGTCAACATATAAACGTGTGATTTAGTTTACGAAGATTTTTCAATGCCGAGAACCTCGATCAGAGAGTAAAAAAGGCGTAAGGTTCACAATGCTGTAAAATTATAATGGGATATACCGGGCTAGGATTCGAGTTACAGGAAGAAGGGCCAAACCAACCACCCAAGAATGGAATCGTCGAGTGAAAACACTTGACAACCTCCTAGAAGCAACTTTTCTTGCCACCAGATCTTTCTCTATCAATTAGGAATCCGATGCCGTCACTAAACACATTCCTTAAATTGTAGCCATTTGTTGAGTTTTTTTTTTTTTTTGGTGTCTAATCCGCATATATAACACCATTGCCCTTGATTTTCTTGACTGTATATCTCTTAAATGTCAACATATACACGTGTCATTTAGTTTACGAAGATTTTTCAATGCCGAGAACCTCGATCAGAGAGTAAAAAAGGCGTAAGGTTCACAATGGTGTCAAATTAAAATGGGATATACCGGGCTAGGATTCGAGTTACAGGAACAAGGGCCAAACCAACCACCCAAGAATGGAATCGTCGAGCGAAAACACTTGACAACCTCCTAGAAGCAGCTTTTCTTGCCACCAGACATTTCTCCATTAATTAGGAATCTGATGCCGTTACTAAACACATTCCTTAAATTGTAGCCATTTGTTTAGTGTTTTTTTATGTGTCTAATCCGCATATATATCACCATTGCCCTTGATTTTTTTTTACTGTATATCTCTTAAATGTCAACATATACACGTGTGATTTAGTTTACGAAGATTTTTCAATGCCGATAACCTCGATTAGAGAGTAAAAAAGGCGTAAGATTCACAATGGTGTAAAGTTAAAATGGGATATACCGAGCTAGAATTCGAGTTATATGAACATGGGCCAAACCAACCACCCAAGAATGGAATCGTCGAGCGAAAACACTTGACAACCTCCTAGAAGCAGCTTTTCTTGCCACCAGACCTTTCTCCATCAATTAGGAATCTGATGCCGTCACTAAAGACATTCCTTAAACTGTAGCCATTTGTTGAGTGTTTTTTTTTTGTGTCTAATCCGCATATATATCCCCATTGCCCTTGATTTTCTAGACTGTATATCTCTTAAATGTCAACATATACACGTTTCATTTAGTTTACGAAGATTTTTCCATGCCTAGAACCCCGATCAGAGAGTAAAAAATGCGTAAGGTTCACAATGGTGTAAAATTAAAATGGGATATACCGGGATAGGATTCGAGTTACAGGAAGAAGTGCCAAACCAACCACCCAAAAATGGAATCGTCGAGCGAAAACACCTGACAATCTCTTGGAAGCAGTTTTTCTTGCCACTAGACCTTTCTCCATCAATTAGGAATCTGATGCCATCACTAAACACATTCCTTAAATTGTAGCCATTTGTTGAGTTTTTTTTTTTTTGTGTCTAATCCGCATATATAACTCCATTGCCCTTGATTTTCTTCACTGTATATCTCTTAAATGTCAACATATACACGTGTGATTTAGTTTACGAAGATTTTTCAATGTCGAGAACCTCGATAAGAGAGTAAAAAAGGCGTAAGGTTCACAATGGTGTAAAATTAAAATCGGATATACCGGGCTAGTTATCGAGTTACAGGAACAAGGGCCAAACCAACCACCCAAGAATGTTATCGTCGAGCGAAAACACTTGACAACCTCCTAGAAGCAGCTTTTCTTGCAACCACACCTTTCTCCATCACTTAGGAATCTGATGCCGTCACTAAACACATTCCTTAAATTGTAGCCATTTGTTGAGTTTTTTTTTGGTGTCTAATCCGCATATATAACACCATTGCCCTTGATTTTCTTGACTGTATATCTCTTAAATGTCAACATATACACGTGTGATTTAGTTTACGAAGATTTTTCAATACTGAGAACCTCGATCAGAGAGTAAAGAAGGCGTAAGGATCACAATGGTGCAAATTAAAATGGGATATACCGGGCTAGGATTCGAGTTACAGGAACAAGGGCCAAACCAACCACCCAAGAATGGAATCGTCGAGTTAATACAGTTGACAACCTCCTAGAAGCAGTTTTTCTTGCCACCAGACCTTTCTCCATTAATTAGGAATCTGATGCCGTTACTAAACACATTCCTTAAATTGTAGCCATTTGTTGAGTGTTTTTTTTTTTGTGTCTAATCCGCATATATATCACCATTGCCCTTGATTTTTTTGACTGTATATCTCTTAAATGTCAACATATACACGTGTGATTTAGTTTACGAAGATTTTTCAATGCCGAGAACCTCGATCAGAGAGTAAAGAAGGCGTAAGGATCACAATGGTGCAAATTAAAATGGGATATACCGGGCTAGGATTCGAGTTACAGGAACAAGGGCCAAACCAACCACCCAAGAATGGAATCATCGAGTTAATACACTTGACAACCTCCTAGAAGCAGTTTTTCTTGCCACCAGACCTTTCTCCATTAATTAGGAATCTGATGCCGTTACTAAACACATTCCTTAAATTGTAGCCATTTGTTGAGTGTTTTTTTTGTGTCTAATCCGCATATATATCACCATTGTCCTTGATTTTTTTGACTGTATATCTCTTAAATGTCAACATATACACGTGTGATTTAGTTTACGAAGATTTTTCAATGCCGAGAACCTCGATCAGAGAGTAAAAAGGCGTAAGGTTCACAATGGTGTAAAATTAAAATGGGATATACCGGGCTAGGATTCAAGTTACAGGAACAAGGGCCAAACAAACAACCCAAGAATGGAATCGTCGAGCGAAAACACTTGACAACCTCCTAGAAGCAGCTTTTCTTGCCACTAGACCTTTCTCCATCAATTAGGAATCTGATGCCGTCACTAAACAGATTCCTTAAATTGTAGCCATTTGTTGAGCGTTTTTTTTTGTGTCTAATCCGCATATATATCACCATTGCCCTGGATTTTCTTGACTGTACATCTCTTAAATGTCAACATATAAACGTGTGATGTAGTTTACGAAGATTTTTCAATGCCGAGAACCTCGATCAGAGAGTAAAAAAGGCGTAAGGTTCACAATGGTGTAAAATTAAAATGGGATATACCGGGCTAGGATTCGAGTTACAGGAAGAAGGGCCAAACCAACCACCCAAGAATGGAATCGTCGAGCGAAAACACTTGACAACCTCCTAGAAGCAGTTTTTCTTGCCACCAGACCTTTCTCTATCAATTAGGAATCTGATGCCATCACTAAACACATTCCTTAAATTGTAGCCATTTGTTGAGTTTTTTTTTTGTGTCTAATCCGCATATATAACACCATTGCCCTTGATTTTCTTGACTGTATATCTTTTAAATGTCAACATATACACGTGTCATTTAGTTTACGAAGATTTTTCAATGCCGAGAACCTCGATCAGAGAGTAAAAAAGGCGTAAGGTTCACAATGGTGTCAAATTAAAATGGGATATACCGGGCTAGGATTCGAGTTACCTGAACAAGGGCCAAAGCAACCATCCAAGAATGGAATCGTCAAGCGAAAACACTTGACAACCTCCTAGAAGGAGCTTTTCTTGCCACCAGACCTTTCTCCATTAATTAGGAATCTGATGCCGTTACTAAACACATACCTTAAATTGTAGCCATTTGTTGAGTGTTCTTTTTTTGTGTCTAATCCGCATATATATCACCATTGCCCTTGATTTTTTTTACTGTATTTCTCTTAAATGTCAACATATACACGTGTGATTTAGTTTATGAAGATTTTTCAATGCCGATAACCACGATCAGAGAGGAAAAAAGGCGTAAGATTCACAATGGTGTAAAGTTAAAATGGGATATACCGGGCTAGAATTCGAGTTATAGGAACAAGGGCCGAACCAACCACCCAAGAATGGAATCGTCAAGCGAAAACACTTGACAACCTCCTAGAAGCAGCTTTTCTTGCCACCAGACCTTTCTCCATCAATTAGGAATCTGATGCCGTCACTAAACACATTCCTTAAATTGTAGCCATTTGTTGAGTGTGTTTTTTTTGTGTCTAATCCGCATATATATCCCCATTGCCCTTGATTTTCTAGACTGTATATCTCTTAAATGTCAACATATACACGTTTGATTTAGTTTACGAAGATTTTTCAATGCCGAGAACCTCGATCAGAGATTAAAAAACGCGTAAGGTTCACAATGGTGTAAAATTAAAATGGGATATACCAGGATACGATTCGAGTTACAGGAAGAAGTGCCAAACCAACCACCCAAAAATGGAATCGTCGAGCGAAAACGCCTGACAACCTCTTAGAAGCAGTTTTTCTTGCCACTAGACCTTTCTCCATCAATTAGGAATCTGATGTCTTAACTAAACACATTTCTTAAATTGTAGCCATTTGTTGAGTTTTTTTTTTTTGTGTCTAATCCGCATATATAACTCCATTGCCCTTGATTTTCTTGACTGTATATCTCCTAAATGTCAACATATACACGTGTGATTTAGTTTACGAAGATTTTTCAATGTCGAGAACCTCGATAAGAGAGTAAAAAAGGCGTAAGGTTCACAATGGTGTAAAATTAAAATGGGATATACCGGGCTAGGATTCGAGTTACAGGAACAACGGCCAAACCAACCACCCAAGAATGGAATCGTCGAGCGAAAACACTTGACAACCTCCTAGAAGCACCTTTTCTTGCCACCAGACATTTCTCCATCAATTAGGAATCTTATGCCATCACTAAACACATTCCTTAAATTGTAGCCACTTGTTGAGTGTTTTTTTTTGTGACTAATCCGCATATATATCACCATTGCCCTTCATTTTCTTGACTGTACATCTCTTAAATGTCAACATATACACATGTGATTTAGTTTACGGAGATTTTTCAATGCCGGGAACCTCGATCAGAGAGTAAAGAAGGCGTAAGGATCACAATGGTGCAAATTAAAATGGGATATACCGGGCTAGGATTCGAGTTACAGGAACAATGGCCAAACCAACCACCCAAGAATGGAATCGTCGAGTTAATACACTTGACAACCTCCTAGAAGCAGTTTTTCTTGCCACCAGACCTTTCTCCATTAATTAGGAATCTGATGCCGTTACTAAACACATTCCTTAAATTGTAGCCATTTGTTGAGGTTTTTTTTTTTGTGTCTAATCCGCATATATATCACCATTGCCCTTGATTTTTTTGACTGTATATCTCTTAAATGTCAACATATACACGTGTGATTTAGTTTACGAAGATTTTTCAATGCCGAGAACCTCGATCAGAGAGTAAAAAGGCGTAAGGTTCACCATGGTGTAAAATTAAAATGGGATATACCGGGCTAGGATTCAAGTTACAGGAACAAGGGCCAAACAAACAACCCAAGAATAGAATCGTCGAGCGAAAACACTTGACAACCTCCTAGAAGCAGCTTTTCTTGCCAATAGATCTTTCTCCATCAATTAGGAATCTGATTCCGTCACTAAACAGATTCCTTAAATTGTAGCCATTTGTTGAGTGTGTTTTTTTTGTGTCTAATCCGCATATATATCACCATTGCCCTAGATTTTCTTAACTGTAAATCTCTTAAATGTCAACATATAAACGTGTGATTTAGTTTACGAAGATTTTTCAACGCGGAGAACCTCGATCAGAGAGTAAAAAAGGCGTAAGGTTCACAATAGTGTAAAATTAAAATGGGATATACCGGGCTAGGATTCGAGTTACAGGAAGAAGGGCCAAACCGACCACCCAAGAATAGAATAGTCGAGTGAAAACACTTGATAACCTCCTAGAAGTAACTTTTCTTGCCACCAGACCTTTCTCTATCAATTAGGAATCTGATGCCGTCACTAAACACATTCCTTAAATTGTAGCCATTTGTTGAGTTTTTTTTTTGGTGTCTAATCCGCATATATAACACCATTGCCCTTGATTTTCTTGACTGTATTTCTCTTAAATGTCAACATATACACGTGTCATTTAGTTTACGAAGATTTTTCAATACCGAGAACCTAGATCAGAGAGTAAAAAAGGCGCAAGGTTCACAATGGTGTCAAATTAAAATGGGATATACCGGGCTAGGATTCGAGTTACAGGAACAAGGGCCAATCCAACCACCCAAGAATGGAATCGTCCAGCGAAAATACTTGACAACCTCCTAGAAGCAGCTTTTCTTGCCACCAGACCTTTCTCCATTAATTAGGAATCTCATGCCGTTACTAAACACATTCCTTAAAATGTAGCCATTTGTTGAGTGTTTTTTTTGTGTCTAATCCGCATATATATCACCATTCCCCTTGAGTTTTTTGACTGTATTTCTCGTAAATGTCAACATATACACGTGTGATTTAGTTTACGAAGATTTTTCAATGCCGATAACCTCGATCAGAGAGGAAAAAAGGCGTAAGATTCACAATGGTGTAAAGTTAAAATGGGATATACCAGGCTAGAATTCGAGTTATAGGAACAAGGGCCAAACCAACCACCCAAGAATGGAATCGTCGAGCGAAAACACCTGACAACCTCCTAAAAGCAGCTTTTCTTGGCACCAGACCTTTCTCCATCAATTAGGAATCTGATGTCTTTACTAAACACATTCCTTAAATTGTAGCCATTTGTTGAGTGTTTTTTTGTGTCTAATCCGCATATATATCCCCATTGCCCTTGATTTTCTAGACTATATATCTCTTAAATGTCAACATATACACGTTTGATTTAGTTTACGAAGATTTTTCAATGCCGAGAACCTCGATCAGAGAGTAAAAAACGCGTAAGGTTCACAATGGTGTAAAATTAAAATGGGATATACCGGGATAGGATTCGAGTTACAGGAAGAAGTGCCAAACCAACTACCCAAAAATGGAATCGTCGAGCGAAAACGCCTGACAACCTCTTAGAAGCAGTTTTTTTTGCCACTAGACCTTTCTCCATCAATTAGGAATCTGATGTCGTAACTAAACACATTTCTTAAATTGTAGCCATTTGTTGAGTTTTTTTTTGTGTCTAATCCGCATATATAACTCCATTGCCCTTGATTTTCTTGACTGTATATCTCCTAAATGTCAACATATACACGTGTGATTTAGTTTACGAAGATTTTTCAATGTCGAGAACCTCGATAAGAGAGTAAAAAAGGTGTAAGGTTCATAATGGTGTAAAATAAAAAGGGGATACACCGGGCTAGGATTCGAGTTACAGGAACAACGGCCAAACCAACCACCTAAGAATGGAATCGTCGAGCGAAAACACTTGACAACCTCCTAGAAGCACCTTTTCTTGCCACCAGACATTTCTCCATCAATTAGGAATCTGATGCCATCACTAAACACATTCCTTAAATTGTAGCCATTTGTTGAGGGTTTTTTTTTTGTGTCTAATCCGCATATATATCACCATTGCCCTTCATTTTCTTGACTGTACATCTCTTAAATGTCAACATATACACATGTGATTTAGTTTACGAAGGTTTTTCAATACTGAGAACCTCGATGAGAGAGTAAAAAAGGCGTAAGGTTCACAATGGTGTAAAATTAAAATGGGATATACCGGGCGAGGATTCGAGTTACAGGAACAAAGGCCTAACCAAACACCCAAGAATGGAATCGTCGAGCGAAAACACTTGACAACCTCCTAGAAGCAGCTTTTCTTACCACCAGACCTTTCTCCATCAATTATGAATCTGATGCCGTCACTAAACACATTCCTTAAATTGTAGCCATTTGTTGAGTGTTTTTTTTTTTTGTGTCTAATCCGCATATATATCACCATTGCCCTTGATTTTCTTAACAGTATATCTCTTAAATGTAAACATATACACGTATGATTTAGTTTACGAAGATTTTTCAATGTCGAGAACCTTGATCAGAGAGTAAAAAAGGCGTAAGGTTCACAATGGTGTAAAATTAAAATGGGATATACCGGGCTAGGATTCGAGTTACAGGAAGAAGGAACAAAAAACCAACCACCCAAGAATGGAATCGTCTAGTGAAAACACTTGACAACCTCCTAGAAGCAGCTTTTCTTGCCACCAGACCTTTCTCCATCAATTAGGATCTGATGCCGTCACTATACACATTCCTTAAATTGTAGCCATTTGTTAAGTGTTTTTTTTTTGGTGTCTAATCCGCATATATATCACCATTGCTCTTGGTTTTCTTGACTGTATATCTCTTAAATGTCTACATATACACGTGTGATTTAGTTTACGAAGATTTTTCAATGCCGAGAACCT
Source organism: Helianthus tuberosus (assembly GCA_030545235.1). Lineage (NCBI taxonomy): Eukaryota > Viridiplantae > Streptophyta > Magnoliopsida > Asterales > Asteraceae > Helianthus > Helianthus tuberosus. The sequence goes on along the minus strand of CM060449.1, from coordinate 48,231,012 downwards.
CGATCAGAGAGTAAAAAAGGCGTAAGGTTCACAATGGTGTAAAATCAAAATGGGATATACCGGGCTAGGAATCGAGTTACAGGAACGAGGGCCAAACCAACAACCCAAGAATGGAATCGTCGAGCGAAAACACATGACAACCTCCTAGAAGCAGCTTTTCTTGCCACCAGACATTTCTCCATCAATTAGGAATCTGATGTCGTCACTAAACACATTCCTTAAATTGTAGCCATTTGCTGAGTGTATTTTTTGGTGTCTAATCCGCATATATAGCAGCATTGCCCTTGATTTTCTTGACTGTATATCTCTTAAATGTTAACATATACACGTGTGATTTAGTTTACGAAGATTTTTCAATGCCGAGAATCTCGATCAGAGAGTAAAATAGGCGTAAGGTTCACAATGTTGTAAAATTAAAATGGGATATACTGGGCTAGGATTCGAGTTACAGTAACAAGGGCCAAACCAACCACCCAAGAATGGAATCGTCGAGCGTAAACACTTGACAACCTCCTAGAAGCAGCTTTTCTTGCCACCAGACCTTTCTCCATCAATTAGGAATCTGATGCCGTCACTAAACACATTCCATAAATTGTAACCATTTGTTGAGTGCTTTTTTTTGGTGTCTAATCCGCATATAGATCATCATTGCCCTTGATTTTCTTGATTGTATATCTTTTAAATGTCAACATATACACGTGTGATTTAGTTTACGAAGATTTTTCAATGCCGAGAACCTCGATCAGAGAGTAAAAAACGCGTAAGGTTCACAATGGTGTAAAATTAAAATGGGATATACCAGGATACGATTCGAGTTATAGGAAGAAGTGCCAAACCAACCACCCAAAAATGGAATCGTCGATCGAAAACGCCTGACAACCTCTTAGAAGCACTTTTTCTTGCCACTAGACCTTTCTCCATCAATTAGGAATCTGATGTCTTAACTAAACACATTTCTTAAATTGTAGCCATTTGTTGAGTTTTTTTTTGTGTCTAATCCGCATATATAACTCCATTGCCCTTGATTTTCCTGACTGTATATCTCCAAAATGTCAACATATACACGTGTGATTTAGTTTACGAAGATTTTTGAATGTCGAGAACCTCGATAAGAGAGTAAAAAAGGCGTAAGGTTCACAATGGTGTAAAATTAAAATGGGATATACCGGGCTAGGATTCGAGTTACAGGAACAACGGCCAAACCAACCACCCAAGAATGGAATCGTCGAGCGAAAACACTTGGCAACCTCCTAGAAGCACCTTTTCTTGCCACCAGACATTTCTCCATCAATTAGGAATCTGATGCCATCACTAAACACATTCCTTAAATTGTAGCCATTTGTTGAGTGTTTTTTTTTGTGACTAATCCGCATATATATCACCATTGCCCTTCATTTTCTTGACTGTACATCTCTTAAATGTCAACATATACACATGTGATTTAGTTTGCGGAGATTTTTCAATGCCGAGAACATCAATCAGAGAGTAAAGAAGGCGTAAGGATCACAATGGTGCAAATTAAAATGGGATATACCGGGCTAGGATTCGAGTTACAGGAACAAGGGCCAAACCAACCACACAAGAATGGAATCGTCGAGTTAGTACACTTGACAACTTCCTAGAAGCAGTTTTTCTTGCCACCAGACCTTTCTCCATTAATTAGGAATCTGATGCCGTTACTAAACACATTCCTTAAATTGTAGCCATTTGTTGAGTGTTTTTTTTTTGTGTCTAATCCGCATATATATCACCATTGCCCTTGATTTTTTTGACTGTATATCTCTTAAATGTCAACATATACACGTGTGATTTAGTTTACGAAGATTTTTCAATGCCGAGAACCTCGATTAGAGAGTAAAAAGGCGTAAGGTTCACAATGGTGTAAAATTAAAATGGGATATACCTGGCTAGGATTCAAGTTACAGGAACAAGGGCCAAACAAACAACCCAAGAATGGAATCGTCGAGCGAAAACACTTGACAACCTCCTAGAAGCAGCTTTTCTTGCCAATAGACCTTTCTCCATCAATTAGGAATCTGATGCCGTCACTAAACAGATTCCTTAAATTGTAGCCATTTGTTGAGTGTTTTTTTTGTGTCTAATCCGCATATATATCACATTGCCCTTGATTTTCTTGACTGTACATCTCTTAAATGTCAACATATAAACGTGTGATTTAGTTTACGAAGATTTTTCAATGCGGAGAACCTCAATCAGAGAGTAAAAAAGGCTTAAGGTTCACAATGGTGTAAAATTAAAATGGGATATACCGGGCTAGGATTCGAGTTACAGGAAGAAGGGCCAAACCAACCACCCAAGAATGGAATCGTCGAGTGAAAACACTTGACAACCTCCTAGAAGCAGCTTTTCTTGCCACCAGACCTTTCTCTATCAATTAGGAATCTGATGCCGTCACTAAACACATTCCTTAAATTGTAGCCATTTGTTGAGTTTTTTTTTTGGTGTCTAATCCGCATATATAACACCATTGCCCTTGATTTTCTTGACTGTATATCTCTTAAATGTCAACATATACACGTGTCATTTAGTTTACGAAGATTTTTCAATGCCGAGAACCTAGATCAGAGAGTAAAAAAGGCGTAAGGTTTACAATGGTGTCAAATTAAAATGGGATATACCGGGCTAGGATTCGAGTTACAGGAACAAGGGCCAAACCAACCACCCAAGAATGGAATTGTCGAGCGAAAATACTTGACAACCTCCTAGAAGCAGCTTTTCTTGCCACCAGACCTTTCTCCATTTATTAAGAATCTGATGCCGTTACTAAACACATTCCTTAAATTGTAGCCATTTGTTGAGTGTTTTTTTGTGTCTAATCCGCATATATATCACCATTGCCCTTGAGTTTTTTGACTGTATTTCTCTTAAATGTCAACATATACACGTGTGATTTAGTTTACGAAGATTTTTCAATGCCGATAACCTCGATCAGAGAGGAAAAAAGGCGTAAGATTCACAATGGTGTAAAGTTAAAATGGGATATACCAGGCTAGAATTCGAGTTATAGGAACAAGGGCCAAACCAACCACCCAAGAATGGAATCGTCGAGCGAAAACACCTGACAACCTCCTAGAAGCAGCTTTTCTTGGCACCAGACCTTTCTCCATCAATTAGGAATCTGATGCCGTCACTAAACACATTCCTTAAATTGTAGCCATTTGTTGAGTGTTTTTTTTGTGTCTAATCCGCATATATATCCCCATTGCCCTTGATTTTCTAGACTGTATATCTCTTAAATGTCAACATATACACGTTTGATTTAGTTTACGAAGATTTTTCAATGCCGAGAACCTCGATCAGAGAGTAAAAAACGCGTAAGGTTCACAATGGTGTAAAATTAAAATGGGATATACCGGGATAGGATTCGAGTTACAGGAAGAAGTGCCAAACCAACTACCCAAAAATGGAATCGTCGAGCGAAAACGCCTGACAACCTCTTAGAAGCAGTTTTTCTTGCCACTAGACCTTTCTCCATCAATTAGGAATCTGATGTCGTAACTAAACACATTTCTTAAATTGTAGCCATTTGTTGAGTTTTTTTTTTTTTGTGTCTAATCCGCATATATAACTCCATTGCCCTTGATTTTCTTGACTGTATATCTCCTAAATGTCAACATATACACGTGTGATTTAGTTTACGAAGATTTTTCAATGTCGAGAACCTCGATAAGAGAGTAAAAAAGGTGTAAGGTTCATAATGGTGTAAAATAAAAATGGGATACACCGGGCTAGGATTCGAGTTACAGGAACAACGGCCAAACCAACCACCCAAGAATGGAATCGTCGAGCGAAAACACTTGACAACCTCCTAGAAGCACCTTTTCTTGCCACCAGACATTTCTCCATCAATTAGGAATCTGATGCCATCACTAAACACATTCCTTAAATTGTAGCCATTTGTTGAGTGTTTTTTTTTTGTGTCTAATCCGCATATATATCACCATTGCCCTTCATTTTCTTGACTGTACATCTCTTAAATGTCAACATATACACATGTGATTTAGTTTACGAAGATTTTTCAATGCCGAGAACCTCGATGAGAGAGTAAAAAAGGCGTAAGGTTCACAATGGTGTAAAATTAAAATGGGATATACCGGGCGAGGATTCGAGTTACAGGAACAAAGGCCTAACCAAACACCCAAGAATGGAATCTTCGAGCGAAAACACTTGACAACCTCCTAGAAGCAGCTTTTCTTACCACCAGACCTTTCTCCATCAATTAGGAATCTGATGCCGTCACTAAACACATTCCTTAAATTGTAGCCATTTGTTGAGTGTTTTTTTTGTGTCTAATCCGCATATATATCACCATTGCCTTTGATTTTCTTAACAGTATATCTCTTAAATGTCAACATATACACGTATGATTTAGTTTACGAAGATTTTTCAATGTCGAGAACCTTGATCAGAGAGTAAAAAAGGCGTAAGGTTCACAATGGTGTAAAATTAAAATGGGATATACCGGGCTAGGATTCGAGTTACAGGAAGAAGGGCCAAACCAACCACCCAAGAATGGAATCGTCGAGTGAAAACACTTGACAACCTCCTAGAAGCAGCTTTTCTTGCCACCAGACCTTTCTCCATCAATTAGGATCTGATGCCGTCACTATACACATTCCTTAAATTGTAGCCATTTGTTAAGTGTTTTTTTTTGGTGTCTAATCCGCATATATATCACCATTGCCCTTGGTTTTCTTGACTGTATATCTCTTAAATGTCTACATATACACGTGTGATTTAGTTTTCGAAGATTTTTCAATGCCGAGAACCTCGATCAGAGAGTAAAACAAGGCGTAAGGTTCACAATGGTGTAAAATCAAAATGGGATATACCGGGCTAGGAATCGAGTTACAGGAACGAGGGCCAAACCAACCACCCAAGAATGGAATCGTCGAGCGAAAACACATGACAACCTCCTAGAAGCAGCTTTTCTTGCCACCAGACCTTTCTCCATCAATTAGGAATCTGATGCCGTCACTAAACACATTCCTTAAATTGTAACCATTTGTTGAGTGCTTTTTTTTGTGTCTAATCCGCATATAGATCATCATTGCCCTTGATTTTCTTGATTGTATATCTTTTAAATGTCAACATATACACGTGTGATTTAGTTTACTAAGATTTTTCAATGCCGAGAAACTCGATCAGAGAGTAAAAAATGTGTAAGGTTCACAATGGTGTAAAATTAAAATGGGATATACCTGGCTAGGATTCCAGTTACAGAAACAAGGGCCAAACCAACCACCCAAGAATGGAATTGTCGAGCGAAAACACTTGACAACCTCCTAGAAGCAGCTTTTCTTGCCACCAGACCTTTCTCCATCAATTAGAAATCTGATGCCGTTACTAAACACAATTCTTAAATTGTAGCCATTTGTTGAGTGTTTTTTTTTTTTTTGGTGTCAAATCCGCATATATATCACCATTGCCCTTGATTTTATTAACTGTATATCTCTTAAATGTCAACATATACACGTGTGATTTAGTTTACAAAGATTTTTCAATGCCGAGAACCTCGATCAGAGAGTAAAAAAAGGCGTAAAGTTCACAATGGTGTAAACTTAAAATGCGATATACCGGGCTAGGATTCGAGTTACATGAACAAGGGCGAAACAAACCACCTAAGAACGGAATCGTCGAGCGAAATCACTTGACAACCTCCTAGAAGGAGCTTTTTTTGCCACCAGACCTTTCTCCATCAATTAGGAATCTGACGCCGTCACTAAACACATTCCTTAAACTGTAGCCATTTGTTGAGTGTTTTTTTGGTGTCTAATCCGCATATATATCACCATTGCCCTTGATTTTCTTGACTGTATATTTCTTAAATGTCAACATATACACGTGTGATTAAGTTTACGAAGATTTTTCAATGCCGAGAACCTCGATCAGAGAGTAAAAAAGGCGTAAGGTTCACAATTGTGTAAAATTAAAATGGGATATACCGGGCTAGAATTCGAATTACAATAACAAGGGCCAAACCAACCACCCAAGAATGGAAATGTCGAGTGAAATCACATGACAACCTCCTAGAAACAGCTTTTCTTGCCACCAGACCTTTCTTCATCAATTAGGAATCTGATGCCGTCACTAAACACATTCCTTAAATTGTAGCCATTTGTTGAGTGTTTTTTTTTGTGTCTAATCCGCATATATATCACCATTGCCTTTGATTTTCTTGACTGTATATCTCTTAAATGTCAACATATACACATGTGATTTAGTTTACGAATATTTTTCAATGCCGAGAACCTAGATCAGAGAGTAAAATAGGCGTAAGGTTCACAATGGTGTCAAATTAAAATGGGATATACCGGGCTAGGATTCGAGTTACAGGAACAAGGGCCAAACCAACCACCCAAGAATGGAATTGTCGAGCGAAAATACTTGACAACCTCCTAGAAGCAGCTTTTCTTGCCACCAGACCTTTCTCCATTAATTAAGAATCTGATGCCGTTACTAAACACATTCCTTAAATTGTAGCCATTTGTTGAGTGTTTTTTTTGTGTCTAATCCGCATATATATCACCATTGCCCTTGAGTTTTTTGACTGTATTTCTCTTAAATGTCAACATATACACGTGTGATTTAGTTTACGAAGATTTTTCAATGCCGATAACCTCGATCAGAGAGGAAAAAAGGCGTAAGATTCACAATGGTGTAAAGTTAAAATGGGATATACCAGGCTAGAATTCTAGTTATAGGAACAAGGGCCAAACCAACCACCCAAGAATGGAATCGTCGAGCGAAAACACCTGACAACCTCCTAGAAGCAGCTTTTCTTGGCACCAGACCTTTCTCCATCAATTAGGAATCTGATGCCGTCACTAAACACATTCCTTAAATTCTAGCCATTTGTTGAGTGCTTTTTTTTTTGTGTCTAATCCGCATATATATCCCCATTGCCCTTGATTTTCTAGACTGTATATCTCTTAAATGTCAACATATACACGTTTGATTTAGTTTACGAAGATTTTTCAATGCCGAGAACCTCGATCTGAAAGTAAAAAACGCGTAAGGTTCACAATGGTGTAAAATTAAAATGGGATATACCGGGATAGCATTCGAGTTACAGGAAGAAGTGCCAAACCAACTACCCAAAAATGGAATCGTCGAGCGAAAACGCCTGACAACCTCTTAGAAGCAGTTTTTCTTGCCACTAGACCTTTCTCCATCAATTAGGAATCTGATGTCGTAACTAAACACATTTCTTAAATTATAGCCATTTGTTGAGTTTTTTTTTTTTTTTTGTGTCTAATCCGCATATATAACTCCATTGCCCTTGATTTTCTTGACTGTATATCTCCTAAATGTCAACATATACACGTGTGATTTAGTTTACGAAGATTTTTCAATGTCGAGAACCTCGATAAGAGAGTAAAAAAGGCGTAAGGTTCATAATGGTGTAAAATAAAAAGGGGATACACCGGGCTAGGATTCGAGTTACCGGAACAACGGCCAAACCAACCACCCAAGAATGGAATCGTCGAGCGAAAACACTTGACAACCTCCTAGAAGCACCTTTTCTTGCCACCAGACATTTCTCCATCAATTAGGAATCTGATGCCATCACTAAACACATTCCTTAAATTGTAGCCATTTGTTGAGTGTTTTTTTTTTGTGTCTAATCCGCATATATATCACCATTGCCCTTCATTTTCTTGACTGTACATCTCTTAAATGTCAACATATACACATGTGATTTAGTTTACGAAGATTTTTCAATGCCGAGAACCTCGATGAGAGAGTAAAAAAGGCGTAAGGTTCACAATGGTGTAAAATTAAAATGGGATATACTGGGCGAGGATTCGAGTTACAGCAACTAAGGCCTAACCAAACACCCAAGAATGGAATCGTCAAGCGAAAACACTTGACAACCTCGTAGAAGCAGCTTTTCTTACCACCAGACCTTTCTCCATCAATTAGGAATCTGATGCCGTCACTAAACACATTCCTTAAATTGTAGCCATTTGTTTAGTGTTTTTTTTTTGTGTCTAATCCGCATATATATCACCATTGCCCTTGATTTTCTTAACAGTATATCTCTTAAATGTCAACATATACACGTATGATTTAGTTTACGAAGATTTTTCAATGTCGAGAACCTTGATCAGAGAGTAAAAATGGCGTAAGGTTCACAATGGTGTAAAATTAAAATGGGATATACCGGGCTAGGATTCGAGTTACAGGAAGAAGGGCCAAACCAACCACCCAAGAATTGAATCGTCGAGTGAAAACACTTAACAACCTCCTAGAAGCAGCTTTTCTTGCCACCAGACCTTTCTCCATCAATTAGGATCTGATGTCGTCACTATACACATTCCTTAAATTGTAGCCATTTGTTAAGTGTTTTTTTTTTTTGGTGTCTAATCCGCATATATATCACCATTGCTCTTGGTTTTCTTGACTGTATATCTCTTAAATGTCTACATACACACGTGTGATTTAGTTTACGAAGATATTTCAATGCCGAGAACCTCGATCAGAGAGTAAAAAAGGCGTAAGGTTCACAATGGTGTAAAATCCAAATGGGATATACCGGGCTAGGAATCGAGTTACAGGAACGAGGGCCAAACCAACCACCCAAGAATGGAATCGTCGAGAGAAAACACATGACAACCTCCTAGAAGCAGCTTTTCTTGCCACCAGACATTTCTCCATCAATTAGGAATCTGATGTCGTCACTAAACACATTCCTTAAATTGTAGCCATTTGCTGAGTGTATTTTTTGGTGTCTAATCCGCATATATAGCACCATTGCCCTTGATTTTCTTGACTGTATATCTCTTAAATATCAACATATACACGTGTGATTTAGTTTACGAAGATTTTTCAATGCCGAGAATCTTGATCAGAGAGTAAAATAGGCGTAAGGTTCACAATGTTGTAAAATTAAAATGGGATATACCGGGCTAGGATTCGAGTTACAGGAACAAGGGCCAAACCAACCACCCAAGAATGGAATCGTCGATCGTAAACACTTGACAACCTCCTAGAAGCAGTTTTTCTTGCCACGAGACCTTTCTCCATCAATTTGGAATCTGATGCCGTCACTAAACACATTCCTTAAATTGTAACCATTTGTTGAGTGCTTTTTTTTGTGTCTAATCCGCATATAGATCATCATTGCCCTTGATTTTCTTGATTGTATATCTTTTAAATGTCAACATATACACGTGTGATTTAGTTTACTAAGATTTTTCAATGCCGAGAAACTCGATCAGAGAGTAAAAAATGTGTAAGGTTCACAATGGTGTAAAATTAAAATAGGATATACCTGGCTAGGATTCCAGTTACAGAAACAAGGGCCAAACCAACCACCCAAGAATGGAATTGTCGAGCGAAAACACTTGACTACCTCCTAGAAGCAGCTTTTCTTGCCACCAGACCTTTCTCCATCAATTAGAAATCTGATGCCGTCACTAAACACAATTCTTAAATTGTAGCCATTTGTTGAGTGTTTTTTTTTTGTGTCAAATCCGCATATATATCACCATTGCCCTTGATTTTATTAACTGTATATCTCTTAAATGTCAACATATACACGTGTGATTTAGTTTACAAATATTTTTCAATGCCGAGAACCTCGATCAGAGAGTAAAAAAAGGCGTAAAGTTCACAATGGTGTAAACTTAAAATGCGATATACCGGGCTAGGATTCGAGTTACATGAACAAGGGCCAAACAAACCACCTAAGAATGGAATCGTCGAGAGAAAACACTTGACAACCTCCTAGAAGGAGCTTTTTTTGCCACCAGACCTTTCTCCATCAATTAGGAATCTGACGCCGTCACTAAACACATTCCTTAAACTGTAGCCATTTGTTGAGTGTTTTTTTGATGTCTAATACGCATATATATCACCATTGCCCTTGATTTTCTTGACTGTATATTTCTTAAATGTCAACATATACACGTGTGATTATGTTTACGAAGATTTTTCAATGCCGAGAACCTCGATCAGAGAGTAAAAAAGGCTTAAGGTTCACAATTGTGTAAAATTCAAATGGGATATACCGGGCTAGGATTCGTGTTACAGGAACAAGGGCCAAACCAACCACCCAAGAATGGAATCGTCGAGCGAAAACACTTGACAACCTCCTAGAAGCGGCTTTTCTTGCCACCAGACTTTTCTCCATGAATTAGGAATCTGATGCCGTCACTAAACACATTCCTTAAATTGTAGCCATTTGTTGAGTGTTTTTTTTGTGTCTAATCCGCATATATATCACCATTGCCCTTGATTTTCTTGACTGTATATCTCTTAAATGTCAACATATACACGTGTGATTTAGTTAACGAAGATTTTTCATTGTCGAGAACCTCGATCAGAGAGTAAAAAAGATGTAAGGTTCACAATGGTGTAAAATTCAAATGGGATATACCGGGCTAGGATTCGAGTTACATGAACAAGGGCCAAACCAACCACCCAAGAATGGAATCGTCGAGTGAGAACACTTGACAACCTCCTAGAAGCAGCTTTTCTTGCCACCAGGCTTTTCTTCATCAATTAGGAATCTGATGCCGTCAATAAACACATTCCTTAAATTGTAGCCATTTTTTGAGTGTTTTTTTTGTGTCTAATCCGCATATATATCACCATTGCCCTTGATTTTCTTGACTGTATATCTCTTAAATGTCAACATATACACATGTGATTTAGTTTACGAATATTTTTCATTGCCGAGAATCTCGATCAGAGAGTAAAAAAGGCGTAAGGTTCACAATGGTGTAAAATTAAAATGGGATATACCGGGCTAGGATTCGTATTACAGGAACAAGGGCCAAACCAACCACCCAAGAATGGAATCGTCGAGCAAAAACACTTGACAACCTCCTAGAAGCAGCTTTTTTTGCCACCAGACCTTTCTCCATCAATTAGGAATCTGATATCAATTAGGAATCTGATGTCGTCACTAAACACATTCCTTAAATTGTAGCCATTTGTTGAGTGTTTTCTTTTGGTGTCTTATCCGGATATATATCACCATTGCCCTTGATTTTCTTGACTGTATATCTCTTAAATGTCAACATATACACGTGTGATTTAGTTTACGAAGATTTTTCAATGCCGAGAACCTCGATCAGCGAGTAAAAAAGGCGTAAGGTTCACAATGGTGTAAAATTAAAATAGGATATAACGGGATAGGATTCGAGTTAATGGAACAAGGGCCAAACCAACCACCCAAGAATGGAATCGTCAAGCGAAAACACTTGACAACCTCCTAGAAGCAGCTTTTCTTGCCACCAAACCTTTCTCCATCAATTAGGAATCTGATGCCGTCACTAAACACATTACTTAAATTGTAGCCATTTGTTTAGTGTTTTTTTTGTGTGTCTAATCCGCATATATATCATCATTGCCCTTGATTTTCTTGACTGTATATCTCTTAAATGTCAACATATACACGTGTGATTTAGTTTACGAAGATTTTTCAATGCTGACAAACTCGATCAAAGAGTAAAAAATGTGTAAGGTTCACAATGGTGTAAAATTAAAATGGGATATACCTGGCTAGGATTCCAGTTACAGAAACAAGGGCCAAACCAACCACCAAAGAATGGAATCGTCGAGCGAAAACACTTGACAACCTCCTAGAAGCAGCTTTTCTTGCCACCAGACCTTTCTCCATCAATTAGGAATCTGATGCCGTCACTAAACACATTCCTTAAATTGTAGCTATTTGTTTAGTGTTTTTTTTTGGTGTCTAATCCGCATATATATCATCATTGCCCTTGATTTTCTTGACTGCATATCTCTTAAATGTCAACATATACATGTGTGATTTAGTTTACGAAGATTTTTCAATGCCGAGAACATCGATAAGAGAGTAAAAAAGGTGTAAGGTTCACAATGGTGTAAAATTAAAATGGGATATTCCGGGCTAGGATTCAAGTTACAGGAACAAGGGCTAAACCAACCACCCAAGAATGGAATCGTCAAGCGAAAACACTTGACAAACTCCTAGAAGAAGCTTTTCTTGCCACCAGACCTTTCTCCATCAATTAGGAATCTGATGCCGTCACTAAACACATTCCTTAAATTGTAGCCATTTGTTTAGTGTTTTTTTTGTGTGTCTAATCCGCATATATATCATCATTGCCCTTGATTTTTTTGACTGTATATCTCTTAAATGTCAACATATACATGTGTGATTTAGTTTACGAAGATTTTTCAATGCCGAGAACCTCGATCAGAGAGTAAAAAAGGAATAAGGTTCACAATGGTGTAAAATTAAAATGGGATATTCCGGGCTAGGATTCGCGTTACAGGAATAAGGGCCAAGCCAACCACCCAAGAATGGAATCGTCGAGCGAAAACACTTGACAACCTCCTAGAAGCAGCTTTTCTTGCCACCAGGCCTTTCTCCATCAATTAGGAATCTGATGCCGTCACTAAACACATTCCTTAAATTGTAGCCATTTGTTTAGTGTTTTTTTTTGGTGTCTAATCCGCATATATATCATCATTGCCCTTGATTTTCTTGACTGTATATATCTTAAATGTCAACATATACATGTGTGATTTAGTTTACGAAGATTTTTCAATGCCGAGAACATCGATCAGAGAGTAAAAAGGCTTAAGGTTCACAATGGTGTAAAATTAAAATGGGATATTCCGGGCTAGGATTTGAGCTACAGGAACAAGGGCCAAACCAACCACCCAAGAATGGAATCGTCGAGCGAAAACACATGACAACCTCCTAGAAGCAGCTTTTCTTGCCACCAGACCTTTCTCCATCTATTAAGAATCTGATGCCGTCACTAAACACATTCCTTAAATTCTAGTCATTTGTTGATTTTTTTTTATTGTCTAATCCGCATATATATCACCATTGCCCTTGATTTTCTTGACTGTATATCTCTTAAATGTCAACATATACACGTGTGATTTAGTTTACGAAGATTTTTCAATGCTGAGAAACTCGATCAGAGAGTAAAAAAGGCGTAAGGTTCACAATGGTGTAAAATTAAAATGGGATATACCGGGCTAGGATTCGAGTTACAGGAACAAGGACCAAACCATCCACCCATGAATGGAATCGTCGGGCGAAAACGCTTGACAACATCCTAGAAGCAGCTTTTCTTGCCACAGACCTTTCTCCATCAATTATGAATCTGATGCCGTCACTAAACACATTCCTTAAATTGTAGCCGTTTGTTGAGTGTTTTTTTTTTTTTGTGTCTAATCCGCATATATATCACCATTGCCCTTGATTTTCTTGACTGTATATCTCTTAAATGTCAACATATACACGTGTGATTTAGTTTACGAAGATTTTTCAATGCCGAGAACCTCGATCAGAGAGTAAAAAAGGCGTAAGGTTCACAATGGTGTAAAATTAAAATGGGATATGCCGTGCTTGGATTCGAGTTACAGGAACAAGTGTAGGTCCCTGTAATCTCGTATGGATCGTAACAAGACTGTTAATCTGTCAAGGGTGCGGAATCCCCTTGATAAACCTTCGAAGCAGAAACAAGATATTAGACGAAGAACACGAACACAATTCAATCAATCTGGTCTTCTATTGATTATCCAACACAAACGTTTACAATCAATTCAAGACCACTCGAAATCTCCTAGCCACTCTCTATAGATTTCGAACTCCTCTCAAACTTTTCTCTAAGTGTCTCTCAACTGGCTAACCTCAACCCTAATGCATAATGTTGTTTATATACGACATCCATGTTTGCATACTGGGCTTTGGTCTGGGCTTGGCCATTCTCCTAGCCCATTACAATAATTAACTCCCTAAAAAATATGCTAAGCCCATTACAAAATATCCAAAGACTAAATACTTAAACTATTAAGCTGTTGTCACAGAACATGCACTAACAAACTCCCCCTTGACAATAGCTTCATAGTGTAACTTTGTCTTCAAACATCTTGCAGTCTTTTGGTCTTTGGATAGCGTCAGCTACACAGCTTCTGACATCAACAGACTCCCCCTTAGCTGATGCTTCCAATCTCCAAAACTTTCATTCGTTGTAGATCAGTGAACTAGCAATCTTTGGTTAAGCAAGAATCTCCAAATTCTTCCATATCTCTGTCTGCAATGTAGTAGAAGGATCCTACCATGCATCTTCACACATCTTCACTTAACTCTCAATCTGCACTTTACTTGTATTCTACACTTCATTTTGATAACTGCATCAATCTGTTTAGCAACACAAGCAAGTATCTCGAAAAACCATTAGTCTTTTTCACATTTAAAGATAAACCACTATTTTATCTTATCATTCAAAAACAACAACTTGTCAATTCAAAATGGAAGTCTTTTAAAAAGAAATATTTTTGGTATTTTTTGATATTTTTCAAAACAAACTAAACTAAACTCACAAATATTTACAATCTATCTTTTTGTGAGAATCATGTGCAAGAAGATCATATCAACATAATCAAACTGTTTTCACACTATTAGATAATTCTTTATATAATTTTCCGTGAAAAGCAGTTCAAGACGATTACCAGTATATTCGTCCACCTAAACAAAATGCATGAACATTTCAAGTACCATTACCGTATGATACGCTAAGGTAATTTTATTTCTGATATACTAGTGTGTCCCACTTCAGGATATACCCTCGCGATCAAGGTATGCACAAAGATTCATCGTAGTAGGTGAGTATACTGAATTCATCCGTTTTGTTTTTCAACGTTTAGATAATTGGTGAACAGGTCAGTACTTCCGTACAGCAAAGAGACCAAAATATCTAACGAGGGCTATGACAAATACCATTTTTGGTACGAATTATGCATTTTGCACTTTTTGAATGACTCTCTAGGAGAGCTTCTTCATTTATGGGATTTGGCATTTTTTGCTCTTTTAAGATATCCTGGTTGTGCCTAGGTCAGCATGTATCTGGATGCAGCAGAAGGACAACCCTGATATCCCCAGATGAAATAACAGTATAAAGACCCAAAACTTCAGATTTTGGCAATCTATCAACGCAAGATTTAAGGTCATTAAACCATACACCACTGATGTGTTCCCCACTCATACTCAGTTCATTTAGGTTTATATCACATAGGTAAGTTGATTATTTCATGTTTTTTGTCTACTGGTACATCATATGATGAAGCTGCTATCACACTTAAGCGATTTAATTCAGTTTGAGTGTGACAGTCTAACTTGCTGATGTACTATCATTTCTTCTTTTTCACACAGTGATAACTCATTTTTTATTAATTTTCTATTTTTTATGTTTTTTTATTTTTCAATGTTTTTTTATTTTTAAAATTTTATAACTTACTCCCCCTAAACATACGCACTATCTAAACTCTTTTTGTCTTAGAGGAATTTCTCCCCCTAAATTTTTGTTTTCATGGAGTAAGTTTCAAAAACACAAATTTAAACACAAACAGACTCCCACTTTAAATCTGACAAAAGTTTTTCACGTTTAAAGTATAGAATAATCAAAACAATCACAAAAGTAAATAGTTCGTTACCCATGTTAACCTACTATTCACCTCAGATGCTTTATAGGAATAACCACTATTGAACACATCAACAGTCCTTCTTGGTCATCCTGCATTCACTCAACAACTTAGTTAGACTTGAGAACCCAAACCTTACCGGTTTTGGGTCGACCATGTAAATCCGTATAAGATGCTTCTAACCAATATCCATCACACCTTACTGGTGTCTTGGATGTTTTACCTGTTGTTGAACAAGATCGATAATTTTCACTAGGTCTATTATTGCGAGAGTTCCAATAAACTCCCGGATTTTCTGACCTTTGAAAATTATTACGTTGATACCTTCTTCTCCCATCATTATACCATGAATTTTGGAAAAAAAATTGGATGTTTTTGAACATTCGAGTTACTAAAACCCCTATGTTCATTTCTTTGTTGAAAATTTCGATTACCAGCAGCTTGGTATCGATTTTGATATCCAAAATTTCTATTTTGACTTTGAAACCGATTTGATTTACCACTATAATAACTAAATTGTGGAGAAATACTTCTTGGTCTATCAAATCTTTTCGAAGTTGAAGGTTTAGATTGAAATTCAGGTTTATTTGTCTGACAACTAGTTTTTACACTATTGCTTGACCCAACCTGATTCCCGTCTTTAACCTCATCAACTTTTTGTTTACCTTTCAACAAATGTCCTTTGTTGTGACATCTAAAACAGGATCTTTTCTTATAAGTTTTCTTTTTGTTTGATCCCTTTTTAAATGTTTTAGCCTTTTTGTCTTCAGTATCCTCATCCACTTTATGAGGTGTACTATTAGACTCTACAGATTCTTTCAAAGAAACTGGACTATTTGGCAAGTCCACAGCTATCGGATCCACTACTACTTGTGCGGTGGTTACAAATTCAGTTAACTCATCCTCAGTTGGTAAAAATGAGTAGTCTTGATGTTTAGAAGATGAAGCTTTACTAAACCCCACCCCTGTTTTATCATTACTCCTTTTTAAACCGTTTTTTAATATGAGTCCTGACTAACGAAGAATTTCCAAATTTGTCTAACTTACCCTGAAGTTCTACAATTTTGGCTTGTGCATCAGCCAATTCTGTGCACTTTTCTGAAAGCTCGTTAGTCTTTTCTTTCAGAGTTTCACGAGCCAAATCAATGATCTGTAACTGTTCATTGACTTTGCTTGTTAAACTGCTGATTTCTTGTTCATTTGATTTGATTTTGTTTAAACAATCTGACTTCATGTCACTCAAAAGAACGTTTAACTCTTTTAATTTTTCTACACAAGCTAACATATTTTTGTTTTGCTCCGATAGTCTGTTAACTTTATCCTGTAGTTCAGTGCAATTAAGACATGTATGACTTACAGATTCAGATGATGCCTTCACCTCTGATGTAAGTCCATTCACATCATTCAAGCCCTTTGAAACTTATGTATCCTTCTTCTCAGCATCAATCTCATCAGCTTTCTTCTGCTCTTCTACTTCAGTAACTACTTCTCCTATCTTCACAGCTGCAAGCTCAGCTACACAAGCTTGATCACATGTATTCAATCTTGAAGGAATCTGATAACGTTTTTCCAAAGCTTCCCACAACTCATTAGAAGTCCCATACTTCTTAAGAGTATATTTAACACTCTCAGGCAAGGACATCTTTATTGCTGCTAAAGCTTTCTTCTCAGCATCAACCACCCGTTTCTCAGATTCATCCATCTTATCATAAGACATCACTATAACTATTCCTTCAACACGACGTGTGGGAGCAATGTACCCATCTATCATACAGCTCCACATTCTTGTATCTTCACTCTTCACAAAAGCCTCAAACTCCTCTTTCCAGATAGCATATTCTTTGATGTTTTTAAGCTTTGGCCAATTCTTAACAGTCTCCTTGACCTTATCCATTTTGGCCATCACGCAGCGTAAAAGTTTAAATGGACTTTGGTAACCTGAATCAAAATCAAAATCCAAATCTAACTCGATTGCTGGTCCTTGTCTAGCTTTGACCGTAATCGTACTGATAAAACTGCACACAAAAAAATTTCCGCTGACTCAATCCCTTTGCAACACACACGAACGAGCTTCCGAACCGCACCTCAAAACCTGTCAAATTTTTCAACAAACCAAACAAATCTCCTCTTTTTTTTTATTTTTTTTTATAAATAGAATATATATTATATATGTTTTTTTTTATTATTTAGTAAAACTTATTATTATCTATTATAAAAACCAAATGATTATGTAATGATTAAATAATTATTATACTTTTATTAAAAACCTAATGATTATTATTATTATAAATATTATATTAATAAAACTCTAAACGTCAATTTCAAATTAATGTGTCTGGACTGTCTTCTTCGATCAAAACAACACAGCCAACCCTATTTTCAAAATAAACAACCGACTGTCTTCTTCTTCGTTACTCAATGGCAGAATGATGACGACGATCTTGATGTATAGACACCGGAGATGATAGACGCGATGTATTGACGGAGAATGGAGGTGACGACGGTGAAGAGATGATCGGAGAGCTCAAACTGTGAGTTGCAGGTTTAATGGTGGTGGTCGCCGGAAGTGATCAGCAGTCGACGGTGACGTCGACTACCGGTGGTGATGAAGATGATGTTGGTTATGGAGGTTGGACGATGATGAGGGGTGAGCTTGAAGATTATGACAGTGACGAACTCGAACCCGAAAACTCGTAAACTTAACTCGGAACCTTTATGACTCAAGAACTCGAAACAAACCGAGGTTGCGACTGTGATCTTGATGATGATGATGACGATGAACAGTGGAGAAAGTTGATGACTCGAGATCAGTTGAAGATGATAACTCGAGACCTCCGGTTGCACAAGTTCACCTCGCTTCGATCGCATAAGATCAGTTCGATCGTACAAGGTTACTTCGATCGCACAAGATTGTCTCGATCGCACAAGATTGCCTCGATCGTACAAGATTGCCTTTGGTCGCACAAGATCAACAATTGCACAATTTGTTTGACCAGATCGCACAAGTTGACTGAACTTACTCACGGTGACCAATCGCACAATTGATTTCTTGGTGGCACAACTATTTTCTTTATGAATCCAGCTATCACCAACTAATCCTAGTCGCACAAGATTGCTTTTACACTTCCAACCAATAATAGCCAATCCCGAAAATCAAGCAATTTTCAAATCTTTTGACCAAGGAAACAATTTCGAAAATTTTATTCCTAAATCAAACCCTTTAAAGACTTTCCAACTTATATCCTAAAATTTCGTAAACAGTCAAACACAACCACCAAATCAGATCAAACCACTGAATTTCGAACTGTTCTTCCTTGTTCTTGCTGTTCTTCACGAAAAATATAAATGAGACACCAACAATTCTTCAACCAAAAAACTTGAATCCTGTCGATCAGTCTTGAACCACGCACAAGAGCAAAAGCTCTGATACCAATTGTAGGTCCCTGTAATCCCGTATGGATCATAACAAGACTGTTAATCTATCAAGGGTGTGGAATCCCCTTGATAAACCTTCGAACCAGAAACAAGATATTAGACGAAGAACACGAACACAATTCAATCAATCTGGTCTTCTATTGATTATCCAACACAAACGTTTACAATCAATTCAAGACCACTCGAAATCTCCTAGCCACTCTCTATAGATTTCGAACTCCTCTCAAACTTTTCTCTAAGTGTCTCTCAACTGGCTAACCTCAACCCTAATGCATAATGTTGTTTATATACGACATCCATGTTTGCATACTGGGCTTTGGTCTGGGCTTGGCCATTCTCCTAGCCCATTACAATAATTAACTCCCTAACAAATATGCTAAGCCCATTACAAAATATCCAAAGACTAAATACTTAAACTATTAAGCTGTTGTCACAGAACATGCACTAACAACAAGGGCCAAACCAACCACCCAAGAATGGAATCGTCGAGCGAAAACCCTTGACAACCTCCTAGAAGCATCTTTTCTTGCCTCCAGACCTTTCTGCATCAATTAGGAATCAGATGCCGTCACTAAACACATTCTTTAAATTGTAGCCATTTGTTGAGTGTTTTTTTTTTTTTTTGAGTCTAATCAGCATATATATCACCATTGCCCTTGATTTTCTTGATTGTATATCTCTTAAATGTCAACATATACACATGTGATTTAGTTTACGAAGATTTTTCAATGCCGAGAACCTCAATCAGAGAGTAAAAAAGGCGTAAGGTTCACAATGGTGTAAAATTAAAATGTGATATACCGGGCTATGATTCGAGTTACAGGAACAAGGGCCAAACCAACCACCCAAGAATGGAATCGTCGAGCGAAAACAATTGACAGCCTCCTAGAAGCAGCTTTTCTTGCCACTAGCCTTTCTCCATCATTTAGGAATCTGATGCCGTCACTAAACACATTCCTTAAATTGTAGCCATTTGTTGAGTGTTTTTTTGTGTCTAATCCGCATATATATCACCGTTGCCCTTGATTTTCTTGACTGTATATCTCTTCAATGTCAACATATACATATGTGATTTAGTTTACGAAGATTTTTAAATGCCGAGAACCTCGATCAGCGAGTAAAAAATGTGTAAGGTTCATAACGGTGTAAAATTAAAATGGGATATACCGGGCTAGAATTCGAGTTATTGGAACAAGGGCCAAACCAACCATCCAAGAATGGAATCGTCGAGAGAAAACACATGACAACCTCCTAGAAGCAGCTTTTCTTGCCACCAGACCTTTCTCCATCAATTAGGAATCTGATGCCGTCACTAAACACATTCCTTAAATTGTAGCCATTTGTTGAGTGTTTATTTTTGGTGTCTAATCCGCATATATATCACCATTGCCCTTGATTTTCTTGATTGTATATCTCTTAAATGTCAACATATACACGTGTGATTTAGTTTACGAAGATTTTTCAATGCCGAGAACCTCGATCAGAGAGTAAAAAAGGCGTAAGGTTCACAATGGTGTAAAATTAAAATGGGATATACCGGGCTACGATTCGAGTTACAGAAACAAAGGCCAAACAAACCACCCAAGAATGGAATCGTCGAGCGAAAACACTTGACAACCTCCTAGAAGCAGCTTTTCTTGCCACCAGATCTTTCTCCATCAATTAGGAATCTGATGCCGTCACTAAACACATTCTTTAAATTGTTGCAATTTGTTGAGTGTTTTTTTTGGGGTCTAATCCGCATATATATCACCATTTCCCTTGATTTTCTTTACTGTATATCTCTTAAATGTCAACATATACACGTGTGATTAAGTTTAAGAAAATTTTTCAATGTCGAGAATCTCGATCAGCGAGTAAAAAAGGTTTAAGGTTCATAATGGTGTAAAATTAAAATGGGATATACCGGACTAGAATTCGAGTTACTTGAACAAAGGTCAAACCAACCAACCAAGAATGGAATCATCGAGAGAAAACACTTGACAACCTCCTAGAAGCAGCATTTCTTGCCACCAGACCTTTCTCCATCAATTCGGAATCTGATGCCGTCACTAAACACTTTCCTTAAATTGTAGCCATTTGTTCAGTGTTTTTTTTTTGGTGTCTAATCCGCATATATATCACCATTGCCCTTGATTTTCTTGATTGTTTATCTCTCAAATGTCAACATATACACGTGTGATTTAGTTTACGAAGATTTTTCAATGCCGAGAACCTCGATCAGAGAGTAAAAAAGGCGTAAGGTTCACAATGGTGTAAAATTAAAATGGGATATACCGGGCTAGGATTCGAGTTACAGGAACAAGGGCCAAACCATACACCCAAGAATGGAATCGTCGAGCGAAAACACTTGACAACCTCCTAGAAACAGCTTTTCTTGCCACCAGACCTTTCTCCATCAATTAAGAATCTGATGCCGTCACTAAACACATTCCTTAAATTGTAGCCATTTGTTGAGTGTTTTTTTTTTTTTGTCTAATCCGCATATATATCACCATTTCCCTTGATTTTCTTAACTGTATATCTCTTAAATGTCAACATATACACGTGTGATTTAGTTTACTAAGATTTTTCAATGTCGAGAACCTCGATCAGAGAGTAAAAAGGCGTAAGGTTCACAATGGTGTAAAATTAAAATGGGATATACCGGGCTACGATTCGAGTTACAGAACAAGCGCCAAACCATACACCCAAGAATGGAATCGTCGAGCGAAAACACTTGACAACCTCCTAGAAACAGCTTTTCTTGCCACCAGATCTTACTCCATCAGTTAGGAATCTGATGCCGTCACTAAACACATTCCTTAAATTGTTGCCATTTGTTGAGTGTTTTTTTTTTTTTTTTGTGTCTAATCCGCATACATATCACCATTACCCTTGATTTTCTTTAGTTTTCATCTCTTAAATGTCAACATATACACGTGTGGTTAAGTTTACGATGGTTTTTCAATGCCAAGAACCTCGATCAGGGAGTAAAAAATGTATAAGGTTCACAATGGTGTAAAATTAAAATGGGATATACCGGACTTGGATTCGAGTTACAGGAACAAGGGCCAAACAAACCACCCAAGAATGGAATCGTCGAGCGAAAACACTTGACAACCTCCTAGAAGCAGCTTTTCTTGGCACTAGACCTTTCTACATCAATTAGGAATCTGATTCCGTCACTAAACACATTCCTTAAATTGTAGCCATTTGTTGAGTGTTTTTTTTTGTGTCTAATCCGCATATATATCACCATTGCCCTTGATTTTCTTGACTGTAAATCTCTTAAATGTCAACATATACACGTGTGATTTAGTTTAAGAAGATTTTTCAATGCCGAGAACCTCGATCAGCGAGTAAAAAAGGCGTAAGGTTCACAATGGTGTAAAATTAAAATGGGATATACCGGGCTAGGATTCGAGTTACAGGAACAAGGGCCAAACAAACCACCCAAGAATTGTATCGTCGAGCGAAAACACTTGACAACCTCCTAGAAGCGGCTTTTCTTGCCACCAGATCTTTCTCCATCAATTAGGAATCTGATGCCGTCACTAAACACATTCCTTAAATTGTAGACATTTGTTGAGTGTTTTTTTTTTGTGTCTAATCCGCATATATATCACCATTGCCCTTGATTTTCTAGACTGTGTATCTCTTAAATGTCAACATATACACGTGTGATTTAGTTTACGAAGATTTTTTAATACCAAGAACCTCGATCAGAGAGTAAAAAAGGCGTAAGGTTCACAATAGTGTAAAATTAAAGTGGGATATACAGGGCTAGGATTCGAGTTACAGGAACAAGGGCCAAACCATCCACCAAAGAATGGAATCGTCGAGCGAAAACACTTGACAAACTCCTATAAGCAGCTTTTCTTGCCACCAGACCTTTCTTCATCAATTAGGAATCTGATTCCGTCACTAAACACATTCCTTAAATTGTAGCCATTTGTTGAGTGTTTTTTTGTGTCTAATCCGCATATATATCACCATTGCCCTTGATTTTCTTGACTGTATATCTCTTAAATGTCAACATATACACGTGTGACTTAGTTTACGAAGATTTTTCAATGCCGAGAACCTCGATCAGAGAGTAAAAAAGGCGTAAGGTTCACAATGGTGTAAAATTAAAATGGGATATACCGGGCTACGATTCGAGTTACAGGAACAAGGGCCAAACAAACCACCCAAGAATGGAATCGTCGAGCGAAAACACTTGACAACCTCCTAGAAGCAGCTTTTCTTGCCCCTAGACCTTTCTCCATCAATTAGGAATCTGATGCCGTTACTAAACACATTCCTTAAATTGTAGCCATTTGTTGAGTGTTTTTTTTCTGTGTCTAATCCGCATATATATCACCATTGCCCTTGATTTTCTTAACTGTATATCTCTTAAATGTCAACATATAAACATGTGATTTAGTTTAAGAAGATTTTTCAATGCCGAGAACCTCGATCAGAGAGTAAAAAAGGCGTAAGGTTCACAATGGTGTAAAATTAAAATGGGATATAACGGGCTAGGATTCGAGTTACAGGAACAAGTGTCAAACCAACCACCCAAGAATGGAATCGTCGAGCGAAAACACTTGACAACCTCCTAGAAGCAGCTTTTCTTGCCACCAGATCTTTCTCCATCAATTAGGAATCTGATGCCGTCACTAAACACATTCCTTAAATTGTAGCCATTTGTTGAGTGTTTTTTTTTTTTTGTGTCTAATCCGCATATATCACCATTGCCCATGATTTTCTTGACTTTATATCTCTTAAATGTTAACATATACACGTGTGATTTAGTTTACGAAGATTTTTCAATGCCGAGAACTTCGATCAGAGAGTAAAAAAAGGCGTAAGGTTTACAATGGTGTAAAATTAAAATGGGATATACTGGGCTAGGATTCGAGTTACAGGAACAAGGGCCAAACCATCCACCCAAGAATGGAATCGTCGAGCGAAAACACTTGACAACTTCCTAGAAGCAGCTTTTCTTGCCACCAGACCTTTCTCCATCAATTAGGAATCTGTTGCCGTCACTAAACACATTCCTTTAATTGTACCCATTTGTTGATTGTTTTTTTTGGTGTCTAATCCGCATATATATCACCATTGCCCTTAATTTTCTTGACTGTATATCTCTTAAATGTCAACATATACACGTGTGATTTAGTTTACGAAGATTTTTCAATGCCGAGAACCTCGATCAGAGAGTAAAAAAGGCGTAAGGTTCACAATGGTGTAAAATTAAAATGGGATATACCGGGCTAGGATTCAAGGTACAGGAACAAGGGCCAAACCAACCACCCAAGAATGGAATCGTCGAGCGAAAACACTTGACAGCCTCCTAGAAGCAGCTTTCCTTGCCACTAGACCTTTCTCCATCAATTAGAAATTTGATGCCGTCACTAAACACATTCCTTAAATTGTAGCCATTTGTTAAGTGTTTTTTTTTTGTGTCTAATCCACATATATATCACCATTGCCCTTGATTTTCTTGACTGTATATCTCTTAAATGTCAACATATACACGTGTGATTTAGTTTACGAAGATTTTTCAATGCCGAGAACCTCGATCAGAGAGTAAAAAAGGCGTAAGGTTCACAATGGTGTAAAATTAAAATGTGATATACCGGGATAGGATTCGAGTTACAGGAACAAGTGCCAAACCAACCACCCAAGAATGGAATCGTCGAGCGAAAACACTTGACAACCTCATAGAAGCAGCTTTTCTTGCCACCAGACCTTTCACCATCAATTAGGAAACTGATGTCGTTACTAAACACATTCTTTAAATTGTAGCCATTTGTTAAGTGTTTTTTTTTGGTGTCTAATCCACATATATATCACCATTGCTCTTGATTTTCTTGACTGTATATCTCTTAAATGTCAACATATAAACGTGTGATTTAGTTTAAGAAGATTTTTCAACTCCGAGAACCTTGATCAAAGATTAAAAAAGGCGTAAGGTTCACAATGGTGTAAAATTAAAATGGGATATACCGGGCTAGGATTCGAGTTACAGGAACAAGGGCCAAACCAACCACCCAAGAATGGAATCGTCGAGCGAAAATACTTGACAACCTCCTAGAAGCACATTTTCTTGCCAGCAGACATTTCTCCATCAATTTGGAATCTGATGCCGTCACTAAACATATTCCTTAAATTCTAGCCGTTTGTTGAGTGTTTTTTTTGTGTCTAATCTGCATATATATCACCATTGCCCTTGATTTTCTTGACTGTATATCTCTTAAATGTCAACATATACACGTGTGATTTAGTTTACTGAGATTTTTCAATGCCAAGAACCTCGATCAGAGAGTAAAAAAGTCGTAAGGTTCACAATGGTGTAAAATTAAAATGGGATATACCGGGCTAGGATTCGAGTTACAGGAACAAGAGCCAAACCAACCACCCAAGAATGGAATCGTGGAGCGAAAACACTTGACAACCTCCTAGAAGCAGCTTTTCTAGCCACCAGACCTTTCTCCATCAATTAGGAATCTGATTTTGTCATTAAACACATTCCTTAAATTGTAGCCATTTGTTGTGTGTTTTTTTTGTGTCTAATCCGCATATATATCACCATTGCCCTTGATTTTCTTTGACTGTATATTTCTTAAATGTCAACATATACACGTGTGATTTAGTTTACAAAGATTTTTCAATGCCAAGAACCTCGATCAGAGAGTAAAAAAGGCGTAAGTTTCAGATTGATGTAAAATTAAAATGTGATATACCGGGCTAGGATTCGAGTTACAGGAACAAGGGCCAAACCAACCACCCAAGAATGGAATCGTCGAGCGAAGATACTTGACAACCTCCTAAAAGCAGCTTTTCTTGCCACCAGACCTTTCTCCATCAATTTGGAATCTGTTGCCGTCACTAAACATATTCCTTAAATTGTAGCCGTTTGTTGAGTGTTTTTTTTGGTGTCTAATCCACATATATATCACCATTGCTCTTAATTTTCTTGACTGTATATCTCTTAAATGTCAACATATAAACGTGTGATTTAGTTTAAGAAGATTTTTCAATTCCGAGAACGTTGATCAGAGATTAAAAAAGGCGTAAGGTTCACAATGGTGTAAAATTAAAATGGGATATACCGGGCTAGGATTCGAGTTACAGGAACAAGGGCCAAACCAACCACCCAAGAATGGAATCGTCGAGCGAAAATACTTGACAACCTCCTAGAAGCAAGTTTTCTTGCCACCAGACCTTTCTCCATCAATTTGGAATCTGATGCCGTCACTAAACATATTCCTTAAATTGTAGCCGTTTGTTTAGTGTTTTTTTTTGTGTCTAATCCGCATATATATCACCATTGGCCTTGATTTTCTTGACTGTATATCTCTTAAATGTTAACATATACACGTGTGACTTAGTTTACGAAGAGTTTTCAATGCCGAGAACCGCGATCAGAGAGTAAAAAAGGCGTAAGATTCAAAACGGTGTAAAATTAAAATGGGATATACCGGGCTAGGATTCGAGTTACAGGAACAAGGGCCAAACCATCCACCCAAGAATGGAATCGTCGAAAGAAAACACTTGACAACCTCCAAGAAGCAGCTTTTCTTGCCACCAGACCTTTCTCCATCAATTAGGAATCTGATGTCGTCACTAAACACATTTCTTAAATTGTAGCCATTTGTTGAGTGTTTTTTTGTGTCTAATCCGCATATATATCACCATTGCCCTTGATTTTCTTTATTGTATATCTCTTAAATGTCAACATATACACGTGTGATTTAGTTTACGAAGATTTTTCAATGCGATGAACCTCGATCAGAGAGTAAAAAAGGCGTAAGATTCCCAATGGTGTAAAATTAAAATGGGATATACCGGGCTAAAATTCGAGTTACAGGAACAAGGGCCAAACAAACCACCCAAGAATGGAATCGTCGAGCGAAAACACTTGACAACCTCTTAAAAGCAACTTTTCTTACCACCAGATCTTTCTCAATTAATTAGGAATCTGATGCCGTCACTAAACACATTCCTTAAATTGTAGCCATTTGTTGAGCGTTTTTTTTTGTGTCTAATCCGCATATATATCACCATTTCCCTTGATTTTCTTGACTGTATATCTCTTAAATGTCAACATATAAACGTGTGATTTAGTTTAAGAAGATTTTTCAACGCCGAGAACCTCGATCAAAGAGTAAAAAAGGCGTAAGGTTCACAATTGTGTAAAATTAAAATGGGATATAACGGGCTAGGATTCGAGTAACAGGAACAAGGGCCAAACCAACCACCCAAGAATGGAATCGTTAATCGAAAATACTTGACAACCTCCTAGAAGCAGCTTTTCGTGCCACCAGACCTTTCTCCATCAATTAGGAATCTGATTCCGTCACTAAACACATTCCTTAAATTGTAGCCTTTTGTTGAGTGTTTTTTTTTTTTGTGTCTGATCCGCATATATATCACCATTGCCCTTGATTTTCTTGACTGTATATCTCTTAAATGTCAACATATACACGTGTGATTTAGTTTACGAAGATTTTTCAATGCCATGAACCTCTATCAGAGAGTAAAAAAGGCGTAAGGTTCACAATGGTGTAAAATTAAAATGGGGTGTAAAATTAAAATGGGATTTACCGGGCTAGGATTCGAGTGACAGGAACAAGAGCCAAACCAACCACCCAAGAATGGAATCGTCGAGCGAAAACACTTGACAACCTCCTAGAAGCAGCTTTTCTTGCCACCAGACCTTTCTCCATCAATTAGGAATCTGATGTCGTCACTAAACACATTTCTTAAATTGTAGCCATTTGTTTAGTGTTTTTTTTTGTGTCTAATCCGCATATATATCACCATTGCCCTTGATTTTCTTTACTGTATATCTCTTAAATGTCAACACATACACGTGTGATTTAGTTTATGAATATTTTTCAAAGCCAAGAACCTCGATCAGAGAGTAAAAAAGGCGTAAGATTCACAATGGTGTAAAATTAAAATGGGATATACCGGGCTAAGATTCGAGTTATAGGAACAGGGGCCAAACAAACCACCCAAGAATGGAATCGTCGAGCGAAAACACTTGACACCCTCTTAGAAGCAGCTTTTCTTACCACCAGATCTTTCTCCATCAATTAGGAATCAGATGCCGTCACTAAACACATTCCTTAAATTGTAGCCATTTGTTGAGCGTTTTTTTTGTGTCTAATCCGCATATATATCACCATTGCCCTTGATTTTCTTGACTGTATATCTCTTAAATGTCAACATATAAACGTGCGATTTAGTTTAAGAAGATTTTTCAATGCCGAGAACCTCGATCAGAGAGTAAAAAAGGCGTAAGGTTCACAATTGTGTAAAATTAAAATGGGATATAACGGGCTAGGATTCGAGTAACAGGAACAAGTGCCAAAACAACCACCCAAGAATGGAATCGTTGAGCGAAAATACTTGACAACCTCCTAGAAGCAGCTTTTCTTGCCACCAGACCTTTCTCCATCAATTAGGAATCTGATTCCGTCACTAATAACATTCCTTAAATTGTAGCCTTTTGTTGAGTGGTTTTTTTTTGTGTCTAATCCGCATATATATCACCATTGACCTTGATTTTCTTAACTGTATATCTCTTAAATGTCAACATATACACCTGTGATTTAGTTTACGAAGATTTTTCAATGCCATGAACCTCGATCAGAGAGTAAAAAAGGCGTAAGGTTCACAATGGTGTAAAATTAAATTGGGATATACCGGGCTAGGATTCGAGTTACAGCAACAAGAGCTAAACCAACCACCCAAGAATGGAATCGTCGAGCGAAAACACTTGACAACCTCCTAGAAGCAGCTTTTCTTGCCACCAGATCTTTCTCCATCAATTAGAAATCTGATGCCGTCGCTAAACACATTCCTTAAATTGTAGCCATTTGTTGAGTGTTTTTTTTTTGTGTCTAATCCGTATATATCACCATTGCCCTTGATTTTCTTGACTTTATATCTCTTAAATGTTAACATATACACGTGTGATTTAGTTTACGAATATTTTTCAATGCCGAGAACCTCGATCAGAGAGTAAAAAAGGCGTAAGGTTCACAATGGTGTAAAATTAAAATGGGATATACTGGGCCAGGATTCGAGTTACAGGAACAAGGGCCAAACCATCCACCTAAGAATGGAATCGTCGAGCGAAAACACTTGACAACTTCCTAGAAGCAGCTTTTCTTGCCACCAGACCTTTCCCCATCAATTAGGAATCTGATGCCGTCACTAAACACATTCCTTAAATTGTACCCATATGTTGAGTGTTTTTTTTGGTGTCTAATCCGCATATATATCACCATTGCCCTTGATGTTCTTGACTGTATATCTCTTAAATGTCAACATATAAACGTTTGATTTAGTTTATGAAGATTTTTCAATGCCGAGAACCTCGATCAGAGAGTAAAAAAGGCGTAAGGTTCACAATGGTGTAAAATTAAAATGGGATATACCGGGCTAGGATTCGAGTTACAGGAACAAGGGCCAAATCAACCACCAAAGAATGGAATCGTCGAGCGAAAACACTTGACAGCCTCCTAGAAGCAGCTTTCTTAGCCACTAGACCTTTCTCCATCAATTAGGAGTTTGATGCCGTCACTAAACACATTCCTTAAATTGTAGCCATTTGTTGAGTTTTTTTTTTTGGTGATCCACATATATATCACTGTTGCCTTTGATTTTCTTGATTGTATATCTCTTAAATGTCAACATATACATGTGTGATTTATTTTACGAAGATTTTTCAATGCCGAGAACCTCGATCAGCGAGTAAAAAAGGTGTAAGGTTCATAATGGTGTAAAACTAAAATGGGATATACCGGGCTAGAATTCGAGTTACTTGAACAAGGGCCAAACCAACCACCCAAGAATGGAATCGTCGAGAAAAAACACTTGACAACCTCCTAGAAGCAGCTTTTCTTGCCACCAGACCTTTCTCCATCAATAAGGAATCTGATGCCGTCACTAAACACTTTCTTTAAATTGTAGCCATTTGTTCAGTGTTTTTTTTAGTGTCTAATCCGCATATAATTCACCAATGCCCTTGATTTTCTTGACTGTATATCTCTTAAATGTCAACATATACACGTATGATTTAGTTTAAGAAGATTTTTCAATGCCGAGAAGCTCGATCAGAGAGTAAAAAAGGCGTAAGGTTCACAATGGTGTAAAATTAAAATGGGATATACTGGGCTAGGATTCGAGTTACAGGAACAAGGGCCAAACCATCCACCCAAGAATGGAATCGTCGAGCAAAAACACTTGACAACCTCCTAGAAGCAGCTTTTCTTGCAACCAGATCTTTCTCCATCAATTAGGAATCTGATGCCGTTACTAAACACATTCCTTAAATTGTAGCCATTTGTTGAGTGTTTTTTTTGTGTCTAATCCGCATATATATCACCATTGCCCTTGAATTTCTTGACTGTATATCTCTTAAATGTCAACATATACACGTGTGATTTAGTTTACAAAGATTTTTCAATGCCGAGAACCTCGATCAGAGAGTAAAAAAGGCGTAAGGTTCACAATGGTGTAAAATTAAAATGGGATATACCGGGTTAGGATTCGAGTTACAGGAACAAGGGCCAAACCAACCACCCAAGAATGGAATCGTCGAGCGAAAACAATTGACAACCTCCTATAAGCATCTTTTCTTTCCACAAGACCCTTCTCCATCAATTAGGAATCAGATTCCGTCACTAAACACATTCCTTAAATTGTAGCTATTTGTAAAGTGTTTTTTTTGTGTCTAATCCGCATATATATCACCATTGCCCTTGAATTTCTTGACTGTATATCTCTTAAATGTCAACATATACACCTTTGATTAGTTTACAAAGATTTTTCAATGTCGAGAACCTCGATCAGAGAGTAAAAAAGGCGTAAGGTTCACAATGGTGTAAAATTAAAATGTGATATACCGGGCTAGGATTCGAGTTACAGGAACAAGGGCCAAACCAACCACTAAAGAATGGAATCGTCGAGCGAAAACACTTGACAGCCTCCTAGAAGCAGCTTTCTTAGCCACTAGACCTTTCTCCATCAATTAGGAATTTGATGCCGTCACTAAACACATTCCTTAAATTGTAGCCATTTGTTGAGTTTTTTTTTTTTTTTGGTGATCCACATATATATCACTGTTGCCTTTGATTTTCTTGACTGTATTGATGGGATTTTAACATGTTTATCAAAGCAATTTCATCCATATGAAATAAAAACGCAGCGGAAAATAAGTTTAAAACATGTTACTTTTATAAGATATAAAACCATTTATATGCAAAATCCCAAAACCCGGATCCATATATGAGATGTATACTATCAAACACAACCATAGGATGTTTAGAAAACTACCTTCTTGAAGTACAAGGATTATGAAACGGATAATGCTTCTTGAAGTGGTTGTCTCCAAGAGTAGAAGACCTCAAGCTTGTATACCCCAAGCCTTCCAACAAACACTTTATGTTTAGCTAGGATTTCTCACTTGTAACTCACATGAAAGATCCCCTCTTGGAACCATCATATGGCCGAAAATTAGAGGGCCTTTTGTTGAGTTCTTGCACTTGAAATGTGAACTTGAAACTCACCAATAGATCAACCATACATGACCCGATTTATTTCGAGTCTTACACTTGATTTTTCAAATAAAAATCAACTCTTGGATGATCATCTTGGGGCCGAAAATATGCAGCCATTTTTACTATCTTCTTCAAGTTCTTGTTACTCAAAATTCATCTAAATGAATATAAAAGACATGAGAGACTTTGCCACCCACATTGCCCAATAGGAGATCAACTAACACATGCATTTGTATGCAATATGATTGGCCAAGGAACTTAGGGAAGACCATCCAATCAAAATGCCTCTAACTTATGACAACATGCATGGAACCTCATTGGACAAGAATATTTTGGGAAGACCCCATGGGGGGGGGTGGCGGCCAAGCTTTTAAAAAAAACAATTTCTTTTATAAAATATAAGTCTTACACATATATATATATATATTATAACTTTTATAAAATATAACATCATATGTTATAAGACTTATGCTATTTTATTATGTTATTTAACCAATTAAATAACAAAATAAAATATTCTCTCAAAATAAATTATCCATATAATTTATTAGTTTGTCAAGTGCAATTATTTAGAAAACCAATTTCTAAATATTCTAAGTGTTGATATTTATTTATTTGATCATATCATAAATAAATATTGTAAGTGTTTGTCTAGCTTGTTATTGGGTATGACTCGACTTGGATCATAACGTACTAGCCACATCAATTTAATATGTGTCTTGGGCATACAGAGTCCAACAATCTCCCACTTGCACAAGATACATAGAAGATTGATGCAAGCAGTATATAACGCCTAACTACGGTTTACTACCCTTAATACGTATGACTATATGTGCCATTCAATAACATCATCATCTTCAAGTCCCTTACTTGAAAATGATTTAGGTGAATCTATCATTTATCCTTTCGTTACAGATGTCATGTCAAATCCAGAGACACAGAGTGATCACTCTCTGTTGATTTAACTTTAGCAGGCCTTAGACATCTTACTCTCAACGAATAAGAGGAACAACTCCCATCTTGACTACATACGTCTCTCACAATCACCTTGTACCACACCTGAGCTTAGCCTTATGTACTGTCATATTATTGACAGCGAAGAAAAAGTCAAGGTATAATATTTGGTGAATATCAAGACCCAATATGTATCTCAGGTCTGAGGATACTATGATATTCTCCTTTACTCAAATTTACTTATGATCAATCACAGATGATTCCATGCAGTAATATTTGAGAGCGAGTCAGTCCAATATTTGTATCCCACAAATATCTATGAACCTTGGCAGCAACGCCTTGCTCTATATTCATACTTCATGAATATATACCAATCCAAGTTCATAATAGTCTTACATTCATATTTGTTCCCACAATTATGATCGACTACGGACATTTAGAATAAGTAACTTATTCACGGATTTAATCATGCTAATATGGAACATAACTCAACATACCATAATGAGTTATAATAACAGTTGTTCCAATATCCAAATACAAAATAGATCAAATCCAATCACTAGAATATCGAAGTCCTAAGGCACAAGTATGACCCTTTCATGCTTTGCCCATTCAAGGAGCTTCGTGAGTGGATCCGCAATATTTTGATCAGTGTGAACTTTGCGAATACATATCTTTCTCCTTTTTCAACTTCATCCCTTATGTAGTTGAAACTCCGCTCAAT
The DNA here is from genome assembly GCA_030545235.1 of Helianthus tuberosus. Lineage (NCBI taxonomy): Eukaryota > Viridiplantae > Streptophyta > Magnoliopsida > Asterales > Asteraceae > Helianthus > Helianthus tuberosus. The sequence goes on along the minus strand of CM060449.1, from coordinate 48,197,892 downwards.
GTGCCTAGTCTTTTGATGTACACGAGGTTCCGTGATTTAAGCAATCACACCATCGTTATCACAAAGATCACTAGGGTCCTGAATGGTAGGGACTACCCCTAGACTGGTAATAATTCAAGTGGCAGATCCATATGAATTATCTCGATCAATGAAGCGGCGATGTATTCTGATTCTGTAGTGGACAATGCTACCCTGATTGTGATCGAGAACCAACTCGATTAGTCTTGGAAACTCGTATCCATGTAACCATTTACAACGAATTCCTAAACTCGCATCCTTGTAACCCTTTACAACGAGTTCTTCTTTACCATATCCATATATTAGAAACATATCCTTAGTCCTTCTAAGGTATTTCAATATATATATATATAACAGTCACCCAATGACCGTTTCTTGCTAGTTTCTTCTCGTTATGCGTAAAGCGCATAACTTGTCCAGTCTAGTGCATATCATTACGTACATAATGAATCCTATAGCTGACGCATATGGGATTCCTTTGATTCTTTCTTGCTCATCCTTTGAGCTTGGACATTGAGATGCACTCAATATTGTCCTCTCTTGAATAGGTACCAAACCTTCCATTGAGTTCTTTATCTTGAACCCTTTCAAGACTTTGTCAATGTATGCACTTTAGTTTAAACCTATCAATCGCCTTGATCTATCCCTATAGATCTTTATTCCCAAAATATAGGCGACTTCACCAAGATCCTTAATGGAAGAACAACTTCCAAGCCAACCTTTTACACCTTCCACGGTTGGAATGTTATTTCCAAATAGTAGAATGTCATCAACATATAATACTAATAAGGTAATGATGCTCCCACTAGCCTTCTTATACACACAAGCTTCATCGTCGTTCTTGATGAATCCATATTCCTTAATTTCTTCATCAAAACGGTGATTCCAACTTCTAGATGCTTGTTTCAATCTATAGATTGGTTTCTTTAACTTGCATACTTTGTCAGGATGTTTTGGATCAACAAAACCTTCAGGCTTAACTATATAGACATCTTCCTTAGGATGTCTATTAAGGAAAGTCGTTTTGAGATCCATTTGCCAAATCTCATAATCATATTGTGCAAGTATGGCAAATGATATCCTAGTTGACTTTAGCATCGCCACGGGCGAGAAGATCTCATCATAATCAACCCTTTGAGTTTGAGTGAAACCTTTTGCTACAAGTCTTGCTTTACAAGTATCCAAGTTACCATGCATATTGTTTCTTTCCTAAAAACCAACTTACTTCCAACTACTTTGGAGTTAAGAGGTGCTACAACCAATTCCCATACTTGGTTGTTATACATGGACTGCATCATTATGTTCATGGCTTCAAGCCATTTGTCACAATCGAATTGCATCATGGTATGTGGTTGGTTCACCCGAATCTACCACGTAGCATCCATCCATGAAAAATCCATATCTTTTAGGTGGATTACTAATTCTACCAGATTTGCGAACGTATTGTGTGTGTTGATCAATCACTTGATCATTTTCAACAACCTCTTGTTGAATGCTAGTATCAACCAAACGTGTATCGGCTTGTGGTTCTCGATCCTTATCAAGTTCCACTGTTCTACTAATTCCTTCCACAAGGAACTTAGCTTCCAAGAACTCGGCCTTTTGAGCAATAAATACCTTTTGCTCTGTTGGATCGTAGAATTAATATCCTATATCATCTTTAGGATACCCTACAAAGATACACTTAGTGGATCGTACTTCCAACTTGTTTGGGGTGTATTGCTTCACATAAGCTTCACAACCCATACCTTTTAAATATGATAATGATGGAGCCCTTCCATGTCATATTTCAAAAGACGTCGTATCCACTTTCTTGGTTGGGGCCATATGGGCCACGGAGAGCAAATCGTAACCCCAAAGTGATAGAGATAATGCGCTCCTAGCCATCATAGATCGAACCATATCTAATAGAGTTCGACTCCTCCTCTATCGAAACGAAGAACTTTAAAAGAGTTGATTTTGTACTTCACTTTTTGAAGATTCTGAACGTTTCAAAACTTCTTCTTTGTGTCAAGTACACATAACCATAACTACTATAGTTGTCGGTTAAAGTAATGAAGTATCATTCACCATACCTAGTCATTGGCTTAAAAGGATCACATACATTCGAATGTATGATACCTAAGAAATCTATTGCCCTTTTCCACTAAAGGGTTTCTTAGTCATTTTACCTTGTAAACAAGATTCACATGTATCAAATGAACCAATTTCATATGTTTCCAAAAGATCATTCTTTCGAAGTGTTTACATGCGACATCTGTTTATATGACCAAGGCGATAATGCCAAAGATAAGTCTCACTCAAATCCATTTTGAGTTTGTTGGTGATTGCTTGGTACATTGAACTATCAAATGATGTATTATTATGAACCAATTCATAACTACCATTTGAAGGCATAGTTTTTAAAGTAAAACATGTCATTCATCGAAATATAAATGCCATTGTTTACAAACTTTAAATCAAAACATATTGTCTCAAAAGGGAAACTTAAATAATGTTCCTAGTCAAACTGGGAGCATTCAAAACATTTTAAAACAATTTTCAAACCATTTGGAAGTTTCAAAACATAGTTCCTTTCTTGTAATGTTTATTTCTTTTGAACCTTTTGCAACGAATTGCAAACATGAGTTCCACATCCGGTATCTAATACCCATGTGTTAGAAGAGATAACATCAAGGTCAATATGTATTATTAAGATTGTACCTGAGGTTTGCCTAGCATCCCTCTTGTTTTTCAACTCTTTGAGATAGATTGGACAATTCCTATTTAAATGCCCTATCTCACCACACTCAAAGCATGGATCGTTCATGGCAACCTTTGCCTTCTTCTCTTTTGGTTTCGGTGGTTTCGCTTTAGTCTTTCTAATCATTTCCTTTTGAATTACCCGTTTCCATTTGCAACATTTGCTTTGGTGTCGGGGTGATGCCCTTTCTAGTTCCCACCCTCATTGGTCGTTAGAATGGATGAAACCCTTTTATCCATATCGAGCCTTTCGAGGTGATCAATGTGGCTTTTCATCTTAAAACATAAGATGTGTCCGATTGGGTTTCCTCCATTCAACATGCATGAAGCGCTCGAATTGTTTCAAAGTGTTCTACCCTTAGGAACATTTCCTACAATTGGGTAATCATGTCGTATGCTCATGATGTTCAAAAACCTTTTGAATCTCGGAAATCATAATTCCTAACATGAGGCAAGAGGCTTGCGTAGTATCCTTGATATACTTAATCCAATCGTTATAGGCATCCTTATCTTCCATAAGATGTTCATCGGGATTAGGATCGTTTTCTAGTGATAGGTTACGGACGGTTTGGGTAATATTGTTAGCGGCCATCTACAAAATTTAACAAGGTTCAATTTTAGTATTTTCGATATTATTATATTTTAATAATTAATACCCTTTTGTGTCTCATAGACAATTAATAATTAAAACTAGAATCCAATGTTACATTTAAATATTGGTTAGGTGACCTTTATCCCTCTATTTAAATTAACAAGGTAGTCAACGTTTGACAATTGCAACTCTTTGCAACTTCTAGCCATATGGGATCGGTTAAACATCTTTATGTTTAGTTGGCATGTTTAATCCCATCAACACCTTTGTTCCCCATGCTTCGGTGACCCTAAGTTCATGGTTTCCAAATCAAGTCGTCCAACTTACACACACGTGTGAGTTTATACACATAAGTGGTTAGGTGACCTTTATCCCACAAACATGGTAAACCCACCTCGAATATACAAGTTCCCTCAAATATGGTTAGGTGACCTTTATCCCACAAAAGAGTTCCCAAGTGATTCGAGTGTTGTATAAAAGGATGGTGTTTGACTTGTTTTATAAAAGGGATTTTGAGTTTTTCAAAATTCTAGTTTAGAAAACTTTATGTATCATATATTTGCATGCATTCAAATCCTTGGTACTTTAGTGAAAATCAATTTTCAAGGTTCTTTTTAATAAAACCCATTTTATTATAAAATCATTAATTTTTAATAACCTTTTATTAACCAATTTTAATGATCTTGTAAAGAACCAATTTTACGCTTGTTGTTGATTATTAGTTTGTTAAGCATGCATATCCAAATATCATCAAAACAATATAAATAAGCAACCATACAAGCACAACACATATATCATTAGGTGCATAACCATAGCCAACTATTTTGACCACACTTGTTAGCCGAAACAAGTGTGCCAAAAGGTCCTTCCTAAAGGGTGAATATTGACACAAATAATGTGTCGTTGAACTCCCACTTGATCCCGCATCCAAATGCTTCAAGTATCCTTCTTGTGTTGTGATTACTCCACTTTCTTTGAGCTTCCAAAATGTACTTTAATTCAGCTCCAATCTCCTTTGGGCTCCGTAAATGTGTTTTGGTTATCGGGCTAAAATCCCGTTTAGAACTATGAAGTCCTTTATGCCCGAATTTGGCAAAACCAAAACCGCATTTTTGTGTGCATCTTCTTTTACAAAATATATCCTAATACATTTTTTCTAGTAAAATAAAATGCACCTAATCTATTTATTTTACATACCAAATGAAAATAAATAAATTACATAACTTTACAAATGGAAGAACAAAAATATTAATTATTACAACCCATTGAATAATAAAACACAACACATTTATTCAACACAAGGTCATGGCTATGTTATATGCACCAAAATATATATCCAAATATATATTTATATTAATTTCAAGAAGCATAAAAAAATGGTTCCCTTTTAATAACCATTTTCGGCTATGTCCAAAAAACCGAAAAGGTTAGTTTTGTCCAAACAAACAAATCATCCATATGAAATAATTTTTCAAGATTCATTTATGCATGTAAGAATATAATCTTGAAAAACAAAGGGATAACCATACTTAAAATTTCGGCCATAGGGTTTTCACCAAACCCGAAACCCGGAAATTTTAAGTCTATTGAAGCATGCACTCATATAAGCGGCTCTAGATGCCATTGATGGGATTTTAACATGTTTATCAAAGCAATTTCATCCATATGAAATAAAAACGCAGCGGAAAATAAGTTTAAAACATGTTACTTTTATAAGATATAAAACCATTTATATGCAAAATCCCAAAACCCGGATCCATATATGAGATGTATACTATCAAACACAACCATAGGATGTTTAGAAAACTACCTTCTTGAAGTACAAGGATTATGAAACGGATAATGCTTCTTGAAGTGGTTGTCTCCAAGAGTAGAAGACCTCAAGCTTGTATACCCCAAGCCTTCCAACAAACACTTTATGTTTAGCTAGGATTTCTCACTTGCAACTCACATGAAAGATCCCCTCTTGGAACCATCATATGGCCGAAAATTAGAGGGCCTTTTGTTGAGTTCTTGCACTTGAAATGTGAACTTGAAACTCACCAATAGATCAACCATACATGACCCGATTTATTTAGAGTCTTACACTTGATTTTTCAAATAAAAATCAACTCTTGGATGATCATCTTGGGGCCGAAAATATGCAGCCATTTTTACTATCTTCTTCAAGTTCTTGTTACTCAAAATTCATCTAAATGAATATAAAAGACATGAGAGACTTTGCCACCCACATTGCCCAATAGGAGATCAACTAACACATGCATTTGTATGCAATATGATTGGCCAAGGAACTTAGGGAAGACCATCCAATCAAAATGCCTCTAACTTATGACAACATGCATGGAACCTCATTGGACAAGAATATTTTGGGAAGACCCCATGGGGGGGGTGGCGGCCAAGCTTTTAAAAAAAACAATTTCTTTTATAAAATATAAGTCTTACACATATATATATATATTTTATAACTTTTATAAAATATAACATCATATGTTATAAGACTTATGCTATTTTATTATGTTATTTAACCAATTAAATAACAAAATAAAATATTCTCTCAAAAAAAATTATCCATATAATTTATTAGTTTGTCAATTGCAATTATTTAGAAAACCAATTTCTAAATATTCTAAGTGTTGATATTTATTTATTTGATCATATCATAAATAAATATTGTAAGTGTTTGTCTAGCTTGTTATTGGGTCTGACTCGACTTGGATCATAACGTACTAGCCACATCAATTTAATATGTGTCTTGGGCATACAGAGTCCAACATGTCTATCTCTTAAATGTCAACATATACATGTGTGATTTATTTTACGAAGATTTTTCAATGCCGAGAACCTCGATCAGCGAGTAAAAAAGGTGTAAGGTTCATAATGGTGTAAAATTAAAATGGGATATACCGGGCTAGAATTCGAGTTACTTGAACAAGGGCCAAACCAACCACCCAAGAATGGAATCGTCAAGAAAAAACACTTGACAACCTCCTAGAAGCAGCTTTTCTTGCCACCAGACCTTTCTCCATCAATAAGGAATCTGATGCCGTCACTAAACACTTTCCTTAAATTGTAGCCATTTGTTCAGTGTTTTTTTTAGTGTCTAATCCGCATATAATTCACCAATGCCCTTGATTTTCTTGACTGTATATCTCTTAAATGTCAACATATACACGTGTGATTTAGTTTAAGAAGATTTTTCAATGCCGAGAAGCTCGATCAGAGAGTAAAAAAGGCGTAAGGTTCACAATGGTGTAAAATTAAAATGGGATATACTGGGCTAGGATTCGAGTTACAGGAACAAGGGCCAAACCATCCACCCAACAATGGAATCGTCGAGCAAAAACACTTGACAACCTCCTAGAAGCAGCTTTTCTTGCAACCAGATCTTTCTCCATCAATTAGGAATCTGATGCCGTTACTAAACACATTCCTTAAATTGTAGCCATTTGTTGAGTGTTTTTTTTTGTGTCTAATCCGCATATATATCACCATTGCCTTTGAATTTCTTGACTGTATATCTCTTAAATGTCAACATATACACGTGTGATTTAGTTTACAAAGATTTTTCAATGCCGAGAACCTCGATCAGAGAGTAAAAAAGGCGTAAGGTTCACAATGGTGTAAAATTAAAATGGGATATACCGGGTTAGGATTCGAGTTACAGGAACAAGGGCCAAACCAACCACCCAAGAATGGAATCGTCAAGCGAAGACACTTGACAACCTCCTATAAGCAGCTTTTCTTGCCACAAGACCTTTCTCCATCAATTAGGAATCAGATTCCGTCACTAAACACATTCCTTAAATTGTAGCTATTTGTAAAGTGTTTTTTTTGTGTCTAATCCGCATATATATCACCATTGCCCTTGAATTTCTTGACTGTATATCTCTTAAATGTCAACATATACACGTGTGATTAGTTTACAAAGATTTTTCAATGCCGAGAACCTCGATCAGAGAGTAAAAAAGGCGTAAGGTTCACAATGGTGTAAAATTAAAATGGGATATACCGGGCTAGGATTCGAGTAACAGGAACAAGGGCCAAACTAACCACCCAAGAATGGAATCATCGAGCGAAAACACTTAACAGCCTCCTAGAAGCAGCTTTCCTTGCCACTAGATCTTTCTCCATCAATTAGGAATTTGATGCCGTCACTAAACACATTCCTTAAATTGTAGCCATTTATTTCTTGAGTGTTTTTTTTTTTGGTGTCTAATCCTCATATATATCACTGTTGCCCTTGATTTTCTTGACTGTATATCTCTTAAATGTCAACATATACATGTGTGATTTATTTTACGAAGATTTTTCAATGCCGAGAACCTCGATCGGCGAGTAAAAAAGGTGTAAGGTTCATAATGGTGTAAAATTAAAATGGGATATACCGGGCTAGAATTCGAGTTACTTGAACAAGAGCCAAACCAACCACCCAAGAATGGAATCGTCGAGCGAAAACACTTGACAACCTCCTAGAAACAGCTTTTCTTGCCACAAGACCTTTCTCCATCAATTAGGAATCTGATTCCGTCACTAAACACATTCCTTAAATTGTAGCCATTTGTTAAGTGTGTTTTTTTTTTGTGTCTAATCCGCATATATATCACCATTGCCCTTGAATTTCTTGACTGTATATCTCTTAAATGTCAACATATACACGTGTGATTTAATTTACAAAGATTTTTCAATGCCGAGAACCTGGATCAGAGCGTAAAAAAGGCGTAAGGTTCACAATGGTGTAAAATTAAAATGTGATATACCGGGTTAGGATTCAAGTTATAGGAACAAGTGCCAAACCAACCACCCAAGAATGGAATCGTCGAGCGAAAACACTTGACAACCTCCTAGAAGCAGCTTTTCTTGCCATCAGACCTTTCTCCATCAATTAGGAATCTGATGCCGTTACTAAACACATTCCTTAAATTGTAGCCATTTGTTAAGTGTTTTTTTTGTGTCTAATCCGCATATATATCACCATTGCCCTTAATTTTCTTGAGTGTATATCTCTTAAATGTCAACATATAAACGTGTGATTTAGTTTTAGAAGATTTTTCAACGCCGAGAACCGCGATCAGAGAGTAAAAAAGGCGTAAGGTTCACAATGGGGTAAAATTAAAATGGGATATACCGGGCTAGGATTCGAGTTACAGGAACAAGGGCCAAACCAACTACCCAAGAATGGAATCGTCGAGCGAAAAGACTTGACAACCTACTAGAAGAAGCTTTTCTTGCCACCAGATCTTTCTTCATCAATTAGGAATCTGATGCCGTCACTAAACACATTCCTTAAATTGTAGCCATTTGTTGAGCCTTTTTTTTTTGTGTCTAATCCGCATATATATCACCCTTGCCCTTGATTTTCTTGACTGTATATCTCTTAAATGTCAACATATAAACGAGTGATTTAGTTTAAAAAGATTTTTCAATGCCGAGAACTTCGATCAGAGAGTAAAAAAGGCGTAAGGTTCACAATTGTGTAAAATTAAAATGGGATATAACGGGCTAGGATTCGAGTAACAGGAACAAGGGCCAAACCAACCACCCAAGAATGGAATCGTCGAGCGAAAACACTTGACAACCTCCTAGAAGCAGCTTTTCTTGCCACCAGACCTTTCTCCATCAATTTGGATTCTGATTCCGTCACTAAACACATTCCTTAAATTGTAGCCATTTGTTGAGTGTTTTTTTTTGGTGTCTAATCCGCATATATATCACCATTGCCCTTGATTTTCTTGACTGTATATCTCTTAAATGTCAACATATACACGTGTGATTTAGTTTACGAAGATTTTTCAATGCCATGAACCTCTATCAGAGAGTAAAAAAGGCGTAAGGTTCACAATGGTGTAAAATTAAAATGGGATATACCGGGCTAGGATTCGAGTTACAAGAACAAGAGCCAAATCAACCACCCAAGAATGGAATCGTCGAGCGAAGATACTTGACAACCTCCTAGAAGCAGCTTTTCTTGCCACCAGACCTTTCTCCATCAATTAGGAATCTGATTCCGTCACTTAACACATTCCTTAAATTGTAGCCATTTGTTGAGTGTTTTTTTTTCTCTAATCCGCATATATATCACCATTACCCTTGATTTTCTTGACTGTATATCTCTTAAATGTCAATATATACACGTGTGATTTAGTTTACGAAGATTTTTCAATGCCGAGAACCTCGATCAAAGAATAAAAAAGGCGTAAGGTTCACAATGGTGTAAAATTAAAATGGGATATACCGGGCTAGGATTCGAGTTACAGGAACAAGTGCCAAACCAACCACCCAAGAATGGAATCGTCGAGCGAAAACACTTGACAACCTCCTATAAGCAGCTTTTCTTGCCACCAGACCTTTCTCCATCAATTAGGAATCTGATGCCGTTACTAAACACATTCCTTAAATTGTAGCCATTTGTTAAGTGTTTTTTTTAGTGTCTAATCCGTATATAATTCACCAATGCCCTTGATTTTCTTGACTGTATATCTCTTAAATGTCAACATATACACGTGTGATTTAGGTTAAGAAGATATTTCAATGCCGAGAAGCTCGATCAGAGAGTAAAAAAGGCGTAAGGTTCACAATGGTGTAAAATTAAAATGGGATATATCGGGCTAGGATTCGAGTTACAGGAACAAGGGCCAAACCAACCACCCAAGAATGGAATCGTCGAGCGAAAACACTTGACAATCTCCTAGAAGCAACTTTTTTTGCCACCAGACCTTTCTCCATCAATTTGGAATCTGATGCCGTCACTAAACAAATTCCTTAAATTGTAGCCGTTTGTTTAGTGTTTTTTTTTGGTGTCTAATCTGCATATATATCACCATTGCCCTTAATTTTCTTGACTGTATATCTCTTAAATGTCAATATATACACGTGTGATTTAGTTTACGAAGATTTTTCAATGCCGAGAACCTCGATCAGCGAGTAAAAAAGGCGTAAGGTTCACAATGGTGTGAAATTAAAATGGGATATACCTGGCTAGGATTCGAGTTACAGGAACAAGGGCAAAACCAACCACCCAAGAATGGAATCGTCGAGCGAAGACACGTGACAACCTCCTGGATGCAGCTTTTCTTGCCACCAGACTTTTCTCCATCAATTAGGAATCTGATGCCGTCACTAAACACATTCCTTAAATTGTAGCCCTTTGTTGAGTGTTTTTTTTTTTTGTGTCTATTCCGCATATATATCACCATTGCCCTTGATTTTCTTGACTGTATATCTCTTAAATGTCAACATATACACGTGTGATTTAGTTTACGAAGATTGTTCAATGCCGAGAACCTCGATCAGGGAGTAAAAAAGGCGTAAGGTTCACAATGGTGTAAAATTAAAATGGGATATATCGGCCTAGGATTCGAGTTACAGAAACAAAGGGCCAAACCAACCACCCAAGAATGGAATCGTCGAGCGAAAACACTTGACAATCTCCTAGAAGCAGCTTTTCTTGCCACCAGACCTTTCTCCATCAATTTGGAATCTGATGCCGTCACTAAATACATTCCTTAAATTGTAGCCGTTTGTTGAGTGTTATTGTTTTTTGGTGTCTAATCTGCATATATATCACCATTGCCCTTGATTTTCTTGACTGTATATATCTCTTAAATGTCAATATATACACGTGTGATTTAGTTTACGAAGATTTTTCAATGCCGAGAACCTCGATCAACGAGTAAAAAAGGCGTCAGATTCACAATTGTGAGAAATTAAAATGGGATATACCTGGCTAGGATTCGAGTTACAGGAAAGAGGGCAAAACCAACCACCCAAGAATGGAATCGTCGAGCGAAGACACGTGACAACCTCCTAGAAGCAGCTTTTCTTGCCCCTAGACCTTTCTCCATCAATTAAGAATCTAATGTCGTCACTAAACATATTCCTTAAATTGTAGCCGTTTGTTGAGTGTTTTTTTATGTGTCTAATCTGCATATATATCACCATTGCCCTTGATTTTCTTGACTGTATATCTCTTAAATGTCAACATATACACGTGTGATTTAGTTTACGAAGATTTTTCAATGCCAAGAACCTCGATCAGAGAGTAAAAAAGGCGTAAGGTTCACAATGGTGTAAAATTAAAATGGGATATACCGGGCTAGGATTCGAGTTACAGAAACAAAGGGCCAAACCAACCACCCAAGAATGGAATCGTGGAGCGAAAACACTTGAAAACCTCTTAGAAGCAGTTTTCTTGCTACCAGACCTTTCTCCATCAATTAGGAAACTGATTCTGTCACTAAACACATTCCTTAAATTGTAGCCATTTGTTGAGTGTTTTTTTTTGTCTAATCCGCATATATATCACCATTGCCCTTGATTTTCTTGACTGTATATCTCTTAAATGTCAACATATACACGTGGGATTTAGTTTACGAAGATTTTTCAATGCCAAGAACCTCGATCAGAGAGTAAAAAAGGCGTAAGGTTCACATTGATGTAAAATTAAAATGTGATATACCGGGCTAGGATTCGAGTTACAGGAACAAGGGCCAAACCAACCACCCAAGAATGGAATCGTCGAGCGAAGATACTTGACAACCTCCTAGAAGCAGCTTTTCTTGCCACCAGACCTTTCTCCATCAATTTGGAATCTGATGCCGTCACTAAACATATTCCTTAAATTGTAGCCGTTTGTTGAGTGTTTTTTTTTTGTGTCTAATCTGCATATATATCACCATTGCCCTTGATTTTCTTGACTGTATATCTCTTAAATGTCAACATATACAAGTGTGATTTAGTTTACGAAGATTTTTCAATGCCAAGAACCTCAATCTGAGAGTAAAAAAGGCGTAAGGTTCACAATGGTGTAAAATTAAAATGAGATATACCGGGCTAGGATGCGAGTTACAGGAACAAGGGCCAAACCAATCACCCAAGAATGGAATCGTCGAACGAAAACACTTGACAACCTCCTAGAAGCAGCGTTTCTTGCCACCAGTCCTTTCTCCATCAATTAGGAATCTGATGTCGTCACTAAGCATATTCCCTAAATTGTAGCCATTTGTTGAGTGTTTTTTTTGGTGTCTAATCCGCATATATATCACCATTGCCCAAGATTTTCTTGACTGTATATCTCTTAAATGTCAACATATACACGTGTGATTTAGTTTACGAAGATTTTTCAATGCCGAGAAACCTCGATCAGAGAGTAAAAAAGGCGTAAGATTCACAATGGTGTAAAATAAAATGGCATACACCGGGCTAGGATTCGAGTTACAGGAACAAGGGCCAAACCAACCACCCAAGAATGGAATTGTCGAGCGAAAACACTTGACAACCTCATAAAAGCAGCTTTTCTTGCCACCAGACATTTCTCCATCAATTAGGAATCTGATGTCGTCACTAAACACATTTCTTAAATTGTAGCCATTTGTTGAGTGTTTTTTTTTGTCTAATCCGCATATATATCACCATTGCCCTTGATTTTCTTTACTATATATCTCTTAAATGTCAACATATACACGTGTGATTTAGTTTTCGAAGATTTTTCAATGCCATGAACCTCGATCAGAGAGTAAAAAAGCCGTAAGATTCACAATGGTGTAAAATTAAAATGGGATATACCGGGCTATGATTCGAGTTACAGGAACAAGGGACAAACAAACCACCCAAGAATTTAATCGTCGAGCGAAAACACTTGACAACCTCCTAGAAGCAGCTTTTCTTACCACCAGACCTTTGTCCATCAATTAGGAATCTGATGCCGTCACTAAACACATTCCTTAAATTGTAGCCTTTTGTTGAGTTTTTTTTTTGTGTCTAATCCGCATATATATCACCATTGCTATTGATTTTCTTGACTGTATATTTCTTAAATGTCTACATATACATGTGTGATTAAGTTTACGAAGATTTTTCAATGTCGAGAACCTCGATCAGAGAGTAAAAAAGGCATAAGGTTCACAATGGTGTAAAATTAAAATGGGATGTACCGGGCTAGGATTCGAGTTACAGGAACAATGGCCAAACCAACCACCCAAGAATGGAATCGTCAAGCGAAAACACTTGACAACCTCCTAGAAGCAGCTTTTCTTGCCACCAGACCTTTCTCCATCAATTAGGAATCTGATGACATCACTAAACACATTCCTTAAATTGTTTCCATTTGTTTAGTGTGTATTTTTTTGTGTCTAATCCGCATATATATCACCATTGACCTTGATTTTCTTGACGGTATATCTCTTAAATGTCAACATATACACGTTTGATTTAGTTTACGAAGATTTTTCTATGCCGAGAACCTCGATCAGAGAGTAAAAAAAGCGTAAGGTTCACAATGGTGTAAAAATAAAATGGGATATACCGGGCTACGATTCGAGTTACATGAACAAGGGCCAAACAAACCACCCAAGAATAGAATCGTCGAGCGAAAACATTTGACAACCTCCTAGAAGCAGCTTTTCTTGCCACCAGACCTTTCTCCATCAATTAGGAATTTGATGTCGTCACTAAACACATTCCTTATATTGTAGCCATTTGTTGAGGGTTTTTTTTTTTTTTGTGTCTAATCCGCATATATATCACCATTGCCCTTGATTTTCTTGACTGTATATCTCTTAAATGTCAACATATACACGTGTGATTTAGTTTACGATGATTTTTCAAAGCTGAGAACCTCGATCCGAGAGTAAAAAAGGCGTAAGGTTCACAATGGTGTAAAATTAAAATGGGATATACCGGGCTAGGATTCGAGTTACAGGAACAAGGGCCAAACCATCCACTCAAGAATGGAATCATCGAGCGAAATTAATTGACAACCTCCTAGAAGCAGCTTTTCTTGCCACCAGACATTTCTCCATCAAATAGGAATCTGATGCCGTCACTAAACACATTCCTTAAATTATAGACATTTGTTGAGTGTTTTTTTTTTGTGTCTAATCCGCATATATATCACCATTGCCCTTGATTTTCTTGACTGTATATCTCTTAAATGTCAACATATACACGTGTGATTTCGTTTACGAAGATTTTTCAATGTCGAGAACCTCGATCTGAGAGTAAAAAAGGCGTAAGGTTCACAATGGTGTAAAATTAAAATGGGATATACCGGGCTAGGATTCGAGTTACAGGAACAAGGGTCAAACCAACCACCCAAGAATGGAATCGTCGAGCGAAAACACTTGACAACCTCCTAGAAGCAGCTTTCTTGCCACCAGACCTTTCTCCATCAATTAGGAATCTGATGCCGTCACTAAACATATTCCTTAAATTGTAGCCATTTGTTGAGTGTTTTTTTTTGTGTCTAATCCGCATATATATCACCATTGCCCTTGATTTTCTTGACTGTATATCTCTTAAATGTCAACATATACACTTGTGATATAGTTTACGAAGATTTTTCAATGCCGAGAACCTCGATCAGAGAGTAAGAATGGCGTAAGTTTCACAATGGTGTAAAATTAAAATGGGATATACCGGGCTAGGATTCGAGTTACAGGAACTAGTTCCAAACCAACCACCCAAGAATGGAATCGTCGAGCGAAAACACTTGACAACCTCCTAGAGGCAGCTTTTATTGCCACCAGACCATTCTCCATCAATTAGGAATCTGATGCCATCACTAAACACATTCCTTAAATTGTAGCCATTTGTTGAGTGTTTTTTTTTTGGTTTCTAATCCGCATATATATCACCATTGCCCTTGATTTTCTTGGCTGTATATCTCTTAAATGTCAACATATACACATGTGATTTAGTTTACGAAGATTTTTCATTGCCGAGAACCTCGATCAGAGAGTAAAAATGGCGTAAGGTTCACAATGGTGTAAATTTAAAATGGGATATACCGGGCTAGGATTCGAGTTACAGGAAGAAGGGCCAAACCAACCACCCAAGAATGGAATCGTCGAGCGAAAACACTTGATAACCTCCTAGAAGCAGCTTTTCTTGCCACCAGACCTTTCTCCATCAATTAGGAATCTGATGCCGTCACTAAACACATTCCTTAAATTGTAGCCATTTGTTGAGTGTTTTTTTTGGTGTCTAATCCGCATATATATCACCATTGCCCTTGATTTTCTTGACTGTATATCTCTTAAATGTCAACATATACACATGTGATTTAGTTTACGAAGATTTTTCAATGCCGAGAAACTCGATCAGAGAGTAAAAAAGGCGTAAGGTTCACAATGGTGTAAAATTAAAATGGGATATACCGGGCTAGTGTCACACCCCCGATATTACACGTATTACCGGTGGGCCTGGTGGGGAGTATCGTGACGTAGTTGATATCATCATAGTCAAATAATCACAATTCAATACACAGCAGAAGTCTAAAGTAATAATAATACAAACCGATTCGAAAGTATAATAAAATATTACACAACGATTGTATATGGATCCACAGGCGGATCTTAAAACAGAAATATAAACACTGTTCAACAGACTTCAGACGTTTAGAACTTGCAAGATTTCTTATTAACGCCCCGAGCTCCCAGCCAATTTACGTACAGTACCTGTCACTTAATCTTTTTGGAAAATACGTCAGTTTACACTGGTAATTACAATTAAATGACTCTTTTGAGAATATTTATGAAAATTTGATTTAAATGCACAAGGCACAAATATTCTTTTATAACTTGGGACAATTATATTAATAACAATCTTGTATCAGATTTACATGTTTGTCCAAAATTTAGGGTCGGTGTTAAATAAACCGAACAAGATTAATCGACACACCACAAATATAAACTCACAAGAAGTTTCCTCACGAGTGAGTATATCTTTTACATACGCAACAGGCAGGTGTATGCCTACACCCCGTACTTAAGTTGTGGTCATTTACGCTTTTTAAATGAGCCAAGGATATCCAGGACACGGTCGTTAACCCCCAATGTTATATGTTATCAAGCAATACTGATTAAAATGGGATTATGCAATTTAACCATCTCCGATTAAAAGGTTTCTACACCCGACCAAGCATTAATAATTTACCGTATCCCAAGCCCGTATAAGGGAAAATAAGTTAAAAGTATTTACCTGAGCTTAAAATGTAATTTATACTCAGCCGTATATTCTAATCAGCAAGTGCAAGTACTTCTACCAGGGCTCTCAATCCGGAACGAAGGCTTTTATTAACCTATTAGATTCCTGACGGGTCTTATTTAAGTTGTAACTTAGACCGGTTAGTTTTAAGGAAAGGTTTACGGTTCAAAACGCAAGGTTAAGCGAAGACCGGATTAGAATGTGATTTAGACCCGACAAGTATGAAGATTTGTATAATATGGGTAAACTAAATACATTCTGGATTTTGAAATAAAAATGATAAGGTTTGACCCGTTTCGGTTAGTTTATGCAAACTAGTTACATAAATCGTACCGAGTGTGAAAATGCATAACGGGTAACCAAATGAGTCATGAACAAGTTCCACAAGTTAATATGCTTTTAATATGCTGTGATATCAGTAGGATATCTTCCATTTTGCCCAAAACGAATTTAAAACCAATTTAAGCCTCGTATGGGTATTTTGGTCATTTTAAAGTTTATAAAATGGGTTAAATAGTAAACTGAGGTTCTGGTCTAAATTATACAGTAAAAAATATTAATTTTATCAAGTTACATCAGCAAGATATAATACATATGTGTGTTTAATCATTTATGGCCAAACTATGCACCGTAGGAGCATTTTGGTCATTTCACATATGGTTTAAGGTCAAATTTGGAAATCTGAGTTTAAGAATTATACTTACTGTTAAAGTATAGAAATTTATTTTTAAAATCAGTAGGTAACAAGTCTTAAGCGTTAAATATGGTTTTAAACCATACTATGCGCTTAATAAGCGTAAAAGTCGGTATTTGACGATATTCGGGTTGGTTAAGGAATTCTGAGGTTTTGATCAGTCTCAACTTGTTTAAAATAATTTATTTAATGTATCAAATCAGTAGAAAAAGGTTTGGTATCAACATGATGTGTAAAACTCATTTTATTAACAAAAAAGGCTTTATCGTCAATTACCGAATTTATGCTAGAACTCTATGTTATGGTCGGTATAAAACTTGACAAAAATTTCTAAAAATCCCAAAATATTATATTATAACAGTAGGTAGAAAGTTTGGTGCCAAAAAATGGGTTTAAATAGGATTTATGTCAAAAATGCCATTTAATTAATAAAAAGCCTTCATTTTACGATATCGAGCATAACTCTCATTTCAGACCATAAACTGATGTCAAATTTTTAGGACATGCTTAAATATCAGTAGTAAAGGTTTTTTTCCGCTCACATTTTCAAAAATCTCGTTTTAATGGTAAAAGGGCATAACGATCAACTTTTAAGCATTTAACGGAAACTTGTAATGAACTAGGATTTCCATGGAACCATGTTGTATAACCTCGGAGGGTTATACTAACATATAATATGGTCCTAAAGGAACCCTAAGGCATAACTAAACTAAGCTAAATCGGGTCGGAACTAAAAGTCAAAGCAAAAGTCAACTTTTGCGACTTTCGGTTGTGAACCAAGCCTAAACTCAGAATTGTCGGGTTGAACATGCTTAGACATGTTCAATTAATATTTACCAAGTTATTAAAGTGACAAAACTGATTTTATAGCTTTTATATTATTAGTTATGAATTTTATTTAAAAACTGACCCGTTTGACTTTTATTTTAATTAGTTTGACCCGACATTTAACTAAGTAAACGTGATAATTAGGAGGTGCCCTTTTGAGGGTTTAACACCTACCTAATTACGATCACGTAGCCATGTTCGTTGCGAACCATGGCTCGACCTTACTAAGGGGCTGTTTGGTATCCTCTTAATGACCATTCAGATGCTACCTCTTAATGGTTTAAAACTTCTGAATGAATAAGAGGTAACCTCAAGTCTGAATGGTTAAGAGGTAACCTCTGAATGGTAAATCATCACATGTCACATTCTTCTACCTTCTCATTGGTAAAATTCTTAATGGTTCCATTAAGAGGTAGTCTCTTAATGACCATTCAGAGGCTATCAAACAGCCCCTAAAAGTCAAAGCGTTTATCGCAAACGCTTGACTTTTCGGCTTTAAGAGCCAAACAAAATATCTAAGCACGAAAAGAACACTTACAAGTGGTCATTAGGACTAAAAAGAACTCAAAAGGAGGCTCCAACTAATCAGGATCCTCATATTTGAGATAGAGAGCAAGAACCCAAGAAAATGGTGTGAATTTCAAATGAATTCAAGGCCCTTTATATAGTTTTTGGGATTGCATAGGATCATGACAAGTGTTGGAAAGGATTATGAGATTGTTACAGGTGTAAAACCATGTTTTAATACCATCAAAGAGCACCTAGATTCGAATTATGTGAGAATGGGTTTTATATAAGTGGTTTTCAGCAAGAAAAATAAAAAAAATAAACAGAACTGCAGATGGGCTCGCTCGCGGCCCGCGTAGGCAACGGGCCTAGCGGTCGCGGCCCGCGACCTAAACCGGCCCTGCTCTTATGTTTGCTGCTTTGGCAGCTTTGGTCCCTGTTGAGTTTTAAACGTTTTAAACTTTCATAAATGACATGAATGGTCCCTTGAACTTTTATATCAGATGTAACCAAGTTCAGAAATAACTTTTGGAGGTTGACAAGAACAGTCCCTCACATTTTTACTTGTTATATAACTTTCAAACTTTACATAAATGACACAATATTTTTCTAATTTATTATGTCGTGTTAATACAAGGTACCAAGACCTCTAGTAATCATTCTTAGGCATCCGGGAGTTTGACCGAGCATAGCGAAGTCTTCGGTTTGATTAAAAAGATCCTCTAAAGCGTAGTTTTGTGTGTTGCCGCTTTTAACCCTTAATTAACGAACTTGCGCGCATTAGCGCGAAATGGTATAATGGACTCACGCGGCCAGCGCTAGACACTCTCGAGGGTATAATCGAATATTGCGGAGTTTCTTGTTCGCTTAAAAGGCCTCTCAAAGGTGTAGTTTCACATATTGACACTTTTAGTCCTTTTAACGCACAAAGTTGTGCGTAACCTTGTTTAATGATATCAAAGCCTTTCGTGGCCCAAATTGAGTATTCCCAAGCATGTTTTTAAATATTATACGCTCCCGTTCGCTTAAATGGTCACCAAAAGGCGTAGATTCAAAAGTTGATGCTTTCGGTCCCTCTAATGCGCAAACTTGCGCATATCATCGATTAATAGCATCAAAGCCCTATCCAATACATCTTAGGAATTCTTGAGAGTATTATTAAACATCACGATGCTTCGGGTTCGTTAAAAGGTCATTCAGAGGTATAATTAAACATTTTGACGCTTTTAACCCCTTAAATTTGCAAAGTTGCGCGTAACGTCACTTAAAGGCATAAAAGCCTTAGATGGCCAATATTTGGCATTCCCGAGAGTATAATCAACCATCATGAAGCTCTTGGTTTGTTAAAAGGTCACTCAGAGGTAAGAATTAACATGTTGACGCTTTTAACCCTCCGTCAAGCAAACTTTCAAACTATTACGCAAACGGCTACTCTTGATCAACAAGTGGCTCATATGTGAATATGAATACCGTGTAATTTCATTCAGAGGCTTAGTTTAAGCATGTTGACACTTTTAGACCTTCCATAATCAAAGTTTTTGATTTTTCGCAAAAACAGTCCTTCAAATTCAACGTTTGACTTTTCTAGGATTTATTACACGTGTCAACATGTCACTGGACGTGATTTTACGAGGTGTTACATCCTCACCCCCTTAAAAGAAATCTCGACCTCGAGATTTACTAAAATAATGGATGTACTTTCTGTCGGATAACGGATTTAACCTCCACAACATATTTGGGCCTCTAAGGGCATCCCATATGTTCTTTATAATAGGTTCATGTTTTCTTTCGTAGCTTCTAATCCTGCGAATCCTTATTCGATATTGGTTTCTCATCAAACCATAAATTTTCATTAATCTGTATATCATTATGTGATAATGCTCTTGACTTATCGGTGAAACGTATCCTTAAATCACTAGTGTGGGACACATTGATTTCCATCAAGCTCCTCAGGTAAGTTTTAGCTTATAGGTTACCAATCTTGATATATTCGATTTCCTTGAATGATCCTATATATCCAGGGCTTAACTAGTCCGTTGTATTAAAATTCCAGCACACTCTTCAAGGGTGATACTTTTTGTGGAATCTTATTCCTTAACAAGAACTTAAGAGGTTTGCGACTTTCATCAATTACTGATTTTCCGCCGATTACTGGCAGTTTCCAGAGGATCATAATTTATATGGTCTTATCCGTCGTCTCCAGGGTGACTTTCAGATCCTGATAATTGGAATTACCAATATTCTGTCCATCAAATGGACGTTCGACATTCTATCTATACAAGGTCTCCAAAGGAGCAGCCTTGATACTTATATAACAACTATTATAGAAAAGCTTATTTAAGGTGAGATGGTTATTCCAACTACTGCTTAAACCAATCTTAAGGAATAGCTAATCCTTACAGTTAGTCGAACAAATCGACGATCCTGGGCAGCTGATGCCGATTCTTAATTGTTGCCTAAATAGGGTTGCGGTAATCAATGCATAAGCAAAATGAACCGTCTTTCTTAATTAATAATACCGAAGCTTTCAGAATTTTGATTTTTAGGCTTTATGAGTTCTTCTCTAAAAGCTTTTCTGATTAACTCTTAGTTATTCCAATCCGTTGGTACTAACCGGTATAGGGCTTTACAATAGATGCAACTTTAGGTGGGATATAAATCCTAACCCTACTAGCCTCTCAGGAGATAAACAGAGTGGTTCCTTGGAGAAGAAAAATCAAGCCACATCGAGATTTCAGAGATATTCTAAATCTCAAACTTCGGTTCATCTATCATTGCCTGTGTCAGATAAGTGACACATTTACTTGGACATTTCTATTCTGGATATCTTCTTTGAATACCATTTGCTGACTTTGGTACAATATGACCATTGGGATATCTCGGTGGTTCCATGCATTAAACCTCCATACTGATCAGGCATGGAAGCAATCTATGGAACACATTAAGTACACCAATCCTCATATGGCGCTTTTATCATACAGTCTGGTATTCGCAGTTAATAGAAATCAATGAAATAACAAACTAACATATATTGACGTACTCCATCTGGAGAGAGAGAGTACTCTAGAAATTTACGAATGAAGGTTTCTGACAGGAAAAGAAGAAATGGTTCCTATGATTTCGTCTGTAAGTTTTACCTTACTCTTAATATCTAGGGTTCTTATGGAAGATTTAAAAGTTTGCTATGCTTACAATTTATGAAGGATTTATTGGTATCCGAATCAAAACAGAACTCTTAGCATTTATATTACTGATAAATGATAAGGAATGTACCTGATGTCATTATTGATATGAACTACCTCTGGCATTCATCGGGAGAGTTTACCAAATAAACCTACTTACCGTTCCAACCCACAAGAACCAACTGAAATTCGTAGGCAAGTTGATGATCTGCTTTGTGAAGGATTACTTGGGGAATCTATAAGTCCTTGTGGCGTTCCCACTTTACTTGTCCCAAAGAAGAAAGACGAGATGCAGATGTGTATGGACAATCGTGCCATTAATCAAATCACTATCAAATATCCCTTTCCCATTCCTTGTTTAACCGATCTCTTAGATGATCAATATGGGTCAACAGTCTTCTCTAAGATTGACCTCCTCACCGGGTACCATCAAATCCGGATTTACGAGGGTGATGAATGGAAAACTGCCTTCAAAATGAAAAAAAGGTTGTATGAATGGTTCGTAATGCCCTTCAGTCTCTCTAACACACCCAACACATTCATGCGCTTAATGAATCAGACCTTAAATCCTTTTCTTAGTAAATTTGTTGTCATTTATTTCAAAGATATACTGATTTATAGTAGAAGTGCACAGGAGCATCTCTGCTATTTACAACAGGTTTTCGATGTTCTCTCTAGAGATAAAGTGTTTGGTAACTTGGAAAAATGTACGTTTCTTACAGATCAGGTGTCTTTTTTAGGTTATGTTGTCTCTTGTGAGGGCATTTCTATCAATGACAAGAAGGTACAAGCAATCCAAAACTGGCCAACACCGACGTATATTCAAGAAATACGAAGTTTTCATGGGCTGGCTTCGTTCTATCGCTGGTTTGTGAAACATTTCAGTTCTATCGTCACCCCAATGACTGAACTCCCAAAATTAAAACATCTTGAATGGAATGACCAGGCCTAAGCCGCCTTTGATGAACTCAAAGACAAACTCACTTCTGACCCTGTTCTTGTTTTTCCTTGTTTTGATGATGTTTTTGAGGTTAAATGTGATGCTTCGGGTGTCAAAATTGGAGCCATACTTTCACATCAGGGCAGGCCAATTGCTTATTTCAGCGAAAAGTTTAACGACGCAAAGAAACGATATTCAATTTATTGTAAGTAGTTTTATGCTTTGATTCGGGCCTTGACTCACTGGCGACACTATTTGATTGCTAAGGAGTCTATATTACATTCTGATTATGAGGCTTTAAAGTATATCAAGGGGCAAAACAATCTGCAACCACGACATGCCAAATGGGTCAAATTTTTACAAGCTTTCACGTTCACAATCCAGCATAAGTTTGGTTCTTTCAACAAAGGCGTTAATGCTCTCTCCAGAAAACATATTCTTCTCACCTCTCTGTCTCCTAAGGTTATCGGTTTGGAGACCATTAAAGGTGAACAATCTGTTGTTCACCCGGTTGATCTTTTTCACAGTGTGGATGGCTTCTTATTCAAAGCAGCTCGTTTGTGTATTCCAAAGACCAGACTACGCAAGGCTTTCGTGAACTTCACGAAGGTGGTCTTGCGGGTCATTTTGGTATTGAAAGGACCTCTTATCTTGTCAGTGGTTACTTCTATTGGCATTGCCTAACTCGAGATGTTGATCATCTGGTTAAACGGTGTATGCCTTGCCAATAGGCTAAGCATCATTCGCTTCCCCAAGGTTTGCACCTCCCACTTCCTATACTGCAGGCCCCTTGGGATGATATTAGCCTTGATTTCATCCTTGGTTTACCTCGTACACCGCGAAACAAGGACTCCATCATGTTAGCGACCATACTGACCGTAGCAATTTCAATTCAAACGGTCTACAATGGTTTAACTTTGTCAGCTACCCAACACCGAACCTGTGACCTGTTGTCTCCTACGTGGAAGAGTTGAAGATTAGTAGCTAATTTATTTTCAACTTGTTTTTATCTTAATTTTTAAGTCTGCACTTTTTTTCCTGCTATTATTTTAATTTTATTTTCTTTCAATTAGGAAGTAGTGGTTGGCGGTTTCTTCCCATGTTTTTAGCAGTTAACAATTTGTAATTCCTTTATGTATGGATCGATGAAATGAGAATGGACTGGGAGAAATTGCAACCAACTTAGTTGCAGTTATGTGAACTATTTCCATTGTTATTTTACCTTTGGCAGGGTAGAAGGTGTTCTTTGGAGTCCTAGAATAATGCTAGTGGTGTCCTCTGTATCTGGCAGTCATTCTAGGTTAGCCCTGCGTCTCTATCTCGTGTGGTGTTCTCTGTATCACGAAATGGCCGTAGTTTTCAAAATTTCTTGATTGATCCTGGAGTTGTGGCTGAGTCATAAGTCAGTCTACAACAAAAAGTTAAAGAATCACGTTTATTAAATTCTCAATAATGCACCTTTATGCTTCCAAATATCTTTGGAATTCTCTTGAGCTTCATGTTTTAAGGCTCAGATGGTGGACAAAGAAGATGTAGAAAGCAAAGAGGGTGGAGATGCCACAATGGTGGTGGAGTATTTATGCGGGGTTAGTGTGATGAGAGCATTTACAACAAATGGACCAACTCCATTCAACAGACTGCATAGTCAGCATGCCACATCATTTTAAACCACCACCACCCTAAACCTTCATTTTTCCGTCCAACAATAAACCATTCTAAAGCTACACCTTATTATCCACCTCATCACTTTTACTTTTCATTTTATTTAAACTATACCTAATTTATATAATCTATTTTTATTTTATTTAATTAATATGTATAAATATTTTTATTATTAAATAAATTAAAATAAAAACTAGTTTATTTATTAAAAATTCAAATAAAATGGTAAAAAAGAATATTTAATTCTTAATTATCTGATATGTTTAGGTTTAATTATTCCGTCTTGTTTAGGCTTAATTATCTGGTGTGTTTAGGTTTAATTATCTCATTTTGTTTAGGTTTAATTGTGTGGTTTGTTTAGGTTTAATATGTGGTTTGTGTAATATTTTTAATTATAATAAATTTGTTTTTCCAGTTTATATTAATTTTATTTTTTATATTACGGTTTTTCAAAAAAAAAATAAGAATTCTTTTTTATTTATTTAATCAAAACCCCACTCTAAGGGGCCCAACTTTCTCCTTCCGGCCAGTCCACTTCAGCGGACTTCATCTCCTCCAATTACTTTGTACCAACTACATGTATTAACTATGTAATTAACTCTATTTTTTATTTGAGAATATGCTAGATATCTATATATACTATATAATAAAAGAAACCTGTTTTGGGACACTTGTTATTCTCTCATTTAATTGATTAAAATTATTAATAATACTAATAATAATAATATTTAATCTAATCTAATACAAATAATAATAATATTTAATCTTATCTAATACAAATTCTTATTATTAATTCAATAACCTATTGTTAAACTAAAACTTCAATAGAATCTTAAATCCTAGCTAAACAAGTTTCGAAATTCATAATAATATTAATATGTTAGACTAAATATATATATATAATATTATTGATATATATAACTAAAATTATTATCAGTAATATTAAAAAAAAAGTTTAGAATCAAATACAAAGATTCAAAAAATAAGAAGTCGTACAAAGAGTATCAAATAGACTCTGATTGACCTCATTCAACCGACATTAGAGCCGTCTTATCAAACTCTACGACATTAATTAATATGTACGAGTTGATGGGTTACATTTATATTAACTCATTTATGTCAATATGGCATGTAAATGTCTCTGTCTTTGTTTTGCATTTACAAGAAATATCTATACTATATAGTTTAAATTGTTCAACCCGTGTAACACACGGGGAACTAACCTAGTTCTATAATATAACAATTCATGAAGGCTCTTAAAAATAGTAGACTCATTGGACAACAGTATGATACTATTAATTTACCATCATTGTAACTTTGTTGTACACATATTAAATAAGTACAAGCTTTTAGTGCACTGCTTAATATTTTACTACCCCTAAAGCATGCTCACGAATCTGCCATCATAGTAACTTTGCTACTCACATATTATTGGAGGTTTATTAGCAAAGACAAAACCTTTAAACACCTACGTTGAGAAGAGATGTCTTTGGTTCAAGTCCCATAGACGACAATAGAATAAAAGAAATTAGGCATTCAAAAAAAAGTCGAGTAGAGTAAGCCCTATTTAGGTACCGGTATTATCGGAAGAGGTACCAATATTCGTTTTTAGGTCTTTGATCGATGCAAAACAACCTATCAATATTCTTTTGAGCATATCATGACTTTAATCTTTGGGTTTCTCTATTTCGGTTGCTATAGCAGGTGCTCATACCGTTATGAACCGAACTGATACCGACAGATATCCCGCCGCATCGCACGGAGTATGCGACTAGTTTAATTTAAACAAATACAAATAAGGATAAGGATAAGATATATATTATTCTATTAAGAACATTTAAATATCGTTAATTTTTACCAAAGAAACACTGCAAATAAGTTAATTGAAAAATTGTTTTTAGAACCAGATTAGTCGATAATGTTATCACCCACTGGATTATGTACAAGTCATTTAACAACATACCACATACAATTCAAGAAATAAATCAAACAACAAGTAAGTTTAATCAAGCACCAAGTTATATATCAAACATTTTACCACCAATCTAAATACCATAATCCCATCTCCAGAATCATATTCACCGTTATAATATGACTGAATCAAGCAGCAAGGTACCATTCGGGTCATCGTGTCAATCCCGGCAATACTACTGTTCCAATTGTTGTACCCTAGGAAACAAAACGAGTTCTCTTGAGAGACTCGGAATTTGTTCTAAGGGTCTTGTATCAAACACAATCCTTAGCCAAAGTCGCTTCTGCTCTTCAAATTTTCTTGCATTTCATTTATTTTCGGTTGGGAAATTATTGTAATTTACTGCTTTCTTTTATTTTTGTATAGTAATTCGTAATAAAATTGTTTTTCGTTATTTTATACGCGAACTATTCCCGCAATAAATTGGTGTTAAGTGAGAGAACCAACACTGGATCAGGACGTCGCCTTTTAATAAAATCCGCCGTTCAAAAAAAAAGAGAAGAATAGTACTAGTACATAGATATTTCACATACTAAATCGGACTATTAAGCTCATTAACTAGTTACACTTTCTCAAAAAGTCCAGTAAAACAACATCAATCAATATACTTAAGAGTATGTACAAAGACAGCCTTCATACAGCAAACAACTACTAGATTATGTACAAGTCATTTTAGTGGACACAATGGGTGAGTTGGATTGTTGATGATGATGACAACCGAGTTTCTGAATCCAGTGACGAAGCCCCTTTTTATGATCTAAACATGTCGGGTGTTGTAAAAGATTCAAATTTCCTTCGCGAGCGACGAATGCCTCAAACTCCTCTAACACCTTCACCACCTGCCAGAATTCGGGCCTTTTTTCGGGATGTGATGACCAACATTGCTCGATTAATGCTCTCATTGCCGAAGGACAGTTAGCTGGAATAGATGGCCGTAGATTCTGAAAACCGAATATATATAGATGAGTATATAATATAAAGCTATAATAGATCATTGGAGATGTTGCTTAGATCTGCTTCTTTAGTTTGAAATTCTAAATATCAGATAATAAGTTGTTGGCATTTAGGGGAACCCAACACTACATTTCAAGGTTCGAGTTGAATTTTGTCTAAACAAGTCGGGGCTAATTAAAGAGGTCGGGTTTGGTTGACCTAGCAGGTTTATGGGCTGACACGTTTAACCTGTTTATATTTTGAAAATGTTTTTTTTATGTAATAACTTAAAATGTTGGGCTATTTTGGGTCAATATTTATAAACTAAAAGAAAATTTATGATTTTAGAGCATTAACATGCAAAACATTAAAAACGTCAAGTTAAATTATTTGTGCGTCAAAAATTTCGAGTATGTTCCGGGTTCGCCTCCCCAACTCACGAACACGGCCAGTTTAGTACCCCTATATATATCTAACAAACGAAGGGGATGTACCTTATGAGCAACAGCAAATGCAGCTTGAACCGGAGTCATATCTTTATACGGGATAGTCCCAGCCACCATCTCCCATAAAATGAGCCCAAACGCGTACACATCAACTTTCCGACCATAGGATTTCCGTTTAATCACCTCAGGAGCCATCCAACGGTAAGTTCCAAGACCATCTGCCAAAAAATCACAATACGCCTCCTCACAACTAATGCCAAAATCGGCAATCTTAAGCTGGAAATCCTCGTTTATTAGTATATTTTCGGGCTTCAGATCCCTGTGAACAACGCCTTGTGAATGAATGTATTCCATTCCACGAGCAACATCTAACGCCATCTTGATAAGCTTATTTATTGGAAGATATTCTTTCTCTTTTCTTGTATCATCCTCTAGCTTATTCAAGTATGCCCTTAATGAACCTTTTGAAAGGTACTCAGTAATAATACAGAAAACCTGAGGTTGTCTACAAGCAGCTTCAAACTGAAACATATAAAAAAAATGAGATGTGTTACTAAGATTCATATATCTATCTTTTGCTTGTTTATTATAACTTTAAACATACATAATATAAATAATTTAGTTATTTTATCAGAGTTATTATATACAGTTATATTTATCATGTATTTCATATTTTTATTATATTAAATAAAAGTTATTGAATAACTATAATTAGATAATCTGGAACTCACAACCTGATGTCTGGATAAACATTTTTTGATTACCACGACTTGAAGTCACAACACTTTTTTAATATTTTGATAAAACAATTTTTGCACATGATTATTTGGTTGTCAAGCAAAGTGTACAAATGACCACATGCATTACACGGTTCTCCCATAATAAACGTGATATATGTATGTATATATACATATAGAGAGGCCGGTTAATGCACAATATTCCTTAACGTACGAGCTTACGCTGTGAAATTACGTCCGCTGTAAAACTCAAAACCCTAATCACGCATGTTGAAACCCGAATTATCTTAACCGCTACAGGTTCATCCTTATATGATCCATGGTAAAGTTGACTGTTTGCACCATGAGCAAATCTATGACCAAGAAAAAGTTTTGAAAGATCAACTATATAGTCATCAACCATCTCAACCGAAAGAACTTTCCCTCCACCATGATTAAACAACTTTGACCAAGAATAATAATCCCTTTTCATCTTTCTTTACTGCTAATCTTTGTAGAATTTAAATGTTTTAAAGTAGTAGTAGTACCTATATGTATTCAATCTTCCTATATATTCGCAATAATTTAATGTTTATCAGTTATAAGATAAGATTATTAACTTAAGCTTATTATCTATGTGTTTAAAATTATCTATATCTATAGATTTGAAATTTAAAAACTAATAAATTAAAATAAAAATGCATATAACGTAGATTTAGTTATGAATTATTTAATATTATTGTATTACACGGTGAAGTTCGGTTTATATGCGTTTACATTAAAGTATGTGAAAAAAAGAAAATGTGTGAAGTATTTATATTTTCACAACAACCAAAATATAAACATAGCTTAGGGCTGGGTAAGGTTATTGTAAAAAAGGTTAAAAGTGTGAGAGAGTTGAGAAATATTGTGAAGATGACATGTGTCCTCAATCTAAATTAATTCAAAAGGGTAAACAAGTAATTTTATCATTAATTCAATTAATTCAAAATTTCCATAACCGCCACCTTAATTATAGGAACAGGAGTTTTCAAAAGATCTCTAAGAAAACACTACGAATAACATTGCAACCACCATTCAGCATATATATAACACCATTCAATAATTATATAACACCATTCAATAAGTATATAACACCATTTTAAAGATAAAAACACTACGAATAACACTGCAAAATCACTATTCAACACATATATAACATCATTCAATAAGTATATAACACCATTCAATAAGTATATAACACCATTTTAAAGATCTCTATAAAAACACTACGAATAACACTGCAAAATCATCATTCAGTACATATATAACACCATTCAATAATTATATAACATCATGGTGTTTTAAAACCTACATTACAATAGATAAAAAAACACCACGCTTTTCAGTATGTGTTTAAAACACCACGCTTTGAATCACAAAACAATTAAAACACCACTATATGAACATAGACAAAACATCATGGACTAAACATCTGATCGAAACATATTTTTTTCTCTATAAAAGTATAGCAATATGGTACTCATATTAAAGATAAAAAAACGCTCGTTATTATGATGTAAGTTTTTTTTAAATGTTGCGTATAAAAAGTTATTGACCTTTAAAAAAGACGGAGGGAAGTTGCATGTGCATTAATGTTAGTTTCTTAATTTAAAAATGTTAAATTTACTTGTATACCCTTAATTCTAGAAAATTAATATGTTTAATAGTAAACATTATTTACAATTTTGCCATTATGATCTCAACCATTAGATCAAATATCTAATGGTGTAGATTCTTTATTACTTTTCTCACAAAAAAACTCGTTTTTTACAGGAACCTCTACCGCTCAGGGCTTTCAAAACATATATTAACCTAGGATCTTGGGCATGCATTAAAAAAGGAAATTTAAATATTACACCTATTATTTTAGTTACGTTTTGTATTATTTACCGCTTATAATATATTTCCTCTATATTTCCTCTATATTCATTCAATATCTACAAAACCCAATTGGGGCAATAGTGATTGCCTTCTATTGGGTAAAATGGGCAGCAGGGAAATAGTGCTAGGCACCTCTCTGGCACTCTCCTATTGACCCAAAAAATTTACGATTTTATTCCCCTTTAAATTTGCGATTTTGCCATCAGTTTAAAATTGTGTTTTCGCCCTCATCTAAAAATAAATTTACGCTTTTACTCCCAGCTAAAAAATTCAATTTTGACTCCGGTTAAAAATTACGACTTTGCCCCGTTTCAATTTACAATTTTGCCATTATTTTTTCACTTATAATTACGATTTTGCCATCAGTTCAAAGTTATGTTTTTATACCCACTTAAAAATAAATTAACGTTTTTGCTCACTGCTAAAAATTCCAATTTTGCCCTCGGTTCAAAATTACGATTTTGCCCCGTAGAAATTTAAAGTTTTGCCATTAGTTTTTTTCTCACAGCCAAGTTAAGATTTTGCCCTCAACTTATATTTACATTTTCTCCATCGTTCTTGTTTGTTTTCTTGGTGAAACTACAATTTTGCCCCCAATGTAAAATTACAGTCATGTCGGCAGATTCCTGTCACTCCCCCATTTGTCCATTAAATTTACGATTTTATCCCTGAATTAAAATTATGATTTCGCCCTCAGTTAAAAGTTACGTTTTTCCAATCGTTTTAGTTTTTTTAGCAAAAGTAGAAAACATTTTTTTTAATTGGTTGACTTAATTTATTTTTTTTCCGTGTCAAGTAGTCGCCTAACACTCGCTCATTAGTCCTGAAAAATTACAGTTTTGCCCTGATCCGAAAAATATCGTTGTAGTTTTTTTTTTTTCTCGCAAAATTATAGTAGTGTTTTTTTAATTGATTGAGAATTATTCGGCTATCGCCCCTCAACGCGGGCGGGGCGTCAACTAGTTAATTAACAAAATTTAGATGTGAGGAATTTTACTATTCAATTTTAGAGAATTTTATTTGTTCACATCTCACTCTATCATCTGATTGCCCTATAAGGCCACACGGGGTGGTCCGTTATGGAGTCACCATAACGAGTGATAGCACTTGGAACACCGCCGCCTCCACTTCCATAACGAGTGATAGGGTATAACTCGTTATATATATAACGCGTTGAAGATATTGGGTGATGAATGTGTATCTTGTACATTGTGCATTAATACTTGTACATTGGAATCTCATCACTAGTGATACCACCCCCACTACATTTCTATCACTAGTGATAGAATATTGGATGATGACATGGCATGATTTGATTGGATAATTGGAGTGATAGAATCCTATCACTAGTAACCACCCCCTCCCCTAATATAAAACATTTACCACAAAAGGAATTTCCATAGTTTATGCTTTATTGCTTTTCAAACTGAGTGATGATTTTTTGGTTGTATATTGTGCTTTATGATTAGTATCATATCTCATAATTTTTATACTTTTTTAAAAACTTTAGTATTTATTTAATTTCTTTACTTAGAGTATTAATAAGTTTACTTTTATTCACTTAAAATATTACTAAATGAGCTAAGGTTTTTTTTTTTTTTTTTTTTTTTCTGTTTTCCATTTTAGATGAGTATGATGAATGATTTTGATTTTGGATGAGTATTTTATCATTTCGACTTAATTTTTACGAGAGTAGTTCAACATTTTTACGTCTACTTTTTGTTTCTTAATAATGAAATCGGTAAGGAGAGTTCTTAGAATTATTTATCTCTTAAACCTTAGAATTATTTATCTCTTAAATACTAGTTATAGTAGACATGAGCGATTTGGTACTATTACTGAAAAAAAAAAAAAACTGGTATTGAAACGGAACTGGTATCGTACCGATCAAATTTCGGTACCCTTATTTAGTGTTTTTCGGGATCAGTACTTATGGTTCGGTACCAGTTCGCTACGGTATTGTATTTTACTGACTTTTTATCTTCAAATACCATACCGTACCGAACACTTTCGATACCGGTACCCATTTTTGAAGAATTTCAGAATTGGTACTTTCAATTCGATACCAGTACGTTACCGATCTAATCCCTAAATTATAGGTTAATTTGAACGTCATTTAGAGACGGTTTTAGGCCATGTGTAATGGGGCATTATACAGGTGTGAAGGGCTTGACAATGCTCCTAACACGTCTCCTGGGCCGTTATAGGGGCATGAAAAAGGGAGAGGCATTTCTAGTATAATGCCCAATTGATAGAAAACTAAATGAAAGTAATGATTGAAAGGGCATTGCCATTAACCACTACACATTTTTTTTAAAATGGGCGTTATGATGTTAATGTGGCGGAAAATGCTCCTTAAAGGGCATTAACTATTACGGATAGTCTTATATGGGAACATTTAGACTACGTGTTGTGAAGTAATTAAAAAGTGTTAGTTACCACGCTAAGTCAACGTCACATAGGTAGAACGCCATTAACTAACCAACTCTTTAACTAATGCGTTGTGAAGCAACTAAAAATTAAATTAAAGGAAAAAAAGTTTGGTTGGTGCATTGTGTTGGACCCACCTGATCTAGGCCTCTTGGCTGTGCCCCCCAAAGAAAGAACTGGACGTTATAAAGAAATGCTAATAAGCTAATAAACTCAGGGGTTGTTTGTTTATCTCTTAATGAGGCTCTTAATAGTTCAGATTTCTTACTGGTTCAGCACTTAATGGTTCAGACTGTTTGTTTCACGAGCAGCTGTCTGAATGGTTCAGACATTTGCCTCTGAATGGTTAAGCATTATACAGAGTCTGAATGGTTAAGACCTCTTACTGGTTCAACACTTAATGGTTCAGACCTCTTACTGATTCAGCACTTAACAATTCAGATGTTGCCAAACAGGCCCTCAATATTTTTTTAAAGGGACGTTATGATGTTAACGTAGCGTAAAATGCCTCTTAAAGGGCATTAACTATTACGGATAGTCATATATGGGAACATTTAGACTACGCGTTGTGAAGTAATTAAAAAGTGTTAGTTACCATGCTACGTCAACGTCACATAGGTAGAATGTCATTAACTAACCAACTCTTTAACTAACGTGTTGTGAAGCAACTAAAAATTAAATTAAAGGAAAAAAAAAGTTTGGTTGGTGCATTGTGTTAGACCCACCTGATTCAGCCCTCTTGGTTGTGTCCCCAAAGAACTGGACATTATAAATGCTAATAAGCTAATAAACTCAGAGGCTGTTTGTTTACCTCTTAATGAGGCTCTTAATGGTTCAGATCTCTTACTGGTTCAGCACTTAATGGTTCAGACTGTTTGTTTCACGAGCAGATGTCTGAATGGTTCAGACATTTGCCTCTGAAATACAGATTCTGAATGGTTAAGACCTTTTACTGGTTTAGCACTTAACAATTCAGATGTTGCCAAACAGGCTGGCTTTTAATCTATCCAATCACGCATTAACAACATACCACATACGATTCAAGAAACAAATCAAACAAGCAGCAAGTTATATATCAAACATTTTACCACCAATCTAAATACCATAATCCAATCTCCAGAATCATATTCACCGTTATAATATGACCGAATCAATATATTTCGGGTTTTCTGTAAGCAATCATTCACATCAATGTACCGGTAAAAACTAAACATTCACATAAGAAAAGGAAAACAGAGGACGAAAACAAACACTCCACGGTTTAATTACATTGCAAAAAGTTTCATGAAAACCTCGGTTTAGGCACGGGCAAGTTGGATTGTTGATGATGAGGGCCGAGTTTTTGAATCCAATGACGAAGCCCCTTTTTATGATCTAAACATGTCGGGTATTGTAAAAGATCCAAATTTCCTTCGCGCGCGACTAATGTTTCAAACTCCTCTAACACCTTCACCACCTGCCAGAATTCGGGCCTTTTCTCGGGGTGTGATGACCAACATTGCTCGATTAATGCCCTCATTGCTGGAGGACAGTTGGCCGGAACAGTCGGTCGTAGATTCTGAGAACGCGAATGTAAAAAATTTTAAGAGCAGATATATGATGATGAAAAATCAAAACTAACTTATAAAAGACCGTTGGAGATCATGCTTATTAGATCTTCTGTAATTTGAAGTTGTAATAATCTGGACAATAAGTTGTGCATTGGGGGGGGGGGGGGGGGGGGGGGGGGGGGTAAATTTATGATACCGCACGAACCTAATATTATATTCATAGGTTTGGGTGTAGTCTAAATGTTTTAGGGCCAGCTTCGAGCCGAACCCACAAGCACGTTTAGCTAAACGGGCTGGGTTTGGTTAACCTGCGGGTTCACGGGTTGACTCTTGTAACCCGTTTATATTTTCTGAATAGTGTTTCTTATGTCATAACTGAAGGTTGGCTATTTTGCGGCAACATTTAAAAATTATAAGAGATTGTAATTTTAGAGCAATTATGCAAAACAAAAAAAAATCGGGTTAAACGGGTCGTGGTTGTGTCAACCTGAGAATACTCGTGCCGTGTTCAGGTTCACCTGCCAGACACAATTTTCAGGTTCATGCAGTGTTTCGGGTTCGTGCCGTGTTCAACCCGCCAACCCCCGTTTAGCACACCAATGTATATATGTGACAAATGAAGACGATATACCTTATGAACTACGGCAAATGCAGCTTGTATCGGAGTCATATCTTTATATGGGATAGTCCCGGCCACCATCTCCCATAAAATGAGCCCAAATCCGTACACATCAACTTTCCGACCGTAGGATTTCCGTTTAATCATCTCGGGAGCCATCCAACGGTAAGTTCCAGGATCATCTGCCAAAAAATCGCAATACGCCTCCTCACAACCGATGCCAAAATCGGCAATTTTAAGCTGGAAATCCTCGTTTATTAGTATATTTTCAGGCTTCAGATCCCTGTGAATAACGCCTTGCGAATGGATGTATTCCATTCCACGAGCAATGTCTAAAGCCATGTTGATAAGCTTTTCTAACGGAAGATATTCTTTCTCTTTTCCCGTATTATCCTCGAGCTTATGCAAGTACGCCCTTAATGAACCTTCTGAAAGGTACTCGGTGATAATACAGAAAACCCGAGGTTGTCTACAAGCAGCTACAAACTACCACCACAAAAGAAAAAGATCTTTTAATGCTATGATAACGAACATCTAACGTTATTACAGCTTTTTATGACATAAGAACATCCAAACACTATCTTATACAGCTTGTTACGTGCACATGTTTATCCGATTCTAGTTATTCATTATCACTTTTACTACACACATCCAAACACCAACTAGCTATTTTCCTAATATGATTATTCTGAAACAAAATAATCATAACCCTAATCAATTTAGCAAAAGATTCAAAACTGATTATTGTAACTTTAAAAATCACAATACTTGAGTTACACAAACATCCAAACACCCCGCTAACGAGGGCATACATTTCAATATATAACATAAAATCGCATAATCACTTGTAACTTTTGCTTTAAATATTGTGTATAAGGCGGTTACGTCACGGCTCTCAACATAAAAATCGGTTTTGTAATAAATGTGACATATGTATATATAATTATACATACCTTAATGACATTTGGATGGTGGAGACGAGACAAAAGATTAACTTCTCTTGCAAACTGATTCTCAAGTCGAATTACTAGTTCTTCATTTTCGTCATCATCAGGAACCCGAATTATCTTAACCGCTACGGGTTCATCCTTATAAATTCCATGGTAAAGTTGACTATTTGCACCATGAGCAAATCTATGACCAAGAAAAAGCTTCGAAAGATCAACCATATGATCATCAACCATTTCAACCGAAATAACTTTCCCTCCACCGTTATCAAACAACTTTGACCAAGAATAATCCCGTTTCATCTTTCGTTTAGTACTACTAATCTTCATGGAATTAAAATGTTTCAAAGGACTCGCAGTACCATTCTGGGGAGACCTCATGTCAACCGCCGTCATGTTCCTATGAAACGTTTTCTTCCCTTTATACTCTTTTTCGCTTTCTACCCTTTGAGGATGTGGAGTCGAGAACCGTTTGGTATTAGACCGTGCCTCCTTAAAGGTGTCGGGAACCGTCGTTTTGGGTGGCGGGGTTATTGTTCTAGACTTGTTTGTCACGGGGTTTATTTGGATTTGAACCGATTTCGGCTCATCAAGAGCTTTCGGAGGCCTGGTCTTCACACCCGCGAATCGAATCGGTTCAACATCCGTTAAATATGAGGCTAATCTTGCGGAATCTAACCTATGACAAACTGTATGAGAAAACTTTGCTCTTCTAATCCAAGAATTAGCATCATCATCCATTCTTGCCCTCTAAAATAACCTACCCTAAGACGGTTTTCGATTCGAATATTCGATCACAAGCAACAAGCTTTTATGAACAAGATGACTCCATATATACAAATATTATTCCCCATATCAAAGCAATCCTAAATGATAAATTACATAATAATTCTTCAACAAATCTTTAAAAAACTTCAAGAACACAATCAAAAGCAGATTGGGTATTGTACCTTTGATCAATTGGAGATATAAACAGATCTTGAATTCTTGATGAGTCAAATCATGCCATCTGAAATAAAGATGAAGACTTTTGAATTTTGATCAAACAAAGTCAAGTTCCACCTACCCCAGAAGCCTGATTAACCCCAAACTTATAAATAAATACAAACAATCCACTCAAAATAATATATAAATAAATCAAGAAACAGTCCTGGATAGAGACAATTATTTGCCCCCAAAACACTAAAAAAAACAACAAAAACAAACCATCAAATCAAAGCTTACCAAAAGGGTATATAATTCTATGTCTTCCAGAGAGAATCTATGACCTAAAAAATAAAAAAAACAATAAATAAATAAATGTTTTTTGGGGTAATTAAATCAAATCAAAACAAACCCACATCCCCACCTGCTTATTCTCTCACCAAGAAAGAATCTTTTATTCAGGGTGAGAGAAATTCAAGAACAAAGATGATGATTTCTGGGTGTTTTGGATTAAATGTGAAATGGGTATATGAAAAAGATTAAAAAAAAAGAAAAAAAGTTTTGATTTTTGGGTGTTTAGGATTAATTGTGAATTGGGTGTTTGAAAAAGAAAAAAAAAAAAGATTTTTTTTTTTTTTTTTGAAATTGAAGAGAAGGGGTGGAGATATATTATACGGATCTTTTGGTGATGGTGAGTGGTGAGTTGATGATGATGATTCGGTGGGCCCGGCGGTAGGCGGTGGTTGTGGTGGTGGTGATGATGATGGTAGATGGGGCCTTCCTTGGTTGGTTATTAATATGTTTTTGCAAAGTCAAGAAAAGAAACAATCAAAGGGTTGGAAAATGCTATTTAAATCAAGCTTATATTAATATAAAAAAGTAAAAATATATACATATAGATACAGATGTATCTATAGAGAGAGAAGGGGAGAGAGAGAGAGATGCTAGCGTCACAATCACAGAATTGGGGTACGGAACAAATGAAAGAAAACCAAAGGGAAAGCACTTCCCTCTTTATTCTTGAAGAAGTCATCCTTTCTTTGCTCAACTTGTCATTCAACCCTTTAAATATAAATATGTGACAAAATGTGGCCCTAACATAAATGAAACTTATGGTTAGGACTTAGGACACTCAAATTGGTTATGGATGTGAAAGTTTTTTATTTGAATCATGTATTTGTTTTGATGAGGTTTTAAAAATGTAAGGGTTATATGACAAGAGTTTAATCTTGTTTGTGACTTTTTGTGTGTTTAGGAGAACTCACTAGATTTACATGATTTGTTTAACTTTTAAATTTGTTATTTCAAATATAAAGTTTGGATCATTATTATTATTAATGAATGAAAAAAGTGACGTAATGTATGACTTACTTGGAGAAAAAGTTAATCAGACTCGGGCGTTTTGTTAAACAAATTAAGAAATCAACTGGGCACGAATCACATTTAAAGTTTTCATGAATTAATGTGTTGTTTCGTTTTAAAAAAAGATATTTAATGCATTTCTTATGCCTATTGAAACACGCCATTCAACATTCATACAACTTCGATGTACTATCAAATATGGTTAATAATGTGTTCTTTCATTCAATAAAAAGAACATATTTAATGTATTTCTTATGACTATTGAACATTGAAACACGCCATTCAACAAATCAACAATAGCTTACAATAATTTTGATTGATTTGTGAGTTATCATTAGGAGCCCTGATATGGCATATGAAAAAGAAATTTTTATCAAACTAACATGTAATTATAAACTTGGATCTGAAAATGCTTACTTTTTTCCATCATATATCGCTTTTAAAAATTCATTGTGTATTTTTTTCAAAATCCATTCGCTTTAAAGCTAAATTTAGTTTTAGTATTCAATCGTTAGTTCAAACTAAAAACCAAATTGTTCTTCATCAATTAAGAACGGAAACATTAATCAATTGTTTCTTGCGGATATGATCTCAATTTACCATATACTATGTTACGTTAATCAATTGTTTCACATACTGACTTGTAAAGTTGTAACATATGTATTATACGTGTTTTGTTGGTATACTTTATGTAACATATATGTGTTATCTTTACTATTCTCTACACAAAATATAAAATAATTTTCATTATCATGAACCCATAACCAGTGATGAACTTAAAAGAAAAATTCAGGGGTATAAAAAATGTTTTTACCGTACATTCCTAAAACAAATATTTCTTTTCCATACATTTAGAGATATTTTGCACTTTACCAAAAGAGTTAGGGGTATCCCGAGCACCCCTAGCTCTTAATAGATCCCCCCTATCCATAACGAGTTTGTGTAGTAAAAAAAAAATTATAATTACTTACCACAGTTATAAATATGAACTATGTTTAACATAGTAAAATGTAATATTTTGTGATGAATTTTGTAGCTTAATATACCTAGGGACCTTTTTGGTCATTATTTAAAAAGTAGAGGTGGAATATAAAAAGTGTATTGTTGTTTAGCGTGTGGGTGTGTCGAATCAAATACGGTACGCAGTACGCACGGATATTATTTTGTTGTACCTTTGTTACGTGTTGTATGATGGGAAGATGCCACCAAAAAGGTAACATAGATGTTATTGTGTGGCTGAAAGTAGAGGATAATTCAATTTAAATGGAGACTAAGGGCTTTCTTTGACTAATATTCTCTAATTATATCTCTCTTTGACTGTTATGAAAATCATGATCGAAACACTCCTAATTCTAAAAGCAAATGTTAATTTAGAAATTTATTATTAATAGAGTTAAATGACTGGTTGGTCTCTATGGTTTGCGAAAATTACAGACTTGTCTCAACGGTTCACTAATTACACATTTGGTCCCAGTGGTTGCAATTTTTAAACTCGGGTGGTCCTTAACGCTAACCTGTGTTAATTTCTCAGTTAAGTGCGTGTGAAATGACAAGATTACCCCTTAACTAAAAACAAAAATACCAATAAAATCGTCATCCTCATCTTCTTCACTGTGTCATCCCACCGGGGAACTACCCATTGTCGCCACCACAATCATCCTCCACAAGACGCCCTCCGACCAACCAACAACCACAACCCCCACACCCTCGCCGCCCCTCTATGGCTGTTGTACTTGAAACTCTCACAGTTCCCCGTGCCTCCGCCTTTCCGGCGGCATCGTCATCTCCGATCGTCTCTTATGCTCGTCGGAGCTTTGTAAATTTGTTGAAATCAAAAGGTTTCAAAATCCAATCGGTTTCTGTTTCTGGATCGGTGAGTTTGCGGTCTAAATTAGGTCGTCGTGGATCGCGTATCGTATGTCAGGCACAATAAGTTGTTCAAGGTTAGATTCGTGCTTAATCGTTTTATGTGTTCTACACCTAGGTTTTTCAATGCAGATATCTGTTTAATCCGTTATTAGTCTAATATTTCGTTGATGTACGATTTGAATTTGATATTCTGATTTTGTACAGTTCGTTATCAGTCTAGTATATTTCGTTGATGTAGCGATTTGAATTTGATATGTCTGATTCTGTCCAGTTCGTTATCAGTCTATTATATTTTCCAGTTCGTTATCAGTCTATTATATTTTGTTGATGTAACGATTTGAAATTCATATATCTAATTCTGTTCATGGGCAGCTCGTTTGCTTCGCTTTCCGGCAGGTTTGTTTGCAGATCCAACAAGTTCATGAGAAGCTCCGGAATCATCAACTCGAGGGGCGGCGAGGGTGTGGGGGATGTGGTTGTTGGTTGGTCGGAGGGTGCCTGGTGGAGGATGATTGTGGTGGCGACGGTGGGTAGTGTCACGGCCCCCGTCCCGGTTTTACCCGGTCCAGGAGCCGCGGGGCAGAAATCCGTGGTATTTATTATTTGATTTGACAGCGGAAGTTTGAAAGGATCTTTTAAGCTTGAAAATGCCCAATTATTTTATTTCATAATTTGGGATGAACCCCGTAATTTACAATAGAGGAATTTCACGAGGAAATTCCCTGTTTTACAAAACATGTTTATTTATTTAACTGAGCCACCACTTCAAGCTTGATTAGTGTTCTGTAGCA
This sequence comes from Helianthus tuberosus, assembly GCA_030545235.1. Classification (NCBI taxonomy): domain Eukaryota; kingdom Viridiplantae; phylum Streptophyta; class Magnoliopsida; order Asterales; family Asteraceae; genus Helianthus; species Helianthus tuberosus. The sequence goes on along the minus strand of CM060449.1, from coordinate 48,157,264 downwards.
CTTTTCCTTGAGTCACAGTAGGTCACCTGAAACATGTTTTAAAAAGGTTTTATCAGCAGGGAAATACTGGCGAGTCCCCCAACTTGCACAAAACGACACATTGTTATAATATACAATATTAAGGGTGATTACATTGTTTTTATCAACCAATTACCCCAAATCAGTATTTGTCACTCGACTGTATCTGTGACTATGGTCAGATCACCTATTGGCTAACTCGTTGTCCAATGGTGACGGGAAACAAGTAATGTATACAAAACCCCACATACCGGCAGTAATTGAAGATTACAAAGACTTAATCCCTGTAATTATAACCTTGAAAATAAATAGGGTTTTGGAAACAATTTAATAAAAAGAGAATGACTCACATTGCAACTTTAATCGGACAGAACCTTGTCTATAGATTCAGCCTTGTTAACCTAATTCAAATAATAATGCACACGAAAACTAGGTTAGAAACTTAATACAACTTTTACGACAACTCACGAGATTGAAACCCTCACGACGAATGACAAAGTGCAACACTTAAACATCCATCGAATTCACGACGAATGACAAAGTATAGCCCTAATGTGGGCAGCACTTAAACATCCATCGGACTGGTCTCCATCGATCGGACATTAAATCGTAGCAGTGATCGAGTTATTACCCTGTTGTCGCGGCAGCGTTTCGTGCGGTGTGAGTGTTTTGAACTGTTTAGACGATATCTCAGTGTACGAAATGAATTTTAACGTCGAACCAACGCCAAACTTCAAGTGCCACACCCCTCTATATATACTGAAAAATGGGCTCCCTCGCGTGGCGCGAGGGCACCCCCTCTAGCATAGGGTAGCCTCGTGTCTCAGTAGCTTGGGTGAGTCGACGGTTCGTTAAATTTTGAATTCTATAGAAAACTGTTTAGATAATATCAATTAGGGGGTCTTAATTAGGGTTTCTTGTTGGACAAAATAAGATAAGAATTAGAACTTTTGGTGAGAGTTGTTTCATCCTCCCCACCTTATAAAAATCTCGTCCTCGAGATTTACTGGAACAAGTAAGGATATTTTCGCTTCATCTCCGATTCCAGTTCCCAAGTGTATTCCGGTCCTCTCTTTGAATCCCACTTGACTTTGACCAGCACTAGTCTTTTGTGCTTGAGAAACTTGACTTTTCTGTCTTCTATCTGCAGTGGCTTCTCAATAAATTTTAACTTTTCATTTACCTCTACATCTTGAAAAGGTACTACCAGGGATTCGTCAGACAAACATTTCTTGAGATTGGATACATGAAATACGTCATGTACCCCGGCTAGCTCTTCTGGTAGTTGTAAACGATAGGCAACTGATCTTATTCGCTGGATTATTGGGAATGGTCCAACGTACCTTGGACTTAACTTTCCTTTCTTTCCGAATCGAACTACTCCTTTCCAAGGAGAAACTTTCAAGAGTACCTTATCTCCGACTTGAAATTCCAGTGGCTTGCGTCGATTGTCTGCATAACTCTTCTGGCGATCTCGAGCCGTTTTTAGTCTTCCTTGATTTGAGTGATCTTGTTGGTGGTTTCTTGTACAATTTCGGGACCTGATAATTGGCTTTCTCCTATTTCGGCCCAACAAACTGGAGTTCTGCACTTTCGTCCATACAGTGATTCGAATGGGGCAGCTTCTATGCTTGCATGATAACTAATATTATAGGAGAATTCAATTAAGGGTAGGTGGTCATCCCAATTTCCACCAAACTCTATTACACATGCCCTAAGAATGTCTTCTAGGGTTTGGATTGTCCTTTCACTTTGTCCATATGTTTGAGGATTGTAAGTTGTACTTAAATTTAGTCGGGTTCCCATTGCTTCTTGGAAACTTGTCCAGAAATGGGAAGTGAAACGACTATCCCTATCTGATACAATGGAGAGTGGGACTCCATGTAAGGATACTATCTCATCTACGTACAACTTTGCTAACCTTTCTATGCTAAAGGTTTCTTTCATGGGTAGAAAATGAGCTGATTTGGTTAATCGATTCACAATTACCCAAATCGCGTCGTTACCTTTTCTGGTTTTGGGCAACTTAGTAACAAAGTCCATGGTTATTAGTTCCCATTTCCAAACAGGCATTTCTAATTGTTGGCGTAACCCTGAAGGTTTCTGGTGTTCTGCCTTAACTTGTGAACAAGTTAGACACTTAGATACATATCTAGCTATATCCTTTTTCATTCCTATCCACCAGAAATTATTTCTTAAATCTTGGTACATCTTATTATTTCCAGGGTGCATGGTATACCTAGATTTATGGGCTTCCTCTAAAATCTTATTTCTTAAATCTCCTTGCTTAGGTACCCAAATCCTTTTCTTGTGGAATCTCCAAATTCCATCAGCTCCTTGCTCTAATTCCTTTATTCTTCCTTTCATTCCTTTAGCATCATCCTTGATTGCTATGGCTTAAACATTTTTCAGTTTTTCCATTAAGTCTAATTGTAAACTTAATCTAAGAGCACGAACTCGGCGTTGTTTCTCATGATACTTACGACTTAAAGCATCAGCAACTACGTTTGCTTTTCCTTCGTGATAGTGAATATCACAGTCGTAATCACTTAAGATTTCCATCCATCTTCTTTGCCTCATGTTCAATTCTTTTTGGCCAAATATGTACCTTAAGCTCTTATGATCTGTATAAACAGTAAACTTACTTCCATACAGATAGTGTCTCCAAATCTTAAGGGCAAAAATTATTGCTCCTAATTCTAAATCATGTGTCGTATAATTTTCCTCGTGCTTTTTCAATTGCCTTGAGGCATACGCAATTACCTTCTTGTGTTGCATTAGCACACATCCTAATCCTAGCTTAGAAGCATCACAGTAAACCTCAAAATCTTATGTTCCTTCAGGTAAGGCAAGAATTGGGGCGTTTGTTAATTTTTGCTTTAAAATCCTAAAGGCCTCTTCTTGCTTAGGTCCCCATTCAAACTTAACTGTTTTACAGGTTAGCTTAGTTAATGGCACAGCTATCTTAGAGAAATCCTTAATAGAGCGCCTATAGTACCCAGCTAATCCTAGAAAACTTCTAACTTCCGTAACTGATTGCGAGACCTTCCATTTGGTGATTGCTTCTATCTTGGAGGGATCTACGTGAATACCTTTGTGATTCACCATGTGTCCTAAGAATTGCACCTCCTGTAGCCAAAATTCACACTTCGAGAATTTGGCGTAAAGCTTCTCCGTTCTTAACAAAGTTAAGAGTGCATGTAAATGCTTACAATGCTCGTCCTGACTTTTGGAATAAATAAGTATATCGTCGATGAAGACAATTATGAATTTATCCAAGTACGGTTTACAGATCCTATTCATCATGTCCATAAATGCTGCAGGAGCATTTGTTAACCCAAAGGGCATGACTGTAAACTCATAGTGACCATACCTAGTTCTGAAAGCAGTTTTAGGTATGTCTTCTTCTTGTACCTTCAACTGATGATATCCAGAGCGTAAATCTATCTTAGAAAAATATCTAGCCCCCTGAAGCTGATCAAAAAGATCATCAATCCTAGGTAATGGGTATCGATTCTTAATTGTAACCATATTTAGTTCCCTATAATCGATACACATTCGCATTGAACCATCCTTTTTCTTTACGAACAACACTGGTGCTCCCCAAGGGGATGAACTAGGTTGTATAAATCCTTTACTGAGCAATCCATCTAATTGCTTTTTCAATTCTAACATTTCAGTGGGTGCTAATCGGTAGGGTGCTTTTGCTACGGGTGTAGTTCCAGGAATCAAATGAATTCTAAACTCTACCTCCCTATCTGGTGGTAATCCTGGTAACTCTTCTGGGAATACATCCGAGTATTCTGAGACTACAGGAATTTCCTTAAGTTCCTTACCCTTAGTGCTAAGGATTACTGAAATCATATACACTATTCCTTGCTTTCGTTCATAACTAGCAACTTTCATTATTGAAATGAACTTCATGGGTTTTCATGGCTTCTCTCCTGTAACCATGATTACTTCTCCGGTGGGTGCACGAATTTCTATGGAATTCTTATCGCAGAGGATTCGAGCATGGTTGGCTACTAACCAATCCATTCCTAATATGACATCGAATCCAGCTAAATTCATGGGTAATAGGTTTGCAGAAAATTTATGACCTGAAAGTTCTATATTTTCTTTTTGCAAAACCGTATCTATGTTAACAGAATTCCCGTCTGCCGTTTCTACTGTAAAAACTTGCCTAAGTTTCATTAAAGGTAGTTTAAGAGCTTGGGAGAATGAAGTATTAATAAAACTTTGGTTTGCACCAGAGTCGAATAATACTTTCGCATAAACGTTGTGTACCAGAAACGTACCAGCTATTACGTCAGGAATCAGTTCGGCTTCCTGCGTAGTCAATTGGAAGGCTCTTGCGTTCTTCTTGTTAGTCCCTTCAGCAGGTTTGGCCTTGTTATCAGCTGGTTTGACCAATTTAGGGCATTCTGGTCTAAAATGCTCAGCTTCTCCACAGTTGTAGCAGATTTTTGTTTTCCTTCTGCAATCTTCTTCACGATGTCCTATAGCTTTGCAGAAGTTGCAGGGTTCATTACATTTTCCAAAATGTTTCTTTTGCAGTTTCTGCAGAACGGGGGAGTGGAAGATTGCCCAGTTCCTCTTTTCTTGAAATTGCTATTATTACCCATACGGAATCCTTGGGTAATTTTCTGAGCCAATTCCTTCTTCCTATTTTCTTCTCGCGTACGCACCGGTCCGTCAGTCAGAGTGTTGGCCAATTCTACCGCATCATCGATCGTGCGAGGTCTCGTAACGTTGACAATATCACGAATCTCGCTAATTAAACCCCAAATGTAGCGAGAAATAAGTACCGGTTCTGGCGAAGCCAGAGTAGGCACAATTCGAGCATATTCGAAAAACTTCGAAATATACCCTCTGCAGTCAACATCCACCATTCGGTGGCTCAGGAATTTATTCGCCATTTGCTCCTTCTCATATTCGGGACAGAATTTTCTTTCTACCAGCCGCTTAAATTCTTCCCAACTCATGGCATAAGCCAGGTCGCTTCCCTTGGCTTGCAACACCGTATTCCACCATTCTAATGTTTCTTCCTTGAAAAGGTGAGAAGCATACATGACTTTATCTCCCTCGGCACATTTACTTATTTTAATTACTGCCTCGGTTTTCTCCAACCAACGCAGCGCCGCAGTCGCCCCTTCATTGCCTGCGAATTCAACGGGTTTACAGGCAAGAAATTCCTTGTAAGTGCAACCAGGCGTTGCAGCTTTCATTCTTTTGAGAATTGGGGCTTGCAGTATATTATTATCATTATTATTAATGTTACCGCCTCCATTTATGCTATTACTGAAATTATCACCGTGAGTGCGTTTGCTGGGAATAATTTGTTGAGGCTCAACTGGATTTTGGGCAGCAGCAATAATTGCTGGAATAGCATTTGCTATTCCCTGGGCAACGATGTTTTCTATATCTTGTCTATTCATAAATTGATCTTCATGGTTTTGCGCTGATTGGTTACCCTCGTTAACTTGTTCATTACCAGCGTGTTCCATCTGGTAATTAATATATATAAGTGATTAGCACAATTTAAATAACAACTAAACATACTAAAATAATCCCACATAACCATGTCAACACATATAGCCAAAATTGTCGATTTTTCGACTTCCATATTTTTATATATTCTAATATGCGTCCGTACACACCCGTTATGTTACACAAGTTTTATTTTTAGTTATTTTACACGACTATTTTTATTATTATTATTAAACACACATTCCCACAACCACATACGATCCCGCCAGCTGGCACTTCAAAAACGACGTTCCCTCTCATCGTATTTCCAGGATATCCTCTCCCCTACTTCCCGGATTCTATTTCCTGCGTCCACGAGCTCCTCGCCATAGTGGCGGAGTTCTGCCAAGTTGTCGGAGCTCATAGGTGGGTGTAGTGGAGGATCCGGGTCACACTGGGGGAAAAGGTATTAGGGTTATTTAGGAGATTCTGAAACTGCCAGTCGGTGGTCCACCACTCTTCTAGCTCTGCTGGTAGAGGTTGGGAGTGGATAATAGGATCTGGGATATCAGGCTCTAGATCAACTGGAAGTTGTGCTTCCGCTGGGTAATTAAAGAGGTTTGTATCGGCAGGTCCGATGAGGTCACTAAGTGCCAGTTTACGATCCAGCTCTTCCCAAGATGGCATTTCCTGGTCTTGCATGGAACTTTCTCCGATCTCTATTCCCTTGCCTTTATCCATCGGATCCTCAGTTTTTATAACTTTCCGTGTCGCTGGATTCTTCCTGCGCACACGCCTCCAGCCCACGAATCTTCTTCTCTTCTTTGGCTTGGGTTTCTCCGGAGGTTGGGCTTGAAATTCCATAGGTTCATCAACGTCGGTCAAATAACCGGTAAAGTCTCTGGAAACTTCCACATTCACAGAATAGAGATTGAGATTCTGAAGAGCTTCAGACAACTCATTCATGTTGTTTAGCAGATATGAGGAAACACACAAAATTCTAAGTAAAAATTTTGTAACTTGAATTTACACATAATCACAGAATGGCAATCAAAAAAATTTAAGTATTTCTAAATACTTAATTGGCTTAAATCAATGGCTCTGATGCCACCTTTTTCTGTCACGGCCCCCGTCCCGGTTTTACCCGGTCCAGGTGCTGCGGGGCAAAAATCTGTGGTATTTATTATTTGATTTGATAGCGGAAGTTTGACAGCATCTTTTAAGCTTGAAAATGCCCAATTATTTTATTTCATAATTTGGGATGAACCCCGTAATTTACAATAGAGGAATTTCACGAGGAAATTCCCTGTTTTACAAAACATGTTTATTTATTTAACTGAGCCACCACTTCAAGCTTAATTAATGTTCTGTAGCACTTTTCCTTGAGTCATAGTAGGTCACCTGAAACATGTTTTAAAAAGGTTTTATCAGCAGGGAAATACTGGCGAGTCACTCAAGTTGCACAAAACGACACATTGTTATAATATACAGTATTAAGGGTGATTACATTGTTTTATCAACCAATTACCCCAAATCAGTATTTGTCACTCGACTGTATCTGTGACTATGGTCAGATCACCCATTGGCTAACTCGTTGTCCAATGGTGACGGGAAACATGTAATGTATACAAAACCCCACATACCGGCAGTAATTGAAGATTACAAAGACTTAATCCCTGTAATTATAACCTTGAAAATAAATAGGGTTTTGGAATCAATTTAATAAAAAGAGAATGACTCACATTGCAACTTTAATCGGACAGAACCATGTCTATAGATTCAGCCTTGTTAACCTAATTCAAATAATAATGCACACGAAAACTAGGTCAGAAACTTAATACAACTTTTACGACAACTCACGAGATTGAAACCCTCACGACGAATGACAAAGTGCAACACTTAAACATCCATCGAATTCACGATGAATGACAAAGTATAGCCCTAATGTGGGCAGCACTTAAACATCCATCGGACTGGTCTCCATCGATCGGACATTAAATCGTAGCAGTGATCGAGTTATTACCCTGTTGTCGCGGCAGCGTTTCATGCGGTGTGAGTGTTTTGAACTGTTTAGACGATATCTCAGTGTACGAAATGAATTTTAACGTCGAACCAACGCCAAACTTCAAGTGCCACACCCCTCTATATATACTGAAAAATGGGCTCCCTCGCGTGGCGCGAGGGCCTGTCGCGTGGCGCGAGGGCACCCCCTCTAGCATAGGGTAGCCTCGTGTCTCAGTAGCTTGGGTGAGTCGACGGTTCGTTAAATTTTGAATTCTATCGAAAACTGTTTAGATAATATCAATTAGGGAACACCCCCCCCCCCCCTCCTGAATTTTAGGGGCCCTGATCCTAGTTCCGATTGTTCTGAAAATTTTAGGGGTCATGCAATATTACTTGGGGGTCTTAATTAAGGTTTCTCATTGGACAAAATAAGATAAGAATTAGAACTTTTGGTGAGAGTTGTTACAGGTAGTTCTCCGATGGGATGGCACAGTGAAGAAGATGAGGATGATGATTTTATTGGTATTTTTGTTTTTTAGTTAAGGGGTAATCGCGTCATTTCACATGCACTTTACTGATAAATTTAACATATATTAGTTTTAAGGACTACCCGAGTTTAAAAATTACAACAATTTGGACCAAGTGTGTAATTAGTGAACCATTGGGACCAAGTCTACAATTTTCGCAAACCACATGGACCAACCAAGCATTTAACTCTTATTAATATAAAAGGGTTTTGTATAAAATTTACACGGATACATAGATAAAAATAAACATATCGTAATAGTATATTCAAAATTTTATAATACATCATATTTAAAAGTTACAAGAAAATAACAAAAAGTTATGTATATAGGTTAAAAATATTATTATTATTATTATTATTTGAAAAAAATCATAGGTTTCAAATTATCTATACTATATATATAATAGATATCCAAAAGGCAATTTTGGTCATTTGGTCCCCATGTACTTAAAATATGGTTAATGCACAATGTACAAGATTTAAAGCACAAGAAAACACAAACTTTTTACCCTTCAACTGATTCATCATCAACCGTCCATTTTTTCACTTTTTTTCACACGGATCACGATCTGGACGGTTGATATTCACTTCACACGGATCGCCCTATCCATTCCCTCCTCTCTCATAACTCACATCTCACAAACTTCAGACTTTCTCTTCTCTTTCTCTCTCTTTCTCTCAGATCTAGATCTGGAGCTTTTGAACCACCGGTGGAGGAGACTAGGGTTCCGGCGTCCGTGATGAAAGATGTCTGGAGGTGCTGATCGTTTAGATGAAATCAGATGGTGAACAACCGGAGATGAAGAACAAACATCAATGAAATTGAAAACACGCAGTGATGAACACCGATTTGAAGAAACCCTAACTGAAGGTTTCTTCCGGTTATCTCTGTTGTGATTTCTTTCGGTCTCCTCTGCTGTGGTTTCTTCCGATCTGAAGGGGAAGACAGTGTTCATCGTCAAGAACACCAAAATAGCTAAGTTTTCTTCATATATACATCAGTTTTCTTTAATAAGGTAAAGAACACCAAAATAGCTAAGTTTTTATTTGTGGTGATTTCAGATTTATGAAATTGGAGGTGGATCTGGAACTTGTGTATAGATGAGGTAATCACTATATGATAGCTGATTTGGACTGTCTTTTGTTGTTTTTTTGGTAAATTATTGATTGTTTTATAATATGTATAAATGTTCAAAGATGCTGGTGAATTTCTGGACGTGAGTCTTGCCGTGAGATGTTATTTTATAGTTATTGATTGGTGGTTATGAGGTGTTTTTAATGTTATACTCTTTGAATATGGTTATGATATGTTTATGCTTTACTTGCTAACTGCTGGCAAGAAGGCGCTAGAAGATGGTGGTGTTACAGATGAGGTCATGAAAGAATTAGACATAACAAAATGCAGTGTCATAATTGGATCTGCACTTGGTGGCATGAAGGTTAGTTTTACCTTTCTAATTTCGAATAATTTTTAGTGGTTTTGAAGATAGTTTTTTTATCCAGATATTTCAAGATGCGATTGAGGCTTTGAGGGTTTCGTACAAGAAGATGAATCCGTTTTGTGTCCCATTTGCAATGGGTTTGGTAATTAGTTATTTTGTTGCAAATTATTTTATGAAAGTATGCTGACGTTTTTTTGGTGATATGTAGGGTTGGATGAGACCAAATTATTCGATTTCCACAGCTTGTGCTACGAGTAATTATTGTATACTCAATGCAGCAAATCATATTATCAGAGGTGAAACTGTAAGCATCATTGTTCATTCGTGTGTAATTCTCCATAATCCACCCACAATATCTTGGTTTGGACTAATTGGGTGAAAACTTGCAGGACATGATGCTTTCTGGTGGTTCTGATTCAGCCATCATTCCTATAAGTATCAAATAAAGGACAATTTGCAAAACAATGCAACGTGCTATTCAATTTTTTACTAATATATACAACATACTTCCTTTTTTACCGTTTCATGCAACATTCCGTTTCTTAGCAAAGTATGCAACTTGTTGCACTGATTGACTACTGGGTTGTATATTTTGATTAAAAAAAGGTATTAATGATGCATTTAGTGGTTAAAACAAAGCTTGCTTCATATATCTGTGAAACATGAATAGTACATTACAATTTTTTTTGCCGGCGTAAAACCTCAACAACGTTGTTGCTCCGGTGGTGGCCGGGTTTTTTGCGGATCTGATCGGTTTTGGACATGAAGTCAAGGTAATTGTTTGCCCAGTTTGCAGTGACTTGGTTATTTTATTTTCACTTTGAATCGTTTGATGTTTTGCTATTTAAAATGACTATGTTTGCCCTAATTTGCTAAGCGTTATCTGTTTTCTTTTTGTCAGTTAATGTAACGCGATTTTGATGATAGGTTACGTTCATGCCTACATTTCTTTCGAAAATAGGTACACCTTTACTGAACGAGGTTACTTAATTTCATGTATATGTGATATTGAATGTTAATTTTACTTTTGACGGAAAGAAGTTGCAAAACTTTATCGATGCAGATTTGCCGACATCAAGTGAGTTTAGATTGAATCCAGAGTTTTAATGAGACACTTAACAGCTAAATTTGATTCTGGATTTGGTAACAAAAATCATGGCAGTCGAAGTGGGATTATGTAAGGCCCTAATACGTATTTGACAAAAAGTCGCAGCGGAAATTCGTACCATAAAATTTCTTTCATTACAAACATCTTGACCTACTTGAAAGTTCGTTTTAATATGTATCTTTTACAACAATAAAGTATAAGTCCTGTTTGCTAAAGCACATACTCAATATTTCTCGTACAATCTCTCTTGTGACTCGGTTTTCGACCTCTATTCCTCGTGATAACCGCCCGTGATTCGTACAACCTGCACTCACCACATACATTCATAACATTAGTACACAATACATAAACAAGATTCAATCTCGTACACTTCCCATTTCGTTATCTTTCTAACTTAAAGCATTTCATATGTGTATCCATATCCTGGTGAGGCTTCAATAATGTACCTGCATTACTTTTCATTCTCAAGACACACTATTAATAACGTATTACTCGACGTATTTAAATAATGCATACATACATTCTTACATGCATACATACATACATATATACACATCTACATACGTACATACCTTCATATATCTCTACATACATGCATACACTCATACATACCCTCATATATACCATATACACATCTACACACGCACATACATCACTACGTCTCTACATACGTACATATACACATACATATCTTCACATATACATAAATACACGTCTACATACTTACATACATTACTACGTCTCTACTTACTTGTATACACTCATACGTGCCTTCATATATACTTAAATACACGTCTACATATGTACATACACTCTTACGTACACGTTCAAGATCTTACATACCTTTTATATATCCATACATTAATTACATGGTACTTAGACTTAGATTTATAGCCCATAAACGTCAAAGGAACGATCAAAATCATGTTTGGGAGGCCGGTCGTGGTCCACGGATAACAAACCGAAGCCTACTATACCCAAATCAACTTAGATAGCAAATTTCAGGTTTTTGAACATGGGGAGGCCGTCGGCGACGGCCCTTGCAAATGCCCGTAGCCCAAAACTTTCGTAGACAGTCAAATAGCCCGTCAGCCAAAAAGTGACTTTCCAGGGCCCGTCGGCGACGCCCCCATGCCCGTCGGCGACGCCCTCTAGATTTTGCATTTTTCTGTAGCTCCGTTTCGTCGTCTGTACGCACTAAAACGCGCATAACTTTTGAACCGTTTACCCGTTTAACCTCCCATTTCTTCCTACATACTTGTAAATTCACATTCTATCATATGAACTTTAAATCCAACATCCGGTTTAAGGAAAATATTCACTTAAAGCTCTCGGCTTTATATACCCGCTTTCACTTATTCGACCCGTTCATGTTTTCGTCAAACTACTCATTTGTTTTAACCCAAGACTTACATAAACGTTATAACTATAATACTTTTACATTATCCAAGGTTCGTACTTGGGATTTATGTACCCGATACCCGATATGAGTTAAACCTATTCATGTCATTCATTTATACGAAAGCAAACTTTGTTAATACAATTTCATATGCGAAATTGTTTGTCTATTAACCATGACACACAACCGAGTCTTTAGACTATTAATCCGCGTCTCCGATTCTTGGTTAGCGTACTTATGTACAATTCTACCCATACCCGGTTATAGTACCATAATCAATTACTTACACAACCCTTCCGGTATAGTAATAAAACCACATTTTTGACCCATTCGACCAACTTAACGTAAATCATCGATTTCATACAACCCTTCTTATTTGACTTCAATTATCATGCCTAATTAACTAAAACATAACCTTACTTAACAAACTAAGAAGTGATTCTGAAATCACTTACCTCATGCATGTGTGTTCATATCCGTTTTCTCACCACTTCTTGACCCGTTATCCTTTCGTGCTTGATTCCGTCTTGACATGATTCCTATACTTCCATGTCATTGAAATCTGTAGGATCGTTGTCTGACCCGAGATGAGTCGTTCAGAGGCGTTCTACTCAAAATGAAAGGCGGAAACAGACATGATGAGTTGATTCAACAAGATATTCACATAAAGCTGTCTTGTATATTGATCTGGTAACAATTACAGAGCTGAAGACACTTCGACAGAGCTTCGCCGTCGGAAACACACAACCTAATTCCGTATCAAATGAAACGGTATCACATCTATTTATAGGCGGACTAATTCCGCAAAAACCAGACTCAAACGATATTACTTACACGCAAAATTACATCTCACACGGAATTACCTTGTAATTCCGTACGGAATTACATTTTGACATATTCAAGCGAAATTAAGTCTTCATGCGAAATTAGCCTTTATCTTGATTTCTCGATCTTCGTGCCACGAACAATGCAAGACTCGATACAAGACGAAGTCGACAAACGTATGCACCAACAGACTCCCCCTTGGATGTTGACGAGTCTTAAGTGTCGAGTCTTCAACGTCTTTATCAGTCTGACTGCTCCTCTCTGAAGTATCTTACATTGTAAAGCATCCTCAAATCTCTTTCTCTTCTTTTCAGAATCGCAACCTGGCTCTTATACGTCTCTTGATCAGGTTTCTTGATTCCTTAAGTTCATCAGCATCAACAGACTCTCTTCGAACAATCTCATTTACCCTCGGATGTTGATTGCAATCTGACTTTCACAGGATCAGAATTGTGTTCTGGCTCTATACTCTGACTTCAGAATCCAGGCTATCCTGCACATCCTCTACTTCACAATAAATTTCACAAATTTAACATTTGACAAATTTATATAACCAGACTCCCCCTCAAATTTATACAGAATGATATAACAATGTTAATAATTGATGAACCACTTGTAATTAAATATTCAAAACCTTTTCTCATTTAAACACAAGCTCCCCCTCACCACATGCTCATCATGTTTAGCGCTTGGAATTTTGAAAATCAGCTCTTCAACACCAGTTGTCAAAAATCTTTTTGGATTTTTCAAAATTTATGCTAAAAAAATTGAAATGCAATAAAGAAATATTTACAAACAATATTTTTGCGAGTTTGTGTAAGAGGATCATATCAGTTTTTGATAAGTCACAAGTATCGTTGAGCTTAGTTACACAATAAGGATTAAACAATTCACTTAGATTGCCAATATACTGATCCACTTAAATTCTCACACAAATTTCAACTGATTCAGGATATGAATTAGGTGTATTAAGGACTTAAACCCATTCATGTGTCCCACCTCTTGAATATACTCTCGTATCCAGATCCCAATATTCAGTCTTACAGGTGAGTATACCACAGATGATATCTGTAAGAGGTTAAATGCGAAGAACCGTGAGAGCTCAGGTCAGAACTTCCGTTCAGCAGAGAGATGACGGCTTCGACTTTTGGTGGGTCCCCTTTAGAGGATATTTTTTACAACAGCACATGATTAGCATTTTTCAATGTTTCATCATTTTTTGTACTGAGGGCAGGCTTTTATTTCAAGCAAGCGTAAAGTATTCTCCGGGGACTAGGCCATTGCTTCCGCAAAATCAGAAGTCTGTGGATAATACCCCAGATATCACTGAGCATAAAGACCTAGTATCTCAGAAAGAGGGATCTTTCAAACGAAATTTCAGGGGTTACCTATATATCCAAGTAGTGTTCCCCACAAAATAAGCAAGTTTGAATTTAAGTTTATATCCCGAAAAAGCTTACTAAATGTGTAAAAACCTATCGGCATATCATCAGTGAGACAGTTTAACACTATTTAAACATTACATTTCTTTAGCATACTGTAACTGTCTATTGATGTACTATCATTTCCTCTTTTTCACAACAAACTCATTTTTGTATTTTATCATGTTTTTTTTTCCTTTTTCAAATTTTCAAATGTTTTTGGATTTTCTGAAAAATTCTTACTCCCCCTAAAATTCAAAATCATTTAAGGAAATTTGAAAACAAACTGTACAAGTAACGTGATAACTGATATCGAATCGCTTCAAATCGCCATCCACTTGGCATAAACAATCAGAACTCCCCCTTACAACAAACTATTTTCTCATTATGATTTCAAAACACTTAAGTTTGTTTGAACCAAAATGATTTTTTCGAAAAATAAGTTTTGCTGATTTTACCACTTGTAGGTTAGGGGTTCATCACATTGTTTTTCTCAACCATTTGACAAATATAACAATTTTGAATTTTAACAACAATATCACTTGTAGAAAATCAAGTACAACTTAATGTCCCTGATTTACCACTTTGAAAGACGAAATATCACAAAAGTGAATTTCTCAAGAAAGATGCCGATTCCTGCTCCACACTTACCAACCTGGGAGCTCCGGCAAGTCATACTTTTTACTTGTGAAAAACTTCCATCCAAGCCTGATCAAACTTGGATGTTTCCTCCTCAATTTCACTTGGGTAAAAAGTTGCTTTCTTTTTTTCATAAAAGTCCTTTACCCCTTTGACCTTTCCATCGACCATCTTCCCAAAAATCTTTTTAACATTTCCATTAAAAGCTTTATCAACATCAAATTCTTTCTTTTCAGAATAGAATTGATTTGAAATCTCAACATTTCCAAATTTTCTAAAATTTTCAGCCCTCAATGGTGGAAAATTCTCATTATCCATTGGAGGAACTGAGTTTTCTTCTTTTACCTTAACCTGTGACTCCTCAGACTTTGTGGAATCAGATTCATCGCCAGATTTCACATCCGATTTCTTAACAACCCATTTTTTATTGTCAAGATTCACACTTCTCCTGTAGAACTTCTTTGAACATTCACCAACTTCATATGTTGAGTTTTTGAAAATTTAAAATTTTTCAGTTGGTGGTTCAGTTTTGTCAACAACTATTTCTTTAAGTTTTTTTGAGACTCCCTGTTTTGTTTTTGTTGCTTGAGGACAGTTCCATGCAATATGACCAACTTCATTGCATCTGTAACAGGTTCTAGTCTCATTTCTTTGAAAAACTCCATTCTTCATCTTTTCAGCAAGAAACTCCTGGTTTGACTGTTTCCAGAATGAGCTCTTTGCTTCTTCTTCTTCACAGCTTGTTCCTGAAACAAATTTTGTATTTGTTTTAGAAATTTTCTCATTTTTATGATTTTCAGGTGGAATAAATCCTAATCCTTTTCTTTTGAAATTACCGTTATGGTTTGGCTTCTTTTGAAAACCAGAACCAGAACTGTAACCTTTTTTCTTGTTCAATCTTTGTTGAACTCTTGAAGTGTACTTTTTAGGTTTTTCAGAAAGATTTAAATTTTTTATTTCAGAAATATTAATTTCTGTTAATTTGAAAACCTTTTTAATCTTTTCAATTTGAACACTTCTTATTGGAAATTCTTTATCAAAATATAATTTGTCAGAATCATTCAAAGTATATGCAACTTCAAATGTTTCGTCATTCAAATTAGATTTTGACAACAAAAATTCTTTACTATACACCCGTTTTCCCGACGACTTTGAACTCCTGACAGACGAACTCGAACTCCTGGACTCGGACATTGACTCGGACTCCTCATCCTTATCTAACACCTGATCGACCATCCTTTTTATTAACTCAGACTCATGATCTATGTCGGACGCTGTGAATGTGATGTCAATATTGTCGGGTAATACATCGGTTATCTCGGACTCCAACTTTATATTGACTGCCTTTTTTACTTGTTCCTCATTCGGTTTTCTAGACGAATACCCTTCCCAAATTGGAGGCGGACACTTGTTATAACTGACACTTTGTTTCTTACCAGTATCCTTTTTCTTCGGCTTCTTGTCTTCAAACACTTCAAAACCTGCAACAGTTGGATAAATTCTGTCAATTAAGTAGTCAGAACTTGAATAACTTTTCAGTAATCGTCTTATTCTTTCATTTTCAACTTTTTCAATTTCCAACTCCTGTTTCAACTTAGCACACTCTTCAATATAGTAATTGATCTCTTTCTGTTTAGGCATCATTGTTGCATTCATCATTGTCAAAGCATCTTCTCTTTCAGAGTTTGTCTTCTGCAAACTATTTACAGTTTTGTTCAGTACATCGTACGACTCTTTCACATTCTTGACATCAAACAGCAACTTCTCTTTCAACTTTTCAAGCTCACTAAACTTTTCATCTTTTTCTTCACATTGTTTGCAAGATTCCAAACTTGTAAGACATGGTTTAGTTACTTCAATAATCTTTTCAATCTCCACAATCTTCTCGACTTCAACTACCTTTTCCACTTCAACAATCTTCTCAACAACCTTAACTTCTTTCATTTCTTTTGCAGCTTTTCTCTCTTTAAGTTTCTTTAATTTATCTGCAAAATAAAATTCAAAACTGTCAGAAGATAAATGAGTTTTTCTAATGTTTATCTGTTCAATTTCTTCATCATCATCACTAGTATCTGTTGAACTGTTTTCAGAAGAAACAGATTCTTCATCTTGACTTTTCGCTTCATCAGATAACACTGATATCCATTCTTTCATCAATTCTGGCTTTTGAACAATTTGAGCAATGAAAGCTTTAAACTCCATATTCTCATCCACAAACCTATCCCAGCTAAATCCTGGAGCCATTTTCTCATCGTCTTGATCAATTATACCATAATAAGCTTTCTTATTTGCATCTTCGATCATTTTCCCATGTGTAGTTTGTGAATCCTTATGTTGATAAGGTTGATGAGCAACCTGTTGATATATGGCTTTTCGATAGTAATCATGCCCACCAAACGGATTCTCTGCTCCATTAACTTTCTGATTTTTGCACTCTCTCTTGAAATGACCTTTCTCCCTGCATTTAAAACAAGTAACTTTAGATTTATCAAAACCCAAAGTTGAAACATGAGCATCCAGAAAATCATTTCTTCCTGTAATCATTTTGAACTTTTCAGCTCTTCTCAAAACACTAGCTAGACACCACTTGATATCCATGAGCTCCAATTCTTCTGAATCGATCTGATCGTAATCTTCTTTGGTTAGCATAGAATTACCAATTCTTCCAGCAATAAATCCTTCATAAGATTCCAAAGCAGTAACCAGTAATGCCATATGACTTTTAACGACTTCTTCAGAAAAATTCCGACCATTTTGAAGATGCAAAGCAACATTGCACTGAATCATATGTTCATTACCAACATTTGAACTTTGAACACTTGGAGGATTGACATTTGAAAATCCATTAGTGTTGATTGAACTTTGACTAACTGATCCAGATGAATTTCCTGCACTAAAAGCAGTTTGGATCTTTAGACTTGATTCAACAGTTTGAACATTTCCTTTGTGATACAATTTGATGTCTTGTTGATTGCTCGAACTATTCATTCTGGCAATCTTTTGCTGTTCAAGATCCTGTGCCTCAAGTTTTTCAATAAATTGTCCAATAGATAATCTTCTAAACTCTCCAGAATTCTTCAGAATCATCAGATAAGTACCCCATTCTTTCTGCGGTAATGCGTCAGCAAGCTTTTCAACCCATTCTGCTGGAGTTTTGGTAATTTTCAACTGAGACATGGTACGCACAAGATGACAATATCTCTCAACGAGAGTCTTTGTGGTCTCCCCTGGCACACTCGTAAACAACTCAAACTCTTTTTTCATCAAAGATGCTTTACTCCTGAGCATCTCTGCACTTCCTTCAAAAAAAATTTCAAGTGCCTCCCATATCGAAAACGCACTTCCATCATGCTGAAGCAAAACAAATATATCCTCTTTAACAGCTTGTTGCAACAGACTTATCATCATTTTCTCTCCTTTATAACTATCTCTCTCTTTGTTTGTAAATTCTGAGATAATTTTATCAACTTTCAAAGCAGTTTGTGGTCTAACATATTTTGTTTCAATGCTCTCCCAAGATTTCAGATGATTTGCTTGAACCCAGTTCTCAAATATTTCTTTCCAACTATGGTATTCTTCAATACCCATAAGCTTTGGGGGTTTTTGCAAAGTTCCGGTTTCATTTTCCATGTTCATGTTTTTAGCAATTTCAGCTGGAGTGGTCGAAGATGTAGCAAACGCGTTGTAAAATTCATCGTCAAACATTTTCAAACGAAATTATGTCTTCAAGCGAAATTACTCTCCAAGCGAAATTACCTTCAAGCGAGATTACATGCACAATCAATTTCAAACGAAATTAGAACTTTTCAAACGAAATCATGTAATTTCGTGCGGAATTACTCAGTTTCAAACGAAATTAAACAATTTCAAACGAAAATATGAACTACTGATAATTCCGTGCGGAATTGAGGTGTAATTCCACGCGAAATTAGGATGACATCATCATATTCGAACAGTATTTCATACGAAATTACAAGTTTTGTCAATTTTAGACTGAATTAAGGTCCAATTCTCTCAAGGCATTATCAAAACACTGTTTAGCTTATGTTGTGTGAAATTCAGGCCATTTTAACCGTTCTAACTTGTTCAATTTATAAAAGAAGGTGTAAGAATCAGAAAACGAGATGAAATCAAGCTGATATCTGCAGAACTCCTCCTCCGTAGCTCTGATACCACATGTAGGATCGTTGTCTGACCCGAGATGAGTCATTCAGAGGCGTTCTACTCAAAATGAAAGGCGGAAACAGACATGATGAGTTGATTCAGCAAGATATTCACATAAAACTGTCTTGTATATTGATATGGTAACAATTACAGAGCTGAAGACACTTCGATAGAGCTTCGCCGTCGGAAACACATAACCTAATTCCGTATCAAATGAAACGGTATCACATCTATTTATAGGCGGACTAATTCCGCACGAACCAGACTCAAACGATATTACTTACACGCGAAATTACATCTCACACGGAATTACCTTGTAATTCCGTACGGAATTACATTTTGACATATTCAAGCGAAATTAAGTCTTCATGCGAAATTAGCCTTTATCTTGATTTCTCGATCTTCGTGCCACGAACAATGCAAGACTTGATACAAGACGAAGTCGACAGACGTATGCACCAACAAAATCACATTCATATTAGCATACGCAATTGTACATGTTAACGATCATATCGATCGCATAATTCACATTTGACTTTCTTTAGTCACAACTAACAAGCATATGACATATAATCCAATTCATATCCTTTCAAACTCATGAAATTCATCATGTAATCACAAATAACGCATATTAGCATAACATGTACCATACAACTTCCTATAATCCTACCTTTACGACAACAAACCAAATCATGCTTCTTATGCGTAGTTGACCTTCAAAAGTCAACAGTTCATCATACAAACTTTTGGCTTATCTTCATGTATCCGTATCATCATTTATGCTATATCAATGACACTATATACATTTCTTACCCACAATGCAAATATGCTTACAACCACATGATCACCTAGTGATATTAAACACAACATACAAGTCCTTAATGCATAGTCTTGACCAAGACATACATTCAACCCGAATTCTTGTATAAGTTCCATCTAAAGCACCTTCTTCACGTTAGTATACTACTAATTACATCATTACTTAATCTCAATCATATATATCAAGCTATTTCATACAATCTCACATCTTAACTTCACTTAGACATTTCATCATACACTTGGTGTGCGTACACCATTTAGTGCATATTGTACAACTAATTAAAGCACATTCTTCCTAGTTCATCCATGCATTAACATAATCTTTCACAAATCATTATCATAACCAAGCATCATATGTTTTATATCAAATTATCCATCTAACTACTTTCTGTAACACTACTCTAACATCAACATTACATAGTTCATCATAAATCTTCACTAAACTTCATCTTCTTACCATTTCTAAGTGGGTTTTATCCCAACTCATCGATACAATCAAAATTGCACCTAACACAACTTCTAAATGATGATTCTAACACATACCCAAACTCAATTTCATACAAATTCGTGGATTGACCATAACCCACTTCATATCAAAATCACCAAATCAAAAATTACAACTTACCAAGTGATTTATAGGGCTAGATGATGTAGAATCTTGATTCATGCAAGAGAGTTACGGTTGGATTCTACTTCAATTCTTCAACATTCATCACCATAAGAAACCCTCATGCCTCCTTGCCTTGCATTCGATACCAACATCAGACTTATGTCAGATGTTTTGTGGTCTTCCCCACTTAACCCAAACTTCATTAAAAATGTGCAAGATTAACCCTTGCACTTTAGTTAACTTATTTCTTTCATTCTTGAGACTAGTAGATGTACAAACTCGGTTAACTAATCATAGTTAGCCAATTCTAGTTAAGTTATTTCATACATAATTCTAGTATATGCCATATTTATTAAATATTATATTTTTGGGGCGTTACAAGTCTACCCTCCTTAAAAGAGGTTTCGTCCCCGAAACCTTTCTCATTTTTTTACTAAACCTCTTCATTATACTTAATCAAAGTGCATAATACGTACTGAATACATTCGGAATCTTGGCTAAAGATTTGGTTCATAAACAAACGTAATTGTACACATTGTTCCTACCTTCTTGAATTGAGTAATTTACTTTCACAAACCCATAATAGGTCATAAACTTATCCAGAGCCCTTATTAGTGTCATTACACTTTATAGTGCTAGTTCCTAGCACATTTCATTACTAACGGTTCGTTCATCATTCTACTGACTGCACAGCCTATGTTTACGACTTGTGTCTATCCTTCTAATCAATCATAATACGCACATGTTTCTAGTTATTTGAAATATTTCAATTCATTTCATTCTATTCCTATCTACAGTTATATCATCCATTATGTTTCATTTTGATTACCATAAATAAATCCCAACATTCCATACCGTACCATACGTCTTCAACACGGGTTAATCATTTACTAATCTCGATTTCTTTGCGTAGACTAACAATCTGCAAACCAGATCGGCCTGCTTCTGAATGAATCCTTGTCAAAGCCGATTCAATTCCTTCCTTTCATGAAGTGGGTTTCCGCTCATGAGCATTCTTCCATCAATACCTTGTTCAGATGAACATGGCCAACAAGCCTAGCATCAGAGTTAGCATTTTCCATCGGTACTTATCATTATTACTTTCTCTCCAAATGTATTTTATTCGGGGTTTTAAATACTCTCAATTCTTTCATTCTTATAATTATTTCGTTAACCTTTTTGTAAAACTTTCCCTTCCCGTCCATACTTAAGTTACTGTTCGGGTCGTAGCCCGTCATTCATTCCGACTCCCACGAGTCATTTACCAACGTATCTAACATGTAGCTTAATCAAAATTTCTTTCCTTCACTCAGTTTTAAGTTCGCATGTAATTTATGGTCATTCTTTCGTCCTTAAATCCGTCTCGTGGATTCATACATATCATTCATACACTCCATTACTTTTATGTTTGAATCCGTCTCGCGGGTTCAAACATATCATTCATACATTCCATTACTTCTATGTTTGAATCCGTCTCGCGGGTTCAAACATATCATTCATACATTCCATTACTTTTATGTTTGAATCCGTCTCGCGAGTTCAAACATACAATTCATACTTTTCATTACTTTTATGTTTGAATCCGTCTCGCGGGTTCAAACATACAATTCATACTTTTCATTACTTTTGTGTTTGAATCCGTCTCGCGGGTTCAAACATACAATTCATACTTTTCATTTATATAAAGTGCTTTAAATTTTCTTGATAGTCTTATTATTCTCACCCACACGTCCACCTAATACCCAATCCTTTCAGACACACCTGCAACAATTATCACGGTCTCACGAACGTCATATGTTTCTCGCGTACTGGCCAGGTACGCAATCCACATACTGGTTTCGTGCCTTCATGTAACCATCACCTTATGTCCGAAGAATTAGGTTTCGGCACGTGTATCATTTCAAAACTTCATTACTATTTCATCATTATCTTTCCTTTAATAGGTTTTACCTTTACATGTACCCACATAGGAAGCTACGTACCAGGGTTCAAATTTTTGTCTATTACATGCCTTGGTGTCGGTCCTAGACCGCGTTCGTAGATCACCCTCACGTATAATCACGATTACCTTACACACAACATATTGTTAGTTTTCTTTATATGCATATTCGAGTACATACTTACATTTGCTTTTAACTTTAGATCTTGATCGAGTCTTGGATTGTACGGGTTCCTGGCCACGAGAGCACACGGGTTTGAGTTCAAGTATTTACCTTCTTGTACTTGATTTCTCTCAAACCAGGGCTCTGATACCAACTTGTAAGGCCCTAATACATATTTGACAAAAAGTCCCAGTGGAAATTCGTACCATAAAATTTCTTTCATTACAAACATCTTGACCTACTTGAAAGTTCGTTTTAATATGTATCTTTTACAACAATAAAGTATAAGTCCTGTTTGCTAAAGCACATACTCAATATTTCCCGTACAATCTCTCTTGTGACTCGGTCTTCAACCTCTATTCCTCGTGATAACCGCCCGTGATTCGTACAACCTGCACTCACCACATACATTCATAACATTAGTACACAATACATAAACAAGATTCAATCTCGTATACTTCCCATTTCGTTATCTTTCTAACTTAAAGCATTTCATCTGTGTATCCATATCCTAGTGAGGCTTCAATAATGTACCTGCATTACTTTTCATTCTCAAGACACACTATTAATAACGTATTACTCAACGTATCTAAATAATGCATACATACATTCTTACATGCATACATACACATCTACATACGTACATACCTTCCTATATCTCTACATACATGCATACACTCATACGTACCCTCATATATACCATATACACATCTACACACGCACATACATCACTACGTCTCTACATACGTACATATACACATACGTATCTTCACATATACATAAATACACGTCTACATACTTACATACATTACTACGTCTCTACTTACTTGTATACACTCATACGTGCCTTCATATATACTTAAATACACGTCTACATATGTACATACACTCTTACGTACACGTTCAAGATCATACATACCTTTTATATATCCATACATTAATTACATGGTACTTAGACTTAGATTTATAGCCCATAAACGTCAAAGGAACGATCAAAATCATGTTTGGGAGGCCCGTCGTGGTCCACGGATAACAAATCGAAGCCTACTATACCCAAATCAACTTAGATAGCAAATTTCAGGTTTTTGAACATGGGGAGGCCGTCGGCGACGACCCTAGGGGCGTCGGCGACGGCCCTTGCAAATGCCCGTAGCCCAAAACTTTCGTAGACAGTCAAATAGCCCGTCAGCCAAAAACTGACTTTCCAGAGCCCGTCGGCGACGCCCCCATGCCCGTCGGCGACACCCTCTAGATTTTGCATTTTTCTGCAGCTCCGTTTCGTCGTCCGTACGCACTAAAACGCGCATAACTTTTGAACCGTTTACCCGTTTAACCTCCCGTTTCTTCCTACATACTTGTAAATTCACATTCTATCATATGAACTTGAAATCCAACATCTGGTTTAAGGAAAATATTCACTTAAAGCTCTCGGCTTTATATACCCGCTTTCACTTATTCGACCCGTTCATGTTTTCGTCAAACTACTCATTTGTTTTAACCCAAGACTTACATAAACGTTATAACTATAATACTTTTACATTATCCGAGGTTCGTACTTGGGATTTATGCACCCGATACCCGGTATGCGTTAAACCTATTCATGTCATTCATTTATACGAAAGCAAACTTTGTTAATACAATTTCATATGCAAAATTGTTTGTCTATTAACCATGACTCACAACCGAGTCTTTAGACTATTAATCCGCGTCTCCGATTCTTGGTTAGCGTACTTATGTACAATTCTACCCATACCCGGTTATAGTACCGTAATCAATTACTTACACAACCCTTCCGGTATAGTAATAAAACCACATTTTTGACCCATTCGGCCTACTTAACGTAAATCATCGATTTCATCCAACCCTTCTTATTTGACTTCAATTATCATGCCTAATTAACTAAAACATAACCTTACTTAACAAACTATGAAGTGATTCAGAAATCACTTACCTCATGCATTTGTGTTCATATTCGTTTTCTCACCACTTCTTGACCCGTTAGCCTTTCGTGCTTGATTCCGTCTTGACATGATTCCTATACGTCCATGTCATTGAAATCACATTCATATTAGCATACGAAATTGTACGTGTTAATGATCATATCGATCGCATAATTCACATTTGACTTTCTTTAGTCACAACTAACAAGCATATGACATATAATCCAATTCATATCCTTTCAAACTCATGAAATTCATCATATAATCACAAATAACGCATATTAACATAACATGTACCATACAACTTCCTATAATCCTACCTTTACGATAACAAACCAAATCATGCTTCTTATGTGTAGTTGACCTTCAAAAGTCAACAGTTCATCATACAAACTTTTGGCTTATCCTCATGTATCCGTATCATCATTTATTATATATCAATGACACTATATACATTTCTTACCCACAATGCAAATATGCTTACAACCACATGATCACCTAGTGATATTAAACACAACGTACAAGTCCTTAATTCATAGTCTTGACCAAGACATACATTCAACCCGAATTCTTGTATAAGTTCCATCTAAAGCACCTTCTTCACGTTAGTATACTACTAATTACATCATTACTTAATCTCAATCATATATATCAAGCTATTTCATACAATCTCACATCTTAACTTCACTTAGACATTTCATCATACACTTGGTGTGCGTACACCATTTAGTGCATATTGTACAACTAATTAAAGCACATTCTTCCTAGTTCATCCATGCATTAACATAATCTTTCACAAATCATTATTATAACCAAGCATCATATGTTTTATATCAAATTATCCATCTAACTACTTTCTATAACACTACTCTAACATCAACATTACATAGTTCATCATAAATCTTCACTAAACTTCATCTTCTTACCATTTCTAAGTGGGTTTTATCCCAACTCATCGATACAATCAAAATTGCACCTAACACAACTTCTAAATGATGATTCTAACACATACCCAAACTCAATTTCATACAAATTCGTGGATTGATCATAACCCACTTCATATCAAAATCACCAAATCAAAAATTACAACTTACCAAGTGATTTATAGGGCTAGATGATGTAGAATCTTGATTCATGCAAGAGAGTTAAGGTTGGATTCTACTTCAATTCTTCAACATTCATCACCATGAGAAACCCTCATGCCTCCTTGCCTTGCATTCGATACCAACATCAGACTTATGTCTGATGTTTTGTGGTCTTCCCCACTTAACCCAAACTTCATTAAAAATGTGCAAGATTAACCCTTGCACTTTAGTTAACTTATTTCTTTCATTCTTGAGACTAGTAAATGTACAAACTAGGTTAACTAATCATATTTAGCCAATTCTAGTTAAGTTATTTCATACATAATTCTAGTATATGCCATATTTATTAAATATTATATTTTTGGGGCGTTACAGATTATTGGTGTTACACAACTGCGTCGTGTGGTGGTTCTTGCTACTGCAAGGCGTGTGGCTTTTGAGCTTGGTGTTGGTCTAGGGAAGGAGGTTGGTTTTCAAGTTAGGCATGACAAGAGGATTGGCGACAGCTGTTCAATCAAGTTCATAACCTATGGAATATTGCTTCGCGAATTGAAGGTTTTTTGTTTTCTTTTATGTTAGCTGAAACTCATAGTTTAAGGATCACTGAGTGTTGATATCATGTTTATGTTGCAGAATGAATTTTTTTTGGAGCGATATTCATCTATAATATTGGATGAGGCTCATGAGAGGAGTCTGAATACCGACATACTTACTGGGATGTTGTCTCTCGTTATAGTAGAACGCCAGGTAAGCGTGCTTTAGTTATTTTTATTTTTTCTGTAAATAATGTTTATCACCTAGAAGACAGTATATTTGACTGACTGTGTTTTAATGTCAGAAAATACACGAGCAATAAAACGCATACGAGGTTTCAACGAGAAAAACGATTATCGCTGACAAGAAGATACATCCACTACGACTGATATTAATGAGTGCGACCATGCGTGTTGAAGACTTTGTGTCGGGCCGGGCCATTGTTATCGTCTTTATTCGTCTGCGGTCTTTAACAACATATTTGCAGACGTTTCAACTGCTGAAATATTAAAAACACCTGTTGATGGTGTCGTTCTGCTCATGAAATCCATGGGTATTAAAGAGGTATGATTTTTAAATTCTAAATTCTAAATATGATTAAAATGTTATTTTGTAAACATCAACCAACTTTGGCCCCTCAAATTTGGCATCAATCAACTTTGGCCCCTCAACTTTGGTAATGACATATTTAACCCCTTAACTTTAATAATTATATGTTTAGCCCCTCAACTTTTGTCAAAATTAACCAACTTTGGCCCCTCAACTTAGGCGGGTTTGGTTGGGTTGGTTTCCGGGTTAGGATGAGTTTAGGTCATGATGGGCTGATTAAAAAAGGTTAGGATGGTGTCGATCATAATCTAAAATATTTGAAATTTATAGTGGTGATGATGAAGTGCCTAATTTGTTGAAATAGTAGGCATAGATCTTGCAAATATTCTTTATAATGCTGGTCATTAGTTTTTGATATAATGTGATGTTTTTGGATACTCTTTAATTATGTTTCTCTTTGGGAGGTATAATGTGACCATGATGAGCACTTGAGTGATCTTGTTGATTGGATTCAGCTTCTCAGGTTAGCCATTGATCAAAACGTTTTGTTGCAAACGATTCTATTTGTAAGCCAGTTTAACTAATCAGCCCTAGGTGAGTTGGGTTAGTGGCATTATCATTTGTAGAGGTGTAAATGAGCCTAGCCCGAGCCCAGTTTCTAATGCTCGAGCTAGGCTCGTTTTATATATAAAATTTAGTCAATTCTATTATAATCAAACCATGCGTAGTGGTCCATTTTTTGGGCGTGTTTTTGAAAAGAACGCCCCACCACGCCGGAATCTCCGCCCCCATGGGCGTTTTTCGACCTACAATTTGTCGGAGCGTTTTAAAAACAACGTCTGAGAGAAGTTTTGATGGCCAATGATAATTATTTGTTTTAAAAATTAAAAAAGAAATAATAATTGGGTAATTATGGGAGTGCCACATGTCGAACAACGCCCAAGTGTGGGGCCATTATCCCACTACGCCCATTTCTTCAAAATGCCCCTTTGCTTTGCTGACTAGAACGACACGTGGTGGACAACGCCCAAGGGTGGGGCATTATTCACCATAACCACTACGCATGGTCTTAGAATTCTATTGGAAATGTTCACATCCGGACGAGAGTTGCATAGCAAGCTGATTGTTGCAACTTCGTAAGTGTTTGATTACAGATTTACAGTACTAGAGGCTTTGGAAAAGCTCTTGCTGGCAAATTCCTGTTTTTAAGAGATCGTGTGGTCACTGCTTTAAATTTTCAATTTGATTAAGAGATTGTGTGGTTATTGCTTTTATTTTTCAATTCGATGAAACTTATTTCTGTGTTGAGTGTTGTCACTTGGTTGCTAAAATAAAAGAAACATCTTTAGTGAAGCATTAAAACCACAGCTGTTTTAAATATGTGCGTGCATTAATTTTGGTCAAAGTGGGTATTTCCCTTGTTTGATGCATCAAGTATGGTTCATGTTTATGACACGTTAAAATCCTATTTCTATTTGTATATGTTTGCAGGGGCGGTTCTTAGAAGGGTTGTGGCATGGCCACGGCCCGGGCAAGTTTTTCGGCCGTAGTGCTAATTTTTCGCATTTCGATCGAAATTTTTTATATATACTATGTTTGGCCCGGGCTTGCCCGGGCTTTTTTTAGTGTCCGTGTCTTTCGGCCCTGGCACGTTCAACGGGCAAGATCCGCCACTGTATGTTTGCATTATATAAATACATGCCTAAAAAGGTTAAATTGTTCTTTTAAACAATCTTTTTTATTGGATTATGCAAACACACACAAAAAAAAAACAATTAATATTGTTTCTTCACTACAACTAAATTAATAAATAAAATCCCAATCAAACACCAGTTGCGTATTATTCAACTACTAAATATAAGAATAGGAAAAAAAATCTCCAAAGTAGAAAAAGATATTCATATGTGTGCTTAAGACTTGCCATTCGGATTGTCAAGTGGGTCAATGTAAAGTAGGTTCATGGTGTTAGTTTTAAGATATTCATAACGTGATGTTCCTTAACACTCATTTTTTACAACGTAACATTTTCTTACATTTAGAATATATCGTTGTGACGCGTATTTTTATCTACTTCTCCATATTCAAAACCAGCTCATATTGAAATGTACTTGTATGATATCCCCGCCGCAGAAGTACTATGCAATATATCATACGAGGATTGATAAATTAACATAAAATTAGTTCGGCGTTGTAAATTGTCACATTGAGCGGGGATGGTAACAAGCTACATGGGTTTGGGTTGAAACACGTAGTGTTAAGCCCAACCTATTAACACCGTTTTGTCTTTCTTTTTTTGTTATTATGAAGATAGTTATTATATTATGGTTAAGATATGTTATATTTAAAATGATAATGTAATTTCTTTGAAAAACAATTTTTTAGGACGTGAAAGCATTTCAATAAGGTTATTCTAACACACACGGTTAACCTCATTGTGGCATTTGACTCCTTTTTTTAATTATTTTTATTACTATAACAAACTTTAAATGTTTCATCCATCATTTATAAAGTCGATTTAAATTAGACTTTTCAACAAATGGGTCAAGATGGATATTACGATAAAAAATACAAAGGTATTAGTGCCTCCTCCAAAGACTTAGACAAGAATGGTTATATACCTCAAATGCTGCTTATCGGAATGATTGATTAACTAAAAGAAAATGAGTACCGCGTTATAAATTGTCATTTCCGCCGCATCGCGTGGGTTTCCGCCTTGTAAGAAAAACAAGTGCCAACATATCACGAATAAGAAAATCAACTTAAGTACTATACAATATATCACGAGACGACTGATAAACTAACGGTAAACGAGTATCCTATTGTAAATCGCCACTCCCGCCGCATCGCGCGAGTTAATGGCTAGTATATATACATACATATTAAAACAACCTTTCCATGAACAGTACTCAAATATTTTTATAATATTATTAATACTTTTAATTATTTTATTACTTAATTGATTTCTATGATTTTTATTATATATACTTAAATTATTATTTTTAAACTCTACAAAAATAATTAGATTTTGGAACCAAATATATATCTAATATAACTTAAAGCGTTAAGTTTATAGGGGTAAAGTGGTGGTGAGTCGACAACGGTGATTTAAGTAAATAGTGGTGGTGACGAAGAAACTTCATGTGTTGTGGAGATACAAACGGTGTAACGATATAACATTGGTACATGTACCGATATTCATTTTTAATAGTTTTTTTATGGATATAAAACACGTGTTGATTTATATCTCTTTCGGTTGCTATACCGTTTGTCGGTACCGTAACACACTGAATAGATACTGACCGAAAACCCAATGAATTGAATCGATACTAAAGAAACCCAACCAATACCCGACCGAGTTCCCACCGCCTAGCAAACCAATACAGATCGAATACTTGCCGCATCGCGCAGGGAGAATCACACTAGTTGTAGATTAAATTTGAGGGCGCCAAATTACAATTTCATGAGGGATATATATTATAACTTTACTAGTTCATGCTTAAGAGGTTTGTACATCATCATCATACTCAGTAAAACCCATCAATAGCAAAGTTAAGGTAGCATATGAGGAGAGTAAGATGTAAATAACCTTACCTCTACCCCGTAGGAATATAGAGACTACTTCCAATGAGACCCTCAGCTCCATAGTAGTTTTGCATCAAGCTTTGGACATAAGCCACATAACACTCAGCAAAGCAAAGGCCGATTAGTGTATGTACCCCCTTGTCTTTCGGCTATCAACGCCATCACATGATGCATGATTAACCGTCCCCCGTTTTTAACGTTATTTTCACGAAGAGAAAAGTGTCCGGATAGTCCCTGTGGTTTGCCTATTTTTCACCTTTAGTCCCTAATTTTCTAAAATTACAGCTATAGTCCCCAACTTTTGCAATTTCGTTCCCGGATAGTCCTTGGCGCGGATGAGGGTTAGTTTTTTATGTTAAGTGGATGTGAAATTACTAAAATGCCCTTACTATTAAAAATCACAATAAAAGATTAAAAAAATCTAATTTATTCCCCTATCCCCGTTATGTCTTCCTCTTTCTTTGACTGAAACAATCAAACCACCACCAGTCCACCACCACCATACTTCACCTCCACCACCACAATAAACCCTCCACACCTCCACCATAAAATCGCCACTGTCACCTCCTCCACAAACCCCCCGCCGCCTCCCAGTTTTTGTAATCGAGAGCCCTGCTCATTAACAGAGACCTGCTGCACGTGTTAATCTATTAAACTCCAGCAGTAAAAATTCATTAAAAATATCAAGTTATCAACGGACAATCACCCAAGTTATGCACCCCTTAACTAATTTATCTTTTATGTTAATTCTCATTCTTTCCTAACCAATATGGTATGCTTATGGGGTTTTGAGGCAAGTAACCTTGTAAGTGAAATATATTATTTTCATCTTTTGCACACATTTGACTAACAGAAACTACTTGGTCTAGTTTTGATAGTAGCCTGTGATGGACATCTTGCATAGTTGTATATGTACCAGAATAAAAGAAAGAAGCACAAAAACACCGATAGCAAACAGATAATAGACTAGCCTTTCATAATTGTTCTTGTAATAATAGCAAATACAATAATAGCACTCTATCATGAAACTGGGAGGCGGCGGGGTTTGTGGAGGAGGTGACAACGGCGATTTTATGGTGGAGGTGTGAAGGGTTTATTGTGGTGGTGAAGGTGAAGTATGGTGGTGGTGGTGGTTTGATTGTTTCAGACAAAAAAGAAAGAGAAAGAGAGAAAGGGGGTGGGGGTGAGGGTGGGGTAGGGATAGCAAAAAGATGGGTCTACTTTTTTTAAAATAATAATAAATTAGATTTTTTTAATTTTTTGTTGTGATTTTTAATAGTAAGGGCATTTTAGTAATTCTACATTCACTTAACATAAAAAACTAACCCTCATCCGCGTCAGGGACTATTCGGGAATGAAATTGCAAAAGTTGAGGACTATAGCTGTAATTTTAGAAAGTTATGTACTAAAGGTGAAAAATGAACAAACCACAGAGACTATTCGGACATTTTTCTCTTTCACGAAAAATGGTAAAATAACGTTAGAATTAGTGCACTTTAACTTTTGCACCCGAAGGCCCACACATATATACGTTATATGCGCATACCGTAAGCGGAGCATAGGTTAAGACGTTTGTACAAATGTGCTTAAACAAATTGTACACAAGGATTTGCAATTGTGAACCTGAATTTGCTTTGACATTTTATTCATAGATCGTTTTGCTTTTGTGTTGTAAATATACAAACATAGGTTATTATTATTAATATTATTTGATATCGGTGGTTGTCTCTATAAAGTATCAATTGATATGAGTTGATTTTAGGGAATTGTTGTTTTATAAATGTACTTTTAGAGCACAATTGAAATAAACCCCTCTATGTACATACATTGTTTTAGGGTTTGGTTTTTTTATTTAACTAGAATAGAATGTATATTTTATTAATTTGAGATTCTTTTTTTTTTTTTTTTTTTTTTTTTTTGCATTAATGCATTTTAGACTTTCTATGCATCCTAAGATTACCCGTAGTGGACAAAAATTTGGGCGTTTTTCTACAAAATAATGCCCCCAAACGCCCCTATGACCGCCCCCTGGGCGTTGTTGAGCCAAATTTGATCTGCAGCGTTCTTTAATCCACGCCCAACGTCCAATTCTTTGGCCAATCACATGCATTCTTGTTTTGCTTGCCCAATCACATGCATTCTTTCTTTTAACATAATGCCCCACAATGTCCACATCCCCACTACATCCATTTTAGAAAAAAAAACGTCCCTTAATGCCTCATTGCTGACTTGGCTGCCACATGACGCAAAACGCTCAAGGGTAGGAGCATTACCACTACACATGGTCTAAGGACATGCACAACGCGAATTACGTGGCATGGTTCAGAAATTCGGATGAGGGGGAGACGATCCGGCCAGGTTTGGTTCGTAAGGTATGGGCCTTACTTGAATCTCCCTCTCACACAAATGTTTTAAGGAAAAATAGTCAATTTTTACCATAATTACGTGGTGTGCTTTTTCTTAAACACAATCCTAATGGCTTTATGTAGTGTACTTTTTCTTAAACACGTTCCTAATGGCTTTGGAGACTTGAGATATGTAATTTGTTGGGAGCTAGAATTAAGCACCCCCGTGTACGGCAGGGGTGTAAAAACATGTCAAATATCACCAATCCCACACAACCGTCAGCGACCACCAACGCTGAAGTTGTGACGTGTTAAAGCGAAGAAATAGACCGAAATGTAGAACATTTAAAAATAACTAAGTCGATCTATGACACATGCGTTACGACGAATCTGTCAAATGAGAAAATATAGACGTAACATCATTGAACAACACATCGACATTGCGCCTTGTTAACTCGCAAAATTATGAACGAAACGTAAAAACGTTGAATCACACATGCACGTTGCGCTGTTTTAACTCGCAAAATTTAGTACGAAACGTAAAACGAAAATCTGGGAATGATGAAAAATATAGGGGACCAAAGTAGCAAGTAAAAAAGTTGTGAGGTTAAATTACAAAGATAAAATGTTTTGGGTTAAAAGTAAAAAAAATCATTTTTGTAAGGTTAAAATTGTAAGAAATCGAAAGATAGAACATACAAAAAATAACATAGTCAATCAATGATTCACGCGTTGCGACGAACCTATAAAATGAAAAAAAAATAGACGTAAAATCTTGAACTACACATGGACGTTGCGCCGTATTACCTCGCACAATTATGAACAAAATGTAAAAACGTTGAAACACACACATACGTTGCTTCGTGGTAACTCGCAAAATTTAGTACGAAACGTAAAATGAAAATCTGCGAAAGATGAAAAGTATAGAGGACCAAAGTTAAAATATAAAAAAGTTGAGGATAAATTGTAAAAGAAGAAAAGTTTTGACTTTAAAGTAAAAAATTCAATTTTTTGAAATTAAAATTGCAAGAAATTCAAAGATTTTGGTTAAAACTAAAATTTCAACTTTTTTTAAAACCACCCAAAGTATATGGTTTAACACCCTATGCATACAAAACTTACTAATCTATTTCTTATACTAAAGCAAAATAATGGTTGACTATTTGACCATGATGTGGCTATTCTCTTTGGCCAGAGAATTGGGATTTTAGGCGGCAAAATGTTTTCTCTCCTTTCTCATTCAGTTTCACGAGCGGCAAATGGATTTTAGGCATTCTCCGTCATTCAATATGAAACCGCTCATATGCTATTCATATGGAAACTGCAATCAATCATCAATCAGTTGAAAATCTTCTCCAAAACCTTTAATACCTTTCCATTATTATCGCGTATGTACAGTTTATGTTCAATCGGAGATTCAAACGCCAAATCGCTTCATCGGTCTTTGAATCTGAATCATCAGTTAGTGTTTTCTTGCAATTGCTTCTTATGTTATGGATTATGTTGATATATGTTCGGATTGGAGCTCTGATTGTGTGTTTTTATTTGTTATAAGAAATCCCTAATTTCCTTTGTCTTAATTTGTATGTTGTTGCTGATTAACATTTTGATTTTTTTTTGTTTGCAGAGCTCATGTGCTTTTTTGAATCTATCTATCTCTGAACGATTGAGGGAGAAAGCTGTTGAAGAGGTTATACCTTTTTGAATCTCAAATAGATTATTATTTTTCTTATGGATTATTCTGTTGTGGAACCTAATTTAATGTATTTGATTGCCCCAAATCTCAGTCGCATGCACCAACTACCAGGTATGTTCTTCTCGATCCTCTCAAATTGTGATTGATGATGTTTGTCCGTGTTTTTCTTCTAAAGTAACTGACCGTGTTTGAGATTTTGCGTGATTTTGATTTATGTAAGTTCATCATTTAGGATATCAAATAAATCGAGTTACCTAAATCATTTGTTTTTTCATAATTCCTTTCTATGCTAAGTTTTTTCTAAAAGCCCCAAATCTGATTAATTTTCTAAGAGTCCTAAATTTTGTGATCATAAGGATTCAATTTACTTTAGATCTACTCATTTGCATACACTATCTCCAATGACATTACTTATTAAAAATTTGATCATGATTGTCAAAATCTGAAATAAGCAGTGAAGCCATCAAAGATATTTGGGATTTCACTTAGAAAGGTATATCATCTTTTAAAATTTCAGTATAAAGTTCTTTAAAGAATGGAATCTGTTGGTGCAGTCATCTGTCGACTTCGTCTTATATCGAGTCTCGGGTTCGTTGCGGTTTTGTTCAAGCATGATGTCATGATGACATCATCAAGATGACATCATCAATGACATTACCTCACTAGAAGACAAAACAGAATTGGTGGTTTCGCTTGGAAAATCAAATTGCACATGCTTTTGCTTGAATTTGTATATTATATTGTAGGTTTCGCTTCAATCTCATCTAGTGGGTTTCGCTTGAAGA
Organism: Helianthus tuberosus; assembly: GCA_030545235.1. Taxonomy (NCBI): domain Eukaryota; kingdom Viridiplantae; phylum Streptophyta; class Magnoliopsida; order Asterales; family Asteraceae; genus Helianthus; species Helianthus tuberosus. Next base: position 48,122,202 of record CM060449.1, on the reverse strand, counting down.
CAAACATGTATAGTTCAAGCGAACCTAGGTCTCCTATAAATAGGTTAGTTGTCATTTCATTTCAAGCGGACAGACCGGAGGTCTTAGAGAGTGTACTGAAGTGCTGCCGGTATAACTTTTGATTGTAATCGCTGTTAGATCAATACACAAGTTGTTTAAAGTGATATTCAAGCTGTTTCTACATTCGTTTCTTAGTTTCCGCCTCTGAAATGGATTAAATCTCTTCTGAACGACTCGTTCGGGTCGCAAAACGATCCTACAGAATCATGTTTAATCAGTATTGACTTCCTCTATCCAGGTTCAAACACCATAGGACATCACAGGGTTGGAGTATTTGCTGCAATGATGGATGTGTTAAACCGAAATGCTTCCCAAACAAGTACATCATATTTTTTTAATTAGATTGTGTTAGGATGGTTGCAACACATCTCATATACATAGAGAAAGATCACCCATTTTAGGCATTTTTGTTAGTCTGCAACTACTTATTGAGTCAAATGAAGAAAATGGTTTCGGTGGGTATTATAATTTTATAATCTTTCATATAGTTTTAAGGAGTTAATATTTTTTTCTTTTTGCAAATGAGAGTAATATACTAAACGGGACATTCTTTTTTTTTTTTTGCAAATGGAGTTAATTTTTATAATCTTTCATATTTTTTTCTTTTTCTTTCTCGATTGTGCACTTTTGGATAGTACTACCTCAAGTATATACCAAACGGGTCATTCTTTTTGTTGCATACTTGTGCTCATAATCCTACTAGAGTCGATACTATAACTGAAAAATGGTTAACGGGTCAAAACGAGTTAGGTTGGTTGTGCCAACCCTTAAACACACATTCTAATACATTTTTTTTTAATTTGTAATGTGCTAAGGACAATCCTTATGCCAGAAATTTAGAAGACCTGTGTGATGCAGGTTAATAGCTTCTTGTGACGCTGATAGTGAGTTTTCTTAAATAAAGTGAAGTTTTCATTTGCAGGTACGTATATATCATTCTCTTTTGGTGAAACTATTGTTTGCGGAAGGGAAGGGCTGGCCATCGTTAGACTTCGGATTTCACCAAAAAAAAACTTTTTTCTCCTCCCTCTCAAGCATCATCATCATCTGTGTTTGGTGTTTTCCTGTGAGTTGCAATCGTCAACACCTCAACGGATCATCTTCATCTGTGTGTTTGAGGAATCAGGTATAATTTTGTAATAAGTTGTATTCATATATTAGAAACGTAGTCATTAAAATTTGTTGTCTATAGGAACTCAAATAATAGAGAACACCTAATGCTTTTTTAAATAAGAACTATGTATGGTATTCATTATTTTTATGGACCAAGGGATTATTTACTGATACTATTCATATATTGGTATGTCGAAGTGACTCGAGGTGTGGTATTCTTTTAAAACTGTTGAAATATAATATTATTATTTATTTATAGTTCTTAAGTTTTTATTTTGTATTTGCAGGTGTATGGACTCATCATTAGTACAAAAAGGCTTTGTTCGAGGTTCTATGATGGTTGTTATCAACAGAAATATGTAAACAATATGTTGGAAGTTGTTGTTGATGGTAATTGGAAAGTATGCTCTGTAGCTTGTGGACCAATCTAGTTTCCTGCCTTTAACGGTAATTTTCGAAATCAAAAGTTGTTTCCTATATGTTTGAGTTGTAATTAATTTACCAATCAATTATTATTACTTTTTTATTTTTATTTTTTCAAATTTTAGGTGACCTGATTTGCACGCTATATCATGAACTTTATAGTGGTGTAGACCATATTTTAACATTCGAATAGTGCCCAAACTCATGCAACTCCAATGGTGACTGTGTTGGTGGTATATATCACTGTTTTCTCGGTTTTAATGGCCACGGTTGTAGAAAACTTAAGTATCCCTTTTCAAATGTATATCATTTAGTGAATTGATTTGCATTTGGGTCGTTTTTATATAATATATTTACAGGGTCCTGCCCGATCAATTGCAGCGGAAATGGGAAGTGCCTCAAAAATTGTATCTGTGAATGTGCAAATGGTTACACAGGGATTTATTGCTTAACATGTGAGTTTTCGTGTAAATTAGAAAGTATGTTGGCTTACGTTGTTTACCCTTTTTATTGTTTCACCAAACCTTTGTGGACTCATCATAATTAATGAATTTTATAACACTAATATACATCATCTTTGTATGTTAGTTAGTAGGTCTTTGGTGTTATGTAGTTATAGATTCTTACATAAGGACCTGTTTCACTTTTCATAGTATCTCTCATTTGCCTGTTAAAGATTCTAACTTGATGAGGTTGCTTAAATATTCATTTAGAGGACAACTATTTAGAATATTAGCGACTTTTTATTTTTTACCACCGTCTCTCTCAATCCATCTTCAGATCATCCTCATCCGCTATGAATTTGTTTTTTTACTCGATGACTACGTTGTGGATTCATAGGATTTAAGGTAAGACTCATCTCATATTTGACATTGTTTAATCGATTCTTAAGCATCATACGAGTTTACATTAAGTTGTTTTCCTCTTATTCAAGTTATGTTTACGGTACCCCTGGATTGATACATGCCCGACGTTCTCCTTCACCTAAATCTTGCTTCATGCTTACAGGTTTTACTGTGAGCAGGCTTGATAGGCTGCATTCTAAGGTAATGAATTCTAACTCTGTTGCACTAATTATTTTACTTCTTATATGTACATTTGGGGTTTGGCGGTTACGAATTAGGCTCCTAGGTTGTTGATTGCTAACTTTGTCTTTGTCTCTGTACTTTTGTGCACGTCATGGTTTTGAATTATGGTTTCTATGGGTTGTCAATTGTTTTTTTGTCTAAGACTGAAGAACGTCATCTTAAACCCTTTTGTTAGCGGCTATCAATTTGTAAACATTTTGGAAAGTGCATTTCCATATAGTAAAATTTTACAATCATTGAAATGTCCACTATAAGTATCATAGCATATTGTTAACTCGTGATTTTGGATTCATGTGTTGGTACTTGGTTTCTTAATATATGTGTAAACTTTGCACAAATCATATTCATATAGTACTTTCTTTTATTTGTTATTGCATACATAATACACATGGAAAATAGCTTATTTAGTTCTTATTTGTTGTACAAATAGTTTGACGAGAGTGTTCAAGAATGACTTCTGCTTCCAGCTAAAAATAACTTCTGCTTCATATGGTTGTTATCATTAACATGGATTGAAAAGCTAAGCTTTTTTAAAATAATATCATTTGTTGTAAACATTATTGGAATTATATAGATTATATTATACACTTTATTGAAATTTTTTTACACATCGTATTATGTTTATTCTATTATAGAACATCCAAAGTTGTATAAGGAGATGTTAGAGAGATTTATGAACTATTTGAATAATTTTCCATTATATATATAACTATCTCTTTACTGTTAAAGATTTTTGTTTTCATTTGTCATTTACAAGACGTTCACTTGCTAAGCCCGTGTACACATTTCTTTTATTTCAATGTTTATGTTAACACTGTTAAATATAATATAATATATTTTGAGCAACCCGTGTAACACACGGGTACTTAAAATATATTTCAACGTATGTAAAATTATAATTTTTACTTCACAATTTTAAATGACTTAGCTTTCCTGTTTAGCCACCTGTGTAACACGAGCCTTATCTTGGGAATCCTTACGAAGACTTGCTTCAAAAAGCGTATCTCGGAAGTTAACTATCACCGCAAAAATCACAATACGGTGGTGTTCCATATGTAGGATCGTCTGGTAGTCCTCACCACCATGGTTATTACGGGAACCCTGCATTTGGAATGTCGTATCCAAGAAGCCCGTTAGCAGGCCCACTTCCCAACTCTCCTGGAGTGCCCGGTAGCCCAATGAGGCTCGGTGAATTCAACGCTCGATTTTCTCCTCAAATGAGAAATTTAGGTGGTGGTAGTGGCGTGATGGGACATTGGCATCTAGATGGCGGAGAAAGTAACTTTGCGTCCTCTTTGCTAGAAGAGTTTAAAAGCAATAAAACTAAGAGTTTTGAGCTTTCGGAAATCAACAGTCATGTTGTCGAGTTTAGGTACATAAATGCAAGAATATAGCTTTGTTTTTTTAATAAAAATATTTATTTTCTAATTTATTGTTACTTTGTCTTATCAGCGTGGACCCGTATGGTAGCCGTTTCATTCAATAGAAACTTGAAACCGGTACTGCCGAGGATAAAAACTTGGTTTTCAAGAGATTTTCCCTCAGGCTCTTACTTATGAGATTTTCCCTCAGGCTCTTACTTTGATGACCGTTTTTTGCAACTATAACAAATTTTAACTTCTTTCTGTTTTAGTTTTTCGAGGATGGAATGCCAGCTCAGCGAAGTGAATTGGCCAGAAAGCTGTTGGGCCATGTTTTGTCCCTTAGTCTTCAAATGTACGGCTGCCGAGTTATACCAAAGGTAATAATATGTTGCACATGTGTTATCTAATTTAGTGATTTTACCTACATTGTTATGTATATGTGGCTGTAAAATTCACACTATTATGTTAGTTGATTTGCATATTGTATATTAGGGGTGATGATGATCATGTTAGGTTGGTTTTTACAAAATTTTGGGATAATTATAGTTTCTGAAACGACAAACCTGTTTTTGGTGGATCATGTTAGGTTGGTTTTTAAAACTGTTTCTTGGCATATGGAGATGATTTCCATATATTTATCGTGAAAAAACACTCTACAGAGTTGAATAGAGATTTAGAAGACATTGTCGCATAAAACTAGATTTAGCATGTATTTAGGTTTTAAATATATCCACCACATGTCAGAATCTGAATTTCAGTGTGTTATACATCCACCTATAATCTGGATGTCAATGTGTATGCAGTAAAGGGGTTTAATCTGAGTAGTCATGAATGGAGGTATAATCACGATATACATCACTTAGAGGATATTGGGTGTTCATTTAACACAGAAAGAGCTAGACGAGCGGAGAAATACATGGGGCTATTCCACATACAAGGCCGAAAAAGGTGTTGATTTATTTATCTTGATTATTTTACTCATTATTTGTTTAATCCTTATTATTATATACCCGGCAAAGCCAGTTGGTTGGGTGGGGCAGGGTAGTGGGTCAAAACATGTTAGGTCGGATGGGTTGTTTTGAAAATAAATGGTCATTTTGGTTTGGGTTAGAACACATTTGGACAAACATGTGTACGAGATGAAACGAGGCATTTTGGAATCATGCCGAATTGTCACACTGTAAGATAGATGTTGATTATTTTATTATTATATGTTTAAATATTATTTTCATTTACCGGAGAAAACGGGCAGGTTTGAGTGGTGCAGGGTAACAGATTTTAAAAGTGTTTGGTCGAGTCGGGTTGTTTTGAAGAAAATGGTCATTTTGGTTGGAACGGGCTCGGACAATATTGGTTACAGGTCAAAATGGGTTATTTTTTAAACAAGCACTAATAATATTTGTCTTATATCAGGTGTAGTGGGCTATTTCTTCAAAACAAATATAGTGGGGTAGAAGACAGTTGAATGGGAGAAAGTTCAAAGCTCAAAGAGAAGGCAAGATTAAGAGAACTATATATGTTCCGACATAGATCTTAATGTGAGTATGAATTCTCATTTTCATTTACTTCTTTTGGTTAATGAAAATCTTTCAAATATTTTTTTCTTAAGAGTATTGATATTTTTCTTTTCCTTAGGTCACTAAAGATCAAGTTGCTGCTCTGTTTAGCACCTATGGGCAAGTAACTCCTCTTTGCTTTAAATTTACTTTAATATTTTTAACTTTATATCGAATTGATTATTTCAACATTTTGTATGCCAGTATAAACGAATTTGAGGCGATCCATTGTGATGTCTATGCTTTGTATTTTTGGAATTTGCTGATAAGAGTATGTAATACATTTTAGCTTATAAAGGTTCGTGTTTATTTATGTGTCCCTTTGTGTGATCCTGTACTCGGCCTCTTTTCCTAGGTGAGAGTGGAGGTGACCAGGTTGTAGAAGTTATATACACATACATGAGATGGTTTAATAAACTACCATATTTTTAAACTTTTTGAAAATCTATATTTATTATTGTTTTTTTTTTGTTATTGATATAATGTTGTCAGTTGGGCTGATTTGATCAAATCTAGGGAACTTCTATAGAGTAAAATGGGTGTTTTCAAATGGTCAACTAGCGAAGGGAAGCTTCTGTTTGCAATAGATGAATAAGAATTATGATAGCTCAAAACAATTATTTTACCAACTTCGTGTTTTCATATCATTCTTAGTCTTTTTGTACATGTGAATGCATCTGTCTGTAGCTTTCGTCATGTATGGAGTCTTATTTTGTTTAGTATTGTATTGTATATTTTGGGTATGTCTCGGAAGACCCAATGCTCTTTAGGTGTAACTATTATTTTTTAATTTTGTTAATAAAGTTTTGACGGGGTGTCGTCCCCGTTTAGAAAAACAAAAGATTGAATTAATTACTTTAGTTGCATGCCTAATTTGAGGTTTTCTTTGTAAATAGACTTCCTTGATTTTTTTTATGGTATGGGATGAGTCGGGTTGGGTTGACACGCAAACACAACTCCGATCATCGAATGTTGCAACTAGATACAATGTTGGGGCCTTTTTGTTTCTACTATTAGGGGAATCATTGCTTATGTAATGTGGAAGGCCTTCAGCACTAATTCGAGGTTGGATCATTATTTATTTTATATCCAAGGTAAAATTATGTTTACGATCAATATACATAATGTTGGGATTGAACCCTATCAGAGGAACAGATAATTAAAGCCAAAACTGGATCAGAGCAGTGGATCCAGAATAAGCAGATGTTTACATACAAGTCTCTCCCCTTGAAAGTGATTTCAACATCTGCTGACCTCCTATCTGCTGATCTTGCAAACTGCTGACCGACAACTGCTGCTCAAAGTAAAGACCTGATGAAAGATTAAAGCCCTGCTGATTCAATCTACTGCCTTGAGTCAAGCACTGCTGATCCGGACAAGTACTGCTGGGTTCACAGCAGTGGAAGGTTGCAGCAGCTGATCTATAGTCTGTTTTGTAATATAATGTAATAGCAGTAGTTAACATAGCAGTGTTTGTATAGATCAGAGGTTAGAGTTTGTTAGGAGGTTAGATGTCACTTTCATGGTGACGTCAGCTAAGATGCTCAGTGGTTTGCAAGTGCCTATAAATAGTTCAGTACCTTGTACTGTTCTATCAGTTCTTTTGCATCATCGTCTTCTTTGCACGAACAAACAACTGAGCTCTGGCTGAGGGGGAGTTTGCATTCATTCATCAATCATTGTAATCGTTATTGAAATAAATTCAATCTTCCGATTCATTGTGAAAAGATGTTTGATCAAAGTATTACTCTCGTTTGATTGTATGCAAAGTTTGTTTTCATCATAATTCCCCTGCACACTCATCCATTTTCATTTTAATTACAAACACAAAATACAATCAGAAACAAACTCAGATCCAACAATTGGTATCAGAGCCTGGACAGTCAAATTTGATTTAACAATCATTTTGACGTAAATAGTTCGGCTCATAACAATTGATACTGATCGTTTGTTCGTCCGTTGAAAAACAGAGCAAGGATTAATCACCATTAAAGTTGATTTCTCTGTGTCTGTAAAACAACAAGAATGACGTCACAATCTCAGGATGATAAAAACAACATCGGCTCGCTTTTTAAACCACCTATGCTAAAAAGAAATGAGTACAACATCTGGTAGAGGAGGATGGGTCACATCCTCGCTCAACAAAGCACAGGTTGTTGGAGGTCTGTCGTCTTTGGTCCCCACGTTCCCACAGTGCCAAGCGCTGAAGATGCTAAAAAGTTCGTTCCAAAACCAGTTGAAAATTATACCGAAACCGACTATCAAAAGTTCAAACTAGATGCTAAAGCGTTTAGCATCATAGCATCAGCGCTGCCCAATGAGATATATGCTGGACTGTTACACTGTAACAGTGCCAAAGAGTTATGGGACGCGCTTAAGGAACAGTTTGGGGGGACCGAAGAAGTCATAGAAAACAATAGGGAAATCCTGAACCAACAGTACGAAACATTTTGTCATGTTAGAGGTGAATCACTGACGCAACAATTTGAGCGTTTCAGTTGTCTCATCAGTGAACTGAGGCTTGTTAACACCACTTTTACAAACTCAACTCAGAATAGCAGGTTCCTCAGATTACTGCCAGAAAAATGGGACACCATAGCTTTTGTCACCCGAAACTCACCTGAGTTCAAGGATCTGACCTTGACCCAACTCCACGGTCGACTCCTGGCCTACGAAAGGGAGTTGAACCAGAAAAGGAAGTTACAAGAGTCAGGAAAAGCCGTTGATGATTTTACATTCGGTAACACTGCTCTTCTGGGTCAAGAAGAATCTGGGAGCAGTGGTAAGGATCAGGGTTATGATCAATTCATTGACATAACTGCTGGAGCAAATTTTAACAACCCTGATCCTCACTCTGCAAGTTATGCATTCACTGCAAACGAAAACCAGATGTCAGACAATCTAAGCTTTGAACTAAATGATTTACAGCATTTTGATCCCACTGACTTAGAGGAAATGGACATCCTGCACCAACTGGCCTTGCAAAGTGTTAGAACTAGCAAATTTTACAAAAGAACATGGCGAAAATTCCCAGGTTTGCATGGGAATCTAAGGGTTGGGTTGGATAAATCGAAAATCAAGTGCTACAAGTGTAATAGGTTGGGACATTTCGCTAGGGAATGCAGGAGTCAAACTACTGGTCCCATAATCACTCACCCTAGCCCAAATCCTAGACCTCAAAATCAAGGCACTGTGCACTATGCCCAGTATGCCCCAGCAGCTCAAGTGAACACTGCTCACTATGCTGCTGCCCCTGTGCCAGTGCACTATGTCCAAACTACTGTTCCTCAGATCCAATACGTTCAAACCCCTGTCCCCCAGGCACAAGTGCAGCCTGCACCTCAAACCACTGCTCCAGTAGCAGTACAACCAGATCAACAAAGTTTTTTCACTCAAGGGTTTGTTGACTGGAGCAGTAAGCCTGAAGACCTTAGTGATGAAAATTTTGCACTCTATGCTTCTAATGATTCTTCTCATAATGAATTTTGTTTGATGGCATTAGAGTCAATACAGGAGGGGGTTGAAACTGAAGAGGAACAGCTGAGTATTGAAACAGTGGATGAGGTGACTGAAGCAGTGGTTACTGCTGTGGCTGGTGAACTACTGTTGGGAGAAAGTTCAGGTACCCTGATTGAACCAATGACAAATCCATGGTCTGAAGAAGACAAAGAAGAAGAGAAGGAAGAAAAGGCTGGTGAAAAGAAGGAAGAAAAGGCTGGTGAAAAGAAGGTGAGAGCTAATGATGAAGAGAATCATCAATGTGACTGTGCAATGATGGCTGCTGCCAAGGTATCACCTCAAGTTCTTGAAAAACCGTGTTCTGACAATTGCATTATTGCTTTTCCTAACATCAAAGAGGTAAATGAAAACCTTCGGGACAAAATCTTAACTGATGAAGTCAAATTTGAAAGATCTTTAAAAGAACTTAAAAACAAATTGACTGAAAAAGAAAAAAGAGATCAGCAGTCTGAAAGAAGAACAAAGCATAACCAAAACTCAACTCCAAACTATGGTAGAAAAATACCAAGTTTGCAAAAAGGAGTTGGAGTCCACCCAGATCACATGTGAGAGATGGGTGGAATCATGCAAAGGGTATGAGGTTATGCTTGAAAAACAGATAAAAAGCAATGTGAAATTTGGTGTTGGTTATAGAAAACATGATGATGAAACCACTATTTTTGGAAAATCTGTTCAAACCACTGATGTAACCACTGAGTTCATCCCCACAAACAAGAATGGCCAAGAAGTGAAAATCACTGACAAACTTGGTAACAAAATCACACTTGACAGACCAATGGGATCCTCTACTTTTGAGGAGCTTGAAGATTATCAGTTTAAACCAAAATGGTCTGATGAGTCTGATATTCTTGAAAATTTCAAGCCAATGGACTTTACATCAACTGATGGTGTTAAAGCTCCAAAAGCTAAAGTCATACCTCTCAATGACATCCCAGCAGTGGTTAAAACCTCTGCTGCAAAGGAGTCTGAAAAGAGAAAGAAGAAAGAAAAAATTGATAACTTGTTTTGTGAATTCTGTGAGAAAAGGAATCATCTAACAAAAGACTGTTTCCACTTAAAAGCTTATGATTTAAACAGAACAAGTGTCATTGTTTCAGCTGAAAGTTGCATTGTTTGTGGTAAAACAAACCACAAAACTCAAGAATGTGTGTATCTCAAAAACTTTGATGTGAAAAAGAATGAGTACATTGCTAAAACATCCTTGAGTCCATCATCATCATCCACATCTGTCAAATTCACCAAGAAACAACCACTGTTTGTGCCAGTTCAAACAGCTGAACCAAACATCTGTCAAAAGAGATGTTCAGGTTACTGATGCACCCCCTGCCAATCAGTTCAGAAAAGGCAAGGAAAAACAGTCCTACCAAAGGATTCCACACGTTTATGAGGCCTACAAAAGGCCCTCTAAACCCAGAGTGAACAGACATCCTTTTGGTTACCAGCAGGTGGTTGGTTAGGACCCACAACAGTGGTTAGAGAAAAACTGTCCTAAAATAGTTCAAACCCCTGACCTAACCACTGTCCATCATTCTGCATCCATCCCAGACACTGTTGAGACCCCATCCAAAGCCCTGCTGGCTTTGGAGACCCTAATGAACTAATCTTTTTACTTCATGTGCAGGGAGCTTCTGCATGCTTTGATAGTCTTTGGTATGTAGATAGTGGAGGCTCCAGGCACATGACAGGATGTAAAGCCCTCCTCAAAGACTTTAAAATCCATGGAGGGGGTGATATATCCTTTGGAAATAATAGTAAAGGGAAAGTTCTGGGGTCTGGTACAGTGCAATCTGGAAATGTAAAATTTGAAAATGTCAATCTGATAGACAATCTAAAATTCAACCTTCTGAGTGTATCACAAATGAGTGACAAAGGGTTTGGGTCATTCTTCACAAAAGATTGTTGTAGGATTGTTGGACCAGAAATGGTCAAGAAGATTGAAGCAATAATCAAAACTGGTCAAACTAAACTTGTTGCTCAAAGAAGTGGCAATGTTTATGTTGTTGATATGTCAAAAGAGTGTCCCAGAGCTGATGCCTGTCTGTTCTCAGCTGCCTCTAACAAAGAGACAGAACTTTGGCACAAAAGGCTGGGGCACACAAATCTTAAGACAATCACTGAAATTTCAAAAAATGGTTTGGTGAGAGGCCTACCACAAAAATTGTTTTCATGTCCTGAACACTGCATTTCCTGTTTAAAAGGAAAACAGCATAAAAGTTCTCATAAGTCCATTGAAGAGTCCAAAACAACCCAGTGTTTGCAAATGCTACACATGGATTTGTTTGGCCCAGTTCAAGTCATGAGCCTCAAGAAGAAAAGATATTGTTTGGTTATTGTTGATGACTTTTCTAGGTTTACATGGACTTTCTTTTTACACTCAAAAGATGAGACTGCAGGCATTTTGCAAGACTTTGTGACACAGGTTGAAAAGCAATTTGACCTTCCAGTGAAAAGCTTCAGGAGTGACAATGGCACAGAATTCAAAAATAAGGAGTTGGATGCCTTCTGTGTGAAGAAAGGGACTGTAAGGCAGTACAGTATCCCTAGAACACCATAGCAGAATGGGGTAGTGGAAAGGAAGAACAGAACTTTGATTGAGGCTGCCAGAACTATACTTGCAGATTCAGGTTTGCCATTAACTTTCTGGGCAGAGGCAGTAAACACTGCTTGCTATGTCCAGAACAGAGTTTTAATAAACCCCAGGCACAAAAAGACTGCTTATGAAATTCTGTATAAAATCAAACCACTGATCTCTTACTTTAAGGTGTTTGGCTGCCCATGCTTTATTTTGAACTTAAAAGATTCAATTTCAAAATTTGCAGCCAAAATTGATTGTGGTTATCATCTAGGATACTCAACCACTGCCAAGGCCTACAAAGTGTTCAATACACGGACCAAGGCAGTGGAGGAGACTTTGAATGTTAAGTTCAATGAACTTTCATCAATGAAAATCCCAGCAAATCCTGCAGATCTGTTTGATCTTGAAAATTTTATTTTGAAAATACTTTTGTCAAGACTAACAGTGCAGGTCCATCAGAGGATACAAGACCAGACTATGGGTATGAAATCATCATCCCTCAAAGGTCTGCCACAAAGGGAAAAGCATCAGCTGTTCAAAACAGTTGTCAAAGCCCAACCACTGCTACCTCAACAGTTGTTGACCAAAGTAGCCCATCAACCTCTGCTTCCACATCCTCAAACACTGCTGACAAAAGTCCTCAAACAGTGGATAAAAGTCAGCAGTTGTCCACTTCATTACCTCCTATTCCACCACCTTTTGAAGCCACTGCTGGATCATCAAAGTCCCCAGCGGTGGTTAGCTCAGATGATACACATTTGCAGCCTTCAGCAACAAATGCCATCATACCATACCAAGGAGATTTAATCTTCTTGAGATCTCATCCACCTGATCAAATCATTGGCAACATCAATGAAGGGGTGCTCACAAGAAGCCAAACCCAAAACATTTGTCTTTTTGCTGGTTTTCTATCACTCCATCAGCCAGTCAAGTACCCAGAGGCACTAAAAGACAATAGCTGGGTAGAAGCCATGCAAGAGGAGTTCCAACAGTTTAAAAGACAACAAGTATGGGAGCTTGTACCACTGCCAGAAGAGGTTAGTCCCATTGGCACAAAGTGGGTCTTCAAGAACAAAACTGATGAAAAGGGTATTGTTGTCAAGAATAAAGCCAGGCTTGTGGTTCAAGGTTACAGACAGGAAGAGGGGATTGATTATGATGAAACATTCGCCCCTATTGCAAGATTGGAAGCCATTAGACTGTTCCTGGCCTTTGCTGTCAACCACAACATGAAGGTGCTTCAAATGGATATCAAAAGTGCTTTCCTCTATGGTACAATTCAAGAAGAGGTATATGTTTGTCAACCTCCAGGTTTTGAGGATCCATTTTATCCAGATCATGTCTACAGGCTAAACAAAGCCTTGTATGGCTTGAAACAAGCACCAAGAGCCTGGTATGAAACTCTTTCCAACTTTCTACTCTCAAATGGTTTCAAAAGAGGTACCATTGATAAAACACTGTTTCTTAAATGGAGAGGGAAGGATTTAATGATTGTCCAAATTTATGTGGATGACATTATTTTTGGAAGCACATGTAACAAAATGTGTGAAGAGTTTAGAGAACTCATGACAGCTGAGTTTGAAATGAGTGCAATGGGTGAGCTGCAATACTTTCTTGGTCTCCAAGTACAGCAACTGCAAAATGGAACTTTCATTCATCAAAGCAAATATACTAAAGAACTTTTGACCAAATTTGATATGAATGATTGTAAACCATGCAGCACACCCATGGCAACAAATAAGCTGGTCATGTCTGATGAAAAAGATGAGCTGATTGACCAAACACTTTATAGAAGCATGATTGGGTCTTTATTGTACCTAACTGCATCTAGACCAGACATCATGTTTGCAACATGTGTCTGTGCAAGAAGTCAATCAGCTCCCAGAAAATCAAATCCCATTGCTGTAAAAAGGATCTTCAGATACATAAAAGGTGCTCCCACACTTGGTATCTGGTATCCAGCTAATGGGAACATCAAGCTTTCAGGTTTTTCAGACAGTGACTTTGCTGGATGTCACACCACAAGGAAGTCCACTTCAGGAGGGTGCCAGTTTCTAGGTGATTGCTTGGTTTCTTGGCAAAACAAAAAGCAAGCAGCAGTTTCAACATCCACTGCTGAGGCTGAATACATTGCTGCTGCAAGCTGTACAGCCCAACTCCTGTGGCTTCAAAATCAGTTACTGGATTTTGGTATCACTGCCTTAAAGACACCACTCATGTTGGACAGCCAGGCAGCAGAAATTATCATCAAAAATCCAGTTTCCCACTCTACCACCAAACACATCGACATCAGACATCACTTTGTGAGGGATTGCTATGAAAAAGGTTTGATTTCTCTGCATCATGTCCCAACTAAAGACCAGCTGGCAGATGTGCTCACAAAAGCACTTGATACAACCAATTTTGAAAGCTTGGTCTCTAGGATTGGGATGCTGAACATGGAATAACAAGCAACATCTTGTTTTTCTATGAATAAAAGCAACAAAATGTTTTCAGAAGATCAAAAATCCATCCTTAAAAATAGCTAACAATGAAATTTTCATTAAAATCCTTAAAAGTCTGCCATAACCACTGATTGTTCAAAAGTCTGCTCTACTTCAAAAAGTCTGTCCACTGCTGAAAGTCAACCCCTGTTCTCTCATTTCTTTGATAAACTCTGATTGTTCAAAAGCAGTGTCTTATCCACTGATATGCTATCCACTGATAGTGAAAATCGTCCACTGCTTTAATACCACTGCCTTCATCAGTCACTTTCATAAAAGTACTATCCTTCACTTTCACCAGGGGTTGTCACGTGGGCAGTACATAGCAGTCAGACCTTTTGTAACGGCTGCCACGTCAGCATTCACTTTCTTCCCTATAAAAATCCCCCACTCACCACCAAAACAGGGTTTTACTGTCGAATTGAATTCTTAAAAATTCTCTTCTCAAAGCAGTTTTTCATCTCATCTTTCACAAATTTCTTCGATCATTCTCTTCAAAAATGACAAAATCGAAGCCATCTGCAAAACCCACTTCCAAATCATCATCGAAAACAGCCTCTCAAAAGGCAATCTCCACTGAAATCCCATATAAATCATCTCACAATCTCCTGGGTCTTCTCACAAAACCAGGAACCACCAATGTTTTCGATTCCATCATTGACACCATGGCCAAATCAAAGTACAAAACTTTGTTCACCGCCGATGCACCAATCTATTTGGAGACCCAAAGGGAGTTCTGGAAGAATGCAACCCTTGAAAAACAAGGAGACACTGCAACCACCATACACTCTTCTATAAAGGGTAAAGCTGTCCAAATCACGCCACAATCCATTTCAGAGGTCTTTCAACTCGATGATCAGGAAGGTAAAACTTCTTTCACTAAAAACGAGTTACAAACTGACTTCATTGAAAGAGGGTATGAAGCCACAATGATGAAGAAACTTACCTTACAAAAAGGTTATTTTCCTTCTGCAACCAGATTTTTATTTCATACCCTCCTACTATGTGTTTCAAACAAAACCACTTCTTTCAATGAAATCCCTTTAAAGATTCAAAATCTGGGATATGCAATTCTTCAAGAAGAAAATTTTAACTATTCTCGGGAAATCTTTAAGGATTTGGTTAATAATGTTGAAACAAAATCATTCTTACTGTTTCCAAGGTTTTTAAGTTACTATTTTGAAAAGAAATTCAGTAAGGATGCTTTAACACCAATAATTCAAGGTGATTCTACTCAAATAAACAGTTTAGCAACTGAAACTTTTTCAAGAATGTTAGCACCTTGCAAAACACAAGCAGAGGTGCCTGAGCAGAATTTAGCAGCTACCACTGCTCCTCAGGTATCTGCTGCTGAGCCCACTGCTCAAGGTGATCAAAGCAGCAGAACAACTGTTTTGAAACCCACACCTACAAATCCCAAAAAGCCAAACAAAAAGAAAAATCAAAAACCCCCCAAACCAATCAAAAAGGCAACTCTGGAGGATGAGATACCAGAGCTACTGCCTGTGACAGCACAAATGTCACAAGAAACCACTGCTGCTACTTCCTCACAGCAGTTGGTACAAATATCTCAACCCATAACCAAAACTCCTCCTGCTTCTTCACAAAAAGAACAGGTTGTACACATAGGGCCACCACATTATGATGCTCTGGAAACACTCGTTTCCATCATCCACAGCCCAATGCCCAGGGCAAATTCTCTTTCTACACCCCACCTCACATCCCCAATTCCACCAAAAACACAACTTTTGTTGGATGCAATAGATTTGAACCAGCATTACTCAGTCCTTCTCAATCACCTGTTAATGAGAATATGCCTCAACAAATGACTGAGCCTGATGTATCATTCCTTGCTAACCCACCAACACAACCTGAGGAGGTTATACCCCTTGAGTTACAAGTAACTCTTGGTGGTAATCCAAGTGAAGCAGCCACTACAACTGTTGAACCCACTGGTTTACAGTTGGACAGTGGTTACATCAATAAGACTTCCTTGGAGGAAATTCCTTTTATAGCATCTCTGCCAACCACCAGTGGATTTATTTATCCTACTGGGAACATCAAAAGGTTGTCAAGTGTTGAAGGGAGAAGACCCCAGTACCAAGAAAAAGGGGCATCAGTGGTTAATGTTTGGAGTATACTCCCTACCTCTACCACTGATAAAACCACTGTTAGTGGGAAATCAGATGATCCCATTCAATTGGGTGATGGTTTAAAGTACCAGAAATTAACGGATCGTGTTAAAAAGCTTGATAACTCTGTTGCAGAACTCAAAGATATGTTACAACAGTTGTTACAAGTACAAAAGGTACAATCAACTGCTATTCCATCTCAAGCACCTGCTCCACAACAGGCACCTGCTACAAATGAGCTCTGGAATTTATTTCAACCTTTTCTCCATCATCAAGCACAACTAGCAGATCAGCAACATGAAAAACATGTCCAACAGCTGAGAAATGCAATGGAGTCAAGGTTCAAGAACACTCAGGCTGGTCTAAAGGCTCTCAAAACTCAGATCCTGCACACCACTGGCACTGCTCCTCCAACAGTTCTCTTCATTGATCAACTTCCCCCAGATAATGCCAAAAAGGGGGAGAAAATTCAGGAGTGGAAAAATAAGGGAATAGAGGATGGTCTCTACATTGAACCAGAAAATGCAAACATGACCAAACAGATCCCTCTGCCAGATGGAAGCAAGAAAATTGATGTGACCACAAATGCACTGGCAGAAGCAGTTGCAAGTGTAAAAAAGGATAGAGAGGCCAAAAAGAAAGCCAGGGTGGATTATCCGGATCAGGGTACTTCAGGGTCAAAAGATGATGAAAATCTTGTTGATGAAAAGAAGAAGCCTACAAGAAGAGTAAGGCTACCCAAATCCATTCCAACCAGACGTTCAAAGTCTGTTCCAAAACCACCCCCTAAAACAGCTGTTGTAACTCCTGTTGTACCCACTACTGTTGGTACTTCAGTGGTTTCAACATCTGCTCCCACTTCAACACACACCACTTCAACACACACTACAGTCACTGCTTTACCACCATCACCACCAAAAACAAAATCACCTCCTGCCAAAAGGCAGAAGACAGCAGTTGTTATAACATCTGCTGTAAAGACAACAGTGGTTGGAACACCAGTTGTTTCAACAACTGTTAGTCAATCACAAACCACTGTCACTACATCCACCACCACTGTTCCATCCAAAACATCATCAGCCCCTCCTCAAACAAAGAGAAGAAGGCTAATTCTCAAAGATGATGACACTTCACCACCACAAGCATCTTCAAAATCTTTAGCTCTTGTCACAATACCAAAACCAGTTCCTCTCTCTTCAGTTCGAATGCACAAGCCCTTACCTCCTACAGGTGTTCAATTTCCTCTTGAACTAGCAGCTGTTAGAGAAGAAATAAAATCTTTTTACTTTGAGGATGACCCTGCCAAAAGGAGTTTGCCATCAATAAAAGGATATCCCTGGCCTAAAAATGTTGATGAATATTTGAAAATCAAGGCCAATCAAGCAGAGGATATCTCAAAAAGAAACACACAAGGAAAATCTGACAAAGAAATTTCAAGAAACTATCAATATCTGCTCACACAAGTCAGATCCCTAGAACAATTTGCAAAAAATGTCAGTCAACAAATTTCAGAAAGAGCAGCTGAAACTTTGAAGAAAGACTACATTGAAAGCATCATGGCTCACAAGAAGTACAAAGGAGAGAAACACATGTACAAAGAGTGGACTGTTCCTGAACTTGAAAATGAAGCAGCAAGAATTCAAGACATGATAAAAAGGAAAGTCACTCACACTCCTCCTGACTGGGCAAAGTTTAGAAAGAATGTACCTGACAAACAGGTAGAACTGAAAAGAATGAAAGAAGAACTGGTTACTGCTGAATATGGAAACAAAAGACAAATTGCTAGATGGAAAGAAGATGTGGTCAGGATCACCTACAAAAGGTTGGAGGAACTAAGAAAGAAAGATCCAAATGTTCCTCAAAAGCCTGACTATCCTGAAGCAGAGGTTTCAAAAAGACCAACAAAGCTGCAAATCAGGAGAGCCACTGCTCCAACTGGTGCTGCCATCTATAAAAGAAGGACACACAAACAGTTGGGAGGTGAAACCATCCAAGAGATGATAAAAGGAGATGACCTTGTAAAAGAAGGCATAAAGAAAATGATCATAGAAACTCTTGGTTTGGATCAAACTGCAAATACTGCTCAGCCAGTTATGAATAGGCCAGCCCCACCAAATACCTCTGCAAATAAACATCTCCCAAGAAACCCACCAGGCTCAAAAATACAAAAGTGGGAAACTGACAAACAGACCTGCGTGTTGACTTTGGTCAGGTCTGGTGGAGAAGTGGAGAAAATATCAAGGGAACAAGCTCTTGGCCTGAGTCTTGAAGATTTGCAGGATCTCCTTGATCTTCCACTTAGCAGGATGATGAAGACACAGATGCCCTAGACTTTGAACTACAATTTAAAGGTCAGATAAGGGAACTGTTGATGAGGCAATAAAAGTCCACAATAATGAAGAGTTTTGGCATTATCTGTTCCAGGGGGAGATTGTTGGGATTGAACCCTATCAGAGGAACAGATAATTAAAGCCAAAACTGGATCAGAGCAGTGGATCCAGAATAAGCAGATGTTTACATACAAGTCTCTCCCCTTGAAAGTGATTTCAACATCTGCTGACCTCCTATATGCTGATCTTGCAAACTGCTGACCGACAACTGCTGCTCAAAGTAAAGACCTGATGAAAGATTAAAGCCCTGCTGATTCAATCTACTACCTTGAGTCAAGCACTGCTGATCCGGACAAGTACTGCTGGGTTCACATCAGTGGAAGGTTGCAGCAGCTGATCTATAGTCTGTTTTGTAATATAATGTAATAGCAGTAGTTAACATAGCAGTGTTTGTATAGATCAGAGGTTAGAGTTTGTTAGGAGGTTAGATGTCACTTTCATGGTGACGTCAGCTAAGATGCTCAGTGGTTTGCAAGTGCCTATAAATAGTTCAGTACCTTGTACTGTTCTATCAGCTCTTTTGCATCATCGTCTTCTTTGAACGAACAAACAACTGAGCTCTGGCTGAGGGGGAGTTTGCATTCATTCATCAATCATTGTAATCGTTATTGAAATAAATTCAATCTTCCGATTCATTGTGAAAAGATGTTTGATCAAAGTATTACTCTCGTTTGATTGTATGCAAAGTTTGTTTTCATCATAATTCCACTGCACACTCATCCATTTTCATTTTAATTACAAACACAAAATACAATCAGAAACAAACTCAGATCCAACACATAACTTCAGGATGTCAAAGAGAATCACTCAGTTACTCTCTTATAGCTCAATATCATCAGGATGTAAAAAAAGTATTTACGTATTAAAGTATAATTTTTTTGTTGTTTAGCCACCCGTGTATTACACGGGGACTTAGACTAGTTTATAGTATACAACTAAATAGATTTTGATTTTTT
Source organism: Helianthus tuberosus (assembly GCA_030545235.1). NCBI lineage: Eukaryota > Viridiplantae > Streptophyta > Magnoliopsida > Asterales > Asteraceae > Helianthus > Helianthus tuberosus. Next base: position 48,102,543 of record CM060449.1, on the reverse strand, counting down.
TGTTGACCACCCCAGATCGGTTAGAACCCGAAAACTGGTTTTGATTTATTTGTTGACCGGTCAAAAGTGGACAAAACCCGGACTGGTTGGAACCCGAAAACTGGTTTTGATTTTTTTGTTGACCACCCCAAATTGGTTTATGGTTTGAATCCAATTTGTGTATCTATACTTAACCATGATTAGTGAATCACGCAAAAAATTCGTTAAACTTGTCATATTATTTGTGTATTCAATATCTTATATATTATCGTGTTAAACATCTCTTCTTGTGGCATTCGTGTTATTAAACTTCGTACATTTACCTTCTTACACATGATGTGTTGTTTAACATGCATGCAAAACATGTTTGTACAAATGTTTATGAACATAACACATTTAAATAAATGTTTCATATTTGGGTTCCTCTTTATATTAAACGTGTCATGTCAAATACAATAGGCACAACACGTTTTGAATCAAATACAACGAGGACAACACGTTTAGAAAACTTTAGGGGACAACATGTTTTGAACCAAATACATTAGGGGCAACACGTTTTGAAAACACAACTTTAATACACGTTTTGAATCAAATTCAACAACTTTAGGAGACAACACGTTTTGAACCAAATATAGTAGGGGCAACACGTTTTGAAAACTCTACTTTAATATTCATATATGATAAAATAACAACTAAATGAACAGTTGTTATATATTATATAGTGGAAATGCCCGCGCGTTGCGGCTGGTGCCTTTGTTTTGTCACCTCGTAGTTGTTGGGGTTTGCGGTGTGTGTACGACGTTTGTGGGTTATTCTGGTGGCGTGTGAAGTAGGTAGCAAGCAACAACCTAGTAGTAGGGTGTAACTCATAAATAAAGGGTATTAAAAGTTGAAACTCATAAATACAGGTCATGCAAAATATAAACAGGTACATCATAATCATTACTAAGTAGGAAAGAGTAGACGGTGTATTCGTAGAATAAACCACATGATTTAGACGGTCGCTATTCATACGGTTGATGCATAGAATGAACCACATCTTTTAAACTACTACTAACCGTTTATTAACCAAGCTAGTTATTCGCCTAACCGGCTCTAGCCAATTCAACCAGTAAATTGTTTGCTTTATAATCGTTGTCCATTACAGCATTACGTTCCACCACAAAAAGTAATCCATATGCGACAATAAAAGCTAATACAAATTAATCGAAACAATACTTTGTATCGAAATAACATATACAATAATATAAAATTGAGAAAATTACTTTTTGAATCCCTGTGTTTTAGGGGTGTTAACCACTTGAGTTCAAAATCAAAATGTTTAACGCCTTGAGTCCCTATCTGTCATCCTGTTTTCTCGTTGTGGTATTAGATAAAAACCTGCATAAAAATTTATATATACATCAGTCATCAGGAACTTGACTAAAAATATTGAAGATCTAACTAAACAAATTACCACAGCATCACGAGTACATGAAAATAACAAATTAGTTTAAGATGACAGAATTAGCCAACTACACTTAGTTACAATGAGCATAAAATTAAATACGGTTATGTCAGGGTTCGTTGCCATTGTCACGCCCTTGTCTTTGAACGCCCTGCCCTGCGCATGTCCACACGGCGCAGTGTGCAAGGGACTGTGACCCAGCGTGGCTCTTCCACACCAACGCCCAGGTTGTACGCTGGTGTGACAACCCTCAAAATTTCAGGTACAGTACAAATTAATTAATCCTAATTACGTACTTAATTACTGTGCTTAATTACAACTGATATATTTTAGACTGCTCTATGATTCCATATCATATATACATGCATCATATTATTACAGTCACTCCATTTATTACATACCTACATTAGTGACATACTTGATGCACTCAGCACAGTCGACACGCTGAACGGTTGATTCAGAAATAATGCTGACAATGCCAGCACTTAGACAGACAATATTATTATGGCCAGTATGAGCCAGGGATAGAGTACTACACTGGTTTGTAGTGTAGGGAGATGAGGACCATAAGACTGCGTCATTAGGTAATAGATATAATGCCGGGAAGTGCCTAAAACACACTTTAATACAAAATTCAGCTTTCTTTTTATTAAATTCAGCATTTTAATATACCAGTAGAGTACACAAATATAACAGAGTGGTCCTGTATACTTTCCTAAGTGCCAGGAATGTTTTCGTTACAAAAAGATGCGCAAAAGACACTATACGGTGAAATTAAACACTTTAACGGAACGATACGTAACCGAACAACCAGACATTTTCCGGGACACTAAAATATTTTCAGAAATATTATTTTTATCTTTCTTAATTAATTTCGGTCACAAAAATGCCCATACATGTAAACATGACATACACCCACTACACTTGGAAATACCCTTAACCTCTTATTTTACTACCTACTAATTACCAACATATTTACACTTAAACCCCCCCCCCCCCCAACCGAAATCAGCCAAGGACCCACATAAATCTTGTTCTTTTTGCCTCTTTACCCCATTGGTGGGAACCTTGTGCATGGATAGAGAGTTGTCAAATTGTGTAAGGAATATTACCATTTCCAAGGGAAGATCATCATCACTACAATGCTTGCACTCCACCTCTTCCCTCTTCCCTATTATTTTCGGCCCATATACCCCCCCCCCTCTCTCATAACCGAAAATCACCACCATCACCTTCACATCTCCATCTTCTTCCACTAAAAGCTCTCTTGCAAGTTGTGAAGATCCTCCATAGAAGTGTGAAGTTGAAGTGCTCCCAAGAAGTCTTGTTCAAGCTTTTCCCACCATCATTCTTCATCATCCTTGCTCTAAGATTCCAACCCTAGCCTTGTGCTAGTAGTAAGTCCATTCATACTCTTGTTTCACCTTGATTCTTGTTACGATTTGTTGAATGTTCATGACACACACAAAGCTTGAACACTAAAATGTGAACTTAAAATTCTGCATAAAAACCCTTCATAAAAAGTTTGTTTGAAATTGAAATCTGGTTAGTTTGAGCTTGGTAAATGCATGCTTAGTGTTTGAACATTAAAACATTGATAAAACTTGGTTAGGGTCTTTGTTTATGCATTGTTAATCACTCCTACACCAAAACAGCTTGCTGATTGAGATTTTCCAGCCCCTTCAACAGGCTGTAACGGGTTCATTTTTAATCGAAAAATTTAAGTTCTGGAGTCTAAATTGTGTAATTTTGAATATCTGAACTAATGAAACTGGAATCGTAATTTTTCGAGACCGTTTACTATTTTTAAAGTATTATTTTGGACAGCAGCTCAAAGCTGAAATATTTCTGCTGAAAAAGTGTGTTGAAATCAGAGTCAAAACTTAGAACCTGAGCAGAATCTGTTCATGGAATTTTTACTGTAGCTGGTCACGGATGTTTCCGTGACCCTCCAACTGGAATTTTGACAATCCGACTCACGATTGATTTTTAGTGAATTTTTCCGTAAAACTGCAATCAGAATGTATCAAATCTGATTGCAGTTGAGTAAAAGAATTTTTATATAAAATTGGTAATGAACTGATATCCGAAATTTTTACACAATAAATCGTGGATTATATATGACCTACTGTAAAAATTTGAGAATTTTTGGAAAAGGATAACTATTTTAATTAAATACTCGAAAACAGTCCTGTTTTGTGTAATAAATCTGAAAAGGCGTAGTTAGGACTTAGGGTATTGCATGTAGATTTGTCGGGTTGGCTATGTGGGAACACTTTACGAGATACTTGTAAAAGAAAATGATATGTTTTTATGCATGGACACCTCTATTTACAGAGGAGGCTATGGCAAAATTTTCGGAAAGTATAACACTTAGTAAATATTTACTTTCTAAGACCATAATTCACTAGAACATTAACCGAACAAATATTTATCACACGAATCTCTATAAGTAACACAACTCTAAATATTAAACTCTAAGCCAAGGCACGGCCCGTTCGTCTAATAGACATTAGTACGTGTAGGTTGTCGTGTAGCAGTCAGACTTTGAGATTTCGGTTCAAGACGCGTTACTGTGAGTTCATGTCCCCCTTTTCTCTTAACTATTTTCAGTTTTACTTTTCGGGGGTGAAATACATGTTACAGATATTTACAGACATTTACAGACTTTTATTATGGTATGGTTAGCTTAAGGAGGGTTTTTATTACGCGATCATGTGAGTGGTTGACACAACACTTAAGGCCATTAATCCTCATAGAAGGACCAAGGGACATGAGTGATAGATCTATTTGGGTGTAGCGAGCCCACACCCATGAGGCCGGGGCGGCCCATAGTGGTGACTATGTCTTCATACCGGAGACAAATTTGCTAGGTTTGAGTCTTCCTGCATCATTTCACACATACTATTGGTTTTGCAACCCAATGGTGATCAGGTTTTTCCTTAATTGCTACATACCAGGGATTTTACTTATACAGACATTTTTAAAGGCATTTATATACTCACTTACACATGAACTCGCTCAACCTTTTGTTGACTTTTTAAAACTACATGTATTTCAGGGAATTAGTTTGGATCTGGCAAGTGATGCGTGATTTAGCTGCGTACCAAATAAGGATGTCATCCGGAGTCGTAGGTTTGGGAAGTGTAACTCTTTCCTGGACGAGTTGCATGTCTCAATTCATGTGTCGTTGGTAACTTATCGTCGAGTCTTTTGAATTCTCTTTAAACTAGTCATGTTTTGTAAACGTCCATTGTGGTTAACGTTTTTAGACAATATGTTATGTATTTTCAATTACTTTAATGAATGAACATCCGTATTTTATCATATAGCATTGTTGTGATTGTTGCTATGGTATTAAGAAGTCACACCAATTAAACCCACGCTTCCGCAAAAGCCAGGGTGTGACAGCTTGGTATCAGAGCCTCGATCATAGCGAACTAGGATTCATTCTCGAGTCTAGACTATGATCACTAGGGCTCTCACGAAAAATGTTTTCAAACATTTTACAATTTCATACACTAAAAGTCCAGATCCAGGGCACAAACATTTTTACAAACAGAAAGGCACAAATACACTTTTCAAAAATTTTATTTCGGTCGTAGAGACTGAGGGAGTTCAATCTTATAGATTGGGAAAGATTTAGTCTTAGAGACTGGGAGATTGGTCTTAGAGACCAGGGTAGTCTGAGAGACTAGGGAGTTCGGTTTAGAGATTTGGAGGAATATTATGGAAAGACTAGGATGCATACATGATTTCATTGTTATTATTTACATGCTTACCTTATTTGTGTGCATATGTTGTGGTTGTGTTACAGACACCATGGCATCTTCCGGCAGCGGAGTATCTAATACGAGCGACCCGATGGCCTTTACTTCCGATGACGAGATGGCCACAGACTCGGGAGTGTTCACTTCGGACTACACGAGCACTGACGAAGACGACTTTCAGCCCTTCGCCCTACCGGACTTCGGAGGCGACATGCCCTTTGCTGATGGCCCGCCAGGAGGGGATCTACCCCTCATCCCGATCCCTGCTCCTCTTCCTCTTGCTGCAGTTCCCTTTGAGGAACAGCCTCTCGACATGTTACCCGGTGATGATGTCGTTCTACCCATCGAGGGTCCCCCGGAGGGAGACCAGGATGGTGGGGCCCCGGTGGAGGACGGCGTTCCAGTTGTCGATGTTCCAGTTGTTGATCCTATTGTTCCCATGGTCGAGCTTTCCGATAGGGAGGTTCAGTCTGATTCGTCTGCTTCAGATTCCTCCGAGTCGACAGCTTCTCATACCCCACGGTTGGGACTCGATTACATTCCTCGCATGGACGCTGATGAGGAGATGGAGTTGGAGCAGCCTGCTGAGGCTCCTGTTCATCCAGATGATCCGATTCCTGCCATACTTGCTGATTATCAGCCCGCTCCAGTCATTTCCGAGCCCACTCTTGCCATTGACCCTGTTACTGTCACTGATACCCCCGTTGTTGCACCATCAGCCGTCGAGATACCAGCTATAGCACCCATACCCGATCCCATGGATATTTTTGACGACCTTGCACCGTTCGCCACCCACATGGATCCGAGGTACGCCTACTCCAGCAATGGGTGGATTGAGGAGGATGACTACCCTCCGTATGTAGCCCCAGTCACTCCCCCTCCCGTACCACTCGATGCTCCCTTTTTTCCTCCATCCACATCTGATACCCATCGTACCGACCTTCCTATCACATTCCTTCAGGACATCCCTCCACCCCAACCTGGGGAGGGATCGTCGAGCCAGCTTTTCGGCCACACCCCATTCATGCCAGGGGATAGCCAGTTCTTACTGCAGTCTCCTTTTCCCGGTTTTGACCCATCCATGTCATCTACTGCACCCTTCATGTCTTATTTTTCCCATACCACCTTACCTTTTGCATCTACCCCGCACACTACTCATCCGGTTTCAGCCCCGATGGGCGAACCGTCCCCATGGTCAGCACCCCATGTCATGCCTGTACCCGACCCTTACTTCTATGACGGATTCTCTGTAGAGGACACGCTCGCGTCACTACAGTTTCAGCGAGACGCCTTGAGGCGATGTGTCCAGCGATTGGAGAGAGCTCCACATCCTCACTGTCCCTGTCAGACTCAGTTCCCAGCATCGCACACCTCCTTTCCATCGTTTCAGGATTCCGACGTTCAGTTCCTCCCTCTCGATCGTCAGGTTGCTTTCGTATTGCGTTTTGCCTATGCACTTGAGGAGGACTTGGTGCAGTTGCGCCGATTGATTTTCTCTCGTTTTCCACCTCCTCCTCCACCATCAGCTTAGGGATATATTCGGGGCAACAGGGATTCCAGATCTTCTACAGACAGGCTACTCCTAGTGAGAAGACAGTGCTCGAGCCAGGATTATGAAGACCTTTTGAGACCACGTTTTGATTTTTGATTTATTGGTTATTGTACTCGGACAAGGGTGATGTAGCCCTTGATATATTTTGGACACATGATGTAATTGTGAGACTATAATGGTGATTTTGTTTATGAAACTTAAGTTATAAGTCTTCAAATTTCATGCATTGTTGATTATTTGTTATGGTTATGACATGAGATGTTATGTAAATAATGAATGTAACTACATATACATATGATTGTATGCTACTATGACCTGACCCACGTGAAACATCCTCTAGAAAATGCCTCCACGATGTGAAGCACGCATGCCAACTAACCAGGCCGAACTACAAGGGATCATCGCGGCTGCTATTGCGCAATATCAAGCATCCCAACCAGGATCGAGCGGGAATATCAACAACAACAACAACCCCCCGAATGGTAATGATCAGTCATAGGAGACACATTACACTATATTTGGATGATTCATGTGCGACTACTAATAAATGACATTGCTTGTACAGGGTGTACTTTCAAGCAATTCTTAGATTGCAAGCCACTAAACTTCGATGGCACTGGAGGTGCCGTGGCTTTTACCCGCTGGACCGAGAAGACCGAAACAACAATAAGAATGAGAAAATGTGCGCCGGGACAACAAGTTACATACATCTCTGGGCTCTTCACTGACGGTGCCCTCTCATGGTGGAATCTCCAAGCCTAGGAGAGGCCGCAGCATACGCCATGACTTGGGCTGAACTGAAAGAGCTGATGCGCAGGAAGTATTGCTCCAGAGCTGAGATCCAGAGACTGGAAACAGAATTTTGGCATTTAAAGATGGACGGTCCCAAAATCGCAGAATATGTTCAGAGATTCCACGACTTGTCACTTGTGGTACCGTATATGGTTACACCGGAATTCAAAAGGATCGAGCGTTTTATCTGGGATTGGCACCCCAAATTCTGAGTATGGTAACCACGTCCAAACCAGCGACGATTACGGAAGCAATTGACGTTAGTGTGGCACTTACGGAGGAGGCGGTAAGGTTGGACAAGTTCTCGATTTCTGAAACCAAGAAGAAGGAGACTCATGCCGAGTCAGCTGGCGATAACAAACGGAAGTTTTCTAACTTTAAGCAGAGTACGAGCAATGTGAGCAAGAGGGTGATTCGAGCACACCGGCCAGAGCCAGAACCGGTGATGAAAATAGAGGAAAGGGTTACATGGGCACTCTGCCCAAGTGTGGTATTTGCCAGTTCCATCACCCCGGTCCATGCCGATTTAGAAAATGCGAATCCTGCGGGAGGACGGGACATTTAAAGGAGACATGCTGGGTTGGATCGGGCCAGGGTGGCCAAAGGAATTTCAATAACAACAACCGTGGTAATGGAAACCGGCCACAAGGGAATAATGGGGGAAATGGTAATCGTGATAATGTCGCCAATCAAGCCGGAAATCGAGGAAACAACGGAAATCGAGGTGGAAATGGTAATGGAAATGGCCGAGGGCCAGGATGCTTCAACTGTGGTGACACTGGGCACTTCAAAAGAGACTGCCCGAAGCTGAATCAGGCACAAGGCCGAATCTTTCACATTGGTGCGAGGGAAGCGCGCCAAGACCCAAACGTTGTCACCGGTACGTTCCCTATAAACCAACGCTTTGCATCTGTTCTTTTTGATACTGGTGCCGATTATAGTTTCGTATCGTTAGAGTTTAAGAATATACTTGGGTTGGCCACTAGTAAATTAGACGTTCCTTACTCGATCGAATTAGCGAATGGGAAATTAATTGAAACGGGAGAAGTCATCAGGGGATGCATGATAGAACTGGGAGGACACGAATTTAAGCTAGATCTACTACCAGTCGAGTTGGGAAGCTTCGACGTGGTAGTGGGAATGGATTGGTTATCGAGCAACAAGGCCGAGATCGTTTGTCACGAGAAGACCATCCGCATCCCAATGACTGATGAAGAGACGATCGTAGTACACGGAGAGAAGCGTGATACGCCACTAAGAATCATTAGCTGTCTGAAAGCTAGAAAGTGTTTACGGAAGGGGTGTGTTGCCTTTTTGGCACACATCGTGGATAAAGAAGCTGCTGAGCCAAGGATTGAAGACATTCCAGTCGTAAGAGAATATCCTGAAGTCTTTCCAGAAGACTTGCCAGGATTGCCGCCGCAACGACAAGTCGAGTTCCATATTGACTTGGTTCCAGGCGCCGCGCCTGTAGCCAAGGCACCCTATAGACTTGCACCATCAGAAATGCAGGAATTGTCGACACAACTCCAGGAGCTATTAGATAAAGGATTCATCAGACCAAGCTTCTCACCTTGGGGAGCTCCGGTCCTGTTCGTTAAAAAGAAGGATGGTAGCTTTCGTATGTGTATAGACTACCGCGAGCTTAACAAGTTGACTATCAAGAACCGTTATCCTTTGCCGAGAATTGATGACCTGTTTGATCAGCTGCAAGGTTCAAGCTTCTATTCAAAGATCGATCTTCGCTCAGGGTACCATCAACTCAGGATACAAGAGGAAAGTATTCCGAAGACGACCTTTAGGACTCGTTACGGACATTACGAGTTCTTGGTTATGCCATTTGGATTGACAAACGCACCGGCGGTTTTTATGGACTTGATGAACCGAGTTTGCAAGCCGTACCTAGATAAGTTTGTGATCGTGTTTATCGATGACATTCTAATCTACTCGAAGACAAAGGACGAGCATGAACAGCACTTAAGAGCTATTCTAGAGCTACTCAAGAAGGAGAAGTTATACGCTAAGTTCGCAAAGTGTGAGTTTTGGCTACGCGAAGTCCAGTTTCTTGGCCACGTGGTAAATGGAAATGGAATTCATGTTGATCCCACAAAGATCGAGGCAATCAAGGATTGGGAGACTCCAAAGACGCCAACTGAGATTCGACAGTTCTTAGGTTTGGCTGGTTATTATCAAAGGTTTATTGAGGATTTCTCAAAGATAGCTCAACCCCTGACCGCACTCACGCAGAAAGACAAGAAGTTTGATTGGGGCGACAAGCAAGAAGAAGCGTTTCAGTTATTGAAGAACAAGCTTTGTGACGCACCGATTCTATCTCTACCCGAAGGCATGGAAGACTTCGTGGTATATTGCGACGCCTCGCGTCAAGGTTTGGGTTGCGTGTTGATGCAACGCCAGAAAGTTATAGCCTATGCCTCACGCCAACTGAAGATACACGAGAAAAATTACACCACCCATGATTTGGAACTGGGCGCGGTGGTGTTTGCATTAAAGATCTGGCGACATTATTTATACGGCACACGATGTACGATCTTCACTGATCATAAGAGCCTGCAGCACATATTCGATCAAAAGGAGCTTAACATGAGGCAAAGACGCTGGGTTGAACTGTTGAATGACTACGATTGTGAGATCAAGTATCATCTAGGGAAGGCGAATGTGGTCGCCGATGCCCTAAGTCGGAAGGAAAGGATCAAGCCCATAAGGGTTAGGGCTTTGGAGATGATCGTCCAGACAGACCTTCCTTTGCGCATTCGTGCCGCTCAGAGAGAAGCTCTCAAAGAAAGGAACATTGAGGATGAATACCTCCGCGGGATGGAAAAGCAGTTGGTACCAAACGAGGAAGGAACCTTGTGCTTCATGAAACGAATTTGGGTTCCTCTGTTTGGAGGATTGAGGAAGGTCATTTTCAACGAAGCTCACAAGTCGCGATACTCGATTCATCCAGGAGCGGATAAAATGTACCAAGATCTTAAGGATTTCTATTGGTGGCCGAGGATGAAAGGCGATGTTGCGGTATATGTTAGTAAATGCTTAACATACGCCAAGGTAAAAGCCGAATACCAAAAGCCTTCAGGTCTCCTGCAGCAACCTGAAATACCCAAATGGAAATGGGAACAAATTTCTATGGACTTCATAACGAAACTGCCAAAGACACCCAAGGGCCATGACACGATCTGGGTAATAGTAGATCGTCTAACAAAGTCTGCACACTTCTTGCCGATCAAAGAGAAAGACAACACGAGTAAACTTGCGGAGATTTACATGCGAGAGATTGTGGCACGTCATGGAGTGCCTCTCTCAATTATCTCAGATAGAGATGGGAGATTTGTATCAAGGGTTTGGCAATCCTTCCAAGAAGCTTTTGGATCGCAGTTGAATCTGAGCACTGCATTTCATCCGCAGACCGATGGCCAAAGTGAAAGAACTATTCAGACATTGGAAGACATGCTGAGAGCATGTGTAATGGATCTAGGTGGTAGCTGGGATAATCATTTACCATTGGTCGAATTCTCTTACAACAACAGCTACCACACAAGTATTGGAGTCGCGCCATTTGAAGCTCTTTACGGACGCAAGTGTCGATCACCACTATGCTGGGCTGATGCAGGTGATAGGCAGCTCGCTGGTCCCGAAATCGTTCAAGAGACGACAGACAAGATCGCGCAAATTCGAAAACGCATCGAGGCGGCTCGCGACAGACAGAAAGCCTACGCAGATCCAGACAGGAAATCCGTGGAGTATCAAGTTGGGGATATGGTGTTGTTAAAGGTTTCACCCTGGAAGGGTGTGACACGCTTTGGGAAGTGTGGGAAATTGAATCCGCGTTACATTGGCCCTTTCAGAATCCTGCAAAGGATTGGGCTTGTAGCATACAAGTTGGACCTGCCTGCTGAACTCAATGGCGTTCATGATACATTCCATGTATCGAACCTGAAACGGAGTCCAACTCAACACACCGTTGTTATTCCTGCTGACGAAGTTCACATCGACAACACACTCCACTTCGTTGAAGAACCTGTTGAGGTCACTGATTGGAAGACTAACAAGACACGCCGGAGTAGTGTCAAGCTCGTCAAAGTGCGATGGAACGCTAGACATGGGCCAGAATTCACGTGGGAATGTGAAGATCGCATGAAGGCCAAGTACCCACATTTATTCCCTAAGACCCCTGCAACTAGGCGTAGGACCTAAAATTTCGGGACGAAATTTTCTTAACGGGGGGAGAATGTGACAACCCTCAAAATTTCAGGTACAGTACAAATTAATTAATCCTAATTACGTACTTAATTATTGTGCTTAATTACAACTGATATATTTTAGACTGCTCTATGATTCCATATCATATATACATGCATCATATTATTACAGTCACTCCATTCATTACATACCTACATTAGTGACATACTTGATGCACTCAGCACAGTCGACACGCTGAACGGTTGATTCAGAAATAATGCTGACAATGCCAGCACTTAGACAGACAATATTATTATGGCCAGTATGAGCCAGGGATAGAGTACTACACTGGTTTGTAGTGTAGGGAGATGAGGACCATAAGACTGCGTCATTAGGTAATAGATATAATGCCGGGAAGTGCCTAAAACACACTTTAATACAAAATTCAGCTTTCTTTTTATTAAATTCAGCATTTTAATATACCAGTAGAGTACACAAATATAACAGAGTGGTCCTGTATACTTTCCTAAGTGCCAGGAATGTTTTCGTTACAAAAAGATGCGCAAAAGACACTATACGGTGAAATTAAACACTTTAACGGAACGATACGTAACCGAACAACCAGACATTTTCCGGGACACTAAAATATTTTCAGAAATATTATTTTTATCTTTCTTAATTAATTTCGGTCACAAAAATGCCCATACATGTAAACATGACATACACCCACTACACTTGGAAATACCCTTAACCTCTTATTTTACTACCTACTAATTACCAACATATTTACACTTAAACCCCCCCCCCCCCCCAACCGAAATCAGCCAAGGACCCACATATCTTTTTGCCTCTTTACCCCATTGGTGGGAACCTTGTGCATGGATAGAGAGTTGTCAAATTGTGTAAGGAATATTACCATTTCCAAGGGAAGATCATCATCACTACAATGCTTGCACTCCACCTCTTCCCTCTTCCCTATTATTTTCGGCCCATATACCCCCCCCCCTCTCTCATAACCGAAAATCACCACCATCACCTTCACATCTCCATCTTCTTCCACTAAAAGCTCTCTTGCAAGTTGTGAAGATCCTCCATAGAAGTGTGAAGTTGAAGTGCTCCCAAGAAGTCTTGTTCAAGCTTTTCCCACCATCATTCTTTATCATCCTTGCTCTAAGATTCCAACCCTAGCCTTGTGCTAGTAGTAAGTCCATTCATACTCTTGTTTCACCTTGATTCTTGTTACGATTTGTTGAATGTTCATGACACACACAAAGCTTGCACACTAAAATGTGAACTTAAAATTCTGCATAAAAACCCTTCATAAAAAGTTTGTTTGAAATTGAAATCTGGTTAGTTTGAGCTTGGTAAATGCATGCTTAGTGTTTGAACATTAAAACATTGATAAAACTTGGTTAGGGTCTTTGTTTATGCATTGTTAGTCACTCCTACACCAAAACAGCTTGCTGATTGAGATTTTCCAGCCCCTTCAACAGGCTGTAACGGGTTCATTTTTAATCGAAAAATTTAAGTTCTGGAGTCTAAATTGTGTAATTTTGAATATCTGAACTAATGAAACTGGAATCGTAATTTTTCGAGACCGTTTACTATTTTTAAAGTATTATTTTGGACAGCAGCTCAAAGCTGAAATATTTCTGCTGAAAAAGTGTGTTGAAATCAGAGTCAAAACTTAGAACCTGAGCAGAATCTGTTCATGGAATTTTTACTGTAGCTGGTCACGGATGTTTCCGTGCCCCTCCAACTGGAATTTCGACAATCCGACTCACGATTGATTTTTAGTGAATTTTTCCGTAAAACTGCAATCAGAATGTATCAAATCTGATTGCAGTTGAGTAAAAGAATTTTTATATAAAATTGGTAATGAACTGATATCCTAAATTTTTACACAATAAATCGTGGATTATATATGACCTACTGTAAAAATTTGAGAATTTTTGGAAAAAGGATAACTATTTTAATTAAATACTCGAAAACAGTCCTGTTTTGTGTAATAAATCTGAAAAGGCGTAGTTAGGACTTAGGGTATTGCATGTAGATTTGTCGGGTTGGCTATGTGGGAACACTTTACGAGATACTTGTAAAAGAAAATGATATGTTTTTATGCATGGACACCTCTATTTACAGAGGAGGCTATGGCAAAATTTTCGGAAAGTATAACACTTAGTAAATATTTACTTTCTAAGACCATAATTCACTAGAACATTAACCGAACAAATATTTATCACACGAATCTCTATAAGTAACACAACTCTAAATATTAAACTCTAAGCCAAGGCACGGCCCGTTCGTCTAATAGACATTAGTACATGTAGGTTGTCGTGTAGCAGTCAGACTTTGAGATTTCGGTTCAAGACGCGTTACTGTGAGTTCATGTCCCCCTTTTCTCTTAACTATTTTCAGTTTTACTTTTTGGGGGTGAAATACATGTTACAGATATTTACAGACATTTACAGACTTTTATTATGGTATGGTTAGCTTAAGGAGGGTTTTTATTACGCGATCATGTGAGTGGTGGGCACAACACTTAAGGCCATTAATCCTCATTGAAGGACCAAGGGACATGAGTGATAGATCTATTTGGGTGTAGCGAGCCCACACCCATGAGGCCGGGGCGGCCCATAGTGGTGACTATGTCTTCATACCGGAGACAAATTTGCTAGGTTTGAGTCTTCCTGCATCATTTCACACATACTATTGGTTTTGCAACCCAATGGTGATCAGGTTTTTCCTTAATTGCTACATACCAGGGATTTTACTTATACAGACATTTTTAAAGGCATTTATATACTCACTTACACATGAACTCGCTCAACCTTTTGTTGACTTTTTAAAACTACATGTATTTCAGGGAATTAGTTTGGATCTGGCAAGTGATGCGTGATTTAGCTGCGTACCAAATAAGGATGTCATCCGGAGTCGTAGGTTTGGGAAGTGTAACTCTTTCCTGGACGAGTTGCATGTCTCAATTCATGTGTCGTTGGTAACTTATCGTCGAGTCTTTTGAATTCTCTTTAAACTAGTCATGTTTTGTAAACGTCCATTGTGGTTAACGTTTTTAGACAATATGTTATGTATTTTCAATTACTTTAATGAATGAACATCTGTATTTTATCATATAGCATTATTGTGATTGTTGCTATGGTATTAAGAAGTCACACCAATTAAACCCACGCTTCCGCAAAAGCCAGGGTGTGACAGCTGGAGGGTCTTACGAGAGAACAATATAATAGTTGTCATTAATAAAATAGGCATATATAAAATATGAAGCATATATTAGTCCTCGTACAGGCATAGCATGACGAAACAAAATATTTAACATAATATAACACAAACGAGCCAGCTTGTAAAAAGATCTGAGCCAACTTGAGCCCAATCGAGTTCGAGTCGGCTCGTTAATATTTTTTATTTCTAATTAACTTTTTTTACAAATACCGATAACATAAGAAGCAAAAATAAAAAAAAATAACACATATTACTAAAAATATATGTATATATACACACACCTACGAGCCATGAGTTGAGCCATCGACCTGAGCCATGAGTTGAGCCACAAATCGAGCACCCCTGGTTTGAGCTCGGCTCGATTACAAAACGTGTTGTTGGCTCGGCTCACAAACAAATCGAGCTTTTTCTGAGCCTCGAGCCGCGAGCTTTCTGGACACCCATAACCTCGGAAGATCGAAACCTAACATAAGATACTTAATACACACGAGATAAAGTCTGAAAGTCCATTCTCTATATGCACCATTACTATGGGGCATGGAAAATACTTACCTTCCACAGTTCTATACCATTTACATAAGGGGTGATGACCTCAAACACATGTATCATGTAATGTATATATGTGAAACATTTTGATTGTATTAAGTTATAACAATTAGAAAAAAAGAACAAGTCTAGCCTGATGTTGACAAAAGATTATTCCCAATGCACATTTGAACAAAAAAATTCCAATGACAACATAAAAAATATAGCTGAAAGTGTGTGGACTGAAGCATGACAGCTCTAATTATTAATTTTTTTTTCTTGGAGCTTTTGGAAGATACTGAAGCCACCAACACTATCAAAGCAGCCACAAAAAATACTGAAGCCACCAACACTATCAACCATGCTCAATACATTTTAATTATCACCAGAAATTGTATCAGCTTGTAGCATATGATCCAGCTAGCTTGCACTGTGAACAAATAAGAATAATTATCCGACCCTTACCGTACAAAAATGACCCGTTTTGACCAATTTCACAAACAGAGAAGCATAGCAAGCAGCACAATCTTCAAGTTAAAGAACTTCAAATAGCAGCACCTACCTCATGCATGGTTATAGTCGGATACATCATGCACGGTAGAAGAATGGAAATGGCAGCACCTACCTCTGTTATAGCTGAAGGGTCGCTTAAGACAGCTTAGTTCAGTTTAAACTCAGACATTCAGATATGCATAGGAGATGAACATAAACTCATGCCACGGAATAAGGATAAGGCCTACTGAGACAATGTAAAAATGCTTTAAAAAGATCAGAGGAACTGTTTAGTTAGCACTGAGATACTGTAATAAAAAAACACAGAATTACATGGTATTACCTTTTCTCCTGGCTTTAGATTACCACCAGAAAGTTCACAAGAACTGTTCCCAATTTTCAAAAGCAGTATATGTGGATGATTATGCTTCTGTACCTGTTCAATTATAGCAAATTTATGCATTTTCCAACGAAGCAGTATCCACATCACTCACATGAACCCTTCTAAAATACCATATAAAATAGACATGGACATACAACAAATAGCAAGTACGTTGTTCACCAGTATCATTACACCAGAAGAGGAGCGAGGGAAAAAAATCAAGATCATAAATGATGAAACAACAATCAAATCATAATAATAATCGATGAAACTATGACTTACGAGTCTGATGATTCCGCTTGACTACTCATGACGTGTTGAAGAAGATTGATTCATCCAAACAGGGTCTCATCTACATCTGCATCATTTCACCTGTTTCTTCAAATCCCCAAATTTTCCTTTGTCGCATCGTAGTGTCAAGTACGACTAATTGAAACCCCACCCCGCCGCTGTTCATTATTCGCCGTAGAAACAAACCGGCGTCTCTTGAACTCCAATCCACTCAACCAGAACTCCATTAAGGGATTTGAGAGAAAGAGAGAGAACAGAGGAAGAGTGAGCACAAGATTTCATTCAATTTGTAGGGTTTCACATTAGTACCATTCGATAATTGTGGATTGAAGAAGGAACGATTGAGTTGGATAACTGATAATCGCATTGAAGGGGACGATGTTGAGAGTGAGAGGGGATGAAAGCGTAAAGAGAAAAAGGATTTGTTCTGTTAATCTCTTCACATGCCATCTTAATTACAAGTTATAAATTTGTGAAATCTCTAAAATACCCTTAAAGCGTCTTAAATTTTTAGCCAATGCACAAGTTTAGCCCCTCTAAAATAGTTTGGTTCTCTTATACATGTTGCTTTAAAATATGTACACAATGTAAAATTACCAAAAGGGTAGAAATCCTAGTTCTCTTAATAAAGTAGTATAGATTATTATTATTATTATTACTATTACTATTATTATTATTATTATTATTATTATTATTATTATTAATTAATACTACTTTTAATATGTTCGGTATTGGTACAAGAAGGTAAAAACCGGTATCAGCCTGGTATAGAAAACGTCAATAGTTGGTACCGGATTGATATTGAAAATCTTTTAGTTCGGGTATAGAAAACGCCAATAGTCGGTACCGAATTGATATTGAAAATCTTTTAGTTCGGGAATTTCGGTACTGCTACCCGGTACTATTGGCTCATCCTCGGTCACGGGTGCCGTAGTCGGTACCGAATTGATATTGAAAATCTTCCATTGACGCATGTGGATGCTCCTCTTGAACGGCTTCTGGCACATAATTCTGGCATATCGTCTTTCCTTCGTCTTCCAAAATCATGTTGTGCATGATTATACAAGCGTACATAGCATCTCTCATTTTTTTGCTTGCTCCATGCACGACAAGGATTTCTCAAATATTGTCAGCGTTGTTTAAGAACCCCAAAGCATCTCTCAATGTCTTTCCATGAAAACTCTTGAACCTTTTTAAAGTATGCTCTTTTTTCATCAATAGGATCACTATACGTCTTCACGAAAATCGAATACCTAGGATAAATTCCGTCGCTCAAATAATATCCATGAGGGTAGTAGTTTCCATTTGCGTAAAACGACGCTTTTGGAGCTTTGCCAGAAATCCACTCCTCTAACAACGGAGATTGTTCAAAAACATTGATATCATTGCATAACCCGACAACGCCAAAGTAAGCCGACCTAAACAATTCGTTTGAAAATGTCGGCGCCTCATCAAAATAATCTTTCATCAAACGATCGTGTGCCGCGCGTCGGTCTCGTTCAATATAACCTCTTTTATTTTTTTCTGCTGGGGGGCGAAGACAATGCTTGACTTATCTCACCGCTAGTTGACAAGCACTCGTAACCGCCTCTTGCTCAACCTCCTCATCGGTGGAACCATCGCCAACCGCAAAATACTCGTTGTAGTGAAAATTTACCATGGATGAAGAACTAGGAGAATCCATCAAGTTTTTTATAAAATGGTTGTGTTTTTTAGAGAGTTTTTGAGAGAGTTTTGGTTGAAAATGAATGAGTTTATATATATATATATATATATATATATATATATATATATATGGTTGGGTAGGGTTCATGAGTGAACAATGATTTATTTGTGAACAAAATGAACCTATCCTGACCATTGATTTTGTAAATCTAGATTTTTTTTCTTTAATGGCAAGATTGTAATTATCTTTTGTAACTTATAAGTATTTTAATAGACACAAGAGTATAATTGTATATTTCTATCTTCATTTAATTAATTAATATTTTCTCTCTCTTAATTTCTCTTTTCAATTAAAAGAATATTTAATTACATTATCTATATTTTTTTCTCTCACATATTACCTAACTTAATATGTCATAATTTAAAAAAAAAAAAAAAAATACAAACATTATCAAATATTGTTCCAGCTAGAACACAATTAAAAATATTTAATTACATTCTCTACACATATATGTATTAGATCAATGTTTGATGAAAAGATGTATAGTGGAAACAATATGTAGTAATACACAAGTGTATAAGTCTGATATATATCGACATGTATACACTATGTACTTGAATAATACACAGGTGTATACGTCTGGTATTTACCGACCTGTATACACATATGTACTTGAATAATACACAAGTGTATAAGTCTTGTATATACTGACCTGTATACACATATGTTAAAAATCATAATTTAATTAGGTTTAATATTTAATTTTAAAAGGAACATAACAGTTTATTTAAAAAAAATATTAGCCTTTCAATCTCTTATAATTAAAATAAAAGAGAAATAATTAAAAATGAGAGAGAGAGAGAGAGTTAAGAGAGGAGAAAATTAAGGGATTTTAATTAAAAGTACTTGGTTAAAGTCAATCTTACCCCTTTAATCTAAAAAATGATTAAGGGCCAAGATTAGTTCACTCAGTTCACTCTCAAGAAGTTGTTCACTTATGATCCTAATCCTATATATATATATATATATAGGTAAAATGTTTAAAAAAAAAAACAACTAGCCATTACAACTAGCCGTTGATGAATTCTGATTGGTTGGTCAAACATTGTGCAAGCGTTTTAAATAAAACGACGGACCCATTTTTTTCGAAAAAAACGCCCCAAAACGCCTACCGTAATGGGGGTACTGGCGTTATCATGCGTTTTTTTTAATTTAAAAAAAAACGCCCCACTACGGGCGGTCTAACAAATGGCTTTTTTTCTCATTCATGCCCTCACAGCCTTAAATATAATAATATTAACAATAATTTACTAAATCTAATTTTAATTATTATATAACACTAAAAATAATACTAAATAATATTTTTTTGTTATAAACAGTACTAATATAGTAAAAAGATACACGAACAAAAAAATCTTGAAAAGAGTAAACTGCAATTTTACCCCCTGGGGTTATATGTGATTGGCACTCTTACCCCCTAATACGAAAATTTTGATGTCTGACCCCCCAACGTTGTCTATTTCCCTCAACATTACCCCCTCCGTCTATTCAACGTTAGTCTGACCGTTTAGAATCGATGAGATGACCATTATACCCTCCATCCATCTTCTTCCTCAACACATATAACCCTACCTCCCCTAGATCTTCAATCGCTCCATCTTCCTTGTGCCGTCTCTTTGATCCAGCTCCAGCCCCAGCCAGATCTTGCTCCAGCTCCTTGTGCCGTCTCTGTCAAATGGAAAATGTCTAGTTCTTCTTCCAACCTGTTTCGATCGAAAGGTAAAATGGTGAATACCGAACCCTCTCAGACATTATCTATCCATGTGGTGGCCAAACTGTTTACAAACAGACGGAATCGAAGGCAAATCCCGGAAGACGGTATCTGCGATGTGTAAGTGATTTCTGAGTTATGCATATTGAATGTAGTTGTGGGATAATTACTGAGTTGTTATGTTGTCATTGATGTCCAATTTTAGATTGGAGGATGTGGATTCCTTAGATGGGCTGATGTTGGTGAAGAACAGGGTTGTCAAATTGTGGCGAGGTAATGTCTGCTTTATTCAAAGTATCAAAGATAAGGATGAGTTGGTTAAGTGCAAAGACAAATTGGCTCAGTACAAGAATGAGGATGTGTTCAAATGGAAGTTGTACTTAGGGATTACTTGGTTCTTGATTGTGCTAGTTTATTTGCTTAAGTAGTTAAATGTAGACAAATTGTATTAGTATCTGTATTTTCTACTAGTTGTAACTGACTTTCCAGTTATTGCAATGCTAAATTTCTGTTTTTCAAGTTCTTACTGTTTGTTTTAATGTTATATTGGTAGCCTGAATGTAATCCTGAAGCTATTGCTGAGAATGAGAATTATAAGGATGAAGATGTAGTTACAGCTGAAGAACCTGAAAGTTATGTATTCTTTGAGGATCAAGACTCTGAGGTACTCAGACCTTATTTGGAGGAACAAACACAGAATGAAGTACACTCGAAGATCCGACAAAAGACTATGACCATGAAGTGCTGGAACATGCATGGAATTATAGTTTTTGGGATGAAGAGGACGATTGGTACCACAATCCATATGAAGGGGAGCATGGTTCTGATTTGGATTGGTCTTGTTTGGATGATTGTCACTAGAAATAGGCTAGAAACCAGCATCTAAATTTGTTGTATGTTGTATTTTGGACCACTAAATTATTTGTTCTCATGTATTGTGGAATCTGTACTAAACTTTGCAATGTAATCGAATTACTTTCTGTCAAAATTATGTTTGAACACAATTATGAAAATACTGAAATGCAGCCATATAAAAAACAACCAAACATTTTCATTACAACAGAATAAGGTAACAAACATAGTCATAACTACAGAAATGAAAACAAACATTGTCTGTAACAAAGTCGACAAACGTCCATACAACTAAAGGTATTAGAAACCATAAAAACTTTCATCAATCATCAACATTGTCAATTGGGGCACCTTGAGTGGGAGTATGCGATTCTTGTGAAGCCACAGATTGTTCACCCCCTTGTCCTTTGCAACTCCTGATGTTGTGTCCCAGGTTTCCACATTTACCACACTTGTTGGTGGTGCCCTTTCTGGTCATTTTACCTCCTTTGTCGAACTCCTTCTCAAGCTCTTTTTCCCCAAATGTCTTCTTTCGCTTCTTCTTTGGCCTTCCAACCAGTGTATGATGCTTTGGTGGGATAATTCTTGATGAACATTGAGAAGGAGTCCACATCTCTGGCCCATTGATTGGATTTCATGTTCTCATGAATGTGCCTCAAACAAAACCTGTGCTCAGCATTAGGAAAAATTGCTAGCATAGCTGGAATTAGACCCTGTCATACAAATTGGTAATATCCCTCTTATTTTTCAAGCAAAGTTTACAAAAAAAGCTAGGAATTACCATGCAATAATGGATTACCTTCTGTCTGTCGCTGATGAAAGTGAAACATGAATCAACTGTGCACTCTAGGTCATCTGTCAATAGTTGCAAAAAACCATTTCCAACTTTGTGTTGTTTCCGCCTCAACAAGAGCATAACAAACTGGATATATGCTATTGTTCCCATCTATACCAACAGCAGTCAAGATCTGTCTAGGAAAAGGACCTTTCATAAAACACCCATTGACACCCAACAGTGGTCTTCCAATCATTTTAAATCCTCTCATCATAGATGCAAAATAAACATATATCCTGCGAAACTGCCTTGTAGGACTACAAGGGTCCCCACATGGCTCCACATCTATCTTAATTGTACTACTTGGGTTGGCTTTAAGAAGTTCATCACAGTACGACCTTAGAAGACAACACTGCTCTTGGTAATCACCAATTATCATGGTAGTTGATATCCTCTTAGCTCTGAACACCTTATGTAGTGATATTTCTAGTTGATACTTCCTAAGAAGTTGAGTTTGAATTGCTTGAATTGGCATCTCTGGATTGCTTTTAATCATAGGTTGGATCTCCCTGGCAATTGAACTCATTGTATACAATGATACGTCCCTGGTTATCAAACAGTTATGATGATTATGAACTGTCTTCACACACCATTTCTCCTTAGCCGTCTTCCTTGAGATGTGAACTGCCCAAGGGTAGGTAGGCTTTGTATGCCTTTTAATGTGCCTGTATTTTTGCCTTACCTCATTGATTTTACTATTTTGCCCCTCCTTATCTCCTTTTTTTGCAACACCAAGTAGTGGTGGATTACTACCAAAACACACTAATCTACCTTAACAACTCGTTTTTTAGGATAAAGACATCCCTCCTAGCCTTAAGAGCATAGTTTTCACCATCTCGTTCATCTTACTCTTGTCATCGATAAGCTGACAAACATAGAAGGGTACATCATCTGCACCCCTCTCTTTGACAGCAGCCTTCCTTTTCCTCCTTATCTTCTTGGCAACCCTATCTCTAAGGGTTGTATTGTCATCAGGCCCACTTTTAAAGTCCTCCAGGTCTACAGGAAGATGACCTTCTACATTTCTCTCATCATCATTGTAACAACTCTCATCAAAATTACTATTTCTTATTGCATTTTTCCCAATAGGAAACCCTAATTGAGACCACCAAATAATATTGCATGGCCCCTAAAATTTTCAGAACAGTTGGAATCAGGATCAGGGCCCCCTAAAACTCAGGGGGGGGGGGTATTCCCTAATCGATATTATCTTCACAGTTCGTTGTCAAAATCGAATTTTAGCGAAACGTCGACTCATCCAGGCTACAATTACACGAGGCTACCCCATGCTAGGAGGGGTTCCCTCGCGCCACGCGCCAGGCCCTCGCGCCACACGAGGGGCCCAGTTTTTTAGTATAAGTAGCAGGCATTGGCATTTGAATTTTGGCTTTGGTTCGACGTAAAAACTCGTTTCCTACACTGAGATATCATCTGTTTACTCCAAAAACACACACAAACTCGAAATTCTGCCACGATAACAGGGTAATAACTCGATCACTGCTACGATTTAATGTCCGATCAATAAAAACCAGTCCGATGGATGTTTAAGTGCTGCCTGTATTTGGGCTATACTTTGTCATTCGTCGTGAAGGTTTTGATCTCGTGAGTTGTCGTAAAAGTTGTATTAAGTTACTGACCTAGTTTTCGTGTGCATTATTATTTGAATTAGGTTAACCAGGCAAAAATCAGTAGGCTAAACGCTGCCCGTCTAAATCTGCAATGCGAGTCATTCTCTTTTTACCAAATCTGTTTCCAAAACCCTATTTATTTTCAAAGTTATAATTACAGGGATTAAGTCTTTGTAATCTTCAATTACTGCCGGTATGTGGGGTTTTGTATACATTACTTAATACCCGTCACCATTGGACAACGGGTTAGCCAATGGGTGATCTGACCATAGTCACAGATACAGTCGAGTGACAAATACCGATTTGGGGTAATTGGTTGATAAAAACAATGTAATCACCCTTAATACTGTATATTATAACAATGTGTCGTTTTGTGCAACTTTAATGACTCGCCAGTATTTCCCTGCTGATAAAACCTTTTTAAAACATATTTCAGGTGATCTGATGTGATCCAGAAAAAGTGTCGTGTAGCACTCCAAGCTTGAAGAAGTGGCTTAATAAAATAAAGAAACATGTTTTTGTAAAAATAGGGATTTCCCAGTGAAATCACCGTTATTGTAAATTATGGGTGAAATTCCCAATTTGTGAAATAAAATAAATTGGGCATTTTCAAGTTTTAAAAGAGCCTGTTAAAATTCCGCTGCCAACATATTAATTACCATGGGTTTCTGTCCCGCGGATCTTGAACCGGGTAAAACCGGGACGGGGGGCCGTGACAGAAAAAGGTGGTATTAGAGCCACTGATTTAAGCCAATTAAGTATTTAGAAATACTTAATTTTTCTGATTTCCATTCTATGATTATGTGAAAACTCAAATTTACAAAATTTTAACTTAGAATTTTGTGTGTTTCTTCATATATGCTAACAGCATGAATGAGTTATCTGAAGCTCTTCAGAATATCACTATCCATTCTACTGATATGGAAATTTCCGAGGGTTTTTCCGGTTATTGGGCCGACACTGAGGAACCAATGGTATTCCAAGCCCAACCTCAGGAGAAACCAAAACCGAAAAAGAGAAAAAGACTCGTAGGCTGGAGGCGTGTGCGTAGGAAGAAACCAGCAATACAGAAAGTCAAAAGGATTAAGGATCCAATGGATAAAGAAAAAGGAATAGAAATCGGGGAAAGTTCCAGGCAATCCCAGGATATGCCATCATGGGAGGAGTTGGATCATAAACTGGCACTTAGTGACCTCATCGGACTTGTCGATGAGACTCTCTTTAATTACCCAGCGGAAGCACAACTTCCAGTTAATCTGGAACCTGCTATCTCAGATCCTATTATCCACCCCCGACCTCTACCAGAAGAGCTAGAAGAATGGTGGACAACTGACTGGCAATTTCAGAACCTTTTGAATAACCCTAATACCTTTTTCCCCCAATTTGACCCTGAGCCTCCACTACACCCACCAATGAGCACCGAGAACCTGGCTGAACTCCGCCACTACGACGAGGAGTTGGTGGACGCAGGGAATAGAATCCGAGAAGTGGGGGAGAGGATATCATGGAAGTACGACGAGAGGGAACGTCGTTTCTGAGATGCCAGCTGACGGGGATGGTGTGACGGTGTGGTTAAGGTTGTATAATAACAAAATAATAATAATAGTAACAAAAATATAATCCTGTAAAATAACTTAAAAATAAAACGCTTGTAAGATAACTGGTGTGTATGGACGCATAGTAATATATAAAATATGGAAGTCAAAAAATCGACAATTTTGGCTATACGTGTGACGTGATTTTTATGCGATTGTTTTACATTTAGTCGTTATTTATTTTATGCTAATAACTTATATATATTAATTACCAGATAGAACACGCTGATAATGACCCAGTTAACGAGGTTAATCAATCTGAGCAAAACAATGAAGATCATTTTCTTAATAGGCAAGACATAGAAAACATCGTCGCTCAAGGAATAGCCAATGCTATTCCGGCAATCGTCGTTGCGGTTAAAAGTCCTGTTGAGCCTTCACAAGCTCACCCTAGTAAACGCACGCGCGACGATGATTTCAGTAATAGTGTTAACGAAGGCGGCGATAACGACAACTTGATTCAAGCCCCGATACTTAAGCGAATGAAAGCTGCAACGCCTAGTTGCACTTACAAGGAATTTCTTGCCTGTAAACCTGTTGAATTTGTAGGCAATGAAGGGGCGACTGCTGCACTGCGATGGTTGGAGAAAACCAAGGCAGTAATTAAAATAAGTAAATGTGCTGAGCAGGATAAAGTCATGCATGCTTCTCATCTTTTTAAGGAAGAAGCATTAGAATGGTGGAATACGGTGTTGCAAGCTAAGGGAAGTGACATGGCTGATGCCATGAGTTGGGAAGAATTTAAGCGTCTGGTGGAAAGAAAATTCTGCCCAGAATATGAAAAAGAACAAATGGCGAACAAATTCTTGAGCCACCGAATGGTGGATCTTGACTGCGAAGGATATACTTCGAAGTTTTTCGAATATGCTCGAATTGTGCCTACTCTGGCTTCGCCAGAACCGGTACTTATTTCTCGCTACATTTGGGGTTTAATTAGCGAAATGCGTGATATTGTCAAAGCTGCGAGGCCCCGCACAATCGATGATGCGGTGGAATTAGCTAACACTTTGACTAACGGACTGGTGTGTACGTTTGAAGAAAATAGGAAGAAGGAATTGGCTCAGAAAATTACCCAAGGATTTTGTGTGGGTAATAATAGAAATTTCAAGAGAAAGGGAACTGGATCATCTTCAACTCCGCTGTTCTGCAGGAACTGTAAAAAGAAACATTTTGGAAAATGTAATGAAACCTGCAACTTCTACAAAGCTACAGGACATCGTGAAGAAGATTGCAAACCAGCAGATAACAAGGCTAAACCTGCTGAAGGAACTAATAAGAAGAACGTAAGAGCCTTCCAACTAACGACGCAGGAAGCCGAACTGATTCCTGACGTAATAGCTGGTACGTTCTTAGTTCACAACGTTATGCGAAAGTATTATTTGACTCTAGTGCAAACCAAAGTTTTATAAATACTTCATTCTGCCAAGCTCTTAAGTTACCCTTAACAAAACTTAGGCAAATTTTTACGGTAGAAACGGCAGACGGGAACCCTGTTAACATAGATACGGTTTTGCAAAAAGAAACTATAGAACTTTTAGGTCATAAATTTTCTGCAAACCTATTACCCATGAATTTAGCTGGATTCGATGTCATATTAGGAATGGATTGGTTAGTAGCCAACCAGGCTCGAATCCTTTGTGATAAGAACTCTATAGAAATCTGTTCACCCACAGGAGAAGTAATCATGATTACAGGGGATAAGCCGCGTAAACCCATGAGGTTCATTTCAGTAATGAAACTTGCTAGTTATGAACGAAAGCAAGGAATAGTGTATATGATTTCGGTAATCAATAGCACTAAGGGTAAGGAACTTAAGGAAATTCCTGTATTATCAGAATACTCGAATGTATTCCCAGAAGAACTACCAGGATTACCACCCGATAGGGAAGTAGAATTTAGAATTCATTTAAGTCCAGGAACTACACCAATAGCCAAGGCACCTTATCGGTTAGCACCCACCGAAATGTTAGAACTGAAAAAGCAATTAGATGAATTGCTCAGTAAATGATTTATACAACCTAGTTCATCCCCTTGGGGAGCACAAGTGTTGTTCGTGAAAAAGAAAGATGGTTCGATGCGAATGTGTATCGATTATAGGGAACTGAATAAGGTTACAATTAAGAATCGATACCCATTACCTAGAATTGATGATCTTTTTTATCAACTTCAAGGGGCTAGATATTTTTCTAAGATAGATTTACGCTCTGGATATCATCAGTTGAAGGTACAAGAAGAAGACATACCTAAAACTGCTTTCAGGACTAGGTATGGTCACTACGAGTTTACAGTCATGCCCTTTGGATTAACAAATGCTCCGGCAGCATTTATGGACATGATGAATAGGATCTGTAAACCGTACTTGGATAAATTTGTTTCATCGACGATATACTTATTTATTCCAAAAACCAGGAAGAGCATTGTGAGCACCTGCATGCACTTTTAACTTTGTTAAGAAAGGAAAAGCTTTACGCCAAATTCTCGAAGTGTGAATTTTGGCTACAGGAGGTGCAATTTTTAGGTCACATGGTGAATCACGAAGGTATTCACGTAGATCCTGCTAAGATAGAAGCAATCACCAAATGGAAAGTCCCGCAATCAGCTACGGAAGTTAGAAGTTTTCTAGGATTAGCTGGATACTATAGGCGCTTTATTAAGGATTTTTCTAAGATAGTTGTGCCATTAACGAAGCTAACCTGTAAAACAATCAAATTTGAATGGGGACCTCAGCAAGAAAAGGCTTTTAAGGTTTTAAAGCAAAAGTTAACAAACACCCCAATTCTTGCCTTACCCGAAGGGACAGAAGATTTTGAAGTTTACTGTGACACTTCTAAGCTAGGATTAGGATGTGTACTAATGCAACGCAAGAAGGTAATTGCGTATGCATCAAGGCAATTAAAGAAGCATGAAGAAAATTATACGACTCATGACTTAGAATTAGGAGCCATAATTTTTGCCCTTAAGATTTGGAGACAATATCTATACGGAAGTAAATTTACTGTCTATACAGATCATAAGAGTTTAAGATATATATTTGGGCAAAAAGAATTAAACATGAGGCAAAGGAGGTGGATGGAGATTCTAAGTGACTACGACTGTGATATTCAATATCACGAAGGGAAAGCAAACGTAGTTGCAGATGCTTTAAGTCGTAAGTATCATGAAAAGCAAAAGCGAGTTCGTGCTCTTAGATTAAGTTTACAATTAGACTTAATGGAACAATTGAAGAATATTCAAGAAACAACAATCAAGGATGATGCTGAAGGAATGAAAGGAAGAATAAAAGACTTGGAGCAAGGGGCTGATGGAATTTGGAGATTCCATATGAAAAGAATTTGGGTACCTAAGCAGGGAGAATTAAGAAATAAGATTCTAGAGGAAGCTCATAAATCTAGGTATACTATGCATCCTGGTAATAATAAGATGTACCAAGATTTAAGGAATAATTTCTGGTGGATAGGAATGAAAAAGGACATAGCTAGATATGTAACTAAGTGTCTAACTTGTTCACAAGTTAAGGCAGAACACCAGAAACCTTCAGGGTTACTCCAACAATTAGAAATGCCTGTTTGGAAATGGGAACTAATAACCATGGATTTTGTTACTAAGTTGCCCAAAACCAGGAAAGGTAATGACGCAATTTGGGTAATTGTGGATCGATTAACCAAATCAGCTCATTTCCTACCCATGAAAGAAACCTTTAGCATGGAAAGATTAGCCAAGCTATACGTAGACGAAGTAGTATCCTTACATGGAGTCCCACTCTCCATTGTATCGGATAGGGATAGTCGTTTCACTTCACATTTTTTGGACAAGTTTCCAAGAAGCCGTGGGGATGCGATTAAATTTAAGTATAGCTTATCATCCCCAAACAGATGGACAAAGTGAAAGGACGATCCAAACCCTGGAAGACATGCTCTGAGCATGTGTGATAGATTTTGATGGAAATTGGGATGGCCACCTACCCTTAATTGAATTCTCCTATAATAACAGTTACCATGCAAGCATTGAAGCTGCCCCATTTGAAGCACTGTATGGACGAAAGTGCAGAACTCCAGTTTGTTGGGCAGAAATAGGAGAAAGCCAATTATCAGGTCCCGAAATTGTGCAAGAGACCACCGACAAGATCACTTAAATCAAGGAAAGACTGAAAACGGCTCGAGATCGCCAGAAAAGTTATGCCAATAACCGACGCAAGCCACTAGAATTTCAATTTGGAGACAAGGTACTCTTAAAAGTTTCTCCTTGGAAAGGAGTAGTTCGGTTCGGTAAGAAAGGAAAGCTAAGTCCAAGGTACGTAGGACCATTTCCAGTAATCCAGCGAATATGACCAGTTGCTTATCGTTTACAATTACCAGAAGAGCTGGATGGGGTACATGACGTCTTTCATGTATCCAACCTCAAGAAATGTCTATCTTACGAATCCCTGGTAGTACCTCTTCAAGATATAGAGGTAAACGAAAAGTTAAAGTTTATAGAGAAGCCACTGCAGATAGAAGACAGAAAGGTCAAGTTTCTCAAGCACAATAGACTAGTACTGGTCAAAGTTAAGTGGGATTCAAAGAGAGGACATGAATACACTTGGGAGCTGGAATCAAAGATGAAGCGAAAATATCCCTACTTGTTCCAGTAAATCTCGAGGACGAGATTTTTATAAGGTGGGGAGGATGTAACAACTCTCATCAAAATTACTATTTCTTATTTTATTTTTCCCAATAGGAAACCCTAATTGAGACCCCCAAATAATATTGCATGGCCCCTAAAATTTTCAGAACAGTTGGAATCAGGATCATGGCCCCCTAAAACTTAGGGGGGGGGGGAGGGTATTCCCTAATCGATATTATCTTCACAGTTCGTTGTCAAAATTGAATTTTAGCAAAACGTCGACTCATCCAAGCTACAATTACACAAGGCTACCCTATGCTAGGAGGGGTTCCCTCGCGCCACGCGAGGGGGCCAATTTTTCAGTATAAGTAGCAGGCATTGGCACTTGAATTTTGGCGTTGGTTCGACGTAAAAACTCGTTTCCTACACTGAGATATCGTCTGTTTACTCCAAAAACACACACAAACACGAAATTCTGTCGCGATAACAGGGTAATAACTCGATCACTTCTGCGATTTAATGTTCAATCGATAAAAACCAGTCCGATGGATGTTTAAGTGCTGCCCGTATTTGGGCTATACTTTGTCATTCGTCGTGAAGGTTTTGATCTTGTGAGTTGTCGTAAAAGTTGTATTAAGTTACTGACCTAGTTTTCGTGTGCATTATTATTTGAATTAGGCTAACCAGGCAAAAATCAGTAGGCTAAACGCTGCCCGTCTAAATCTGCAATGTGAGTCATTCTCTTTTTACCAAATATGTTTCCAAAACCCTATTTATTTTCAAAGTTATAATTACAGGGATTAAGTCTTTGTAATCTTCAATTACTGCCGGTATGTGGGGTTTTGTATACATTACTTGATACCCGTCACCATTGGACAACTGGTTAGCCAATGGGTGATCTGACCATAGTCACAGATACAGTCGAGTGACAAATACCGATTTGGGGTAATTGGTTGATAAAAACAATGTAATCACCCTTAATATTGTATATTATAACAATGTGTCGTTTTGTGCAACTTGAATGACTCGCCAGTATTTCCCTGCTGATAAAACCTTTTTAAAACATGTTTCAGGTGATCTGTTGTGATCAAGAAAAAGTGTCGTGTAGCACTCCAAGCTTGAAGAAGTGGCTTAATAAAATAAAGAAACATGTTTTTGTAAAAATAGGGATTTCCCAGTGAAATCACCGTTATTGTAAATTATGGGTGAAATTCCCAATTTGTGAAATAAAATAAATTGGGCATTTTCAAGTTTTAAAAGATCCTGTTAAAATTCCGCGGCCAGCATAGTAATTACCATGGGTTTTTGTCCCGCGGCTCCTGAACCGGGTAAAACCGGGACGGGGGCCGTGACAATCATGATCCCCATCACTAGAACTATCCAGTTCTTCACTAGTAAATTCTACAATAGCCCTGAACCTCTGCATATCGACTTCTATTTCATAAACCATATTATCTTCCCCAACATACTTATAATCAGGATCACTTTCTTCATCCACTTCATTCTGATCTTCACTTTGTTCCTCAATTTCATTCTGATTTTCATTTGCATTGTGGACTAAAACTGATGCTGGAACAATTTCTCTACATGGCCCTGCTTGATCTTGTTACAACTCCATCAAGATTGTTGACCTCTGGTGTTCAACATACATGTCTATCAGGTGGACTCCTTGACGCACATGATCAAACATAGCTTCTAAATCCAGTGGCGAAGCTTGAAAAAAAAGTTCGGGGGGTCGAAAAGTAACACACCTAAAAAAAAATTCTATCGCGTAGTTTTGAGGTGTATGTTCGGGTCGGACGTTGGTGATTCGATTCGGGTCAGGTCGGGTCAAACATTAATATCAAATAAAAAACATTCTCAAACATTAAAAAAGAAGTTATCATTTTATTCTTCCACATAGCATAATCTAATAACAAAACAAGTTAACAAATCACCTTAAATTTCAAACTCTAATTTCTATCTAAATCAAATCACAATAAGATTAAACATATAAAATTAGACATAGTTACAGAAAGATTCAACAAGTTTAGGGCAAAAATTTGGACCAATTTCACCCCTAATTTTAACCTAAATCACATAAATTGCAGCCTTAAATTAAACCTAAAGATAAAAAACACATACCTTTAACCTTATAAAGATTGAAGAAGTCGAACAAGAGTACAAGACCACAACAACGAGCAGTGTTTTGGCTTTTGTTCTCGAACAAGAAGCTGAAGTCGAACAGTTCTGGAACCTACCTTTCCTCCCCCCCCCCCACCACCCCTTCTGCAGTTCTGGTTTGTGGCTTATGTTCCCAAAGTAAACGAATTTGGGTTTTTTTATAGGGTGAGCTTTTAACTTGGGCTATATAATGATTTGATTTGGGTTATATAATATACATTCTAGTATTCTACCAAATATAATGATTTGGACTAATTAAATATTTTATTTGGGCTATATAAATAAAAAAAATTAAAACCGGGGGGCCCTAATTTTTTTTATAAAACCGGGGGGTCGAAAACATATATACCTACAAAATCATATACGAAAGATACATATATAACACTACTGACCGAAAAGTTCGGGGGGCGGGCAATCCTTCGCCCCTGTCTAAATCAACATCACATTTTAATGTCCTAAGACCAAAATCCAAAGACATGTAAGGTTCCTTGTAATGAATGTAGAATAAGATACCATCATCGTAACCTATTTTCTTAATCATCTCCTCTAAAACATCCATAGTCAACACACGAAAATCTACATGATCAATGTAGTTGATCTTTCCATCTAAGTATTCCCTATTTGGATTTTCTACAAAATTACCTCCATGGTGTACCCTTATTGTAAATTGTCTCTGAGTGTCACCTGTAAACAAACATCAACATCAGATTAACACAGCAAAAGGTTCATTTTTTACCTAACTAAGACCTGTAAGCTTGCATGTCACTTACGGTACATCTCGTTTGGTTCGAAATACTGATCTTCAGCTCTAATCTTCCATAATCGAAGATCCATACTGCTAACAACTTGGATTTCGCTCGTAATTGTTCAAATGTGCAGGATCGCCATGTACAGAAATTGATGATCTTGAGAACTAGGTTAACTTCAGGGTTTCAGGTTGAGGAAATGTGAAACATAATGGGATGTAAGTAACCATTAGGGGTGAAATTACCAGCTTGCCCTTTAACCGTCTAAAGATAACGTTCCAAACTAACAGAAACAAAGACCAGGGGGTAATGTTGAGGGAAATAGACAACGTCGGAGGGTCAGACAACAAAATTTTCGTATTAGGGGTAAGAGTGCCAATCACGTATAATCCCAGGAGGTAAAATTGCAGTTTACTCTATTGAAAATCTAACCCAATCATACCAGCTTAAAAATATAAAATTTATTATTTGGATTTAGACAATAATTACTAATAAAGTTTTAAATAAGATGTACAAGTACTTATTGTTGCAAAACAATGGTCTATTAGCAATCCATATACAACTATACTAAACATGAGAGAACAAGACTATATAGAATAAGTGAATAGGAATTCTTTTTCATTGATATATCAACATACAATACAAAGAACTCTATATATAGTGTTCTTACATTAATACAAAGGACATGAAGAGATGGTGGTTACATATGTGGAGAGTCACCACATTATGGTGCATTCATAACACTCCCCCTTGACTATCCACATGATGAAATATAATAGTCTACTATTCTTTTAATACGCTAGGTGATGTTGTCTCGTTAAAAACTTTGCTAGGAAAACCCAGTGGGATAAAACCATAGCTAAGGAAAAAAAGAGTACAGCGCGTATTTTCTTCCCCTGATACTTTTGGATCAGATATGTTGTCTCATTAAAAAAAAAACCTTACTAAGAAAACCCAATGGGAAAAACTTAGTCAAGGGAAAAATAGTGCACTACGCATTATACATAATTAACAACATGATTTATGATGATGTTAAATTAGTACTTCGGGACCTATAAGATAAACTGATACTACTGGATCAGTTATGTTGTCTCGTTAAAAACCTTACCAAGAAAACCCAATGGGAAAAACTTAGTGAAGGGAAAAAGAGTGCAACATTTGATATTAGAACTGTAATCTTACCAATACATCTAGCAAGAACGTAATATCAGATGTCGTCTTGTTTGCAAGATACGTCAATGCTCTGATCACAATTAAGTATGGTACTTCTTGACTAAGTAGTTCAACATCCCTTTCTTGGGGTTGATAAGAATATTTTTTCTATGTCAAGCAATCAGACAATCGTTCATGTACTCAACGAATGAGCTTTTTCTATGTAACATCTTCTATATGTAGTCAGATTGATGAGCAAAAATAGTACATATATACTCGAACTACAGGTCGAGAATAACTACACTTTGTAAAGGTCATTCAAAATTTTCCTCTTTAATTTGAGAGTTCTCACTCGATGATGTTTACATTATCACTGTAAGAGTGAAATCTTGTTAAATAGATGTAGCTCATTTTATCAAAATTATACCTCTCTTTTCAGAGTATAGTCGACTGTACCACATACGAGTAGTTTCCTTTAAGATTCATATATATAACACCTATGGGGTTATTGTTTCATAATGCTTTGAGCATTTTTAATCCTTCAGGGGGTTTTCATACAGATGTCATTTGCAATTGTCTCGTACATGTATACGGTGATGACATCCATAAGTTGTTTTATCTGAAGTCATTCTGAGATTGCGAGGCCGCTTAAACATTTAAAGATTATCGCATCCACTACAGGGGTATACGTTTCCTCGTAATCAACTGCTGGAATTTGGGAAAAATCTTTATGTTAAAATGCGTGCCTTACATCGCGAAAACTTATTATTTACGTTTCCTTTTATTTAAAGACACCCATTTATAACCTATTGGTTTGACGTCTATGGGTGTTCGAACTGCTGGTTCGAAAACGTTTAGTTTGTCGAGCAAATTTAGTTTAACCTTAAGTCATGTAGCCATTTTGGCTATTTGTGTGCGTACACTCTTGCACACTTTCTATATACGTAATCTTTTTTTCATCGATTACATCTATTGCTATAGCATAATCAAATATATCATTTTACACGTGTTTCATTACGGTTCCATATTGTACTTATTTTGTACATAATTTATCGTGATCTCATATTTGTTTGGTACTAGAGTTTCTTTTAGAACTCCATTAGCCTCTTTTAGGGTTTTGACAACAACCTTCTTTAAGGTTTAGTATGCAACCACTTCTGGGGTTTTGTATGTAACCACTTATGGTGTTTTATGTGCCACCTCTTTTGGGGTTACACCAACTGCGTTACTCTGCTCTTTTTGTGTTTTGTGGGTTTTATTTTTTTGGAACCGATTTATCTCTCACAATTTATTAATATGATAATCTTTTTGTGAGTACTTCCATTCGAGCAGATAAGTTTAAGCTGCTATATGTGACTTTGTCACCTTATTTGTGTTAGTGAACGCATCTTGTATTTCATTTGTTATTATTTGCAAATACACACTTTTTCTTTTGGACTTCAGATTTGCATTAACCACTTCAGGGGTCGATATATAATATGATACATTTTTTATGTTACCAGTCTTTCATTTTCTTGTCTCCCCCTAAGACTGGGAATACGATGTACATATCCCATTTTATATGTTATGGTGGTGCTATTGGTACATAGGTTGCACAACAAAATATATATAAAAAAATGGAAACTTGGTTCTCTTCAGGAGACCAGTTGTAATGGGGAGTATAAGCAGTTGGTTTTGAATTGATATAATCAATCGACGAATTCCGTCTTGACTACGTATGCCTCTCACTATATTTCATATTGTGCCCAACAATGTTCCCTACAATTGGGTTGTCTAAGAACCGTGTTAAACCATGTAAAAAAAACAACGTTCCATAGTGTTGGGCATATGCTACATACGGGTAGCTAAAATCTCACATGTAACCATGTATGAATGCCACAATCCACACAACTGTACATTTCAATGGTCCCATATAAGAGGGATTGTTTGTTGGAATTTATTGTTTGGAAGGGCATAAAAAAATTATTTGCCACAAAAAAAACTAACTAGACATATGATAAGGCATTTTGGGAGCAATGTTTTTAGATTACTTAGAGGTGCTAAGGTACCGGTTAGCATGTTTGATTGTTTAGCATATCATGATGCTATCTTGATGACCTATTTGGTCATGCCATGTGGTGAACGTATAAATATTCTAGTAACTTCTGGTTACTCACCATATTTGATTTAATGGAATATTGTGGAAAATTAGTATCATTTCTAGTAATTTCTAATATAGTCTTCTTGGCCATATTTACTATATGATATATTTTAGATATTTAGTACATTTTCTTTTACACCATTCCAAGGTGATGACTTTTCATTCAAACATAGTGGAAACTTAATAAATTTCTTCGGTATACATTAGAATATGATGCATTATGAATTACAAAATTCGATATCAGAGGGTAAACTAACGATGCTCTTCTGGAGCATTTAATATGCTATTAACACGTGAAATAGTATCAATAGCATCTCTACCACGTGAAATATTATAGTTTTAGCCATTGTTTAGAGGGAAAACATGTACTATTCATAAGGTTTTCCATCACTAGGCTATATGTTAGCCAAAAACGCCAAGTGCGATGAACTAAAATTTGGTTTAAACTTGAAAAATCATTATTAAAACAAACGGGACTTTGTATACATTTGGGAGAACTTCGGGTTCTCAACATTGATTTAGGATTCATGAAAATCCAGTATAAATGAGCATCAACACTAACTCAAATGAATTATTATCTATCAATTTAAGTAACTAACATCAGAGTAGTTTACTTATGAACAAGAGAACAAGCATAAGAAAAAGATTTCCCTCATCATTTACCATGATCATGACCTTTATAACGATCATTATATCATCACGTTCACTTTTAGGGAATGGATTATAACCACACAACTTTCATAGTGTTATCATTACAATTGCTTTTGTTATGTACATGATCTCGACCTTTCACTAATCTATCATTGCATTTACTTTAAGGAATGGCTTAGAGCCACAAAACCTTCATTCTGATTGTTTCAAACCTTATATATATATATATATATATATATATTAATATTACTTCTTTATAAGCATATTTGAGGTTTGATAAATGGAAATTGTTTTATTTAACCAATATAAATAATCTTTTCATCACATAACCTCAACTAGCCCCATCAAAAGAGGCACATAGCCTACTAAGTATGCAAGAGTCATGGGTGGTGAAAAGTCTAACATATTTAGAGACTTAATTTTGCCATAAAATCTCTAATCAATTGTCATAAAAGATATCAATACACCACATGAAAAGTACTTAATTTTGCCATAAAATCTCTAATCAATTGTCATAAAAGACATCAATACACCACATGAAAAGTACTTAATTTTGCCATAAAATCTCTAATCAATTGTCATAAAAGACATCAATACACCACATGAAAAGTACTTAATTTTGCCATAAAATCTCTAATCAATTGTCATAAAAGTGTTGACAAAGATGTAAAATAATACATAAAACTGTTAGAAAGAATATAATGAAGTGGCAAAGATGTAAAACTTATCTAAATTGCTAACAAACTTTTTATTAATTATATAAACTAATAGGGAATGTTAACTGCCACTTTAAATGATTTCTTTATAGCTCTTTATGGCTAATTTAAAAATTGAATTATAGTAATTAGTTACCATCCCGTTTCTTCTTAACCCCCCTTCAATTTCTTTGGTGGTTTTAGAAAGCAATCGACCAAACACAAAAGCATAATTCTAGATCATGTATATCAAATTATCAATTCCAACGAGATTTCAACCAGTGAAGTATATGGCCGATTAAATACATAGAAAAACAGGTTTCTTCGGCAAATATTAATTAGATATATGCAAATTAACTTGTTTTCAAAAAAAATTTATTAGGCTCATCATCTTAAATACAATTTCTTAGTTGAAATCAAAATGTCAAAATA
The DNA here is from genome assembly GCA_030545235.1 of Helianthus tuberosus. NCBI lineage: Eukaryota > Viridiplantae > Streptophyta > Magnoliopsida > Asterales > Asteraceae > Helianthus > Helianthus tuberosus. Next base: position 48,064,948 of record CM060449.1, on the reverse strand, counting down.
ATTCTTAATACAAACAAATAATTTATGTGCATGTTGATGATCATATTGACCCGTTACTAGCAAATGTAAATACTATATATAACATTTAAACTTTCATACATTTATAATGGATGAATAATAGATTATGACTAGTTAACCTAGGCAATATTTTCATCGATCCCATATAAGAACAACCAAAAGAAAAAATATACATAAAAAAACAATGAGGTCACGAGTCATGATGACTTAATGATGATATTGGGGGAAATCTGAAATACTACAAATCTAAAATGTAGTAAATGGCATGAAAGAGTCCGATTTTATAAAGTAGAAGTCACACATTTTTTATTTGATGCCAATGAAGAACGTAAGCAATTGCATGAAAAAAAAAATCTTCAAAGGCTGTAAACGTTGTTATTCATTTTTTTTTTGAAAACAAATCAAATATAAATTTTTTTTCAGTCATTTTCTCCTCAGTTACTTTCATGCCATCAAAATATTCACAAAACTAAATCCAAATTTTCTAGTTATAAAAACAATAAAATGAGGACAAAACATGGAGCCATGAAGTCCAAGGAGAAAGGCTGTAGGTCAATTGTTTCTACTCTTAATTTCACTTTTCATGGATACGATAACATTATTCAAGATGTCTAAAATAATAAAACAATTACAAAGTAGAAATATGAGCTTTGTGTATTGTTACCTGAATGGATGAAAGAAAAACCAAATCATGGATATGAAGATTCAAATCATGGATATGAAGATCTTGCAGCACGTCGTGCTGATAACGTGTTGCAAAACAATGGTCTATTAGCAATCCATATACAACTATACTAAACATGAGAGAACAAGACTATAGAGAATAAGTGAATAGGAATTCTTTTTCATTGATATATCAACATACAATACAAAGAACTCTATATATAGTGTTCTTACATTAATACAAAGGACATGAAGAGATGGTGGTTACATATGTGGAGAGTCACCACATTATGGTGCATTCATAACACTTATAACTTTATTAATAATATATAACTTAGATCAGTAAAATTACAAACCGTTTATCAATAGCCATCTTGGTGTAATACACACCTTTATTCAAGTTATAACATTATAGTCTATATGAAATCATTAAGTATTCTAACTTGGGAACAATATGTAATATTAAGAAATTCGCAAAATATTTGCTCTACTTCGAAGTGAGAAAGTGGGCACCCGCCAACAGTACTGCTCACTATTGTTAGCCAATATTTCTTCAATGCTAAATGAAAAAGGACAAGTTTTCTTGCATTTTCTTTTTCTTGCTGGGTACATGTAGAAAGCTTTCCCACAAGTGGAAGAATGGGGCTCTTTAGTTTTCTCTCAGAAACTAGAAAAGGATGTCTCGCTGTCCTTGCAAAGGATAGGTTATTATTTGAGGTATAATGATATGTTTGTATAACTTACTCGTATATTTTTAAGTTTTGTTTTCTTCAGCGGTTTACGTTGTCCATCAATATCATGATTATTTTCCTTTCGAGTGTTTCCTCTATATCAATACCCATGGATGACATCTTATTTATTATAATTGTTCTTTATTTTCGCAGTCTATTTATCAGAAACGGCAATGTGTTTCCTTTCCTATCAACCTTATTGGTAAGAAATGTCATTTTCTGTGCATAACACATAGTATTGGCAGAGCTTTCTCAGGAGGGAGTCATTTAAAATGGTATTTTAATGGAGTTCTTGTTTCTTCATAAAAGTGCAGGTTATGTATTATGTTGGTTTTTAGAGAAAAAATGTTTATTTTTTTTTGGACAAATTGCACAAAATAGCAAACCAACTATACGCTCTTTAGTTTTTGTTTTAAACTGCCAATGTTGAAGAACAAGTACTCAATGACAGATCATGGAGAACAAGTACTCGTTGACACCATCAAAGTTTACATGAAAGCGTATATACGTGTTTGGCTGTATAAATAGAAAGAAGTACGCGGGTGACCACATTCTTGAGAGCCGAAGTTATATTTGTTCTTTAGGTGGTGTATTCTTTTTGTTTTTTTAATCTTTTGATGACCCTCAAATTTTGTTCCCAATTGTAGACCATTTATTTTGTTGAATGACTTGACATTGGTCGCCGCCGACGCCTTAAAACATCCGAACTGGCCGGATAGAATACCATGCTATGAGATCACATGGCCTCCAATTGATTTTGGCAAGTCATTTAGATGGATGATTGCATTTTTTTACATTGTAATATCAGTTTCCACTACTGTTGTTGATAATAAACGGGTTGTATTTGTATCTTAACCGTATCGCTTGAAAATTGTCACCCCCGCAGCAACGCGCGGGTTCTCCACTAGTTACTAATAAAGTTTTAAATAAGATGTACAAGTACTTATAACTTTATTAATAATATATAACTTAGATCAGTAAAATTACAAACCGTTTATCAATAGCCATATTGGTGTAATACACACCTTTATTCAAGTTATAACAGTATAGTCTATATGAAATCATTAAGTATTCTAACATGGGAACAATATGAACAAATTTAGACAAATCATGTGAAAAGAAATTAAGAAAAGAGTAAAATGCATGGATAGTCCCTGTGGTTTAGTGAAATTTCACCTTTAGTCCCCAACTTTTAAGAATTACACTCTTAGTCCCTGTGGTTTGACAAGTTGTTACTCGAATAGTCCCTAAAGCGGATGAAGTTTACTCGGATAGTCCCTGTGGTTTGATAAGTTGTTACTCGGATAGTCGCTTTGGGGACTATCCGAGTAACAACTTGTCAAACCACAGGGACTAAGAGTGTAATTTTGAAAAGTTGGGGACTAAAGGTGAAATTTCACCAAACCACAGGGACTATCCGTGCATTTTACTCTTAAGAAAAACATAATATTTAAGTTATGAAGTTTTAAAAGACAAATCATGTGAAAAGAAATTAAGAAAAACATAATATTTAATTTATGAAGTTTTAAAAACAAAGGCCGACATCTAAGACATAAATCGGATTAATGGGTCCAGTCAAACAGACAAGTAATACCCACTAAGAAAGAAAATGATGACTTGCGGAAAATAAAAGTATTTTTAGCCAATTTGCAAAGGTTTATCCATCTTGCTTGTGCCACTCTCAACATGGGACATTTCATCCAACCAACTTTTGCCTAATATTTAACATCAAGCTTAGGTGAATGCCTTCACTTCCTATTTACATCCATTGATTAATACCCAGAATTTAAAGTTTAAAATATAATATCTTACGAATGGAATGCGGGTTTTATAACCGTAAAGTCTTCTCGAAGAAAGGCGTAGTGACAGTCGCATACCAAAATCGAAGTGAAACTCATATATACTTATGACTTGTCAATCAACACGACACATTAAGTATATTACATGACGTATGCACGTTAAGTATATAATATAACACATATTTAGTAATTAGGGTGGGACTGGGAACAACCATGCTATCCAAATTCCTTTGAGACTATAAAGTCACATAACTATACTATATTCACAATACAACATAACCCCAAGAGTAGTTTTCACTAAAAAAAAAGTAGGGTTATTGGATTTTATTACGCACAACTATTGGCTATTAGTCGCTGTCACCCTCAACTATCACTTTGACGCCAGTCATCCCCCAACTTACACTTAGTGCGTTCTGTCACCACGTCGTTAACTAATCACTAACTTTTGATCTTGTTACTATACTTTTGAGGTGTCCTAAGATCCCAAAAACCATTTTAAGATCCCTATGACACCCCCAAAAGTATAGTACCAATACCAAAAGTTAGTGATCAGTTAGTGACGTGGTGACAAAACGCACTAAGTGTTAAGTTGGGGGTGATGGACTTCAAAGTGTTAGTTGAGTGATGGACGTAAAAAAAGCGTACGCCTGAGACAGAAGGTTGCACTATTAAGAATACAATAACAATTATAACAAGCAAAGAAAACTAAATACATATATGAACTAATGATTAACAACTAATAATGTAATAATAACTTTTGATATTATCCAACACAAGCTTAACCAACACGGCTTTGATTTTTCTTCCATTAGTTGCCTGCCTCCAACCAAAGAAAAATCCAACCCATCACTTTTGTTCAAACTATAACTCTTTTAGTTAGCATCAAATGTTTGACTAAACAAACCAAACCTCGATTACATTTTTCATACTTCGTTTATATCTTTCAAGGTAGCAAATTACAATTAACTTTTTTTTAATCAATTTCAAAATCTTAGGGAGTATACTAACATCTCCAATTATTATTTAGAGAAAAATGCCCGGATAGTCCCTGTGGTTTCACATTTTTTCACCTATAGTCCCTATCTTTCTAAAACTACTTGAATAGTCCCTGTGGTTTTCCGTTTTGTTCTCGGATAGTCCCTGGGTCTAACTTCAGTTACTTTTCTCTGTTAAAATGATGTGAAATGACAAAAATACCCTTTCCTTTAAAAGGTCAAACCACAGGGACTATCCGAGCATCTTCTTCATTTTTGTTTATAAAACCCCACGACCACACTTCATCTTCAACCTCCACCCACCATCACCCTCCACCATCGCCGGCTGCCGGTCATCCAGTGCCTCCAGCCGCTGCACGATCTGTTTTCAAGGACCCCTTCACAATTCAAACCACAAAGAAACCACTCCACAAGTTCACTCTCTCTCTCTCTCTCGGTTATACCTGCAGACACAAAGAAGGGTGTCTTCTTCAAACACACAGTCAACCACACCAACTGCACCCCATCCCCTTGTCTTCTCCGGTCCCAAAGCAGAGACGAAATCAGAAATAAAGAGAGGGAACCGGAGAGAGGAGAGAACCGAAGAGAGAAATAAAGAGAGGTTTCTCCCAACACCTCTTACCTGCATATTTCAAACACAACAATTTCTCCAGCTTCATCCGCCAACAAAATCCAGTTACACAATCCAACAAATATCACAAAATTCACCTAAAATCTAACATTAACATGATCACAAAATCAAAAACAGACGAAAATGAAGATCAAATCATCAAAAGTTCATTCAAACGCCTGAAGAAATCCACATATGTTACTGTTCCTCACCTTCCTTCTCATCTGCCCTAATCACCAAAGCACCGGAGACTCACCGGAGACTCAAACACCTGAAGAAATCGTGATCTGTCGATCGGAACAGATCTGTCAATCGTCGGAACAGATCTGTCAATCGTCAACCGTCGCCGCCGGAATAGATCTGTCAATCGTCAACCGTCGTCGGAACAGATCCTCAACCATCTGTTATCGGAACAGATCCGACCTGTCAATCGTCAACCGTCGCCGCCGAAACCATTTGTCAAACGTCATTAGTCGTCGCCGCCGGAGCCATCTGTCAATCCTCGTTGCCGGAACCATCTATCGTCGGAACAGATTGGAAGCACCGGATTTCTCTCTTAACTGTCTCTCTCTAGGAAGAAGAAAAGGAAAGAAGAAAATAAAGAAGAAGTGAGAAAGAAAGAACAGAGATTTGAGGGGTGAAGAAAGGGAGTGATAAAGATAGGGACTATAGGTGAAAAACAAACTGAAAGGGTATTTTTGTCATTTCACACCCTCTTAACTCCCACTTAACAGATAAAAGTAACTGAAGTTAGACCCAGAGACTATCCGAGAACAAAACGGAAAACCACAGGGACTATTCAAGTAGTTTTAGAAAGATAGGGACTATAGGTGAAAAAATGTGAAACCACAGGGACTATCCGGGCATTTTTCTCTATTATTTATTTTTTGTAGTCTTATTATTATAAAATTCTGCACTTCATTTAGTGACACGGTGTTGAATCAAAATTTAATAGTTAATGAATGTAATATCAAGATGACCTGGCGAATCCATGAGTTTTTTTCACTGGGTTCATTTTAAAAGATTTTCACCAATTCTCACTATTTTTTTTTAAATCATACAATGTTTTCACTATTTTTTTTTTTCATTTTTTTTCCGAACCTAGGGGTACCCATGTACCCCATAACACCCCTGGATCCGCCCTGCCTTATAACCAAGAGGGTATCGGTTATAGTCGATTATGAACAAACATGTATCAAAGTGTGTGATTGTGTGCCTCTTTACCTTTAAAAAAAAGGGCCAAACTATCTACACACCAAGTGTGTAGATAGTCACCCAAAAAGGTGGTTTTTGTCTTTATATGCACACCTTGCAGTGTCGAACTGTGCCCAAAACACGGCGTTTTGGTCCGGTTAACCAGACAAAGACTGACGGGTCTGTTGACCGGACCAAAACGCCGAGCTTTGGCAGCTTTTTGGTCCTGTCAACCAGACCGGGTGTCAGTCTTTTGTCTGGTTGATAGGACCAAAATGCGGCTAAAGCTCGGCATTTTGGTCCGGTCAACAGACCCGTCAGACACCCGTCAGTCTTTTTCTGATTAACCAGACCAAAACGACGCGTTTTGGCCACAGTTCGACACTACAGAGTTTGCATATAAAGACAAAAAACACCTTTTTAGATGTGTATATAGTGAAAAGGGTGTGCCAATAGATACACCAAAAAAAAAAAAAAAGAATCCATCTTTCACCAAACACAAACAATTGCATACTATAACTCGTATTTACAAATAAACCCCAAGAAATTGTTACATCATACCCATGTCTAAACAAACAAATCTATAGAAAAAAAATAATAATAAATAACACAACAAATCAATTCCCATATCACAAAACCATACAAAAATCAAATGCTTTTCAAGTGTTGTATATCTATAATATATCTATACATTTACAAACTCATCTATCTAGCCTCTACAATATCAGATGATGAAATTGACATGGAAGAAGAAATCCCATTTCTCATTTCCCCAAATGTTGGATGTGAATAGAATGATGATCCTGAACTTAGCATTTGAGCATATTTTGACCATAAATTTTTAGATTTCATTCTTTCTAACAAGTAAACTTTCATATCATCTTCATCACCTTCATCTTCATCCACTTCATTCTTGTTCTTGCCTTCTAAAGCCTTTACAACTTGTCTCATTGATGGCCTCATTTTTGCGTCCGGATGCGCGCACAATAGTCCCAAGTGTAGCACCCATTCGACCTCCTCATGGTCGAGCGCATCCATAGCCATTAGCCTCTCGTCTATAGCGTCAAAAAGTTTGTCCTTTTGCATTAGTTCGGTTACCCAATTGACCAAAGGGATGTCTCCTTCCTTTATTGGTCGTTTTCCGCATATAACTTCAAGAATTAGAATCCCAAAACTGAAAATATCCGTTTGTGTTGAGGCTCGGCCTGTCTTGATCACCTCAGGTGCTAGGTACCCTGCGGTTCCTACCACCCGAGTTGTCATAGCCACTTGACCATGTTGGTGCATACGGGCTAACCCGAAATCACCCAACTTTGCATTCATTTGTTTGTCAAGTAACACATTACTTGACTTGATGTCTCTATGTAACACCTTCGCTTCCCACCCTTCGTGTAGATATAAAATCCCGTTCGCTACATCTTTCAAGATCTTCATTCTATCTTCGAAATTCAAGATTTTGTTATCATCTTTACCACCAAACAACATCTTGTCCAAACTCCCATTTTCCATATAATCATAAACCAAGATCAAACTACCCTTTTCTTTCTTACACCATCCTCTCAATCCAACCAAATTTCTATGTTTCAACCTTCCAAGACTCGAAACCTCGGCCAAGAACTCGCGAACGCCATCATTATTATCATGATTAATCCGCTTCACCGCGATCTCCGTCCCTCCAATAACCCCTTTATAAACCTTCCCATTCCCACCGAGCCCAATTACATTCTCATCACTAAAACTCTTCGTCGCCAACTCAATCTCTTGAAACGGAATCCTATGCGGCCAATACTCCAACTCCCAATCCTCCATATCCGCTCTCGCTTTCGCCAACCTCCTCTTCCTCCTAACCCAAACAAACACACCCACACCACAACTCACCACCACAAACAAAACCCCTAAACTCAACCCAACAACAAACCCTGTCGACTTAAAAACCGACTCACCAGGCAGCACAAATGAAGGCAACCCCTCGGTAACCAAACCGTCACTAAACGAAAAATTCGAGTTACTAAAACTCCAACCCAAAATCCTATGACTCTGAGTCAAAGTCCCGGTAGAAGCAGTAAACCCCACATACATCTCATCCTCAAAAACAGCAGAAAGATCTAAGGGGACTTCCATCAAACACCTGGTGGGCTTCTTGACACCAACAGGAGCCATAGTCACATTCATCACAAACCCATCATAATCCACCCACACCTGATAGTTTCTCCCATCATTAAGCTTCAAAACCCTAAACCCATCATCATTAACACCACCATCAGCATAGTATCCAGCTTCAGAGGCATTGACAGAAGTCAACGAGTTGACATCAATCCCAACATGATTATCATTAATATCTCTAAACTCTTCGTTCCGAAAGACATCGAATTCTATACCAAACACGTGATTGGCTGAATTCCCATCAACGGTGCGGCTAAACAGGCCGAGATTCTGGGCTGAAGTGGTGTCGTTGATGCCGGTGACAGGAGTGAAGATGAAGACGAAACCGTGGCCCGGGAGAACGTTGCGAGATGGGGCCATGGAGAAGATGAAGGAGGTGGAGAAAGGGAGAAGGGATGATTGGTTTTTGGTGGGTATTTTGTTGGGGTAAAGAGCACGGCCGATTTGGCTAGGGGTGGAGGTGGTGAGGGTGAGAGTGGTGGATTGGATGGTGGCGTTGCCGTAGAGGGAGATGGAGGTGGAGTTGAATGAGTTGAAGAGGAAGTCGACGGCGGAGGAGGGTGGGGATAGGAGGAGGAGGAGGAGGGTGGTGAGGAGGAGGTGGTGGTGGTGGTTGATCATGGTGGAGATGTGGTGGTGAACATGAAGGTGGAAATGGTGGATTGGTGGACTAAAATGAAGGTGGAAAGTTCTAAGGTTGATGAGTAAAGTACTGCTGTATGTTCGAGGAAAAAGTTTAAAATCCTTTTATAGGGCAACTTGATATTTGAAAGGTCGAAACACTATTTTAAATAATTGAAAGTGACATAAGTGGAAAATTTGTCCAATCCAAAATTTACTTGTTTAAGAGAAACAAATAATTAGAGTAAATTATTCTTTGATTACTTGTGTTTTAGTGGTTTTAATCATTTGAGTCTAAAATCAAAATATTTAACGTCTCGAGTCTTTACACGCTTTTTTACAACCGTTTGAGTCTTTTTGAGTCCATTTTTTTTTTAATAAAATTGGACTCAAACCGTTATAAAATGAACAAAATTGGACTCAAAACGTTACAAAATAATTGGCTAGGGACTCAGAGCGTTAAACTTTTTGATTTGGACTCAAGTGGTTAAAACCATTAAAACACAAAGACTAAAAAGTAATTTACTCAAATAATTAAAAATTGCTAAAATTTGGGAAGATCATCAACAATAATATTAGGGTTTAGATAACGGAATTTAGGTTTGTCAGCTGAGGAAAACTGTTTATTCTTGTTTGACGTATGAATATGTTGATGTTTTTTGGTTTATTACTTATGGGTCATGTAAAAATCAGAAGGTAACCTAGTAACCCAGGTTATGTGTTTTTAAGTGTGATTCTTTTTCTAGCTCGTCTAGCTTTGTCAGATTTTAATATGAGTCTGCTAGCTTCTTGTAACATCTCGGAAATTTGTATCGAATAATATGGGAACACGTGTCCAATCAACTCTCAAAATATGCCACAATGTTGGACGAGAGGGAATAAATGTGTAATAATGTGGAAGAATGTTTGTGGAGGGACCATTTGCGTCAACATGCCAATGATTTGCCTCTAAGAGACCCTTACGGACCGCAAGGCTTAATGTCTTACGGGCCGTATGGAAGGAATATTATTGTTTTTTACAAGCGGTTACAGACTGCAAGACCTTGGGTCTTATGGTCCGTAAGGTGTTCAAATTTGTGTGCGCGCACTTGGCTTACGGATCGTAAGCCATAACCTCTTACGGACCGTAAAGGACCTTGCTGGCAGTTTACACTTGCAGACCAAGGCAGTTTGCATTCCTGCCACATCTCTCGCATTTTGACACCATTCTTCAGCTTCTTACACCTCATAAACAAGTTGGAATCATCCTAGAACTACCCTTAACACTTGGCAAGATCCTACATCACATTTGCAAGTATAAATGACACCCTTTGTTGAAAATTGTTCTTTGCTCATTTCACTCATTTCTTCTCTATCACTCTTGGAGTGTTTCCTGGCCAAAGGAAGCCTCCCAACTGAGTTCATCTTTCTCCTAGAATACTTGTAAGTGTTCCTTCTTAAGCTCTTTCTTTTTGTAGGCTAAGTTATTAGCCGAAAGTCCAGCAAATTGACTTTTGCTTTAACTTTCGGTTATGACCATTATGGTCCAGCCATTGTTCGAATCGAACATGGCTACATGATCGTAATAAGGTAGGTGGTAATCCCCTATGAGGGCACCTCCTGAAGATCACGATAAATTGATCAAATGGCGGATCAAAGTTATGTTTAATTAAAAGTCAAAACGCAGTTTTTCAGAAAACATATAAAATGAACTTATAAACGTTTAAACACATATTTTTGACACTATATATAGCAACCCTCCAAAATATTCCAACACCCCTAATATATTTTAAATTACCCCTATATGTCCTAAAATACATCCCGTATGCGAAAACGGGCCCCGAATACTTTTATTTTTAGTAAATTTAATTAAAAACAAATTTCAAGGGGCTGTCGCGGGGCGCGTAGCCCTTGGCTACCTTCTACGCGGGGCGCGACAGACCGGCTACGAGGCGACACCCGGAAGCTGCCACATGTCGACACGTGGCGAAGCTAGACCGGTGACAACTCAAGGCTAGGGCCTACGGACCCTACTACGTGGGCCGCGTAGCCCTCGGCTACGTCTTACGATGGCCGTGAGAGAAGTCGAAAGGTCGCCTATATAAGAAGGCCCTCAACCTTCAGTTTCCGTCGCTCAAATCTCGATCTTTCTCTCTATTTTCTGCATAGCAATTATAATAGCAGGCAAAATACCCCCTAATTAACGAAGTTCTTCCCCGTTGTAAGTATTATAACCCCGGTTACGTATTAGATACGATGCCCGATTGATCCAGGGTTCCGTAATGGCTGTCGTGGTTCTGCCCGACGTAGTCATTGGAATGCCGTCTAGGGGAGGGTATTGCTAATGTAAATATTGGGTTATTATACTAACACTTATACATTTGTGTAATTAATAGATAATCACCAGGAAACCCTTAAAGGAAACCATAAGAAAACAATGTGAGTAATCCTTCTTTTCGTGTAAACCTTTTTGTGAGTAATCTCCTTTTTATAAACTGTTTTTACAAAACCTTAAATATTTTACAATGTGATTAAGCAGTGATTGAGTCTTTGTAGTTCTTCAATTACTGCCGGTATATTGGAGTTTTGTATACAAAATGTGGAACACGTTACCATTGGACAACGAGATAGCCAATGTGTAATATGACCCACCAGTCAGGATTGACAGTACTGAATGAGTAATTGTGTAGAAATAAACATTGTAATAGCTCTCAATACTGTTAAAAGACAAAACTCTTCTTGATTAAACTGGGATTCACTCACCAGTATTTCCCACTGACAAATGTTTTTAAACGCGTTTCTGGTAACAAAATGTGAAAGCCAACTAGAAGTCAGCTGGACAGCACTGAAGGCTTGGAAAAAAGTGGCTATAAAAGTTACCTAAAATAAAAGAAGATGTTTTATTCAATAAAATAGGGATTTATCCCTATAAAACAGTTTGTAATGAAACTTGGGTTTTAACCCAATATATTTATAAAGTGTGGTATTTACTCTGATAAAATATTTCCTAACTACGGTCCTGATGTAATTTCCGCTGCCAAAATGATAAACACCGATACCACCAAAATTGGTCTCGCGGCCGCCCGTTGCCGGGACAGATAGGGGCGGGGGTTGCGATACTATATCAGTTGGTAAATTATATTAGAACATGTCTAAGCATGTTCAGCCCGTCATTTCCAGTTTATTGTCCGGTTCGCAAACGAAAGTCAAGCAGTTTGACTTCAGTTTTGATTCTCAATTCTGGCCCGATTTAGCTAAGTTAGCTACTGATTTGAAGTTGCATTATGATCATATTTATGTATGGAATAACCCTCTGAGATTATACCATTTGATTATAATCAGTTATCGGGTTTTATGCAAGTTCATGTAGCCCTTTTGTGCATGAATTTGTTTTTAAATCATAATGATCATACAATGTGTAATACCTACTGATGTGGTAACATAATAAAGATGTTTTGGCATAATGAACTTTGTTATTAACTCATCTGATCATGCGTGTACGGTTGACTTATGTAACTTAGTTTACGTAAATTAACCGAATTGGGTCAAAACCTTCAATTTCTTTCAAATTCCAGAATGTATTATTGTTTACCCATATCATACAAGTCATATTACTTGTGAAGGTTTAAACTACATTCTATCCGGTCACCGTTTAATCTAGCGTACCGTATCATTATCTTATTATTAGTTAACCGGTCCAAGTCTATGACTTGAATAGGACCCGTTATTGTAGGAACTAGGTTCACTTTTTATTAAAATATATTACAAAATAAATAATAAATAATAACGAGACTCTCGTTATTTGTGAGAAATTCGACTAGTACAATACCGGTTACAAAAATTTAAATAAACGAATATAAAATACAATATAATTGTACCAATCTTGATTCAAGCAAGCGTCTTTGGAAACTTCAACCGCACCTTCCAGATCAAAACTCCGCTGCAAGACAAGCAAAATTGTTGACGGTTTTGGTTGAGGCACGTGTTCAACACGCTTCCCTTAAAACAGATTCCGCGCCTCCTCTCAGACGGTTCTGTCTCCCAGGGTACATCAACCGGAACAGTATGTGTACTGCCGGAGATGGCTCTCACGCCCAAGATTCCACCTGGTATAATGGTGTTCTAATTTAGTAGAAAAAATGTGAAGTTGTTTAGTTTGAGAGTTCTCCTCTCAATGTGACTGGAACTAGTTTCTAACACTTTTGAGTTATTGAGATTCTCTAGTATCTCTCATACAATATGAACCCAACATTCATATATGTATATACTTACAGAAGATGAAACATATTAACCATTAATATTGTAATTAACAAGATCATCAATCTAGTAATAAACAATATTTATTTGTAATAAAATGTACCATTAATATTGTAATTAACAAGATCATCAATCTAGTAATAAACAATATTGATGTGCAATAAAATGGAATTGATGTGGTCAAATGAAACCGTCATATCAATTCATGACATTCTAGTAACTAGTGAAGACCGAGTTGACTAACTTAACTGAGTCGCGCGCCACACGGATGCCACTACGCATACCAGGATGCCACCCGGTCGTGCGCCATCCAAACTCGTGTGCCATTTGCAGTCTTCGCCATAGCCAATGGCGTGCGCCATGCGCCTAAGAAGCTTGCGCCTTCGCCATAGCCAATGACGTGCGCATGTGCCTAAGAAGCTTGCGCTGCATCGTCATGTGCCATGCCATGGCATCCGCCTACGCCACCCAAAGGTGCGCCATACGCGGACCCGCCATGTATCTGACCACGCGCTCATGGGCAAAAATACACAGGCGGTGTGCGAAGTTCAAAGCACACCACATTGGGCTTATAGCACACGTCACGCGCGCATGTGTGCAGGTACGATGCACCCTTTGGGTCCCCACTAGTGTTTGCCTTTCAAGGAGTGCTCCTCCTTATATACCACTTTAAGTTTTGTCATTCCACCTATGTGGGACAAGGTGACAAATCTCAATCCATTTTTCTCATCTTTGTTTGTTCCAAACATACAACTTCAAGCTTCGATATCTCATTCGTCTTAGCTCTATTTGGACATAGTTTGAACACAAACCCATAAATAATTATTTATACAACACATATATAAATATTATTGATGTCCAAAATATTTAGTGAAAACCTCATTTTCACTAAATTTCCAACAACCCCCCACATGAATGGAGATGGATGAAAACACCCAAAAATTCCCCGATAAAACCTCGACAGTCGAGTATTGCAGGATAGGTATGTTTTGCCTTTGAACTTTCCTTTGTGAAGCATACTTAGTCTACTAGGGTTTTGTAGACGTGATGTCCTTGAACAACCCCCCCATTTGTGTAAACGACAATACACATTCACACAATACTTTCCCTAGCCGGGCCATCCCCTCACTATCGTGTCCTATTATGGTCCTGGAACACTAGCCTGGTTCTGCGAGAGCTCTAGGATTGCGCACCCCACAATGCCATTCGAAGCGACCCTACTTCTCTCTCACATAGGTGATTCCTTTGAATCATTCAAAGCATTATGGCTTACTATGATTTCCACAAATCAATTAGCCATATATTATGCTTAGCCTCACAACATTGTCACTGAATATTATATGAATGGACTAGGACGTATTTAAACACCCTTTTATAGTTTTAGGGGGATATATGAACGCATACACTAGCTTATACAAAAACATATATATTAGTTATGCCCCCACAATGACTACATTTCGGTTCATGATTAAGTTGTCCTATTGAACCTAGATCTTGGGATCTCCAGTCAACTAGATTAGGTTTCCCTCATGTCCCTTTTCCATGAGCTTTAGTCTCATTCCACAACTTGATCTCTTATCAACCCACTGGTAGTTGGATCCAAAATTATTTACTGACTTCGCTACGTCAACAACAATAATTTTCAGTTTAGATCAGTTGTCCAAATGTAACAACTCTCATCAAAGGTCCTAATAATTATTTTATTTTGCCCAATAGGAAACCCTAATTGAGACCCCTAAGTGATCCTGCATAAACCCTAAAATTTTCAGAATAATCGGAATCAGGATCATGGCCCCTAAAACTCAGGGGGGGTAAAACCCTAGTTGATAATATCAACACAGTTTTACGTGTAATTCGAAATTTGACGAGCAACCAACTCAACAAGCCTACTGGGACACGGGGCTACCCTATGGTAGGGGAGCACCCCTCGCGCCACGCGAGGGGGCTGTTTTTCAGGTATAAATAGAGGGGGTTGGCAATCGAATTCTGGCACTTGTTCGACGTAAAAACTCAAATTATACGCTGAGATATTATCCAATTACTACAAAACACACACAAATCACGAAACGCTGCCGCGATAACAGGGTAATAACTCGATCGCTGCTACGATTCAATGTCCGATCGATTGAAACTATCCGATGAATGTTTAAGTGCTGCTCAAATTGGGTTTATACTTTGTCATTCGTCGTAAATCCGATGGATGTTTAAGTATTGCACTTTGTCATTCGTTGTGAAGGGTTTAATCTCACGAGTTATCGTAAATGCTATATTAGTTACTGACCTAGTTCGTGTGCATATTATTTGAATTAGGTTAACAGGCTTATCAATAGGCTAAACTCTGCCCGAATAAATCTGCAATGTGAGTCATTCTCTTTTTATCAAAAGTATTTTACAATACTCCATTTTCAAATGTTATAATTACAGGGATTAAGTCGTGGTTATCTTAATCACTGGCTAGTGGGGTATTGTGCACATTACTAATTTCTCACGGGTTAGGCTAATATATCCTAACAGTGATCGTCACTACTTGGGGTGGGACCCAATAGTGGTATGACCATCGTCACACGGGTGACATGGCGCCAGATAAAAATAAGATAAAAGCCATTGTAATCGCTCTTATGCTGTAATTTATAACTACGTGTCATTTTGTCAAAATGAATGATTCACCAGTATTTCCCCGCTGACAAAAATATTTTTAAAACATGTTTCAGGCGACCTGCTGTAAATCAAGAAAAACGTGCTACGGGGCACTAACAAGCTTGAAGAGGTGGCTCAGTTAAAATGAATGAACATGTTTTAATAAATCAGGGAATTTCCTAGTAAAATTCCTCTATTGTAAATTACGGGGTTTATCCCGATTTATGAAATAAAATAATCGGGCATTTCAAGCTTTTAAAAGATCCTGTAAAAATCTTCTGCTGTCGCATCAATCAAATACCACGGGTTCCTGTCCCGCGGCTCCTGACCGGGTCAAACCGGGGCTGGGGCCGTGACAGGAAAAGGTGGTATCAGAGCCACTGATTTAAGCCAACTAAGTATCTAAGAAAATACTTAATTTTACTAATTGCCATTTTGCAATTACGTGTTTTATTATTTGAATATTTGTTTACAGCATGGGTAAACAAAGACTTTCGGACATCTATCGTAAAATAGATAGTGCACCAAAATATCAGGGATCATCATCCTCAAAACACTCAGTGAATACTGAGGAAGGAATATTTGTCCGTAAGACACAGTATGAGAAACCACTTTCTCCTAATAAAAGAAGTTTGATTATTAGGAAAAGTCAAGAGAAACTAAAGAAATCAAAAGAAGGAAGGAGTAACCAGGAAATCCAGAAACTAGGCAGTAACCCACCATGGGAAGATAAATTAGATGAAAAATGGGCAGATCTCTATACGTTAGCTACGGTAGCAGTAAATGCTAATATTTAAATACCCTGACCCAGTATTAGCACCCATATCATCTACAAGCCAGAAACACTAAAGAAAATCTTACCTAGTAAATAAATAAATTTACAATGAACCCTAGTATGTTTTAATTTTCAGTTATCCTTTGTATTTAAATTAGTCACACGGTATGCAATAATACTTGAAGGTTATCTGTGAAATTTTGTTATAAAATTTTTAACTTAGCCTTTTGTGTGCATTTTTGCATATATGCTAAACAGCATGAATGAGTTATCTGAAGCCCTTTAGAATCTCAACCTTTATCCAGTGAAAGTGGAAGTTTCCAATGACTTTACTGGTTACATAGCCGATGTAGAAGAACCTATGAAATTTTGTGCTCCACCTCCGGAGAAACCAAAGCCTAAGAAAAGGATAAGATTCGTAGGCTGGAGGCGTGTACGCAGGAAGAAACTAGTAACTAGAAAGGTTCCCAAAATAGAGAATCCCATAGATAAAAGGAAAGGAATTGAGATCGGGGAAGGATCTAGGCAAGTAAGAATGGAAATTGGGGAAAGTTCTAAACAAATCGAGGAATTGCCATTACAGGAAGAATTAGATCGCATATTGGCAAGCTGTGATATCATCAGACCTGTCAACACCAACCTTTACCCTTATCCTGCTGAAACTCAACTCCCATTAAACTTAGAACCAGCTATCCCAGAACCTTTGATCCACACCCAACCTCTAGGAATGGATGAGTGGTGGACTAACGACTGGCAGTTTCAAAACCTTCTTAATAATCCTTATACCTTTTTCCCTCAGTTCGACCCAGAACCTATACCAAACCCACCAATGAGCAATGAAAATTTAGCTGAACTCCGCCATTTTGGCGAGGAGCTGATAGATGCAGGGAATAGGATTCGGGAAGTGGGAGAGCAAATCTCCTGGAAGTACGACGAGAGGGAACGTCGCTACTAAAGTGCCCAAGGATAGAATGGTGGTGAAGCTATGATTATATAATAGTAATAGTAATAATAAAATAAGTCTGTAAATTAACCTACAAATAAAACTTTGTAAGATAACGGTGTGTACTAATGCATATTATAAAATATAAAAATAGGAATCGAGAAATCAATAATTTTGACTATATAGATGTATTGTGAAATTGTGTGATTATTTGTATATTGTCATTAATTATTTTATGCTAATAATTTATATATATTAATTAGCAGATGGAAAACGCTAATAATGAACCAGTTAACGAGATTAACCAATCTGAGCAACACCAGGAGGATCAATTTATGACTAGGCAAGATATAGAAAATATCGTTGCTCAAGGAATAGCCAATGCTATTCTAGCAATCCTTGCTGCTGCCCAAAAACCTGTTGAACCTCAACAAATCATTCCTAGTAAACGTACTCAAGAAGATAACTTCAGTAATAGTGTAAACAGAGGCGGCAATCATACTAACCACGATAATGATCCACAACAGGCCCCACTTCCTAAGAAAATGAAAGCTGCAACGCCTGGTTGCACTTACAAAGAAATTCTTGCTTGTAAACCAGCTGAGTTCGTAGGCAATGAAGGGGCGACGGCAGTACTACGTTGGTTGGAGAAAACCGAAGCAGTACTTATGATAAGTAAATGTGCTGAGGAAGATAAGGTCATGTACGCGTCGCATCTTTTCAAAGAAGGGGCGCTAGAATGGTGGAATACTGTACTTCAAGCCAAAGGAAGAAATATGGCCTACACCATGAGTTGGGAAGAATTTAAGCAACTAATAGAAAGAAAATTATGTCCCGAATATGAAAAGGAACTAATGGCAAATAAATTCCTGAACCATCAGATGATTGGTGTAGATTGTCGAGGGTATACTTCGACATTCTTCGAGTATGCGAGAGTAGTACCAACCCTGGCTTCGCCAGAACCGGTGCTTATTTCCCGTTATATTTGGGGATTGTGATGTGTGCAAAATGCAACATATAAATTACATCAATTGTGGCATAAAACTAACCCTTTTTTTAGATCTAATGTTAGAAAAAAGTGTGCTTTTGTCTTCCTTTTGTATTTTCAGGATTAAATGAGCTCAAATTAACAAAAGAAGCAAAAAGACAACAAAATCTAACATAAATACAAGAAAAGGAACAAACGTGACATGCCCGACCCCACGACAGCATCTTCCCAAGCAAAACAAGAAGACAGAAGACTGAACACGCCCCGTGCTCAGCCAGCACGGGGGCGTGCCCAAGTGTCAGCAGAAAAGACAAAGTGGTAGAAGCTTCTATAGCCCACCACGGGGCCATGCTCAGCGGGCACAGGGCCGTGGTCAACTATAAGATTCGCAGAATCTAGGCAAATCTTCATAGTACAGATATCCTTCTGTACACGGGGTCGTGCTCAGCGGACACGGGGGCGTGGTCAACTAATAAAGTGTAACAACTCTCATTAAAAAGTCCTAATTATTACTTTAATTGTCCATTAGGAAACCCTAATTGAGAAACCCAAGTGATTATGAACAAACCCTAAAATTTTCAGAATAATCAAAATCAGGATCAGGGCCCCAAAAACTCAGGGGGGTAAACCCTATTCGATAATATCTTGACAGTTTGTTGTCAAAAATGAGATAGCACGTAAAACCAACTCAGCAAGGCTACTATTACACGAGGCTACCCTATGGTAGGGGGGCGCCTCTCGCGCCACGCGACACCCCCTCGCGCCACGCGAGGGGGACTGTTTTTCAGCTATATATAGTAGAGATTGGGACTTGATTCTGGGCGTTGATGCGACGTTTAAATTCCAATTACACTTCGAGTTATTGTAGAAATAGTCCAAAACACACACGAATCCCGAATCGCTGCCGCAAAACAGGGTAATAACTCGATCGCTATTACGATTCATTGTCTGATCGATCAATATATCCAATGGATGTTTAAGTGCTGCCCACATTAGGGTTATCCTTTGTCATTCGTTGTGATTCCGACAGGATGTTTGAGTACCACCCGAACTCGGGGAATACTCTGTCATTCGTTGTGAATCCGATGGATGTTTAAGTGATTGCACTTTGTCATTCGTTGTGAGGGTTTGATCTCGTGAGTTATCGTAAATGCTGTATTGATTACTAACCCAGTTTTGTGTGCATTGTTATTTAAATTAGGTTAACAAGGCTAATCTCTATACTAGACTCTATCCGTGTTAAATCTGCAATGTGAGTCATTCTCTTTTTATCAAATTACTTTTGAAATCATGTTTATTTTCAAGGTTATAATTACAGGGATTAAGTCTTTGTAATCACCAAATTACAGCCAGTATGTGGGGTATTGTATACATTACTTTTTTCCCGCCACCATTGGACAACGAGTTAGCCAATGGGTGGTCTGACCACAGTCACAGAAATAAGTCGAGTGACAAATACTGTGGGTAGTTGGTTGATATTAGAAACAATGTAATCACCCTTAATACTGTAAATTATAACAAACAGGTCTGTTTTATTAATTAGAATGATTCACTCAGTATTTCCCGCTGACAAAACCTTTTTCAAACATGTTTCAGGTGATCTGTTGTGATTCAGGAAAGGTGCTGTGGAGCACTACAAGCTTAAGGAAGTGGCTCATTATAAAATAAAGAAATATGTTTTGTAAAATAAAGATTTCTCCGTGAAATCATAATATTGTAAATTAACGGGGTTTTATCCCGAATTGTGAAATAAAATAATCAGGAAAATTTTAGTTTTAAAAAGATCCTGATGATAAACTTCCGCTGTTAAACTCAATTAAATAAATACCACGGGATTTCTGTCCCGCGGCTCTTGAAACGGGTAAAACCGGGTCAGGGGCCGTGACAGAAAAATGTGGTATCAGAGCCACTGAGTTAAGCTAATTAAGTATTTAGAAATACTTAATTTTTCCTGATTACTATTATGTGATTATGTGTTTTATTAACTAACTATTTGTTAGTTACAGTATGGGTAAGCAAAAGCTTTCAAACATCTATCTTAAATTAGATAGGTCATCAAATGAAAAAGGAAGTTCATCCCAAACTCCTGAAGAAGGAATATTCGTTCGAAAAGCCCAATACGAGGAACCACTTTCTCCTGATAAAAGAAGCTTAATTATTAGAAAAAGTCAGGAGAAATTAAGGAAGTCCCGAGAAAAGAAAGTTAAAAAGGAAACTCAGGAATTAATAAGTAAATCACCCTGGGAAGACAAGTTAGACGAAAAATGGGCAAATCTTTATATGTTAGCTACAGTAGCAGTAAATGCAGATCTCTAAATAAATTGACTAGCAAACCCTATCACCTACAAGCTAGAAAATCCATCCAGTAAATAAATAAATTTACAGTAAAAAAATAAGTGTGTTTTAAATTTCAGTTGTTTTGTAATAATATAGTAGGCAATAATATGTGAAGGTTATTTTGAAAGTTATTATAAAATTTTTAATTTATTTTAAACAGCATGAATGAGTTAGCCGGAGCCCTAGAGAATCTCCACCTCTACCCCGTAAACATAGAAGTTTCCAAAGAATTTACTGGGTACTTTCCTGATGTAGAACAACCAATAGAATTCAACGCTCCACCTCTGAAAAAGCCAAAACCAACGAAAAGAAGGAGATACGTGTGGGGGAGTCATTTACGTAAGAAAAAGCCAGCTAAGAGACTTCCTAAAATAAATAATCCCTTAGAAAAAGGAAAAGAAATTGAAACCGGGGAAAGTTCGAAACCGCAGGAATTGGAGATAGAAGTGGGGGAAGATGCTAGAGAAATGGGAATACAATTTGAAGAATATTCTAGGGAAATAGAAATGGAGGTTAGAAAAGGTACTAGACAAACTCAGATGGAAATTGGAGAAAGTTCTAAATGAAACCAGGACATAACATTTCAGGAGGAAATAGATTTTATATTGGCAAGTTGTGATACTATTCAGCCTGTCAATACAAATGTTTTTACTCGTCCTATTGAAACCCAAATCCCTATAAATCTTGAACCAGCAATTTCAGAACCAATAATCCATACCCAACCTCTGGGAATGGACGAATGGTGGACAAATGACTGGCAATTCCAAAACATTGTCAACAGTCCTTATTCCTTTCTCCCACAATTCGATCCAGAACCCCTACCAAATCCACCGATGAGTAACGAGAATATGGCTGAACTTCGCCATTTTGGTGAAGAGTTGATGGTGCTGGGAATAGGATCCGAGAGATAGGAGGACAAATTGCCTGGAAATATGATGAAAGGGAGCTTCGTTTTTAGGAAAACAAATGACGAGAGAGGAGTGGGTCATGAGTCTGTATTTGTATAATAACAGTAATACTAGTCAGTATGTGTGAAATAACCAATAAAACGGTTGTATATAGAAGCATGATAGAATCTATAAACAAATGGAAATTTTAGAAAATTTACAATTAATTGTAACATTGGATTATTTCTTTTATACTAATTTATCTATAAATTAATTATCAGATGACCAACATTGATAATGAACCAGTAAATGAAGTAAATCAATCTGAGCCAATTCAGGAAGAACAATTGTTAAATAGGCAAGATATAGAGGATATCGTTGCACAAGGAATAGCCAATGCTATTCCAGCAATTGTTGCTGCTGTTCAAAAACCTGTTAAACTTCAATCAATCATTCCTAGTAAACGTACCCAAGGCGACAATTTTAGTAACAGTATAAACGGAGGCGGAAATCATGTTAATAACAATAATGATCTGCAAGCCCCAATTTTCAAGAAAATGAAAGCTGCAACACCTGGTTGCACTTACAAAGAATTCCTTGCTTGTAAACCAACTGAGTTTGCAGGTAATGAAGGGGCTATTGTAGCATTACGTTGGTTAGAGAAAACTGAGGCAGTAATTGCTATAAGTAAATGTGTTGAGGAAGATCAAGTTATGTATGCTTCCAATCTTTTTAAAGAAGGGGCATTAGAATGGTGGAACATAGTATTACAAGCTAAAAGAAGGATTGTGGCCTATGCCATGAACTAGGAAGAATTTAAGAGTCTTGTAGAAAGAAAATTTTGTCCCGAGTATGAAAAAGATCAAATGGCAAATAAATTCCTAAACCATCGGATGGTTAATGTGGACTGTCGAGGATATACGTCGACATTCTTCGAATATGCTAGGGTGGTACCAACACTGGCTTCGCCACAACCGGTACTCATTTCCCGCTACATTTGGGGATTAATTAGCGAAATCCGCAACATTGTTAAGGCTGCAAGACCTCACACTATTGACGATGCAGTGGAACTAGCCAACACCCTAACTGATGAACTGGTACGCACAAGAGATGAAAACAGGAAGAAGGAACTGGCTCAGAAAATTACCCAAGGATTTCGGATGGGTAATAATAGCAACTTCAAGAAAAGAGGAAGAGGGCAATCTTCAACTTTACCATTTTGCAGAGATTGCAAAAAGAAACATTATGGAAGATGTAACGTAATTTGCAACTTTTGCAAAGCCATAGGACATCGTGAAGAAGACTGTAGGAAGAAAACCAGAATCTGCTACAACTGTGGAGAAACAGGACATTTTAAGCCAGAATGTCCTAAATTGGTCAAACCTGCAGACAACAAAACTAAGGCGACCGACGGAGCTACTAAGAAGAATGTCAGAGCATTCCAGCTAACTACTCAAGAAGCAGAACTCATTCCTGATGTGATAGCTGGTACGTTCCTAGTTCACAACGTGTACGCAAAAGTATTATTCGACTCTGGTGCAAACCAAAGTTTTATTAATACTTTATTCTGTCAAGCTCTTAAGTTACCTTTAACCAACATTAGGCAGATTTTTACAATCGAAACCGCGGATGGGAATTCAGTTAAAATAAATCAGATTTTGCAAAAAGTAGAAATAGAACTTTCAGGTCATAAATTTTCTGCAAATTTGTTACCTATGAAATTAGCTGAATTCGATATTGTGTTAGGAATGGATTGGTTAATAGCCAACCATGCTCGAATCCTTTGTGATAAGAATTCTATAGAAATTCAGGCACCTACTGGAGAAGTAATCACGATTACAGGAGATAAACCACGTAAGCCCATGAAGTTCATATCAGTAATGAAAGTTGCTAGTTATGAACGAAAGCAAGGAATAGTGTATATGATTTCGATAATCGTTAGCACTAAGGGTAAGGAACTTAAAGATATTCCTGTAGTCTCAGAATACTCAGATGTATTTCCGGAAGAACTTCCGGGATTACCACCTGATAGGGAGGTAGAATTTAGGATTCATCTAATTCCAGGAACTACACCGATAGCTAAGGCACCTTATCGGTTAGCTCCTACTGAAATGTTAGAATTGAAAAAGCAATTAGATGAATTATTAAGTAAAAGATTCATACAACCTAGCTCATCCCCTTGGGGAGCTCCAGTGTTGTTTGTAAAGAAGAAGGATGGTTCGATGAGAATGTGTATTGATTATAGAGAATTGAATAAGGTTACAATTAAGAATCGATACCCATTACCTAGGATTGATGATCTGTTTGATCAACTCCAGGGAGCCAGATATTTTTCTAAGATTGATTTACGTTCTGGATATCATCAATTGAAGGTACAAGAAGAAGACATACCTAAAATTGCTTTCAAAACTAGGTATGGTCATTACGAGTTTACAGTCATGCCCTTCGGGTTAACGAATGCACCTGCAGCATTCATGGACATGATGAATAGAATCTGTAAACCGTATTTGGATAAATTTGTAATTGTTTTTATAGACGATATACTTATTTATTCCAAAAGTCAGACAGAACATTGTGAGCACTTGCATGCACTCTTAACTTTGTTAAGAAAAGAAAAGTTGTATGCCAAATTCTCGAAGTGTGAATTTTGGCTAAAGGAAGTGCAATTCTTAGGACACATGGTGAATCACGAAGGGATTCATGTAGATCCTGCAAAGATAGAGGCAATTACCAATTGGAAGGTTCCCAAACTGCAATGGAAATTAGAAGTTTTATAGGTCTAGCTGGATATTATAGACGGTTTATTAAGGATTTTTCCAAGATAGCTGTACCATTAACTAAGCTAACCTGTAAAGCCATTAAGTTTGAATGGGGACCTAAACAAGAAGAAGCCTTTAGAATATTGAAGCAGAAATTAACAAATGCTCCAATCCTAGCTTTACCGGAAGGGACTGAAGATTTTGAAGTTTACTGTGATGCTTCAAAACTAGGATTAGGATGTGTGTTAATGCAACACAAGAAAGTAATTGCGTATGCTTCAAGGCAATTGAAAAAGCACGAAGAAAATTATACAACTCATGACTTAGAATTAGGAGCTGTAATTTTTGCCCTTAAAATTTGGAGACATTATCTTTACGAAAGTAAAATTACTGTCTATACAGACCACAAAAGTTTAAAATATATTTTTGGGCAAAAAGAGTTAAACATGAGACAAAGAAGATGGATGGAAATCCTAAGTGATTACGACTGTGATATTCAGTATCACGAAGGAAAGGCAAATGTAGTTGCAGATGCCTTAAGCCGTAAGTATCATGAAAAACTACGACGAGTTCGTGCTCTTAGGTTAAATCTGCAATTAGATCTAATGGAACAACTGAAAAATGTTCAAGAAACAGCAATAGAGGATGTTGCTGAAGGAATGAAAGGACGAATAAAAGAATTAGCACAGGGAAATGATGGAATTTGGAGATTCCATAAGAAAAGGATTTGGGTACCTAAACAGGGAGAATTAAGAAATAAGATCCTAGAGGAAGCTCATAAATCTAGGTATACTATACACCCTGGAAATAATAAGATGTACCAAGATTTAAGAAACAATTTCTGGTGGATAGGCATGAAAAAGGATATAGCTAGATATGTTTCTAAGTGTCTTACTTGTTCACAAGTTAAGGCAGAACACCAGAAACCTTCAGGTCTATTACAACAATTAGAAATGCCTGTATGGAAATGGGAACTTATAACAATGGATTTTGTTACTAAGTTACCCAAAACCAGAAAAGGTAATGACGAGATTTGGGTAATTGTGGATCGGTTAACCAAATCTGCTCACTTTTTACCTATGAAAGAAACCTTTAGCATGGAAAGATTGGCAAAGTTGTATGTAGATGAAGTCGTATCTCTACATGGAGTCTCACTCTCCATTGTATCAGATAGAGATAGTCGTTTCACTTCTCATTTCTGGAAAAGTTTCCAAGAAGCAATGGGAACTCGACTAAACTTAAGCACTGCATATCATCCTCAAACGGACGGGCAAAGTGAAAGAACAATCCAAACTCTAGAAGACATGCTCAGAGCATGTGTAATAGATTTTGGCGGAAATTGGGACGACCATTTACCATTAATTGAATTCTCCTATAATAATAGTTATCATTCAAGTATTGAAACTGCCCCATTTGAGGCACTATATGGAAGAAACTGCAGAACTCCAGTTTGTTGGGCAGAAATAGGAGAGAGTCAATTATCAGGTCCAGAGATTGTGCAAGAAACTACTGATAAGATCACACAAATCAAGGAAAGGCTGAAGACTGCTCGAGATCGCCAGAAGAGTTATGCAGACAATAGATGCAAGCCATTAGAATTCCAAGTTGGAGACAGAGTACTGTTGAAAGTTTCTCCTTGGAAAGGAGTAGTCCGATTCGGTAAGAAAGGAAAGCTAAGTCCAAGATACGTAGGACCATTTCCTGTGATCCAACGTATAGGACCAGTTGCTTATCGTTTACAATTACCAGAAGATTTAGCTGGAGTACATGATGTGTTTCATGTATCCAATCTCAAGAAATGTCTATCAGACGAATCTTTGGTAGTACCTCTTCAAGACATAGAGGTAAATGAAAAGTTAAAATTTGTAGAAAAACCTCTTCAGATAGAAGATCGAAAGGTGAAATTTCTCAAGCACAAACGACTAGTGCTGGTTAAAGTAAAGTGGGATTCAAAGAGGGGAGCTGAATACACTTGGGAGCTAGAATCAGAGATGAAGCGAAAGTATCCTCATTTATTCCAGTAAATCTCGAGGACGAGATTTTTATTAAGGTAGGGAGAATGTAACAACTATCATTAAAAAGTCCTAATTATTACTTTAATTGTCCATTAGGAAACCCTAATTGAGAAACCCAAGTGATTCTGAACAAACCCTAAAATTTTCAGAATAATCAAAATCAGGATCAGGGCCCCTAAAACTCGGGGGGGGGGGGTAAACCCTATTCGGTAATTTCTTGACAGTTTGTTGTCAAAAATGAGATAGCACGTAAAACCAACTCAGCAAGGCTACTATTACACGAGGCTACCCTATGGTAGGGGGCGCCTCTCGCGCCACGCGAGGGGGACTGTTTTTCAGCTATATATAGTAGAGATTGGGACTTGATTCTGGGCGTTGATGCGACATTTAAATTCCAATTACACTTCGAGTTATTGTAGAAATAGTCCAAAACACACACGAATCCCGAATCGCTGCCGCAAAACAGGGTAATAACTCGATCGCTATTACGATTCATTGTCCGATCGATCAATATATCCAATGGATGTTTAAGTGCTACCCACATTAGGGTTATCCTTTGTCATTCGTTGTGATTCCGACAGGATGTTTGAGTACCACCCGAACTCGGGGAATACTCAGTCATTCGTTGTGAATCCGATGGATGTTTAAGTGATTGCACTTTGTCATTCATTGTGAGGGTTTGATCTCGTGAGTTATCGTAAATGCTGTATTGATTACTAACCCAGTTTTGTGTGCATTGTTATTTAAATTAGGTTAACAAGGCTAATCTCTATACTAGACTCTATCCGTGTTAAATCTGCAATGTGAGTCATTCTCTTTTTATCAAATTACTTTTGAAATCATGTTTATTTTCAAGGTTATAATTACAGGGATTAAGTCTTTGTAATCACCAAATTACAGCCCGTATGTGGGGTATTGTATACATTACTTTTTCCCGCCACCATTGGACAACGAGTTAAACAATGGGTGGTCTGACCATAGTCACAGAAATAAGTCGAGTGACAAATACTGTGGGTAGTTGGTTGATATTAGAAACAATGTAATCACCCTTAATACTGTAAATTATAACAAACAGGTCTGTTTTATTAATTAGAATGATTCACTCAGTATTTCCCGCTGACAAAACCTTTTTCAAACATGTTTCAGGTGATCTGTTGTGATTCAGGAAAGGTGCTGTGGAGAACTACAAGCTTAAGGAAATGGCTCATTATAAAATAAAGAAATATGTTTTGTAAAATAAAGATTTCTCCGTGAAATCATAATATTGTAAATTAACGGGGTTTTATCCCGAATTGTGAAATAAAATAATCGGAAAAATTTTAGTTTTAAAAAGATCCTGATGATAAACTTCCGCTGTTAAACTCAATTAAATAAATACCACGGGATTTCTGTCCCGCGGCTCTTGAAACGGGTAAAACCGGGTCGGGGGCCGTGACATAAAGACAAGAGCAATTAATGAAGAAAGAGAAGGATGTGGACACGGGGCCGTGCCGAAGCTTCTGTTCAGCCTATAAATAGGAGTGCTTGGCTCAAGCTCAAAACATCCCTTGGCACACCACCTCTCTCACACTTCACCCACCACCCACCATAACACCATCATCCACCACCATCATCCATTATCCATCATAGAGTGTGTGAGTCGTCTCGGGATCCAAGATTGATCGTAAGAGTTCTTGACATTCAAGGCCATGTTTGCCTAAGTCTCTTACATCACTTGGTGAAGACAAAGTGTCTAGTGTTATACTTTTTTATTTTTAATCTTTTCGCACTTTTTAATTGGTTATGTATTAATGACTTTAATAACTAGTTTCTTATGTTGAAGGTGATTCTTCCTTATCGTTTGTCCGTGGTGTCTTGGCATTATTTTACTGTCTATATAAAATAAAAGATTTTCACCATTCATATCTCCCGGTCTATATGGAGGTATGTAGGCTACCTGGTCGGGGGTTAAGGGAACGGTTTGGTAAGAGTCTTGCCGTTGTTCAGCGTTTAGAGATCCTGCAAGGGATCTGGGTCAAATTTAGTAGGACCTCCTTCAATACTTAACGGTATTGGATGGCGGGGGTCCAAACTCTTTGATCCCCTCATAAGTTAAACTACTATTAATACTATAATCCGGCTACTTAGGACTGTATCCTTGCTGACTCAGACTACTTAGCCGAGGGTAACGTCAACTTCAAAAGAGGGGCCTACCATAATTTGCATTAATAACTTAATTAATTATCTTTCAATAATCTGACCCTTTAGGATTGTATCCTTGCTGACTCAAACTACTGGGTTGAGGGTAACGTCACCTCCAAAAGAGGGGCCTACTACAATAACTAAGATAATCTCTTAAATAAGTGCAAAAGTGCGGAAATAATCAAAGGTTACACTAAACACGAGTCGGAACCAAGTGATTCATCTTGTCTATCTGTTTTTATTTTTATTTTTCAGCATTTTAGTTATTTTTATTTTCTTAGTTTAAAACATTTTTCTAAACTTTTGATTTGATTAGACGTTGAGGATAAACCGGTACTAAAAGCTCTTGTGTCCTTGGACGACCTCGGTATCTTGCCAACACTATACTACGCTCACGATGGGTGCACTTGCCCATATGTGTGTTTAGTGTTAGTAAATATCGTGTTTTATAAATTTAAAACTTGACTAAAAAGTGTTAAAAAGGGCTTAATAAATATATTAAAAACTAACGACACTTCACACGCATCAAGTTTTTTGGCGCCGTTGCCGGGGACACAAGGATTTTAAAAAAGTTAGGAATCAGCGGCCTAATCGTTTTTCTTATTTTTCCATTTTTTAGGATTTTTCTTAGTTTTTTAGCTTCTGCAGAACTCAGCACGGGCCGTGCCCGCTGAACAC
Source organism: Helianthus tuberosus (assembly GCA_030545235.1). NCBI lineage: Eukaryota > Viridiplantae > Streptophyta > Magnoliopsida > Asterales > Asteraceae > Helianthus > Helianthus tuberosus. The sequence goes on along the minus strand of CM060449.1, from coordinate 48,035,718 downwards.
GCCCCGTGCCCAATCATTGGAACTGGCAATCCTGTTTTAAGTCACACAGTAAGCTGAACATGGGGCCGTGCCCACTCAACATGCCCCCGTGCCCAAGATTCAGTTACTGAAAACAGAACCGTAAGATCCCGACGGTTGGTAAATTCTGACACAGACATGAGTGATACTGATACTTTTTACTTTCGGCACTCTTATGGTACGTGGTGTCAATTATGTGGTGGTACCCATAAGGAATTAGAATGTTATTTTCTAAATTATAAGCCCCACTATATAGACCCATCGTTTCCTTGTATCCTTAAGAGGGGCGAAAGTAAAAATAATCCCTATCTCTCCCTCGAATGCTCCCAACCGGATTTTATAGGAGAAATGCTTCTCGATGAATTATTTCAATTAGAAGATCTAATTCTTAATTGGTTAAAAGAACTTAGGAAAGATTTCAATGATCTATCCCAAGACGATAACCAAGAAGGGTTGAGCTCGCATTCAAACAACTTCGTTGTTTCCGACGATACTTCTAACTCTAGTGAGGACTTGAGCGATAGTCATCCCTGTGTCGATTGTGCCGTGAAGGACTCCCCATCGACTTCGTTCGATGCATACATAGACCTGAGCAATTTGACATACACCTTCTTTAACGAGAGCCCGGGAAAGGGTTGGACTTGTCCACCTACATATAGCATAGGAATCACCCTCACCGACAACCTCTTGCGTTCTCGTCTTAATCTAGAACAATTAAGGTATCTTAGGCACTTTGGGGTTGTTCCATCCAGTAAGGAACCGTCCGATCCGGAAAAGTTCCTTAAAAATAGACAAAACTTCATAAACAACCTTTCGACATAGGGCCGTACCCAGGTCAACACGCCCCCGTGTCCACCAAAAGATTCCCTTCTGACTTTTGTCAGAATACGGACAAAACATGTCAGGATCTTGCCTGCACACGGGGCCGTGTCCAGCCTGCTGTCGTTTTCTATAAATGCAGCCAAGAATCCTGCACAATTGGACCATTCAGGGACAGAGATTTGAAAGGATTTTCTAACTTACCATCCTAGGTATGTTCTTAAAGAAGTTTCTAACAAACATCTTGTCCTTTCCTCTTTTATCCTTTACCTTCTTCTTCATCTTTCTTGCAACAACACCTCCATTGAAGCTTGATTTCAAGCTTTATTGTGATATTTGTTAACTTTTTGTTCAAGGAATCTTGTTAAAAATAAGTTACACAACATTATTTTAAGTTATTTCTGTTCAAAAATGCCTCATGAGTTGAGAAAATAATTTGAAACTTCAAGATTCCTTTTTCTAAAAAACTGCAGAAAGGTGAACACGGGGCCGTGCTCAGTGAGCACGGGGCCGTGTTCATGATACTGTTTCATTAAAACGAACTATTTTGGTTTGTTTTCGTAGAATGTCTAGCCAAAACAGTGGAACCTCTTCTACGCACTCCAGAAACAGTCGAAGGGAAATGAGGCCATCAATTGAAGCAACTCTCGTAAGATACGTGATGGCGTTACGTGAAGCCCTTGACGAGATGACTTCGGTAGAGGAGGTCCTAATAGACCGTATAAATTATCTTTCGGTGGGGTTGGAAAACAGTTTTCAAGAAATAAACCTATTGCACCAGAGGTTAAACATTCTTGTAACACCTCCTATGGAACCAATCCTTCCTCAAGAGGATTGGAACCTAGCACTTGGAATCCACAATCCTACCGGTTGGGACGACATTCCGGTGGAACCTCCTCTTGAAGAACTCCAAGAAGTCCCGGTGGAAGTTACACCTCCTCAAACCAATGCCAATGAGCCCGCTTTTCTTCTCCCTAGGGAGATAGAAGAATGGCTCGCCGACGTATGAGGAACCCATGACCGGAGAAAGGAGTTTTTCAAGCCACATCTAACCGAAAGATTTACCTTTTCGGAAATTTTGCTAATAGAATAAGTAGTGGGCTAGAACTCCCTGGTTTAGATTTCTTGTGTTTCTTTGACCTAACTATCTAGTATTTTAATTTTAGGACTATTATGTAATTCTCTCTATGACTTAATGAATGATGGTTTTAGTTAATTTGGTGTTTGGATGGTGCTAAAATGAATAAAACACACTTGAGATGGCAAAGGAAACGAGGGAAGCTTGAACCAGCACCCCATGCAGGAAAACAGGACCATCCGACGATTTTCTTCGTTTACAGTAAGCTCGGCACGGGCCGTGTCCGCCCAACACGGCCCCGTGCTACACAGTCTGCAGAAAAGACCCAGTTCAGGTAACTGGACACGGGCCGTGTTCACCCAACACACCCCCGTGTCCAGGCTTCTGTTTCTTTTGTTTAATTTTTGTTACTGGCACTTGAAGACGGGACCGTGCCCGGACAACACGGGGCCGTGTCCAGTGCCCAGTAACATAATTTTTTGCTTAAATCACACCTTTTACACATTCAATCAACCTAAAGACTTATTTTTGGGACACATTGAGGACAATGTGTAATTTAAGTGTGGGGGGGATGCTAAAACCTTGAATCTTGCAAGTCCTAAATACAAGTCTTACACAAAACTCTATTGGAACCGCTAATCACCCCAAATTTTTTCAAAAATTTTCAATTTTTTTACTTGTCTAGGTTTAACTTGGGAATTTCAAAGTTCTAAAAAGGTTATATTTTTACAAATTTACAACCGATAGTGTCGTGATAAAAAGAACCAACATAATAAAATTATGAAGAGACATGACAAGCTTAGTTAAAATTTAATTATATATACTTGATTACATAAAAACACATTCCCACAAAAGTGAGTTTTGAGCCTTTATTGAGCATACAAATATATATCTTTAAATTAAATGCTCATTTTTCGTTTCTTGTGTGAATAGCCGCTTGGTTCTTACGACTCTAGAACTTGCCATGACGATACATTCCCGGTCCTTACCAACTTAAACCCGAGTAAGTAAATGATGGAGGCATTAGGACTAACCCTTTTTATTTCTACACCATTATTTTTCTTTTTTTTTTACCACCTACCCAAAATCCCCCTAGTTAGCCCCTTTGAGCCTAAACCTTTTCATTTCATAACCCAAACAAACACCCTTTCACCCACCAAAACCTTTTTCATTTTTAACCCTTTGTTTTAGTAACTAGCTCGGTTCTTTGTATGACTTTTCAAAAAAAAAATGTGTTGATGATGAAGCAAAAACAAATAAACAAGCAAGTTCATCAAAAATAACTTTGTTTGAAAAATAGCTTCATCAAAATAAAAAGTTGAAAAATAGAAATTCTTACGAAAACCGATGCTTTTTACGCTTTTTCACCCTTTCTACTAACCACTAACCTAACCACCTACCTTTAACCCAAGCCTAACCCTTCACCCAAAAAGTCCTCTTGATATTTACAAAGATACATAGTTAAAAAGGAGGAGGATTGATTGCTTGGCAAGCCTATGGTAGGAGTAAGTTCCATTCCGCTCTCGAGTGATCCACTAAAATACATTTTCGGCCGAGTATTGAGTGATCCCCCGTGAGGTATGTGAACTTGTATATAAAGAGAATTTTAAAGAGGCATGTTATGCCCTAATAAGTAATTTATCTTATGAAAAGTTTTAAATAAATCATGACGAATAGGATTGTAAATAAATAAAAATAAAACTTAATAAAGAATCTTGGAAATCCCGACACTCTATGACAAGCCCAAAAACTTTCTCTTCTACCCATTCCATTTGGGAGTGTAAAGCCACATTATAAAGAGTTTTGCTTGAGGACAAGCAAAGATTCAAGTGTGGGGGTATTTGATGTGTGCAAAATGCAACATATAAATTACATCAATTGTGGCATAAAACTAACCTTTTTTTAGTACTAATGTTAGAAAAAGTGTGCTTTTGTCTTCCTTTTGTATTTTCAGGATTAAATGAGCTCAAATTAACAAAAGAAGCAAAAAGACAGCAAAATCTAACATAAATACAAGAAAAGGAACAAACGTGACATGCCCGACCCCACGACATCATCTTCCCAAGCAAAACAAGAAGACAGAAGACTGAACACGCCCCGTGCTCAGCCAGCAAGGGGGCGTGCCCAAGTGTCAGCAGAAAAGACAGTGGTAGAAGCTTCTATTGCCCACCACGGGGCCGTGCTCAACGGACACGGGGCCGTGGTCAACTATTAGATTCGCAGAATCTAGGCAAATCTTCATAGTACAGATATGCTTCTGCACACGGGGTCGTGCTCAGCGGACACGGGGGCGTGGTCAACTAATAAAGACAAGAGCAATTAATGAAGAAAGAGAAGGATGTGGACACGGGGCCGTGCCCACTGGACACGGGGCCGTGCCGAAGCTTCTGTTCAGCCTATAAATAGGAGTGCTTGGCTCAAGCTCAAACCATCCCTTGGCACACCACCTCTCTCACACTTCACCCACCACCACCATAACACCATCATCCACCACCATCATCCATTGTCCATCATAGAGTGTGTGAGTCGTCTCGGGATCCAAGATTGATCGTAAGAGTTCTTGACATTCAAGGCCATGTTTGCCTAAGTCCCTTACATCACTTGGTGAAGACAAAGTGTCTAGTGTAATACTTTTTATTTTTAATCTTTTCGCACTTTTTAATTGGTTATGTATTAATGACTTTAATAACTAGTTTCTTATGTTGAAGGTGATTCTTCCTTATCGTTTGTCCGTGGAGTCTTGGCATTATTTTACTGTCTATATAAAATAAAAGATTTTCACCATTCATATCTCCACGGTCTATATGGAGGTATGTTGGCTACCTGGTCGGGGGTTAAGGGAACGGTTTGGTAAGAGTCTTGCCGTTGTTCAGCGTTTAGAGATCGTGCAAGGGACCTGGGTCAAATTTAGTAGGACCTCCTTCAATACTTAACGGTATTGGATGGCGGGGGTCCAAACTCTTTGATCCCATCATAAGTTAAACTACTATTAATACTATAACCCGGCTACTTAGGACTGTATCCTTGCTGACTCAGACTACTTAGCCGAGGGTAACGTCACCTTCAAAAGAGGGGCCTACCATAATTTGCATTAGTAACTTAATTAATTATCTTTCAATAATCTGACCCTTTAGGATTTTATCCTTGCTGACTCAAACTACTAGGTTGAGGGTAACGTCACCTCCAAAAGAGGGGCCTACTACAATAACTAAGATAATTTCTTAAATAAGTGCAAAAGTGCGGAAATAATCAAAGGTTACACTAAACACGAGTCGGAACCAAGTGATTCATCTTGTCTATCTGTTTTTATTTTTATTTTTATTTTTCAGCATTTTAGTTATTTTTATTTTCTTAGTTTAAAACATTTTTCTAAACTTTTGATTTGATTAGACGTTGAGGATAAACCGGTACTAAAAGCTCTTGTGTCCTTGGACGACCTCGGTATCTTACCAACACTATACTACGCTCACGATGGGTGCACTTGCCCATATGTGTGTTTAGTGTTAGTAAATATCGTGTTTTATAAATTTAAAACTTGACTAAAAAGTGTTAAAATGGCTTAATAAATATATTAAAAACTAATGACACTTCACACGCATCAGATTGATTGGCGAAATCCGTAATATCGTTAAAGCTGCGAGACATCGCACTATTGACGATGCGGTAGAATTAGCTAACACCCTAACTGACGAACTGGTACGCACAAGTGAAGAAAACCGGAAAAAGGAAGTAGCCCAAAAGATTACCCAAGGATTCCGTATGGGTAACCGTAGTAGTTTCAGGAGAAGGGGAACTGGGCAATCTTCCACTGTTCCATTTTGCAATTCTTGTAAAAGAAAGCATTCTGGAAGATGCAAAGGGTATTGCAATTTCTGCAAAATCCCAGGACATCAAGAAGAAGACTGCAGAAAGAAGAAAGCAACAGTCTGCTACAACTATGGAGAAGCTGGACATTTCAGGCCAGACTGTCCAAAATTGGTCAAACAAGCTGACAACAAAGCCAAAACTGCAGAAGAAGCCACTAAGAAGAATGTAAGAGCCTTCCAACTAACTACTCAGGAAGCAGAGCTAATTCCTGATGTTATAGCTGGTACGTTCCTAGTTCATGACGTCTATGCAAAAGTATTATTTAACTCTTTTGCAAACCAAAGTTTTATAAATACTTCATTCTGCCAAACACTTAATTTACCTTTAACCAAACTTAGGCAAGTTTTTACAGTCGAAACAGCAAATGGGAATTCTATTAACATAGATAAGGTTTTGCGAGAAGGAAAGATAGAACTCTCAGGTCATAAATTTTCTGCAAACCTATTACCAATGAATTTAGCTGGGTTCGATGTTGTGTTAGGAATGGATTGGTTAGTAGCCAACCATGCTCGAATTCTATGTGATAAGAATTCCATAGAAATTCGTGGTGTTTTATAAATTTAAAACTTGACTAAAAAGTGTTAAAATGGCTTAATAAATATATTAAAAACTAATGACACTTCACACGCATCAGATTGATTGGCGAAATCCGTAATATCGTTAAAGCTGCGAGACATCGCACTATTGACGATGCGGTAGAATTAGCTAACACCCTAACTGACGAACTGGTACGCACAAGTGAAGAAAACCGGAAAAAGGAAGTAGCCCAAAAGATTACCCAAGGATTCCGTATGGGTAACCGTAGTAGTTTCAGGAGAAGGGGAACTGGGCAATCTTCCACTGTTCCATTTTGCAATTCTTGTAAAAGAAAGCATTCTGGAAGATGCAAAGGGTATTGCAATTTCTGCAAAATCCCAGGACATCAAGAAGAAGACTGCAGAAAGAAGAAAGCAACAGTCTGCTACAACTATGGAGAAGCTGGACATTTCAGGCCAGACTGTCCAAAATTGGTCAAACAAGCTGACAACAAAGCCAAAACTGCAGAAGAAGCCACTAAGAAGAATGTAAGAGCCTTCCAACTAACTACTCAGGAAGCAGAGCTAATTCCTGATGTTATAGCTGGTACGTTCCTAGTTCATGACGTCTATGCAAAAGTATTATTTAACTCTTTTGCAAACCAAAGTTTTATAAATACTTCATTCTGCCAAACACTTAATTTACCTTTAACCAAACTTAGGCAAGTTTTTACAGTCGAAACAGCAAATGGGAATTCTATTAACATAGATAAGGTTTTGCGAGAAGGAAAGATAGAACTCTCAGGTCATAAATTTTCTGCAAACCTATTACCAATGAATTTAGCTGGGTTCGATGTTGTGTTAGGAATGGATTGGTTAGTAGCCAACCATGCTCGAATTCTATGTGATAAGAATTCCATAGAAATTCGTGCACCCACCGGAGAAGTAATCATGGTTACAGGAGATAAACCACGAAAACCCATGAAGTTCATTTCAGTAATAAAAGTTGCTAGTTATGAACGAAAGCAAGGAATAGTGTATATGATTTCAGTAATCATTAACACGAAAGGTAAAGAACTTAAGGAAATTCCTGTAGTTTCAGAATACCCAGATGTATTCCCAGAAGAACTCCCGGGATTACCACCCGACAGGGAAGTAGAATTTAGAATTCATCTAATTCCTGGAGTTACACAGATAGCTAAGGCACCTTATCGGTTAGCACCCACCGAAATGTTAGAATAAAAGAAACAATTAGATGAATTGCTAAGTAAAGGATTCATACAACCTAGTTCATCCCCTTGGGGAGCACCAGTGTTGTTTGTAAAAAAAATGATGGTTCGATGCGAATGTGTATTGATTATAGGGAACTGAATAAGGTTACAATTAAGAATCGATACCCATTACCTAGGATCGATGATCTTTTCGATCAACTTCAAGGAGCTAGATACTTTTCTAAGATAGATTTACGCTCCGGATATCATCAGTTGAAGGTGCAAGAAGAAGACATACCTAAAACTGCTTTCAGAACTAGGTATGGTCATTACGAGTTTACAGTCATGCCCTTCGGACTAACGAATGCACCAGCAGCATTCATGGACATGATGAATCAGATCTGTAAACCGTATTTGGATAAATTTGTAATTGTCTTCATAGATGATATACTGATTTATTCCAAAAATCAGGAGGAACATTGTCAACACTTGCATGCACTCTTAACTTTGTTAAGAAAGGAAAAGCTTTACGCCAAATTCTCAAAGTGTGAATTTTGGTTACAGGAAGTGCAATTTTTAGGACACATGGTAAATCACGAAGGTATTCATGTAGATCCTATTAAGATAGAAGCAATCACTAAATGGAAGGTCCCACAGTCAGCCATGGAAATTAGAAGCTTTCTAGGATTAGCTGGTTACTATAGACGATTTATTAAGGATTTTTCTAAAATAGCGGTGTCATTAACTAAGCTAACATGTAAAGCAGTTAAGTTTGAATGGGGACCTAGGCAAGAAGAAGCTTTTAGGATTTTAAAGCAAAAGTTAACAAACGCTCCAATCCTAGCCTTGCCAGAAGGAACAGAGGATTTTGAAGTATACTGTGATGCTTCAAAATTAGGATTAGGATGTGTGCTAATGCAACGCAAGAAGGTAATTGCGTATGCCTCAAGACAATTGAAAAAGCACGAAGAAAACTATACGAATCATGACTTAGAGTTAGGAGCCATAATTTTTGCCCTTAAGATTTGGAGACATTATCTGTATGGAAGTAAGTTTACTGTCTATACGGATCATAAGAGTTTAAAATACATATTTGGGCAAAAAGAATTAAACATGAGACAAAAAAGATGGATGGAAATTCTCAGTGATTACGACTGTGATATTCAATATCACGAAGGAAAGGCAAACGTAGTTGCAGATGCCTTAAGTCGTAAGTATCATGAGAAACAACGACGAGTCCGTGCTCTGAGATTAAATCTACAGTTAGATTTAATGAAACAACTAAAGAATGTCCAGGAAACAGCAATCAAGGATGATGCTGAAGGAATGAAAGGAAGAATAAAGGAATTGGAGCAAGGAGCAGATGGAATTTGGAATTTCCATAAGAAAAGGATTTGGGTACCTAAGCAAGGAGATTTAAGACATAAGATCTTAGAGGAAGCCCATAAATCTAGGTATACCATGAACCCGGGAAATAAGAAAATGTACCAAGATTTAAGAAATAATTTATGGTGGATAGGAATGAAAAAGGACATAGCTAGATATGTTTCTAAGTGTCTTACTTGTTCACAAGTCAAGGCAGAACCCCAGAAACCTTCGGGTCTACTTCAACAGTTAGAAATGCCTGTATGGAAATGGGAACTCATAACAATGGACTTTGTTACAAAGTTACCCAAAACCAGAAAAGGGAATGATGCGATTTGGGTAATTGTGGATCGATTAACCAAGTCAGCTCATTTTCTACCCATGAAAGAAACCTTTTAGTATGGAAAGGTTATCCAAGTTGTATGTAGACGAAGTAGTATCCTTACATGGAGTTCCACTCTCCATTGTATCAAATAGGGATTGTCATTTCACTTCCCATTTCTGGAAAAGTTTCCAAGAAGCAATGGGAACCCGACTAAATTTAAGTACTGCATATCATCCACAAACAGACGGGCAAAGTGAAAGGACGATACAAACCCTGGAAGACATGCTCCGAGCATGTGTGATAGATTTTGGTGGAAACTGGGACAATCAGCTACCTTTGATCGAATTCTCCTATAACAATAGTTATCATGCAAGCATCGCAGCTGCCCCATTCGAAGCACTATATGGACGAAAGTGCAGAACTCCAGTTTGCTGGGCAGAAATAGGAGAAAGTCAATTATCAGGTCCTGAAATTGTACAAGAATCTACTGACAAGATCACTCAGATCAAGGGCTCGAGATCGTAAAAAGAGCTATGCCGACAATCGACGCAAGCCACTAGAGTTCCAAGTTGGAGACAAGGTACTCTTGAAAGTTTCTCCTTGGAAAGGAGTAGTTCGATTCGGTAAGAAAGGAAAGCTGAGTCCAAGATATGTAGGACCATTTTCAGTGATCCAACGTATAGGACCAGTTGCCTATCGCTTACAACTACCAGAAGAGCTAGCAGAGGTACATGATGTGTTTCATGTATCCAATCTCAAGAAATGTTTATCTGACGAATCCCTGGTAGTACCTCTTCAAGATATAGAGGTAAATGAAAAGTTAAAATTCGTAGAGAAAACGCTTCAAATAGAAGATCGAAAGATCAAGTTTCTCAAGCACAAACGACTAGTGCTGGTCAAAGTCAAGTGGGAATCGAAAAGAGGACCCGAATACACTTGGGAGTTGGAATCAGAGATGAAGCGAAAGTATCCTCACTTATTCCAGTAAATCTCGAGGACGAGATTTTTATTAAGGTGGGGAGGATGTAACAACTCTCATCAAAGGTCCTAATAATTATTTTTTTTGCCCAACAGGAAACCCTAATTGAGACCCCCAAGTGATCCTGCATAAACCCTAAAATTTTCAGAATAATTGGAATCAGGATCAGGGCCCCTAAAACTCAGGGGGGGTAAAACCCTAGTTGATAATATCAACACAGTTTTACGTGTAATTCGAAATTTGACGAGCGACCAACTCAGCAAGCCTACTGGGACACGGGGCTACCCTAGGGTAGGGGAGCACCCCTCGCGCCACGCGAGGGGGCTGTTTTTCAGGTATAAATAGTGGGGGTTGGCAATCGAATTCTGGCACTTGTTCGACGTAAAAACTCAAATTATACGCTGAGATATTGTCCAATTACTACAAAACACACACAAATCACGAAACGCTGCCGCGATAACAGGGTAATAACTCGATCGCTGCTACGATTCAATGTCCGATCGATTGAAACTATCCGATGAATGTTTAAGTGCTGCTCAAATTGGGTTTATACTTTGTCATTCGTCGTAAATCCGATGGATGTTTAAGTATTGCACTTTGTCATTCGTTGTGAAGGGTTTAATCTCGTGAGTTATCGTAAATGCTGTATTAGTTACTGACCTAGTTCGTGTGCATATTATTTGAATTAGGTTAACAGGCTTATCAATAGGCTAAACTCTGCCCGAATAAATCTGCAATGTGAGTCATTCTCTTTTTTATCAAAAGTATTTTACATTTTCAAATGTTATAATTACAGGGATTAAGTCGTGGTTATCTTAATCACTGGCTAGTGGGGTATTGTGCACATTACTAATTTCTCACGGGTTAGGCTAATATATCCTAATAGTGATCGTCACTACTTGGGGTGGGACCCAATAGTGGTATGACCATCGTCACATGGGTGACAAGGCGCCAGATAAAAATAAGATAAAAGCCATTGTAATCGCTCTTATGCTGTAACTTATAACTACGTGTCATTTTGTCAAAATGAATGATTCACCAGTATTTCCCCGCTGACAAAAATATTTTTAAAACATGTTTCAGACGACCTGCTGTAAATCAAGAAAAACGTGCTACGGAGCACTAACAAGCTTGAAGAGGTGGCTCAGTTAAAATGAATGAACATGTTTTAATAAATCAGGGAATTTCCTAGTAAAATTCCTCTATTGTAAATTACGGGGTTTATCCCAATTTATGAAATAAAATAATCGGGCATTTCAAGCTTTTAAAAGATCCTGTTAAAATCTTCCGCTGTCCCATCAATCAAATACCACGGGTTCTTGTGCCGCGGCTCCTGACCGGGTCAAACCGGGGCTGGGGCCGTGACACCTAACATGTTCTTGACTTACTAGTCAATTTTGCCTTTTAGTCGATTCGTAAGATTTATAACTCGTGATCTCAACTTGGATCTAGTTATGTACCTTATCTTTAGAATCACATGAAACTCAATCCATGGCTAGACACGTTTCTATCATGCCTTTGGTATGTCATAATTGACATTTTACTAGATTTTGAATCTAACCAATTGACATTCGAGTCTAATCTACTCGATTGACTCCATATAACCATTGTGTACTCCACTTGGTCATTCGTTTGCAATATATATTAGGATTTCTAAAATCCTTATTGCCAAACCTTCCACATTCAAGTGCAAGTCACCCCCACATTTAAGTGTAATTGGATAGCATCCAAATGGGGTGATGAAAGGTTCTCCCTTTCATTTCGAGTTTGAGAAAACTTCTCAACTACCATTTCCACATACCCTAAAGGGTTTGTTTCTTAAATGGTTCCTCCCCCCACATTGCTTGCATTTTAATGAAGTTATATTTATAGTTTTGTTTAGCACAAAATTCGTTCTTGTGTCATCACATATTTTGAATGTTTAAAGTTAATTTAATCTCCGTCGAGCATATAAATTAACAAGTATTAGTCTAGCATGCTTTAGACCACAATACTCTAGCATGTGAACAGAAGATGCATCATTCTAATTCTTCACAGCCTTAAGAGATAACGCACTATCTCTTCCGAACATTCGTTTCTTAGTTTAGACACAATAATGAAATTTTTATTTCACCATTCCAAAATCATCGGTTTTAGGAAGGCCTCAAAAACCATAGTTAACTCCATCCATTAGGATCATAACTCGTTTGCCTTTTTATCTCCAAGGCTTAACCATTGACTTCCTAAGGACTTAAACATAAGTCTTAATCCAAGTCACTTTGATGAAATATCTTTGTATAAAATCACTCGAGTCTTGAGATATGGTCAATTAGATTGACTCTCAACAACAAAGCATTCACGAATGCCTATAGTGATATATACATTTACGTTGTTGTTTCATTAATACCATGTATTGGGATACTCTTCCAAATTAAGGACCAAGCCTCCACATAGTTTAAACAACATTGATGGTGGTAGAAGCATCTACAAGTCCATCACTATTGTAAATTTCCGTTAATAAATTTGCTAAATTTATTATAATCATTTACAATAATAACATATATTTCTTTCATATGTTATATTCTTTGAAAACTTACATGTGCATTTCCATGTTGATGCTGTCAACATTAGATGACATATCTTGTTTTCGTGCATTTCATCTCAAACCATGCACCACGTTTCTCACGAACTCGTTATACGTTTGATGTTTGATTTGTAACTTATTACATAAGTCATGATCACAACCCGCTCGTTGTGTCTGTGTAAATTAGTTTTTACACTTTGTATCAAAATGTATCCTTTTGACAACTTATTAGTAGTCCAAAATAACGGATACACCAATGATATCTAAACATCAAATCCCAAAGTGTTATTATTTTCAACACACTTTAGAACGAAATAAACGCAATTACATCGTTTTGTCATGTTTTGAGGTACTCCCTCAATGGAACAGGTATAACTTTTTTCGTCTTGAAACTCTAAACTTGAATAATCACAAGTTGTCCAAAATATAAAGTTGTTTACAATTAACTACTCGCAAGTAGTTGAGCAACTTATTATATTTATAACAACATCGAGTTGTTTTTCACCAAATAGTCAACATCAAGTTGTTTTTCACCAAATAGTCTTTCCGAGACTATTATATGGTTGAACACGTTATACTTCTCGTGGAAGTAACGAATCACTTGCAAAGACATGTTTTATTCGTTCAAAACATTTCTCGTTTTTGCAAGTGTTTTAAAAATAAACTATATATTTTTTTATGTTTTGATTACAAATCAAAATAATAAACCTTACAATAGTTTATTTAATAAAACAGTTTCAAACTCGCTCATTTGAAAAAATAAAACGAATACACATCGTTTTAATAGTTGGTTTATCATATTCAAACCATTTCTAACCGCTGTTAGATAATAACGATTACCAATCGTTAAAATGAGTGGTTTGTATGATAACCAATTCTAATATGCTAATTAGAATTTCAATGTTTAACAAACATTCAAAATATTCGGTTTATAAAGTAAACCGCTTCTAACGCTCTCTTTAGAAATAAAACGAATAAAATTATTCACTTTTGGTTTATTTAAATGAACATTTTCTAACACGCTCGTTAGAAATGAACACAAATATTTTCTAACACGCTCGTTAGAAAATATATAAAACGATTACAAATCATCTTAAATAGTTTATCATAGTTAACCCGGTTCTAACCCGCTCGTTAGAAATTAACGATTGCAAATCGTTAAAATAGTTGGTTATAAGATAAACTGATTCTAATACACCCATTAGAAAATTAAACGATTATTTATTGCCATAAGCCGTTTTTGGTTTATATAAAATAAACGTTTTCTAACCCGCTTGTTAGAAATAAACAATTGACAAAGTCGTTAAATCGTTTCTAACACGCTCGTTAGAAAATAAAAAACTGTCAAATTCTTTAAATCGTTTCTAACACGCTCCTTAGAAATAATCGATTACAAAATTTGTTTCGAAGTTTATAAAAAATATAAACTATTTCTAATACTCTTATTAGAAATAAACAAATAAAAATCATTTAAACGTATGTGGAAAAAATCCGTTTCTAACTCGCTCGTTAGAAATTTAATAGTTTAGATGAAACCGTTACAAGGTTTATTATCCAAAATAATTGTCTCCAACATGCTCGTCGGTAATTATTTGAAATAATAATATTTTCTAACACGCTCGTTAGAAAATCTAAACGTATATTTTCTAGCACACTCGTTAGAAAATCTAATCGTCTTTTAACAAGTTAGTTCTACACAATCATCGTATCTAACACGCTCATTAGATATAAAAGATGATATTAAAACTTATTATTCTATAAAATTCTAACACGCTCGTTAGAGATATAAAAAATTTTAATCTTGTTATTATTTCAACATCAACGTTTCTAACACGCTCGTTAGAAAATATTAAAACTTGTTATTTTATAAAATATTTACTTTCTAATACAATAATTAGAAAATATATATGTTTTAAGACTTTTAAAACCAACATTAATATATCAATTATGGTTACTAACAAGCTTGTAATAAATAAATTAAACGTTACAAACATTTAATTTGTATGGGGTTACTGATGCGTGTGAAGTGTCGTATAGTTTTTAATGTATATTTTAAGCCCTTTAACACTTTTTAGCCAAGTTTTAAATTTATAAAACACGATATTTACTAACACTAAATACACATATGGGCAAGTGCACTCATCGTGAGTGTAGTATAGTGTTGGTAAGATACCGAGGTCGTCCAAGGACACACGAGCTTTTAATACCTGTTTATCCTCAACGTCTAATCAAATCAAAAGTTTAGAAAAAGGTTTTTAAACTAGAAAAAAAAACTAAGAAAAATGCAGAAAAATAAAATAAAATAAAAACAGATAGACAAGATGAATCACATGGATCTGACTCGTGTTTAGTGTAACCTTTGATTATTTTCGCACTTTTTCACTTTTTAAGTGATTATCTTAGTTATAGTAGTAGGCCCCTCTTTTGAAGGTGACGTTACCCTCAACCTAGTAGTTTGAGTCAGCAAGGATACAATCCTAAAGGGTTGGATTATTGAAAGATAATTAATTAAGTTATTAATGCGTAATGTGGTAGGCCCCTCTTTTGAAGGTGACGTTACCCTCGGCTAAGTAGTCTGAGTCAGCAGGGATACAGTCCTAAGTAGCCGGGTTAAAGTTTTAATAGTAGCTTACATATGAGGGGATCAAAGAGTTTGGACCCCCGCCATCCAATACCGGTGGGTATTGAAGGAGGTCCTACTAAATTTGACCCAGGTCGTTGCTGGATCTATACACTAAACAAGGCAAGACTCTTACCAAACCGTTCCCTTAACCCCCGACCAGGTAGCCAACATACCTCCATATAGACCGTGGAGATATGAATGGTGAAAATCTTTTATTTTATATAGACAGTAAAATAATGCCAAGACACCACGGACAAACGATAAGGAAGACTCACCTTCAACATAAGAAACTAGTTATTAAAGTCATTAATACATAACCAAATAAAAAGTGCGAAAAGATTAAAAATAAAAAGTATTACACTAGACACTTGTCTTCACCAAGTGATGTAACAGATTTAGGCAAACATGGCCTTTGATTGTCAAGAACTCTTACGATCAATCTTGGATCCCGAGACTACTCACACACTCTATGATGGATGATGGATGATGGTGGTGGATGATGGTGTTGTGGTGGTGGAGGAGTGTGGGTGTAGTGTGAAAGAGGTGGTTTGCCAATGGATGGTTTGCAAATGAGCCAAGCACCCCTATTTATAGCCTAAACAGAAGCTTGGGCACGGCCCCGTGTCCATTGGGCACGACCCCGTGTCCATCCCCCTTCTCTTTCTTCATTAATTGCAGTTTGTCTGAATTAGTTGACCACGCCCCTGTGTCCGCTGGGCATGACCCCTTGTGCAGAAGCGTATCTGTACTATCAAGATTTCCTCAGATTCTGTGAATCTTAGAGTTGACCACGGCCCCGTGTCCGTTGGGCACGCCCCCGTGGTGGGTGATAGAAGCTTCTACAGCTTTGTCTTTTCTGCAGACACTTGGGCACGCCCCCGTGCTCACTGAGCACGGGGCGTGTTCAGCCTTCTGTTCTCTTGTTTTGCTTGGGAAGATGCTGTCGAGGGGTCGGGCATGCCACGTTTGTTCCTTTTCTTGTATTTATGCTGGATTTGGCTGCATTTTTGCTTCTTTTGTTCACTTAAGCTCTTTTAACCTTGAAAATACAAAAGGAAGACAAAAGCACACTTTTTCCAACATTAGTACTAAAAAAGGGTTAGTTTAATGCCTCATTTGATGTAATTTATATGTTGCATTTTGCACATATCAGTTACAAAATATATTTTTCTAATACGCTCATTAGAAACTTCTAGTATTTCAAAACCATATTGAAATACATATTATTTTGTATATGGTTCGGTTTATCTAAACACGAACAAAAAACCCATGAACTGTAAAACTTGAATCAAAACAGTCGTTTTGCAACCCGGTATTCGGATTAAAGATTGTACTCCAATCATAAAATTAATCCGACTCAATGTACTAAATAAATATTTCCCAAAAAATATTTTCAAGATTTTAACAAAAATCCCATTAAATATTTTAACTTTCGTGAACCTAAATCCTCGTAGAGAAGGGATTTAAGATTGTAGCAACAATCTTCACGAAAGTCTGTTTTAAGATTGTAGGAACTAGGTTCACTTTTTATTAAAATATATAACAAAATAAATAATAAGTAATAACAAGACTCTCGTTATTTGTGGGAAATTCGACTAGTACAATACCGGTTACAAAAAACTAAATAAACGAATATAAAATACAATATAATTGTACCAATCTTGATTCAAGCAAGCGTCTTTGGAAACTTCAACCACACCTTCCAGATCGAAACTCCGCTGCAAGACAAGCAAAATTGTTGACGGTTTTGGTTGAGGCACGTGTTCAACACGCTTCCCTTAAAACAGATTCCGCGCCTCCTGTCAGACGGTTCTGTCTCCCAGGGTACAACAACCGGAACAGTATGTATACTGCCGGAGATGGCTCTCACGCCCAAGATTCCACGGGTATAATGGTGTTCTAATTTAGTAGAAAAAATGTGAAGTTGTTTAGTTTGAGAGTTCTCATCTCAATGTGACAGGAACTAGTTTCTAACACTTTTAAGTTATTGAGATTCTCTAGTATCTCTCATACAATATGAACCCAACATTCATATATGTATATACTTACAAAAGATGAAACATATTAACCATTAATATTGTAATTAACAAGATCATCAATCTAGTAATAAACAATATTAATTTGTAATAAAATGTACCATTAATACTGTAATTAACAAGATCATCAATCTAGTAATAAACAATATTGATGTGCAATAAAATGGAATTGCTGTGGTCAAATGAAACCGTCATATCAATTCATGACATTCTAGTAACTAGTGAAAACCGAGTTGACTAACTTAACTGAGTCGCGCGACACATGGATGCCACTACGTATACCAGGACGCCACCCGGTCGTGCGCCATCCAAACTCGTTCGACATTTGCAGTCTTCGCCATAGCCAATGGCGTGCGCCATGCGCCTAAGAAGCTTGCGCCTTCGCCATAGCCAATGACGTGCGCATGTGCCTAAGAAGCTTGCGCCGCATCGTCATGTGCCATGCCATGGCATCCGCCTACGCCACCCAAAGGTGCGCCATACGCGGACCCGCCATGTATCTGACCATGCGCTCATGGGCAAAAATACAAAGGCGGTGTGCGAAGTTCAAAGCGCACCACATTGGGCTTATAGCCCACGTCACACGTGCATGTGTGCAGGTGTGCTGCACCCTTTGGGTCCCCACTAGTGTTTTCCTTTCAAGGAGTGCTCCTCCTTATATACCACTTTAAGTTTTTTCATTCCACCTATGTGGGACAAGGTGACAAATCTCAATCCATTTTTCTCATCTTTGTTTGTTCCAAACATACAACTTCAAGCTTCGATATCTCATTCATCTTAGCTCTATTTGGACATAGTTTGAACACAAACCCATAAATAATTATTTATACAACACACACACACACACACACACACACACACACACACATATATATATATATTATTGATGTCCAAAATATTTAGTGAAAACCTCATTTTCACTACAACACCGTTAACATTCTAATTGGTTATTATACCATTTATTCCAGACTAGGGCGTCCAGTAAATTACAACCTTGCTAGTTGTTTTTGTTTGAACGGTTGTGTTTATATATATATATTTTGGATTGTAAGATTTAAGCCAGGTAAATACTCTTAACTTATTTACCTATACGGGCTTGGGATACGGTAAATTGTTACCGCTTGGTCGGGTATGGGATCAATGACGGATTGTGTCTAAAAATCCACATAACCTGTTTTAATTTGTTTTGCTTGATAACTTAAACATTTGGGGGTTAATGCGACCGTGTCCTGGATTTCCTTGGCTCATTTAATTGCAAATGGCCACAACTTAAGCACAGGGTGTAGGCATACACCCGACAAATGTAATGCTATAATAAAATGTTTTCTTACCCTTTATGGGGATACCCTTTTATGGGTTAAAGTGGCGTGTCGGTTAATCATATTATCGGAGTTTAGTTTCGGGCCCCATATGTATTGACAAACATGTAATACTGATAACAAGAGACATATTTTATCCCAAGTTATTTATGAAAATATATGTGCCTAGTGTACATAAAAAATGATTTTGAAATGTTTTCCAAATGTGTCGGTTATTTGTATTTACCAGTGTAAACTGACATATCTTTAAAAGACTAGGCGCAGGTTGCAAAGACCGTAAATAGGTTGGAAGCTGCCCGGTAAATACATAAGTGGAATTTGCAACTCCATGCATGAAGCCTAGTATTCTGTTTATGCAATCATTTGTTTATCCGATCCGCATGTGGATCTTTATATACTTTCGGTCTATATAATATTTTTGAACTTTCAGACATTTGTAATTTGTAATAATTTATATTCCCAAGACTTTCGCTATGTTATTTGTGATTATCTGTATCAATTTGTCATATACCCTAAGTTCGGGTCCACTGAGAAATCAGGGTGTGACACTTCTACATAAGTTTATATATCTTTTTGAAGTGTTGATTTTTTGAATCTTATTTTTTTAATGTAAAAGCTTTATATAATTGAACGAGTAGTTTTTTTAAATTGTAGCTTTACTTTTCAAAGTGTGTGAGTAAGAAAATACTATAATAAAACATATTTAAAAATTAAACCGGCCGACTGGTATGTTTCAAGAAAACGATATAAAAGAAACATGTATGAAATAGATCAACATTTTCAGTTGGTTAAACTATAAGAGAATTGTAAAAGTGAAACAAATCAACGGGTCTAATTATTATTTGGGTTAATATTCATACATTTTTCTTTTTTATCTCTCTTTATATATAAATAGAGAGATAAAAATGGCGTGAGAATAAAATGTAGGGATGTGACAACAGTGAGAGTCCGACAAAATAAAAAAGAGTGTGAAAATAAAATGTAGGGATATGAGAATAGTGAGAGCCCTTATTATTTTATGCGATCTGTAATGGTAAATGGGATGAGGATGTCAATAAAACAATATTTATTACATAAATATAAAACTTTTTTTAACGGCAAATTTAAATTACTGATGGATCGCTGAGGTATCATCGTTTCTTCAACAGAATCATCTGATCATCATCATCATCATCATCATCATCATCGTACTCAGTATATCCCACCTATAGCAAAGCTAAGGTAGGGTCTGAGGAGGGTGGGATGTAGACAGCCTTACCTCTACCCCGTAGGAATAGAGAGGCTGCTTCCAATGAGACCCCCGGCTCGATTGTGGTTTTGCATCAAGCCTTGGACATAAGGCACATAACACTCAGCAATTGAGACAAACGCCAATTGGTGCATGTACCCCCTTGTCTTTCGGCTATCAACGCCACCACATGATGCCTGATTAACGATCCCCTCTTTTTAACGTTATTTTCACGAAATTAGTAAAATAACGTTAAAAATTAGTGCACTTTTGCTTTTGCCCCCCCGAGCGCCCACACATATATTACATTATATGAGCAGACCGCAAGCGGGGCTCGGAATCATCTGATCACATAAAACTAAATAAGTTATTTCATAAGGTCTGTAAAGGTAAATAGGATGAGGATGTCAATAAAACAATATTAAAGAGATATAAAAATAAATGAGCTATCCAAATAATTAAATAAAATAAATTGGACGGGTCAGAGTTTCATGTTCCTCCATCATTCATACTTGTGCACACTTGACCACTATATCATTACAATTTACAACTAGGGGTGGATCCAAGATTTGATTTGGGTGAGCGGACGTTTCTTTTAAAATATTTTTTTAGTGTTTTTTATAGGCAAAAATCCGACTCACATTGTAACACCCCTAAAACGAGTTTCATAATTAAACCAAGTTAATTGTGATGAACGGGTAAAATATCGTTAGTGGTAAAAATAAACCCGATAAATATTAGGATTTAATCAAATAAACCTAATGTTAAATAAATGATAAATAAATTCTCTTAGCAATTAAAGACTTAAAATGCTCGGACTACCGAGACTTAAAATTTAAAACGGGCCTGCCGTACCCGGTAAAAATAACTAAGTTATCTAACTTAGTTGGATGTGGAGTTAAATACTAAGAGATAAATTAGTTTTTAAGCAAACAAAATACTAACCAAACCTAAGGGACTAAAATTGGTTAAGTATAAAAGTGTAACACCCTAAAAATACGTAGTCTATTTATTTCTTTTAAGATAGTTATAAGAAGGGAAGTTCGAGCTCGAATAAATTAAATGTTAGAACCCGAGGGACTAAAGTTGAAAATTGGAAAGTAAGTCTTATTAATTGAAAGACACACACTCCACACACACTTATGTGCGTGCGTGGAGGTGTCCAGGAGAAGAATCAAGAAGTAAAAACCCTAGTCATCTTAATCCATCAAATTGGAGGGTGATTTCAAGGCTAAACGGTTGTTAGAACCCGTATTCTCGATCACCAAGGTGTCACTAACAAAGTGGTAAGTCGAATTTCTTGAAATCAGGAACTTTAGGAAATGGGTGTCTACCAAATCATGAGTAATGTTGTGATATATGCATCTAGAAGTTAAGACTATGAACAAGGATTCGATTAATGTTCGGTTTTCGGCGATTTAGCTTGTTGTGATAGATGGAACATAGATGAATGATGTAGGATGAGAGAATCTCATGAACTTGCTTGATTTGTTATGAACTTATAGATTAGTATGTAAAGATACTTGTAATTAAATGTCCTATAAATGCGAAACCCGCCAAGTGTTCGATAAAACGCCTAAAAGAACAAATGGGTGAATTTTGGTAAATTATGATCAAGATGTTGTATGATAAAAGTGTGTAAAAGATGGAATGATATTTAGTCGGGCTAAATGAATGAATGTGTTGATGTAGGCGTAAAAGAAGAAGGTTCAAGCGCTAGGAGGTCGGACAGCTCACAGGATCGAGGTATGTTGTTTTTATGCAAACAAGCTTTACTTTCTAAATGTCATTGTTATATTAGAACCGTAATTATGATTATTCGTAACTGATGTGTAGTTAATAGCTTAACCCGTCATGAACGGGTCGTAAGAGATGATAATGATGAAAAAGGTTATGTTATGGTCGGTTGGTCTTGAACTAACCGTATATTGGAAGGTTGTGTAGGAATGTAATGAAATAGTTATATCTATCATGAACAGATTTGGAATGATGTTCATGTTGCGTTTATGTTTAATACGAAAGTAACGGATTATTGAATGTTATGCATTATCTCGTTTGGAGATGGTAGATAATGACTCGTTCAACGGGTCGGCGAAAGTGACATTTTGACATGGTTATGTGATGACACGAATGGATGTTAGTTTTTTTATATTATATTGTAAGAAACTGACTAGTTAAACTTTGATTGCGATGTAGGTAAATCCGCGATTTAGGTGGCGTGGCGAACTTGGAAGCGAACACCAACATGCACACCATGACTTATGCGCTTCCGTAATAGTCGCCCTTTTAAAACAATGTTTTTGTTAAACTTATACTTCTTGAAAGTCGTCTTTTGATATGTAAATTATGGTTTTTAAAAACTTAGTCGTTTGTAACTAGGAACTTTAAACTTGTGCCTTGACAGGGTAATTCAGATTAACACCTGTAACTAGTCTAGGGGAGGTGTTGATCTCGAATTAGCTACAAGGGTTTTTTGGTATAAATGCAAGTGCTATGTAAAAGCTTTAATAGTTGAAGTTTACTTGTATCTTTGATCAGGCGAAATTAAGGGCGTTACAAGTTGGTATCAGAGCAAAGGTTTGAGAGAATCAAGCACGAGTTGAAGTGCTTGGGCTCAAACTGATAGCTCGCGCAATGGGTGTGTTCGCTCCAAGGTCGCAAACAAGG
This sequence comes from Helianthus tuberosus, assembly GCA_030545235.1. Taxonomy (NCBI): domain Eukaryota; kingdom Viridiplantae; phylum Streptophyta; class Magnoliopsida; order Asterales; family Asteraceae; genus Helianthus; species Helianthus tuberosus. The sequence goes on along the minus strand of CM060449.1, from coordinate 48,013,105 downwards.
TAAAAGTTTAAGATGCTTTAATTCTATAACGGGTCAAAATAATAATATGCGTCGAAATGGGTTACGAGTGTATAGAAACCCATGAATTGAATCTTGTGTAATAGAAAATAACTATGGTATGGCATTAGTGAGAAGTTGTATGCAAACGGACAAGTTGGGTTGGTAAACCATGAATGGGTCAAAGATTATGAGTGAAAATAAGGCCGAAAGCCTAAAAATTTCGAAAATAGCTAATCCGGGTGCCGGATTTTAACTCTATGTGATAGAGGATGGAATTAAGATCGCGTAGGAAGGATGAATCAATCAATGAGATAACCAATACTTTCTTGGATAAGCTGAAGTTTTGCAAGGAGTTTGTGAATTCAGAAAGAATGAAAACCCAACCGAAGTAAGGAGCTTTCTAGGCCTTGCCGGCTATTATAGAAGGTTTATTCAAGATTTCTCAAAGATTGCATTACCTATGACTAAACTGACGAGGAAGGAAGGAAAGTTCATGTGGGATTAAGAGCAAGAAGAAGATTTTCAAGTGTTAAAAGAGAAATTATCGAGATCCCCGGTGTTAACGTTACCAGATGGAACGGAAGATTTGGTTATCTATTCAGACGCGTCACATCAAGGCTTGGGGTGTGTTTTAATGCAAAGGGGAAAGGTTATCGCGTATGCTTCAAGACAACTCAGACCACATGAAGTAAACTACCCGACCCACGACCTAGAATTGGCAGCGGTGGTTTTTGCCTTAAAGATTTTGAGGCATTACCTGTATGGGGTAAAATGCACGATCTACTCGGATCATAAAAGCCTCAAATATTTCTTCGAATAGAAAGATTTGAATATGAGGCAACGAAGATGATTAGAACTAATTAAAGATTATGACTGTGATATTTTATATCACCCGGGAAAAGCAAACGTCGTAGCAGATGCATTGAGTCGAAAAGAATATCCACACCCGATTCCAGTAAAATCTATGAAGATGATAGTTACGCCTCACCTCCTTAAAACGATACGAGGTGCTCAAATAAAAGCACTAGAGGCAGGGGATCCAAAGAAAGAAAGAACAAAAGGAATAGCAGAAAAATTTGAAGAAAACTCGAACGGGCTTAAAACGAGATTTGGTCGGATCTGGATACCAAGGTTTTGCGAGGTCAAAATAGTGCTACTTGAAGAAGCTCATAAGTCACGGTATTCCATTCACCCTGGGGCTACAAAAATGTACAGTGACTTGAAGACAAACTATTGGTGGCCCGGTATGAAACGCGATATCGCTAAGTATGTCGCGAAATGTCTGACGTGTTCTCAAGTGAAGGCGGAACATCAGAAGCCCTATGGATAGTTACAACCCTTGGAAATTCCGGTATGGAAGTGGGAGGAGATAACAATGGATTTGGTGACCAAGCTACCTAGAACGAAAAAGGGGTATGATACAATATGGGTAATCGTAGACCGACTCACAAAGAGTGCTCACTTCTTACCAATTCGAGAGGCCTACAACTCAGAAAAGTTGACGAAAGTGTATGTGAATGAAATAATATCTCGACATGGGGTGCCTGTGTCAATCGTTTCAGATCGGGATACGAGATTTACCTCTCGTTATTGGCTGAAGTTTCATGAAAGTATGGGCATGAAACTGCACATAAGCACCGCCTACCACCCACAGACTGACGGTCAAACGGAAAGAACAATTCAAACGCTTATTGATTTGTTAAGAGCATGCGCGTTAGATTTTGGAGGAAATTGGGATGACCATTTACCACTAGTGGAATTTTCTTACAATAATAGTTATCATAGTGGTATCCAAATGGCACCTTATGAACTGTTATATGGAAGGAAGTGTAGGACTCCCATATGTTGGGGGAAGTAGGACAAAGGGAACTCGCGTCTAACGAACTGATAGCAACGACCAACGAGAAGATCGATCTAATTTGAGCTCGGTTAAAGGCGGCTCAAGATCGGTGATATTCACCAATTTATACATATTATAGTCCCCCATTTTACCCCCATTTTTTGCGTTTTCGGCTGTAAACCCGTGAATCGGATACTTAATCATGTATACTTTTGTTTACAGGCCGAAAAAGCATACCAGACAAGATGATAGTGAAAACGAGGACTTTCCGGACGAAACGACAAAGCTGCGAACATTCTGTGAAGAAATCTGGCCTGGGCGTTTGGCACGGTCGTGCAATCAGAGGAACAATCGTGCATATCCGACAAAACAGCCCAGTCCGGCAGTGAACGAGGGTGCAATCCGGAGTGCAAGTCAATCCTGCAGACGAACGGGAGTGCGGTTGACTGCCTGCCGTGCGGATCCGATATCCAACACAAGCCCGGCGATGCACTGCCCATTCAAGAATCTGTGCAACAAGAACCCGGAGATGCACGATCGTGCCTCCAAGTGAACGGTCGTGCGGGATCGAAGACGGTCAAGATAAGATGATGTCATGCGTTATGGTGAACAGTAACTCCAATAATCCAAAAAGTGAACGCTCGTGCCAATAAAGTGCACGACTGTGCGAGAGCTGAAAAATATAAAAAACATGCAGAAACATTCTGCTCGTAACTCTGGATATTTTGGGAGCGATTCTGGCGATTTTCAGGCTCCGGAGGCATTAGCTTTCACCCGGATTCAAGCCACATTGTGCCGATTAGCTTCGTTATCTTCCGGATTCTTAATCTAGTGCTTGTTTATGGTTTGGTCTTCTAATCTTTCGATAATTTTGTTATTGTTTCAAGCATTTAGATTAATGTTCTATGTATTATTGTAAGCCTTTGGGCAAAAACAACAATTCCTTGCTTAGTTATAACCATTAGTATGTTAACTTTGTTTGTAATGACACTTGGAAGTATTTTCTATGTTAATCTTTGATGATTAGTTTGCAACCTTGTTATTGTTGTTGATTTCTTGATTATAAGTAATTGTGTTGGATGATTGGTATTTGGTTAGTTGAGATAGTTGAAAAATGAAGCTTAATTAATCATTTATTAGTAAACTTTAAACTTGGTTAACTAGTTTAGTTTGGTTAAAATGTGTGCACCATAATACTAGAAATGGTTAGTGGTTTAATAAAATGTAATTATTGTTAATCAAGAAAGCTTTCCGTCACGTAAGGACCTTAACGGGTTAAATGGTGTTGTTATGAAATCTTGCCATGAATTATTAGCTTAGTTAGTAGTTTAGGCCAAAATTGCTATCTTAGTGAATTTATATGCAAGATTTGTAAAATGAACTCGGTTGTGATTTAATCTAGTTTATGCTTGTCTCGGTGGTTGCATTGTGTTTATCGGTGTCACTTTCTTTGATTTAGTGAGGTTAGAAAACTCCTAACGGATGACTAACTTATTTTTAAGAGATTTTCATAGACATTAATCAATTGCACGTTAAAGAACAATTTTAGGTGGTTAAAGTGTGTTTATCGTTTTAGCTTTCCGAATGGTTGTCATGTTAGGATTCCCGAAAGGGATACTAATTGTCTTGAAAATGGAGAATTGATCGAATGTTTCTAGTGTTAAAACCGACTTAGTTGATATGCTTTGGTTGTGTATTAAGCAAGGCTATTTATCTATTTTCTTATTTTAAATATATTACGTCTTTATAAGTATTTGTTTATGCTTATCTTAGTCTTTACAAAATCAAACAACTTTTCTTTTTACCGATAATTTAGTGATAAAGGTCTAGTACTATTCCTCCGCCCATTTCCTTGGATCGATACTTGGTTCTTACCGATACTTTACTACATATATGACGGGGTACACTTGCCTCTTTCGTGTGTGTTTTGATGTTGAAGTATAATCACTTTTATAAATTTAAAACCAAATCGTGTGTTTATTCATTACAAAAAAATATGTGTATATGCGCACACGTCAAGTTTTTGGCGCCGTTTCCGGGGACATAGCGAGCTTTAGGAACGACCCGAGTCATTGTTTTAACGGTGTATATACTTGTTAATATTTGTGAATATTTTCATGATTATTTATTTGTTAATATTTCTTGCTTTTAATTCGATTTATTCGTTTTCTTGATTATTTTGTACACTTGTAAATTTTTGTTACGTTTATTTGTTCGAATCCGGATTTATTTATTCATTTATTCTTTGAATTTTCGGCTTTGAAAATTCATTTTTACACTAGCCGATTCGATTATATTTATTGCTTTAATTTTTATAAAATTTCGGGCCCATTTTCGGATTTTTATAAATTTTTCAGCCCATTTAAAATAATATTCTGTTTCTTTTCAGCAAAAAAAAAATTCCTCGTGAGGAAATTCTTTTCGGATGTCAAGCACTACATTTGGGACGATCCTTTCTTAGTTAGGATGGGTGCTGGTCAGGTGATCCGAAGATGTGTTTCAGGAAAAGAGGCGACCGATATTCTGCGCCATTGTCACGAGGGACCTACCGGAGGCCACCATGGAGCCAATTTTACCGCCAAGAAGGTGTTGGATTCCGGGTTTTATTGGCCTACTATTTTTCGTGACGCGCAGAGCTGGGTACAAGCGTGCGATGCCTGTCAGAGGGCGACAAATATATCAGCACGTGATGAAATGCCTCAGAACTGGATACAGGTATGTGAAGTCTTCGACATTTGGGGGATAGACTTCATGGGACCATTTCCCCCCTCACGAGGAAATAAGTACATTCTGGTCGCGGTCGATTATGTGTCAAAGTGGGCGGAGGCACAGGCCTTACCCACCAATGACGCCAGGGTGGTAGTGATATTTTTAAAGAGTTTGTTTGCCCGGTTTGGCGCTCCGAAGGCGCTCATCAGTGACAGAGGGACTCATTTCTGCAATACCCAGCTTGAAAAAGCTTTGTCCCGCTACGGTGTGCATCACCGTTTGTCCACGCCCTATCATCCACAGACGAGCGGGCAGGTGGAAGTCACAAACCGTGGGCTAAAGCGAATCCTTGAGCGGTCTGTAGGTGCAAACCGCAAGGAGTGGTCGGACAAACTCGACGAGGCGTTGTGGGCTTTCCGTACAGCTTACAAGACCCCTATTGGGACTACTCCCTTTAGGCTGGTATACGGAAAAGCGTGTCATTTACCGGTGGAGTTGGAGCATAAAGCGATGTGGGCTCTAAAAACCGCAAATTCGGACTTGAAAACCGGAGGTAAAGCCCGGTTTCTCCAGATTCATGAATTGGAGGAGATACGATAACTCGCTTATGAGAGCTCCGTCCTCTACAAAGAGCGCACAAAGAGATTACACGATAAACGCTTGAAGGACCACAAAGAATTCCAAGCGGGTGATCTTGTTCTTCTCTACAACTCACAATTGCGCTTATTTCTAGGAAAACTTCATTCACGTTGGACAGGACCATACACAGTAAAAGAGGTATTCTCATAAGGGACTGTTGCAATAGAGAACGCAGACGTCGTTATATTCAAGGTGAATGGCCACCGTTTGAAGCTGTACGTTGCCGGGCCGATCGAGTCGGCGGTGGAGGTTATCGAACTCCACACCCTGCACACATCATAAGTGTGGGGAGGAGAGTCTACGCTACTGACTCGTGGATTAAAAATGTAGCAAGAGCGTCTTTGACGCTTTAGGGGTAAAATCGTCCGTTTTTGTGTTTTTGTAGTTTTAGCGTAATTTAGGTGTGTTTGGTAGTTGACGTTAGTTTGTACATTTTTTAGAGGTGCCAAGCGAAGGTTCTATGAGGGGATATTGTTAAAACAGTTTGCGTGTTGAAAAAATGGCGAAAAACGGCCAAAACAGGTGCTGAAAATGCATTCTGCAGAAAAAAACTGATTTGCAGATATGCACGCCCGTGCCTCGGGCTGCATGCCTGTGTGATTGCGGGATTGGCCGGCACCTCGAGTCGCACCCCCGGTGCATCTCCGAGATCAGCGTGCAGGGTTTGAACGATGTCGGAAACGCACGACCGTGTGAGCGGTCGAACGACCGTACGTGAGGCTGAGGGCAGTTTTGTCATTTTGTAGTAGAAATACCCTCATCTGCAGCCCCCATTCATAATTCACGAAAACCCTATCCGCACCAGCCGTTCCAGAGCGTTTTTGCCTCAAATCGAACGATTTCTTCGCACGGTTTCACACATCCCTTCGCACGATGGATCATCCCTTCTTACAGTTTGACCCCAATAACGAGAGAGAAAGCCTTTGTATCCCAAAACGTGACGCTTTATGGAATAGGCGAGGGCAGTTTGGCATCCCCCGGAGGCTAGATTGGGAGGTTATGAGAGATCTAAATCAGCGCGAACGATTAGAAAACATGCTTACTATCCCACTTTCGCGTTTGGTCGCCATTGACCGCCCCATCTATCATGAGCTCACGATAGAGTTCTTCGCCTCCTACTCCTACGAAAAGCCCAGAGCGTATAAAGTCCCCAATTTCCGCTACAAAGAAAGGGTGCATTTCAGATTGGGCAGACGTTGGCATCATTGGTCGGTGGGTAGATTGGGTCGGAGACTTGGGATTTACACAAATGAAGACATGGATTCAGAGTTCTTCACAGATGAGTTCACCTTCCCGAGTGACGAAGCGCGGGCCGCGTTCTGGGCTCAGAATGCAGTTGGTGACCCATATGATCCAAGGATGTCGAAAGCTTCACGATTGAGAGACCCTCGGCATCGAGTGATGAATTATATATTCAGCCATACCGTCTGTGGGTGCATGGACAGTCTGGGGAACTGTCCAACACCAGATCTGATATATCTTTATGCGTTGGTTGAGGGGGTACACATCAACCTAGCTGCGAGGATGGCGGAATATTTTGTGAACAACTCAGGGAGAACGCCCAGCAGTCAGATTCACGGCGGTCAGTATGTGACCGAAATTGCCTACAATTTAGGGTTGATGACTTATGAGGTACTTCAGGATCTCACTCTTGTAACTAAGGGTTTATATGTTGATATTCGGTCGTTGAAGGCGATGGGGTTGATTGCTGAGATGGATCACGGGGATCGATTGAGGGGTTTAAACAACGAGGTCTGGGACCCGTTGCCTCCGGCAGAGGAGGAGGATGAGGATGAGGATGAGGATGAGGAGATGCATGAGCAGCAAGAGCAGCATGTACCACAGACACCACCACATTCACCACAACATCACGGATTCCACCAGCACCAGGATTGGGCAGAGGGCATCCCCTCTTACCCTGAGTTTTACCAGCAGTTCCAACAAATGCAGCTTAACCAGGAGCAGCAAAGGATTCGTATAGAGCAGATCGGGGCGAACCAGGACTTCATGCGCCGGGAGGTGCATGATGGATTCTCGTACATATTCGGGGGGCTTCAGAACGCCTACCCGAACTACTTCGGGGAGCCCCCACAATTCCCATACGGGAACCCACCTGGTTATGGAGATGCAGGCCCGTCCAACACGAGAGATGATGCTGGTGACGATGACTAGGAGACGGTGGAGTTGATCTTTGGTAGTCGTATTTTAGTAGTTTATTTTCGGGTGTTTATTTTGGTTGTTATTTCAAACACCCCCGGATATTATCGTTTATTTCTTTCGGTATTATGTATGGATATTTTTAATATTTCTATTATTATGTAGTGTATGGTTTGAGTTGCAACTGATTTGTTCCGCATGTTATATTCTGTTTTGCTTTGCTTTGCCTTGTGACATATATGCAGATTTATGGAGCACACATTGGACCGGAGCACATCACGGGATCAGCTTTGGAAGTCTCGTTTCATCAAAATCATCATCAGGGGAGTATTATTTTCCTTTATCTCTATATTTCGGGTTTCGCATTGGGGACAATGCGAAGTTCAAGTGTGGGGAGGGGTTTAACTTGTTAACTTTGTTTGTCCAAAAAAAAAATCAGAAAAATCAGAAAATTCAATAAAAAATATCTGTTTTTTGTATATATTTTTAGCAAATAAACCGGTTGGTTGTGTTTTAGAAAACTTCGGACATGATAAAAACTCGACAAGCAAAATGAATTTTGAAAAAGAAAACCGGAAAGCGTGACAAACAAAGAAGGACTTGCATGATAGTTTTCACACTTTTACCCATTCCTTCCATTACGTGAGCATATTTGAGCCTTGAAATTGTTATATATTTGTTCATTTCGGAGTAGGAGTGAGCCGGATGTCATGTGTAATTTAGAACTTGTCACTAGCATGCTTGTTAAGACCATGAACTTGCGAAATTGTGTAGAAGTGATAGAGGCACTTAGAAAACCCTTTGTGTTAGCCTTGTTCTTTGTGTTGTGTTCCCCGTAAACCTTACATTACCTTTAGGATTAACCATGTCGAGCCTTCCCGTTTACCTTTATTTACCCAACATAATCTCCCACTTAGCCAAATTTAGCCTTTTTATGTTTTAAAGCATTTTAGTGTTGAAACTCGGCAAAATAATCGTTTAACTAGCGCTTGTTATAGTTTATTGTTCATTGTATAAATCCATTAGTTTCTTTGTTAAAAAAAATAAAATAAAACACCCTAAAATAGGGTGAATTCGACAAAATTCGAGCAATTTTGAATGCTTAATGATAAAATCTCGATTGATGAGCTCGATTTCGCAAAAGTCGCCTTTTTAAGGCGTTAGTATGTATAGTTGTATTGTTTTACGCTAGTTAAACGCTAAAACCGAGTTTTAACCATTTCGCCACTTTAAATTTCCATTTCCATACCCTTCACCCAAGCCTAACGTTTTACCCCGTAAAGACCTCTTGATTTACACTATGTCGCATGTTAGTTGGTGGAGACGAGATCTTATGACAAGCTTATGATATTACACATTTCATTGACGAGGCATTGAGTGTTTGCACATACACATTTTATGTATGTTTCACATATAAAACCGAGTGTGTGTAAACATTGTGAGTTGTGTGAATTTTAGCATGTTAAGTCAACTAAAAGTGAAGTCACGACTTTTTGGTTATCCATACATATATTTGCATATGCTTGTTTGGTTTGATTCATTGGAAGTTGTGTTTCGAAAAACCGGCTAACCGTTTGTAGTTGTTTCAATAATTAGTTTATAAATTATCGTTCTTGTCAGATTCTATCTTTTATTGCATTTTAGTTTAGCTTGCTTGAGGACAAGCAAGGTTCAAGTGTGGGGAGATTTGATATTCACCAATTTATACATATTATAGTCCCCCATTTTACCCCCATTTTAGGTGTTTTCAGCCGAAAACCCGTGAATCGGATACTTAATCATGTATACTTTTGTTTACAGGCCTAAAACAGCATACCAGACAAGATAATAGTGAGAACGAGGACTTTCCGGACGAAACGACAAAGCTGCGAACATTCTGTGAAGAAATCTGACCTGGGCGTTTGGCACAGTTGTGCAATCAGAGGAACGGCCGTGCATATCCGACAAAACAGCCCAGCCCGGCAGTGAACGAGGGTGCAATCCGGAGTGCAAGTCAATCCCGGAGACGAACGGGCGTGCGGTTGACTTCATGCCGTGCGGATCCGATATCCAACACAAGCCCGGCGATGCACTGCCCGTTCAAGAATCCGTGCAACAAGAACCCGGAGATGCACGATCGTGCCTCCAAGTGAACGGTCGTGCGGGATCGAAGACGGTCAAGATAAGATGATGTCATGCGGTATGGTGAACAGTAACTCCAATAATGCAAAAAGTGAACGCTCGTGCCAATAAAGTGCACGACTGTGCGAGAGCTGAAAAATATAAAAAACATGCAGAAACATTCTGCTCGTAACTCTGGATATTTTGGGAGCGATTCTGGGATTTTCAGGCTCCGGAGGCGTTAGCTTTCACCCGGATTCAAGCCACATTGTGCCAATTAGCTTCGTTATCTTCCGGATTCTTAATCTAGTGCTTGTTTATGGTTTGGTTTTCTAATCTTTCCATAATTTTGTTATTGTTTCAAGTATTTAGATTAATGTTCTATGTATTATTGTAAGCCTTTAGGCAAAAACAACAATCCCTTGCTTAGTTATAACCATTAGTATGTTAACTTTGTTTGTAATGTCACTTGGAAGTATTTTCTATGTTAATCTTTGATGATTAGTTTGCAACCTTGTTATTGTTGTTGATTTCTTGATTATAAGTAATTGTGTTGGATGATTGGTATTTGGTTAGTTGAGATAGTTGAAAAATGAAGCTTAATTAATCATGTATTAGTAAACTTTAAACTTGGTTAACTAGTTTAGCTTGGTTAAAATGTGTGCACCATAATACTAGAAATGGTTAGTGGTTTAATAAAATGTAATTATTGTTAATCAAGAAAGCTTTCCGTCACGTAAGGACCTTAACGGGTTAAATGGTGTTGTTATGAATTCTTGCCATGAATTATTAGCTTAGTTAGTAGTTTAGGCCAAAATTGCTATCTTAGTGAATTTATATGCAAGATTTGTAAAATGAACTCGGTTGTGATTTAATCTAGTTTATGCTTGTCTCGGTGGTTGCATTGTGTTTATCGGTGTCACTTTCTTTGATTTAGTGTGGTTAGAAAACTCCTAACGGATGACTAACTTATTTTTTAGAGATTTCCATAGACATTAATCAATTGCACGTTAAAGAACAATTTTAGGTGGTAAAAGTGTGTTTATCGTTTTAGCTTTCCGAATGGTTGTCATGTTAGGATTCCTGAAAGGGATACTAATTGTCTTGAAAATGGAGAATTGATCGAATGTTTCTAGTGTTAAAACCGACTTAGTTGATATGCTTTGGTTGTGTATTAAGCAAGGCTATTTATCTATTTTCTTATTTTAAATATATTACGCCTTTATAAGTATTTGTTTATGCTTATCTTAGTCTTTACAAAATCAAACAACTTTTCTTTTTACCGATAATTTAGTGATAAAGGTCTAGTACTATTCCTCCGCCCATTTCCTTGGATCGATACTTGGTTCTTACCGATACTTTACTACATATATGACGGGGTACACTTGCCTCTTTCGTGTGTGTTTTGATGTTGAAGTATAATCACTTTTATAAATTTAAAACCCAATCGTGTTTATTCATTACAAAAAATATGTGTATATGCGCACAAGTCAATCGGCAAAAGGCATATGCGGATAAGAGAAGGCGTCCTATAGAGTTCCAAGTTGGGGATTATGTACTACTAAAAGTATCCCCATGGAAAGGAATAATCCGTTTAAGATTTTGGCTCGAGTGGGGAAAGTGGCATATCGTTTAGAATTGCTGTCTTCATTGGACGGGATCCATAACACTTTCCATGTCTCACAATTAATGAAGTGCCTTGCGGATGAATCGGCGATTGTACCTCTTGACGCCATTGAAGTAGATGAGAGCTTAAACTATGTTGAAAGACCGATAGCCGATAAGGACGTTAAGGTAAAGAATCTTAGCAATAAGGCCATTAGACAAGTTCTAGTTCAATGGCAACACCGAAGGGGGTCAGAACTTACATGGGAATCAGAAGATGAAATTCGGAAACATTACCCTTCTTTATTCGGTACGTAAATGTTGATTTTAGTATGTGTCCAAGTTTCGGGGACGAAAATTTTTCTAAGAGGGGTAGACTTGTAACACCCCAAAAATACGTATTCTATTTATTTCTTTTAAGATAGTTATAAGAAGGGAAGTTCGAGCTCGAATAAATTAAATGTTAGAACCCGAGGGACTAAAGTTGAAAATTGGAAAGTAAGTCTTATTAATTGAAAGACACACACTCCACACACACACTTATGTGCGTGCGTGGAGGTGTTCAGGAGAAGAATCAAGAAGCAAAAACCCTAGTCATCTTAATCCATCAAATTGGAGGGTGATTTCAAGGCTAAACGGTTGTTAGAACCCGTATTCTCGATCACAAAGCTGTGACTAACAAAGTGGTAAGTCGAATTTCTTGAAATCATGAACTTTAGGAAATGGGTTTCTACCAAATCATGAGTAATGTTGTGATATATGCATCTAGAAGTTAAGACTATGAACTAGGATTCGATAAATGTTCGGTTTTCGGTGATTTAGATTGTTGTGATAGATGGAACATAGATGAATGATGTAGGATGAGAGAATCTCATGAACTTGCTTGATTTATTATGAACTTGTAGATTAGTATGTAAAGATACTTGTAATTAAATGTCCTATAAATGCGAAACCCGCCAAGTGTTCGATAAAATGCCTTAAAAAACAAATGGGTAAATTTTGGTAAATTACGATCAAGATGTTGTATGATAAAAGTGTGTAAAAAATGGAATGATATTTAGTCGGGCTAAATGAATGAATGTGTTGATGTAGGCCTAAAAGAAGAAGGTTCAAGGGCTAGGAGGTCGGACAGCTCACAGGATCGAGGTATGTTGTTTTTATGCATACAAGCTTTACTTTCTAAATGTCAATGTTATATTAGAACCGTAATTATGATTATTCGTAACTGATGTGTAGTTGATAGCTTAACCCATCATGAACGGGTCGTAAGAGATGATAATGATGAAAAAGGTTATGTTATGGTCGGTTGGTCTTGAACTAACCGTATATTGGAAGGTTGTGCGGGAATGTAATGAAATAGTTAAATCTGTCATGAAAGGATTTGGAATGATGTTCATGTTGCGTTTATGTTTAATCTGAAAGTAACGGATTATTGAATGTTATGCATTATCTCGTTTGGAGATGGTAGATAATGACCCATTCAACGGGTCGGCGAAAGTGACATTTTGACATGGTTATGTGATGCCACGAATGGATGTTAGTTTTTTTTTATTATATTGTAAGAAACTGACTAGTTAAACTTTGATTGCGATGTAGGTAAATCCGCGATTTAGGTGGCGTGGCGAACTTGGAGATGAACACCAACATGCACACCATGACTTATGCGCATCCGTAGTAGTCGCCCTTTTAAAACAATGTTTTTGTTAAACTTATACTTCTTGAAAGTCGTCTTTTGATATGTAAATTATGGTTTTTAAAAACTTAGTCGTTTGTAACTAGGAACTTTAAACTTGTGCCTTGACAGGGTAATTCAGATTAACACCTGTAACTAGTCTAGGGGAGGTGTTGATCTCGAATTAGCTTCAAGGGTATTTTGGTAAAAATGCAAGTGCTATGTAAAAGCTTTAATAGTTGAAGTTTACTTGTATCTTTGATCAGGAGAAATTAAGGGCGTTACAAGTTGGTATCAGAGCAAAGGTTTGAGTTGAAGTGCTTGGGCTCAAACTGATAGCTCGCGCAATGGGTGTGTTCACTCCAAGGTCGCAAACAAGATAAAAGTTTAAGATGCTTTAATTTTATAACGGGTCAAAATAATAATATGCGTTGAAATGGGTTACGAGTGTATAGAAACCCATAAATTGAATCTTGTGTAATAGAAAATAACTATGGTATGGCATTAGTGAGAAGTTGTATGCAAACGTACAAGTTGGGTTGGTAAACCATGAATGGGTCAAAGATTATGAGTGAAAATAAGGCCGAAAGCCTAAAAATTTAGAAAATAGTTAATTTGGGTGTTGGATTTTAACTCTATGTGATAGAGGATGGAATTACGATTGCGTAGGAAGAAACGGATCGTAAATCGGATGAAAATTGAGCAAGTTATGATCGTTTAGGTGAAAAATGGGATTTGTATGAATATGCAGCACCAAGCATCGAACTTGCTGTAAAAAAATGAGGTCTCGCGGTGCGCCACGCCAAGCCGGTTAGGTCGTCGCGTACCGCGACCCCTCTCGCGGCCCGCGAAGGTGATAACCGAAGTTGTCGCGGCCCGCGACACGCCCTGAAACGCACAAATTGCTTTTTTTATGTTTTGACTGGTGGACTTGGTTACGGAGGCTATAAAACACGTAAATAAGGTCACGAAAGTTATTGTGACGTTATGAAATGACCTGTAATGAACCACGAATGTAGGCGATGTTAGATTTGCTAAAAACCATGGAAAATTTTATTGTGTAGATGACGGATTACGTAGATTCGAATGATGACGAAGTAGCACGGGAAGATGCATTCAACGATAAAATGGTGCAAATGATGGAAAATGTTTTAGAAGCCAAACTTCCGCAAATAGTTCAAGAGGTGGAGAGTCGCGTGTTGGAAACGATTGATGTGATAATGACAAGCAAAATGGTTGAAATAAAGGAGATAATTTGAGAGTCTAAAGGCAAGAGTAAGATACGAAGATGCACGTATAAGGATTTTATGGCGTGTAGTCCTTCTCCGTATGATGGAAAGATAGACCCGATTGTATGTCAAAGGTGGATCTCTTATATAGAAGTTGTGTTTATACGAAGCCGGTGTGATAAGGAAGATCAGGTAATGTTTGCTACGGGCCAACTGCAATCACATGCTAAAGATTGGTTGGATGCTCATTGTAAAGAGATAGGAGAAGATAAACTTCAAGCGATGACGTGGCAGTAATTTAAAGAACCTTTTCTAAACTATCATTGCCCCTAATCCGCCATCGACAGGATTCAAGTGGAGTTCTTGCGCCTCCGACAGAAGGATGAATCAATCAATGAGATAACCAATACTTTCTTGGATAAGCTGAAGTTTTGCAAGGAGTTTGTGAATTCAGAAAGAATGAAAACCCAACCGAAGTAAGGAGCTTTCTAGGCCTTGCCGGCTATTATAGAAGGTTTATTCAAGATTTCTCAAAGATTGCATTACCTATGACTAAACTGACGAGGAAGGAAGGAAAGTTCATGTGGGATTAAGAGCAAGAAGAAGATTTTCAAGTGATAAAAGAGAAATTATCGAGATCCCCGGTGTTAACGTTACCAGATGGAACGGAAGATTTGGTTGTCTATTCAGACGCGTCACATCAAGGCTTGGGGTGTGTTTTAATGCAAAGGGGAAAGGTTATCGCGTATGCTTCAAGACAACTCAGACCACATGAAGTAAACTACCCGACACACGACCTAGAATTGGAAGCGGTAGTTTTTGCCTTAAAGATTTGGAGGCATTACCTGTATGGGGTAAAATGCACGATCTACTGGGATCATAAAAGCCTCAAATATTTCTTCGAACAGAAAGATTTGAATATGAGGCAACGAAGATGGTTAGAACTAATTAAAGATTATGACTGTGATATTTTATATCACCCGGTAAAAGCAAACGTCGTAGCAGATGCATTGAGTCGAAAAGAATATCCACACCCGATTCCAGTAAAATCTATGAAGATGATAGTTACGCCTCACCTCCTTGAAACGATACGAGGTGCTCAAATAAAAGCACTAGAGGCAGGGGATCCAAAGAAAGAAAGAAAGAACAAAAGGAATAGAAGAAAAATTTGAAGAAAACTCGAACGGGCTTAAAACGAGATTTGGTCGAATCTGGATACCAAGGTTTTGCGAGGTCAAAACAGTGCTACTTGAAGAAGCTCATAAGTCACGGTATTCCATTCACCCTGGGGCTACAAAAATGTACCGTGACTTGAATACAAACTATTGGTGGCCCGGTATGAAACGCGATATCGCTAAGTATGTCGCGAAATGTCTGACGTGTTCTCAAGTGAAGGCGGAACATCAGAAGCCCTATGGATAGTTACAACCCTTGGAAATTCCGGTATAGAAGTGGGAGGAGATAACAATGGATTTGGTGACCAAGCTACCTAGAACGAAAAAGGGGCATGATACAATATGGGTAATCGTAGACCGACTCACAAAGAGTGCTCACTTCTTACCAATTCGAGAGGCCTACTCCTCAGAAAAGATGACGGAAGTGTATGTGAATGAAATAATATCTCGACACGGGGTGCCTGTGTCAATCGTTTCAGATCGGGATACGAGATTTACCTCTCGTTATTGGCTGAAGTTTCATGAAAGTATGGGCATGAAACTGCACATAAGCACCGCCTACCACCCGCAGACTGACGGTCAAATGGAAAGAACAATTCAGACGCTTATTGATATGTTAAGAGCATGCGCGTTAGATTTTGGAGGAAATTGGGATGACCATTTACCACTAGTGGAATTTTCTTACAATAATAGTTATCATAGTGGTATCCAAATGGCACCTTATGAACTGTTATATGGAAGGAAGTGTAGGACTCCCGTATGTTGGGGGAAGTAGGACAAAGGGAACTAGCGTCTAACAATCTGATAGCAATGACCAACGAGAAGATCGATCTAATTCGAGCTCGGTTGAAGGCGGCTCAAGATCGGTGATATTCACCAATTTATACATATTATAGTCCCCCATTTTACCCCCATTTTTTGCGTTTTCGGCTGTAAACCCATGAATCGGTTACTTAATCATGTATACTTTTGTTTACACGCCGAAAAAGCATACCAGACAAGATGATAGTGAAAACGAGGACTTTCCGGACGAAACGACAAAGCTGCGAACATTCTGTGAAGAAATCTAACCTGGGCGTTTGGCACGGTCGTGCAATCAGAGGAACGACCGTGCATATCCGACAAAACAGCCCAGTCCGGCAGTGAACGAGGGTGCAATCCGGAGTGCAAGTCAATCCCGGAGACGAACGGACGTGCGGTTGACTGCATGCCATGCGGATCCGATATCCAACACAAGCCCGGCGATGCACTGCCCGTTCAAGAATCCGTGCAACAAGAACCCGGAGATGCACGATCGTGCCTCCAAGTGAACGGTCGTGCGGGATCGAAGACGGTCAAGATAAGATGATGTCATGCGGTATGGTAAACAGTAATTCCAATAATGCAAAAAGTGAACGCTCGTGCCAATAAAGTGCACGACTGTGTGAGAGCTGAAAAATATAAAAAACATGCAGAAACATTCTGCTCGTAACTTTGGATATTTTGGGATCGATTCTGGCGATTTTCAGGCTCCGGAGGCATTAGCTTTCACTCGGATTCAAGCCACATTGTGCCGATTAGCTTCGTTATCTTCCGAATTCTTAATCTAGTGCTTGTTTATGGTTTGGTTTTCTAATCTTTCCATAATTTTGTTATTGTTTCAAGTATTTAGATTAATGTTCTATGTATTATTGTAAGCCTTTAGGCAAAAACAACAATCCCTTGCTTAGTTATAACCATTAGTATGTTAACTTTGTTTGTAATGACACTTGGAAGTATTTTCTATGTTAATCTTTGATAATTAGTTTGCAGCCTTGTTATTGTTGTTGATTTCTTGATTATAAGTAATTGTGTTGGATGATTGGTATTTGGTTAGTTGAGATAGTTGAAAAATGAAGCTTAATTAATCATGTATTAGTAAACTTTAAACTTGGTTAACTAGTTTAGCTTGGTTAAAATGTGTGCACCATAATACTAGAAATGGTTAGTGGTTTAATAAAATGTAATTATTGTTAATCAAGAAAGCTTTCCGTCACGTAAGGACCTTAACGGGTTAAATGGTGTTGTTATGAATTCTTGCCATGAATTATTAGCTTAGTTAGTAGTTTAGGCCAAAATTGCTATCTTAGTGAATTTATATGCAAGATTTGTAAAATGAACTCGGTTGTGATTTAATCTAGTTTATGCTTGTCTCGGTGGTTGCATTGTGTTTATCGGTGTCACTTTCTTTGATTTAGTGAGGTTAGAAAACTCCTAACGGATGACTAACTTATTTTCAAGAGATTTTCATAGACATTAATCAATTGCACGTTAAAGAACAATTTTCGGTGGTTAAAGTGTGTTTATCGTTTTAGCTTTCCGAATGGTTGTCATGTTAGGATTCCCGAAAGGGATACTAATTGTCTTGAAAATGGAGAATTGATCGAATGTTTCTAGTGTTAAAACCGACTTAGTTGATATGCTTTGGTTGTGTATTAAGCAAGGCTATTTATCTATTTTCTTATTTTAAATATATTACGTCTTTATAAGTATTTGTTTATGCTTATCTTAGTCTTTACAAAATCAAACAACTTTTCTTTTTACCGATAATTTAGTGATAAAGGTCTAGTACTATTCTTCCGCCCATTTCCTTGGATCGATACTTGGTTCTTACCGATACTTTACTACATATATGACGGGGTACACTTGCCTCTTTCGTGTGTGTTTTGATGTTGAAGTATAATCACTTTTATAAATTTAAAACCAAATCGTGTGTTTATTCATTACAAAAAAATATGTGTATATGCGCACACGTCAAGTTTTTGGCGCCGTTTCCGGGGACATAGCGAGCTTTAGGAACGACCCGAGTCATTGTTTTAACGGTGTATATACTTGTTAATATTTGTGAATATTTTCATGATTATTTATTTGTTTATTTATTTGTTAATATTTCTTGCTTTTAATTCGATTTATTCGTTTTCTTGATTATTTTGTACACTTGTAAATTTTTGTTACGTTTATTTGTTCGAATCCGGATTTATTTATTCATTTATTCTTTGAATTTTCGGCTTTGAAAATTCATTTTTACACTAGCCGATTCGATTATATTTATTGCTTTAATTTTTATAAAATTTCGGGCCCATTTTCGGATTTTTATAAATTTTTCAGCCCATTTAAAATAATATTCTGTTTCTTTTCAGCAAAAAAAAAAATTCCTCGTGAGGAAATTCTTTTCGGATGTCAAGCACTACATTTGGGACGATCCTTTCTTATTTAGGATGGGTGCTGGTCAGGTGATCCGAAGATGTGTTTCAGGAAAAGAGGCGACCGATATTCTATGCCATTGTTACGAGGGACCTACCGGAGGCCACCATGGAGCCAATTTTACCGCCAAGAAGGTGTTGGATTCCGGGTTTTATTGGCCTACTATTTTTCGTGACGCGCAGAGCTGGGTAAAAGCGTGCGATGCCTGTCAGAGGGCGACAAATATATCAGCACGTGATGAAATGCCTCAGAACTGGATACAGATATGTGAAGTCTTCGACATTTGGGGGATAGACTTCATGGGACCATTTCCCCCCTCACGAGGAAATAAGTACATTCTGGTCGCGGTCGATTATGTGTCAAAGTGGGCGGAGGCACAGGCCTTACCCACCAATGACGCCAGGGTGGTAGTGAGATTTTTAAAGAGTTTGTTTGCCCGGTTTGGCGCTCCGAAGGCGCTCATCAGTGACAGAGGGACTCATTTCTTCAATACCCAGCTTGAAAAAGCTTTGTCCCGCTACGGTGTGCATCACCGTTTGTCCACGCCCTATCATCCACAGACGAGCGGGCAGGTGGAAGTCACAAACCGTGGGCTAAAGCGAATCCTTGAGCGGTCTGTAGGTGCAAACCGCAAGGAGTGGTCGGACAAACTCGACGAGGCGTTGTGGGCTTTCCGTACAGCTTACAAGACCCCTATTGGGACTACTCCCTTTAGGCTGGTATACGGAAAAACGTGTTATTTACCGGTGGAGTTGGAGCATAAAGCGATGTGGGCTCTAAAAACCGCAAATCTGGACTTGAAAACCAGAGGTGAAGCCCGGTTTCTCCAGATTCATGAATTGGAGGAGATACGATAACTCGCTTATGAGAGCTCCGTCCTCTACAAAGAGCGCACAAAGAGATTACACGATAAACGCTTGAAGGACCACAAAGAATTCCAAGCGGGCGATCTTGTTCTTCTCTACAACTCACAATTGCGCTTATTTCTAGGAAAACTTCATTCACGTTGGACAGGACCATACACAGTAAAAGAGGTATTCTCATAAGGGACTGTTGCAATAGAGAACGCAGACGTCGTTATATTCAAGGTGAATGGCCACCGTTTGAAGCTGTACGTTGCCGGGCCGATCGAGTCGGCGGTGGAGGTTATCGAACTCCACACCCCGCACACATCATAAGTGTGGGGAGGAGAGTCTACGCTACTGACTCGCGGATTAAAAATGTAGCAAGTGCGTCTTTGACGCTTTAGGGGTAAAATCGTCCGTTTTTGTGTTTTTGTAGTTTTAGCGTAATTAGGTGTGTTTTTGTAGTTTTAGCGTAATTAGTTTGTAAAATCGAACTTGCTGTAAAAAACGAGGTCTCGCATCGCGCCACGCCAAGCCGGTTAGGTCGTCGCGTACCGCAACCCTCTCGCGGCCCGCGAAGGTGATAACCAAAACTGTCGTGGCCCGTGACAATCCCTGAAACGGAAAAATTGTTTTTTTTTATGTTTTGACTGATGGACTTGGTTACGGAGGCTATAAAACACGTAAATAAGGTCACGAAAGTTATTGTGACGTTATGAAATGACCTGTAATGAACCACGAATGTAGGCGATGTTAGATTTGCTAAAAACCATGGAAAATTTTATTGTGTAGATGACGGATTACGTAGATTCGAATGATGACGATGTAGCACAGGAAGATGCATTCAACGATAAAATGGCGCAAATGATGGAAAATGTTTTAGAAGCCAAACTTCCGCAAATAGTTCTAGAGGTGGAGAGTCGCGTGTTGGAAACGATTGATGAGACAATGACAAGCAAAATGGATGAAATAAAGGAGATAATTGGAGAGTCTAAAGGCAAGAGTAAGATACGAAGATGCACGTATAAGGATTTTATGGCGTGTAGTCCTTATCCGTATGATGGAAAGATAGACCCGATTGTATGTCAAAGGTGGATCTCTAATATAGATGTTGTGTTTATACGAAGCCGGTGTGATAAGGAAGATCAGGTAATGTTTGCTACGGGCCAACTGCAATCACAAGCTAAAGATTGGTGGGATGCTCATTGTAAGAGATAGGAGAAGATAAACTTAAAGCGATGACGTGGCAGGAATTTAAAGAGCCTTTTTCTAAAATATCATTGCCCCCAATCCGCCATCGACAGGATTCAAGAGGAGTTCTTGCTCCTCCGACAGAAGGATGAATCAATCAATGAGATAACCAATACTTTCTTGGATAAGCTGAAGTTTTGCAAGGAGTTTGTGAATTCAGAAAGAATGAAAACCCAACCGAAGTAATGAGCTTTCTAGGCCTTGCCGGCTATTATAGAAGGTTTATTCAAGATTTCTCAAAGATTGCATTACCTATGACTAAACTGACGAGGAAGGAAGGAAAGTTCATGTGGGATTAAGAGCAAGAAGAAGATTTTCAAGTGTTAAAAGAGAAATTATCGAGATCCCCGGTGTTAACGTTACCAGATGGAACGGAAGATTTGGTTATCTATTCAGACGCGTCACATCAAGGCTTGGGTGTGTTTTAATGCAAAGGGGAAAGGTTATCGCGTATGCTTCAAGACAACTCAGACCACATGAAGTAAACTACCCGACCCACGACCTAGAATTGGCAGCGGTGGTTTTTGCCTTAAAGATTTTGAGGCATTACCTGTATGGGGTAAAATGCACGATCTACTCGGATCATAAAAGCCTCAAATATTTCTTCGAATAGAAAGATTTGAATATGAGGCAACGAAGATGATTAGAACTAATTAAATATTATGACGGTGATATTTTATATCACCCGGGAAAAGCAAACGTCGTAGCAGATGCATTGAGTCGAAAAGAATATCCACACCCGATTCCAGTAAAATCTATGAAGATGATAGTTACGCCTTACCTCCTTAAAACGATACGAGGTGCTCAAATAAAAGCAATAGAGGCAGGGGATCCATAGAAAGAAAGAACAAAAGGAATAGCAGAAAAATTTGAAGAAAACTCGAACGGGCTTAAAACGAGATTTGGTCGGATCTGGATACCAAGGTTTTGCGAGGTCAAAACAGTGCTACTTGAAGAAGCTCATAAGTCACGGTATTCCATTCACCCTGGGGCTACAAAAATGTACAGTGACTTGAAGACAAACTATTGGTGGCCCGGTATGAAACGCGATATCGCTAAGTATGTCGCGAAATGTCTGACGTGTTCTCAAGTGAAGGCGGAACATCAGAAGCCCTATGGATAGTTACAACCCTTGGAAATTCCGGTATGGAAGTGGGAGGAGATAACAATGGATTTGGTTACCAGGCTACCTAGAACGAAAAAGGGGTATGATACAATATGGGTAATCGTAGACCGACTCACAAAGAGTGCTCACTTCTTACCAATTCGAGAGGCCTACAACTCAGAAAAGTTGACGAAAGTGTATGTGAATGAAATAATATCTCGACATGGGGTGCATGTGTCAATCGTTTCAGATCGGGATACGAGATTTACCTCTCGTTATTGGCTGAAGTTTCATGAAAGTATGGGCATGAAACTGCACATAAGCACCGCCTACCACCCACAGACTGACGGTCAAACGGAAAGAACAATTCAGACGCTTATTGATTTGTTAAGAGCATGCGCGTTAGATTTTGGAGGAAATTGGGATGACCATTTACCACTAGTGGAATTTTCTTACAATAATAGTTATCATAGTGGTATCCAAATGGCACCTTATGAACTGTTATATGGAAGGAAGTGTAGGACTCCCATATGTTGGGGGAAGTAGGACAAAGGGAACTCGCGTCTAACGAACTGATAGCAACGACCAACGAGAAGATCGATCTAATTTGAGCTCGGTTGAAGGCGGCTCAAGATCGGTGATATTCACCAATTTATACATATTATAGTCCCCCATTTTACCCCCATTTTTTGCGTTTTCGGCTGTAAACCCGTGAATCGGATACTTAATCATGTATACTTTTGTTTACAGGCCGAAAAAGCATACCAGACAAGATGATAGTGAAAACGAGGACTTTCCGGACGAAACAACAAAGCTGCGAACATTCTGTGAAGAAATCTGGCCTGGGCGTTTGGCACGGTCGTGCAATCAGAGGAACAATCGTGCATATCCGACAAAACAGCCCAGTCCGGCAGTGAACGAGGGTGCAATCCGGAGTGCAAGTCAATCCTGCAGACGAACGGGAGTGCGGTTGACTGCATGCCGTGCGGATCCGATATCCAACACAAGCCCGGCGATGCACTGCCCGTTCAAGAATCTGTGCAACAAGAACCCGGAGATGCACGATCGTGCCTCCAAGTGAACGGTCGTGCGGGATCGAAGACGGTCAAGATAAGATGATGTCATGCGTTATGGTGAACAGTAACTCCAATAATCCAAAAAGTGAACGCTCGTGCCAATAAAGTGCACGACTGTGCGAGAGCTGAAAAATATAAAAAACATGCAGAAACATTCTGCTCGTAACTCTGGATATTTTGGGAGCGATTCTGGCGATTTTCAGGCTCCGGAGGCATTAGCTTTCACCCGGATTCAAGCCACATTGTGCCGATTAGCTTCGTTATCTTCCGGATTCTTAATCTAGTGCTTGTCTATGGTTTGGTCTTCTAATCTTTCGATAATTTTGTTATTGTTTCAAGTATTTAGATTAATGTTCTATGTATTATTGTAAGCCTTTGGGCAAAAACAACAATTCCTTGCTTAGTTATAACCATTAGTATGTTAACTTTATTTGTAATGACACTTGGAAGTATTTTCTATGTTAATCTTTGATGATTAGTTTGCAACCTTGTTATTGTTGTTGATTTCTTGATTATAAGTAATTGTGTTGGATGATTGGTATTTGGTTAGTTGAGATAGTTGAAAAATGAAACTTAATTAATCATGTATTAGTAAACTTTAAACTTGGTTAACTAGTTTAGTTTGGTTAAAATGTGTGCACCATAATACTAGAAATGGTTAGTGGTTTAATAAAATGTAATTATTGTTAATCAAGAAAGCTTTCCGTCACGTAAGGACCTTAACGGGTTAAATGGTGTTGTTATGAAATCTTGCCATGAATTATTAGCTTAGTTAGTAGTTTAGGCCAAAATTGCTATCTTAGTGAATTTATATGCAAGATTTGTAAAATGAACTCGGTTGTGATTTAATCTAGTTTATGCTTGTCTCGGTGGTTGCATTGTGTTTATCGGTGTCACTTTCTTTGATTTAGTGAGGTTAGAAAACTCCTAACGGATGACTAACTTATTTTTAAGAGATTTTCATAGACATTAATCAATTGCACGTTAAAGAACAATTTTAGGTGGTTAAAGTGTGTTTATCGTTTTAGCTTTCCGAATGGTTGTCATGTTAGGATTCCCGAAAGGGATACTAATTGTCTTGAAAATGGAGAATTGATCGAATGTTTCTAGTGTTAAAACCGACTTAGTTGATATGCTTTGGTTGTGTATTAAGCAAGGCTATTTATCTATTTTCTTATTTTAAATATATTACATCTTTATAAGTATTTGTTTATGCTTATCTTAGTCTTTACAAAATCAAACAACTTTTCTTTTTACCGATAATTTAGTGATAAAGGTCTAGTACTATTCCTCCGCCCATTTCCTTGGATCGATACTTGGTTCTTACCGATACTTTACTACATATATGACGGGGTACACTTGCCTCTTTCGTGTGTGTTTTGATGTTGAAGTATAATCACTTTTATAAATTTAAAACCAAATCGTGTGTTTATTCATTACAAAAAAATATGTGTATATGCGCAGGCAAAAGGCATATGCGGATAAGAGAAGGCGTCCTATAGAGTTCCAAGTTGGGGATTATGTACTACTAAAAGTATCCCCATGGAAAGGAATAATCCGTTTAAAATTTTGGCTCGAGTGGGGAAAGTGGCATATCATTTAGAATTGTTGTCTTCATTGGACGGGATCCATAACACTTTCCATGTCTCACAATTAATGAAGTGCCTTGCGGATGAATCGGCGATTGTACCTCTTGACGACATTGAAGTAGATGAGAGCTTAAACTATGTTGAAAGACCGATAGCCGTTAAGGACGTTAAGGTAAAGAATCTTAGAAATAAGGCCATTAGACAAGTTCTAGTTCAATGGCAACACCGAAGGGGGTCAGAACTTACATGGGAATCGGAAGATGAAATTCGGAAACATTACCCTTCTTTATTCGGTACGTAAATGTTGATTTTAGTATGTGTCCAAGTTTCGGGGACGAAAATTTTTCTAAGAGGGGTAGACTTGTAACACCCCAAAAATACATTGTCTATTTATTTCTTTTAAGATAGTTATAAGAAGGGAAGTTCGAGCTCGAATAAATTAAATGTTAGAACCCGAGGGACAAAAGTTGAAAATTGGAAAGTAAGTCTTATTAATTGAAAGACACACACTCCACACACACTTCTGTGCATGCGTGGAGGTGTCCAGGAGAAGAATCAAGAAGCAAAAACCCTAGTCATCTTAATCCATCAAATTGGAGGGTGATTTCAAGGCTAAACGGTTGTTAGAACCCGTATTCTCGATCACCAAGGTGTGACTAACAAAGTGGTAAGTCGAATTTCTTGAAATCATGAACTTTAGGAAATGGGTTTCTACCAAATCATGAGTAATGTTGTGATATATGCATCTAGAAGTTAGGACTATGAACTAGGATTCGATTAATGTTCGGTTTTCGGTGATTTAGCTTGTTGTGATAGATGGAACATAGATGAATGATGTAGGATGAGAGAATCTCATGAACTTGCTTGATTTGTTATGAACTTGTAGATTAGTATGTAAAGATACTTGTAATTAAATGTCCTATAAATGCGAAACCCGCCAAGTGTTCGATAAAATGCCTTAAAAAACAAATGGGTAAATTTTGGTAAATTATGATCAAGATGTTGTATGATAAAAGTGTGTAAAAAATGGAATGATATTTAGTCGGGCTAAATGAATGAATGTGTTGATGTAGGCCTAAAAGAAGAAGGTTCAAGGGCTAGGAGGTCAGACAGCTCACAGGATCGAGGTATGTTGTTTTTATGCATACAAGCTTTACTTTCTAAATGTCAATGTTATATTAGAACCGTAATTATGATTATTCGTAACTGATGTGTAGTTGATAGCTTAACCCATCATGAACGGGTCGTAAGAGATGATAATGATGAAAAAGGTTATGTTATGGTCGGTTGGTCTTGAACTAACCGTATATTGGAAGGTTGTGCGGGAATGTAATGAAATAGTTAAATCTGTCATGAACGGATTTGGAATGATGTTCATGTTGCGTTTATGTTTAATCTGAAAGTAACGGATTATTGAATGTTATGCATTATCTCGTTTAGAGATGGTAGATAATGACCCATTCAACGGGTCGGCGAAAGTGACATTTTGACATGGTTATGTGATGACACGAATGGATGTTAGTTTTTTTTTTATTATATTGTAAGAAACTGACTAGTTAAACTTTGATTGCGATGTAGGTAAATCCGTGATTTAGGTGGCGTGGCGAACTTGGAGGCGAACACCAACATGCACACATTGACTTATGCGCTTCCGTAGTAGTCGCCCTTTTAAAACAATGTTTTTGTTAAACTTATACTTCTTGAAAGTCGTCTTTTGATATGTAAATTATGGTTTTTAAAAACTTAGTCGTTTGTAACTAGGAACTTTAAACTTGTGCCTTGACAGGGTAATTCAGATTAACACCTGTAACTAGTCTAGGGGAGGTGTTGATCTTGAATTAGCTGCAAGGGTATTTTGGTAAAAATGCAAGTGCTATGTAAAAGCTTTAATAGTTGAAGTTTACTTGTATCTTTGATCAGGCGAAATTAAGGGCGTTACAAGTTGGTATCAGAGCAAAGGTTTGAGTTGAAGTGCTTGGGCTCAAACTGATAGCTCGCGCAATGGGTGCGTTCACTCCAAGGTCGCAAACAAGATAAAAGTTTAAGATGCTTTAATTTTATAACGGGTCAAAATAATAATATGCGTCGAAATGGGTTACGAGTGTATAGAAACCCATAAATTGAATCTTGTGTAATAGAAAATAACTATGGTATGGCATTAGTGAGAAGTTGTATGCAAACGGACAAGTTGGGTTGGTAAACCATGAATGGGTCAAAGATTATGAGTGAAAATAAGGCCGAAAGCCTAAAAATTTCGAAAATAGTTAATTCGGGTGTTGGATTTTAACTCTATGTGATAGAGGATGGAATTACGATTGCGTAGGAAGAAACGGATCGTAAATCGGATGAAAATTGAGCAAGTTATCGTTTAGGTGAAAAATGGGATTTGTATGAATATGCAGCACCAAGCACCGAACTTGCTGTAAAAAAATGAGGTCTCGCGGTGCGCCACGCCAAGCCGGTTAGGTCGTCGCGTACCGCGACCCCTCTCGCGGCCCGCGAAGGTGATAACCGAAGCTGTCGCGGCCCGCGACACGCCCTGAAACGCACAAATTGTTTTTTTTATGTTTTGACTGGTGGACTTGGTTACGGAGGCTATAAAACACGTAAATAAGGTCACGAAAGTTATTGTGACGTTATGAAATGACCTGTAATGAACCACGAATGTAGGCGATGTTAGATTTGCTAAAAACCATGGAAAATTTTATTGTGTAGATGACGAATTACGTAGATTCGAATGATGACGAAGTAGCACGGGAAGATGCATTCAACGATAAAATGGTGCAAATGATGGAAAATGTTTTAGAAGCCAAACTTCCGTAAATAGTTCAAGAGGTGGAGAGTCGCGTGTTGGAAACGATTGATGAGATAATGACAAGCAAAATGGTTGAAATAAAGGAGATAATTTGAGAGTCTAAAGGCAAGAGTAAGATACGAAGATGCACGTATAAGGATTTTATGGCGTGTAGTCCTTCTCCGTATGATGGAAAGATAGACCCGATTGTATGTCAAAGGTGGATCTCTTATATAGAAGTTGTGTTTATACGAAGCCGGTGTGATAAGGAAGATCAGGTAATGTTTGCTACGGGCCAACTACAATCACATGCTAAAGATTGGTTGGATGCTCATTGTAAAGAGATAGGAGAAGATAAACTTCAAGCGATGACGTGGCAGTAATTTAAAGAACCTTTTCTAAAATAGCATTGCCCCTAATCCGCCATCGAAAGGATTCAAGAGGAGTTCTTGCGCCTCCGACAGAAGGATGAATCAATCAATGAGATAACCAATACTTTCTTGGATAAGCTGAAGTTTTGCAAGGAGTTTGTGAATTCAAAAAGAATGAAAACCCAACCGAAGTAAGGAGCTTTCTAGGCCTTGCCGGCTATTATAGAAGGTTTATTCAAGATTTCTCAAAGATTGCATTACCTATGACTAAACTAACGAGGAAGGAAGGAAAGTTCGTGTGGGATAAAGAGCAAGAAGAAGCTTTTCAAGTGTTAAAAGAGAAATTATCGAGATCCCCGGTGTTAACGTTACCAGATGGAACGGAAGATTTGGTTGTCTATTCAGACGTGTTATATCAAGGCTTGGGGTGTGTTTTAATGCAAAGGGGAAAGGTTATCGCGTATGCTTCAAGACAACTCAGACCACATGAAGTAAACTACCCGACCCACGACCTAGAATTGGCAGCGGTGATTTTTGCCTTAAAGATTTGGAGGCATTACCTGTATGGGGTAAAATGCACGATCTACTCGGATCATAAAAGCCTCAAATATTTCTTCGAACAGAAAGATTTGAATATGAGGCAACGAAGATGGTTGGAACTAATTAAAGATTATGACTGTGATATTTTATATCACCCGGGAAAAGCAAACGTAGTAGCAGATGCGTTGAGTCAAAAAGAATATCCACACCCGGTTCCAGTAAAATATATGAAGATGATAGTTACGCCTCACCTCCTTGAAACGATACGAGGTGCTCAAATAAAAGCACTAGAGGCAGGGGATCCAAAGAAAGAAAGAACGAAAGGAATAGCATAAAAAAATGAAGAAAACTCGAACGGGCTTAAAACGAGATTTGGTCGGATCTGGATACCAAGGTTTTGCGAGGTCAAAACAGTGCTACTTGAAGAAGCTCATAAGTCACGGTATTTCATTCACCCTGGGGCTACAAAAATGTACCGTGACTTGAAGACAAACTATTGGTGGCCCGGTATGAAACGCGATATCGCTAAGTATGTCGTAAAATGTCTGACGTGTTCTCAAGTGAAGGCGGAACATCGGAAGCCCTATGGAGAGTTACAACCCTTGGAAATTCCGGTATGGAAGTGGGAGGAGATAACAATGGATTTGGTGACCAAGCTACCTAGAACGAAAAAGGGTCATGATACAATATTGTAAGAAACTGACTAGTTAAACTTTGATTGCGATGTAGGTAAATCCGCGATTTAGGTGGCGTGGCGAACTTGGAGGCGAACACCAACATGCACACCATGACTTATGCGCTTCCGTAGTAGTCGCCCTTTTACAACAATGTGTTTGTTAAACTTATACTTCTTGAAAGTCGTCTTTTGATATGTAAATTATGGTTTTTAAAAACTTAGTCGTTTGTAACTAGGAACTTTAAACTTGTGCCTTGACAGGGTAATTCGGAATAACACCTGTAACTAGTCTAGGGGAGGTGTTGATCTCGAATTAGCTACAAGGGTATTTTGGTAAAAATGCAAGTGCTATGTAAAAAAGCTTTAATAGTTGAAGTTTACTTGTATCTTTGATCAGGCGAAATTAAGGGCGTTACAAAAAGGTGAAAATATAAAATGGAAAAGAAATTAAAACACACACACATGTGTGTGTGAGTCGTACATAGAGAGAGAAATGGAGAAGACTTCCCCCCAAAATCTCAAGAAAATGCCAAAATCAAATAAGAATTCAACATATAATCAATGCATGATCTTAAATTTGCAATCATCTAAGCTTACCAAGCATGAGGTATGTTGTATAACTTGATTTGGTGAATTTCATGTGAAGAGGAACTTGAAGGTGGTGACCTTGAGTTAAATATTTTTGTTAGTAGATGGAATTGATGATGTTTTGATGTTCATAACCAACAAACTTGCTTGTATGAGTAAAATACTTGAACAATTTAATGATTGATTAAGTGTTCATACATGACTTGAAATGGGTTTTGATGATATGATGAAATTAAGGTAGTAATAGTGTTATAAACACCATGTTTACTAGTTTGTGTGAAGAACTTGAATAGTTTAGATATTGGGATGAGTGAACTTGTTGAGATTGAAAGAAACATGGCAATGTTGGTTAGTAAATTTAGTTAAAATGGTAGGCTAAAAATGATGCCACCAAGTGTTTGATAAAATGCCTAAATGAGTTCTACTAAACTTGTTAGTGAATAAGGTGATGTTTGTTTTTTCTGAAAAGCTCTACGCAAGCTCTTCTGTCTGCGCCGCGCAGACCACGCACAGACATTGTCACGCACAAACTGTTTGTTTTTCCGAAGACGTTTCATTAAAAAACGTCTGCGCGAGCTCTTCTTGGTGCAGACTTGGCCCAACCACTTCTAAGATCTTCTAAGGTTTGCAGAGAGTTAAACACCACCACTCACCACCACCACCATAGTTCACCACCACCGTCCATCACCACCACCATCGTCCATCACCACCACCGTCCACCACCCACTACTGTCCATCACCACCACCACCGTCCACCACCACCGTCTGCCACCATCACCGTCTAGCACCACCACCCACCACCACCATCAGTACACCACCGCCTATTTTAGAAGTCTACATACGTTAAAAAACAAACAACCTTCTTCTTACAGACTACAGAGGTTTGGTCCACCCATTCTTCTACAAACGTCTACAGATGTGGTCCGCAGACTGCAGACATTTTACCTCTTAAAAAACAAACAGCACCTAAATATGTCAATGTGCGGTTTGACTTTTTGTAAGTCAAACA
This sequence comes from Helianthus tuberosus, assembly GCA_030545235.1. Taxonomy (NCBI): domain Eukaryota; kingdom Viridiplantae; phylum Streptophyta; class Magnoliopsida; order Asterales; family Asteraceae; genus Helianthus; species Helianthus tuberosus. Next base: position 47,982,913 of record CM060449.1, on the reverse strand, counting down.
GACCTATAATAGAATTGAAGGTGAAATATGGTATAAAAAGTCTATAAGGGTGAAGCGGGTTAAAGACGCAGAAAGCATGATCGGATGCAAAGTAAGTAAAACATACACTTCCTAGATTAGAAGTTTTGTTTCTAAATGAAAAGTAGACGGTTAAAATCAATGACTTGTTGAAGCCGATACCCTATGGTGTAAACCATAACGGGTCAAACGAGCAAAATGGCGAGTAATCACTTTACGTGATTAACATAAGGAAACTTAGAAATACGGCCCTATGGTGTAAACCATAACGGGTCAAACGAGGAAAATGGCAAGTAATCACATTTAGGTGATTAACATAATAAATTTTTAAAATAAACACTTGGTGACGCGAACCAAATGGGTCAAAAAAGGAAAAAAATGAATTTTGATGATAAACCATATAAAGATTGATTTAGATGTTAAAAAGGGGGAGAACCAAGAATAGTTAAAAGGACAAATGGGTCATGCAAGTCAAATGGTGATCTCCATTTGAACTTGGTATTTAATGTTTTGTTTTGTCAAGTTTCATGATTATAGGTAAGCATAATGTATGGGCATGCATTGCCACGAATTGGAAAGAAATAACCATTGCAAGGTATGGATAACAAGTAAATGGTTTTGACTCGCGCCAAGTATGTATAAAAGGTTATGCTTTCGGTAGGAGCTTATGGCTCGACTAGAGAGGAATGGGCCAAATTTGGGTAATAGGTTAACCCAAGTGAAATGCCTTTAGCATTTTGTGTGAAAAGGTCATTCGAGCCAAGGGCATGGCCATTATGCGGAAATTGACTAAATTGATTTATGTCTCTTAACGGGTCATTTTGGTAAAATGTATTATCGGAGGGTAAATTGGAAGATAAAGGTTTTCCTAGAATAACCCACCACAAAGGAAGTTGTGGTAGAAGATATAATGAAAATCTTGATAAGAAAGTAAAAGACATGAGCTAGAACGTGAAATGCCTTTTAACGGGTCGGTTGCGTAATTAACTTAAAACCGTAAGAGAAATTTGAAGAGAAAACACGTTATCCATTGACGCGACCGGGTGAAAAGTTGACCCGGCTGGGTAAAGGTGCTGAGAAAACGACACGTTTTAGTTGATACGGACGGGTGGAAACCTGACCTGGCCGGGTAAGGATGCTGACACAAAAAAATTGTGCTTAATGTTTTCATTCAAATGTTTTGACTACTAACCTATAACTTAAACACTAATTGTTGTAAGTGTTTATGACAGACTTTCACTAAGGCGGGAACCAGACGGACGGACGACCAAGCACTCGAAGAACCGAACACTCCTAAACCACCATTTCCTTGGGAACATCCATTCAGGATAATTAAAACATGATCATGCTTGTTGAAGCTTTCGGGTTTAAAAGCTTCAATATAGTATAATGTAGATGAAGTGTAATAATTCGTTTTGTCGATTCGTCTGGGTTATTGGTTAACCCAGGCGAGTAAGTTAGTTGTAAAAAAAATATATGGGACCTTATTATCCGTATTTATTAAGATAATTACTTAAACGTGTTAGAGTGTTACAAGTGGTATTCAGAGCTTAAGGTTTAAGGAATTAAAGTGTTCGGTTCAAGACTTGGTCGCGTGGTCCGGTAAGTTATTATGATTAATAACGGTCTAGTATGGATGAAAGTTGTTATAAACAACACATAGGGCTATCGTGTGAACTCATGTCTACCCACATGAATTGGTAAAAAAACCGGTATGGTTAATGAATTACTTGTGTTAACACGTATTATAAGATGCCTCGTATTATGATACGGACGCTTATTAATTTTAAAGTTACTAATCCTTGTGAACGTTTCAGCGGTATGATGCTTGCATCTGATGATGGCGGGAGTCTAGTGATCTACTGATGTGATAGTGGAATGGTCGAAAGTATGACAAATAAGGCATGCTCACCAAGGACCGAAATCAAGTAATGATACCGATAAAAAGTCGAACGGTAAAGAAAGTCTATCAGGACGAGTATCACCCAGGTGCACATTTTAAATTATTGCATTAACGATAGTATGCATCATTCACGCAAAGAATGACGATTGTATATGGAAAGTAAGGCTTGGGAAAACTGGATGGGATAACCATCCAGGAAGATATTCCTAAGAGAAATTGGGTGGCTAATATGCGTTATTCATAATCATGAATAACAAAGGTATAAAAGAGTTCAGATTTATAAACTTGGATAAGGGTAACCATCCAAGTAGACATTCTCAATAAAATCCTACTGAGGAAAATAACAATCACATCGATGAATGTGATTGCATGAAAATTTTATAACGTAAAAACATTCTACATGTTTTGGAACGAAATTGGGCAAACCTAATAATTGTTAAATGACAATAATAAGATGCTTACCAAATAAAATCGGAGACACGGACATGAACCGATAATTTATTTACATGGGATGTAATGTGTTAGTTATAAAAAGGTCACGTGTACCATGTGTTGATTGCTTACCTTGACCATGCAAGTAGTAAACACATGATACCTTGAACTTCATATAATAAGCACATATACATTCGATGTAGTAAGGACGAGGTTAACGGGAAAAGTTAAGGGTTCCTTGGGGTCAAGAAATCTTGCGCGCATACTCGTATAAATAGTTCTCGCGAGAAACCATAAAAACAAAGTATGACACGCATAGAAATAAGTGACTCAAGAAAATCCCTGAATTTAGTCATTTTGGACGAAAGAGCTATGGTTGACTAGTTAGAAAACATTAGAATAATGAACCCAGGTAATGGGACGTAACCAAATACAAATGTAAACGCAAACCGGGTAGTGGGAGCGTGAAAATATTAGATTAATGAGCCTGGATAATGGGACGTAGTTGAATATAGATGTAAACGTAAACCGGGTAACGGGAGCGTGAAACATTAGGAAAAAACGAGCCCGGATAATGGGACGAAATTGAATATAAATGTAAACGCAAACCGGGTAATGAAAGATTGAAACATTAGAATAACGAGCCTGGGTAATGGGTCGTAATTGAATACAAAAAAAATTGTGCTTAATGTTTTCGTTCAAATGTTTCGATTACTAACCGTATAACTTACACACTAATTGTTGTTAGTGTTTATGACAGACTTTCACTAAGGCAGGAACTGGACGGACAGACGACCAAGCACTCGAAGAACCGAACACTCCTAAACCACCATTTCCTCAGGAACATCCATTCGGGATAATTAAAACATGATCATGCGTGTTGAATCTTTCGAGTTTAAAAGCTTCAATATAGTATAATGTAAATGAAGTGTAATAATTCATTTTGTCGGTTTGTCTGGGTTATTGGTTAACCCAGGCGAGTAAGTGTCACACCCAGATATTTACAGCTCAGTCCGGTGGGCCCGGTGGGGAGTATCGTGACGTAAGATTGATATCGTCATAGTCAAACATACACAGAATAGCACAGCGGAAGTCTTGGAATATAAAATATTATTACAAACCCAATTGTCAGAAAATACTGATATGATAATTACATACGAGCTTGTAATATTAAATCCACAGGCGGGTCATAATAAAATGTACAAAATGAAGTTTAGCAGACTTTAGGGCATCCTAAGGAGTTGCAAGATCCTTTATTGACACCAAGCAGCTCCCAGCCAATTACGAGTAGTACCTGTCACTTAGCCTTTTGAAAATACGTCAGTTTACTGGTAAATACAATTAACCGACTCTTTTGAAAACAGTTATGAAAATTGATTTAAATGCACAAGGCACAAATGTTCTTTTATAACTTGGGACAATTATATAAAATAATCTTGTATACAGATTTATATTGTTTGCCGTACGTTCAGGGCCCGGGATAGAAGCCGAGACAAGATTAATAGACACACCACTAATATAAACCCACAAGAAGTTATCCTCACGAGTGGGTATACCATTTTACATACGCAACTGTCAGGTGTATGCCTACACCCCGTGCTTAAGTGTGGCCATTTCAAATGAATGAGCCGAGGATATCCAGGACACGGTCATTAACCCCCAAATGCTTAAATCAAACAAAACAGATTAAAACGGGTTATCTCAATGATTTAACCACTAATCGATTAAATATTCAATACCCGACCAAGCAGTAATAATTTACCGTATCTCAAGCCCGTATAAGGGAAAATAAGTTAAAAGTATTTACCTGAGCTTAAAATGCAAGTTTTGTATACTCAGCCGTATTATCTACTCAAACAAGTGCAAGTATCTTTTACCGGGGCTCCTAATCTGGAACGAAGGTTTTATTAACCTATTAGATTCCTAACGGGTCTTTATTTAAGTTGTAAACTTAGACCGGTTAGTTTAAAGAAAGCTTTACGGCATGAAACGCTGGATTAAGCGATGACCGGATTGGAATGTAATTTAGACCCGACAAGTATGGAGACTTGTATTACATGGGTAAACTAATTACATTCTGGAATTTGAAGTTAAAATGATAAGGTTTGACCCGTTTCAGCTAATTTATGCAAACTAGTTACATAAACCGTACCGAACGCGTATATGCATAACGGGTAACCGGTTGAGTCATGTACAAGTTTCACAAGTTATTATGCTTTAAATATGATATGATATCAACAATTATGCCCAAAAAGATTTTAAAACCAATTTAAGTCCCGTAAGGGCATTTTGGTCATTTTAAAGCTTATAAAAGAGGTTTAAACATAAACTGAGGTTCTGGTCTAAAACATTCAGTAAAAATATTTATTTTATCATGTTACATCAGTAAGATATCATACATATGTGAGGTTTATCATTTATGGCCAAACTATGCACCGTAGGGGCATTTTAGTCATTTCACATATGTTTTAAGGACCGAACTGGAAGTCTGAGTTCAAGACTTATACCTACTGTTAAAATATAAAAATTCATTTATAAAATCAGTAGGTAACAAGTCTTAGGTGTTAAATATGGTTTTAAACCATACTATACGCCTAATTAGCGTATAAGTCGATAATTGACGATATATGAGATGTTTATGAAAACCTGAGATTTTGACCAGCCTTTAAAGTTCAAAATATTTTATTTAACATATAACATCATTAGGAAAAGGTTTGGCTTGTTAATCATGTGTCAATCTCATTTTATAAATAAAAAGGGTGTTACCGTCATTTATCGAATTATACGGGAACTCAATGATATGGTCAGTTTATAATCTGACCAAAAATTCCAAAAATCCCTAAAAATAATATTAAAACAGTAGGTAAATGAGTTTGGTGCCAAAATTTGGGTTTAAACATGATTTATGCTAAAAATGTAATTTAATTAACAAAAAGTTTTATTTTACGATATCTTGCATAACTTTAGTTTGAGACCAGAAAACTGATGTCAAATTTTTTTGACATACTTATATATCAGTAATAAAGCTTTTTGTCCTCTCACATTTTTAAAAATCTTGTTTTTATAACATAAGGGCATAATAGTCAAAATTAAGCATAATAACGGAAACAAGCAAATAAATTAGATTTCTAGTATAATCGTGTAATATAACCTTACAGGGTTATGCTACATTAAATTACGATCATAACGGAACCTAAAATCAGTAGCAAACTAATCTAATTCGGTTCATAATCGAAAGTCAACGCAGAAGTCAAACTTCGCGACGTTCGGTTGCGAACCGACCCTAAAACTGGAATTGACGAGCCAAACATGTTTACAAATGTTATAACAATTATTACCAAGTTGTTTAAGTAATAAAACGTATTTTAGAACATTTCTAAACTCATATCGCAATTATTTCGAAAACTGCCCCGTTGACTTTTTAAAACAATATTAAGTTGACTCGTCAATTGACCAAGCAAATGTGATTCTTAGGAGGTGCCCTTTTGTGGGTTTAACAACTACCTAATTGCGATCACGTAGCCATGTTCGTTGCGAACACTGGCTTGACCGTCTACGGTCTAACTAAAAGTCAAAGCGTTCGTCGTAAACGCTTGACTTTTTGGCTTTAAATGCCAATAAAACGAACTAGTCACGAAAGGACACTTACAAGAGGTCCAACGAACTGAAATAAGCTCAATGGTATGCTCCTATTAGTTCAGGAGCTCCCAATGTGAGAAGGAGAGGAAGATTGAATGAATGTGCAAATGAAAATGTGAAGTTTGAAGCCTATATATAGTTTTTGTGATTTAATAGGATCTTGCCATGTGTTTTTGGGATTCATTTGGATGATTACAGGTGTAAAACCAGTTATCTAAATCAGTAAACAAGTCCAAGGTTTTATAAAAATGGTTTTGAAACCTATGTGTGGGCACCAAGTATTGAAAAGAAAAAAAACAAATATATATGTTGCTGCTGATGTTCTTGGCGGCCCGCGTACAGCCGGCCCAAAAGGGTTCGCGGCCCGCGATCCTCAGAAGTCCAGCAAGCATGTTTCATTTTCTGACAGAACAACCCCTCAACCTTTTCATGTACTATTTAACTTTCAATCTGGTCATTTTTGGCACTTAACTTTCTATTTTCAAGTATATTTTCATTATAAGGTGTAAATGCGTTAGCGGCCAATCTTCGGTACACTCGGAAGTTTGACTGAGCATTATGTAGTTCCCGGTTCTTTTAAAAGATCATCCAAAAGTGTAGTTTCGCTTGTTGTCATTTCTAGTCCTTTTAACGCACATAAATGTGCGTAATATCGTTTAACGATATTCAAGCCTTACGTAACCCATGGTAGGCATTCCCGAGTGCATGCTCAAATATTACGACACTCCAGTTCGCTTATATGGTCATTCTAAGGTGTAGTTTTAGACGTTGACGCTTTTGGTCATTCTAACGCGTAAATTTGGGCGCATTATCATTTTATTGCGTCAAAGCCCTATGTTATCCATATTAGGCATTCTCGAGAGTATTATCAAACATCGTAATGCTTCGGGTTCGTTAAAAGGTCACTCAGAGGTATAATTAAACACGTTGACGCTTTTAACCCCTTTAACTTGCAAACTTGCGCGTAATTTCACTTATTGGCGTAAAAGCCTTAAATGGCCAATATTAGGCATTCCCGAGAGCATAATCAAACATCATGAAGCTCTCGGTTTGTTAAAAGGTCATTCAGATGTATGAATTAACATGTTGACGCTTTTAACCCTTTGACGCGCAAACTTTTAAATAATTATGCAAACGACTCCTCTCTACCAACGAGTGGCTTAATTCTAATTATGAATACCGTGTATTGTTATTTAGAGGCTTAGTTTAGGCATGTTAACAATTTTAGTCCTTTCGCATTCAAATTTTTCGATTTTTCGCAAAATTAGTCCTTTATAGTCAACGTTTGACTTCATTAGGGTTTAATACACGTGTCAACACATCATTGGTCGCGATTTTACGAGGTGTTACAGTAAGTTAGTTGTAAAAAAATATATGGGACCTTATTATCTGTTTTTATTAAGATAATTACTTAAACGGGTTAGAATGCTACACGCATCCGTTGAAAATTTTGGTTGAACCTCTCGTTCGCACCCCTAGAAAATAAAGTCTAGGTCCTCCAGTGTTTACAACTTCATTGATACATAACATGCTAAATGTACAAAATTAAACATTATTTGGTATCATGGGCTGCCGTGATAATGGGTTATGTCCATGCTGCCTTCTTTATATTCATATATGCAGCATGTCGAATAAAATCTGCTAGTGTTTGGATAGCATTTGAATAAAAAAATATGGGTTTTTTACATATTTCCCCCTCCTAAGCTAGCTTATTACGTATTTCCCCAAACAAAAAAAAAACAATTACATATTTCCCCTCCCTAACCCTTATATATTACATATTTCTCATTTTCATTAAAATTACTCTTATTGAATGACTATTTTACCCTTAATGAACCATTAAATGATTATTTACATATTTTCCCTTTCTAATTACATCAATTTATTACATATCTCTCGATTCATATAATATTTCCCCAATTTTTCTACTTGCTACTCTTGTCAAACAATATAAACAATACTATAATACTCATAATAAATAACACAAACTTTCATTAAAATGTAATCCTTACTTGTTTATAATGAATTTAAGAAGTACAAATGCGATACCAAATATTTAAAATCAATTGCTCAAAATCATTCATGTTGTTTAAAAACATAGGAGTTAAATGCCTGGATAGTCCCTCTGGTTTGCCCTTTTTTACCTTTAGTCCCTAACTGTCTAAAATTACAGCTATAGTCCCAAACTTTTTAATTTTCTTTCCCGGATAGTCCCTGTGCCTAACATCAGTTAGTTTTCTCAGTTAAGAGGGTGTGAAATAACAAAAATAAGCTTACTATAAAACAAAATAACTTAATAGATTTATTTATTTGTAGCTTCGGTTTTCGAAAGGGTACATACATATAAAAGCGGTTGAAGGGTTAAGGCTTCCGGTTTTTGAAGCTTCAGTTTTCGAAAGGGTACATGCATATGTTATAGTTTTAACAAATTCAGTACATTTTTTGGGTTATGTTATGAACCTAGTTGTTTTATAAATGTTTTTTAGGATAATATGGTGGCGGGTTCATCTGCTAAGATTGTCGATTGCGTGTTGGGGCTTAAAAGAGTACAATGATAGGAAACAAAAGAAAAAAGGAATGGATCTTTTAAGCATGATTTCAGATCTCCTTTGATGATGCATTCAAATGGTAGGAACTTCAACAAGCAGTTGGATTTGTCTGCCAATTTTGAAAAGCAACCACCGTCTGAAAACGATGCTCAGAAGCTTGAAGGTTTACAGATTTTCACTTTATTTTATCTATATATAAAAATATGATTTTGGTGGTCATATGCATAAATTGTTGTCTTTCAATAGCTTCATATGAATTTTTTGGAACATTGTAGATTTTGTTGGAAGTTTAGTGTGAATGAAAGTCTCAAGTTGGTAATTCACCTTGTCCCACATCGGTGTGGGAGTGAAAAGATAGGCTATTTATAAGGTGAAACCTTAATGAAGCCTTTGAAGTCTTATGACATGTTTTACCACAAGTCCTACCCGCGCGCGCGCAGGGGAGGTGCAAAAAATGGAACCGGATTTAGTTGAACTCGCGTGTGCCCGCACGTCCTGCGGACACGAATGCAGCTCCGAAAACCCGGGCCCGCGTGAGGCAGTTTTTGCACTCAAGACTAATAACCTTTTTATTTTTATGAGATTTAAAACAGAAACAGACGTTTTATTTTAATGAGATTTAGAACAGAAACTGATGTGGTCTTTGAAAAGTTATTATTATCAGTTTCGAAACTGATGTAGTAATGATGTTTATTCAGTTTCAATCTCTGCAATGATACGTTTATTCAGTTTTAATCTCTTCAATGATGGCTGGAATTCGGTTATAATTTGTGCCTATAAAATCAGATCATTCTGATCAGTTTAGACACACAGAAACACAGCTTCTTCCTCTCTCTCGCAATCTCTGCAAACAGCTTCTCTCCGGTTTATTTTCAGGCAAGTGTTCAAGTCCGGCAGTGCGCGGTGCTGCTTCGAACCGGCGTACCCTGGGAACAGACGACGAATCTGTTTAAGGGAATTGTGTTAAACACAAGCCCGGTTCACTCGTTAACTGTTTCTTTGTTTTATTATTTCTATTTTCAGATTAATTTTGTAGTTCTTATCAGGAGCGGATTTCTAACAAACTTAAACAGATTATATTATTACTGATTTTTACTCCTGCATTATGTTTATTTTCAGAATGGAATCCCAGCCGATGACTACTGTTGTTTCTGCTGTCATGACCAGTGCTGTTTCTGCGGTCATGACTTCTGTTGTTTCTGTCACTACCGGTCTGGTTGCACCGCTGCCTAATGCAGTTTCGCATGCTGAAAAACCAGAGAAATTCAATGGTGTGAATTTCAAACAGTGGCAGCAAAAGATGTTCTTTTATCTGACCACGCTGAATCTGGCAAGGTTCTTGACTGAACCTAAACCCCATGTTGATGAAGGGGAAATGGATGCTCAAAATGTGAGCGCAATGCATGCTTGGAATCATTCGGATTTCCTGTGCCGCAACTTTATCTTGAATGGTTTGGTGGACACATTGTATAATGTGTATTGCAAAGCCAAGACTGCCAAAGAATTATGGGAGTCGTTGGATCGCAAATACAAAACAGAAGATGCGGGCACTAAGAAATTCGTGGTGGCTAAGTTCTTGGACTTTAAAATGATAGATGCTAAAACTGTCATGAGCCAAGTCCAAGAATTGCAAGTTATTCTTCATGATATTCATGCGGAAGGAATGGTCCTCAGCGAGACATTCCAAGTTGCGGCAATGATTGAAAAACTGCCACCAAGTTGGGTTGATTTCAAGAACTATCTCAAGCATAAGCGAAAGGAGATGACCATTGAAGATCTCGTTGTTCGTCTTCGTATTGAAGAAGATAACAAGTTGGCTTTGAAACGGATTGATGGTCCTGAAACTGTGAAGGCCAATCTTGTTGAACATGGGCAATCTTCGAAGGGAAAAAACAGTGGAAAGGGCAGAAAGAAAAGTCATGGGAAACGCTCCAACCTTGGTCCTAAGGGGGGAGTTGGGAAAAAGAAGTTCCTTGGAACTTGTTACAATTGTCAAAAGCAAGGCCACAAGGCTAGCGAATGCAAGCTTCCCAAGAAGAAGGAAAATGCTCAACAAGTGAACATGGTAGATGAAGTCGATAAGCTTGTTGCCATGGTCACGGACCTCTCGATTTTGGTCACGGAAGTGAACATAGTTGGGCAAAATAACAAGGATTGGTGGGTCGATACGGGGGCTACTCGACATGTGTGCTTTGACAAAAGCCTTTTCAACACCTTCAAGGAGGTGACTAATGGAGAAAAGGTTTTCATGGGAAATTCTGCCACAGCGGAAATAAAAGGCGAGGGTAACGTTGTTTTGAAGATGACTTCTGGAAAAGAACTCACATTGTCCAATGTGTTGTATGTTCCAGAAATTCGTAAGAACCTTGTTTCGGGGTGGCAATTGAACAAGTTTGGGTTCAAAATGGTGATTGAGTCGGATAAGGTCGTGTTGACCAAAAATGGTGTGTATGTTGGTAAGGGTTATGCCCTAAATGGAATGTTTAAACTCAATGTAATTGTCGTGAATGCAATGAAAGAAAACGCTACTAGTTCTACTTACTTGATTGAGTCTTCTAATTTGTGGCATGGTAGACTAGGTCACGTAAATTATAATTCCATTCGTCGTTTAATCAAACTTGATTGCATACCAACATTCGATATCGACTCAATTAATAAATGTGAAACTTGCGTAGAAGCAAAACAAACGAAATCGTCATTCAAAAAGGTGGAGCGAAACACCGAACCCCTCGAGATGATCCATACTGATGTGTGTGATCTAAAAGCAATTCCTACTCGTGGTGGAAATAAGTACTTCATCACGTTCATTGATGATAGTACAAGGTATTGCTATGTGTACTTACTTAAGAGTAAGGACGAGGCTATTGACAAGTTTATCTTGTTCAAAGCCGAAGTTGAGAATCAACTAAATCGGAAAATCAAAATTGTAAGGAGCGACCGAGGAGGTGAATATGTTTCACCTTTTATTGACGTATGTGCAAAAAGTGGAATCATCCACGAACTCACAGCTCCTTACTCCCCTCAATCAAATGGCATAGCGGAACGGAAAAACCGTACCTTGAAAGAAATGATGAATGCCATGATGATAAGCTCCGGTGTAAACCAAAACATGTGGGGGGAAGCAATCTTATCAGCAAATTATGTGTTGAACATGATACCCAATAAGAAAAAGGATGTAACGCCTTACGAATTATGGACGGGAAAGAAAGCGCCATATAAATCCTTGAAAGTGTGGGGGTGTCTAGCTAAGGTGGTGGTCACACCACCTAAGCGGCTACTAATAGGTCCCAAAACGGTGGATTGTGTATTTATAGGATACACCCGTCCTTATGGTCCTTATCGTTTTATTGTGCATGATTCCAAGAACCCTGGAATATGCAAAGGCACCATAATCGAATCTAAGGATGCATCATGGTTTGAACATGTGTTCCCATGCTTAGATAAAAGTGAACCGAGTTCTTCTAGACCGGTTGAGGAAATTGTTCCTGAGGGTGAAGTTGAAAATGATGAACCTCGAGAACAATCTAAGACTGAGGAAGTTGAAATCAGGAAAAGTAAACGACAAAGGACTGAAAAATCCTTTGGACCTGAGTTTCTTACCTATATGGTAGAAGATGAACCTCAAACGTACCAACAAGCGGTACATTCCTCAGAAGGACCTCAGTGGAGAGAGGCAATCAAAAGTGAGATAGACTCTATCTTACAGAACCATACTTGGGAACTAGTGGATCTTCCTCAAGGATGTAAACCACTAGGATATCGATGGATCTTCAAGAAGAAGATGAAACCAGATGGAACCATCGATAAATACAAAGCAAGGTTGGTGATCAAAGGATATAAACAACGAGAAGGTTTAGATTACTTTGATACATATTCGCCAGTTACGCGAATAACATCCATCAGGTTGGTGCTTGCCATTTCCGCCATTAGAAATTTGGAAGTTCACCAAATGGATGTGAAAACAGCTTTCTTGAATGGAATTCTAGAGGAAGAAATCTACATGGAGCAACCCGAAGGCTTCACAGCTATTGGACAAGAAACGAAAGTGTGTAAACTTGTGAAATCCTTGTATGGATTGAAACAAGCTCCAAAACAATGGCATCAAAAGTTTGATCATGTCATGCTTGATGCTGGGTTCAAAATCAATGAATGTGATAAGTGTGTGTATGTGAAGGACACATCTGATGGATATGTCATTCTGTGTCTATATGTAGATGATATGCTCATTGCTGGAAGCGATGACAAAATCATAAAATCTACAAAGAACATGCTAAAAGCAAGATTTGACATGAAAGATATGGGTCTTGCGGATGTGATTTTGGGGGTCAAAATCACGCGAACCCAAAGTGGACTCGTTTTAAGTCAATCCCACTATGTGGACAAAATTCTTGAGAAGTTCAATGCAAATGACTCTAATGAAGCTAGAACTCCACTTGACACAAGTCAACATCTAGCCAAGAATAGAGGTGAACCCGTAAACCAACCGGAATACTCAAGAATTATTGGTAGCTTGATGTATCTTATGAGTTGTACTAGGCCAGACATAGCATTTGCTGTGAGCAAGCTAAGTAGATACACAAGCAACCCAAGTTCAATGCATTGGAACTGTATCACTCGGTTACTTCGCTACTTAAGATACACTCGGGAATACGGGTTACATTATAACAGATATCCAGCAGTTATAGAAGGACACTGCGATGCAAATTGGATATCTGACACGAATGATTCTAGAGCAACAAGTGGGTATGTATTCACACTTGGAGGTGCAGCGATATCGTGGAAATCATCAAAACAAACGGTTATTGCTAGATCCACGATGGAATCTGAGTTCATCGCTTTAGATAAAGCAGGTGAAGAGGCAGAATGGCTACGTCAATTTGTTGAGGATATACCAAGATGGCCTAAGCCGGCAACGGCCATTTGTATACATTGTGATAGCCAATCGGCACTTGGCAGAGCTCGTAGCACAATGTATAATGGTAGGAACAGACATATCAGACGTAGACATAATACGATACGACAACTAATCTCTACAGGAATTATCACTGTTGACTACGTGAGGTCAAAGGATAATATTGCGGATCCGCTGACAAAAGGCCTAAGTAGAGAGTTAGTACAGACGTCGTCCATGGGAATGGGACTGTTGAAAAATGAAGTTCATATGATGGAAACCTAACTCAATAGACTGGAGATCCCAAGAATTGAGTTCAATAGGAAAACCTAATTGTATGAATAAGCAAGGTCACTGTGGGGGGGATAACCCTACGCATTTAATAAGGTAGTTTCTTATAAAGATTTATAAACTTCCTAGTCCATTCCTAAAAGTGACAAGTGTGAGGCTAAGCCTATGGCTTTTAATGATTCGACTATAGTAAACATACATAGTGAATCACCTATGTGAGAGAGAAGTGGGGTCGCTTCGAAGGGTATTGTTGGGGCACAATACTTAATGGCTCTCGCAGAACCAAGCATCATGTTCATGACCATAACGAACATAACTATGAGGACTTGACTTTGTCAGGGAGAGTCTTGTATGAAGTGCATTGTCGTCTACACAAACGGCAGACGAGTTCAAAGACATCGAGTTCTACTCAGAGCTAGTGGGCTAAGTGCATTTCATGAGCGAAGGTTCAAAGGGTAACACCTACCTATCGTATGCAAAACTCAACTGCTGAAATGTAACAAGGAATTATGTTGTTTCTGAGATCGACCGCCATTCATGTGGGGGATTGTTGGAAGTTTAGTGTGAATGAAAGTCTCAAGTTGGTAATTCACCTTGTCCCACATCGGTGTGGGAGTGAAAAGATAGGCTATTTATAAGGTGAAACCTTAATGAAGCCTTTGAAGTCTTATGACATGTTTTACCACAAGTCCTACCCGCGCGCGCGCAGGGGGGGTGCAAAAAATGGAACCGGATTTAGTTGAACTCGCGTGTGCCCGCACGTCCTGCGGACACGAATGCAGCTCCGAAAACCCGGGCCCGCGTGAGGCAGTTTTTGCACTCAAGACTAATAACCGTTTTATTTTTATGAGATTTAAAACAGAAACAGACGTTTTATTTTAATGAGATTTAGAACAGAAACTGATGTGGTCTTTGAAAAGTTATTATTATCAGTTTCGAAACTGATGTAGTAATGATGTTTATTCAGTTTCAATCTCTGCAATGATACGTTTATTCAGTTTTAATCTCTTCAATGATGGCTGGAATTCGGTTATAATTTGTGCCTATAAAATCAGATCATTCTGATCAGTTTAGACACACAGAAACACAGCTTCTTCCTCTCTCTCGCAATCTCTGCAAACAGCTTCTCTCCGGTTTATTTTCAGGCAAGTGTTCAAGTCCGGCAGTGCGCGGTGCTGCTTCGAACCGGCGTACCCTGGGAACAGACGACGAATCTGTTTAAGGGAATTGTGTTAAACACAAGCCCGGTTCACTCGTTAACTGTTTCTTTGTTTTATTATTTCTATTTTCAGATTAATTTTGTAGTTCTTATCAGGAGCGGATTTCTAACAGATTTAATTGTCAAAGGCTTTAGCTGAATGTATGACTGATGCAAAAGAGAATTTAGATGGTAACTTGTTGGCCTCTATTCATAACGGAAATACGGTAACTACTGGCATCTTTACGCCTAATTATTAATGTTTTATATATTTTAAGGAAAGGGTATTTATGTCATTTCACACTCTATTAACTGAGAAAACTCACTGATGTTAGTCACAGGGACTATCCGGGAACGAAAATTGAAAAATTTGGGACTATAGCTGTACTTTTAGATAGTTAGGAACTAAAGGTGAAAAAATAGCAAACCACAAGGACTATCCGGGCATTTAACTCAAAACATAGCTATTCGATAGGTTTTGAAGGCCTGTATCACAGGTGGTATTGATAAGAAATTATAATATTTATTACTTTATCTAAAAAAGAAATTAGCAACGTAACAAACCTTTTCTAACTGACAACTGTTTGAAAACCCAACTGCAATCCTAAGACTAAGCGGTATGGGGTCGGCTTAGGCCCGGCGAGGCGCGGCGCCGGTCCCCAACACCGCCCCCCTCTTCCAGTCCCGGCGTATCCGGCTCCCCACAGACGAAGTCGACGGGCCTCCTTCTCCTCCCTTCTCTCACATATACCTATACATATATATACATAAAGGGGTTCATCCCCCACCCCCCTAGGTCCATCCCCTCCAAACCACTCCTACGTGACGCCGACGTGGCGGCCCATCCCCTTGGGGATAAGGCTCTCCATACCCACTAGTCTAATTCCACTATACCACCATTACACATCACCATGTAAATGAAATATATATTCGTATTTCTCTCTCCGGGTTAAACCAGCGTGAAATCACCAAAAAGAAGAGCTGATCGATTATGGGTTTTTAGAAGGGTAATTTTTTCAAAAAAGAGGAAATAAGTAATTGTTTTTTTTTTTTTTTTTTTTTTGAGAAATATGTAATAAGCCATCTTAGAGGGGGAAATATGTAAAAAAACCCAAAAAATATAGTCTAAAATAGAGGCAAAAACTGAATATAATTTGTGGATTGTTACAAAGGCCAACGGCTCAAAGCGTCTACCTAGTTACATGTCAAACGGGTAACAGGTATCGTTATTATTTTATGGGTCGTGTATAACAGGTCAATGAGTGATACATTTGAAGAAAAAATATATAAAAAACAGGTCAACTCCAATTTTTTTTTTTTTTTTGGAAGGTGACTTTCTTTGTACTGGACCAGTGGTCACCGGGTTCATGTCTAAGACAATCCCCCGTCAGCACGGCATTTACGGACGCGATGTTCGATTGGGCCCCGGCCGTCGCATAAGCTGACTTCCGCCCGGAAACCATACTGCCCCCACACGAGAGACTCGCTGGGGTAACAGCTGGGTAAAACCGGGTTGCCCTCAGGACCGCACCATGTCTCGGTAGGATACGATCCATCATTGGGACGTCCCACCCCCCGTTGCACCTCCCGGGGATCGAACCGGAGACCTCCAAGGAGGAAGCCGGCCCAATCCAAACCACATGGGATTGCCGGTTGGGCTAGGGGAAACGGGTTAAGAAAACGATATGAAAGAAATACATAAATGCAAGGAGCCAAAGGATGAGATTAAAAGAAATATAAAAATGAAACAAGTCAATGCGTGCAAGGATCTTTTGGTTTTTATGTGTTTGGTTATCAGGATTGAAAGCAACCAAAAACGATATTAAATAAAAACTTGGTCAAAATTGATGGTTTTTTGCTTTAAATGTGACAATACTGCTACGAATAGTTTCTTCTTTTGACAATAACAAAAAGACTGATTTTAAATAGAAAAGAATATAAGTTAATATTTGCTTTGAAAAAAAAATGTATTGTTGTTAAGTACTCTTTAATATTGTTAAAAAAGGGTAATTTTTTATTTTTTCTTTCTTTTTGAACGACAAGATTCTATAATTACAGAGAAGGCCAGCATATGCTGTAAAAACCCAACAAAGATTACAAAATGGAAAAAGGATTTACATTAGACTAAATTATTATGTCTCGGATATATAAGTCTATCCATCTCTCCCATAGTAATCTTTAATTAATCTTAGCAAATTCTGATTTTCTTGACTAATTTACATCTTGTAAATCTTCTATTGATTTATTCAATTTGTGTTTGACCGTATATTTATTTTTCGTTTTGTATTGATCACATATTAATCTCTTATCTTGTTATATCTTCTACATTGATCATGAATTGGACTTGGTATGATTAATGATCTTAAAATAGACTTGATCTTAATTGCTATTAATTGTGATTGCATGTTTTTCGTTAGTTTAATAGTATAGCTCAATAGAAGTCGCATTAGTTTAATAGTATAACTCAATAGAAGTCGCATTTTTTACTTATTCAATAAGATCTCGTCGTCCTCGACAGTGTCGTCTCTGAGAATTCACGTACCATGTTCGAGCTTGAAAAATGTGCCTATATGCTTTAACGATAAACAATATAATTACGAAAATGACAAAAATTATAGTATTTGATAAACAATGCAATTATGATAATGACAAAATCATAGTATTTGTAACGCCCTAACACGTTTTAACCTAAGATTCGCAGCGGAAAATACATACCTAAAATTTTCTTTCATGATATTCTTTCTTTCACTTAAATACATTAATCCCTTTCTATAATTTAATTAAAAACTAACATACATATATCGAATTAAGTGACCACATACACACCCACATACAATCCATGTCTTGACTCGATCTTCAACCGCGTACATTTCTTGATGAAACATCCATAACCCTGTATAACCTGCAGTCACCACATTCAATCTCATCATTAGTAACCGGTGACATAATACAAAAATATTAACACATGTATAATAAAGCGTCAACATATCATGCTTTCTCTTATACTAGCCCCTTCATCCATCCATTCGATCACTCGCATCGGATTGCGGAGTCAACCTTTACTTCCATTGTTAACATGCCTATGCTTCACATTAATTCTCAATAGAAAAACGGTTAGTATCATTAGCTTCCTTTCATATGAACATATCCTCAAATACACATAACTCATCTTATTCATTCAAGCATATAATTAAATACCCACTCAAGCATATATTCACTTTCTATTCATACACGTACTTACAATTTACATCCTACATGTATAACTCCTTAATTCATCTTTATGCATAATTCATTATGTAAGTTCCATTTCTTACCCAAACTTAATCGAATCTCTTTCTTAACCACTTCCGACTCATTTCCACTAAAACTTAACTTAGTAATAACAACAATTCATGTCTTCTTACATTACACTCAATTATTACCATATATCATAAATACATTACCAAACAAAAGGGTAAGTTTGGAGTTCACTTACCTTGTGCGTCCAAGTTCAAGCTTAGCTTCCGTGTTTATCCTTGGCCCGTTGCCTTCCATGCTTGTGTCCATGTTGACATAACTCCTATCCGTACATGTCATCACATCCATCATAACATGATTAGCATACATGAGCATACATACCTTTTAATGAAGGTTTCTTGCCATATCATCTTATCAAACTAATTTCCCACTTGTAATCCATTCAAAACACATTCCTTATACAAATCTATTGTCTAATACATCATCAACACATTCTACAAACATTTATTCATTATTAGCATACAATCCAACTTATCATTTTCTCCTAAGCATTTCATCAAACACTTGGTGCGCCTATCACTTTCTAAGCATAATGTACAAGTGCTTTAAGCATGTTCTTCCCTATTTCATCTTATGAACCATCACATTCAAGCAAAATCTCATAATCATAATTTTCACATCAAGTTTATCTATCTCAGTCTACCATATAACACCTTATACATCACAAGATCACGTTATAACACCTACAAGTTCATCATGATCATCATCTTCACACTCATGCAATGGGTTTCATTCTAAATCACCAAATTACTTGAAATTATTCATAACACAAGTTCTATTTGGTGTTTCTAACACATCTACATGCTTAATTTCATACAATTTCATGGATTGATCATAACCCACTTCAAACAAGATCATCAAATCTAAGTTTTAAGACATACCTTATGATCCCCTTGTGAAGGTGATCGTTAATTCATGTTCGGTTGTGAATTTGGGCTTCGTTTAGCCTTTCAATTTGGAGAATTTGATGAAGTTTAGGGTTTTGGCTCCATGGGAGCCTTCCCTGCTCGATGATGAACACACACACGATGCGTGTGTATGTGTGTGTGTTGTTTTCTTTTAATAAAACAACTTTCAAGTTGTTTACTTTGGTCCCTCGTGTTTCGTTTTATTTAAATAAGGCTACAACCCCTCGTTTAATACCAACGATACTAATATTCAACTAGGTTAATTATTCCTAGTTAATATTCATTTACGGGTTCACTTTTACCCCTAACGGTATTTTTACCCGTTCCTTTATATTAACCTGGTTTAAATTACCAAACCCATTTTTGGGGTGTTACAAGTCTACCCCCCTTAAAAGAGGTTTCGTCCCCGAAACCTTGTTTACTTCCGCGGGACCATAATCCTTTACTTACCGATCCTTCGATGTAACACAATTCTGAAATATATTCATATATCTTTAGATTCCAAATTCTTGCCTCATGTTAGTTCCTTAGTGGTGTTCATCATTACATGTTTATTCATTCATTTCATTCAAATTACATACCATGGCAAGAATGCACTCATACTTCATAAAAATGCCTCATTCATGAACAAATATAACCGTACGTCCTATCCTTACTTTCTTAAATCGAACATAATACTTCCATGCGTTCATTGATCATAACGACTCGATTATATCTGCTTTTTATTCATAAATCATGTTGGACATACCACTCTTGCTTTCATCGCACAATTACTCATTACAACAGTCCATACTATCACACATCCTTTTCATTTCCTTAACCCGTTAGTAACAGGTCAATATGCATATTTCTTCAAACATGTAATAATACATACATTCGTATGATCCGTTTACAACGAATCTAATACCTTTATCTCGTCTTTTAAGATTACATTCCATGCATACAATGTATAACCTTTAATTCTCGTTTCGTTATCACAACAAAACTACTATTTCATAGTCACACATACTTGCTTAGCTCTAAAGTTAACATCATTCTACGTCTGTCAACGTTACATGCTACTGGGTATACTCATATACGTACATTCACACGTATGTTCGTACATACAAACTTCATTCCTTTGTGCACATTCAACCCCATTTAATACATACGTACATGCGTTTATATATGTACACGCATACATCTATTTATATACAACCGCAAACATACTTGCAACAATAACACATCTATACGTACATGTTTACATGCTTACTTATCTTTATATAATGCACACTGATGTGTGTAAAATGAAACATATAAATTACATCAAATGAGGCATAAAACTAACCCTTTTTAAGTACTAATATTGGAAAAAGAGTGTTTTTGTCTTCCTTTTGTATTTTCAGGATTAAATGAGCTCAAAAACACAAAAGAAGCAAAAAGAAAGCTAAATCCAACATAAATACAAGAAAAGGAACATAAGTGGATTGCCCGACCCCTCAACGGCATCTTCCAAAGAAAAATAGAGAAGGCAGAAGACTGAACACGCCCCGTGCTCAGCCAGCACGGGGCCGTGCCCAAGAAGCAGCAGAAAAGACAAACCTATAGAAGCTTCTATTGCCCACCACGGGGCCGTGCCCAGTGAACACGGGGGCGTGGCGAAAGTACAGCAGGCTCATTAATTGTAATTGTGAATTACAATTAATGAGGAGAGAGAGTGTCAGACAGGCACGGGGCCGTGTCCAGCGGACACGGGGGCGTGCCCAGCCCTCTGTTCAGCCTATAAATAGGAGTGCTTGGTTTCATTTCAACTCATCCCTTGGCACACCACCTCTCTCACACTTCATCCACCACCCACCACCATCACAACACCATCATCCACCACCATCATCCATTGTCCATCGTATAGTGTGTGAGTCATCTCGGGATCCAAGATTGATCGTAAGAGTTCTTGACAATCAAGGCCATGTTTGCCTAAGTCTCTTACATCACTTGGTGAAGACAAAGTGTCTAGTATAATACTTTTTATTTCTAATCTTTTGCACTTTTTATTTGGTTTTGTATTAATGACTTTAATAACTAGTTACTTATGTTGAAGGTGATCTTTCCTTATCGTTTGTCCGTGGTGTCTTGGCATTATTTTACTGTCTATATAAAATAAAAGATTTTCACCATTCATATCTCCACGGTCTATATGGAGGTATGTTGGCTACCTGGTCGGGGGTTAAGGGAACGGTTTGGTAAAGGTCTTGCCATTGTTCAGCGTTTAGAGGTCCTGCAATGGACCTGGGTCAAATTTAGTAGGACCTCCTTCAATGCTTCACGGTATTGGATGGCGGGGGTCCAAACTCTTTGATCCCCTCATAAGTTAACTACTATTAATACTATAACCCGGCTATTTAGGACTGTATCCCTGCTGACTCAGACTACTTAGTCGAGGGTAACGTCACCGCCAAAAGCGGGGCCTACCATAATACTGCATTAATAACTTAATTCATTATCTTCCAATAATCCACCCTTTTAGGATTGTATCCTTGCTGACTCAAACTACTGGGGTGAGGGTAACGTCACCTTCAAAAGAGGGGCCTACTACAATAACTAAGATAATCTCTTAATTATGTGCAAAAGTGCGGAAATAATCAAAGGTTATACTAGATACGAGTCGGAACCAAGTGATTCATCTTGTCTATCTGTTTTTCTTTTTATTTTATTTTCAGCATTTTAGTTAGTTTTTATTTTTCTTAGTTTAAAACATTTTTCTAAAATTTTTATTTTGATTAGACGTTGAGGATAAACCGGTACTAAAAGCTCTTGTGTCCTTGGACGACCTCGGTATCTTACCAACGCTATACTACGCTCACGATGGGTGCACTTGCCCATATGTGTGTTTAGTGTTAGTAAAATATCGTGTTTTATAAATTTAAAACTTGGCTAAAAATAAGTGTTAAAGGGGCTTAAAATATACACCTAATATATATAACACTTCACACGCATCAAGTTTTTGGCGCCGTTGCCGGGGACACAAGGATTTTTAAGAAAGCTTAAAATCGACGGCCTAATCAGTTTTTCAAAACCTTTTTAAAACGCGCGCATTTTTTTCTGCATTTTAGTTTAGATTTGCATTTACAGTAACCTGTACACGGGGCCGTGTTCGCTGAACACGGGGCCGTGCTGCACATTTTCATAAAAAACACCCAGTAACAGTAGCTTGAACACGGGCCGTGCTCACTGAACACGCCCCGTGCTCAACGAAATCAGTAAATTTAATTAAAACGCCCAGATACAGATCCTGAACACGGGGCCGTGCTCACTGAACACGGGGCCGTGTCCAGCCTCTGTTTCCGTTTTTCTTATTGTTTTCTGATCTCGAGACTCGGTTGTGGTCTGCTGAGTGATTCTTATGGATCAATACTCAGGAGGTTACAACTACACCTATGAGGAGGATGATTATAGGGGTAATTATTGCACTAATTTTCGTAATGCACGCTCGATTCAAAATAATCACTCATATCAACCATCCAATTCATACACCTACTATGAGGAGCCCAGGTACGAGCCATCAACTTCATACACATCCTATGAAGACCAAAGGTATGAACCTCCTCCCTCATACTTATATTTTGATGAACCAAGGTATGAGCCTTCGTACGCATACTTTGAGGAACCAAGATATGAGCCACCACCTTCGTATGCTTACTATGAGGAACCTTGGCGTGAACAACCCACCTCATATGAGTATTATGGAGAACAAAATTACGAACCTTATCCATCATATGCTTACAATGAAGAACAATGGTGCGAACCATCGACTTCATATGAGTATTATGAGGAACAAAGGGTCGAACAACCGGATTCAAGCTTAGAAAATACCGATTCTTTTTCTATAACCGAAGTGACCGATAGGATATTAGAACACATTAGAGTTATCGATCGATGTATAAAAGAAGCTCGCGCAAGGGAAGAGGAGTCCCGCGCAAGAGAATAATTAAAAAAGGAAGAGATAACTGAAAATGTAAAAATGGAAGAACAAATAAGTGAAAAACCGACACATGAGTTAAACAACGAAAAAGGTGAGTCCGACAACGTTAAAATTCAAGAAGAGTCTAATTTTGAAGAAATTAATCTCTTGTCACCTTCTTTCGAAAACCATTGTTTAGTATCCACTCATGCTAAGTTTTTAAAAGAGTTAAACACTAACACTAAAATTGACGAAACAGTAAGTGTTAAGTTAACTAATGATCAAACTTCACTAATAAAAGAAGACCCGTTTGAAATTAACATAACACCGGTTCCATGTTTCTTTCAAAATTCGTTTATTAGTAATGTCACAATCGATAAAGATCTTTGTGTTAACATAATGCCTAACTACATTTTCGAAAAATTAAGTATTGGTGATTTTTCTCCACTTCAAATACCCATTTTTCTATCCAATCGGAAAGTAATAAAATCAATCGGTATAGTTGAAGATGTCTTGGTTCAAACAAATCAAATGATAATCCCAACCGACTTTGTCATCCTCGATGACGCTCCTCTAGTGTTGGGACGACCATTTGTAAAAACTCATGAAGCTTTGAAAAACCGGAAGTTCAACAATCTACCTCTTCAATTAGGGGCATTTAAAAGAAGTGTCGATCTCGAACGATCAATGAAATATCCATTCGGCAATAATGACCCCCTAATTGAAGATGAAGATGAACCACCCGATACAAGTGAAGAGAGTGACCACTTTGTTGAAGAAGAGGTCGCCATAGAACAAACTTTTAAAGTTCTTGATCGAAATGAGCAACCAAATAAGGAGTCTCCTAAAGACCCACCACTTGAGCTCAAGGAACTTCCAAAAGGTTTGGAATATGCTTTTCTAGACAAAGATGGTAATTTACCTGTAATTATTTCGTCTAAATTAGGTAACTTAGAAAAGGAAAAATTAATTAATCTTTTGAAAAAACACAAAAACGCAATAGCTTGGAAACTTGTAGACATAAAAGGAA
Source organism: Helianthus tuberosus (assembly GCA_030545235.1). Lineage (NCBI taxonomy): Eukaryota > Viridiplantae > Streptophyta > Magnoliopsida > Asterales > Asteraceae > Helianthus > Helianthus tuberosus. Next base: position 47,958,820 of record CM060449.1, on the reverse strand, counting down.
TTAGTCCTTCTATGTGCACACACAAAATTTTGATGAATGATGACTACAAATCGGTCATACAACCACAACGTCGAGTAAATCCAAATGTTCAAGAAGTGGTTAAAAACGAAGTCATCAAGCTACTTGACGCCGGACTTATCTATCCTATCTCCGATAGTCCTTGGGTAAGTCCCGTCCAAGTAGTTCCAAAGAAAGGAGGTATGACGGTGATAACTAACGAAAAGAATGAACTAATACCAACGAGAACCGTCACAGGATGGAGAGTATGTATAGATTATAGACGATTAAATGAAGCAACAAGAAAGGATCACTTTCCTTTACCCTTCATTGATCAAATGTTAGAAAGATTATCCGGTCATAAATTTTATTGTTTCTTGGATGGTTTTTCAGGTTACTTTCAAATCCCGATAGCGCCCGAAGACCAAGAAAAGACAACTTTCACATGTCCTTATGGAACTTTTGCTTATCGACGCATGCCGTTTGGTCTATGTAATGCCCCAGCAACATTCCAACGTTGCATGGTAGCTATTTTCCATGACATGATAGAAAAGACAATGGAAGTCTTTATGGACGACTTTTCTATCTTTGGGGATTCATATGACCAATGCCTCGATAACCTTGAACGAATGCTATCCCGATGTGAGGAAACTAACCTCGCCCTTAATTGGGAAAAATGCCATTTCATGGTAACGGAGGGAATAGTACTCGGTCACAAGATCTCAAGCGAAGGAATGGAGGTGGATCGAGCCAAAATAGATACCATTTCTAGATTACCACCTCCATCCTCCGTACGAGCTATCAGAAGTTTCCTAGGGCATGCCGGATTTTATAGACGGTTTATCAAAGACTTTTCAAAAATCTCAAGGCCTCTAACGAAATTACTTGAAAAAGATGCTCCTTTCATCTTTGACAAGGATTGCAATCAAGCATTTCTAACCCTAAAGGAAATGTTAGTCAATGCACCTATCATGATAGCGCCTGATTGGAAATTTCCTTTCGAAATCATGTGTGATGCTAGTGACTTTGCAGTTGGAGCTGTCTTGGGACAGAGGAAAGAAAAGCATTTCCACCCAATCTATTATGCTAGTAAAACACTTAATAATGCACAAGAAAATTACACAACAACTGAAAAAGAATTACTAGCTGTGGTATTTGCTTTTGATAAATTTCGTTCTTATCTTGTTCTTTCTAAAACTATAGTCTATACAGACCATGCAGCCATTCGATATCTCTTCAAAAAGCAAGACGCAAAACCACGTTTGATTAGGTGGATTCTACTCCTCCAAGAATTTGACATTGAAATCAAGGACAAAAGAGGAGCAGAAAATACCGCAGCAGATCATCTTTCACGCTTAGAAGACCCAGCTTTGGAAGCAACCAGGGACGAGTAAATCAACGAAAAATTCCCTACTGAGTCCCTAGAGATGGTGGAATACAAGGAAGAACCATGGTACGCCGACTATGCTAACTACCTAGCTAGCGGTATAGTCGCAAAAGGATGGCCACATCATCAAAGAAAAAAATTCTTTGCCAATGTGAAACACTACTTTTGGGAAGATCCATATCTTTTTAAAATATGTGCCGACCAACTCGTCAGACGATGCGTACATGGTAGTGAAGCACGAAGAATTCTCCGCCATTGTCATGAAGGTCCATACGGAGGACATCATGGTGCTGCTAGTACCGCACGAAAGGTATTCGATTCAGGATTTTATTGGCCAACCATTTACAAAGACACTCAAGGTCTTGTAAAAACATGTGATGCTTGCCAAAGAACATGTAATATTTCTTCCAAAAACGAAATGCCACAAAATGGCATTCTTGTTTGTGAAATTTTTGATGTGTGGGGACTCGACTTTATGGGACCTTTCCCACCATCGAAAGGAAACAAATATATACTTGTGGCAGTAGATTACTTATCTAAATGGGCCGAGGCCGAGGCACTTCCAACAAATGATGGAAGAGTCGTGGTAAGATTTCTGAAAAAATTATTCTCTCGTTTTGGCACACCTAAAGCTTTAATAAGTGATAGAGGTACCCATTTTTGCAACCATCAACTTGAAAAAATTTTAACAAGATATGGGGTCTATCACCGGGTTTCAACAGCATATCACCCTCAAACAAACGGACAAGCCGAAGTGACTAATAGAGGTTTAAAACGAATACTTGAAAAAACCGTAGGGTTAAATAAAAAGCAATGGGCTGATAAATTAGATGATGCTTTATGGGCTTTTCGAACTGCTTATAAAACAACAATAGGTACAACCCCGTATAAGCTAGTCTATGGAAAAAGTTGTCATTTGCCAGTAGAAATTGCACACAAAGCCTACTGGGCAATCAAAAATGTAAACTTGGATTTAGAATTTGCTGGTAAAAATCGATTTTGTCAATTAAATGAATTAGACGAGCTTAGGAATTATGCATACTCAAACTCTGAAATTTATAAGGAAAGAATGAAAAATTTGCATGACAAACATATTAAACCTAATGAATTTCGGGTAGGGGATCTAGTTCTTTTGTTTAATTCACGACTTCGATTGTTTCCTGGTAAATTAAAATCTAGGTGGTCAGGACCTTTTTCCATCACCCATATTTTTCCACACGGTGCAGTAGAAATTAAATCTCGAAATGGGCCACCATTTAAGGTCAATGGCCAACGGCTGAAACTCTATCAAGGATTCATTGAGGATGAGGAAGAAGAGATCTCGCTTCAAACGGTGGAAGAATAAAAACATCATGCCTGGTAAGTTACGAACGATTGAGACGACAAAATAAAGCGGTAAGTTTTCTAACCATAGCTTATGGGAAAAAGGGGCACTCACACGTGCACTTAAAAAAAAACTTGCTCGGCACGAGGCCGTGTCCGCTGGACACGGGGCCGTGTTCGCGCTGCAGACGGGATAAAATCCCTTTTTCAAAACAGTTTCTTCATTCCACACGCCCCGTTTCCCCACAAAAGCTCTGGTTCCAGGCGATTTTTTGCAAAATTTCAACGTCTCCTATCGATCTAACAACATCAAGGTATGATTCTATCACTCTTAGTAGTTAGATTAGTTACTTGCATGTAGTTAAAACACCAAAAATTTGGGGAAAATCTAGGGTTCTTGAAGTTCATCCGGATCAAACCTCAAATTTTTGTTTAGATCTGTTTGCATTTAGTTAGATTAGTGTTAAAGGAAGTAAATATACTTGTATTGTTCATAGATTCACCCGATTTCTTACAAAAACCCCAAACCCTTGTTCTTGAACCGAAAAAGATAAAATTAATAGGGTAAACGGGGTATTTTGGAAAAAACGGCACTTAGGGTTTCATTTTCGGGGGAAACCGCACCTTTTGGACCAAAAATTTTCAAGTTTTCGAAACCGGGTCGAAAAATGAGGTTTTTGAGTAACAGACCTCTGGACACGGGGCCGTGTCCGCTGAACACGGGGTCGTGTCCAGCCCGCTGTTTGCAGTTTTGTCCGAAAATATTTCTGTTTCATGCTAACTTTTGGTGTATTCTTGCAGATGGCCAGGAAGTTCACAAGATTTAACGCCAATGAGCTAGATGCAAGAGCTCGATACGAGCTTCTTCAAACAAGGCCCGAGGAATACCCGAGGCAAGCTTGCACGGACTTGCTAACCATGGTAAATCAAATTGACCGTTTCAACAACATTGTCACGGGACCACTCAGAGTCGCACTAACAACTCGACTCCGTTCCGTCCATGAATGCACCTTGGAATTCTACAGCACCTTTGCATTCACTTCAAGGTGCGACCCGTTTGATAATGACGGGGTGTCATTCCGGTGTGGCGGAACGAGGTATTCGATCTCTATGGCACAATTTGGGTCGATTATCGGGTTGTATGCGGAAGAGGATGCGGGAAACGAAGAAAATACTGGGGGAATGAGAGAGATAGGTGACAACGAACGCCAAGCCATGTGGGCTCAGATTGGGGAAGGGTTCTACAATCCGAGTAGCACTAAGAGTACAAAGCTGAGGAATCCACTATACAGATACATTCATAGGCTCCTCGGCTACTCTCTTAGCCAAAGGCATGACAGTAGTGGCGTCGTTGGGTTAAGAGATTTGCTTGTCCTCCACTGCATTCACAACCGCAGGCCGCTCGATGTTCCGTTCCTCATGCTCCGAAACATGCATCACAACCGCCTTGCTAGTGCACCAACTCCTATTTTCTTTGGGGGATGGGTGTACCGTCTTTTCAAACACTTCGCCCACATACCTAGGTCATTTGAGAGGAGCCCATGGTCGGGTACGGTGGATATTCACATATGCCGCTCAATGAACCTAATTTATGAGGCAGAAGACGGGACGGTAACCTTTCAAAGGATGCAAGGTCATGCATGGAACCCGCAAGAAGCGCTTGTCCTCCCAGCTCCGCAACATCATCAGTATCAATACCAACCCCACGGTGATCCGGGCCAATCATCCTCCTCGGGAGGCGGTTTTCCTAACTTTCAAAGTTTGCATGATTTGTTGCAGGAAAACCTTATGTGTACTAGGAACACTTATAACATGGCGAGCAACACCTACCACCGGGTCGGAGCTATCGAGAGAAACCTATCCGAGATCCAAGACGATGTTGGATACATACGAGACCACATTGCACGCCATGGAGGGGATGATGACGATGATGATGATGATGACGATGCTATGGAGTAGGCGAGAGGAGCAGAGGAGGAAGCGGTTGATTGATGACTCCACAGGTTTAAGTCCCTTTATCTATCGAACAATTGGTGGCCTGCGTGCCAAATGTTGAACAATTTACTTTCCTTGATCACTTTTATTTTCCGTTTTATTTTTCTTTTACTTTATGCTTGGAACAATTAACTATGGTAATGTAGGATGTTTGTGTTGCTTGGTGTGGTATTAAGTGATGAAACAGGTACAAACCAAGGCTTGGGGTGCTAAACCTCAGCACTTATAGGGCCAGGATGGAAAAACCGGGGGAAGAAACCTGTTTTTCAGGCTTTCAGACTGTCCACATGGGGACGTGTCCAGCCAACACGCCCCCGTGCTCACCTCCCAGACCTGCTGTTTGGTTACTGTCCTGCAGATTTTTGTCAGACACGGGGCCGTGCCTAATCAACACGCCCCGTGTTCACCTTCTGTAAGTTCTCGTTACTGGCAGTTCGCCACGGGGTCGTGTCCAGTGGACACGGGGCCGTGTCCAGACTACCAGTAACATAAATCTTTGCTTTTAACACCATTTTACACATCTAATCAACCTATAAATTTATTTTTGGGACACATTGAGGACAATGTGTAATTTAAGTGTGGGGGGGGGGGGGGATGCTAAAACCTTGAATTTTGCAAGTCCTAAATACAAGCCTTACACAAAACTCTATTGGAACCGCTAATCACCCCAAATTTTTTTCAAAAATTTCATTTTTTTTACTTGTCTAGGTTTAACTCGGGAAATTCAAGTTCTCAAAAAGGTTATATTTTTACAAATTTACAACCGATAGCGTAGTGATAAAAAGAACCAACATAAGAAAATTATGAAAAGGCATGGCAAACTTAGTTAAAAATTTGATTATATATACTTGATCACATAAAAACTCATTCCCACAAAAGTGAGTTTTGAGCCTTTATTGAGCATACAAATTTACATCTTTAGACTAAATGCTCATTTTTCGTTTCTTGTGTGAATAGCCGCTTGGTTCTTACGACTCTAGAACTTGCCATGACGATACATTCCCGGTCCTTATCAACTTAAACCCGAGTAAGTTAATGATGGAGGCATTAGGACTAACCTTTTTTTTTATTTCTACACCATTATTTTTCTTTTTCTTTTACCACCTACCCAAAAATCCCCCTAGTTAGCCCCTTTGAGCCTAAACCTTTTCATTTCATCACCCAAACCAAAAACCCTTTTAACCACCAAAACCCTTTTTATTTTTAACCCTTTGTTTTAGTAAAAAGTTCGGTTTTTTTTCGTATGATCGTTCAAAAAAAAATGTGTTGATAATGAAGCAAAAAGAAAATAAACAAACAAGTTCATCAAAAATAACTTTGTTTGAATAAAAGCTTCATCAAAATAAAAAGTTACAAAAAAAAATAGAAAGTCTTACGAAAACCGACACTTGTTACGCTTTTCACCCTTTTTCTACTAACCACTATCCCAACCACCTACCTTTAACCCAAGCCTAACCCTTAACCCACAAAGTCCTCTTGATATTTACAAAGGTATAAAAGTTAAAAAGGAGGAGGATTGATTGCTTGGCAAGCTTATGGTAGGAATAAGTTCCATGCCGCTCTCGAGTGATTCACTAAAAATACACCTTCGGCCGAGTGTGAGTGATTTCTCCCGTGAGGTATGTGAACTTGTATATAAATGGAATTTTAAAAAGGCATGTTATGCCCAAATAAGTAATTTCTCCTATGAAACGTTCTAAATAAATCATTACGAATAGGATTGTAAATAGATAAAAATAAAACCCAAAAAGATCTTGGATTCCCATCACTCGACGACAAGCCAAAAACCATCTCTTCTACCCATTCCATTTGGGAGTGTAAGCCACATATTAAAGAGATTTGCTTGAGGACAAGCAAAAGTTCAAGTGTGGGGGTATTTGATGTGTGTAAAATGCAACATATAAATTACATCAAATGAGGCATAAAACTAACCATTTTTAAGTACTAATATTGGAAAAAGAGTGTTTTTGTCTTCCTTTTGTATTTTCAGGATTAAATGAGCTCAAAAACACAAAAGAAGCAAAAAGACAGCTAAATCCAACATAAATACAAGAAAAGGAACATAAGTGGATTGCCCGACCCCTCAACGGCATCTTCCAAAGCAAAATAGAGAAGGCAGAAGACTGAACACGCCCCGTGCTCAGCCAGCACGGGGCCGTGCCCAAGAAGCAGCAGAAAAGACAAACCTATAGAAGCTTCTATTGCCCACCACGGGGCCGTGCCCAGTGAACACGGGGGCGTGGCGAAAGTACAGCAGACGCATTAATTTTAATTGCGAATTACAATTAATGAGGAGAGAGAGTGTCAGACAGGCACGGGGCCGTGTCCAGCGGACACGGGGGCGTGCCCAGCCCTCTGTTCAGCCTATAAATAGGAGTGCTTGGTTTCATTTCAACTCATCCCTTGGCACACCACCTCTCTCACACTTCATCCACCACCCACCACCATCACAACACCATCATCCACCACCATCATCCATTGTCCATCGTATAGTGTGTGAGTCATCTCGGGATCCAAGATTGATCGTAAGAGTTCTTGACAATCAAGGCCATGTTTGCCTAAGTCTCTTACATCACTTGGTGAAGACAAAGTGTCTAGTATAATACTTTTTATTTCTAATCTTTTGCACTTTTTATTTGGTTTTGTATTAATGACTTTAATAACTAGTTACTTATGTTGAAGGTGATCTTTCCTTATCGTTTGTCCGTGGTGTCTTGGCATTATTTTACTGTCTATATAAAATAAAAGATTTTCACCATTCATATCTCCACGGTCTATATGGAGGTATGTTGGCTACCTGGTCGGGGGTTAAGGGAACGGTTTGGTAAAGGTCTTGCCATTGTTCAGCGTTTAGAGGTCCTGCAATGGACCTGGGTCAAATTTAGTAGGACCTCCTTCAATGCTTCACGGTATTGGATGGCGGGGGTCCAAACTCTTTGATCCCCTCATAAGTTAACTACTATTAATACTATAACCCGGCTATTTAGGACTGTATCCCTGCTGACTCAGACTACTTAGCCGAGGGTAACGTCACCGCCAAAAGCGGGGCCCACCATAATACTGCATTAATAACTTAATTCATTATCTTCCAATAATCCACCCTTTTAGGATTGTATCCTTGCTGACTCAAACTACTGGGGTGAGGGTAACGTCACCTTCAAAAGAGGGGCTTACTACAATAACTAAGATAATCTCTTAATTATGTGCAAAAGTGCGGAAATAATCAAAGGTTATACTAGATACGAGTCGGAACCAAGTGATTCATCTTGTCTATCTGTTTTTCTTTTTATTTTATTTTCAGCATTTTAGTTAGTTTTTATTTTTCTTAGTTTAAAACATTTTTCTAAAATTTTTATTTTGATTAGACGTTGAGGATAAACCGGTACTAAAAGCTCTTGTGTCCTTGGACGACCTCGGTATCTTACCAACGCTATACTACGCTCACGATGGGTGCACTTGCCCATATGTGTGTTTAGTGTTAGTAAAATATCGTGTTTTATAAATTTAAAACTTGGCTAAAAATAAGTGTTAAAGGGGCTTAAAATATACACCTAATATATATAACACTTCACACGCATCAAGTTTTTGGCGCCGTTGCCGGGGACACAAGGATTTTAAGAAAGCTTAAAATCGACGGCCTAATCAGTTTTTCAAAACCTTTTTAAAACGCGCGCATTTTTTTCTGCATTTTAGTTTAGATTTGCATTTACAGTAACCTGTACACGGGGCCGTGTTCGCTGAACACGGGGCCGTGCTGCACATTTTCATAAAAACACCCAATAACAGTAGCTTGAACACGGGCCGTGCTCACTGAACACGCCCCGTGCTCAACGAAATCAGTAAATTTAATTAAAACGCCCAGATACAGATCCTGAACACGGGGCCGTGCTCACTGAACACGGGGCCGTGTCCAGCCTCTGTTTCCGTTTTTCTTATTGTTTTCTGATCTCGAGACTCGGTTGTGGTCTGCTGAGTGATTCTTATGGATCAATACTCAGGAGGTTACAACTACACCTATGAGGAGGATGATTATAGGGGTAATTATTGCACTAATTTTCGTAATGCACGCTCGATTCAAAATAATCACTCATATCAACCATCCAATTCATACACCTACTATGAGGAGCCCAGGTACGAGCCATCAACTTCATACACGTCCTATGAAGACCAAAGGTATGAACCTCCTCCCTCATACTCATATTTTGATGAACCAAGGTATGAGCCTTCGTACTCATACTTTGAGGAACCAAGATATGAGCCACCACCTTCGTATGCTTACTATGAGGAACCTTGGCGTGAACAACCCACCTCATATGAGTATTATGGAGAACAAAATTACGAACCTTATCCATCATATGCTTACAATGAAGAACAATGGTGCGAACCATCGACTTCATATGAGTATTATGAGGAACAAAGGGTCGAACAACCGGATTCAAGCTTAGAAAATACCGATTCTTTTTCTATAACCGAAGTGACCGATAGGATATTAGAACACATTAGAGTTATCGATCGATGTATAAAAGAAGCTCGCGGAAGGGAAGATGAGTCCCGCGCAAGAGAAGAATTAAAAAAGGAAGAGATAACTGAAAATGTAAAAATGGAAGAACAAATAAGTGAAAAACCGACACATGAGTTAAACAACGAAAAAGGTGAGTCCGACAATGTTAAAATTCAAGAAGAGTCTAATTTTGAAGAAATTAATCTCTTGTCACCTTCTTTCGAAAACCATTGTTTAGTATCCACTCATGCTAAGTTTTTAAAAGAGTTAAACACTAACACTAAAATTGACGAAACAGTAAGTGTTAAGTTAACTAATGATCAAACTTCACTAATAAAAGAAGACCCGTTTGAAATTAACATAACACCGGTTCCATGTTTCTTTCAAAATTCGTTTATTAGTAATGTCAAAATCGATAAAGATCTTTGTGTTAACATAATGCCTAACTACATTTTCGAAAAATTAAGTATTGGTGATTTTTCTCCACTTCAAATACCCATTTTTCTATCCAATCGGAAAGTAATAAAATCAATCGGTATAGTTGAAGATGTCTTGGTTCAAACAAATCAAATGATAATCCCAACCGACTTTGTCATCCTCGATGACGCTCCTCTAGTGTTGGGACGACCATTTGTAAAAACTCACGAAGCTTTGAAAAACCGGAAGTTCAACAATCTACCTCTTCAATTAGGGGCATTTAAAAGAAGTGTCGATCTCGAACGATCAATGAAATATCCATTGGGCAATAATGACCCCCTAATTGAAGATGAAGATGAACCACCCGATACAAGTGAAGAGAGTGACCACTTTGTTGAAGAAGAGTTCGCCATAGAACAAACTTTTAAAGTTCTTGATCGAAATGAGCAACCAAATAAGGAGTCTCCTAAAGACCCACCACTTGAGCTCAAGGAACTTCCAAAAGGTTTGGAATATGCTTTTCTAGACAAAGATGGTAATTTACCTGTAATTATTTCGTCTAAATTAGGTAACTTAGAAAAGGAAAAATTAATTAATCTTTTGAAAAAAATACAAAAACGCAATAGCTTGGAAACTTGTAGACATAAAAGGAATTAGTCCTTCTATGTGCACACACAAAATTTTGATGAATGATGACTACAAATCGGTCATACAACCACAACGTCGAGTAAATCCAAATGTTCAAGAAGTGGTTAAAAACGAAGTCATCAAGCTACTTGACGCCGGACTTATCTATCCTATCTCCGATAGTCCTTGGGTAAGTCCCGTCCAAGTAGTTCCAAAGAAAGGAGGTATGACGGTGATAACTAACGAAAAGAATGAACTAATACCAACGAGAACCGTCACAGGATGGAGAGTATGTATAGATTATAGACGATTAAATGAAGCAACAAGAAAGGATCACTTTCCTTTACCCTTCATTGATCAAATGTTAGAAAGATTATCCGGTCATAAATTTTATTGTTTCTTGGATGGTTTTTCAGGTTACTTTCAAATCCCGATAGCGCCCGAAGACCAAGAAAAGACAACTTTCACATGTCCTTATGGAACTTTTGCTTATCGACGCATGCCGTTTGGTCTATGTAATGCCCCAGCAACATTCCAACGTTGCATGGTAGCTATTTTCCATGACATGATAGAAAAGACAATGGAAGTCTTTATGGACGACTTTTCTATCTTTGGGGATTCATATGACCAATGCCTCGATAACCTTGAACGAATGCTATCCCGATGTGAGGAAACTAACCTCGCCCTTAATTGGGAAAAATGCCATTTCATGGTAACGGAGGGAATAGTACTCGGTCACAAGATCTCAAGCGAAGGAATGGAGGTGGATCGAGCCAAAATAGATACCATTTCTAGATTACCACCTCCATCCTCCGTACGAGCTATCAGAAGTTTCCTAGGGCATGCCGGATTTTATAGACGGTTTATCAAAGACTTTTCAAAAATCTCAAGGCCTCTAACAAAATTACTTGAAAAAGATGTTCCTTTCATCTTTGACAAGGATTGCAATCAAGCATTTCTAACCCTAAAGGAAATGTTAGTCAATGCACCTATCATGATAGCGCCTGATTGGAAATTTCCTTTCGAAATCATGTGTGATGCTAGTGACTTTGCAGTTGGAGCTGTCTTGGGACAGAGGAAAGAAAAGCATTTCCACCCAATCTATTATGCTAGTAAAACACTTAATGATGCACAAGAAAATTACACAACAACTGAAAAAGAATTACTAGCTGTGGTATTTGCTTTTGATAAATTTCGTTCTTATCTTGTTCTTTCTAAAACTATAGTCTATACAGACCATGCAGCCATTCAATATCTCTTCAAAAAGCAAGACGCAAAACCACGTTTGATTAGGTGGATTCTACTCCTCCAAGAATTTGACATTGAAATCAAGGACAAAAGAGGAGCAGAAAATACCGCAGCAGATCATCTTTCACGCTTAGAAGACCCAGCTTTGGAAGCAACCAGGGACGAGCAAACTCTTTGATCCCCTCATAAGTTAACTACTATTAATACTATAACCCGACTATTTAGGACTGTATCCCTGCTGACTCAGACTACTTAGCCGAGGGTAACGTCACCGCCAAAAGCGGGGCCTACCATAATACTGCATTAATAACTTAATTCATTATCTTCCAATAATCCACCCTTTTAGGATTGTATCCTTGCTGACTCAAACTACTGGGGTGAGGGTAACGTCACCTTCAAAAGAGGGGCCTACTACAATAACTAAGATAATCTCTTAATTATGTGCAAAAGTGCGGAAATAATCAAAGGTTATACTAGATACGAGTCGGAACCAAGTGATTCATCTTGTCTATCTGTTTTTCTTTTTATTTTATTTTCAGCATTTTAGTTAGTTTTTATTTTTCTTAGTTTAAAACATTTTTCTAAAATTTTTATTTTGATTAGACGTTGAGGATAAACCGGTACTAAAAGCTCTTGTGTCCTTGGACGACCTCGGTATCTTACCAACGCTATACTACGCTCACGATGGGTGCACTTGCCCATATGTGTGTTTAGTGTTAGTAAAATATCGTGTTTTATAAATTTAAAACTTGGCTAAAAATAAGTGTTAAAGGGGCTTAAAATATACACCTAATATATATAACACTTCACACGCATCACACACACTCATACGTACCTTCATACATTTATTACATTCATCAGCCAAGAATTCCATCATTCTCATTTATAACATTAATAGTTATCGCATTTCCTTTCATACTTGCGTTCAACTTGGTGTTCATTCACCCATAGTTCCTTCACAAATTCCCGGTTTGAATTAGCATTATACTGTACATGGGTCAAATAATATAATTTGTAAGACCTAAGCTTACATAATTGAAATTTATAAGGTCCTTCACATTTTATATAAATAATGCCCATAAACTTTCATACAATGTTTATAACACCTCAACACTTTAGTTATGATAACATATTCATACTCATAAAACCCTTACAAGGTTCATAATTGGTTCAATTCGTAACATAACGTAACTTTACCCTTTCTGAGATCAACTTCAATTCCTCATGCATCCAATATTCTCATACCTGCATTACATTGTTTTCTCAACGGAAACACGATTAATAACGTTAATACTCAAACGTATCTAAATCGTACATAAGTACATGCTTTCATACGTGCATACATACATACATACATTCATTCATACATATGTGCATACATTCTTACATACTTACATACGTGCATATCCTTCATTGGGAATAACGGGGGTTCGGGGGCAGCGCCCCCGAGAGAAGCGGGGTCCAAGGGGCGGCAGCCTCTGGCGGGGTCCAAGGGCAGAGCCCCTGGCTGGGGTCGAGCTGCCAGGTCAGCTTGGAAAAATTTTTATTCTGGACAATAGTCCTTTATCAAAAATGCATCAGAAACTTAATTTCGGCCCATTCGGAAGCTTAGCGGAGCACCGGGACGCGCACTGGATCAACCGAGATCACAAATGGAAGTAAACAGAAAACGTAAATTCTGGGAACCGTTGCCGACGCCCATATGGGCCGTCGGCGACGCACCTCCGTCGCCCAAAATCCCCGTAGACAGGAGGTTAGGCCGTCGGCCAAAAATCCAGATCACACATGCCGTTGGCAACGGCCCTTCTGGGCGTCGGCGACGGCACCTCGATTATTCATTTTCCTGCTGTTTCATTTTCCGTCGTTCTTACATACTTAAACGCGCATAACTTTTGAACCGTTTACCCGTTTAACCTCCCGTTTCTTCCTACATGACCAAAATTTGGTCCTCTTTCATATGGACTCAAAATCCCACGTCCGGATTAAGAAAATTCTTAACTTACAAGCTTTCGGCTCAATATTCTTTTAAGAATTATTCGACCCGTTCATGCATTTATCAAACAAACACGTTGGTTTGATCCCCATTTCTCATGAACTCCATAAGTTCAATATTGTCTATCGTACTAGGTTCATATCACGGGTTTATATACGTTCTTAAACCCGTTTTCGCTCATATGCTTATTTTAACCCGTTAAGGGTATTTAAGTCTATTTTAAGCACGGATCACCTTCATTTGCTTCTTGCTTCATATTTTCACATTTCTTATCAATTGATTTCCCACCACAACTACATTTGTGGTGGATCTAACGTGGTGATCTATATAATCCGAGTTTTACCCCTCGGATCCTCCTATTACGGCAAAACCCAAAAGCTTATACCTTTAACCTTTACACTTTTCAAAAGACTTACTCGATTATAATACTTGTTTCCAAATAGCCCATAAGGGTTGTTTACCCGCTTTGTCATTCGAGGGCGTTTTGGTAAACAAATGCTCTGGTTCTTACGACAAAGGACCTTAATACATAATTGACCAAAAGTCACACTTTTTAACTACAATCTTATTCGTACATACCTGGCTTGGATCAAGCTGTGACCCGTTTAATACTTCATTAAGTAAGTTGCTAATTAATAGCAACGCAATTTCCATTCGCTATCCATCCTGTGAGCATAAAACTCAACAAACATTCATTAGTCATCATCGTCAAATGATCCTATCATCATTAATTGACCCATTTGGTCTAAACGCCCCAAACCTTTTACATTTTAAATAAAATGGTATCGATTTACCATTTCGCTCATTTGACTCATTGCGGTTTTCACCGTATGGTCATAATCTTTAAACCTTTCTTCCATACATTTAACCTATCATCGCTTACGCCATAGGGTATTCTTTAAACTTTATTTTCATTCATCCATGTAACTAAATTACCGTTTTACCCTTATTACTTATCATGGCATACATCATAACAAAATCTTTCAAAACTCATTATACTTTCATCATTCTATGACCAACTTACCATTTTACCCTTTTTACCATCAAATATGGTTTACTTCCAGTTTTAACTTGTTCCGACCCGTATCGATTCGTTTCGGAACATCTTATTTCGAAATCTCTTTTCGAATAGTAACATCTCTTATTTCTTGTCAAATACATAAGTAGTTGTATTAATTTAAATGTCGTAAGCTTTACTTACCTTCCATCCGACTACGCTTTTCCGCGTACTTGATTCGTTTACTGCTTACGGCTCAAGCCTTTCATTCTTCTTTTCTTCCTTGCATATTTAATCCGTATTCACCACGGATTTAACTTTCATTCGTCTTTTCATTCTTCATAAGTTTGATCCGTATCCATCTACGGATCAAAACCTTCATTCATACCTTCCATTCTTTTCATTCCATTCCATTCGCGTTTGAATTCATTCACGAATTCAAACCTTTCATTCATAGTTTACATTCTTTTCATTCTTATCTTTCTTTCTCATGCTTGACCCGATTCTTAAAGAATCGGGGAACCCCTTTCCATCCCACACGACCCTAAACCTTTCATTCATAGTTTACATTCTTTTCATTCTTATCTTTCTTTCTCATGCTTGACCCGATTCTTAAAGAATCGGGGAACCCCTTTCCATCCCACACGACCCCTATTCCCGATTCGTCCGGACATACAGGTGATGATCCTCATGATCCCACGAGTGTCCTATGCTTCTTGCACACTGGCCAGGCGTGCAATCCACATACTAGTCTCGTGTCCTCATAAGAATTATCACTTTATGTCTAGGGAACCGGTCTTAAGTTCGTGCCACACCCATTTGAATCCTTCAATGATTTCACCCTCATATATAAGGGTATGCTACATACTAATACTTGCCAAATTTAAAATTTGTGTACCTGGGGTCCATTTTCCTGACATATCGCACACCTTAGCTTTCGTACTAGGCCGCGACTGCGGAACATCCTCATTATCCATCAAGCTCACCTTTCAATATTCATCATTATTAGTAACCTCTCGCATACTTACTTATATTAAATCTTACCTTTCGGTCTTGATCGAGTCTTGGATTGTACGGGTCATTAATCACAAGAGCACACAGGTTTGAGTTCAAGTACTCACTCCTTTGTACTTGATTTCGCTCAAACCTAGGCTCTGATACCAACTTGTAACGCCCTAACACGTTTTAACCTAAGATTCGCAGCGGAAAATACATACCTAAAATTTTCTTTCATGATATTCTTTCTTTCACTTAAATACATTAATCCCTTTCTATAATTTAATTAAAAACTAACATACATATATCGAATTAAGTGACCACATACACACCCACATACAATCCATGTCTTGACTCGATCTTCAACCGCGTACATTTCTTGATGAAACATCCATAACCCTGTATAACCTACAGTCACCACATTCAATCTCATTATTAGTAACCGGTGACATAATACAAAAATATTAACACATGTATAATAAAGCGTCAACATATCATGCTTTCTCTTATACTAGCCCCTTCATCCATCCATTCGATCACTCGCATCGGATTGCGGAGTCAACCTTTACTTCCATTGTTAACATGCCTATGCTTCACATTAATTCTCAATAGAAAAACGGTTAGTATCATTAGCTTCCTTTCATATGAACATATCCTCAAATACACATAACTCATCTTATTCATTCAAGCATATAATTAAATACCCACTCAAGCATATATTCACTTTCTATTCATACACGTACTTACAATTTACATCCTACATGTATAACTCCTTAATTCATCTTTATGCATAATTCATTATGTAAGTTCCATTTCTTACCCAAACTTAATCGAATCTCTTTCTTAACCACTTCCGACTCATTTCCACTAAAACTTAACTTAGTAATAACAACAATTCATGTCTTCTTACATTACACTCAATTATTACCATATATCATAAATACATTACCAAACAAAAGGGTAAGTTTGGAGTTCACTTACCTTGTGCGTCCGAGTTCAAGCTTAGCTTCCGTGTTTATCCTTGGCCCGTTGCCTTCCATGCTTGTGTCCATGTTGACATAACTCCTATCCGTACATGTCATCACATCCATCATAACATGATTAGCATACATACCTTTTAATGAAGGTTTCTTGCCATATCATCTTATCAAACTAATTTCCCACTTGTAATCCATTCAAAACACATTCCTTATACAAATCTATTGTCTAATACATCATCAACACATTCTACAAACATTTATTCATTATTAGCATACAATCCAACTTATCATTTTCTCCTAAGCATTTCATCAAACACTTGGTGCGCCTATCACTTTCTAAGCATAATGTACAAGTGCTTTAAGCATGTTCTTCCCTATTTCATCTTATGAACCATCACATTCAAGCAAAATCTCATAATCATAATTTTCACATCAAGTTTATCTATCTCAGTCTACCATATAACACCTTATACATCACAAGATCACGTTATAACACCTACAAGTTCATCATGATCATCATCTTCACACTCATGCAATGGGTTTCATTCTAAATCACCAAATTACTTGAAATTATTCATAACACAAGTTCTATTTGGTGTTTCTAACACATCTACATGCTTAATTTCATACAATTTCATGGATTGATCATAACCCACTTCAAACAAGATCATCAAATCTAAGTTTTAAGACATACCTTATGATCCCCTTGTGAAGGTGATCGTTAATTCATGTTCGGTTGTGAATTTGGGCTTCGTTTAGCCTTTCAATTTGGAGAATTTGATGAAGTTTAGGGTTTTGGCTCCATGGGAGCCTTCCCTGCTCGATGATGAACACACACACACACGATGCGTGTGTATGTGTGTGTGTTGTTTTCTTTTAATAAAACAACTTTCAAGTTGTTTACTTTGGTCCCTCATGTTTCGTTTTATTTAAATAAGGCTACAACCCCTCGTTTAATACCAACGATACTAATATTCAACTAGGTTAATTATTCCTAGTTAATATTCATTTACGGGTTCACTTTTACCCCTAACGGTGTTTTTACCCGTTCCTTTATATTAACCTGGTTTAAATTACCAAACCCATTTTTGGAGTGTTACAGTATTCTAATAAGTTACATACCGTAATAACTAATAAGTTAATATAATAGCTAACCAATGATTCGTGCAGTCCTCCTTGCGTGCATCTTCAAGACGATAACAAGACGACTTTTTCTTGTTCCTGTTCTACTTCTACTTCTACATCTTCTTTTTTATTTTCAACATTATCTGTAGGTGGATTAGGCGCCAAAAACTTTTGTATAGCACCGGCTTGAGACTTCACCAATTCTTCCGCTCATTTCCTTTTTTGACGTTTTTGCTATCCGGATGCTTGTTTAGGAACCATTAACGCCTAAAGATAATAATCGATGTTCAACAATTAACAGACTAACAAAATTACGACAACACTTAATCACTACAACAATATACGGGTTCTGATGTTATGTTCTGAAATCGATGTTCAACAAAATAATAATTGATGTTCAATAATTAACAGACTAACAAAATTACGACAACACTTAATCAATACGACAATATACGGGTTCTGATGTTATGTTCTGAAATCGATGTTCAACAAAATAATAATCGATGTTCAACAATTAACAGACAAATGAGTCAATAACACTAAACGAACGCACTTTTTGAGTTCTGATGTTATGTTCTGAAACTTCTGAAATCGGAACACAAGAGCGTCTGATGTTGTTGTTCTTTGTTCTTTGTTCTGATTTCTGATTGAATTATAAATATGATTATGATGTTTGATTGTTCGCCGACCCTTCTTGTTCTATTTCCAACAATTCAAGTTCAGTGTTTCCAGCGGACACAAGTTCAGAGGTTCTGATGTTCGTTCAATGCAATTGCCCTTTCAGTTTCCAGCCATGTTTTTTTATTTTTATTTTTTTAAAATCATATTAGTATTGGGTTGGGCCCAATAAACCTAATGTTAAGTTGGGTAAATTATAAAGTATAAAAAGGTATTTGATAATAGACCTCTATACTGGATTTGTATGTCTTTACAATTTAAAAAAAATAACATATATATATATATATATATATAGGGGGAGGTTCATTTGAGAAAAATCTTCTTAAAAGAAGAAAAAATGAATTAATCTAGACCATATATTTTTTTGATCAATGGTTGTGAATCAATATATCATTTTTGTCAACTTTTAATTAATGCTTTAATTACTAAGGATAGTATAGACATTTTTATGTAGAATATTAATAAATATTTTAAAGAGTTACTCAATTCTTATTAATGCAACCATAAATTTCTTCTTCATCATCATTAATGTATTGGCTCCTACACAAATTTTATTAGAGGTGACAAAATTATTTAAAAATTTTGTGTCCTACACATATTTTATTATGAGTCGCAAAATTATTTAAAAGTGTTTGAGTCCTACACATTCTGTATCCTACACCAAAATATTGTTTTAATGGTGTAGGAAACGTTGAAAACTAAGATCATGCGCATGATTGTTTTTATTGTGTAAGGTGCACAACTATTTTATTAGATAGGCTCATTAAATGATTAGAGCTCATTAATTTGAATAACAAAAATAAATAATAAACTCATTAAATGATTTGTTAAAATTACCTTTGTATCATTTATTCTTTTTATTCTTAATTTTTAATTCTTCTCATTTGAACTCTCCAGTATATATATATATATATATATATATATATATCAATTTTTTTTTAAATATCGTGCCACTCGCAATCACGAGACTTGTGCGAAAGTCCTCTCCTCACACCATAAGAGCCGCCCCTGATCCTCGAGATATCAAGGATATTCAAACCAGAAGAAAAAAAAATAACGGATAGGGACTTATTAGTGGTAAGTTATAACCAATTAAAAGAATAAAAACTACTAAAAAAGTCATTTTCATGTGTGTTATAATACGGTAATGTTTTTAATACTTATGAGGTTTGTGATTTGATAGTCATGGTGGAGATACAATAGGAAGTTTATTTGGCTAGGAAGGCTAGGAAGTGATCTTGACCATCCATTAAGTTAATCAAGGGCTAAGATTAAATCAGGGAAATTGAAAGAAAGAAAAGAGGCGCGTGAGTTTGTTCAAGGGCATTCTAGTCAATCCAAGCCAATAGTTTCTCTCTCCTCCAATAACTCTTTCATACGACATTATTTTTTTATAAAAATTTCACCAAAAAAACGAGCGTTTTTTTATCTTTAAAACGAGTATACTATTGCTATATTTTAAAAAAAAATTTAAACCCAGTTGTGTAAAACGCAATAGAAAAACCACCAGTTACATAAAACGCAATGAAAAAAAAACCTAAAAATGACATTTTTCTAAAACGCAATGCATAAAAAACACAAAGAAATGACTTATTTGTAAAACGCAATGGCCAAAAAACACAAAGAAATGTCTTATTTCTAAAACGCAATGGACTGAAAACACATAAAAAAGTGTTTTACCTAAAATGCAATGCACAAAAAACACAAAGAAATGTCTTATTTGTAAAACGCAATGGCCAGAAAACACAAAGAAATGTTTTATTTGTAAAACGCAATGGCCAGAAAACACTTAAAAATGTCTCATTTCTAAAACGCAATGACCTAAAAAAACAAAAGAAAGTGTTCTCTGTAAAACGCAATGGACTGAAAACACCTAAAAATGTGTTTTACCTAAAACGCAATGACTAAAAACACTTCAAAAATGTGTTTTACCTAAAACGCAATGACTAAAGATACTTAAAAATGTTTTTTTTTCTAAAACGCAATAGCCAAAAAACACATAAAACTCTCTTATTTCTAAAACGCAATGGACACATAAAACTGTTTGTGAACTGTTTGTGAATTGTCTGAATTGTCTACGAATTACTGTCTTCGAAATGAGTCAATTTCTGGAAAATTAATTTTTCCGAGCTGACCTGGCAGCTCAACCCCAGCCAGGGGCTCTGCCCCTTGGACCCCGCCAGGGGCTGCCGCCCCTGGGACCCCGCTACCAGGGGCGCTGCCCCCGGACCCCGCCAAGATCGTAAAACGCAATGACTAAATCAAAAATCCATATCGTAAAAATGAAATTAAAGAATTTCTTACATGGTTCGAAGTGATTTCTTCAACAATTGACGATTTTTGAATGATTGAAACACTTATCAGCGATTGAATCGAACAAATCGAGTGATTATCTTCAAAATCACCAGAAAAAACGAGATTTTGAATGAAATTAAACTGGGTTTTCTTCGAAAAAAGCTGAAGAACACGTTGATCGGGTGGTTGAATCATTGATTGATGACGAAAATCACACTATAATGTAGTGATTATTGAGATAGTAAGTGAAGAAAATGTTGGAGATAGTGGGTTTTGAAAATGGTGGGTTTTGAAGTAACTGGGGAGAAGAAGGAAGAAGAAATGATGAGATTGACTAAAATACCATTTCTCTTTATTTTAAAATTTGCCACATGTCATAATCCTATGGCTTCCTATCATTCCTAGCCAAAATTAACTTCATATTTGATATTTTCCCTTGATAGTCATATCTACTTTTAAGCGCATGTGTATTATATTTTTAGCCCGATAATAATACAATGAAAGTATAAAAAAAGTAGATATTCAAATTTGTTTTTTTAGCAATGTCTATGAGACATACTAAAGACTTTTTTAGGGATGTATTAGCTAAAAAGATAATACTTAAATTTGATCATGTCATTAACTATGGACAAACAAAAAGACAATTTTAATCTATACATATAATAAAAGAAACTCTAATATGGACACATGGCAGTCTGTTAGCCACTCTCTAATTATATTTCTCATCAAAATCATAATTAGTTTTTGTTATTCTATTCCTTAAAATATGTTAAATATATCTCATTCCTTAAAATATGCCAAATATATCTCATTATTCATCTTTCTTTCATAAATCTAACCTTCACGTTTAGTATTTTTTTTCACCAAACATGTCATGTTTTTCTACTATAAAATAGATTAAATTTAATATTAAAGTCACCTTTATACTTTTTTTTCAACAAACCACTTACGTTTTTATTAAATATAAAATATTAAATTTTAATTAATAATAAAAGATTGCATAGAAAACAAGGCATAACTAATTTTAGATTTTTTACTCATTGTTTGTTAGTTTAATTTAAGAAATTTAAGAAATTGTATACATAGTTAGCTTTTTACTTTTCATCTGTCATTTTTTAAATAATAGGTTATAGTCTTGTGTATTATACGAACGGATTCAGTAATAAAAAACTGTTTATTTACATTTAAAAAACCAAATAACCATGTTTAAATTGGTAAAGTAATTTAAAGATATAATCATCATTATAAATCTAATATAAAAACACTTTCGTAAAATCTGTTTTTGGTAATGTTTAAATAAAAAAATATCATTATAAGTTATAAATTAAAAATATGTTTGAGATAAAAGTTGATTTTGTAGGAAGGTTTAGCAGACCTAATCTAACAAAAAATATTGGTTAGTTTAACATATAGTAACTAAATGAAATTTCTTCCCTTATTCTATTTTATTTCGGGTAGCTAAGACTTGAAGTTCAGTTATCGGAAGAAGTTATGTCATCTCAAGTGAAGTCATCCGATGCCAACCCTCACCTCATAACGAGTAATGTTGGCACTATCGATCGAATGATAGGGATGTTCCAAAAGCAGTCTTCAGGAAAGTTAGCATGATTATGCCAAAGCAGGGGAAGAGCTGGTTGGCAATGGGTAAGAGAATGAATTCCCTGCGAGTCAGTAGCAAGAAAGTTTCTTAAATATTTATTATTTTTCTTTATAATAATTACTTTACGAATATTTCTTTTCTTTATCGTTTCTTTTTTCAAAGTTTATATTATTTTTTGCTTATTTAATAATTTACTATTTTATTGATATAACCCCGTTTATTACACGGGGTTTTAACTTAGTGGTATTAATATATTAATTGTAAATACTCGAATCTAAATCGGAGTAGACGAAAAAACATATTCCCAAGTATACACTGGTATAAAATGTTGATTCAAGATTTGTGATAATATGACATTTTGGGAATAGCAAATATTAGAGTGGATAATTTTGAATGTTCACTTTAACAATAAGCACACATAAATTTAAAACTTGTTTGTAGCAAAAGAAAAAAAAAAAAAACTCATGTCATAGCGTTTATTTACAGGTGTAACCGTACAACAAATATAAGATATCAGTTTGTCAAAGCAGAATACATGTAAATAACACTAGAAAATACTCGTGTGTAACATTGTGGTGGCCTCACAAATGTGTGTATACACATAAGCAAGTAATCACACATGCATATATGTGTATGCATTAAAAATTTTCAAAAGGTCAAAAGATGATATTTTTAAGAAGAAAATAGTCTCCATTTGATTTGTATTTATGTCAACTATAAAGTTATATAAAAAAATTTAATATAAAAGTTTTTAATAACACTACAGAAAAACTAGAGATGATAAATGGACTTTGTTAAAAATAATTGTTAAACACTTGATTAGCAAGGATTATACACTTGTTCGAACCCAAATATATACTTTTAACGGGGAATGAAGACGACGGACCAGACATCTTTTTGGTCAAAGATATAGTAACAAATAATAATATACGCAAATATGTAAAGAGTTAATCGAGAATGACAAAACCGATTTGTAGATGTTCAGGAGATGTTAACTAATCTCTCTATGTCTTCTTCCCAATACTCCGATCGAGAGTTTCTCCGCTGGTTGTCTTCCTTAATCTGGTAGGAATACCCGCTACACAATCACCTTACTAAGCAAAGGTAGCGATCACATTGTACAAACATCTAACTCTTTCCAAGAAAGTGATCACATTCTACGTCTCACTAATCTCAAGTGGTAGTGATTATCACTTTCTCTACTCACTAAACAAACTTAGTGATGCACCTTATAAATTCCTCATAACTACAAAATAATAACTTTTAACATATAGATGAATATTAGCTTTCCAACTTGAGCAGCCTGACCCCATTACCTTTCCTTTAACATTATTACCAAAGGAAATGTCACCACCTCCATGAGAATGGAAGTTTGTCAGTAGAGCTTTGCATCCAGTCATATGTTTAGATCCTCCAGTGTCTACATACCACAGGCTATCTAGGCATGTAAATACTCTCATTTTGGTGGCCATGAATGCACATTCACACTTATTCTCATTTTCAGTTGTATTCCAAGGATCAATGTTTTTTACAACCTCATCATTACCCTTTTCACAAACTATTGTTTGTACTAGGTTAGATATACTTTCTACACTTTGTGTGTTAATAACTTCCTGGTTGTTTTTAACAGTTTCCTCAGATTTACTATATTTTAACTCATCCCATATCTCTTTTGCACTATTACAGTGTAATAGCTCGGCATAGGTATCATTTGGTAAATCCTTTGCAATTATAATGAGAGCTTTGGCATCTATCTCAAACTTTTGGAAATCAAGCATAAAGTCATCTTCTGGTTTCTTTGACTCATCGACATCAGGATTTCCGACACAAAGTGTCATTGGAACATGTGGTTCGTATAAGACAGACCTCCAACACCCTGAGCTTTGTTGAGCTAAATAGTTACCATCAGGCGTTGCCATATATTGTAATTAAATCTGTCAAGCGTTGGTGGTTTTTCTATCACAACAGGAGATACGGGAATCACAGTTATCAAGTGACATTCTCTTTTGATATTTTTAGAAGAAGAACAGAGTATGTATAAGACACTTTTTAAGTTCTATACTTTTATACTCTAAGCTACGAATAGTATTGGATCTCTGATGAGCTGATCTTTTTGTGTTAAACTGATTGTGAAATCAAGTTTAAACGTGACCAAGCTCTGATACTAATTGTTAGGATCTGAGTTTGGTATTTGCAAACAAATATTGATTATCACAATAAAATTAACGAATAGAGAGATATTATCACCAGCTGTTTTTCTATTGATTCAAAAGATTAAAAAGTTTTACATAAATGATTCTACAATCTCCCCCTCAGCCTGATCACTCACTAGAACTATTCGTACAAAAGATAATATGTGAAGTGATGATATAGATCTCTAACTGGTAAGATCTATTTATACTAAATACTAAAGCTCTGTTCGTGATAGGCTGGCATCACTCTGATTGTGACATCTAACATTCCTAATAGAAAAGATTCCACGGATGTTTGTAAACATCTGTGCAAATCCTAGCATCTGATCTAGGCTATTCTAAGCACTGATAAGATAAATACTGTTACATTAAGAAAACACTGTCTAAGCTATTCTCTATTGTAGTTGTCCAAACATCTGTTTGGCCATACAGATGTTTGGTCTTCTTCATTAGACTTTTGACTTCATTAGTGCTTGGTCTTCAACAGATGTTAGCCTTCAACAGATGTTGATTCCCTTTGAACAGTGTATCCAAGTCTTGATCAGATGTTTGCTATGCTCTTGAACAGATGTTCTGACTATGTGTTCAAGATTTACTATCTTTGGGGAGAGAATTGCTTTATCAACTGTTTATTTCTTGATTTTAGAGTCATGTCTTGGCTTTTGGATATCATTTGTTCCTTTATAGGTCCAACACTGTCAAATCTCCAACACACTATGAAGATCTACATGATCTCCTAGATATGGGCCTAATGCCATTATAACCTCAGTTCCTAAAAAAAGGAAACTCTAAAACCACCGAACAGTATAAGCAGAGGGCAAAACTCAAAGTAAGTTTCATCTACTCTCAACTCTCTCTCATACTTTACTATTTTAAACTGAGACTTATTTTCACATCGGAAGATGGTTACATAAATAACCTCATTCATGTAACGAGTCCTAATGATGTCTTATTTTGCAGATCGTAGTTCGGATCATTGTCGTTAAAGTCATTCATTGGAGATCCACCTATCATTTTCTTTATTACATAAAAATTCGTAAATGGGTCAATTTATGATGAAGTGAACAAAAAAAAAACCCAAATTACAATTCAAGGCCCATATTTATTCCCAAAACTGGGCCCATTAGCAATTTTCCGGCTAGGGTTTTTTATCCACCACTCTCCGTCACCCCACATCTTTCACTCCACCGGAAAACCATGGTAGGCTTCCAAATCGTCGATGTTCCGTTTAACCTCGACGGTTGGGGACCACCGGAATCCACCACCACCCTCAACCACCACTCAAACCACGTCCCCTACGCCCCATTCTCCCGCTCCGACAAGCTCGGCCGCATCGCCGATTGGACCAGATCCAACCACAACAACCCTAACCGCAACAACAACAACCGCAACTCCGCCGATTCCGCCTTCGATTTCACCATTGACGACGGCCTAAACCCCGACGACGACTCCACCTTCCAACTCGTCGACGGAAAACCTCCGCCGCGTCCTAAGTTCGGTCCGAAATGGCGGTTCAACAACAACCGCAACCAGCTACCGCAGCGCCGTGACGAGGAGGTGGAGGCGCGTAAGCGCGAGGCGGAGAAGCAACGCGCGAGACGTGACCGTGTGTTCCACGCGCGCGGTGGTCAAAATCAAAACCCTAGGCGTGAAGCTGCTGTGTTAAAATCTTCGGTTGATATTCAACCGGAGTGGAATATGATCGATCAGATTCCGTTTTCAACGTTTACGAAGCTTTCGTATACTGTTTCTGAACCAGAAGATTTAACAACTTGTGGATCTGTTGAATATTATGATAAAAGTTACGATAAAACGACGCCGAAGAGTGAACGGAGATTGGAGAGGTTTAAGAACAGGAATTTCTTTAAAGTTACAACTACCGATGATCCGGTTATTAGACGGTTAGCGAATGAGGATAAGGCTACTGTGTTTGCGACTGATTCGATACTTTCAACGTTGATGTGCGCGCCTCGGTCGGTTTACAGTTGGGATATAGTGGTCCAGCGGGTTGGGAATAAGTTGTTTTTTGATAAACGAGACGGTTCGCAGTTGGATTTGTTGTCGGTTAATGAGACGAGTCAAGAGCCGTTGCCTGAGGCGAAGGATGATATTAATTCGGCTCATTCGTTGTCGGTTGAGGCGGCTTATGTTAATCAGAATTTTTCGCAGCAGGTGTTGGTTAGAGATGGGAAGAAAGTCGGGTTTGAGGAAGGGAATCCGTTTGCGGCGGAGGGTGAGGAAGTGGCGTCGGTTGGGTATCGGTATAGGCGTTGGAAGCTTGATAATGATGTGTCGTTGGTTGTACGGTGTGAGGTGCAGAGCGTTATTGAGGTTAATGATAAGAAGAGTTACATGACTGTGAATGCGTTGAACGAGTTTGATCCGAAGTATTCGGGTGTGGATTGGAGGAAGAAGTTGGATACGCAACGTGGTGCGGTTTTAGCGACTGAGTTGAAGAACAATGCGAATAAGATGGCTAAGTGGACCGCACAAGCGATATTGGCCAGTGCGGATATGATGAAATTGGGGTACGTGACTAGGGTTCATCCTCGTGATCATTTTAATCATGTGATATTGGCGGTTGTTGGGTATAAGCCGAAGGAGTTTGCTGGGCAGATTAACTTGAATACGTCGAATATGTGGGGGATAGTGAAGGCGATTGTGGATTTGTGTATGAAGTTGAATGAAGGAAAGTATGTTCTTGTGAAGGATCCACAGAAGCCTCAAGTTAGAATTTATGAAGTTCCGGCTGATGCTTTTGAGAATGATTATGTGGAAGAGCCTTTGCCTGAGGATGAACAAGTTCAACCTCCTGTTGAAAATGGTGAAGAAAATGGAGCTGCAAATGATGTTGAAAACAAGGAACTTAAATCCGAAGCATAGAAGGTAACAGTTTCTTTCTTATACTCGCTATGATTTCAGTAATCATTGTTAATGTGTTTGTGTTATGTGTAAGACTGATCTTGCAGCAAAATTTGGTATCCTTTGTAATATTTTTGTTATTTTGTAGGGTGTAGATCATAGAATTAAGTTTTAGAATTTACCTTTGTAAGGATAAATAAGCGAGATAGTGTTTAAACCAATGCGAGAGGCTAGGTTGTTAATGCCACAAGAACTTGCATGTCGTTTTGGTGTAATAATGAAAGAAATGCAATTTGCATAGAAAATGAATATTGTTACACATATATAGTTTAAAAAACCTAGTATATCTAACATAGTTATTAAAGGCGTTAGACGCACTCAAGGCGCATAGGCCTCGCCTGGGGCCTAGGCGCAAGGCGCATGAGAAAAAAAAAGCGCGGGCCTGAGAAAAAAAAAGCGCGGGCCTGAGAAAAAAAAAGCGCACGGCAAAAAAAAAAAATAGTTTTATATAATAGAAAACTAATACTATTCTTCAAATAAAATAAACTAAAGCTATTATATAACAATTAATATCGTCTATTTAGTACCAAAAGTTATAAAATGCTAGTTTATTAGGGTAGAAAAGTAGTTTCGCTTGATAGAAGTAGAAATCTAGCTAGAATCTTGCCAGAATTTAGAGAATTTGGCCGAAAACTCTCAAGAATCGAGGAATCTCGGCGGAATCTGCGCATGAACCATCACCTGGAAAATCAAAGCGCAACTGCCTTGACTTAAGGCGCAATTGCCTCGCCTCGCTAGGAAATTGGGCCTAGGCGCAAGAGGCGATGGCTTTTAATAACTATGATATCTAATATAGTTACCAATCTCAAACAGAAATAATACATATTCGGCAGATCGATGCAAACTAAAAGTGAAAAAACGATAATATTCATAGAATCATAGTATTATCTTTACATAAGGGAACATTGTATTGGTAAAGTTCTCATTACATGGGTTGCATTATATTTAATCTACATTAGTAGAGAAGTATAGAAATTGAAAAAAAAAGCAAATAGGAGATTGCAAAAATGTTTGAGCTTAGAAGAAAGAAAGAAATAAAGGAATAGGGGAGTTGGAGATTTAAAAAAAAATGAAAAGAAAAAGAAAAAAATGAAAGAAAGAAAAATAATACATATTTGGCAGGGACGTTATTGATCCAAATCGACAACCACAGGGACTTGATTGTTCAATTTTGGCACTCAGGGACTGAACGTGCCATTGGGTGTCTACCACAGGGACGGAAATTGTAGTTTACTCAAAGAAAAACCTTTAATGATTTTGAGAATTGATGTTCAACCTTTCGCAAATGGAAATGGAAAAAAACCCCTCAGATATCATATGTGCTTGACCAAAACCAAACGATGGCGTGACTGTGCCTTGACTGGGGTGCATGGCTCTGGTGTGCTTAGAGAAAGGTAATCTAGGCGTGCACTTGTAGGCTTATAGCAACCGATGAGAGGTGAGTATGGGCTTCCTTTAGTAATTCTAAAGATGAGTTGTAGAGTCATGTTGCCTTTGATACTTTCAGTCCACCATGCCATGTGTATAAACTTGTTAGGTTGAAATTAAGCTGATATGCAATGATAAAGATCTTAAACCTCATCTCCAAACAACACAAACGTAGTTGTTAAAGGTGTACATGTTATTAGGGCTGTAAACGAACCGAACGAACACGAACAGGGCCTTGTTCGTGTTCATTCGTTAAGGAAATAAATGTGTTCACGAACGGTTCATGAACACTTATCGAACGAGATTTTATGTTCGTGTTCGTTCATTAAGGAAATGAGTGTGTTCGCAAACGGTTCACGAACACAATCAAACACAAATAAATTTGGCGAACGGGACGAAGGATAAAGATAGATGGCCCAGAGAGTAGCACTCGAACTTGAATCCCTTATTGTGGAACGGGGGTCGATCGTATTCGCCGATGTAAATAATGAAAAATAAAGGGAAATGATGCATAAACAAGGTGAAAGTGGGTTTCCTAGTTTAATTGTTAGGGTAATAAAATAAATAAAGTTTAATAATATAAAAAGTACAAATAAAATATAAAAAAGTACAAAGATCTTCAATTTACGAACATAAATGAATGCAAATCAACGAATGTTCATGAACATATTCACGAACACGTTCACAAACACCTTACCGAACGTTCACGAACACAATCGAACGAACGAGAGCTCTGTTCATGTTCGTTCATTTAACTAATCGAACGAAATTTCTTGTTCATGTTAGTTCGTTTATTAAACGAACGAACATAAACGAACTTTCCGCCGAACGGTTCACGAAGTGTTCGCTGAACGTTCAGTTCGTTTACAGCCCTACACGTTATCATCTGATTCATGAACTCACTGTTAGGAATCCCATAAAAAAGGTCAAAACATTGTTCGAATTGTAACAGCTTTGTATAAATGTTTGTTTATTCGTATTTGATCTGAGGAATGGCCTAATGAAAAAAAAATATTCTTGTAATGTGCGCTTATGCACGAGGCGCAACAAGGCTCACACCATGAGGCTTTTTCGCTCAGCGCCTAGAGTAATTACAAGAAGCCCCAAAAAGGCGCACTTTTTGGGATTTTTCTGGGCTTTTTTGGCCTGAGGCGCGCGCCTCTTGTACCCGAGGCGTTTTTATGCATCTAACTGTTGTACACTTGTACGTTTGGTTTTTTGGCTTATACATGCAGCTAAAATCAGACAAAAACCTTATATATATATTTCTTGTTGGGAAAGCTAAAAACCTATGGGATATATATTGGATATATAAAATATATATAATTAGCTTGCGCCTCGGGTACGAAAAGCCCGCTGCTTTTGCGCTTTGCGCCTCGGTTTTAGACCTCGTCGCTTTTGTGCGCCTCTCGCTTTTTAAAACCAAGCTTGTAATATAACTATGATAGTATGATATGGTTTTATACTCTTATTAAATATCATATAAGTACAGAAAATGCTGGCATGATATGTATAACCCGACTTGTCTCAAAGTTACCCGTTTTGACCCGTCATTCAATGCCATTGTTAAATGCTTTGTTTTATTTACTTAATTAACGACAAGTGTTTCATATGTAACAGGCTCTCATTTGGAATTTTAGTGGCACATGTTTAAAGTCCTGCTGCTGGGCTTACTGGTGATGTTGGGTGCAGACATCAAAGTTTTGTTTGGTTTTCTGGCAATGAATTGTTTAGTCATGTTATGGATTTATTTGTTGAGGATTTTGATGTTTCTTGAGTCAAGGAAAAGGCAAAATTTAAAGTTTTCCATCAGACATTTAATCTCGCTAATTTGTTGTGTTGCTTGGCTACCACCATCGAATTATTAAATTTGAAGACCCTTAATTTTGAAAAAGGCTGCAGGAAAATGTAACGATTAGGCCATGTGTAGGGGCTTCATCTTAGGCTGTAGCGCCTGGAACCCCCTCCCCGGTGCATATACTATGGGGCGTGATGTGTATAGCGGGGTGATGTGTTTAGTTTCTCACTCATATATATAAGTGAAGGGGGCTCCATGGGACTTGACCACTACACATGGTATTATAACTAGTATTTTTTTACTGAGGTGAGAATAGCGAGCTGACAAATGAGCCTCTTCTTCTATGCCATTTTATTTGCTCATATGTGTATATATTTTTGAAGTAAATTAGGGGTGTTTACAAAACGTTAGAACTGATTAACACTCCAAACCAAAGCAAATAGATCGGTTTTGGGTGGTTTAAGTTATATAACGTTTGGTTTTTGGTTGTTTGGAACTTGGAGCTAGTCGTAACAACCAAATGGAACATTTAGCGTTTGTTATTAGATTTATATACATTTATTATAAAAAAAATGGGATATTGGATTTAAATAATCCCAACTTTCACCAACTGGCCAATAAAACTTCCAACTTTCAATTTGTACATCAGCACTTTCAACTTTCAAGATATTGCCTGATAACACTCTCTAACTAACTGAACCCTAACCTAGTTAGTTTTTGCTGATGTGCTGATAACACTCTCTAACTAACTGAACCCTAACCTAGTTAGTTTTTGCTGATGTGGTATCTGATGTGGCTTTTTTTTCTGACGTGGCAGCTAATGTGGCTTTTTAATGACGTGGCAGCTGACATGACATTTTTTTATGACGGGCATTTTTGATGATGTGGCAGCTGACATCAACAAACTATGTTAGGTACAGTTAGTTAGGAAGTGTTATCGGCCAATAAGTTGAAAGTTGGGAGTGTTAGTGTACAAATTAAAAGTTGGGAGTGTCATTGACCAACTGGTGAAAGTTGGGGTTATTTAAATCTAATATCCTTAAAAAATCTGAACAAACAATGAAAACGATTTTTGTTTCAGTTTTTAATTTTATACTAATTTGTTTTTTCTCTACGTTTCTTTTAACATAAAGAGTATGCGGTTGTGTTTAATTTTTCGTTTAATGTTTCAGAAGGAATTTTGTTGCTAAATGACTTGTGTTCAAAATAGAGTATGTTTCTGGTATCTTAGGGTATAAATCAAGTGTCGATGTCATATTAATATTGTGACGAACAAAACCGATACCATCAAAAAATGCAGATACTGGTGTGAGTGTTATTGGAATTAATACTGGCATTTATTTTTATGGTTTCGATCAATGAATAACACGAACTTATATATTAGGTTACATAACAGTATTTTTTAGGTTACACCACACAATTTTGCATAATGAAAGTGTTGTAAATAATTTTTTGTCTTACGAGTTGTGTTCGAAACAATCTATATCTTTGTATAGTAAATCATATTGATTGCATGTGCCGTATCTGTAGCAAAACAAACTGGCCCCTATACAGAACGAACAAATGAACACTGTCAATATTGGTATCAGTGTTATCGGAACCGTATCAATATTAGTTTTTATTATTTTCGATCCATGTAAAATAAGTGTTGCAATCCTTTTGGACACATAGCAATTTTATATCTCTTAGTTTTCGCTTTTGGGTTGCTATAGCGAGTGTATGTACAGTCATGAACCGAACCGATACCAACTGAATATCCGACGCATATATTATAATCATAAACAATGCTTATTATTTTACTGTATTTTTTTCCTGAAATTTGATATAAAGTATGCTTTTAAAAATTATCAATTTGTTTATTAATATACTTTAAACCGCCGAATTCGTGAAAACATGAAAACCGGGTGTTTCATTTTGTAATTTTTCAAAAGCATAGTTTGCGATTTAAGTACTTAACCTAGAATTTTCATCAAGACCAATCGAATCCGTGGATCACCTTTTCACGGCTTGCCAGGTCGCACACAGGGTTTGGAGTCGGTTCTGCAGTTGGGTTAGATTGCCTCCTTTTTTTGCTTTCTCCCTTGCGGATATCCTTGAGCTGTATAAGAATTTTAATGGGGATAAGGCATCTAAGGAAATAGTCAGAGGTCTCGTGACGGTGACTTGCTGGTGCATATGGAAAGCAAGGAATGCGAGGATTTTTTCTGATGGTAAAGGTAATAGTGACGAGATCTTTGGGGAGATTAAGTCTCTTAGTTTTTTATGGTTAAAATGTAGGTCCAAGCATTGTAATTTGGTATGGAGAGAATGGTATAGTTACCCTCTGTATATGTTGTAATCGGGTGTGGTGCGGTCCTGTGTTTTTGTCAGGCCGGCCTTTTTTTTAATAAAGTTTACCTTTAAAAAAAGTAATGGTAATTTGGGATGGAGTTATTTATTACTTTTATATGCTAAGTTCTTTTTACTTATCAATATAAGATGATAAATTTATATTTACAGTGTATTAGGGGCATGTTTGGCTAAGTTTTTTGAAACAACTTATTGACTTATTGGCTTTCGGAAAAGTCAGTATAGAGTGACTTATTGATTTATTTGTTTTTTCCCCTTACATACACCCTCATTGCCAAATATTATTTTGGAGCTTATAACTTTTCAAAAAGCCAATAAATCAATAAGTTATTTCAAAAAGCTTAGCCAAACATGCCCTAGTTGATACAGCATTGTTTCTTATAAAAAGTCTATAGCTACAATCTTTGCATAATTATAATAGCTACAATCTTTGCATAATTATAAAATTAGGATACTCCATGAGTATATTATATGGGATTATATTATATGAGACGAGTTAAAATAAAAACCTTTTTAAGATAACTATTTGAACTACTTAAAAAACATTTTTTATGTAGCCAAAACAATTTAAAAGTATGTAACTTTCTCATAAAATATATAATACAATCATATGCGCAAATTTACATTGTAAAACAAAATTACATAAGTGTAACCCGCGAAAAACTGTGACGTCATATGCATTTGAATTTTTTTTACGGAAGTGTAAATGACGAATAAATGTCGGCTCGGCAATTTTTTTCTTGTAGATGTCTTAATTAGATGTTCATCTACGTTTGTGCAGAATTTGGTCGAAAAACTCACTTGGAAAGTAGTATTTCCACATGAGTTCTCAAGTTCTCACAACTTATAAAAGTTTCTTATTAAACCTGATCCTATATTAATATACTGCTAACTAATGCTATTATGTAAAATATGGTTTGTGTTTGATGGATGACCTTAAAAACAAAATCATTGAATATTGGATTTGAACTAATGAAATCGGCTAGTATAGCTTGAATTTTTTCTTTTTAACAACAAATTTCAGGGCCACTAGCAGGATGCTAGAGCCAAAGTAACACAACAAATAACTAATAAATTACAAGTAATTTTTTTAACGATTAATTTGGATATCTAGAGTATCATCGTGCAACCAGCGAAACCATCCGATCATATCCATCTTCACTTGGCTATAATACCTATACACAAATTCAAAAGAAAACTAAATAAATCTGAAAAAAAAAAACCTACTTATAGGAATTGAACTCAGAACCTAATGGTCCCTACGCATTATCTCACCTCTAAAATTGCACTACAAGCAAAATTTACATCAATCTTTTCATGACAAAGTTTTGATAGGGGATCTATTTTTATCCATAAGTAACCAAGGAATTTAAAATTCTTCTACTACTCAGGATATAAGAGCCACTTTATCGGAGAAAACCCAGTCGTTCCTCACCCTCTAAATACACTACCACGCCGTAAAAATGACTCCTTGAAACGCTTCCTTTTTTTCGTTGATCCAAAGGAACAGTTTTGTGCACCGTAAGCTAAGGGCACACGGGGTGGTACGTTATACGACCACCATCACGCGTGAAACAATCACGCTACACCGCCGCCGGTACAAGTTTAACGCGTTATGTTTGTAACGCGTGGAATGTTTAACGCGTTGAACTTTTGAAAATTTTGACCGTTGTTGATTTTTTGAACGTTTTAAAACGGTAACATTCTTTAAAAAAAAAAAAACCTTTAAACCATTTATCTATTTATATATCCATTTTAAACAAATTTACACACACCAATCTACATCTTTTAAACCCATTTCACATAATTTTTATATCTTTCGAAAAATGGAATTCCCTACGGATTCGACGTTTCCGATGTCTAGCGATAGTGATACCGAGTCGTCTTCCGACAACGAGACGCTAAAATATTTTGTGTCGGTGTATAACGAGCTTGATGCCGAGTCGTCCCGCCCAAAGAAGAAGATGGTCAACCGTGATCGTATACGTGCCAACGAAGTTTTGATGAACGATTATTTTGTGGAAAATCTGCTCTACAATGCTGAAACACGAGGCTAGATGGCATTTTCCCGGGATGCTCGGTAGCATCGATTGTACACATATCGAGTGGAAAAATTGTCCAAGAGAGTTGCGAGGGACGTATGTTAGGGGAGACATCAAAAGACCAACCATCATACTAGAAGCGGTGGCGTCGAATGATTTATGGATTTGGCATTCGTATTTCGGTGTTCCAGGTTCAAACTACGACATCAATGTGTTGCATACGTCGCCGTTGTTCCAAAGCGTAACGGATGGTACCGCACCTTCCTCTCTTTTCTATGTTAACGGTCGACATTACAAACGAGACTTTTTTCTTGTGGATGGTATCTACCCGTCTTGGTCTGTTTTTGTGAAAGCTCCCTCATTTCCTGTCGAGCCTAAAGAAAAGGCGTTCAAAAAATTGCAAGAATCGGCAAGAAAAGATGTTGAGAGGACATTTGGTGTTTTAAAGGGTAGATGAGGTATACTACACCGACCGGTTCATGCTACGAGCAAGAAATCAATACATAGCATAGTGTATGCATGTATCATATTGCACAATATGTTGATCAAAGAAGACGGACGTGCAATATCCCCGGATTGGGTGCCGGATCCTCCTACACAAGTTCAAGTTCCACAAGATATCCATCTACAATTGCGTAACGAAGAAACTCACTTTCGGTTGAGATACGATTTAATCAAACTAGTAGGTTCTCTAGGTTTGGAGTTTCATGATTCGGACGAGGAGTAGGTTTTTTTTTTTAAATTGTATGTTTCTAGTATGTTAAATTGAAGTAGTATGTTTTAAATTTAATGAAATTTTTAATTTTAGTGTTTTATTGTTAATTTCTAATTTAAAATTAAAAATTAAAAAAATTTGGGAGTGATAGAATTCCATCACTAGTGATACCCCTCCTACATTTCTATCACTAGTGATAGAATAGTGGGTGATGACATGACATGATTTGATTGGATAGTAGGAGTGATAGAAATCTATCACTAGTGAACCACCCCTCCTCCCCTAAGGGGAGTGGGGGTGGTCACTAGTGATAGAATTCTATCACTCCCAATATCCAATCAACTCATGTCATGTCATCACCCACTATTCTATCACTAGTGATAGAAATGTAGTGGGGGTGGTCACTAGTGATAGAATTCCATCACTCACAAATTTTTTTTAATTTTTTTTTAAATTAACAATAAAACACTAAAATTATAAATTAACAATAAAACACTAAAATTATAAATTTCAATTAAATTAAAACATACTACTTCAATTTAACATACTAGAAATATTTTAGGCTACAATTTAAAAAAAAATACTAAAAAAACTCTACTACTCGTCCGACTCATGAAACTCCAAACCTAAAGAACCTACTTAAACGCTTTTGTTGAATTACAACCGACTTAAACGGTTCGTCGAGATGGGCAATTAAAATTTATATAAAGATGAGGGACCTGAATTGCAATTAAAGGAAAGCTATTTAAAAATAGCTAACAAAAGTTGAGGGACCTGAATTGCACTTTTCATCAAACTTGGTATTAATTCAATTGCTAAAGGACAAAACAATCTGAATTGCACTTTTCATCAAACAATCTTTTCACGCGTTATGGTTTCAACGAGTTATTTTTTTAACGAGTGATAGAAGGAGTGGCGGCGGTGTGCGCTATTTTTCCACGCGTGGTGGGAGGTCCATCACGGACCGCCCCGCCTCCCCTAATAACTATTAAGAAAGTTAAAATAGACAGAAACATTTTGAAAACCAACAGAGTAGATATGAGTTAATTTGTATTACTAAAAAGTAAATTAATATAATGTAAAATAGTAGTAGTGTTTGAAGGAACAATATGATGTCTCAACGGCTAGTAACCGCACCAGCAGAAGTTATAATTTACCACAGTGATTTCAAATCATTTTACCGTTGGAATGTGGACTGAAAAGCCTAAAATACCCCCACCATGTAGGGGCAACCTGGTTACAATAATAAAGTATGCAAGACTCCAAAATCTGCTCGTTCTGACTAACATTACATTGCACAATCCTCGATAAAAAGTTACAAAAATAAACTTACATAATACACCCCGTCAAATCAACTGCTTACACTTTTTACCATCAATGTTTGATTTAGCAGTTGGGTTGCATGTCCCCTTTGATTTTTATTTTGATGCCAAAACAAATTTTCTTATTGGTCATAACTTATTTTTTGGACGTGATTTTAGCTATA
Organism: Helianthus tuberosus; assembly: GCA_030545235.1. Lineage (NCBI taxonomy): Eukaryota > Viridiplantae > Streptophyta > Magnoliopsida > Asterales > Asteraceae > Helianthus > Helianthus tuberosus. The sequence goes on along the minus strand of CM060449.1, from coordinate 47,921,729 downwards.
TAAGGGTGAGTCTGCCCGTAGTGGGGCGTTTTTTTTTTTTAAATTAAAAAAAAACGCCGAAAAACGCCCCGGACCCCATTACGCCCAGCGTTTCCGGGCGTTTTTTTTGTTCAAATTTGTTGTTGGCGTGTTTTTTAAAACGCTCATCTTGCATGTGACCAGCCAATCCTTTTAGACCATGTGTTTGACCAGCCTCACCATTTGTTTCCCCTTTTTTTTTTTTTTTTTTTTTTTAATAATTGGAAGGGGCGTTATTGGAATAATGCCCCACTACGCCACTTTTGCTATAATGCCCAACGCTGACTAGGATGCCATGTGTCGGATAATGCCCCATGGTGGGGGCATTATTTTTGTTCACCACTACGGGTGGTCTGATAAGGTCCCTTTCACGGTGATGAATGTGAAACATCATCGCAAGTGCCCCTTTCACGGTTGTGGTTGGTTTTTTCGTGATGGCTATTATGGTGTGAAGAGACTATGTTGGGTAGGGTTGATCTTGATATTAAAAAAAAAAAAAAACAAGGTGTTAAATTATGATTGGGTGTGATATTTATTTTAGAATGTGATGAGCTTTGCAATTGTTATGAGTGAAATGTGAGATAAATAAGGTGTCAAATGATGATTGGCATAAACACTTAGTGATGGTTGTTATGGGTGTCCCATCCACCCTGGTAGGTACTTAGGGTGTACGGGGCACTCTCGGTGACCCCTTTCGGTGACCGAAGTCCCCGCTCGGGAACACCGGCGCCATCAAGACGGTGAGGCAAATCGGGGAGGGGAATCGGGGGTTGTTCACCGATGAAGAATGAAGAGAGAGGGTGTCAGGTCCATGTTTCCCACCAATCAAATTGTTTTTTTTTTTTTTTTTTTTTTGGAATAAAAAACCAAGTCCCCTAAGAGGGGAGTGTCGCCATCAAATTGGGGTGAGAGGGGAGTTTAAGAGGGGAGTTGACGTGGCATAACATGATTGGTTGTGCGTAAGAGAGGGGACTCCCCTAAGAGGGGAGTGCCCCTCTCACCCTTATACAAAATACAAATCATATTCATATAGCTAAGCTGCCTTCCCCTTCCATAACACAACAAAAGCCAATAGCTTCTTAGTCTCCTCTTCTATTAGTCAAGCGACTGGAAATTTGGTGAAAATAACATTTTTTATAAATATAGGAAAATGATTTTTTCCTATTTTAGACTAGAAATAAATATAAGAAACAGAGGTTTCTTTATATATTTATTTATGGGTTTGAGTTCTATGTTGGAAGAGCTTTGCAACGAATTAAACCACGTCCAAAACGGAGCTAAGATGAATGAGATATCGATGCTCAAAGTTTGGTGTTTGAAACATTGAATGCTGAAACAAAAGGGAAAGTGACACATTGTCCCACATAAGAGGAGAGATGGAACACAAAAAGGTATTTAAGTGGGAACTCTCCATCCTTAATGTTTCATGAAACACACACTAAGGGTACTAGCGAAGGGTGCGAAGGGTCGCACACTAACTCGCACATGCGCGCGCGCTTGGCGTGGGCGATGAGGCGCAATGTGGCGCTTTGCACTTCGCATCACTTGAGAGTCGCCTTTGTATTTTTGACCACATTCGCGTGGTGGATCACAGGGGCTGCAAGGACCAAGTGGAAGTAGCGTGTGGGTTCGAGGGGCGTGACGTGGCAGTCCGCGCGCGAGTACACGTGGCTAGTTGGCGCGCGAGTACCAGAGTGAGCCAATACGGCGCGACTGTGTGGCGTGCTCGTATAGGCTGACTTGTGGTGAGTGCACGCGCGCATGGAAGTGAGCCAAATCAGCGCGCGCGCAAGGGACTGACTTATGCATGAACTTGAGCCAAAAGGGCGCGCGCATGAGTTGTGCAATCAGCTGGCGCGCGCGCATGGGCGTGCAGACCTCCAGCATTTAATGACAGTGCAGTTACAGTTCAGCAATTGAAACTATCGAGTCAAAGGCTTTGACTGAGAATTAAATGACGAATTAACTTGCATTGAAGACGTTTAATGCAATTTAATTCTCACTATTTAATTTGTTTTAGCTGTTTCAATTCAGATGCTGTATAAATACAACATCTCCTCCACTGCAGAAGTACACCAGCAACTACACAACATATGCAAACAATCACCTTCACACTTCTGATCATCTTCTTACTTGCTTCAAGGTAGCCTTCGGGTTTTGGTGCCAACTCCGGCAGTACGCTGCTTCGGCTATTGTACCCTGTGAAACAAAACGAGTGCTCCTGGGAGACTCGGAATTTGTTTTAAGGGAAGCGTGTTGAACACGTGCCTCAGTCACTCTGCTTCATCTTATTTCTTGTATTTTGTGTTTCCAGTTGTAAAAGTAATATTGTTTCAGCTTTCTTTAATTTATGTATTGTAATCTTATAATAAAATTTGTTTTGTTTTATTTATTTACGCGAACGTTTCCTACACTATGCACCCCTTTTATTTATTTTTTCGTTATCGACTAATGATCATGTCATACGTAAATAACAAGAGTTACATTTTGCTGATTTATTTAATATAAAGCGAGTTTAGTTTGTGGAGGATATGTTTTCTTCATGTAGGCATGATTATATAATGTGTATGGCTTAGGAAATGAGAGAGGGGGGGGGGGGGGGGGGACGGAAAGAGATTGTTAGCATATATCGGTTGTTTTCCATCTTTATCGACGATCAAAACACAACGAATATCTTTAACAAAGTTGAGTCGTTACACTATACAGAAAAAACGTATGTGCATTACTAGTATGTGCTCGAACTCAGCATGGTAATATGTACCATCAGTTTAAGTCACCCAAATATGTCTTATGCTCGAATTGAGTGGTTTGAATTCCTACTCGGTGACAAGAACATTTTTCACTTATCAAAAGACAAAAGCACGATTGGTGTCACGTTGCAATTGCAATTGTTTATGACACATGGTAGAAAAGGATAAGGTTTTCGTCCAATTTTGTGCTTCTTTGTAAAGGGTTAAGTCATTGTCCTTTTACCCTTTAAACGAATATAAAATTGCATCATCTTCATCAGTAGGGGACTGTGTTTCCTTGCCTTCCTAATTCACTTAATAACTTCATCATATTAGGAGAGAAGAGATGACACGGATTAATGAACATATGTTTTCTTCCGTTGCACTTGCCACCATGAATGCAAATCGACAAAATACAGGTTCAACCATTGTACATTTACAGATGTTTGTGCCTTTTCAACATATTTTCATGTTTAACTTGTCGTTCATGTTCATATCTTCTCGTCTTTTGATAAGTTGAATTTGTCTAAAAGTTGTTTTTACCTTAACACCTATTGAAAACAATATAATGTAAGATTGCTATAATAAAACCTTTTTTGTAATGATAAATTTACCTACTCCAAAATATTCCTAAGTATTTGTACCTTTAAGGATTTAACCCTAAAACTCTTGGATAGATGAGATCCTTACCACCACCACCATGTTAGAACATATAGAGTGGGGCATGGAGAGGAGAGGGCAAGCCCCTACACGCCACCCACACCACCAGCTTCTTCTTCACCTTCACCATGGGTGTTGCCCCTTTATTTATGGAGATTACCATGGGCGTTGCCCCCTTCCAAAGCCTTAATCCACTTGTCTTCATGCCCCTTACCCTTGACCACCTTTTTTTTGTGTTGTGGAAGGCAAAACCCTTTTGGTAATGTGACAAGTACGTGGCATGCTCTTGCCCTCATGCTCATGACTCCATATAGTCTTACTTGGGACTACAAAAAGTTTTTTAATTACTAAATTGTAAATGCTAAACTTTTAGTATTATAAACTTTTTTTTAATATTAAACTGTAACTAAAAACGTAGTGGTCTAGTGTTTGACCCACAAATATAATATGGTTCAAATCATTGCAAGTATAATATTAGGTTTATAGGGGAGGAAGTGGAACTCAAGGGTACTACGCACTCTTGCCTCGATCAATGAACCGGCATCATATCAAATTCTTTACAAAGTATCCTTGCACTACAAAACACTAACAGCGTCCTACCCTAAATACTGTTAAACCATGAATCCTACTCTTTTACTCCACCCACCAATCACACACCCTTAAACCTTAAGCTCATTAAACATCACACCCCTCAATCCTTACCTTTGCGGCTTCTTCTACCCGCACAACGTACTCTCAATCCTTACTCTTAGGGGTAGCGGCAATATTGTAATGAGAGTTAGAACCCTCTACCAGTGAGGTGCTGTCACACCCCAACCGATGACAGAAACATCGGGGCATGACACTGAGCGAAACAGATTGTCAAGAGAAATTCCATAATGACTAAATTACCAAATAGTTAATATTACGTCCCATATCGTAACCCATTTAGGTAATCTAATTATTTCAGACGATGATAATCTCAAAACATATCAGGTTCCGACAACTCAGATTTCAAATAAAAATAAATTGTCTTTGTTTGTTTCTAGATTCTCCTAAGCTTGGTTCCATCAAATAGCAAGCAAGCACAGCGTCCTAAATACATGTCACATACGTTAAAACAAAAGTCAATACACATAGTGTAAAGGTGAGCATACAAGTTTGATAATAGCATATAGAGTTCGAAATCGTTTACGCATAACCAACATGTACAACGTATAATGTGAAGCATGTAAGTTATCGACAGAGATCCTATCAATACCAATGACTGCGAGTTGACTGCGAGTAGTGAGTGCGCAACACATATTCACCACTGTGAACACGTGAAGTAATTGTCCTTAACAACCCCTGAATGAACAGGTGCTGAGTCCAAACTATAGTACTATCGTTGCTAAGGCAGGTAGACAGCAATCAATGTGTTAACATAACAAATAGACATTCATCGAGTCATGTATAACATGCATTAGAGGTCAGCGTACAAATAGTGTTGCGTTGTGTGTTCGATGTGATTTAGAATAAGTAACGTATGTAACACCCAAAAGTGCATAAAGCAAAAAGGGTTCGAGTATACTCACAGATAGCGTTTAACTTATTAAACACTGCCTTGGATTGAAGGGAGCACTGAGAGAAATTAGCCTGAACAGTTATGATAGCACAAACGATAAGCGGCATGTAAAACGTTGCAAGTGTACCAAGGATCGGATAGTAATCCGATCGGATGGCAATCCGATCGGATGGCCATTCGATTGGATTGTCACCTCGTTTGGTGAGGATATGTTTGTGTATGATGGTTTGTATTTTGAAGTTTTCGTTGTAGCATTTTAAAAATAGAGAAGTATCTTTACCCTTCGGGTCGGTTGATCGAACGGTAGTTCGATCGGACAACAATCCGACTGGCGAGTCTTCATAGTTGAGAACAAGTTCACAGCAGGACGGTCACTCGATCGGATGGCTATCCGATTGGGTGGCAATCCGTATGTATTGAACATGTTGAAATTGTTTAAGTATCACAGTCCTAAACGTCACACTATCGGACGGTCGCTCGATCGGATGGTTATCCAATCGGGTGGCAATTCGTTTCAACGTTCAGAGCCTTAGAATTTTGAATCAAAAGTTTAAGTGTGGAACCAAGTGCAACCCGATCAGATGGCAATCTGATCGGACGGTAATCCGTCCCAACTGTCAGATCGTCTTGTCACTTGATTTCGTTTGTAGTTTTGAACGAGACGTTTTGATATCTTGCTTGAACAACAGAAACCTTATCTCGACCCAAGTGACCCGATCGAACAAGAATCACCCTAGTCCGACCGGTTCACGGTTCGAGACGGTGGTTTATGTTCAAACCCGAAATCAATATCTCTCGGATATAATTCGGTTCTGGAATTAATACATCACTAAGAATGAGTAGATGATTAGATTAGGTTCTGATTCTATCGGTTTTGAGTGCATTGAGTGTAAAAGAGTTGAAAGAATGTTGAAAAACCTTCTCTCAGTCCTTTTAACCATGGATTCGTGTAGATCTAAGTGAAAACATCAATGAATCTTGTGGAAATCCTTCAGATCTAAGTTGTTCTTGGTGGAATGAAGCCAAAACATTGAAGTTCATAAGAATTCCATGGTGACATCACCCTAGAACACCTCAAATCTAGTGATTTCATGGTTAAAAGTTAAGATTCAAAAGATAGAAAGGTGTAGGAGTGCGTGTAGATCAAGAAAGTACAAGATTTAGGTTGAAAACTTACAAGAATCGCGAGAAATTGAGAGAAAGAGTGGCTGGAGTGAGCTGAGTCGAGTGAGAGCTGTCACATCAAGTGACGTGACATATGAAGGGTATTTATAGGGTTTCCCAAAAAGGAAAGTGGGGAAAGTGGCAGCTCGATCAGGTGACAGCCCGATCGGGTGGCAACTCGATCAGATGGCAATCCGATCGGACGACAATCCGATCGGATGGACACTCGATCGGTTGGCCACTCAATCCACTTGTTCGGCGCGATGAGTTTTGTCGTTTCGATTTGAGTGTTGAGCGTTGCGTTGCGATACGATTCGAGAGAGCGATGCGATAGTATTACCCATTAGTACCCAAATAACATAACTACTATATCTAACATACAATCACTATAATTAACTTGCGTTTAGCGTTTGCGATTCGATTGCGATAGAGTTGCGATTGAGATTGCGATTAACACCTCAACATAAACATAGCATGCACAAGTAAGACGTAAATAGCACACACACATAAAACAATATCAAGAACACAAAATTCGAGTTGCGATAGCAATAGCGATAAGCGATAAATTGATTAAACATGCAATTAAATAGCGATTAAACCTCGATTATTAGTAGATACTCCACATAATACAACTAAAGCGATTTAAATAAATAGATTCGATTACAAGTCAAAGAAGTCAAAACATTAGTTGAGCAAGGAGTGACAGATCGCTATTAGCAATCTTTTCTTCCTTTGACTTCAATCTTGACTTTGACTTTGACTTTCGAAACACGGGGTGTTATAGCCTCCCCTTCTTAACGGAATTTCGTCCCGAAATTAGGCTTTAGCCGTAACAAACAACTGCGGGTACTTCGCCTTCATGTCGCTCTCGAGTTCCCAGGTGAACTCTGCGTCTTGTTTGCCTTCCCAGCGAATCTTCACAATGGGAATGCGCGAGCGTCTGAGTACCTTAGTTTCTCATCCCATGATCTCAACAGGCTTCTCCACGAAGTGTAGTGTTTCGTCCACTTGTAAGTCATCAAGAGGGACATGTAATTCCTGGTCGGCCAAACACTTTATGAGGTTCGAAACATGGAAAGTCGGGTGGACATTACTCAGTTCCTCTGGTAGTTCGAGTCTGTAGGCCACTTTTCCAATCCTTTCCAGGATCTTAAAGGGTCCAACATATCGAGGCGCGAGCTTTCCTTTCTTGCCGAATCTGATCACCCCCTTCCAAGGTGCAACCTTTAGGAGTACGTGATCGCCAACGTCAAATTGAAGGGGCTTGTGGCGTCTATCAGCGTAACTTTTCTGCCGGCTCCGAGCTTTCAGCAGATTATCTCGAATTTGGAGGATTTTTTCTGTCGTTTCTTGCAACAGCTCGAGACCGGTAATTTGCGCGTCTCCGATCTCGTGCCATACAATAGGCGATCGGCATTTCCTTCCGTATAGAGCCTCGAATGGTGCCATTTGTATGCAAGAATGATAACTGTTATTGTACGAGAATTCGACCAAAGGTAAGTACGCGTCCCAATTACCACCGAAATCTATGACACACGAACGGAGCATGTCTTCAAGGGTGCGAATCGTTCTTTCAGTCTGACCGTCGGTTTGGGGATGGAAGGCGGTACTTAGATTAAGAGTAGTACCGAGAGCAGATTAAAACGTTTCCCAACAACGCGAGGTAAACCAACTATCGCGGTCAGAGATGATGTCGCGAGGCGTCCCATGTCGACTAATGATCTCGTTGGTGTAGATTTGGGCTAATTTTTCTACCTTGTAGTCTTCTCGTATCGGTAGGAAGTGAGCTGACTTAGTCAAACGGTCAACCACAACCCAAATGCTATCATGACCAGATTGATTACGCGGAAGTTTTGTTATGAAGTCCATGGCTATACTCTCCCATTTCCACATCGGGATCTCGGGTTGAACAAGTAAGCCAGAGGGTCTTTGATGCTCAACCTTAACCTTGGAACAGGTCAGGCATTTCGAAACATAGATAGCGATATCCTTCTTCATGCCCGGCCACCAGTACTTGTAGCGCATGTCCTGGTACATCTTGTCAGCATCGGGGTGAATAGAATATCGAGATTTGTGGGCTTCGTCCATCAGAAGTTGTCGCAAGTTCGTACGCTTGGGAATCCAAATTCGATCTAAGTAATGAAAAATACCATTCGACTTATTCTCGGGTTGGGCGCCATCGTTTAGAATTCTTTCCTTCTTCAAAGTTCGCTCGGTAAAACAAGCATGTTGCGCGTCACGAATAAGAGCTTCGAGATTAAACTGGGCTTGGGAGTTACGAACTCTAAACACGTAGCTTAGTTTACTGAGAGCATCGGCAACGACATTTTCTTTGCCTGGGTGGTGACGGATCTCGCAGTCGTAATCGTTAAGCAGTTCTACCCACCGGCGTTGACGCATGTTCAGTTCCTTCTGGTCAAAGATATATTGTAGGCTCATATAATCGGTGAAGATCATACACTTCATTCCATAAAGGTAGTGTCGCCAAATCTTTAACGCAAAAACAACTGAGGCAAGCTCGAGGTCGTGTGTGGTGTAGTTCTTCTCATGGATCTTGAGCTGTCGAGAAGCGTACGCGATAACCTTGTCTCGTTGCATAAGAACACAACCAAGACCCAGGTTTGAGGCATCGTAGTAGACTACGAAATTCTCGTTTCCGTCGGGCAATGAGAGCACGGGAGCATTGCAAAGCATAGTCTTGAGGGTTTGAAAGGCTTCCTCTTGTTTAGTTCCCCAAACAAAAGGTTTATCCTTATGAGTAAGAGAAGTTAACGGCACAGCGATCTTAGAGAAACCTTCGATAAAGCGACGATAATAGCCTGCCAGTCCGAGAAAAGAACGGACTTCAGACGGATTCTTGGGTGTAACCCAACTCTTAACTGCTTCGATCTTCGTAGGGTCAACGTGGATACCTCGACTATTGACAATGTGACCCAAGAATTGAACCTCCTCCAGCCAAAATTCACATTTTGAGAACTTGGCATAGATACGGCTTCCCTGGAGTAACTCAAGAACCAAACGTAGATGCTGCGAGTGTTCGGCTTTTGATTTGGAATAGATCAGGATATCGTCGATGAATACGATCACGAAGTGATCAAGAAAGGGTTTGCACACTCAATTCATCAAGTCCATGAATACTGCAGGAGCGTTGGTCAAACCAAAAGGCATGACAACGAACTCGTAGTGACCATAGCGGGTTCGAAAAGCGGTTTTGGGTATATCTTCCTCTTGAATGCGTAACTGGTGATAGCCTGAACGTAGATCAATCTTAGAAAAACACGTAGCACCTTGTAGCTAATCAAATAAATCATCGATTCGAGGCAAGGGGTAGCGATTCTTGATTGTCAACTTATTCAATTCCCTATAGTCGATGCACATCCTGAACGAACCATCCTTCTTTTTGACGAAAAGGACAGGCGCACCCCATGGAGAGGTGCTAGGGCGAATAAAGCCTTTATCAAGAAGTTCCTGGAGCTGGCTTGAGAGTTCGCACATTTCAGAAGGAGCAAGACGATACGGCGCTTTAGCAACAGGGTTGGCTCCAGGAATGAGGTCGATCCGGAAATCAATATCACGAGCGGGTGGTAACCCGGGTAGATCATCGGGGAAAACATTTGGAAATTCACGAACAATGGGGACATCATTCACTCCCTTAACTTCCTTTTTCTCCGCTACTACAATGTGTGCCAAGAAAGCTTGGTATTCCTTGCGTAGATACTTGCCAGCCTGAACTCACGACATGAGTTGGAGTTTCTTCGACGCGACTTCACCGTAGACACACAATTGATCACCATTAGCGAGCGAGAATCGAATCATCTTATCTAAGCAAACAACTTCAGCATGGTTTTCACGAAGAAAGTCCATGCCTACTATGACGTCGAAACTTCCGAGCTGCATCGAAATGAGATCGATGGGGAAGATGTGATTGTTGAGCTCGAGAGTACAATCACTAAGAACAGAATTGACTGCAACGGTTCTTCCAGTGGCAACTTCAACATCGAACGTCGATGGGAGATGAGCGCGCTTACGATTGAGGACTTTTCGAATTCAAGCGATACAAAACAATTATCGGCTCCAGTATCAAATAAACACGAAGCATATATTCCATTTACAAGAAACGTACCATTCACCACGTTGTTATCGGATTGAGCTTGACGGAAATTGATGTTGAAAGTACGTCCACGGGGTGCTGGTGGTTGCTGTTGTTGCTGAGGCTGCTGCTGGGACTGCTGCTGTTGTGTCTCTTGCTTGACCACTCGGTTCGGGCACATGTTGGCGAAGTGGTTGGGATCACCACACGCATAGCAAGCTCTAGCATTGACCGCGGGTGCCTGAGCCGCTTGATGGCCTTGAGGAGCAGCAAGGAGAGCTTGATGAGCAGGAGCTTGACCTTGGTTTGGAGCAGGGTTTTGGCGTGGACCTGTACGGCAGTTGGTGGTGAAATAGCCGTACACGTTGCAATGAGCGCAGTATCTGCAGGAGATTCCCACTGGGTGGTGATAAGTACAAGTAGGGCATGCCGGGTGAGGACCAGTATACGCATGCTTCGCTGGCGGTGCGTTGGTAACCGAGGCCGCTACTTGGCGGTGTTGATGTTGCTGAGGAGCGGGAACAACTTGAAGTGGGGCAACATTGGTCACAACACAGTTCTTGTTGCTGGAACTACTGTTGTTCTTTCTCTTGCTTCTTGAAAGCTTGGATGACTGGGGAGCGGTGGCGGTTTCAGTGGTTGAAGCAGTAGTAGCTTGATGCAGATTCTTGGGAGCTTTATCCCAGACACCAGACTTGACTCGCTTGTCATTGATCTCAGCTGCGAGCAAGTAGGTTTCTTCAATCGTTGATGTCTTTGCGGCTTGAACAAAATTAGCAACGCAATCCGGAAGAGCACGGATATACTTTTTGATGGTGATTTCGGGCGTCTTGACCTGATCTGGACAGATTATACTCAACTGCTTGAAGCGTGCAGTCAAACCAGCGTTGTCACCATCCTTCTGCTTAATGTGCCAGAATTCATCCTCCATCTTTTGGCGCTCATGGGGAGGAGAGAACTGTTCCATCATCACGTCCCTCAACTCATCCCATGATAGCCCGTAAGTTGCATCATTTCCGCGTTTGTTCCTCTCGGTCGTCCACCAGTCTAAAGCACGGGACTGGAAGACGCCAGTTGCGTTGAGAGTACGGAGATTGTCAGGACAGCCACTCTGACGCAGGGTGACCTCGATAGAATCAAACCATTGGAACATGGCCGTAGGACCATCTTCACCAGTAAACTCTTTAGGTCCGCAGGCTTTGAACTGCTTGAAGCTAAAAGTAGCCTTTGGCGAATCAGTTCGGGACTCTTCAGAAGATTTGCTTGCATTCTCATGAAGTTCGCTGACGATCTGAGGAATAACCTTCGCCATTTGTTTAGTAATCATAGAGGTGAGGCGTTTATCTGCCTGCTTTCGGCGAGCAGCTTGAGTAGCGCGAGATCCAGATGACGACATTGTCTGCAACAGACATCGCCACAGGACTCAACACAGATTTCAATTATTCCTAGTATAGTATAGCGATTCACCATAAAGCTCAGGAACACGTATCCATATAAACACATAATCACATAGGTACATAAACACATAAGCACATAATCACGTAGGGCACAGAAACACGTAGGCACGTAAGGCACAGAAGCACATGAGGCAGTCAGAATACAGAAACCTAGCTATATGTTGCACGTATTTCCTATCCTTCACAGCGCGTTTAGCGATTAATTATAGCGATTGCGAGCATTGAGCAGCGATTGCGAATAATGACCAGCGATTTGTTAGTGATGGTGTAGTGTGTGGTAAGCGGAGCAAGAAGGGTTAAATCAAAACCGATATTATCTCAAAATGCTAACAAATAAGCATAAAAACATATAAAACACATAAAATCCCACATAAAATGACAAAATCAGCGATTGCGGGCTTGAAAGCGAATGTAGATTGTCTTAGGCTGGATAGACGTCGACTACCCAAAGTGATTCAACTGTTCACAAGGACCTTAGATGCACACTTTGACCTTCGGAACTGTGCTCTCACTTTGATTTGAGCGATCGGCACGCATCCTTCCAGTTATAGTGTGACATCCAGTCGTTGGAGTCCGTCGAGACTTTGGTGAGAGTTTGTAAAAACCACATTAGAGAGTGGAACGAGTCATCAAGGTTCGGGTTTCACCCCTAACTTAGCGACTACATTCCTGTTTTGTGTGATGAAATCACGAGATTGACAATGAGATATGCGTCGAAGTATGGATTTCACTCCTGATTCAACGCAATTTCTCTTGTTTTTATAGTAAAAATAGCAATTCGAACGAGTAATCTAGTCAAGAGTTTGCGGTTTTCACACATAATCATAACCAGATCATTCGTTTGTGTGTGTAATCAACCATAGGAAAGGCTGATCTTGCGCGGAACTGTAGTATGCGATGTTCGCGCAAGTGTGTAGTGTACAGCGAGTTCGAGCGAGAAATAGCGAGTAAGCTCGTACCAAACCCCTACTGGGTATGCACGAGTTAGTCTGTGGGTACTTAGACTATAGACTAGGTCGTTCTAAGACGTCGACCCGGACTAGGTCGAGTCTTGCCTAATTCCCTATAGTTATGGCTCAGATACCAATCTATCACACCCCAACCGATGACGGAAACATCGGGGCATGGCACTGAGCGAAACAGATTGTCAAGAGAAATTCCATAACGACTAAATTACCAAATAGTTAATATTACGTCCCATACAGTAACCCATTTAGGTAATCTAATTATTTCAGATGATGATAATCTCAAAACACATCATGTTCTGACAACTCAGATTTCAAATAAAAATAAATTGTCTTTGTTTGTTTCTAGACTCTCCTAAGCTCGGTTCCATCAAATAGCAAGCAAGCACAGCATCCTAAACACTTGTCACATACGTTAAAATAAAGGTCAATACACATAGTGTAAAGGTGAGCATACAAGTTTGATAATAGCATATAGAATTCGAAATCGTTTAAGCATAACCAGCATGTACAACGTATAATGTGAAGCATGTAAGTTATCGACAAAGATCCTATCAATACCAATGACTGCGAGTTGACTGCGAGTAGCGAGTGTGTAACACATATTCACCATTGTGAACACGTGAAGTAATTGTCCTTAACAACCCCTGAATGAACAGGTGCTGAGTCCAAACTATAGTACTATCGTTGCTAAGGCAGGTAGACATCAATCAATGTGTTAACATAACAAACATGCATTCATCGAGTCACGTATAACATGCATTAGAGGTCAGTGTACAAATAGTGTTACATTGTGTGTTCGATGTGATTTAGAATACGTAACGTATGTAACACCCAAAAGTGCATAAAGCAAAAAGGGTTCGAGTATACTCACAGATAGCGTTTAACTTATTAAAAACTGCCTTGGATTGAAGGGAGCGCTGAGAGAAATTAGCCTGAACCGTTATGATAGCACAAATGATAAGCGGCGCGTAAAACGTTGCAAGTGTCCAAGGATCAGATGGTAATCCGATCGGATGGCCAGTTAAACTTCAATTTTTCACCCACACTTTGAGTAAAATACATTTTTGCCCTTTGCTTTTAGTTTTGTTAAATTATGTTTTGAGTCCATTTCCTTTCCAAGTTAAACTTCAATTACATTGCAATATAAGACCATTGAGGTTTAATCTCAAAAGTTTATAATGTTTCAACTTTATCGTTGTACCATATATAATATACATTTTTAACTTATTGTTTTCTTTAATTATTTTCGTTCGCTAATTTCTTTTTTAAAGAACTAAACGTTTGGATTCAACCATACATTGAGTTGAACTGAATACATTAAGACATGCGCTTTCATATGGTGTGTGCATGACATAGCGCTTGGGCTAATCTGTTTGCAACGTGCCCACGACGCATCGCTCGCGGGTTGTATTATGAATACTAAAATTTATGTGTCGGTATAAATTCAAGTTGGTATACGTTTCGATGTAAACTTTTTTGGGGAACAAGTTAGGTCAAATATAATATGTTTTTTGATTGTTTTATGTACGTTTCCAATTCTAGGTTTCGACCCCACCGCAACACGCTAAGGGTATAATTTTTTCTGTTGATATGAATATCACTTTTGATTACACGTGTTAGTTTTCCCTTGATACACATTTTATGTTTTTTTGTACGTGTCTTATGTATGAGTTGTGTCACATATAAATACGATATACTTTACATTTTTATCCAGCTACAATGCTATTGACTAATCTATTCGATGTTTGCAATGTACTCGCGCCACAACGCACGGGTCTAGTTACTAGTATACTCATAAAGGACAAAGTAAGTGGAAACCCCACCAGCTTTGCCTCCCCTTCCCCATACTTTTACGATGTTGCAATTTTAGCCCCTTTACTTTGGTACCTTTAAAGTTTCATAAAATGACAAATTTAGTCGCTAAACTACTACTCTATTTTACAAATAGTTTGCTTTTGACACCCCAACTTTGTGGTAGTTTCCTTTTCAGCCCCAACTTTGTTATAATTTCCTTCTTATCCCAAAACTTTATCAAATTTTATCTTTACCCTTTATTAGCCCTTAAGTTTAGAAAATGCAATTTTTAACCACATAACTTTTTATGAACTTTGTAAATGCCACTTTAACCCCCTCGAGAGTTTTTGGCTTGACGATGTAAATTCGAGTTAGTCGGGTCGCGTATAATATGTTATGATTGTACGATATAAATTCGATTTACGTTATGTTTTGATCCAATCGTAATGCAACTATAGCATACATTGAGTTCAATCGGATATGTCAGAACGTGCGTTTTCATATGGTTAACATATCACATAAATCTTGGACTAATCCGTTCGATATTTGCGAAGTACCCGCACCGCAACGCGCGCGGGTCTTATTACTAGTTCATATTGATTATTGAGCAACGGGTCTTATTACTAGTTCATATTGATTATTGAGCAAAACTAATGATGTATAATGCATCAAATATTGGAATCTAACTTATTCTTATGATTATTGAGCAAAATTAATGATAAGTTCAATGAACAACAAACCTGTAACCAACGCAGTCATTAAAAAAATACAAAGATATATCAAATTGTGTTATTCATATTGATTATAACGCAATCATCCTATTTTAGGGGTGTTTGTTTTTGTGGAAAGCTCTTCAGGACCTCTTATGTCTCCCCCACGTAGACCACGCGCATACATTTGAGTCTGCAGTGTGTTTGTTTTCTTGAATACCTTTTATTAAAAAAGGTCTGCTAGACCTCTTTTTGGTGCAGACATGGATCAAGGTCTTCATACCTCCTCCATTCTTTCTTTTTGCCATATGCCACAAACACAACAAAAAACCCCAGCTCCTTTTCCATCTCCTCCCTTAACCCTCCATGCAGCCGCCACTCTTCCTCCTCCTCCTTCCTCCTCTGTCGCCGTCGCTCTGCCGCCGCCGCCCTGTCGCTGCTCCTCCTCTGCGCCGTTGTATAGGATATTTCTTGGACGGTATATCTTTGACTTTGTCAGTGCCGTAGCAAACTAGCAAATATATTACTAGTAGATATTTGCCTAAATTGTGGAAAACTATATTGTAATATTTATTCACTTGTGGTATCATCAAATTCAACTCGATGTCATGACATATATTGCAAATAAACTAATCCCATAAACATTCAGAACTATATTGTTTCAATTAAAATGAAACTATTGTTGGATCTCGACTTCAATTGGTTTGAATCATCATATATAATCAATTTTTATAATTTTTAATACTATTACCTTTTGATGTAACCCGTAACTTTTATATCTTGTTACTAGTCTAAGAACCCGCGAGTTTCGCGGTGGCTTAACACCAACTAAACAAATAATACATTCTAAACGTACCATATAAACCATAAGTATATTATAACTGTTCGAAATTTGTACCACACAAAATACATGGTAGAGGCATAATAATCGCCAATTTTGTCCAAACAGTATACGATGGAAAAAAACTTTAAACATGATTACTACCGGCATAATTGTTTACCACATATATTATCAACAAAACATACATTCTCTAAACGCTAGGGTTAGCAATGAGCAACCTGTTGAGATTCCTATCATAACGAAGCACGAACTGACCTCCATTCTCCAAACCAGCTTGCAGCATAAAGTTTTTCCATCCTCTTAACGCATACCTAATCCTGTCATGTGAAGTTTCTTCCCGCATCTCCAAAGTCATTGAAAAGCCGTCTTCAGTTTGAACTGTCATTTCATCAAGGACAGATAAGTCCACATTCATGGAAAAGGCCTTCGGGAACCACTACATTACAAATCCATAAAAGAAGCCAGTTAAATTATTAATACGAATAAAAAACTTCAAAACATTCGGTAATATTAAATTAAGGAAATTAAATAATGAGAAACTTACTAAACGAAAAGTGAGACGCCATGTAAGTTCATACTAACCGGGTTGACTAACAACTAGTGGAACAGGTGGAACATCTAAAACCTCTTGTTCCAAGACAGGTTCGGCTTCTACAACTGGGACATCAGGCTGAACAATCATCACATCATCTTGAAAAACATCTTCATTTGCTACTTCATCATCGTCCAAGTGCGAGCCTTGAAAGGTCACATCAACATTACCATCGCTGACATCTTGTTGTTCGTAATCCATATCCTGTTGAGACCCATCTACCAAGTAATCTTCAATAAGATCCATTTCTTCTGTTTGTTCCTGTTCGTCAACACCAACACTAAAAACAAACTTGGGAATAACAGACTGGATTCCATTAGGGCGGAATTGCAAAGTGTTGAAAACATGACAGACAACTAACTCAAACACAATAACATCACCAGTTATGAGATGAAGATCATTTGCGATTTGTGAAAAATCAACAGTGTAATAGTTGCACCCCCACATCTTGTTCACTTTAACACTCCACATATAGTTACCTCCAAAACGAATATGAAATTCAATGTCCAAAGTGTCAGTCTTGAAATAACGCTCCATGAAATCTTTCGGCAACCAGTGCAGTTAATATACAAAGTATATCATTAACAAATACATCAGTTGGTAAGAATAAGTAAGAAAGTATAAAGTTACCAAGTTACAGTTCTTTGGAAATAACATCTCTATGCAGAACTTGTTGTTAACTCCTGATAGATGGTTAGCTTTAAAATGGGTAATTTTAAACATTTGAGCATCAAGAACTTGGAAAACTATTAAGTCTTTTTCTTCTACAACAATATCACGAACAACTGCTGACCAACCATTCGACAAACAATAGCCGGTTGTAGTAGATTTGACAACAACAACAACAATCCATTCCTTGCCTTGATCATTGATGCGTGTGAAGTGTTATATATAATAGGTGTATATTTTAAGCCCCTTTAACACTTTTTAGTCAAGTTTTAAATTTATAAAACACGATATTTACTAACACTAGACACACATATGGGCAAGTGCACCCATCGTGAGCGTGGTATAGTGTTGGTAAGATACCGAGGTCGTCCAAGGACACAAGAGCTTTTAGTACCGGTTTATCCTCAACGTCTAATCAAATAAAAAAGTTTAGAAAAAAGTTTTAAACTAAGAAAAATAAAAACTAACTAAAATGCTGAAAATAAAAATAAAAAGAAAAACAGATAGACAAGATGAATCACTTGGTTCCGACACATATCTAGTGTAACCTTTGATTATT
Organism: Helianthus tuberosus; assembly: GCA_030545235.1. Classification (NCBI taxonomy): domain Eukaryota; kingdom Viridiplantae; phylum Streptophyta; class Magnoliopsida; order Asterales; family Asteraceae; genus Helianthus; species Helianthus tuberosus. The sequence continues at coordinate 47,903,935 of CM060449.1, read as the reverse complement.
TCCGCACTTTTGCACTATTTTAAGAGATTATCTTAGTTATTGTAGTAGGCCCCTCTTTTGAAGGTGACGTTACCCTCACCCCAGTAGTTTGAGTCAGCAAGGATACAATCCTAAAAGGGTGGATTATTGGAAGATAATTAATTAAGTTATTAATGCAAATTATGGTAGGCCCCTCTTTTGGAGGTGACGTTACCCTCGACTAAGTAGTCTGAGTCAGCAGGGATACAGTCCTAAATAGCCGGGTTATAGTATTAATAGTAGTTAACTTATGAGGGGGTCAAAGAGTTTGGACCCCCGCCTTCCAATACCGTCAAGTATTGAAGGAGGTCCTACTAAATTTGACCCAGGTCCATTGCAGGACCTCTAAACGCTGAACAATGGCAAGACCTTTACCAAACCGTTCCCTTAACCCCCGACCAGGTAGCCAACATACCTCCATATAGACCGTGGAGATATGAATGGTGAAAATCTTTTATTTTATATAGACAGTAAAATAATGCCAAGACACCACGGACAAACGATAAGGAAAGATCACCTTCAACATAAGCAACTAGTTATTAAAGTCATTAATACAAAACCAAGTAAAAAGTGCGAAAAGATTAGAAATAAAAAGTATTACACTAGACACTTTGTCTTCACCAAGTGATGTAAGAGACTTAGGCAAACATGGCCTTGATTGTCAAGAACTCTTACGATCAATCTTGGATCCTGAGACGACTCACACACTCTATGATGGACAATGGATGATGGTGGTGGATGATGGTGTTATGGTGGTGGTGGGTGGTGGGTGAAGTGTGAGAGAGGTGGTGTGCCAAGGGATGGTTTGAGCATTAGCCAAGCACCTCTATTTATAGGGTGAACAGAAGCTCGGGCACGACCCCGTGTCCACATCCTTCTCTTTCTTCATTTAATGCAGTTTTGTCTTTTTAGTTGACCACGCCCCCCGTGTCCACTGAGCACGACCCCGTGGTGCAGAAGAATCTTTGTACTATGCAGATTTGCTGGATTGTGCGAATCTTATAGTTGACCACGGCCCCGTGTCCGCTGAGCACGGCCCCGTGGTGGGCAATAGAAGCTTCTACCACTTTGTCTTTTCTGCTGACACTTGGGCACGCCCCCGTGCTGGCTGAGCACGGGGCGTGTTCAGGCTTCTGATCTCTTGTTTTGCTTGGGAAGATGCTGTCGTGGGGTCGGGCATGTCACGTCTTGTTCCTTTTCTTGTATTTATGTTAGATTTTGATGTCTTTTTGTTTCTTTTGTTAATTTGAGCTCATTTAATCCTGAAAATACAAAAGGAAGACAAAAGCACACTTTTTCCAACATTAGTACTAAAAAAGGGTTAGTTTTATGCCTCATTTGATGAAATTTATATGTTGCATTTTTAACACATCAAATACCCCCACACTTGAATCTTTGCTTGTCCTCAAGCAAAACTCTTTAATATGTGGCTATTACACTCCCAAATGGAATGGGTAGAGAAGAAGGTTTTTGGGCTTGTCGTAGAGTGTCGGGATTTCCAAGATTCTTTATTTAATTTTATTTTTATTTATTTACAATCCTATTCGTCATGATTTATTTAAAACTTTTCATAAGATAAATTACTTATTAGGGCATAACATGCCTCTTTAAAATTCTATTTATATACAAGTTCACATACCTCACGGGGATCACTCAACACTCGGCCGAAAATGTATTTTTGTGGATCACTCGAGAGCGGCATGAAACTTACTCCTACCATAGGCTTGCCAAGCAATCAATTCTCCTCCTTTTTAACTTATACACCTTTGTAAATATCAAGAGGACTTTGTGGGTGAAGGGTTAGGCTTGGGTTAAAGGTAGGTGGTTGGGTTGGTGGTTAGTAGTTAGTAGAAAAAGGGCGAAAAGCGTAACAAGTGTCGGTTTTCGTAAAACTTTCTATTTTTGTAACTTTTATTTTGATGAAGCTATTATTCAAACAAAGTTATTTTTGATGAACTTGTTTGTTTATTTTCTTTTGCTTCATCATCAACAATTTTTTTTTTTTTTTTTTTTTTAAAGTCATACGAAAAACTGAACTTGTTACTAAAACAAAGGGTTAAAAATAAAAAGGTTTTGGTGGGTAAAAGGGTGTTTGGTTTAGGTTATGAAATGAAAAAGTTTAGGCTCAAAGGGGCTAACTAGGGGAATTTTAGGTAGGTGGTAAAAAAAAAAGAAAAATAATGGTGTAGAAATAAAAAGGGTTAGTCCTAATGCCTCCATCATTTACTTACTCAGGTTTAAGTTGGTAAGGACCGGGAATGTATCGTCATGGCAAGTTCTAGAGTCGTAAGAACCAAGCGGCTATTCACACAAGAAACGAAAAATGAGCATTTAGTCTAATGATATGTAACTGTATGCTCAATAAAGGCTCAAAACTCACTTTTGTGGGAATGGGTTTTTATGTGATCAAGTATATATAATCAAATTTTAACTAAGCTTGTCATGCCTTTTCATAATTTTCTTATGTTGGTTCTTTTTATCACGACGCTATCGGTTGTAAATTCGTAAAAATATAACCTTTTTAGAACTTGAAATTCCCGAGTTAAACCCAGACAAGAAAAAAGATGAAAATTTTTGAAAAAATTTGGGGTGATTAGCGATTCCAATAGAGTTTTGTGTAAGGCTTATATTTAGGACTTGCAAGATTCAAGGTTTTAGCACCCCCCCCCCCCACACTTAAATTACACATTGTCCTCAATGTGTCCCAAAAATAAGTTTTTAGGTTGATTGAATGTGTAAAAGGTGTGAAAAAGCAAACATTTTTGTGTTACTGGGCGCTGAACACGGCCCCGTGTTATCCGGGCACGGCCCCGTGTTCAAGTGCCAGTAACAAAATTAAAACAAGAGAAACAGAAGCATGGACACGGGGGCGTGTTAGGTGAACACGGCCCGTGTCCAGTTACCTGAACTAGGTCTTTTTTTGCAGACTGTGCAGCACGGGGCCGTGTTGGGCGGACACGGCCCGTGCCGAACTTACTGTAAACGAAGAATTTCGTCGGAGGGTCCTGTTTTCCTGCATGGAGTGCTGGTTCAAGTTTCCCTTGCATCCTTTGCCATCTCAAGTGTGTTTTATTCATTTCAACACCATCCAAAACACCAAATTAACTAAAACCATCATTCATTAATCATAGAGAGAATTACATAATAGTCCTAAAAATGAAAAATAAAGCAGAAAATAAAAGTTAAAAGTCCTAATATTCAATAGGTCAAGTGATTCGTAAAATCTTCCTAAGGAGTTCTACTTCTACAATAAGAACCAAAATTCCGGAAATAGACTTCCGGTCTAAAAGCCTTGTAGAACTCCAAGCCGAACGGTGTTCCTAAGATGTTGCTAGAGCCATTCTTCTATCTCCCTCGGGAGAAGGAAGGCGGCTTCATGTTCCTCGACATCTTGAGGAGGAGGAGCGACACCAATTGGAACCCCTTGTAGGATGTCTCGAGGAGGTTCCTGATGTAGGGTGTACCATTCGGCCGGAATGATGACTTCCGGCACCACATTCCATGCCCTTTGGGTGATAATCGGTACCAAAAGAGGAGAGGCGAGAATGTTCAACCTTTGGTGCAAAAGGTTGACCTCCCGGAGACATCCTTCTAGTCCCACCGTCAAATGATTAATGCGGTCGACCAATGCCTCTTCCACACTTGTTACTTCATCAAGAGCTTCTCTTAAGGCGTAAACATAGTTTACAAGAGAATCCTCAACCGTAGATGATCTTCTCCCCTGCCGGTTGTTCCTGGAATGCGACGAAGAGTTTCCGCTTGTTCTGCTTGCCATTCTGAGAAAACATGCCGAAAAGAGTTCAATTTTATGGGTCCAGTACTTCGGACACGGCCCCGTGTTCAGTGAACACGGCCCCGTGTTCAGATATCTGCAGGATTTATGGACAAGGAATCTTGGGGTTTCAAATTGTTTTTATGATTTTTGAAGCATTTTTGAACTTAAACAACTTAAAACATTGTTATAGAACTTATTTTTATCAAGATTCCATGAACAAAAATCTAACAAACATCTCAATAAGGCTTGAAACTATAGAAGGTTCAAGCTTTAATGGAAGTATGAGGAAAATTGAAGAAGATGAAAATGGATAAAAGAGGAAAGGACAAGAAGATAGTTGAGAAACTTCTTTTAGAAAATACCTAGGATGGTATGTGAGAATATTCCTCAAATCTCTGTCCCTGGAATGGTTCAAATGTGCAGGATTCTTGGCTGCATTTATAGAAAACGATAGTACGTTGCGCACGGCCCCGTGTCGGCTGGACACGGCCCCGTGTGCAGATGGAATCCTGACACATTTTTGTCCGCATTCTGACAAAATCAGAAGGGAATCTTTTGGGTGGACACGGGGGCGTGCTGACCTGGACACGGCCCCGTGTCTAGAAGTTGTCTTAAGGAATTCTTCAAATTTCAAGGAACTTTCCCAGATCGGGTGGTTCCTTACTAGATGGAACAACCCCAAAGTGCCTAAGATACCTTAATTGATCTAGATTAAGACGAGAACGCAAGAGGTTGTCGGTGAGGGTGATTCCTATGCTATATGTAGGTGGACAAGTCCAACCCTTTCCCGGGCTCTCGTTAAAGAAGGTGTATGTCGAATCGCTCAGGTCTATGTATGCATCGAACAAAGTCGATGGGGAGTCCTTCACGGCACAATCGACACAGGGACGACTATCGCTAAAGTCCTCACTAGAGTTAGAAGTATCATTAGAAACAATGAAGTTGTTTGAATGCGTTTCCAACCTCTCTTCTTGGTTATCGTCTTGGAAAAGATTATTGAAATCTTCCCTAAGTTCTTTTAACCAATTAATAATTAGATCTTCTAGTTGAAATAATTCATCGAGAAGCATTTCTCCTAGAATATCCGGTTGGGCGCATTCGAGGGAGAGATAGGGATTATTTTTACTTTCGCCCCTCTTAAGGATACTAGGAAATGATGGGTCTATTTTGTGGGGTTTATAATTTAGAAAAAAACATTCTAATTCTTTATGGTTACCACCACATAATTGGCACCACATAGTACCATAAGAGTGTCGAAAGTAAAAAGTATCAGTATCACTCATGTTTGTGTCAGAAATTACCAACCGTCGGGATCTTACGGTTCTGTTTTCAGTAACTGAAACTTGGGCACGGGGGCGTGGTGAGTGGGCACGGCCCCGTGTTCAGCTTACTGTCTGACTTAAAATAAGATTGCCAGTTCCAATGATTGGGCACGGGGCGTGTTCAGCGGGCACGGCCCGTGCTGAGTTCTGCAGAAGCTGAAAAACAAAAAAAAATCCTAAAAAAATGAAAAACAAGAAAAACGATTAGGCCGTTGATTCCTAACTTTCTTAAAATCCTTGTGTCCCCGGCAGCGGCGCCAAAAATTTGATGCGTGTGAAGTGTTATATATATTAGGTGTATATTTTAAGCCCCTTTAACACTTTTTAGTCAAGTTTTAAATTTATAAAACACGATATTTACTAACACTAGACACACATATGGGCAAGTGCACCCATCGTGAGCGTAGTATAGTGTTGGTAAGATACCGAGGTCGTCCAATGACACAAGAGCTTTTAGTACCGGTTTATCCTCAACGTCTAATCAAATCAAAAAGTTTAGAAAAATGTTTTAAACTAAGAAAAATAAAAACTAACTAAAATGCTGAAAATAAAAATAAAAAGAAAAACAGATAGACAAGATGAATCACTTGGTTCCGACTCGTATCTAGTGTAACCTTTGATTATTTCCGCACTTTTGCACTATTTTAAGAGATTATCTTAGTTATTGTAGTAGGCCCCTCTTTTGAAGGTGACGTTACCCTCACCCCAGTAGTTTGAGTCGGCAAGGATACAATCCTAAAAGGGTGGATTATTGGAAGATAATTAATTAAGTTATTAATGCAAATTATGGTAGGCCCCTCTTTTGGAGGTGACGTTACCCTCGACTAAGTAGTCTGAGTCAGCAGGGATACAGTCCTAAATAGCCGGGTTATAGTATTAATAGTAGTTAACTTATGAGGGGGTCAAAGAGTTTGGAGCCCCGCCATCCAATACCGTCAAGTATTGAAGGAGGTCCTACTAAATTTGACCCAGGTCCATTGCAGGACCTCTAAACGCTGAACAATGGCAAGACCTTTACCAAACCGTTCCCTTAACCCCCGACCAGGTAGCCAACATACCCCCATATAGACCGTGGAGATATGAATGGTGAAAATCTTTTATTTTATATAGACAGTAAAATAATGCCAAGACACCACGGACAAACGATAAGGAAAGATCACCTTCAACATAAGCAACTAGTTATTAAAGTCATTAATACAAAACCAAGTAAAAAGTGCGAAAAGATTAGAAATAAAAAGTATTACACTAGACACTTTGTCTTCACCAAGTGATGTAAGAGACTTAGGCAAACATGGCCTTGATTGTCAAGAACTCTTACGATCAATCTTGGATCCCGAGATGACTAACACACTCTACGATGGACAGTGGATGATGGTGGTGGATGATGGTGTTATGGTGGTGGTGGGTGGTGGGTGAAGTGTGAGAGAGGTGGTGTGCCAAGGGATGGTTTGAGCTTTAGCCAAGCACTTCTATTTATAGGGTGAACAGAAGCTCGGGCACGGCCCCGTGTCCAGTGGGCACGGCCCTGTGTCCAGTGGGCACGACCCCGTGTCCACATCCTTCTCTTTCTTCATTTAATGCAGTTTTGTCTTTTTAGTTGATCACGCCCCCGTGTCCGCTGAGCACGACCCCGTGGTGCAGAAGAATCTTTGTACTATGCAGATTTGCTGGATTGTGCGAATCTTATAGTTGACCACGGCCCCGTGTCCGCTGAGCACGGCCCCGTGGTGGGCAATAGAAACTTCTACCACTTTGTCTTTTCTGCTGACACTTGGGCACGCCCCCGTGCTGGCTGAGCACGGGGCGTGTTCAGGCTTCTGATCTCTTGTTTTGCTTGGGAAGATGCTGTCGTGGGGTCGGGCATGTCACGTCTTGTTCCTTTTCTTGTATTTATGTTAGATTTTGATGTCTTTTTGCTTCTTTTGTTAATTTGAGCTCATTTAATCCTGAAAATACAAAAGGAAGACAAAAGCACACTTTTTCCAACATTAGTACTAAAAAAGGGTTAGTTTTATGCCTCATTTGATGAAATTTATATGTTGCATTTTTAACACATCAATCATTGGTTATAACAACTGGTCCGGTCGGATAGCCTTTCAAATTGTCGAACTTATTATACCATGAGGGCAAAGACTATAATGTATACACAAAAAATAATACACACTTAAATCAATAAAAATGTAAAAGACACGTCCCAAAATAATAATACTTATTTAAATACGAAAACGGACTTAGTTATAAGATGTTACCTGCTCAGTCTTTGAAGAGTCGGCAATAAAAACGTAAAACCCGTGTTCCAAAATAAAACCTTCTTCATCATTCTTGACCACTTTGACAATAGGTAACGCAAGGTCCGGAGTAAGTTACTGCAAATCGTTAGGACGGAAAAGTAGAATTCTAAAACCATGGTCGTCAAGCAACTCAAAAACAATTAAATCATCGTCTATTAAACAAAGATCATTTGCAACTTTTGAAAAATCAAGAATATAATGGTTGATCTCCCAAAGCCTTCGTATCCTAACAGTCCATGTACGATTCTCGCCAAAAAGGATAACGAAAACATCGAACAAATTATCACAGTCGAAATGATGCTGCATGAAATCCCTGGACAACCACTGCATTTGATTGAAAAAATGTTAATAACTATAAAATGTAAAAGGTTTTTTCAACATAACCGATAATGTTTAAAGCTTACCAGATTCTTGTTTTCAGGGTATAAAATGACAGTATGAAACTTGTTACTTTTCACTATGTGTTGATAACCTTTAAAATGACTTATTCTAAAGGTTAAGGAATCCACATATTCGAAAACTACATAGTCTCCGTCTTCTACCTCAAGTACATTGACGAAGTTGACCACCCATTCGAAAGACAAAAATCGTTTGTAGACGGTTTGATAATAACATTAGACATTGCAACTTTATCGATAATCAAAAAAACCGTACCGGTCGGATAGCCCTTTGAATCACTCAATCTGTTATACCAACTTGGTAGGGGATGTATACGTCAATTAAAATAATAAAATCGTCAAAACAACAAACATGTCAGATAGACTTCATATCAGTTAATTTGTCTGGTAACAATATAACTTGTTAAAATCAAACATATTACATGTTCCATTTTAGTCATGTCCTCTATATAAACAAAAAAACCACGTTCCATAACTGTCAAGAAAACAAAAACAACATTAACATATTAACATAATGATAATAAATCCACTAAAAAATAAAATACACAGGAATATTATCCAATAACAATCAATACATATGAATGAAAAGTTAAATATAGCCATTTCATTCAACGGCAGAATAAAAACATCACAACATAAATAGACAATGTACATATATCCAAACAATCATGTGTATACACATCTAAGGTTTGGAGATCATGATGTTGTACAATTAAAACACACTAATTAACAGTGTACACAGGCATACTATCCTATAACAGTCAATTACCATGAATGAATCTATGTAGATAACCAATACAAACCATATGAAAAAATTAAGTATAGCCATCTTATTTAACAACAACATACAAACGTCAATTTTAAATAAAGTCTCCTATTAACTGACTGTAAACAACAAGGGTTACATTTTCTGAATACATTAATGATTGAATTCTAAAACAGAGTAAGCATGTGTGAAACAACAAACAATGGTGAAATATAAGTTTATGATATCCGATCAAGAAACTTAAAACATAACAGTTGAAGCAAGATCTCCAAAAATCAAACAATACAGATTAAATTCGGAATTTACAAACAGAGTAACTATTATTGAGACAACGAAGAAAAAAGATTATAAATGAAGCTATTACAACACCAACTAACTTTTCAAGTACAAATATCAAAACTGATGTATAGAAAAACCCCAAATTTGTGTTTAGGGTTTAATGATTACTTGAAAACACAAAATTATAGTTAACTTCTTTATGTATGTAATCTGTTTTATCTATGCTTATAGACAAACAAAATATAAAATAAACAACAATCTAAACAACATTACACTCAACATTAGGAACTTTATAACAAATATCGACGACGATTATACTCAGAACAGTCGGACGAAGAAAACAGAACACATACAAATCGATAATAATCATTCACTAAATCAAGAATCAACAATGCAAAATAAAAATCATGTTAAAATACGTTACCAGAAACAAAAACGGCAGAGAAACTTGAAGGAAAGCAGAGAGCGATGATGATGATGGCCTTCGACTGAATCAGATACCGATGGAGAATTGTGAGTCTTTCAAAGATGAAGGTATTATATTTTGGATATTTCTTCATCATAGTATTATATTTGGTAACACTGATCTCTGTAAAAAAAAATGAAGGATTGATGTGATTGTGTCTAGATTGGAGAGATTTGACGATGAAGGTGAAATTATGAAAGGGGAAACGGATGTAAGGGTTTCGCGCTCAAAGAGAATGAGGAATGGTTTTCGATTGGAAATAATAGGACAAATGGCTAAAGATGTTTTGTTTTAAAATTCTTAAATACATAACTTAAGATTCTTGAAATAATCATTTGAAAAAAAATAAAGGTTCAAATTCACATAAAAAATATAAAACTCATCTTATTGTATAGCTATTATTTAAGTTTGAATGTTGAACAACTCTTTTAAGTTTAATAAATCAGTTTATTTATATTTCAGTTTATTTCAGCAGCTTGCAGAAGTTTGATCCACCTCTTCTGCTACAGATGTCTGCAGATGTGGTCCGCAGACTGCAGACATTTTACCTCTGATAAAACAAACATCTTAGATATGATGAATCCAATTGCGATGATATAGAACACTCAAATTGACTGTCAGAAACGACGAACAGATTGGGTGAATTCACCGGAATGATGTGATGATTTTGGGAATTCGATCGCTGGATGGATAGATTTGTTGTGAATTAGGGTTTGATGTTTAGTAAATGAAGAACCTAATCCCCAATTAACGTTGTGTTCAACTGTTTCTATTTTGGGTTCCAAATGACCCACTTCTTTTATTATCTTGGCTCATCCTGACTCATTGGGTTTTTCTTTCATTTTTAAATTTACCCATCCTGACCCCTTTAACTATAAAGTCTTACTCAACTTAACCCATTGTTTAGTTTTTTTTCACCTAAATCAACCCAAACTTTCTTAGTTGGGTCCATTTTACCACCTCTAAGAAATCCTAATAAATAACCTTGTTCATTTACTTTTTTTTGAACGGCAAATTTGGATCACTGACGGACAACTGGAGTATCATCATGCCACCAGCGGAACCACCCGATCATATCCATCTCCACTAGGCATAATGCCTATACACCAATTCAGGAGGAAACCCAATAAATATGAGAAAACCTCCTTGTGGAAATCGAACCCTTGACCTATTAGTAACAAAGACTTATCCCACCCTAAGATGCTACCAGGCTATAAAGCGCCATGGACACCTTGTTCATTTATTCATTTTCAAAAAGCTTGTGCTTTGTTTTTCGGACTTGTAATTTACCCGGACCCACACATAAAAACCCTTGTAAAACATCAAGATTCATCCCTTTCAATCCTATATAAATACCCTTTCACCACCATTCCCCACCATCACCACCACACACACCAAAATGGGCTTTAGGGTTTTACTCTCACTACTACTCCTAACCTCCTTCACCATCAACACCTTTGCTGCTGACGTCGATGACAACGTCAGCTGGACTCAGTCCCCTCACCACGCGCCATCACACCAACCGGTAGCCGCACCCGCACCCCACCATCACCACCACCACCACCCCCACCACGCGCCATCATACCAACCGGTGGCAGCACCAGCACCCCACCACCATCACAAACTTGCTACTTCCCACGCGCCTTCCAAGGCCCCTGCTCACGCTCCGGTTCCGGTTCAGGTTCAGCCACCCACCAAGGCTCCGGTTCAGCCACCCACCACCTCACCGGCGCCGGTTCTGCCGCCGCTGCCGCCGCGAAAACTGGTGGCGATTCAGGGTGTGGTTTACTGTAAGGCTTGTAAGTATAAGGGGGTTGATACACTCATTGGTGCTAAACCACTTCAAGGTATGTTTATTTTAAGTATATGCATGCATGGGGATAAACACTGCATTGTTGACTTGTACTGTACAACTCAACAATGCGTGAAAAAAATATTGTACTAGTTATTTATATAGACTGCATTGGTGAATCTGGTTGAAACCATTGGCGAAGCATGATATTTCCGACCAGGGGTCGAAAACGTATATATCTAAAAAAATTATAAAACCGAGAGTCGAAAACATATATACCTAAAAAGTTCTATACGAAAACTACGCTGAGAGCATTACTGAGCGAAAAGTTCGGGATCAGGCTCCCCGGCCCCGACAAAGCTACGCACCTGGTTGAAACTAAATTATAAATGGAATGTGTGTAAAAACAAAACGTACAACTTGTTAATGCACAACATAGTTTTTGTTGGGTTAAACAAGTGCATTAGTGGGTTGTACTGTACAACATAATCATGGGTGAAGAGCTACAGTACAACTCGTTTATGCACACGGTTTTTTTGAATTTGGTTGCATCATTACGAGGTTCCGGAAAACTAAATTGTGGATGACACGTGTGTATATGAAACGTACAAGTTGTTAATGCACACCTGTCATGGTCAAACAAATTTCAATATACTGTGGGGTTGTACCGTACTAGTCCATAATGCATGGTATAGTTTTTAATTGTGTATAGTACAACTCAAATGATGCAGTTCTGAGTTGTACTGTACATCTACTCAATGCATAAAAATAATGTTTCAGATAAAGATCCTCAACATAATATAGTTTTAAATTTAATTGTATAGTACAACTCAATTGATGCATTGTTGAGTTGTACCGTACAACTTGTCAATGCATAAACTAATGTGAGATAAAAAAGTAAAACCTCCACGTACATCAATGAATGACTGCCACAACATGCTTTTTCTTGGGTAAATCAACATCAGGGTACAAGTAACCAATGCATGAAAATGAGTTTTCAAAATCTATACATGGTACAAATGACCAATGCACAATTGCCAAACATGCTTTTATCTTGGGTAAAAACACAATATATCAGGTTAAAATTAAATCAACATCAGGGTACAAGTAACCAATGCATGAAAATAATATTTTGAAATTTGTTTGACCATGACAGGAGCTGAGGTGCTGTTAACATGCAACAATACAAAGTATCCACTGAGGGTCAAAGGTACAACTGACAAGAACGGGTACTTCTTCATCAAGCCACCCAAGACTTTGACCACATATGGGTCCCACAGGTGCAGAGTGAGCCTGTTGAGCTCACCCATGGCTACATGCAACCAACCCACTGATCTTCATGCTGGAGTCAAGGGGTCTTTGTTGATGCCTAACAAGAAGCCACCATTGTCGAGCCCAGATGCTCACCCACTTCCCTATGATGTGTTTAGTGTGGGTCCGTTTGCGTTTGAAGCTTCTTCCAAGACTCCATGCGCTAAAGAAAGTTTGGAGGACTAGTTTAGCATTTGAGGAATAGTTAAGGGGTCGTGTTTGAAGTTTTATGATTTTAGTTTATTTTAAAAGCCTTAACTTGGTGTGTGGTTGTTGTAATTTTTAAGGTGTCCTTTGATTTCTATTTGAGAATGAAAATGTCGATGTTGATGGATACAACAACATTTGCCCTTTGTTGTGGTTATTACTTATTATTGAGGTCCGTTCATGAAACAAATAACAATGTCACTATCAGGGGTGTAAATAAACCCAGAGGCTAGGTTAAAAGTTCGAACGAGCCGAGCTTTAACGAGTTTGAGCTTTAACAATATGCATGGGATCAGCCGCTTCAATGGGATCTTTTATCCTGGTCGGAGGAGAAATTACCAAACGTCTAGCATTCCCTACGCTTGGCGTCAATGAGACTTTTACTTGAGAGAAAAAAGAAGGCCATGCCTTCGCCATATGAAATATGAATATTAAGTAATAATAGCATGACACTTTGAATTTGATATAAGAAATTTTGTTTTCAAAACATTAGATTATGTATTGAGAGAGTAATATAATAAAAATTTATTCTTGGAAGTCCAGTTCAGTGTCACAAACTTTTTTCACATCAAAGGTCTCTTATAATTATAGTGAAAAAAAAATTCTTTTCTCCTTAGTTTATTTGATCAAATAAAAAAGCCACTTTGGGATTGCTGAATGACAGATAAATAACAGACAGAAAAAAAATATAATCAATATATAAAGCAACGGAGCCATCATAGTATTTTTGAATTCATTTGAAAAGAAGGGTGATAAGTTGATCATTTACCGATCGGTGTCTGATCGATCCTATTTTTTTCTTTATTTTATGGAAGGTAAGGGTCAATTTTATTGTAGAGCCGTATGCAATGCATAATGCTCGCGAGCCTAAACGAGCCCAAACAAAAGTTTATTTTATTTTATATATAATATAATAATTATATATAATTATTATGATTGAAACCTTGCCTCCTTCATTCACAATGAATCGTATATATACATGCATACATGATATCCTATTCTAATCAATAGATTGACACAATCCCATAGGATATTTACATTCCAAATATATATCTATATTCTGTTACACCCCCGCAGTCGAAGCTAGAGGAGGCCGAATGCTGAGACTGGACCGAAAATCGTCAAAAAGTATCCGAGGCAAGCCTTTGGTGAAGATGTCAGCAATCTGAAATCTGGAGGGAACATGTAAAACACGGACCTAGCCACGCTGAACAAGTTCACGAACAAAATGTATATCTAGCTCAATATGCTTAGTACGCTGATGCTGAACTGGATTCCCCGAAAGATACATAGCACTGATGTTGTCACAAAAAACAATACTCGCCTTACGCATGGGTTTGTGAAGATCCAGAAGAAGATTGCGAAGCCAAGATAATTCAGCAACTACATTTGCAACACCCCTATATTCAGCTTCAGCGCTGGATCGAGAAACAATCGCTTGACGTTTGGATGACCACGACAATAAATTAGAACCAAGATAAACACAGTACCCGGATGTAGATCTACGTGTGTCAGGACACCCGGCCCAGTCGGCATCCGTGTATGCACGGAGAGAAAAATCACCAACGGAGCCCAAAGTAAGTCCAAAGGAAGCCGTGCCCTTTAAGTAGCGGATGATACGTTTGAGTGCATGCCAGTGATCAATACGAGGTGAATGCATGTACATACACACTTGCTGAACCGCATAACTAATGTCAGGTCTGGTGAATGTCAAATATTGAAGTGCACCTGCCAAACTACGATACTGAGTTGGAGTGTCAAACTCTGGACTGGACGTGGCACTCAGTTTCGGATTGCAATCAACTGGCGTGGCAACCGGGTTACAAGAAGACATACCGGCTCGTTCAATAATGTCAGTTGCATATTGGTGTTGCGAGAGAAACATAGTATTGGCCTTTCTAGTGACTTGAACCCCAAGAAAATGACTAAGAGGGCCAAGATCTTTCATGGCGAATTCATCACCTAAACGACACATAAGATGATCCCGCAGCTGATCTGTAGACGTTGTAAGAATAATGTCGTCGACATAGATAAGAAGATAAGCAACATTAGTACCATGGTGATAAACAAACAGAGAGTGATCACAACGACTCTGTCGAAACCCAATAGAGAGAACAAAATCAGTAAACCGTTGGTACCATGCTCGTGGTGCTTGTTTCAAGCCATAAAGAGACTTGTCGAGACGACAGACATAATCCGGAAAGTGTTGATGCCGAAAACCCATAGGCTGATACATATAAACTGTTTCATGTAAGTTACCGTGCAAAAATGCATTTGTAACATCCAACTGATGAACCTTCCATGATTGAGACAAAGCAAGCGATAACACAGTTCGAATAGTGGCCGGTTTAACAACCGGGCTAAAAGTTTCCCCACAATCCACTCCAATTTGTTGATTACTCCCATCACAAACCAAACGTGCTTTGTACCGTTCTAATGTACCATCGGACTTATATTTATGACGAAACAACCACAAACTGCGTAGTACATTCATGTTAGGTTGGCGGGGGACAAGTTCCCACGTCTTATTTTTAATAAGGGCATTATACTCAAGGGTCATGGCGTTAAACCATTCCGGAACGGACAAGGCATCTTTTGGAGTTTTGGGTAAAGAGACAATGGGCGTAGCAAGAAGATTAAGGAAGCGCCGTGGTTTGGAGATACCATCCATGGCGCGAGTACGCATAGTGCGGGTAGAAGATTGAGGCGGATCGTGAGTAGTTTGAGAAGATAAGATGGGTATGTTGGAAGGGTGGGTAGAGGAGGTTGAGGGAACAGTACGAACCGGTTGGATGGTAGGATCAGAATGGGCCGATTGGGTTGATTGAGTGGGCTGAGGGGATTGAATGGGTAAAGGTTGGTTAAGGTGTTGTGGGCCGATAGGTAAGCTGGTAGAGATAGGTGAAGTGGGGCAAGTGGGGCTGATAGAATTAGGTAGAGGTTGTGGGCCAATAGGTGAGACGGTAGGAGTGGGTAACAGTGGGCCAGTATTGTTATGTGAAGGTGTAGAGGAATGTGAGGTTGGGCCGTTCAAGGTGTGAACTGGGCCGAGAGGAGAAATAGTGGGGCTAGTGTTTCCGATAGGTTGTAAGTGGGGTGGGCTAGAAGGTGGGTTTAGGGTAGGTAATGTGGTGGTGGAAGGAACAGTGGACCAGATGAAAGGATGAACCGAGGACTCGAGAAAATTATAAGAACGAAGGTCGGTAGGCGAACGATCGACAAACGGGAATGTGGTTTCATCAAAAATCACATGGCGACTAATGATGATTTTGTGTGTGGCTAAGTCAAGGCATTTGTAACCACGGTGATTTGATGGATACCCGAGAAAGACGCATGGCATAGATCGATAATCCAATTTATGAATAGTCGTGAATGGTATAAGAGGGAAGCACAAGCACCCAAAAATGCGTAGGTGATCATACGTTGGACGAGTGAGATAAAGACGTTGAGTGGGAGATTGATAATGCAAAAGTTTGCTAGGAAGGATATTGAGAAGGTATGTGGCAACTTCCAAGGCATGATGCCAATATGTATTAGGAAGAGATGCTTGAGCTAAAATAGTACGAATAAGGTTATTAATGGTGCGGATCTTGCGTTCCGCTTTACCATTTTGAGATGACGTGTGCGGGCACGAGAAACGAAATTTCATGCCATGTTGATCACAAAATTGGTGAAAGGAAGAATTGGCATATTCGCGGCCATTATCACATTGAAATTGTTTAATTTTAAGGTTAAATTGGGTATTGATGAGATTTGCAAAAGTGGTGAATGTAGAAAAAACTTGGGATTTGTTAGCAAGCGGGTAAGTCCATAAAAAAATGCTATAATTATCAATGAACAAAATATAATATCGATGACCCCCACAACTGAGAATTGGGGACGTCCAAAGATCACTATGAATAATATCAAATGGCATAAAAGTAGTATTATACGAATCAAGAAAAAGTAATCGAATTTGTTTCCCAAAAACACATGACTGAAAAAATTTGGGTTTCACAGTACTACAATGAATAAATTGAGATTGTTTTAAAGACTGAAGTAAATTTGATCATGGGTGACCGAGACGTTGATGCCATATGTCTTGAGAGATAGTTGCAAAAGTGGATGGTGTGGTGAACTTGGTAATATGTGTAGGATCAAGGGTGTAGAGATCCCCCGGACTATTGCATCGTAGGATAGGGGTCCGGGTCTTGAGGTCCTTCACAATAAAACCAAACGGATCAAATTCAATGGAAACATGATTATCAGTAGTAAATCGACGGACAGAAATCAAGTTTTTAATAAGTGGGGGAACATATAAGACGTGATTTAATTTGAATGGTGGAAAAGGTGGTTTAAGAGTTTGATTGCCTTGTCCAAAAACCGGAATAGTGTTACCATTACCCACAAGTATATTTTTAAAATTGCCATTATTAAAAAAAGAGGAGAAATTGTCAGGGAGAGATGTCATGTTCGAGGTCGCACCTGTATCCATAGTGTAAATTGGTTGGTCTACTTCAGTGGGTGGATAACTCGCTGCATACGATTGTGTCGGGCGTGGGCCAAGAATACCTGCACTGTTGTTGTTAGACCGTGATGGAGCTGTGGGATAGGGACATGGCGGCACATGTGCCCAAGGAGCCCAAGGAGTGAAATTTTGAGATGTGCCGGCCCATGGATTAAAACCGAATGGCCACTGTGGGTAACCGGGTGGGACCTGAGCCTGCTGAAAAGAGTTACCACGACCCCGACCGGTGGAGCCACCACGTCCGCGGCCACGGCCGCGACCGCGGCCGCGTCCACGAGTAGAATTATCACGGCCCGAATCATTCCGATTGTCATAGCGAGTAGCAGCAGTCCGATTCTCATACGTGTCCGATGAAGAAGGAGCACGAGTATCCGGGGTTGCGACAAGGGCAGTACCGGCGGCCTGAGCCGCGCTACGAACTTGATTAACCTTTCGTGTCTCCGCCATACACAGCCTAGACCGTGTTTCAAAGAAATCCGGCAAAGGAGAGGTTTGTTGGATAATTGTGGCGGTACTCTCATATTGCTCCGAAAGCCCCATAAGGAGTTGCAAGACCAATTGTTCCTCGGTAATGGGAGAACCAGCATTAGTAAGTTGGTCGTATATGACCTTGAGGGCTTGGCAGTAAGCCGTCATGGAAGAAAATTGCTCGAGACGAGTATTAGCAAACTTGTTGTTGAGGTCGATAGTACGTGTGGCCTTGTTATCTTGAAAAATATTCGCGAGAGCCGTCCAAGCCGCATGAGCATTAGTATTGGGCTTCAAGATGGTGTGAAGAAGGTCGGTGGAAATCGTTCCATAAATCCACTGTGAGACAATGGAGTCAAGGCGTTCCCACGATGGAGAGGCAGTGACCTTGTCCTTTGCTTGATCCTTGTCGGCTGAGGAAGAAGCATCAGGATCTTTCTTGGGCTGAAGGTGATCATAGACATCATAGGAGATGCAATGTATTTTGAACAATTCGGACCAAGCCGTGTAGTGCCCGTTTTCGATATCAAGGGTTATGGGGATAAGAGCTTTGATGTTAGATACTGTAACAGCAGGGTGAAGGGGAGTCGACATGATGAAGTCGATGAAGGAGGGCAAGAAAAATAGAGTTGCGCAGAGAAAGAAGAAGGGAGGCCGATTAGGGTTAGGATCGATTAGGGTTGCTAATGGTTTGATACCATATTATGATTGAAACCTTGCCTCCTTCATTCACAATGAATCGTATATATACATGCATACATGATATCCTATTCTAATCAATAGATTGACACAATCCCATAGGGTATTTACATTCCAAATATATATCTATATTCTGTTAATAATAATTATGATAACATTGGTGAGTCGAGCTCATGCTGAGCTTTGGCTCGTTTAAGCGACATTGAAGCAAGCTAGAGCCAAGTTTTTAGCTCATCTGAGGTTGTTCTTAAAATAGCTTAAGTCGAGTCGAGCCGAATTCGAGCTATGGGTTTTACTCGCGAGCTGAGCTCGAGCTCAAATTAGTAGGCTCGAACCGAGCCGAGCTTGAGCTTCATAAAAACATGACAAGCCGAGCTCGGGCTCGGCCCGGCTCGTTTACACCCTAGTTGCTATAGGGTGGTAATTTCACATTTATGATGATGCTACAAATTAGGTTGATGTAATTGTCAAGTTAAATCGGACTGAAAAGGTGTTCAGAGGTGCGTCTTTCTCATGCTACAAATTGGTTGATGATATTAAAGAGGGTGGATGCAAAATGAAGACACCAACAAGAACAACATAAACAATGTAAATGTACAAATCATTAAGAATGTGCATTTGGCTAATGGTCCCACCATTTATGTTATATCTGTATGATAAAGTTGCTAAAACATTATTAAAAAAGAGTAAGACGACTCAACTCTCTGAAAACGACAGCCACAAGCGTGTATACGATATATATACCCCCAAAAGTGTAGTCATGACACCTACGGTAAATAAGCGACACATAGTTATTTATATAGTATATATATATTTTTTGTCATTGATAATAAACACACATTGCATACCTATTGTTTAAACGAGTTAGGGTGAGAGGGGCACTCCTCTCTTAGGGGAGTGACCTCTCTTACAAAAAAAACCAATCAGCACGCGCCACGTCAACTCCCCCCACACCCTTAATTTGATGGCGGCACTCCTCTCTTGGGGGACTTGTTTTTTTTATTCAAAAAGAAAAAAAAAGGAAAATAATTTGATTGGTTGAAAAGCTGGTGGGCCACCCTCTCCTTCTCTCCCTTCATGCGGTAACCTCTCACCGCTCCCCCTCCCCGCTTGCCTTCTCCGATTTGATGGCGGCGGTGTTCCTGCTCGGGAACTTCACTCACCGATCCCCTCCCCGAAAAGGGTCCCGCTCACCCTTATGAGCTAATGATACTTTGTTTTAACTTCATTCATTAAATGGATGCTACGTGAGCCCATGTGTATGTATTGAATTTTGTTTGGTGAAAGTACATTTGTCAATGATACACGAGTGAACAGTTTAATACGCTAATGATACTTTACATACACTGACATTAAACCATGCGTAGTTGGGGTTTTTTTGGCGTTTACCCCTAAAAAAAGTCCCACAACGCCCTTTTCCCACCCCCAGTGGCGTTTTTTTCAAGCAAATTGCTTTTGGCGTGCTTTATTCCATGCCTTGCTTCCTTTTGTTTGTCCAATCACCATTGATCTTCCTTTGTGTGTCCAATAAGATTTTTTGATGGTTTTTTTTATTTAAATCTCTTTTAACACAATGCCCACATTCCCACTACACCAATTTTAGAAAAACACCCCGTAATACCTCGTTGCAGACTGGGCTGCCACATGACGCAAAACGTCCAAGGGTAGGAGCATTACCACTACACGTGGTCTTAGCCTGAATCAATGGGAAAATTTTGATATGCGTGCAAAAGTTGATACGTAACCATAGATATGTGTATCATCAGGGCCGGTTCTTGGGCCGGCCAACCCGTGCCGTCGCCCGAGGCCCAAATTTTCAAAGGGCCCGAAAGGTTTTTATGAGCTTTTATATATATACTAAATTATATATATTTAATATGTACATCTATCTATTTTAAAAAAAAGTGTTTGTGGTAGAGTGGAAAAACCATCCCAAGATCATGTAAAGGTCTCAAGTTCTAGTCTTGACTTCACCACCAACATTTAAACTTTTTTAATTCATTTCTCTTTAACCACCATTTTGGGCCCAACTTTTTTTGTCGCCCGAGGCCTAAATGTTTTTAAGAATTCTCAGGGACGGCTCTGTGTATCATGCATGGGCGGATCAACCCTTCAAGAAGGGGTAACCTCCGTTACCCCTTAACGTTCCGATGATAGTGTAAATTTTGAAAAAAATTAACGTTTTTTCGATCTCGTTACCCCTTTTCTTTGAAATGTGCCCCTATAATAATTTTTTAGATCCACTACCGGTATCATGTCAATTCTTTTTCAGACATGAATATAAATATATATCAACGGGGTTATTATTTTCATTATTTCTTTAACGTTGTTAGTTTTAATATATTATTTTCCTTGTCTATTTCTGTATTTCACCACTTTTGTTAGATATTGTTAGGTTAAAGAAATAGGCAATAATAATGGAGGTAGATGTGTCTCACTAAAGGAAAGCATGAGCATGAGCATGGGTGGAGACCATTTCTTTCACAACTTCCAAAGGAAACTTTAACATCAAAATGTAAAAAGTAATTGAAAAATGTACAATTGAAAGAAAGATGTAGGGGTTGTTTGTTAGCCTCTGGATGGTCATTAAGAGGCTACATCTTAATGGAACCATTAATAATTTTACCAATGAGAAGGTAGAAGAATGTGACATGTGATGATTTACCATTCAGAGGTTACCTCTTAACCATTCAGACTTGAGGTTACCTCTTATTCATTCAGAGGTTTTAAACCATTAAGAGGTAGCATCTGAATGGTCATTAAGAGGCTACCAAACAGCCCCGTAATATTTCTAGTCACAAGATGAATGGGCTTCGCTTATTTTGTCTCATGTACGTTGTTCCCACTCACCTTTTTTAAATTCAAACTGAACCATACTTCCCAAGATAAAAAGGAAGGTGACGAAACCATGAAAGACGTAGTAATCGTTCCTCTTGTATACAAAGTATAAAGTTATATGATTAATTTTACCTCCGTAAAGTAAATAAATTTCTTACGTTTATATAAATACCAAAACAATTAAACATAACGAATATTAACTTTTAATAATCACAACTATTCGTCGATGATCACCAAGAGTCACAACTTCAAAAATAACCACTGGCAGTCCCAACTATTAACATATTGCTCTCCAATAGATCCTGACTAATAGAACCCTAACGTCATTACTCTCCGGACGCCAGAAAAACGTTTTTTTTTCTTCTGGAAAAAGGTTCTTAAAGATCCGATCTAAGGTTAAAATGCGGTTTGGGACGAAAGTGTTGAGTTTTCCGGCCAAAAATGAGTTTTTCGGCGACCTCAATAATTAGGGTTTTTACTAGAAAAAAGTTATTAAAGGTCCGTAATAGGGTTACAAAGTGGTTTAGGACGAAAGAGTTGACTATTCCGGCCAAAAGCGTTTTTTTTTCTAGTGACTGGAGACTAACGGCGTTAGTGTTCTGTTAGTCAGGGTCCATCGGATACCAATATGTTAATAGTTGGGACTGTCAATGATTATTTTGAAGTTCGGACTGACCTGTTGGCGGCTAATGACAAATAGTTCAGATTTTTAAAATCCAATATTCCTAAATATAACAATATTTTGAGTATATTTTTATCCATTTTATATTTTTATGTATGCATATCATCATAAAATTCTTTGTATTGTACAAACATGACTTGTTTTATAAATAAGGAAAATTGGTTTTTAATAAACCAACTTTTGTCCCGTTGGTAAATAATAATCCTACCTCCGTAATTGGTATACAATAATCCTACCTATCAACATGTTAGTTCTTAATGAACTTCCGTTAATTATTTTTAACTGAAGTTAGTTTTTAAGTTTTATTTATTACACAAACAACCATGTACTTATAATTTACTAGTTTTAACTATTTTGTAAAGCAAAAAAACGTCAAGGGCTATGTAATTAAATTTTATATATACATATGTGTACTAGTTCCAGATTTATCACAAACACCACTCGAAAATCCTCCTTTTCCTCGATTTTGATTTCCGATGTAAACAACTACCATCGCCACCGCCATGGGAGTTCTCCGACGGATCAAGTAAACGACCACCAAAATTGGAATTTCGGACCAAAGAACTCAGCCGCCGCCGGCCATCACTCACGGCGCTGTCGCCGTCAAAAGTCCTCGCCGGACCACCTCCGCCTCGTCTCTCTCTCTCTCTTGCTGTGTCATTGTGCCACCACCAGATGGTGGTGGTGGTGGTCGGTCGTCATACAGATCGAAAAGGAAGGGGGTGGGGGTGATTTGCAGGTGCGTGTGTGTGGGGTGAGCCGACAACTCCGCCGCCGGTATTACAGCTAGCAACCGACTGATATGCTTGTCAGACAGAGGATCGAGGGAGTAGATAAGATGAGAGAGGCCAGTGTTTTGTTTGTCTGATTCAAAAATGAAGGGAATTAGGGTTTGTGCCATTTAAATAGCTAGGTTTACAATTACAGGGACTATTTGTGTAATAAATAAAACTTAAAAACTAACTTCAGTTAAAAAAAATTAACGAAGGTTTATTGAGTACCAACATGTTGATAGGTATGATTATTATATACCAATTACGTATGTAAGATTATTATTTACCAACGGGACAAATGTTGGTTTATTAAAAACCAATTTTCCTATAAATAAAAATTAAATAGATATACAAAAATCGATACATAAAAGCATATGTGCTTGACAATTTTCTGGTATAAACAAATAAAGTAAAAAAATTAAAAAGTTTGATTTATAAATATCGATGATGATGATGAGATACGAAATAATTTTAATTATTTCTTTGATACAAAGATTTAAACATGGTATTTAAATTCTTGCGAAGTATAAATACCAAGGTTAGAGAACTCGCCGGTCGCTTGTCGGCCGGTGAGGTGGGGACTAGCGACTACTCGGGATTAATCGGATCAGAAATTTTATATGTAAATTCTATTATTTTTATAAATATGTATATATATACTCACACATCCAAATCAATATAATACTTAAAAAGGTAAGAGTAGTTCAAAATACAAACTAAACTTACATATAAGTCATAACATAACAAGTCTCAGTACTTAAAATTCAAACGTTAACAAATAGCTCAAATGTAATCGTCATCTCTGTAGTGTTCAATGATTTCGACACCATCCAACTCGTATTCAATCTCATCGTCTACCTCATCCTTTTTCTCCGTGTAACACCCCGTGTTTTCACGAGTGAAAGTCAAAGTCAAGGTCAAAGCCAACGACCGATTTCGCGCGACTTGACTCGTAGAAATGTTTTTATTTTATTTATATTATGTGGAGTAAATGTCGTTCATTACAATAATCGAATCATGCTAACCGTATTTCAATCGACCTACGACTGTGAATGATAGGAAGTAACAATGCGATAAAGTTAGTCAAGCTATGCTGATCAAATCGACATCGAACCGTAACTCGAACTGTGTATTTTGCTTGTTGTTTATACGTGTGTGTGTGCCTTACGTGTTACCTGTGCATGTTTATTTTATTTTATGTTATGTTGTGATAATCAAGCGAACTCAATCGAACTCGAAGTCTAACTTGAGCGTAAACGAACCCGAACCCGAATTCCGAGTCGAGCCATATAAGAAGTAGTTGGGACTGAAAGTAATTTGACTAGGAAACCCTATCGAATCGCTCGCAAATCGAAACTGAAGCAACATCGCACCGGACGCACCAAAGCAGGCGGCATCCGCACGGATGGTCAATCCGAACGGATTGCCAATCCGCACGGATTGCCAATCCGCGCGGATAGCCTATCCGGGTACGTGCCATCCGCACGGCTCACCCTTTCCCTTTTTGGCATCCTATAAATACACGGGTCACTCTCCAACTTTTCCACTTTTGGCAAGTGACGTCCGAACCGCATGCATTCTTCACTTTTTCTCAGATTTCTCTCAATCCAGGTAAGATCTTGCACTAATTCTTGTACATTCTTGATCACCACACAATTCTACACCTTTCCATCTTTCAAATCTCCACTTTTCACCATGAAACCATCAAGATTTGAGGTATTCTCGGGTGACGTCATCATGAAGTTCTTATGAACTTCAAGCTTGACTTCATTCCACCAAGAATAACCTAGATCTAAACGGTTTCCACAAGATTTCACAACAACATCACCTAAATCTAGACTTTTCTAAGGATAAAAGAGTTGAAAGAAATAAACCTAAGTTCTCTCCTTCTTTTACCCTTAAAATCGGTACGAATCTGATCGGTTCTAGTGTTCTACTCGTCAATAGTGATGCACTAGTCCTAGATCTGGATTTTACCCATCAGACACCTGATTTCGGGGTCAACCGGAACGACCGTTCTGAGTCACCGACAGGCCAAGTTAGGGTGGTTCCTAACCAGTCTAGTCGTGCGGGTGAGAATACAACTCCAAGTGGTTGCCACGTAATCAGAACGTCTCGATAAACGACAATAGAAACCAAGAGTAGACGAACGGAACGGTCAGACCAGAGACTGTCCGCACGGACAAGCTGTGCGCACGGACTAGCTGTCCACACGCACAGGTCATCCGGACGGATTGTCACCCGGACGAGCTACCCTTGGGACCCACTTTCCAAACAAGGTTTGAGTATCGACGAATGAGCAATCCGGACGGACGATCTCTGAATGGATTACTCTTCGGATCATGAGATACTAAGGCCTTAAAATAAATTCAAACAGTGGTCATCCGCACGGCCAAGTCGTACGCACGGACAGGGTATCCGGACGGATTGTCTCTGCCCACGCGCACAGGCTGTCCGCACGGAATACCATTATCCGCATGGACTACCATCCGGACGGATTGTTGTTCGCGCGACCGGCTTGAAAGGTAGAAACACTTATGTGCTTCTTAAATGCTACAACGAAAACTCCAAAGCACAAGCCATCATACACAAACACATCTCACACTTAGGAAGAAACAATCCACTTGAACGTTTATCCGCACAAGCAACTTGTCCGCACGGATAAGCCATCCGCACGCACAACTAATCCGCACGGATTACCATCCGCACGGACAGTTCGCACGCACGGATAGCTTATCCGGATGGATCACCATCCGCACGCATCACCGTCCGCACGGATAGTTCATGCGCACGGATGACTTCTTCTCACGGATAACTGATCCGCACGATCAGTTATCCTACCCACTCTCACTTTGTACTGTTTTACGCGCCACTTATCGTTACGTTATCGAATCTATTCAGGCTAACCGTACTCGCTGTAAAGCGCTCCCTTCAATCCATAATCGCTGTGAGTATACTCGAACCCTTTTTTCTTTTAGCACTTTTGGGTGTTACATACGTTACGAATATTAAAACTACAACTGTCACACTACTCAAGCTATTTTAACGCTAAACCATTTACGCATGTTATACGTGTCTTATGAATGCTTGTTTGTTATGTTTACACTTGGAATGCTGTCTACCTGCCTTAGCAACGATAGTACTATAGTTTGGACTCAGCACCCGTTCACACGGGGGTTGTTAAGGATCTTTTACTTGCATGGATTACGGTGGTAATCATGTATTGCGAACTGCCTCGGGCAGTCAACCCGCAGTCATTGGTATCGATGGATCTATGTCGATAACTAACGTGCTTCATTTCACTATGTGTACGTGCTGGTTATGCGTAAACGAATTCGAACTCTATATGCTATTATCAAACTTGTATGCTCACCTTTACATTTTATGTATTGACTTTATTTTAACGTATGTGACAGGTGCTTAGGATGCATGTGTGGTATGAAATGGAAGCTAGAATAAAGCTTTAGAGCCCAACAAATAGTTGTCTGTAGATGACGTATTAGGGGTCTCTAGAAGCAGATAAACAATTGCTACTTATTTAAATCTGAGTTGTCGGAACAGAATATTTGTTTTGATGTTATCTGTAATAACTTGTTTGACTATTTAAGATACGGTATGGGACGTATCATTTAATTTGAATGGTAATGATAGTTGTTATGGAAACTTCTGGACAATCTGTTTCGCTCAGTGCCACGCCCCGATGATTCCGCCATCGGTTGGGGTGTGACAGATTGGTATCAGAGCCATAACTATAGGGAATTAGGTAAGACTCGACCTAGTCCGGGTCGAAGTCTTAGAGACCTAGTCTATAGTTAAGAACCAACAGACCAACTCACGCATATGCGTAAACTCGCCAGTATCACTCACTCTTTTCTATCACTACACTCGAATTTTCAAGTTATGAACAGGTAATGAGGCCGAGAATAGGTGTGAAAACCGCAAACTCTCGACTAAAGTTGCCTAATCAGCTTGCGTTTTAGCTACAAACGAGGGGAATTATACCAAATTAGGAGTGAAATCCATATTTTGATGAATAATCTCCTCAATTTTTTATCAAAAGCAGGGACAGAAGTTGCAAGATGGGGGTGAAACCCTAACCTTGACGACTCATCCTGCTTTTATACAAAAACTCTCACCAAAGTTCCGATGGACTCCAACGATCTAAAGACACAATATAACCAATGGGAATTGCGCCAACGCCTAAGAATCGAGGCAAAGGCATAGTCCTGGAGGTAATTGTGCACCCAGGATCCTTGCGAATAGTCGAGCCACTTTGGTTAGTCGAAGTCTATTAGCCGCAGACAATCTACCTTTGATTTACCGATCTTTATGAAGATTTTATGCATTTTCTGTTTATTTGTTAACGTTTTGAGGTACTATTGTTTTCAACCCAACACTATTGCTTCTGCTAAAATACAAAACTCACACGACACATCATTAACAAATCACTCGCACTACACTGCTTTCGAACACTCGCAAACTCCGAATACTAGGTTTCTGTTTTCTGACTACCTCTAGTGACTAAGATATATGTGTTCTTGCTATTGTGCTTACGTGTTTAGGAGTGTTGTGATTATGTGCACTATGTGTTATGTGATTTTGTAATTCTGTGATTTCGTGACTGTATGTGTTTACATGGTACGTGTTACTGAGCTTTAGTAGTAGTAGACGTGTGAGGTGAGATTCGAATACATGTGTTGAGTCCCGTGGCGATGTCTATTGCAGACAATGTCGTCTGGATCCCGTCATGCGCTCTCTCGTCAGGAAAAGAGGGACAGGCGTCTTGCCTCTATTATCGCGAAAAGTGTGGCAAAAGCTGTGAGCGATGTCTATGAGAACGCCAGCAAATCATCCGAGGAATCGAGGACTGAAGGTCCTAAAGCTGTCACGAGACCTTTCAGCTTCAAACAATTCAAGTCATGTGGGCCGAAAGAATTCACAGGCGAAGGAGGTCCTACTGCACTATTTCACTGGTTTGACTCTATCGAGGTTACTCTGCGACAAAGTGGTTGCCCTGATGACCTTCGAACTCTGAATGCTACCGGCGTCTTTCAGTCCCGTGCTTTGGACTGGTGGACGGCTGAGAGGAACAAGAGAGGGAATGATGCAGCTTACGGTTTGTCGTGGGATGAGCTCAAGGAAGTCATGCTAGAGGAATTATGCCCTCCTCATGAGCGTCAAAAGCTTGAAGATGAATTTTGGCACATACATCAGAAGGATGGAGACAATGCTGGTCTCACTGCTCGCTTCAAACAGCGCAGCATTATCTGTCCCGACCAGGTCAAGACTCCTGATATGACCATCAAGAAGTACATCCGAGCTTTGCCCGACTGCGTTGCTGATTTCGTGCAAGCGGCTAAGACTACCACGATCGAGGAAACCTATCTGCTGGCCGCTGAAATCAATGACAAAAGGGTTAAGGCTGGGGTGTGGGATAAGACCTCCAAGCATCTGCATCAAGCTACCGCCACTGCACCAACTACTGAAATCACCTCGTCAAGCAACAAGCGAAAGAACAAGAGAAAGAACAACTCCACCAACAAGAACTGTGCGATTACAGCTGCACCGATCCAAGCTGTACCTGCCCAACAGCGTCAAGTGGTGGCGCCTGTGGCCAATGCACCACCTGCAAAGCGTGCATATACTGGGCCACACCCACTCTGCCCTACTTGCACCTATCATCACCCGACTGCTATTCAATGCCGCTTCTGTGCTCATTGCAACGTGTACGGCCACTTTACCGCCAACTGCCGTATCCGTCAAGCTCCTGCCAATCAAGCTCTACTCGCTGCCCACAGGGTCAACAAGCTCCTCCGGCACCCGCAGTCAAAGCCAGAGCATGCTTCACGTGTGGCGACCCGAATCATTTCGCCAACATGTGCCCGAACAGGGTGGTGAAACAAGAACCGCAACAGCAGCAGCAACAATAGGCCGCACGCGCCAGAACTTTCAATCTCAATGTGCGTCAAGCCCAGGCCGACAACAACGTGGTCAATGGTACGTTCCTTGTGAATGGTATTTATGCTTCATGTTTGTTTGATACTGGAGCCGATAATTGCTTTGTGTTGCTCGAATTTGAGAAACTCCTTAGTCGTAAACGTTCTCGACTCTCCTCTGCATTCGATGTTGAAGTCGCTACCGGAAGAACCGTCGCTGTAAACTCTGTTATTCGTGATTGCACTCTCGAGCTCAACAATCACGTCTTCTCAATCGACCTCATTCCGATGCAACTCGGAAGTTTCGACGTCATAGTAGGCATGGACTTCCTTCGAGAAAACCATGTCGAAGTTGTGTGCTTCGACAAAATGATTCGTTTTTCGCTCGCAAACGGTGATTCATTGTGCGTTTATGGTGATACTACTTCGAAGGGTCTCAAGCTTATGTCATGCCTACAAGCTAGCAAGTATCTCCGCAAGGAATACAGGGCCTTCTTGGCCAATGTCGTAGCAGCGGAGAAGGAAAAGAAAGAGAAGAAGGAAGCGAAAGACGTACCCGTGGTTCGAGAATTTCCTAATGTTTTTCCAGAGGATCTTCCCGGACTACCTCCCAAGCGCGATATTGATTTTCGCATTGATCTCATTCCTGGAGCTAATCCTATCGCCAGAGCTCCTCGCGCCGTCCGAAATGCGCGAACTCTCAACCCAACTCCAGGAATTGCTTGAAAAAGGCTTTATTCACCCGAGCACCTCTCCTTGGGGCGCACCAGTCCTTTTCGTCAAAAAGAAGGACGGGTCGTTCCGGATGTGCATCGACTACCGGGAATTGAATAAGTTGACTATCAAGAATCGCTATCCTCTGCCCCGAATCGACGATTTGTTTGACCAACTACAAGGCGCTACGTGTTTCTCGAAGATCGATCTACGTTCAGGATACCATCAGCTGCGTATACAAGAGGAGGATATACCCAAAACCGCGTTTCGTACTCGTTACGGCCATTACGAATTCGTTGTCATGCCTTTTGGCCTAACAAACGCACCAGCAGTTTTCATGGATCTGATGAATCGAGTGTGTAAACCATATCTCGACCGTTTCGTCATCGTGTTCATCGACGATGTCTTGATCTATTCCAAAATGAGAGCCGAACACGCGCAACATCTACGTTTGGTTCTCGAGTTACTCCAGGGGAACCAACTCTACGCCAAATTTTCCAAGTGTGAGTTTTGGTTGGGGGAGGTTCAGTTTCTGGGTCACATCGTAAATAATCAGGGTATTCACGTCGATCCTGCGAAGATTGAAGCTGTTAAGAGCTGGGTTACACCTAAGAACCCGTCTGAAGTCCGTTCCTTTCTCGGGCTAGCGGGCTATTATCGACGATTTATCGAAGGATTCTCGAAAATTGCTGTACCACTTACCTCTCTCACGCATAAGGACCAGCCTTTTGTCTGGGGAACCAAACAAGAGTCTGCCTTTCGAACCCTCAAACACATGCTTTGCAATGCTCCTGTTCTCACACTACCCGACGGAAACGATAATTTCATTGTCTACTGTGATGCTTCCAACCTTGGTCTCGGTTGTGTCCTTATGCAACGAGACAAGGTCATAGCTTACGCATCTCGTCAGCTCAAAGTCCACGAGAAGAACTATACAACCCACGATCTCGAGCTAGGCGCAGTTGTTTTTGCATTAAAGATTTGGCGACACTACCTGTATGGTACAAGGTGTACGATCTTCACCGATCATAAGAGCCTACAACACATCTTTAATCAGAAGGAACTAAATATGCGTCAACGCCGATGGGTAGAACTTCTCAACGATTACGACTGTGAGATTCGTTATCACCCAGGCAAGGCAAATGTTGTTGCCGACGCACTTAGCAGACGGAGCTATCTGCTTAGCACTCGTAATGTTCAAGTCCAGCACAACCTCGAAGCTCTCATTCGCGACGCCCAACATGCATGTTTCAACGAACGCACCTAAAAGAAAGAAAGAATCTATCACGATGGAGCCCAGCTTGTGAGCAAATCAAATGGGATATTCCACTTTTTAGACCAAATCTGGATTCCCAAGCGAACCAACCTGCGACAGATTATCATGGATGAAGCCCACAAATCCCGATACTCTATCCACCCCGGTGCTGACAAAATGTACCATGATCTTCGCTATAGGTACTGGTGGCCGGGTATGAAACGAGATATCGCACTCTACGTCGGAAAATGCCTAACCTGTGCTAGAATCAAGGCTGAACATCAAAGACCCTCTGGCTTGCTTGAACAACCTCCAATCCCCATGTGGAAGTGGGAGAGCATAGCTATGGATTTCGTAACCAAGCTTCCAACCAAGTCATCAGGTCACGACAGCATATGGGTTGTTATTGACCGTTTGACTAAATCAGCTCACTTTCTACCAATACGAGAAGACTACAAGGTGGAACGATTAGCCCGAATCTACACCGACGAGATCATTTGTCGACATGGGACGCCTCGTGACATCATCTCTGATCGTGATGCACGGTTTACTTCGCGATTGTGGGAAACATTTCAAACGGCACTCGGTACAACGCTTAATCTAAGTACTGCATTCCACCCACAAACCGACGGTCAGACTGAAAGAACGATTCGTACTCTTGAAGAAATGCTCCGTTCGTGTGTTCTAGACTTCGGTGGTAATTGGGATAGACACCTTCCGCTAGTCGAATTCTCGTATAATAACAGCTACCAGGCTAGCATCCAGATGGCACCTTTCGAGGCCCTATACGGAAGAAGATGTCGATCGCCTATTATGTGGCACGAGATCGGTCACTCGCAACTAACCAGTCCGGAGCTGCTACAAGAAACGACAGACAAAATTTTCCAAATTCGAGACAACCTAGCGAAAGCTCGGGATCGACAGAAAGTTTACGCCGATAAAAAGCGCAAACCCCGTGAATATGGCGTTGGTGACTACGTACTCCTAAAGGTATCACCTTGGAAGGGTGTAGTCCGATTCGGCAAGAAGGGAAACTCGCGCCTCGATATGTTGGACCTTTTAAGATTCTGGAAAGGATCGGAAAAGTCGCCTACAGACTCGAATTACCGGAGGAACTTAGCAATGTCCATCCGACTTTCCACGTGTCAAACCTCCGAAAGTGCATCGCCGACCACGACTTACACGTCCCCCTCGACGATCTACAAGTGAACGAAACATTACACTTCGTGGAGAAGCCTGTTGAAATCATGGATCGCCAAACCAAAGAACTCAGGCGCTCACGCATTCCTATTGTGAAAGTCCGATGGGAAGGCAAAAGAGGCGTGGAGTTCACTTGGGAACTCGAAAGCGACATGAAGGCAAAGTATCCACAGTTGTTCAACGAGTGAGTAATGTCTGGTTAAGAAAGGCAAGGTGGCATAATTGTAAATAAAGAAAGATTCCTTATTCCCTTGGCCTATAAATAGGAGCCTTACGGTTTCAATTAGAGACTTTTGCCCATTTGAGATTTGGAGAGCTCTAGTGCTAGAGAGAGAAACTAGAGAGAGAAAGTTCTTGTACGTTATCAGATTTATCAAAGAATCACGTCGTTATTACTATTCGAGTGATCGGTTTTGATTATGCACGGATTCCACACGTTACACGAGTCAAAACCGGAACCTACACAATTCACATACGTTCGCGGATTCCGCACAAAGAACGTGTTGTTACGCAATCGAATCGGAGACGAATCGGATTTCTCACAAATGGCTTGGAGTTAAGTTATGAAAATTTGTAGGTTTTTAGATCAGACAATTTCGCATAACAATCCAAGAATCAGCAATTTTAACCGTAAAAACCCGATTAATTTGACGACTTTCAGTGGTCCAAACGAAGAACTCTCACACGTGATTCACGACCTAGTTACAGCTTTCAGCTTAATTTCGGGACGAAATTCCCTAAACAAGGGGAGGCTGTAACACCCTGTGTTTTCACGAGTGAAAGTCAAAGTCAAGGTCAAAGCCAACGACCGATTTCGCGCGACTTGACTCGTAGAAATGTTTTTATTTTATTTATATTATGTGGAGTAAATGTCGTTCATTACAATAATCGAATCATGCTAACCGTATTTCAATCGACCTACGAATGTGAATGATAGGAAGTAACAATGCGATAAAGTTAGTCAAGCTATGCTGATCAAATCGACATCGAACCGTAACTCGAACTGTGTATTTTGCTTGTTGTTTATACGTGTGTGTGTGCCTTACGTGTTACCTGTGCATGTTTATTTTATTTTATGTTATGTTATGTTATGTTGTGATAATCAAGCGAACTCAATCGAACTCGAAGTCTAACTCGAATGTAAACGAACCCGAACCCGAATTCCGAGTCGAGCCATATAAGAAGTAGTTGGGACTGAAAGTAATTTGACTAGGAAACCCTATCGAATCGCTCGCAAATCTAAACCGAAGAAACATCGCACCGGACGCACCAAAGCAGGCGGCATCCGCACGGATGGTCAATCCGAACGGATTGCCAATCCGCACGGATTGCCAATCCGCACGGATTGCCAATCCGCACGGATTGCCAATCCGCACGGATTGCCTATCCGGGTACGTGCCATCCGCACGGCTCACCCTTTCCCTTTTTGGAATCCTATAAATACACGGGTCACTCTCCAATTTTTCCACTTTTGGCAAGTAACGTCCGAACCGCACGCATTCTTCACTTTTTCTCAGATTTCTCTCAATCCAGGTAAGATCTTGCACTAATTCTTGTACATTCTTGATCACCACACAATTCTACACCTTTCCATCTTTCAAATCTCCACTTTTCACCATGAAACCATCAAGATTTGAGGTATTCTCGGGTGACGTCAACATGAAGTTCTTATGAACTTCAAGCTTGACTTCATTCCACCAAGAATAACCCAGATCTAAACGGTTTCCACAAGATTTCACAACAACATCACCTAAATCTAGACTTTTCTAAGGATAAAAGAGTTGAAAGAAATAAACCTAAGTTCTCTCCTTCTTTTACCCTTAAAATCGCTACGAATCTGATCGGTTCTAGTGTTCTACTCGTCAATAGTGATGCACTAGTCCTAGATCTGGATTTTACCCATCAGACACCTGATTTCGGGGTCAACCGGAACGACCGTTCTGAGTCGCCGACAGGCCAAGTTAGGGTGGTTCCTGACCAGTCTAGTCGTGCGGGTGAGAATACAACTCCAAGTGGTTGCCACGTAATCAGAACGTCTCAATAAACGACAACAGAAACCAAGAGTAGACGAACGGAACGGTCAGACCAGAGACTGTCCGCACGGACCAGCTGTCCGCACGGACAAGCTGTCCGCACGGACAAGCTGTCCGCACGGACAAGCTGTCCGCACGGACAAGCTGTCCGCACGGACAAGCTGTCCGCACGGACAAGCTGTGCGCACGGACAAGCTGTCCGCACGGACAAGCTGTGCGCACGGACTAGCTGTCCGCACGCACAGGTCATCCGGACGGATTGTCACCCGGACGAGCTACCCTTGGGACCCACTTTCCAAACAAGGTTTGAGTATCGACGAATGAGCAATCAGGACGGACGATCTCTGAATGGATTACTCTTCGGATCATGAGATACTAAGGCCTTAAAATAAATTCAAACAGTGGTCATCCGCACGGCCAAGTCGTACGCACGGACAGGGTATCCGGACGGATTGTCTCTGCCCGCGCGCACAGGCTGTCCGCACGGATTACCATTGTCCGCACGGACTACCATCCGGACGGATTGTTGTTCGCGCGACCGGCTTGAAAGGTAGAAACACTTATGTGCTTCTTAAATGCTACAACGAAAACTCCAAAGCACAAGCCATCATACACAAACACATCTCACACTTAGGAAGAAACAATCCACTTGAACGTTTATCCGCACAAGCAACTTGTCCGCACGGATAAGCCATCCGCACGCACAACTAATCCGCACGGATTACCATCCGCACGGACAGTTCGCACGCACGGATAGCTTATCCGGATGGATCACCATCCGCACGCATCACCGTCCGCACGGATAGTTCATGCGCACGGATGACTTCTTCTCACGGATAACTGATCCGCACGATCAGTTATCCTACCCACTCTCACTTTGTACTGTTTTACGCGCCACTTATCGTTACGTTATCGAATCTATTCAGGCTAACCGTACTCGCTGTAAAGCGCTCCCTTCAATCCATAATCGCTGTGAGTATACTCGAACCCTTTTTGCTTTTAACACTTTTGGGTGTTACATACGTTACGAATATTCAAACTACAACTGTCACACTACTCAAGCTATTTTAACGCTAAACCATTTACGCATGTTATACGTGTCTTATGAATGCTTGTTTGTTATGTTTACACTTGGAATGCTGTCTACCTGCCTTAGCAACGATAGTACTATAGTTTGGACTCAGCACCCGTTCACACGGGGGTTGTTAAGGATCTTTTACTTGCATGGATTACGGTGGTAATCATGTATTGCGAACTGCCTCGGGCAGTCAACCCGCAGTCATTGGTATCGATGGATCTATGTCGATAACTAACGTGCTTCATTTCACTATGTGTACGTGCTGGTTATGCGTAAACGAATTCGAACTCTATATGCTATTATCAAACTTGTATGCTCACCTTACATTTTATGTATTGACTTTATTTTAACGTATGTGACAGGTGCTTAGGATGCATGTGTAGTAGGAAATGGAAGCTAGAATAAAGCTTTAGAGCCCAACAAATAGTTGTCTGTAGATGACGTATTAGGGGTCTCTAGAAGCAGATAAACAATTGCTACTTATTTAAATCTGAGTTGTCGGAACAGAATATTTGTTTTGATGTTATCTGTAATAACTTGTTTGACTATTTAAGATACGGTATGGGACGTATCATTTAATTTGAATGGTAATGATAGTTGTTATGGAAACTTCTGGACAATCTGTTTCGCTCAGTGCCACGCCCCGATGATTCCGCCATCGGTTGGGGTGTGACACTCCGACTCAAATTCTTCGTCATATTAGGGTAAGGGGTAAGGGATAAGGAAAATGGGCTAAAGTTGTAATCTTGGCCTGTTTTGTAAGGATTTCAAATGGGCCGACTAGGGCGACTTGGGCCGACTAGGGCTGCTTGGACCGGCTTTGACCGATTAGCGATTTTTTGACTGATTAGTGAAAAATTAGTCAGTAGGAGGCCGACTAGTGACTAGTCGGTGATTAATCGCCGGGTAATCGCGATTTTTGCAACACTGATAAATACTAACGCAATATTTTTTGTCTTATAAATTTCACCTATTATTAGCTCATGCCTTCATGATTGGTAAGCGTGATTGTTTTTCTTTTAGCGTTTTTTAGTTTACAAGAAAAAATATTTACGATTCAAAT
This sequence comes from Helianthus tuberosus, assembly GCA_030545235.1. Taxonomy (NCBI): domain Eukaryota; kingdom Viridiplantae; phylum Streptophyta; class Magnoliopsida; order Asterales; family Asteraceae; genus Helianthus; species Helianthus tuberosus. The sequence continues at coordinate 47,868,064 of CM060449.1, read as the reverse complement.
CTTTAACTGCTTTTTTAATACTAATATAATCACTGTACTGTAGAAAGCAAACAAATTTCACCATGATAAAGAAGACAGGTCTTGGAACCATGAATATTTCAAGATCATGTATATATAAATCTTTTATATAAAGTAAAATCAATAATTTGATGGGGGCAATTTGAATATGTGGACAGTGATTTGAATAAAATGTTAAAAAAAATTATATAAAGTACAACCAATAAATTGATGGGGTAATTTGAATATGTTCGAAGTGATTTGAATATAAAGTAAAGCGTAAATTACAAAACTCATATTTACGTTAATAGCAGATTGCAAAATGTGTCTTTTGTTTTTAAAAAGTACAAAAAACATACTCGATGTTTGTATACCCTTGCACATTATGTCCTTCAATCCCAACTATGTTATTTTTTCATAGTTAAATCAGACCAAATGTACGTCACATGAGGGTATTTTGGTCATTATACCCTAAACACTAAAATAAATAATAAAAAGTAATAAAAAAACAATTTAAAAAAGCATAAATATAAATCCCCCTCTCTATCTCTCTCTCTCTCAATTCAATTCTGCCCAACCTCCCATTCTCTCTCTCTCTCTCTGACACCACCTAAGACCGTGGGGTATGGTGGGGCTTGGGTTAGGGCTTAGGTTGGGCATTGGTTGACACGTGGAATGGGAAAAAAAAACCCACGCCCATGGGGTATGGTGGGGCTTGGGTTGGGGGCATGAGTTGACACATGGCCATTGAGAGCCCGCCATGTCACCTTGCTAGCCCGCCCCACGCCCGGCTTAAAAGCCAAGCCCCAAGGGGCCACGCCCAAACCCAAGCCCAACCCAAGCCCCCGGGATGGTGGCTTGGGCGTTTTCCCCCCACCCACGCCCCAACCCAAGCCCCATACCCATGGCCTAAAATCCACCTCCACCACCACCACCACCCCACCTCCACCTCCACCACTCCCGCCGCCATCTCAACTCCACCTCTACCAACCTCCACCTTCTCCACAGAAGCACTCCACGAACTGAAACACAATAAAGAAGAAGGGGCCCCACAGATCCCAATCTCGCAACGCTTTTCCCGGACCTTCAAACTTTTGCACCTTACAGTTTATGGGTTATGGTTATGGTGCGGGGTGGGTTGTGATTTTAAAAAAGAAAAGTGTAATGGAAGTGAAAAAGGCATTATTATTCATATCTTATTTCTAAAACTCACTTAGCAAAGCCGACTTTTTAGTATGTATGTCAGGTTGAAAAGGTATAGTACAGTTATAAGATGGTTGGCTCCCTAGCGAGATCATGAGGCTACCCGACTTCTTGTGAACTAGTATCACTAGTTATGTAGTTTTGCTTGAATTATTGGATACAGATTTTGTTTTGTGTTGTTCATATTGTGCATGTTGAATGTTTTCGCTTCCATGGATTTTTTAAGTTTAATACTTATGTATAATATGATTTACCGACTGTGATGTCTCTCAAGTTTGGGGCCTTGCAATTTAAAAGATTGATTCTTTTTAAAGTAGCTAACAACTACTTTTCTTTAAACCATCGCCATCTCCAACGTTCACTTGCTTCTTCACACTTGTTAATCTTCCTAGCACCCCCTTTATGTTGTTTGTTCCACATGATGATAGAACAATAACTCATGATTCTCGGTTTCCATTGTAGATATGCATAGAGGATGTGTTGTATTGCTTGAGAGGGTGTACGTGTGGGTAACATGGCACGTGAGTCACGCATGAACACCACGTCCCTCATGCGTGAGAGCATGCGTGAAGTTGTTCACGTAGCCCATGCACGTAAGATTGAGATCGATTTATTTTTTGACTGTAGGGCCCCTCACAATTGTTTTACAACGGTGTAAATCAATTCAACATTCGACTATTTTAGTTGTAAATATCAACTTTTACATAACTTAACCATTCTTAACTTCTTGTTTACTATAAAAACAACACCATCGCAAGAGAGAACCGGTAGCCCTTTCTTTTTCACATTATCATCTTCACGCCCCCCCCCCCCCCCCCCCCCCCCCCCCTCTTCTCCCTCCCTCCCTCCTCGCCCGTAAAGAAGGTTTTTGACATTCTCTCTTATCGTCACATTAACTCACCCGCATCTTTCTTTTCCACGGGCCATGGTTCCAATGACGGATCCTAATTTGAAGATGATCTAAATTCTAAATCTATGCTTTTATAGATATCGTTTTTCATGATTAAACGTAACCATTTATAATATTGTCTGAGGGTTGCCCGTAGAGATATGTGACACGATATCAAAATTACCTAATTTGCTTCCATAAAAACATATCGTTTATCCACTTACAAACTCATACTTATGTTTTTTTTTAACAAATTCATACCATTCACATGTGAAAACATATAGAATAAACATGCGAGTAAACATTATATTGACCATATATTCACTCGTGTATACACTACATTCTTTAATAATACATGTATTTTATTATGCAAATTTGCAAGTTTATATGCAACTATGTACCAAGTTCAAAAACTTATCACATTCACAAGTGATACCATATTCATCCTACCTGGTACTTCACAGAACCTATATCAACATTGGTGTGTAATTAGAACAAAAATAGTACTCATTACACAAAGTTAATAAAAGTTTTCTTATTTTAAAAACAATTAAGGTATTTGGAGAAGTGATTCTCACGTGTTTGTTACAGGCCGTTAAAGGAAAAACGTGTTTGTTAAAGAAGCCCATGTCAAGTTATTAAAAGTTAGTTTGGGCCACGTTTAGTTCGTTGACAAGGCCATTTGAATTAATTGGTTGGGGGCGGCGTTAGAAATTGGCCCATTATATTCTTGTTTACAAAATTTACGCTTTTAACGATTTTTTTTTCTTCTAGATAGGTTAAATTTGTAAGAACTATAAATATATAAAGCTTTACTTCTTAAAGGTCATATATAGCTTTTAATAAGATTTTTTTTTTTTTTTACAAAATTCACTCCACTTAACCCTCCATAAAAGCACACACGTCAATCCACGCCGCAAAAGAAAAACTCCAAATGAAATCGAAACGCACACATACAAATCACATATCAAGGTTTAACACCATTTCAAATCGGTGTGGATATGATGATAGGTTAGTTCAATTAGAGCGGGGATATTTATGGTTATATATAGCTTTTAATAAGAAAAAAATAAAAAATAAAAATCGCTTCACTTAACTCTCCGTATAAACACACACGTCAACCCATATTGCAAAAGAAAAACTCCAAATGAAATCGAAATGCACACATACAATCGCATATCGAGGTTTATCACCATTTCAAATTGGTGTGGATATGGTGATAGGTTAGTTCAATTAGTGCGAGGATAATTATGGTGGTTGGTTCATATAAACAAAAACCACAAGTAACATTAAGAGGCAGTAAACAATTAGGCGACATCCTTCACACAAACGCCTCATTGGACCAGTCTGTTTTACAGGCATTTTTAATGTATGACTACGGATGGGGTGGTTTGGATAGGGTTGGGTATTATTTATTCTCTCTTCTATTTAATTTTTTTAAAGCCAATGATCTTTTGGTGGAGTGGTGGAAAGGACTTGGGCAATGTGAGTGGTCTCAGGTTCGATCCTCACCTCCATCAAAAGGTGAGGCATTGGGGTTATTCCCAACCCAAGGATGGCAAGGACTCCGGTTCAAGCCTGAGGGAACCCGAGTTTTCTAATACGGCGCATTTACTCTAGCGGGTCGCTTTGTCACAACAGGCGGTCGATTCGTGTGGAGGGTGCAACTCCTGTCAAGTGGCAGGGGGTCGGAAATTTTCTCGGGGAAAGCTATGTCCCATTTCTACCGAGGCGTGGGCCCCGTTAAGACAACATAGTCCTTGGGACAGAAATGGGGCGGGCCTGCGACTTGCGGGTTTTCTGATGCCCGAATACTAACAGCGTTAGAATTCTGTTAGTCAGGGTCCATTGGAGGCCAATATGTCAATAGTTGGGACTGCTAATGGTTATTTTTAAAGTTAAAACTGTTGGCGGTCAACGACGAAATTGGAATTACTAAAATCCAATTTTCCATTTTATAATAATACAATATTTAGATAAAAATAGTTCAGAGTAATTTCCCCTATATTACTAATCAATTTTGTGCCATAATTTTAGCTTTTTGTACAACTTATTCAAGCATACTCTATCATGTTAACTTTGATTGGCTTGAGTTTGGTGTCATTGCCTTGATATTTCTTAACAATTATTTTTTGTTGGTACATTTAAAATGTATAATTATGGTCTAAAACTAAAACATATATATTTTTAAACAAGTACTTTTTTATATAATCTAGATACCAAGTATCAAAAGTAATACTAATATAGGATTAGTTTGAAGTTGTTTGGGGTTGAATATTAAAATTTTTTATAAGATTATTGTGTTTGGATACAGTAAATGCTTGGACATAAACAATTTAAAAGTTCTTTCTATTGAAATCATAGATTTATGAAACATAACATCGATGGTTATTATTTAATTATTACGTTACATTCTTATAAAATCAAATCTAGAAATCCATCAGAAATACTATTCAATTTGAGTGTCCAATGGTGAATGCCATGTGGTATCCACTAACCTTTGTTTGTATAATTTCACAAGCTATGTACGAGTCTTAATTGCAAATGATATATTTTACTTTTCATCCCTTAAAGTATTAATAAGAATACAAAATAACTCTTATGGTTTTGTTGAATTTTAAATCGATTCAATTCGATACGACACGGGTACATATTTTCTAAAATAATTAAGTAAAGTTGATAAAATAAAAGAACTACTATTTTTATTGTTAATCATAACATTTAAATTATATATCGATTTTTCGTCTACTTTTTTCAGTGTAACAGCCTTTCAGATATATGAAATTTCGTTTTTCTAACGGTCTACAAATTGTGAATTAACAGACCACAACGCGTGTGTGTGATTCAACGCTTTTACATCTATTTTTTGTTTGAGTTAACGGTCCCGCTACAACGCGTGGATCATAATACTCGTTTAATTATGCAAAATAAATTTAAAAGTATGGTGATGGTGGGGAAATAGAAGATTATTTTTAAATGATTGTGCATTTTAGAGGAAACGCATGTTGTTAAGGATGAAATGTGGCTAACAAGGCCGGTGACTGAACACGTTTATACATACATACTTGTATGAATCTCCATGACAATGTTTAAAGTGAAAATCAATACTCCAAAAAGAATTTAGTTACATCTATACAATACCTCCAAATACTCCAAAAAGAATTTAGTTACATCTTTACAATATCTCCAAGAAGATTAAACTTTGTAGACTGCCATCTAAGCGTACAACTGAATATTGTGATTAATATAAAATAGAATAAGATAAAATAAAATATATGCCTTAGTTACAAAAATATTCAAATATTATTTATTTATCTTAGAAATATGTATAGTTTAAATGTATTTAATTTTTATCAAGAAGGAGACAAAAACATACAAAAATAGGTAAGGGATTTTTTATTGGCATACTGGCCAATCTATTGGCACACTTTGACAATTCTATATAGATCGTATAGGCCTATATGATTCGTATTGTATAAAGTAAAAGACATGGCAGACTGGCAGGTGCAGGGGTTGTCTGGCGGTTGGCTAATACGCATCGTATAGGCCTATACGATGCGAATTAAGGCCCTGAATTTTTTATGTTTGTTTGGTTTTTGGTGTTTTGGGTTTCTTATTGGTGTTTATTATTGGTTATTTTTGTTTAATTAGTTTTAAAATCCTTATTATTTTTTATCGTTAAGTATCGTATTATAGCGTATTGTGATGTATCGTATCACATTTTTAACTTAATATCGTATTATAGCGTATCGTGGCGTATCGTATCACATCTTTATTATTTTTTATCGTATTATCTATAACACAACAATAACTTGAGGAGCAAATTAAGCGATCGGAACAATGATTAATGATAAAGATTGATGGGATTAGTAGAAAACAAACAACACAAACCTCATCTGGTGTTTCCATGATAATTGGTTTACAGGGAACCCTAGAGTATAGAGTCAGTCAGACATGAAAAGTTGAGCGTTTCGAGTTTCGAGTTTATGAAGCTAACTCACGAGGTTTTGATGGGTTGTACGTGCTGATCACAATTTTTAGAATGTGAATTTTGACAACCAGATTATTATTATTATTATTATTATTATTATTATTATTATTATTATTATTATTATTATTATGTAAGGGATTTTCTATTGGCACGGCTTTTTCTTGTTCAGATTCATCTTACCATCAGTCGCAACCCCGAGCTCAAACAAATCACCTCCTCCACGTGATCATCATTTCCTCTCCATCGAAAGAATCATGGACAACAGACCCCTCCTAATACAAACGGTGTGCTAAGTATTTCATAAAAAAAAACCGAACAAGTTAAAAAAAATGTTATACCACACTGCTTTCTGGAATAAACGTGCTCGTGTTTGTGTCGGACGACTCGCCGAAAATGTGATTAAGGTTGAACAAAGACATGTTGTTAGCGAAGGTAAAGAAAAAATGAAGACAATATATATCACCTTCGTCTTCCTTCATCGCTTAAATAGGGGAAACAAAATGCAATTTCACAGTTTAATATGAGTCATACTATACGACCCGTATATGGCTGACGCCAATCACTTTATGTCACTTTTGAGTGACAGAAAGCAACCTCGAACTATAATATGGATCGTATAGGCCTTACGATCCGTATTGGAGTTGAATGTGAACCCTAGCTATCAGCTTTGAAGTACAACCTAGTACTAATACGTATCGTATAGCCCTATACGATGCGTATTGGTTCGCATGATGGGGGCATGTCAGCCTTTGACTGACCTTGAAAATTGAATTTCACCTAATACGCGTTGTATAGGTCTATACGATGCATATTGAAGGTGTCGATTTAATTTTCCAAGGTGTCTCAATAATACGACCCAATAGGTAATTGACTTTTTCCTTAAAAAAGATGTTTATAATTCAACTAATTCCCTTATTTGAGTACATGCACTAATTAGCCTTTGTCTTAATTGCCGAGTGTCATGTGCCTTATGTCCAAGGTTTGATGCAAAACTACTATCGAGCCGGAGGTCTCACTGAAAGCAGCCTCTCTATTCCTACGGGGTAGAGGTAACACTGTCTGTATCTTACCCTCATCAGACCCTACATTAACTTTGCTATTAATAGAACCTACTGAGTATGATGATCATAATTCCCTTATTTGAGTTATCTTTTTCCTACTGACCCTATTCTTTAAACCAAACAAATTATGGTATATCTGAAAAAGTTAAATAATGCTTGTACTTTATGCATGTCTAGTGTATTAAACAAAACATTTTAAAGGTATCTAGCACCTTAAAGGTCTCTTTCTAGATGTAGAAAAGTCCAATTTTCTTGTACCCAAAGTTTTGTTTATTGACTAAAGAAAACAATAATTAAAGTAAATAATAATTGTGTGTAATTTACAAGGTGGGGTTTGTTGTCCAAGAGTTAAATTCTAAGTCAAACAATATGAACTATTTTTTATAAAACTAATGATATGTTTTTTAAAGGTAAGCATTATTCATAAACGAGCCACCTTATAACACAAGGGGCAATACTACACAAGACAAAAAGCTATTACATGAATTGAAATTATACCATATATCCCAACTAATTGCTTTATCCTTGGATCTATTTTTATACCAAAAGAAACCCAAAATTTTAATCTTTTGAAATATCTTGTCGATCGTCACCTTCATGTTAGAGAATCTCTTGTTATTCCGAGCACACCACATGCACCATATACCCACCATCATAATGCCCTCAACCACATCCCATTTTTTTCTTATCAAAGCTAACATTATCGCCGACCAGAGTGAGATCCTTCACCGAAAAAGCGAAAATCGGATCCATCTTGCATCACCTACTGATTCGATCCCAAACCATCGTAGCAGCAAAATAGGAACCGAATATGTGCTTGGCCGTTTCCGGTTCCGAATTGCACATAACACATGTCGCGTACCCTGTGAATCAGTTCCTCCTAGCCAATGCGTCCAAAGGTCAGAATTCGCCTCATCACGGTCCTCCAAACTAATGATATGTAATAAGTTAATAAATTAATCCAAATAATTTAATGGTTTATTCATTTATACGTTCTAATATTTCTTTTCTAATTTTGTTATATGCTTAGGCGAACTCAATGTTATTCATATACATACTTTTTGGACCTATCAATCATTTTAATTTTTATACAGAAAGAAAAAAAAAAATTGAATTGCCTATATTTGAAAATACGTCCAGCAACGACTAAATCATGTGTCACGTATCGAATGTATTATATGTTTAACCATATGATTGAGACATGTAATATCGTCTCTTCTATCCAAGGTCTGTCTAATTTTTTTATTTTTTTTAATGGCGAATTTCTTTTAATTTTTGTCGTCTATGAGAGTTGAACCAAAGACTTCCCCTCTCAAACCCAGATATTTAAAAATTCTGTCTTTGCTTTTGCCAATTGACCAATACCCCATTAGTTCCAAGGTATGTCTAATAACTCTATGTTTTACGTATAGAGGCCGGTTATTGTACAATTGGCCTTAACGTATGATGCGTACGCTGTGAAATTACACACATTGTTAAGCTTAAAACCCTAATCACGCATGTTATAAAACCATAATCACGCATGAAAATATAACATGCGGGATTTGAAAGTACAAACTCGGAAACTTGACAAACTCGGAATACTCACCATGCAACTTAACAAAACCCGGAAGGTTTCCAACATGCGGACTCACAAACTCGGACTCAACCTCAGAAGGTTTCCAACATGCGGACTCACACACTCAAAAACTCGGAAGGTTTACAACGCACGAAATTCTCATCGCGTACGCTCGTACGTTAAGATAAATTGTATTTTTTACACTTTCTCTTATATATATACATGGCTATCTTTTGTGTCCTTAAAAAAATACCCCGATGCTTTTACACATCCTTTCTCATTTATCGTAGTCAATACATTTTTTTTATCAAAAACATCTTTAAAATAATACAAAATTCAATTAAACAGATTATGAATACGCTGTTCTTGATTATTCATGAAGGTTGTTAATAATAATAATTACGCATAAATATATAAAGAAACTTTGCACACTTGAATTTTTCTTGCATTCTAGAAAAGTATGAGTTAAAACGTCTCAATCTCCTTGAATTTTTAAAGTCAAGTTATTCGGTAATAGATTATTACTAAAAAAATCAAGCATAAGTGTACATGATTTGACAACTTATCAAATGAAATGTATAATTAATCAATAAACTCTCCAATTGTATTAAAGATGTCATCAAATCTACACCACTTAATCGTGAGACAAATGCATGTATATATATATATATGTGGTGTAGATGACATAAAAATATGTACAAAGTACAAAACACTACTTTTAGCTAAATCATTGCATGTTATTATGTGCAATATGCAATTGGATCAAATTGTCTATGAAATGCATCTATCATGTGTCTCAACTACTCTTAAACGTGTTGGGATTGAGAGACCAAAGTTCCGATCATGCCATTAAAAATGAATACTTCACCACAACACGCGACTAGAAGTGGATCCTTGATCACTATATATTATGTAAGTGTAAGATATTTTATAGTGTGGTTTGATCAGTGTTACAAATCTTCCCTTGCATGGGGTTGGGTTTGAACTATGTGAAGCATGGATGATGTAAGAATTATGCAAAAATTAGTTATTACAAACAGGGGTATGATCAAATACAAAACAATCTTAACCTACAAAGTGTAAGGAAACCGGGTCAAACGAACTCCGATTAACCTCATTCCAGCGGCGTTAGAACCGGCTCGTCGAATCCTATTCAAATATATATATGGTTTAGCTTTTAGGGTTTAGAGTTTAACTTTTAGGGTTTAGCTTTAGATTTTAGCTTAAGGGTTTAGCTTTAGGGTTTAGTTTTAGGGTTTGGCATTAGTATTTAGGGTTTAGCTTTAGAGTTTAGTATTTAGGGTTTAGCCTTAGGGTTTAGCATTTAGGGTTTAGCTTTTAGGGTTTATAATTTAGCTTTTAGGGTTTATAATTTAGATTTTAGGGTTTAGCGTAGAGTTTAGCATAGGATTTAGCCTTAGGGTTTAGCTTTAGGGTTTTTTTAGGGTTTAGGTTTAAGGGGTTAGGGTTTCTGCTTAGGTTTCGACGAGCCGGTTCCAACGCCGCTGGAATGAGCTCAATCGGAGTTCGTTTGACCCGATTTCCTACACTTCCTAGGTTAAGAACTATTTGTACCGGATCTTTACCCGGTACAAACAATGCTAGACACGTGTACACTTTTTTTATTTATAGTAGATAAATTGGTTTAAACTTTAAAAATTCTGATGAATATGACTAGATTTGTTCTAACATATTCTTCTTATTCTTCCCGAAGGCTGTAGACTTTGATGATTGTGAAGGTGAAGGTTATATAATATAAGAACTCACGAATGGATGTATTGTAAACAATTCAATGATCGTAATTTAAAAGTGTTTGAAGACGTAATAAGATGATACATTAATTAAGCGTTTAACATAAAAAAAATAGATAGTTAGTTAAGCGTTTAACATAAAGAATAGATAGAATGCTCATAAAAGAAGAAAACTTGTATGCCATACAATTTTATGATGTGATAGTATAAATAACATCATTCACTTGCGTGAATTAGAAGAACAAGATGTTTAGTAGTTTAGAAAAGATAAGCATAGATATGGATATAACCTAAAAGAATGTCAAATTCATAATGCATAAAAAAGAATGTCAAATTCATAATGTATAAAAAAGAATATCAACTTCATAATGTATAAAGGGTAGAAATTCAAATACTAATAGAATTCAATAGTTAGTTATTAGTTACATCTCTTCATGGTGGCTCACATGCTAACATTATTTTGTCAATTAAATTCATCAATCCACCTTGAGTCGCCAACGTACACTTATTGCCATATTGGTACTTCCCATGGCCCATACTAAAATATTTTCTTGTTTTTGTCCCAAAAATATTTCTTATATAGAATTAAAACTACACATATTCTATTCATGACGAAGATAGAATATAAATTATTATTGATTTAAAATGCTAACTCATGTGTCACTAGATTAAAAATGATTCAAACTTAATTCATCGTTAAAGTTAATGTAGCGAACATATGTGTTTATAACGAGTTGAAACCGACTAAACCATTTATATCAAAACAAATAAGTCGGTTAGGATGTTTTAAGATCTATACGATTCGTTCAAGGTTTATGGTTTACAAAAACAACATTGATGATTGATTAACAGTTTGAAAATTGAAATCGATCGTTTACTTTTATTATATCTTAGAATTAGAATATACGGTTATTCATATATGATATTTGTAAACAATCTTTCTTATTTTTAGAGATTCAATAAAACATAGTTATTTTATATAAAATATGGTTTAAACGTCTAACTGATCCATTTAACCGGTCTAACTAATCTAACCAACCATCATATCATATCACTTTATTCGGATATTCGATAATAATTGTTATTAATATTATTAGATTATATATATTTTTTAATACTATGCAATATACTAATATATACAAATATGCAATAACAATTTATTCCATATTAAAAAAAACTAAGATATTTTGAGCTAAGTTAAATACACGGTTAACCACCCATAACCGACTCGATATAACCATTAAAACCGAATAACCATAACCACCATAACCGATCGGTTATGGTTATGGTTATCCAATAACCGACATCAAGGTTATGGTTATGGTTTTTGGTCAAAACCAATCCAAACCGACCCATGCACACCCCTACCTTGTGCTATAGTGTTTTATCCAGTCATTTTCATCAAAATCAGTATAATCAGAACATAAAAAATTAAACACCCAAAATATTTCAAGGTTTGGTCTATCTAGTATGATATATTTATATCAATAACCCTTTGAATTATTCATTTCTTTTATTTTATTTTATATATTGCAATGCAAATTGCTTATATCTATAATAATCATCACCCAAACATAAATCCCTAATTTGAGCAAAACCTTTCAGAACGGGTTTGTCTATTCAGAGACCCACACATTCTAATTCAACACCTGGCCGTCACGTATATACTTCGTATAGACCTATACGCAGTGGCGAAGCTTGAAAAAAAATTTCGAGGGGTCGGAAGGCATTAGACCTAAAAAAAATTTCTATGTTCGGTCGAGCAACGGTGATTCGATTCTGGTCGGGTCGGGTAGCGTGTCGGTGATGCGATTCGGGTCGGGTCAAACATTAATATCAAATTAAAAGCCGTTCTCAAACATTAAAACGTAAACATTGTTTAACAAACAATTGAATAAAGATACCAAAACATTAAAAAGAAGAGGAAGGTGGGTACCCGGTTTAGTTGGATGAAGAATTATAGTTCTGCTCGTCTTCCTTTAAGATTTTTAACAATTCCCTGATTTCCCTCTACTTGTTCTTCATTTTCATTCTTTCTTTTGAAAAAGGAGGTTATGCATTTATTCTTCCCCATAGCAATCTAATAACAAATGTGAACAAATCAACCTAAGTTTCAAAAATTCTAATAGCTAGAGAAAGATTCAACAAGTTTAGGGCTAAAACTCACATCTAATTTCAACCTAATTCATATAAATTGGAGCCCTAAATCAAACCTAAACATAAAAATTAACATACCTGAGGATGATTGAACAAGTGAAATCTCGAACTTGAAGTCTCGAAGTCGAACAGTCGAACAAGCAGCAGCCAGCAGCCAGTCGCTTTCCCCAGCCCCTGCGTTTTTCTACTGTTTCTTCTGTCTGCGCCCTGGTCGAACAAGCAACAATTGAAATCAGATGATTATTTGGGCTTACATTCATATTGGGTTTAATTTCTTAAATGGGCCATGAGTTTTGATTTGGTTATTTTGGGCTTATGATAAAAATACATAAAACACTCTTTTATTTGGGCTAATTTAGTATTTTATTTGGGTTATATAATTTATTTTTTAGAAAACCGGAGAGGTCGAACACGTATATACATAATTTTTTTTTAGAAAACCGGGGGGTCTAACATAATTTTTTTTTTTTTAAATGGGGGGTCTAACACGTATATCCCTAAAATTTTCTATACGAAAAACACATACGTAACACTACTAACCGAAAAGTTCGGAGGGTCGGGCGACCCCCCCCCCCCCCCGCCCCTCACATGCTGCGCCCCTGCCTATACGAGACGTATAACCTAACTTTAAAAGTCAGAGAATGCACGTGTCAGTGCTTGTTTAGCGAATGACCATAACACATCATATAAACGTATATGCGTAGTTGGTACCCTTTAAAAGATATAGATGTGGTTGGCAATAAAAGGGTCGTAAAATGAGAAGAATTGAACCTAGTTTGACTTTTCGTCTAACTGCCCCCGGTCCCTAGTGCCTATCACTAATATTTAAGTTATGTGAACTTTCTATTTTATTTATTTCTTTTATATTGTTATCTTTATCAAGTTATGTGAACTTTCTATTTTATTTAGTTCTATTATTTTGTTATTCACTCTATAACATTTGTCAACTTGAATGTACAGTACCAGCCTGCTCATTTTTATTTGATTATATCCCTTATCCTTTTACAACTGATTAGGCGCACAGTACAAGTGCAACTATGACATCAGGCAGTTTCACCACCGGAGCCGCCTTCGGCAGCCCATCAAAGCCGGCACCACGACAACCACAGCAGCGGTTTCGCCGTCAAAGGGCGAGGCATAACAGCGGCGGTTTTCCGCTCCAATGGCGTCCTTCATGCTCGATCTAGGTTTTCCAGCGACTTTGATTTTGTTTCTCTGGATGATACGGTTTTTTGATGGTTTCCGGCAACTGACAACAGTGGCAGCGAGCCTGTACTTGGTCGGCTACCCACCAGAGGAGAGGGTGCCGTCTAAGAAAGGAAACAACAAAGAACTTTGTCCGGAGAGAGGCAGACGAGGGATATGTTTTATTCGATTATTTTCCGATGAGTAGAAGGATGCTTGATACCGCGGCGTTTTCTGCGGACAGTTGTTGAACGAAGAGATTAAATCACAAGTCGATTACAAAGGATTCCTTCATGACTTTTATTTGTGAGATACCAGGTGCTTAAAAAAGATCGACTAATTAAATTCCTTGCCTGATTTGTAGAAATGGGATATAGAAATAGTTTGAACTTGAACAGGTGATAAGAGGATCAACTAGAGAAGATGAAGGTAAAAGTAATACTGATAGATTTACAGTAGCACCAGGTGAACATTTTTTACCCTTTACTTTTCCTTTTTCCCACGTCTTCGTTTCCCCTGATAGCCACGTTGCATACCTAATTTGTGAAACCTAGGTATAGCTATAACACCTTGCTTCTCCTTCATCCTTCCTTTACTTCAGACTTTTGCTACACTTTGCCCACACTGCCAAAAATTGCGCGAACGACTGCTGCTTACAGGTTCTGTTTTCCCCTTCATTATATTTTACGAAATTTGGCTCTTATTTCTCTTGGATTTGTTCTTTCCCCCTTTGATTTTAAGGAGATTTCTCTTCGCTTTACTTGGTCTTAATCTTATACGGTGTAACTGTGGTTTCACAGGAGTGTTTGGGGTTATTTCTAAGGGAATCAGTTGCTAATCTTTTCAGGTAAATACAGCTACCTTTATTGCAATCAGTACATGTTTTGTTTCTTTTTTTTCCCATATGATTTATACCAGTAAATATGCTTTCCCAAGGTTTTTTTTACTGTAAATTATTGTAATACCAATATGTAAGACAAATCATACCTATTTTTCATATAATAGCATTTTCCTTTAGTTAGTAAAGTTAAATTTTACTTTATTGGAAACACTTTTTTTTGTACATGGAAAACAAATTATCTGTTGTTAACAAGAAAAGAGGTCGTGCCGAAATTATTTCCGATGTTTGCTGTGGATCTCTTTTGCCTTTCACAGATAATATAGAACAGTTACACTCCTTATCTAATCAGCGTTTATCTGTTATTGCTAAAAGATCATGTGCTACGCCTTCTAATAACCACGCATCTACTTCTTCGATTTCACCAACAGAGTTGTTAGCTACTACCTCTATGTATTTAGATATCAGTGACTGTAAATATTCCTGTGAATATTGTAACGCGCGCTTCTGGTATGACGAGCGTCTTAAATCTTGCCCCGTTAATCAAAGGCCTCGATACAACCAGTGTTGTAAGGGTGGTAGTATTACGTTAAAACATCCAACGGAACCTCCTGCTGCTATAAAGTGTCTCTTTCAAGCTTATGAATTCCTTGATAACATTCGCGCCTACAATTCCATGTTTGCAATGACATCTTTCGGGGCAAAAATTGATGACTCTATAAATTTAGGTACTGGTCCATATGTTTTTAAGGTTAGCGGTCAAGTGTGTCATCGACTAGGTGCATTTTGTCCGCCTCCTGACACCCCTCCCCGTTTTCTGCAAATGTATATTTTTGACACTGAACACGAGCTTTCAAACAGGCTTCGTTTTTTTGGCGACCATGGGATGTCCTGTTTAAATTCAGAAATTGTTACCACACTGCTACGCACACTTGACGAAAACAATAAATTAGTCAAACTTTTCCGTACTGCTAGAGATATTTGCCTATCAGCAGATGTTCCTACCTTCACCATCCATTTATATAACACTGCAAATGAGGTCGGTTATGACGTGCCAACCGTTGATGCTATCGGTGCCATTGTGTTTGCGGATCAGCCTAAGTCGTCTACCTTCGATATAGTTATTCATGCGAAGGCTACTGCTCCTGAACGAGTGAGTAAATTACATCCTTTATACATGGCGTTGCAATATCCTTTGATGTTTATATATGGTGAGCAAGGGTGGACTCCTAAGCTTCGCTTCGCCGGTCAACGACATCTTACTATGGATATGTATTACAGATATCTGCTCCATGATCGTCTTAATTTATACACCCTTTTGCTTAGAGGTGGCCGTTTGTTTCAGCAATTTTTAGTTGATGCATACATATGTATTGAACAAAACAGATTAGACTATATATTATCACATCAAGACCTTTTCCGAACCGAGTTTTTGCAAGGAATTCATGACGCATTGTTACGTGGTGACACGAGCGGTCATGATATTGGAAAAAGAACTATTCTGCCTTCGTCGTTTACCGGTGGCCCACGCTATATGTATAAACATTATCAAGATGCTTTAGCCATTTGCCGCGTTCATGGAAACCCCCAATTTTTTATAACATTCACTTGCAACGTTAAATGGCCTGAAATTCAAAGGTTTCTAACTGACACACCATGTACTAAAGCCCAAGATCGCCCTGACATCATTGCTAGAGTTTTCCAGATTAAGGTTGATGCTTTTATTAAATACCTCAGATCGGGTGTTCCTTTCGGTGAGGTAGCTGCAGGTACTTTCGTTTATGTTCTTTGTAACACCCTAAACGTAGCTTCACTTCTGCAATGATTTTTCTTTCCGTTCTATGTCATCTTTTTCCAGATTTGTACACGATAGAATTTCAAAAAAGAGGACTTCCCCATTGTCATACTCTTTTATGGGTAAAGCCGTCTTACAAAATAAAAGCTCCGGCCGACGTCGACACCTATATTTCAGCTCAAATTCCTAATCCAGCATTAGAACCTACTCTTCATAAGATTGTTACTGACCTCATGCTACATGGACCATGTGACTTACCAAAACCAAATGCCTCTTGCATGGTTAACGGTTGTTGTTCAAAACGCTTTCCCAAAAACTACGAATTCTCTACCCGATTTGACAAAGATGGTTACGTACATTACAAACGAGAAATGAATGGGTTCTCTATCTTAAAAAATGGTATCACTATGGATGATGCATCTGTTGTTCCTTACAATAAAGATCTTTTACTTCGCTTTATGGCGCATATCAACGTTGAATATTGCGGTTGGAGCATGCTCATCAAGTATTTGTTTAAATATATATCTAAAGGTGTCGATCGTATTCACTTCACAATCACAAAGGCGCCTTCTTCTTCTTCTTCTTCTTCCGAAACCGAACGCCCATCATCGTCTTCTATTGATGAGGTCAAAAACTTTGTCGACGGTCGTTTTGTTTGTCCACACGAGGCCGTTTGGAGAATATTTGAATTCCCAATTCATCATAGAAATCCATCTGTCTTAGTACTTGCTGTTCATTTAGAAAACATGCAAAACATCAACTTCAAGGATTCCCAACGGTTAGAAAGCGTGCTGCACAATCCTGCTGCTAGGCAAACAACTTTAACGGAATGGTTACACAATAACCAGGTAGATGAAAAAGGCCGACATCTTCAATACATTGACTACGTCTCTGAATATAGATGGGATCTCTCTGGAAAATGCTGGATTCGTAGGTCTTCAAACAAAACACCTGCAATAGGGAGACTTGCTTATGTTCACCCTTCAAGCGGCGACACTTTCTACTTACGTATGTTATTAGGACACCAAAGAGGTTGCCAAACGTTTGCTGATATACGTACCATTGGTCGCGTATTATTTCCAACATATCATGCAGCATGTGACAAACTAGGCTTACTTGAGAATGATGACGAATGGACATATGCGTTCACCGAAGCATCTACCTGGGCCACTTCCAAAGAGTTGAGATCCTTATTTACGCACATGTTATTGTTTTGTGAAATATCAAATCCGTTAGCTATGTGGCAACAACATTGGCATGCAATGAGTGACGACGTCTCACTTACTTTTGAACGTACAACGGGTTTATCTGCTGCTAACATCAGCGCAGAAGATCTGGAACAATACGTCTTATTCGAAATTGAAATTCTTCTTAATTCTAATGCCAGCTCATCATCGCTTCGTACCTACGGGTTACCAATGCCACGTTCCAACTTGCTTTCTGTTATAACAAACCGTCTCCTAATGGAAGAGAAGAATTATGACTTACAAAAATTGGCCTCCGACCATGAGCTTCTGAAAAACGCGCTCAACGCAGAACAGTTAGACATCTACAATTTAGTTGTTACATCGTTTGAAGCAAAAAAACAGCTCCTTCTTTTTGTTTACGGCCACGGAGGTACCGGTAAAACATACCTATGGACCACCCTTATTTATGCTTTTAGAGCATCAGGAAAAATAGTTTTAGCGGTTGCCGCCTCCGGGATTGCTTCGTTGCTATTACCATCTGGTAGAACTGCACATTCAAGATTCAAGATTCCTTTGAATTTAACAGACGACTCAATTTGCTTTGTAAAAAAAAATACTCACCTTGCTAGGCTACTAGCTGAAACCTCTCTTATAATTTGGGACGAGGCTCCCATGAATGATCGTAGATGCTTCGAGTCGCTTGATAAGACCCTTAAAGATATACTTGACAATCAGTCAAAGCCCTTTGGCGGCAAATCAGTATTGTTAGGCGGAGATTTTAGACAAACGCTTCCTATCAAACCTAAGGCTTTAAAGTCTGAGATTATTAACTCATCTCTTCCTAAGTCAAACCTGTGGGTACATTTCAAACTCCTAAGATTGACAGAAAATATGCGGTTGCATCGTCCTAACTTAACTAACCAAGAACGAGATGAAATCGCATGGTTTTCTTCTTGGCTGCTTGATTTAGGTGATGGTAAACTTGGCATACCTGCTACGGATGGTGAAACAGATGTGAAAAACATTGAAATCCCATCACAATTTTTGCTACCCTCTACTGAAAAGTCTCTACCTGCTCTTATTAAGTTTATTTATGATGATGACACACTTAAAAATCCAACAATTGCAAACCTCTCCGACAGAGCCATCATTTGCCCCAAAAATAAAACTGCGGACGAGATCAACAACTTTGTTCTTACAATGTCTGAGGGCGCTACTATAACTTACCTGAGTTCCGATTCAATCATTCCTCATCCAAACGATAAGAGTGACCTAGAGCTTCTTTATCCGCTTGAGTACCTAAACTCATTGACCTTTACCGGCTTGCCACCTCATTCTTTAATTCTAAAGGTCAACGTCCCAGTTATATTGCTAAGAAACATTAATCAAATGGCAGGTCTTTGTAATGGAACAAGACTATTAGTTACCAGATTATTGCCAAAGGTTATAGAGGCGCGAATTATAACTGGAACTGCTACTGGCCACCGTGTTTACATACCTCGCATAACATTTGTTCATAATGATAATAATTTACCTTTTGTTTTTAAAAGAAAGCAATTCCCAGTAAAAATTTGCTATGCCATGACTATAAATAAAAGTCAAGGTCAATCGTTACATAAACTCGGCGTTTATTTACCTAACCCAGTTTTCAGCCACGGTCAACTATATGTCGCTTTCTCACGTGTAACTTCCCCTCGCGCTTTAAAAGTGCTCATAATACCACAGGAAGAGGATCCTCCTACCCAAACAAAAAATATCGTTTTTTCTACCTTTTTACATGATATACACTTACGCGAGGTATACACATAGCTACATCTGCATATATTTGTGTAGAATACCATGATAAAATGAGTTACAAATATAGATATACAAACCGTCTTTCCATATCTGTATATATACACACTCACCCACACACACATACATATATATATATATATATAAACATACATTATGTGTTGTCCATTTTATAAATGTGCTTATATATACATTAAGCATGCCTTACGAATTTCTTCTCAATGCAAATACACTTCACATTTACCGTATTTGACAACAGGAAGCCAGACATGGCGTCTAGAGGTCTTTCCAGCATTACACATGGGGATTCAGCAGAGCCCATTGAAGTTAGAGTAGTAAGAAAATGGATATCGCATGCTTTCAACAACGAGTGCTGCTACCTGTTCGTGGACTTGGCTGTAAGTTTTTCCGTTTTCAAAAATGACATGCTTCTTCTTTTATTTTTAAGACCTAGGTGTATCTAAGTCTAAAAGTCTATCACTTCTCACTGTCAAAATTTGAAAACTCATCTCTCAAGGTTATATATTATGTATTCTTTAATTAAATTTCTCTTTATAAACTAAAAGTGTAGTGTAGCAAATAAACTATATAAATAATATTTCGTTGATGGCTTTCTTACTTATTAAGGTTTCTCTTTTTAGCTGAGGTAATTGGTGTAAATGCCTGATGTATATGTTGTAATTTTCTTTTCTTTGCCCGTTTAGGTCGGGTCGGTGGATGTGTGTTGTTTGGCCTTTTGCCCACTTAGGTCGGAAGTGTGTTTTTTTTAATGAAGTTCTCTTTTAAAAAAAATATTTCAAACTTCATTATCAGTTTTCATTTCAGCATGATGGTTGTTAGTTGTATGTTGATTTTTATCAAATAAAATATATGAATAAATAATATTTCGTACTTTCTATATTTTATTACTAATATCAAATGAAATGCCATTATTTATGCTTTACTATATTCCTAATTCTTTTTTAACTTTAAAACCAAATAAATAGTTATATTAATATATATTTCCGTTGTTTCACGTGTCATAACAATATCGTCCGATGTAATAAAAATTTGTTTTTAACCAATTTAAAACATTTGCGGATATTTTTTTGGCCATATTTCTTACACTATAGGGTGATGCGATACAAGCTGTTGTTGATGAAAACGCGAAAAGGCATCTTGAATCTAAAATCACTCTCCATTCTTGCTATCGTGTGAGCCACTACTTATCAGGAGAGGCAAGAACTAAATACAACGTTGTTAAACATGATGCCATTCTTAGGCTTGGAAAAGGAACCACTTTCGAGTCCATATCGGATTTTGGTTTCCCTTCTCACTATTTCAACTTCTTACCATACGCGAATCTCAAAGAGCGCGCCGATGATCATACCATACTGACAAGTATGTCTCCTTTTCCTAATAGTGAAAGAAATATATATCATAACAAATTAAAAGTCCTTATTCTTTTCTAATAACATTTTCCAATACCTGTTTAATATGACACTTGCGTTTCAGACTTCATCGGCAGATTTGTTAGATTTACATTTGATAGCCATACAGCTTCTAACAGAAGGCTACTTAAGTTTGAAGTTGAAGATATCAGGTACATATGTTTTCCGCTTATAATTATCTCCTTACTTAAATTCATATGTTAAACAATATTTTACTTTAATTTCTCTCCACAGCGAAAAGTTCATTGAGGTTTCCCTATGGCAGGAGATAGCTGACACTATAGATAAAGACAGTTTCACGCGCGCACCATTTCCGGCTATTTTGGCGCTCACGTCAATGAAAGTCGGAATATATTATGATCTCCAATTGACATCTACCTCCGCTACACATGTTTACCTCAACCCTGATGTAAACATATGCAAAACCATCGCTTTAACGTACCTCTCTCTTTTCCTAACAATTTATATATTACATGTTGACACATTTAGAAAGTAAATTGAAGTTCTATGTCTTTACAGGTTCAAAGCCAGGTATAATGATGCATCCACCAACCAAAGGAATAATATCACCCTAGCACAACTTTTGGAATTGAATCCTGCCCAGCAAAATGTACACAGCGCTTATATTCACTTTTTCCCCCAAAAATATCTTCCTTCACTTTCAGCTATTTTTTTCTTTTTTTACTTTTTCCTTATACCAAATACTTCCATATGATCCCCACTACCCTATTAAAAAATTCCTTAGAACACAACATACCTCTCTTTTTAAAAAATATCTTTCAAAAAAAGGGTTCGCTCAATCTTATTTTTTACTTTTTGTGTAGAACAAAACATTTAGCTGCCTAGGATCAATTACAGAGTTCATTCCAGGGAAGTCTTGGTACTACAAAGGTTGCAAGAGGTGCAACAAAAAGCTTGATGCAAAAGGAAGTGCCCTCGCATGCATAAATCACCCGGAAGAGAAAGATCCCAAATTTGTGTAAGCATAAAAAAATTACAACTACTGCATTTAGCCGACAACATTTCCTCTAATTTAACAACAACAGGTACTGTGTTAGTGCAATGTTGTCCGACAACACAAAAACAGCAATGGTTACTCTTTTCAATGATGCTATTATCTCGCTGATAGATACACCATGCGTTGAAATGGTTACTCAGCATGGTTATGACAACCCAGAACAAATACCAAAACCATTGGAGACCATTAGAGGTAGAGAGAAGATTTTCCTCTTGCAGTTCAATAACCGCTTCTGGCAGAGTCCAAGCTTTGTGGTCAACCAGGTTTTTGACCCGCCTACATCAGAAACTCCCACCATAACACAAGGTATTTATAAGTTATAACACATCTTAGTTAACAGTATCATTTAATCTTTAATATACACAGGTTGAATAGATTATTTGTCAATAATTGACCCGTTTGTTAAAAAAACCCCTCCCGCCTTTACATACACTAATGCAAAGCTGCTCTTTGGAGAAGCAGGCGAAGCAGTCTCAACACCAACCACGATGGCTGAAATCCAACCCACAACTCCCGCAGTACAATCAACAAGAAAACGTGGCCTCCTGAACCCAACAGGTATGATATTGCTCACACTAAGTTTATGATGATGTTGCTCTCCCTAAGTTTATGATCAATTTTCCTTTCAATCTGAATACAGTATTTATCTGCAGATAAACATCAACAGAAAACACCAAAATCTCTCGCCCCATAAAAGGAAACAACGATCTCATTTTGGATAAAGCGACATTATAAAGTACAACCTTTTGTAAACGCAGCAACTGTTTTGTAAATAGCTGTAGTAGACACAGGGCAACTTCTTTTGCGTTTCCACTGTAAAATAGCAATCTTAGGTGGTTGTGTTAGACAACGTAACTTTTTTTTGGGCTTCCACTGTAAATAACCTGATAATGCTTATAATATTTTCGCTATACACTTTTACAACTTTGCATTCGCCCCACTTTCTATACCAATTGGTGCCTTGACGGAACAACTTGATATCGACTGCTTTTCCGCAGCGTAGCGCGGGTTTCTTTTCTAGTTTTTATCATTTGGTTAAATAGAAAAAAACCCCTTGACCCAATACATATCATTCCTATCGTCACTTATTCGATGATGTTGAAATCTAAAATAGATGTTTGAAAGTGTCTTTTTGAGCATACCCGTTCTCGTCTTTGACCAACTATTTTCATTTCCCATTTTACATGTTTTCGCCTTTCGGGTATCACATACGTGTTGGGATCAAACACCTCAACATGAAGGCGACATAACAATAGTCAAACAAACATATATATAAAACAAACCAATAGCCAACGTTTTGTTGTTTTGGTCCCGTAAGTCAAATTCACAAACAAGAAACTTATTGAAACGTTTGGAAATAACAATGTAAAGATACCCAAACTCTTACCACTCTTGTTATTATCACAACGTTTTCTCTTTAGTGTTTTCCAAGCTCAATAATTTTGGAAACATAACCACTATTATAATATGACCACAAATCAACATTTAGGTATATTATGTAGGTATGTTTTATTTAAGAGTAAAATGTTAAAATGATCTCTAAGTTTAGATCACTTTTGCCACTTTAGTTCAAAAATAAAACTTTTTGTATCTGGGTCCTTGAGGTTTCATTTTTGTTGTCATTTTCATCCAATTGACAAACTGGGTTAGAATTTTATGTTAACTTCTCCCCTTTTTGTCATTTTCCTCGTTTAAATAAAGGGTATAATCATCATTTTATGCCATGATATGTTTTAATTAAACGAGGAAAACGACAAAAAAAGAGAAGTTAACATAAAATTTTAACCCATATTATCAATTGGACGAAAATGGTAACAAAAATGAAACAATAGGGGCCCAAATGCAAAAAAAAAAAAAATTTTTAGACTAAAGTGACAAAAGTAGTCTAAACTCATGGACTATTTTGAGAGTTTTACTCATTTAAAATTAAAAGGTTGTTGAATTCCGTCTAAATTGTATCGGAGCAGATTTTAATTAATTATTGAAGAAGTAAAAATAAAAAGTTAAAAAAGGTTGAATCGAAGCAGATTTTAATTAATTATTGAAGAAGTAAAAATAAAAAGTTAAAAAAGTTGAATATATAGATATTTGACTTTGTAAGAAGAAGAAATATGTAAGGTTCAAACAAGTGAACTATTATACACGGTTCTGTTTTTGCCAAGTGATTAGAAGCAAGAAGAGATCATTTGATGAGCACTCTTATGACCTTTCAAGATATTGCAATTTGTAAGTTGATTTTAAACCCAATAAGTGGTTCCTTGAATTAGAGTTATATTTGACATCCATAATCTTAAAATTGTTATATATTTAGAACTTGTTGGAAACGTGTGAGATTGTATAACCTATACAAGAAATTGGAGACGCGAGATTAACAAAACTATGATTTTGGCTAAATTTGACCCTAGATGACAAACTGATTTGCATAATTAACCAAATATGTTTTCAAATAGTCTATTTGTGTTTTCGAGTCTATTTCAAACAAAGAAATGGAAGAAAGTGGAAGGAAAATGAAAATTAGTTGTATTTCTGAGATTTTCAAAATGGGATGAAGTGAA
Source organism: Helianthus tuberosus (assembly GCA_030545235.1). Lineage (NCBI taxonomy): Eukaryota > Viridiplantae > Streptophyta > Magnoliopsida > Asterales > Asteraceae > Helianthus > Helianthus tuberosus. The sequence goes on along the minus strand of CM060449.1, from coordinate 47,843,655 downwards.
GAGAAATAGAAAAACCATCGATAAGAAGTTACAATTTAAATTGAAATAGACGTCAAACACGAGTTTGAATCACGCCTGTTATTTTCCAAGGTAAAAAAAAAAAATTCTTTTGGTTGCCTTTGAAGTAGATGATCTTAAACTCAACAGGGAAAGTGAGTTAACCTTAACCATAATGTGCCGACTAGAAATAAACGTTGGGTCTATTTGTACTAGACCCAAAATACGAGGATGTTTAACCCTGCTACAAAAAAATCCTCACAGTTAAGCTTTAGATCTACGGTAGGGAAAGTTTTCTAGCTTAGAGGCACTTTGATGGTTGATATGCTCACACGGTCACACTTCGTATTCTATGTCTTGTAATGAGTTTCTAGTGACCATGAAAAAGCGTTTGAAGGGGTGACGTTGAAGAGAAGTCATCTTCGAAGAAGAACCTTGTTAAAGTAGCGATCTAACTTCTTTTTACAGTAGATAAGTCAACAAAAACTATAATAAGCCTGGTCAAGATCTTCGATTATCCACCCAAACCACAAAAAGAAACTCTTGTAAACTATTCTTATACTTGGTCCAATATCGAAAACCCGACTTAATCATCATCCCAAATATTTTATTTCTTTTAACATTTAATAATAAAAGCTCACCCAACCATCTAGTTGACATCAACATAACCCGGTCAAACTTTAGTGTAGTTAACTTAACCCTCCATATTAGGCATGGGCAAATACCGATCCCGGTACCATACCGTCCCGATACCGACAAATCCCGATCCCGATTTTTGTGAAAAATGGGTACCGATACCGATACCGAAATACGTCGGTTTGGTACGGTATCGGTATTTTGAGGGTAAAATGCGGTATTATACCGATACCATACCGTACCGATACCGACAAATACCTAAAAGTGAATACCTATACCGATACCGAAACCCCTTCGGTATGGTATTCTCGGGATCGGGATCGGGATCGGGATAAGATCGGGATGGGATCGGTATTGGATACCACTTGCTCATCCCTACTCCATATACTCAAAACAACTATCGAAAGTCCCACCAAGACATGTCCTACCAAACAAAACTATGTAACAAATTGAAATGCAAAATGCCAAACCATCACCTCCTTCATCTTCTACTTCTTCACACCACTTTCTCCAATTCTTATTCTCCCCTCTCTCTCTCTCTCTAAACCCCTCACAACTCTCTCTCTCTAGACTCATTCCTCAATGGAAAACTCTCATTCACCTAGACCCCTAGATTCCAAACACCCTTCTCCAACCACCCATAGCAATAGCACCAATTCCACCACCACCACTAACCACCACCCCTCCCCACCCCCCACCCCCACCCCCACCCCAAGATCCGACCCGAACAACCCATACCCAACAACCTTTGTCCAAGCCGATACATCTTCCTTCAAGAAAGTAGTCCAAATGCTAACCGGATCCTCAGAAACCGCCAAGCACGCCGCCGCAACCCGACCCGACTTCCCAACCCGAAGCCCAATTCCACCAACAAAAACCGGCCCAAACAAGAAACCCTCCAAACTATACGAAAGAAGAAACACTATGAAGAATTTCAAGATCAGCCCATTGGTACCCGGGTTTGTAAACGGGTCGGTTTTCTCCAGGTCGCCCCGGCGACCCGGTACGCCGGAGATTCTCTCTCCGGGAATTCTTAACTTCCCGTCGTTGGTTCTCAGCCCGGTTACACCGCTTGTTCCGGATCTTTTCAACCGGTCTCCGGCGACCGGAGACAGTCCGATCTTGAACGTTGAAGCTGAAGATCAGGCGATTGCGCAAAAGGGTTTTTATTTTCATCCGTCGCCGGCGAGTACTCCGGCGAGTTCATCGGAGCCAAGACTTTTGCCTCTGTTTCCGGTGACGTCACCTAGGGTTTCAGGTTCTTCTTGAGTTTTTTGTTTAATTTTCAATGTAACGGTTATGTTAAAGTGGAAATTTGGATAAGAAATTTGTCAAAATTTGGGGAAAATGGTGAAGAATGATGAAGAAGATGAAGAAAATGACCCACCTTGAACAAGTACAAGTTTGAATGCACAATGTACAAGTCATTATTGCAGTATAGGGCTCAAGACAGCTTACCCAGAAAATACTTTTTTTGCTGTCTTTAATCTTGGTTGTACAAGCTTGTATCTTGTTCTTGGTTTCAACTTTTAAATATTAAAATTTTTAATCTTATTTCTCATGCATTACATGCTTGTACATTGTTATTGTTATTATTGAATTAAATATATATTAAATAAATATAATGAAGTAAAAAAAGTTGATGTAATCAGATAAAACAGGGAAGAAGTTAAAAACTTATCCTGTTGTTTGTGATTTGTTGCAACTGTTAATGGGTACAAATCCAGTTGAAAGGTGCAAACTCCAATGCATAAGTGTACTAGTCAATGATGAGAACAATAAGACAAGGTTTTCTTTATGTGCATTAAGTGTTGTACATTTTGGTATGAGGGTTGTACATTGAGTTTGAACAGGAGTGTAAACTACAAAAGGGTTTCTGACAAAGAGAGTGAATTTTTGATTTTTCTTGTTTAGAATATCTATTTTCAAACTAAGAACTAGTAAATTATGTCAAAATGTACTAGTCAATGATGAGAAGAATAAAGAAAAGATTTATTTTACATTTTTCTTTGAGGGTTGTACACTAAGTTTGAAAAAGGAGGCTAAACTACACATGGGTTTTTGATAAAGAGAGTGATTTTTTCTTGTTTTGGTTTACTTGTCAAGAATATTTATTTTTCAACTTAAAAGGTAGTAAATTATGCCAAAATTTTCAACCCAAAATTGGAGTTGCTTTTTTTGAATTGATGGGAGAAAGATATTTCAACATAAAGTGCATAAAAATGGCCATGGTTTTTCAAAATATGTGAATTAGTTGTAGATAAGCATCCAAGGCAAGAGGTAAAGTGGGTATGGAATCCAAGGGATAAGAATGCCCCAACTCAATGCCAAAGTCAAGAATGCCTTTTGAGTGGTACCTTTGAAGTTTTGCATGGAAATCATGTAGTGGGTGGTTCTTTTCTACATATCTAAACATACTCAAGTATGCTTTTTGACCTAGAACACATAAAAGAGACCAAAGCATAATGAATAAAGACATGAGAAAGTGAAATGGTAGGGGAAAGTGGGAGCTTGTGATAATGAAAGGCAAGAAAGGAAGTGGTTCAAGGCATGAGTGATTGAAATGGACCAAAAGTCTCATTTTGGTGAGATGATGGTCCTAAGGGACCTATAATTAATAAATTGCAAGTTAAAAAGCAACTTACTTTTTCAAGTTTCTTAGCATATGGGTTTAGTTTTTATAAAGAAAATTATTTGCTTGATATTTTATTTGTTTGACTGAAGATATGTTAACCACAAAGTTGTGTGGGTGTGATTTGAGGAAGATTGGACCTTTTAATGGATTGGTGGGTCAATGGATTTGAAAACTTTCATGTGGTATGTTGGGGCCATTCTTAACTTTGCCACTCATAAGTCTCTATCTTGATTAGTGGTTGATGACTTGATGCCCATATGGTTGGAGCTCATTGTTTGACCATCAATGTCAACCTGCTAATTTATGTTGATAATGACACTATAATATATAGAGCGGAATTGACCTGTAATAATTCCAACTAGACGTTATTGGTCATTGCCAATCCCATCTTTGAATATTCACCATGTCAGTCTCACCTTTCACCTATTTTTCCCCCATCGGTCCTCAGTTAAAAAAAACTTAATGGAGTTAAGTTTTTTTTTTTTTTTTTTTTTTTTTTTTTTTTTTTTTTTTTTTTTTTTTTCTGAATTACAAACTGATGTATTAGGGTTTTGGATCAGAACGAGTAGACGAGTCTATTGATGTAAAACTTACCTCGAAACGGTGCTCCAAACGACTTGATTTTTGTTAATTGAAAGTTTAAACACCCGAATTGAAGCACTGTTTTCATCGTTTGGAGCACAATTTCAAGGTAAGCTTTATATCATTCGACTCGTATCCTCGTTCTGATCAAAAGCCCTAAAACGTCAGCTTGTAATTCAGAAAAAAAAAACTTAACTCCGTTAAGTTTTTTTCAACTGGGGACCGGTGGAGGAAAAATAAGTGAAAGGTGAGACTGACATGAGGAATATTCAAAGGTAAGACTGACAATGGACAATGACGTCTAGTTGGGATTATTACATTCCCCTTCCCATGTATAAATCTGTTATATCTAATGTGTAACATATAAAAATATAGTAATCGTCTATGTATCTTTTATCTTTATTCTTATGCGTGTATATAATATGTAATATAGCATCTAATATTTAGAATATTATTCTTTGTGGTCATATATACAAAGTAAGCGACATCTCAACTATTAGTGATCTGTGAAGTAAAGTCTACATTAATGCTTTCCAGCAACTTGGGGGGCATTATGCTAGTTTATTTTGATAATGCTACTATCCTGCACATCCTTTTATGCCTGTAGTGTAACTTATAATCTATAAACAATCCTAGTAATTGTATTTTTTTTTATCTTTATTCGTATACATGTATAGAATGTTTGTGTTATATAACATTTTATATTTATAATAATATTGTGTGTACTTGTACAAAGTAGTGCTAGTAGGACAATTGGGGGGCTTAACCAAATTTTTAATGGGGGCGATCGGAATTTAACATGTAGGGCTGCCACTGGTACAAAGGCGACCACATGTCAATTATTAGTCATTATGAAGTAAAGTTTTTCATCAACTTGGAGCATTTCTACTTTTCAAATCTTGTGGTATGCTTTGTAATCAGATTCAAGATTTTATGCCATGACTTGTTGGTTTCTTGGTTGTTCAATTGGACGAAATTGCATTCTGTAGGAAATAGGAATATCCATAAACTGAAAGATAAAATGTTAAGGCGGGCCTAATTTGAAGCCCAAGGAATCACCTCCTAATACAAAAAGAGAAAACATTAAGGTGGGTTCGAAAGAATTTTCTAATTTGTCTTTATATTATGTTAGTAACCATCTCTGATTGGTAGCTCAAACCTCAATAAAATGACCAAGAATACATGACAGCTTGAAGGGTTAAAATGTTCAAAGGTTTAAAGCCCGGGAACTGAGCTAAGGCAGCACGTGTACAGTAATCAGTCATTTCATTGATTACTTGAACAACTCTCCCAGCCGCAAAAGTAGAACGAGTGCACAAAGTGTAGTCTTTTATCCGCAGGTCCAAACGCTTCAATCCCTAAAAGGGTAAGTCCTCCACTGCAAGCATGGTTCACTAGTCCAAGGTTTCCTCTTTGGGCGATATCTTCCTCTATAAATGACACTTCATTTAGTGCATTTAAGACATTCCGATCAGGCCTGATTCTCTTGGGATCTCTGATCTTTCTTCTCGAGTACTTGTTTCATACAAGTGTCCTTTCTTCACATTCAACACACACAACTTGACTGTTCTTGCTTCCGAGGCTGAGCACACTTCAGCCGAAGATCTTGAACAATCAACAAACATAATTAGTGAACCTCTCTCCACGTCTTGCAAACGTGGGGGGGCCCCACGACCTGCGTTAGGCAAATCGGAACCCTCCAAGCCTTTTGCCTAACCAGCCTAGCTACTATCATCGGTCTAGTATTTGTTGCATCAACAAGTTGGGGCCCACCGTGGGGCTACGCCACTTATTTCCTTCAAAAGACCTAGTAGTGTAGCTCCATTCTCTCAAAAATCATCATGTCGGAAAGTGAATTTCCGGGAGAGGTAAATCAAGTCCCACATACCTCTACCCCAAGCACTAGCCAAACTCATGTGGTCACATCGTAAATAGTCAAGGTATTCACGTCGATCCTGCGAAGATCGAAGCCGTTAAGAGTTGGATTACACCTAAGAACCCGTCTGAAGTCCGTTCTTTTCTCGGACTAGCGGGCTATTATCGACGATTTATCGGAGGATTCTCAAAGATCGCTGTGCCCCTTACCGCTCTCACGCATAAAGACAAGTCTTTTGTTTGGGGAACTGAACAAGAGTCTGCTTTTCAAACCATCAAACACATGCTTTGCAATGCTCCTGTTCTCACTCTACCTGACGGAAATGACGATTTCATTGTCTATTGTGATGCTTCTAACCTTGGTCTTGGTTGTGTACTCATGCAACGGGACAAGGTTATAGCTTACGCATCTCGACAGCTCAAAATCCACGAGAAGAACTATACAACCCATGATCTCGAGCTAGGCGCAGTTGTTTTTGCGTTAAAGATTTGGCGACACTACCTGTATGGTACAAAGTGTACGATCTTCATCGATCATAGGAGCCTACAACATATCTTTGATCAGAAAGAACTTAATATGCGTCAACGCCGATGGGTAGAACTCCTCAATGATTACGACTGTGAGATTCGTTATCACCCAGGTAAAGCAAATGTCGTTGCCGATGCTCTCAGCAGACGGAGTTATTTGCTCAGCATTCGTGATGTCCAAGCCCAATACGACCTCGGAACCCTCATCCGCGAAGCCCAGCATGCCTGTTTTAATGAACGCATTCTGAAGAAGGAACGAATCTACCACGATGGAGCTCATCTTGTGAATAAACCGAATGGGATATTCCACTATCTGGACCGAATTTGGATCCCTAAACGGACCGAATTGCGAAAGATTTTGATGGACGAAGCCCACAAATCCCGGTATTCTATTCATCCCGGTGCCGACAAAATGTACCAGGATCTTCGCTACAAGTACTGGTGGCCGGGCATGAAAAGGGATATTGCTCTCTACGTTGGAAAGTGCCTGACTTGTGCAAGAGTCAAGGCTGAACACCAAAGACCCTCTGGCTTACTCGAACAACCGCCTATTCCTATGTGGAAGTGGGAGAGTATAACTATGGACTTCATAACAAAACTTCCGCACACGTCATCAGGTCACGACAGCATTTGGGTTATTGCTGACCGTTTTACCAAATCTGCTCACTTTTTGCCAATACGGGAAGACTACAAGGTAGAACGATTAGCCCGAATCTACACCAACGAGATCATTTGTAATCATGGGACGCCTCGCGACATCATCTCTGACCGTGATGCTCGGTTTACCTCGCGACTGTGGGAAACGTTTCAAACGACACTCGGTACATCGCTTAATCTAAGTACCGCATTCCACCCTCAAACCGACGGACAGACTGAAAGAACGATCCGTACTCTTGAAGACATGCTCCGTTCGTGTGTCATAGACTTCGGTGGTAATTGGGATACATACCTGTCGTTAGTCGAATTCTCGTACAACAACAGTTCTCATTCCAGCATACAAATGGCACCATTCGAGGCCTTATACGGAAGAAGTTGTCGATCGCCTATTGTGTGGCACGAGATCGGTCACTCGCAACTAACCGGTCCTGAGCTATTGCAAGAAACGACTGACAAAGTCCTCCAAATTCGAGACAACTTGTTGAAAGCTCGAAGTCGACAGAAAAGTTACGTCGATAGACGACGCAAGCCCCTTGAATTTGACGTTGGCGACTACGTACTCCTAAAGGTATCACCTTGGAAGGGTGTGGTAAGATTCGGCAAGAAAGGGAAACTAGCGCCTCGATATGTTGGACCTTTTAAGATTCTGGAAAGGATCGGAAAAGTCGCCTACAGACTCGAACTACCGGAGGAACTTAGTAATGTCCACCCGACTTTCCATGTGTTTAACCTCCGAAAGTGCCTGGCTGAGCATGATTTAATTGTACCTCTCGATGATCTCCAAGTAAACGAAACACTACACTTCGTGGAGCCCGTCGAAATCATGGATCGCCAAACCAAGCAACTCAGACGCTCTCGCATTCCTATTGTGAAAGTCCGATGGGAAGGCAAACGAGGCGCAGAGTTCACTTGGGAACTCGAAAGCGACATGAAGACGAAGTACCCGCAGTTGTTTGTTACGGCTTCGGCTTAATTTCAGGACGAAATTCCCTCAACTAGGGGAGGCTGTAACACCCCGTGTTTCCGAAGTCAAAGTCAAAGTCAAGATTGAAGTCAAAGGAAGACAAGATTGCTAATTGCGATCTGTCTCTCCTTGCTCAATTCCTGTTTTAACTTCTTTGACTTGTATTTAGTCTATTTTATTTTCGCTTTAGTTGTATTATGTGGAGTATCTATTAATAATCGCATATTAATCGCTATTTATCGCATGTTTAATTGCTTAATCGCTATCGCAATCGCTCTCGCAACTCGAATTACGCATTTTGGTTATTGTTATACGTGTGTGTGTGCCTTAAGTGTTACTTGTGCATGTTTATTTATGTTATGTGTGGTAATCAATCGAAACTCAAACGCAATCGAACTCAATCGCAATCGAAATGGTATGATAATTAATGGAGAAGAGATAGTACGAGATATGAGTAGTTGGGATTAAAAGTAATTTGACTAGGAAACTCTATCGCCTCGAATCGCTCGCAATCGCAATCGAAACAGCAAAAATCATCGCACCGAACACTCGAACCAAGTGCCATCCGGCCGGATTGCCATCCTACCGGGTTGCCATCCGAACGAGGTGACATCTGACCGGACGATCAGTCTTGGATCCCGAGACGACTCACACACTCTACGATGGACGATGGATGATGGTGGTGGATGATGGTGTTGTGATGGTGGTGGGTGGTGGGTGAAGTGTGAGATAGGTGGTGTGCCAAGGGATGGTTTGGAAATGAGCCAAGCACCCCAATTTATAGGCTGAACAGAGACTCGGGCACGACCCCGTGCCCACCTTCCTTCTCTTTCTTCATTAACAACCGTTTGTCTGTATTAGTTAACCACGCCCCCGTGTGCAGAAGCGTATCTGTACTATCAAGATTTCCCCATATTCTGCGAATCTTAAAGTTGACCACGGCCCCGTGTCCGCTCACGACCCCGTGGTGGTTGATAGAAGCTTCTACAGCTTTGTCTTTTCTACTGACACTTGGGCACGCCCCCGTGCTTGTTCAGCCTTCTGTTCTCTTGTTTTGCTTGGGAAGATGCTGTCGGGGAGGCTGGGCATGCCACGTTTGTTCCTTTTCTTGTATTTATGTTAGATTTAGCTGTCTTTTTGCTTCTTTTGTTCATTTTAGCTCATTTAATCCTGAAAATACAAAAGGAAGACAAAAACACACTTTTTCCAACATTAGTACTAAAAAAGGGTTAGTTTTATGCCACAATTGATGTAATTTATATGTTGCATTTTGTGCATATCAAATACCCCCACACTTAAATCTTTGCTTGTCCTCAAGCAAAACTCTTTATAATGTGGCTTTACATTCCCAAATGGAATGGGTAGAAGAAAAGGTTTTTGGGCTTGTCGTAGAGTGTCGGGATTTCCAAGATTCTTTATTAAGTTTTATTTTTATTTATTTACAATCCTATTCGTCATGATTTATTTAAAACATTACATAAGATAAATTACTTATTAGGGAATAACATGCCTTTTTTAAAATTTCACTTATATACAAGTTCACATACCTCACGGGGGATCACTCAACACTCGGCCGAAGATGTATTTTAGTGGATCACTCGAGAGCGGCATGGAACTTGCTCCTACCATAAGCTTGCCAAGCAATCAATCCTCCTCCTTTTTAACTATACACCTTTGTAAATATCAAGAGGACTTTTGGGGGTGAAGGGTTAGGCTTGGGTTAAAGGTAGGTGATTGGGTTAGTGGTTAGTAAAAGGGCGAAAGGCGTAAAAAGCGTCGGTTTTCGTATGACTTTCTATTTTTGAAGTTTTTATTTTGATGAAGCCATTATTCAAACAAAGTTATTTTTGATAAACTTGTTTGTTTATTTTTCTTTTGCTTCATCATCATCAATTTTTTTTTTGAAAGTCATAAGAAAAACCGAGCTTGTTACTAAAACAAAGGGTTTAAAAAATAAAAAGGGTTTTGGTGGGTGAAAGGGTGTTTGTTTTGGGTTATGAAATGAAAAGGTTTAGGCTCAAAGAGGTTAACTAGGGGGATTTTGGGTAGGTGGTAAAAAAAAGAAAAATAATGATGTAGAAATAAAAAGGGTTAGTCCTAATGCCTCCGTCATTTACTTACTCGGGTTTAAGCTGGTAAGGACCGGGAATGTATCGTCGTGGCAAATTCTAGAGTCGTAAGAACCAAGCGGCTATTCACACAAGAAACGAAAAATGAGCATTTAGTTTAAAGATATATATTTGTATGCTCAATAAAGGCTCAAAACTCACTTTTGTGGGAATGGGTTTTTATGTGATCAAGTATATATAATCAAATTTTAATTAAGCTTTTCATGCCGTTTCATAATTTTCTTATGTTGGCTCTTTTTATCACGACGCTATCGGTTGTAAATTTGTAAAAATATAACCTTTTTAGAACTTGAAATTCCCAAATTAAACCTAGACAAGTAAAAAAAATGAAAAATTTTTGAAAAAAATTAGGGGTGATTAGCGGTTTCAATAGAGTTTTGTGTAAGGCTTGTGATTAGGACTTGCAAGATTCAACGTTTTAGCATCCCCCCACACTTAAATTACACATTGTCCTCAATGTGTCCCAAAAATAAGTTTTTAGGTTGATTGAATGTGTAAAAAGGTGTGAAAAAGCAAAATTTTATGTTACTGGGCGTCTGGACACGGCCCCGTGTTCAGATTGCTAGTAACAGAAATTGTCAAAAAGAAACAGAAGCCTGGGCACGGGGGCGTGTTCAGTGAGCACGCCCCGTGTCCAGTTACCTGAACTGGGAATTGCCTGCAGATTGTGCAGCACGGGGCCGCTGTAATGAAGAAAAATTTGTCGGGTGGCCCTGTTTTTGTGCATGGGGTGCTGGTTCAAGTTTCCCTTGTTATCCTTCACCATCCCGAGTGTGTTTTATCCATTACAACATCATCCAAACACCAAATTAGCTAAAATCATCATTCATTAAAACATACAGAGAATTACATAATATTCCTAATAAGTTAAAATTCTAGATAAATAGGTCAAAAGAAACACAAGAAATCTAAGCCAAGAAGTCCTAGCCTAATACTTATTCTATTAGCAAAATTTTCGAAAAGATAATTCCCTCGGTTGGATGCGGCTTGAAAAACTTCTTTCTCCGGGCATGGGTCCTTCACACGTCGGCGAGCTACTCCTCTATCTCCCTGGGGAGAAGAAAGGCGGGCTCGTTGGCATTGGTTTGAGGGGGTGCAACCTCAACCGGGACTTCTTGTAGATCTTCAAGAGGAGGTTCCGCTGGAATGTCGTCCCATCCGGTCGGGTTGTTGATTCCAAGTGCTAAGTTCCAATCCTCTTGAGGGAGGATTGGTTCCATGGGAGGTGTCACAAGAATGTTCAACATCTGGTGCAAGAGGTTGATTTCTTGAAAACTGTTTTCCAACCCCACCGTAAGATAATTTATACGGTCTATTAGGACCTCCTCTACCGACATCATCTCATCAAGAGCCTCACGTAATGCCATTATGTAGCGTACGAGAGTTGCTTCAATTGATGACCTTCTTTCCCTTCGACTGTTTCTGGAGTGCGCAGAAAAAGTTCCACTGTTTTGACTAGACATTCTACGAAAACACACCAAAAATAGTTCATTTTAATGGAACAGTAACTCCGGACATGGCCCCGTGCTCAATGAGCACGGCCCCGTGTTCACATTTCTGCAGATTTTTGGAACAAGGAATCTTGGATTTTCAAATTATTTTTCCAACTTATGAAGCATTTTTTAGCAGAAATAACTTAAAACAATGTTGTACAACTTATTTTTAATAAGATTCCTTGGACAAAAATCTAACAAACATCACAATAAAGCTTGGGATCATGGTGATCTCAAGCTTCAATGGAGGTGTTAAGGCAAGAAAGATGAAGAAGAAGGCAATGGATAAAAGAGGAAATGACAAGATGGTTGTTAGAACCTTCTTTTAGAAAATACCTAGGATGATAGGTGAGAAGATCCTCTCAAATCTCTGTCCCTGGATGGTCCAAATGTGCAGGATTCTTAGCTGCACTTATAGAAAACGACAGCACGCTGCACACGGCCCCGTGTCGGCTGGACACTGCCCCGTGTGCAGGCAAGATCCTGACACATTTTGTCCGTATTCTGATAAAAAGTCAGAAAGGAATCTTTTGGTGGACACGGGGGCGTGTTGACCTGGGCACGGCCCCGTGTCGAAAGGCTGTTTATGAAGTTTGTCTATTTCTAAGAAACTTATCCGGATCGGGCGGTTCCTTACTGGATGGAACAACCCTAAAGTGCCTAAGATACCTTAATTGCTCTAGATTAAGACGAGAACGCAAGAGGTTGTCGGTGAGGGTGATTCCTATGCTAGATGTAGGTGGACAAGTCCAACCCTTTCCCGGGCTCTCGTTAAAGAAGATGTATGCCGAATCGCTCAAGTCTATGTATGCGCCGAACGAAGTCGATGGAGAGTCCTTCACGGCACAATCGGCACAGGGACGACTATCGCTCAAGTCCTCGCTAGAGTTAGAGGTAAGATCGGGAACAACGAAGTTGTTTTTATTTGAATGCGATCCCAACAATTCTTCTTGGTTATCGTCTTGAGATAAATTATTGAAATCTATCCTAAGTTCTTTTAACCAATTAAGAATTAGATCTTCCATTTGAAATAGTTCATCAAGAAGCATTTCTCCTAGAAGATCCGGTTGAGAGCATTCGAGGGAGAGATAGGGATTATTTTTACTTTCGCCCCTCTTAAGGCTACAGGAAAACAATGGGTCTATATAGTGGGGCTTATAATTTAGAAAATAACATTCTAATTCTTTATGAGAGCCACCACATATTTGACACCACATACCATAAGAGTGCCGAAAGTAAAAAATATCAGTATCTCTCATGTTTGTGTCAGAAATTACCAACCGTCGGGATCTTACGGTTCTGTTTTCAGTAACTGAATCTTGGGCACGGGGTGTGTTGAGTGGGCACGGCCCCGTGTTCAGCTTACTGTCTGACTTAAAACAGTATTGCCAGTTCCAAGGATTGGGCACGGGGCGTGTTCAGCGGGCACGACCCGTGCTGAGTTCTGCAGAAGCTGAAAAATTAAGAAAATCATAAAAAAAACAGAAATATTAGAAAAAACGATTAGGCCGTTGATTCCTAACTTTCTTAAAATCCTTGTGTCCCCGGCAACGGCGCCAAAAACTTGATGTGTGCGAGTGTGTATATAAGTTTAAGTATATTTTAAGCCCTTTTTACACGTTAGTCAAGTTTTAAATTTATAAAACACGATATTTTACTAACACCAAACACACATATGGGCAAGTGCACCCATCGTGAGCGTAGTATAGTGTTGGCAAGATACCGAGGTCGTCCAAGGACACAAGAGCTTTTAGTACCGGTTTATCCTCAACGTCTAATCAAATCAAAAGGTTAGAAAAAAATGTTTTTAAACTACAAAAATAAAAACTAACTAAAATGCTGAAAAATAAAAGTAAAAACAGATAGACAAGATGAATCACTTGGCTCTGACTCGTGTTTAGTGTAACCTTTGATTATTTCCGCACTTTTGCACTTTTTATGAGATTATCTTAGTTATTGTAGTAGGCCCCTCTTTTGGAGGTGACGTTACCCTCAACCCAGTAGTTTGAGTCAGCAAGGATACAATCCTAAAGGGTCGGATTATTGAAAGATAATTAATTAAGTTATTAATGCATATTATGGTAGGCCCCTCTTTTGAAGGTGACGTTACCCTCGGCTAAGTAGTCTGAGTCAGCAGGGATACAGTCCTAAGTAGCCGGGTTAAAGTATTAATAGTAGCTTACATATGAGGGGATCAAAGAGTTTGGACCCCCGCCATCCAATACCGGTGGGTATTGAAGGAGGTCCTACTAAATTTGACCCAGGTCCTTGCAGGATCTATACACTGAACAAGGCAAGACTCTTACCAAACCGTTCCCTTAACCCCCGACCAGGTAGCCAACATATCTCCATATAGACCGTGGAGATATGAATGGTGAAAATATTTTATTTTATATAGACAGTAAAATAATGCCAAGACACCACGGACAAACGATAAGGAAGAATCACCTTCAACATAAGAAACTAGTTATTAAAGTCATTAATACCTAACCAGGTAAAAAGTGCGAAAAGATTAAAAATAAAAAGTATTACACTAGACACTTGTCTTCACCAAGTGATGTAAGAGACTTAGGCAAACATGGCCTTTGATTGTCAAGAACTCTTACGATCAATCTTGGATCCCGAGACGACTCACACACTCTACGATGGAAGATGGATGATGGTGGTGGATGATGGTGTTGTGATGGTGGTGGGTGGTGGGTGAAGTGTGAGAGAGGTGGTGTGCCAATGGATGGTTTGCAAATGAGCCAAGCGCCACTATTTATAGGCTGAAAAGAGACTCGGGCACGGCCCCGTGTCCACCTTCCTTCTCTTTCTTCATTAACAGCAGTTTATCTGTATTAGTTGACCACGCCCCCGTGTCCGCTGGGCACGCCCCCGTGTGCAGAAGCGTATCTGTACTATCAAGATTTCCCCAGATTCTACGAATCTTAGAGTTGACCACGACCCCGTGTCCGCTGAGCACGACCCCGTGGTGGTTGATAGAAGCTTCTACAACTTTGTCTTTTCTGCTGACACTTGGGCACGCCCCCGTGCTCATTGATCACGGGGCGTGTTCAACCTTCTGTTCTCTTGTTTTGCTAGGGAAGATGCTGTCGGGGAGGCTGGGCATGCCACATTTGTTCCTTTTCTTGTATTTATGTTAGATTTAGCTGCCTTTTTGCTTCTTTTGTTCATTTGAGCTCATTTAATCCTGAAAATACAAAAGGAAGACAAAAACACACTTTTTCCAACATTAGTACTAAAAAAGGGTTAGTTTTATGCCACAATTGATGTAATTTATATGTTGCATTTTGTGCACATCAAAGACCATAAACTTTACGGCTCTTACAAAAACCCCACAGGAGATCCTTGCTACAGAGGAAGTGAAACAAATCTTCCGGCCTCCTAGACCTCTCCCTAAAAGCAAAAGGAATGAAAATTCCACCCAATTCTGTGAATTTCATGAAGAGAAAGGTCACCACACTAACGACTGCTTTCAACTCAAAAAGAGTATCGAGTAGGCCGACAAGTCCAGAGAGCTAGCCCACTTAGTAAAGGGGGTAAGGGACAAGACAGCCGAAGGAAAAAACAAGGAAGTTAAGATGGTGGATTTTGATGGAAAGGTTCCCCACAAACGGCAGCGGTTGGAAGCTTAGAAGCTTCAGTGTGTCTGCTTCCCGCCAACAGAAAGGGACCCACTCTCAAACCCCCTTGTGGTTGAAGCAACTGTGGGTACACTAAAGACAAGTAGAGCATACATAGACACTGGTGCAGCTACTGAAATTATGTTTGAAAAGTTCTTCAATCATTTGAGCAATGAGGAACGTTCAAATCTTCAACCATCCGGAACCTCCATAAAAGGTATTGTCGACATATCCCTCAAGCCTTTAGGGAAACTAACCCTTGATGTCCGTTTTAGTGAAGAAGCAATAAGCGTGGTTCTAACCATTGAACGAGACAAAGTTCAGGTACCTGTCTATTTTTTCAGCAAAACTCTAAAATTGGCAGAAGTTAAGTATCCCCCTCTGGAGAAGCTTGCCTTAGCCCTAGTTCAAACGGATAGAAGGCTTCGAAGGTATTTCCAAGCACACCTTATACAAGTGGTCACCGACCAACCCATAAACAGTGTGCTTGAAAAGCCATAAAATTCAGGACGGCTGGCCAAATGGGCTGTGGAATTGGGTGAGCACAAAATCAACTATGTTCCAAGAAAAGCCATTAAAGCCCAAGTCCCAACTATGTTCCAAGAAAAGCCATTAAAGCCCAAGTCTTGGCCGACTTCATTGTGGAAGTCCCAAAGCAAGCTGTCACGGAAGTTAATACAACTACGGCTGAACCTTCTGACCCTGAAGCCTGGAAGCTCTTCACCGGTGGAGCTTCAAGCGTTGAAGGGTAAGGAGCCGGGCTTATTTTAATCAACCCTGAAGGCTTAGAATTCACATATGCTCTTCGATTTGAATTCCAGACCACAAACAATGAAGCTGAATACGAAGCATTGATAACTGGGTTGAAGATAGCCAAGTAGATGAAGGTTCAAAAGCTTCAAATCTTCACAGACTCGTTGCTTGTGTCAAGCCAAGTCAATGACAGTTACATTGCAAAAGAACCCAACATGAAGAAATACAAAGAAAAAGCCAAGGAATTGATGAACACGTTCCAGACATGTACCATCAAACAAGTCCCGAGATCTCAAAACAAGAGAGCAGATGCCTTGAGTAAGCTTGCCTCCCTCACCTTTGCCCATCTTACAAAAAAGGTATTGGTGGAGGTATTGAAAGCTCCCTCAATTCAAGAATTGGAGGTTTAAGATGTAATCACCGAAGAAGGTCCTAATTGGATGACTCCTATTAAGAAATTCCTAAAAAATGGTGAGTTACTCGGTGACCAAATAGACGCTGAAAGGGTTAAAATCAAATCCAGGCAGTACGTGTTGCAAGATGAGATCCTCTACAAAAAGGGTTACCTTGCACCTTTATTGAGATGTGTTGGCCCGGAACAAAGGCAGTACCTGGTCAAAGAGGTTCATGAGGGGATATGTGGAGCTTATTTTAGAGCAAGAACGGTGGTTGCTAAACTAATGAATCTCGGGTATTTTTGGCCTTCAATGCACCGAGACACCATCGAACAATTAAGAAAATGTGAAGTTTGTCAAATACATGCACCGGTACCCAAGAGCCCCAAACACGATCTTGTCCAAATATCTTCAGCTTGGCCATTTCACAAATGGGGAATGGATATTGTTGGTCCATTCCCACCAGCCAAGGGTGGAGTAAAATTTTTATTGGTGGCCATAGATTACTTTACCAAGTGGCCTGAAGTCAAACCACTTGCAAAAATCACGGGCAAACAAGTCATTGACTTCGTTTGGGAAAACATCATTTGTCGCTATGGGTTGACGGGAGTGTTGGTCACAGACAATGGGAAACAATTCGCTGAGAAGCCTTTTAGCACTTGGTGCAAAGAATTCAGAATAACTCAGGTATTCAGCTCAGTTGCATACCCACAATCAAATGGCCAAGTTGAAAGAAAACGAATCGGAGCATTGTTGAAGGTATCAAGATGAGATTGGGAAGGCATGAAAGAAATTGGCTCGAATAGTTGCCAAATGTTCTATGGGCTATACGAATAATGGAAAAAACAAGCCACAAAAGAACACCCTACAGCTTGGTGTTCGGGTCAGAAGTTGTGATTCCAGCTGAAATAGGAGTTGTAACTCAAAGAACACTCAACATGGATCCCGAAGCATACAACAAAGAGACCATGTTGAACTTGCAACTCCTCGAGGAAACACGAGACCAAGCTGCTATTCAAGAAGCCAAGTATAAACAAAAGATGGAAGCTTATTACAACACAAGAGTCAAGCATGAACGCTTCAAGCCAGGAGACCTTGTACTTAGAAACAATGAAGCTAGTAAAAAATAGAACCAAGGAAAACTTGGCCCAAAGTGGGAAGGGCCATATACAATCCTTGAAGCACATAAGGGTGGATCCTATAAACTGGCCGACGCGGAAGGTAAAAAGCTTCCCAGACATTGGAATGGCAAGACCCTTAAAAGGTTCCATGTCTGATCAAGAAAGTTCAGTTTGTATTTCAAGAGTTGTCTCATGCTCATTTTTTGTAAAACAATATCTCTTGAATGAATGATGATGTTTTATCAAATTTGTCTTTCTATCCTAAAATCAGGTTGAGAACCTAGCAAAAAACTCCATAGCAAGGGCCATGTAAGGGGATGAGCTCCCAGGCCATATCGCTCAATAGGTTCAAGGGTTGAATGAACCTATATAAGGGGAGAGTTCCTAAATCAATACAACTCCATGAGACTTGTAAAATTATCAAAAACAAAGTTGTCTCATAGACGGGTCTGAGCAGCCTACATCAAATGTTCCTTAAGCCTTGTAAAAGTTCTAGAAAACAAACCATTATTAATAGGCTTACGAACCAAAATGAAACCAAGAGAAGTAATAGATAGGATAGGTGCTATGTCTTCTTGTTAAAAATCCAAGGCTAAGTGACTGCAACATTGAACCCTTTAAGGTATAAAAAACATAAAGACAACATAAACCCAACAAAGACAAGGCCACAAACATAAAAAGGGACAACACAACAACACAACAAAGATTGCATACAACCCAAAATCAGAAATACAAACCAAGGCATAAAAACAAAGTAGCAACCGGAAGCCTCGAAGGCTTCAAGCTACAAATATCCCACAAAATTGCCTGACAAAATATACAACTACATCCAAAAAATCACAACACAAGGCAAGTAGTAGAAAGATAATAACATAAGATAACAAGCCTTAAAGGCTTCTAAATGTTCAAACAAGTCAAATCAAACCTTAACGGTTTGTAAACATAGTAATTGTTCAAATAAGCCACCAAGGCTAACAACCATCAACATAAACCTTAAGGGTTTCTGCAAAACCTAAATTGTTCAAAGAAACATACAAACAATTAAATTGTTTCAGGATGCTAAGAAAGCTATGAATATTGTTCAAACATCAGAAGGAGGCTTAGAAGCCCCAGAACCATTACCTTTAGCCTTCTTGGCCTTCTTCGACTTCTTGGCTTTCGAACCACCATCATCACCAACTGCTGAACCTTCAAGGTTTGCATCCTTGGAAGCATCAGGTTCTTCCGAAAAGGTTTCCTTACTACCCCTGAGCGAGAACGCTTCCTCGAAAGTGAGTCAAGCACTTCAGCACAAACCTTTTCGTTAAGCCCATCCGGCTTCAGCTCCTGTAAGACAGAAAGAGGTTTACCAAAACAAGTTGCAACCTGACTTACATATGGGTAAGTCAACCTCTCCATCTGCTGAACGGACTCTTTAAAAACCTCAGAAGCTTCAGGACGGTACATGGGAGACTGCTCCAAGGGCTGACCAGATTCATGAAGTTTATAACCAGCAATAAGGCCCTGATGTTTCCCAAGTTTAGCAGTTTGGTGTAGACTTCTCCAAGAGCAGAATTGAATTCCTTGGAGTGAAGGAGATAGGTAACAACTTGGTGAAAGCCTTGCTCAATGAGCCACTGGTTATCATCAGTAGCTTGAGCAACAGAAGCCTTCAAGCCTTCTTTCTCTTCTTCAAAGGCCTTCTGCTGAATATCTAAGGCTTCCCTATCAGCCTTCAGCTTCAATCGATCAGCTTCAAAACTTTTCTTGAGATCGTTCATCTCAATCTCATGTCTCCTTGTCAACTCTTCAACCTTTTTCACCCAAGCCTCATCTTTCTTAGAGAACCCCTCAACCTCCTTCTTCATTGCAGCCATAGAGGCTTTAATTTTATCCTTCTTCTTGGAAGCTTCCTCATACTCCTGCATACCCTTTGTAAAACGGGTAACACCTTCAGCCAACATGGCTGAAAGGTTGCAGGAGCTTAGCATCAATCTTGAAATAAAATGATCAGCTTCCATCTTAGAAATCGCACTCCGAACACCAGGGGGAGCAAAATGGGGTAACACCTCAGCACAAACAGCTGGATCCTTGAAGCTATCCACAAGCTTCACATCCAAGTTGGGAACATAAACCTCTCCAGCTTCAAGACCCTCCAAGCTTTCAACACTTTTGCCAGATGAACCCTGGATGGTAGGAGTGGCACCTTTCTTAACCAGCTTCTTCTTCTTCTTCCCAGAAACAACTAGCTCTTTTTCCTTACCCTTTCCCACATCAACCTCAAGAACCTGTTCCTCAGACACCTCAATGTCATAGCTAATGTCAATGGCCTCTGAGCCAGAGGGTTGATCAGCACCTTTCAAGCAACGGTTTGAATGACGAGCAGAAACCTTGGAACCCGGAGCCTTCATTAAACCTTTAACATTGGGAACATTCACATAGCCAGAACCCTCGAACCTATGCTCGGATCCCCTAACAACAGCATCTTCACCCGGAGTAGCCGCATCATCCCCAAACGCAACATCAGAAGTATCATCACTCTTAATAAAATCAAGTGCAGACATAACTACAAAATAAACAAAAATAAAATATATAAGCAACCAAAAAATAAGAACATATTAGCACAACAAGACAAATGCATACCCTGCCCATCTCTCATAAGCACTGGATCTCGATCACGTTTGTCCCATAACTTACTGAGAGTCTGAGACCCAACAACACCAGTAAGTGCTCGGGAAAGGGACGAAGCCTTTAAGGGCACTCCCTAAGAGTTTCAAGAAAACGAGTATTTATCTCAGAGGCAGAGGGTTTAGGTTCATTTAAAATGGCATTCGGATGCCTACAAACAAGCTTAAAAGGAACAATTTCATCGGAAACCCAGAAAAACCGGTCTTTCCAAACACTAAGACTAGAAACCATATATGAAATTAAACAAGTATCAACCTGAGATGTTTCGAATGTAAACCAGTCACCATTCTTGGCCAGCCGGAAAATGCGACAGAAGGATAAAAGGGTAGGATCATACCCGGAAGCCCGACACAAAACTTCAAAGTGCAAAACCCTAGCCAGACCCTGAGGGTGAATCTGGCCAAATGATACGCGATAATACCCTAAGACATTCAAAACAAAGTTCGAGAAGGGGTGACGGAGGTTTGAAAATTCAAAATGGCGACAATAGAGGGCAATGGAACCAAGGGGACATTTATCGATTGAAACATCACAAGCCGGGGCAACCGGTTTAAACCTCATCCCAATCCCCCATTCCATACAAAAATTTTCTACTTCCTCTTGAGTTAATTGAGAAAATGATTTCGCTAGATCTTTACGAACACCCATGCTATAAGAAAATAACCAGAAAATATGAAATTGAAACTTACCTGGAAGGAGAAAAGGAAAGGAAACTTGAGAGGAAATGTGCAAATGATTGTTCTCTTCTAAAGGATTAATGTAAATTAATAAAAGGAAAACATTATAATTACACAGAGGTTATTAAAACCGCCGCCTGACACAAAAGAAACCGCCAGAAGTCATATCAACTGTCTTGTCACAATTCAAAAATCAAAAAGCTCAACTGCTTTCAACCTTTCAAGCGTTGAAGCCTTGAAGCCTTCAAGCAAAATAAAACACATGTACAAAAAGTCAGAAGTATTTCTGCTTACACCCAAAACCTCTGACTTGGGGGGCTGATGACGGGGGTAGCTCAAACCTCAATAAAATGACCAAGAAGACATGACAACTTGAAGGGTTAAAAGGTTTAAAGCCCTGGAACTGAGCTAAGGTAGCACGTGTACCGTAATCAGTCATTTCACTGATTACTTGAACAACTCTCCCAGTCACAAAAGTAGAACGAGTGCACAGAGTGTAGTCTTTTATCCGCAGGTCCAAACGCTTCAACCCCTAAAAGGGTAAGTCATCCACTGCAAGCATGGTTCAATAGTCCAAGGTTTCCTCTTTGCGCGATATCTTCCTCTATAAATGACACTTCATTTAGTTCATTTGAGACATTCCGATCAGCCCTGATTCCCTTGTGAAGGTGTAAGGTCCCAAAAACCTTATATCAAGTACTTGGGACCATACCACAACCTTATCTCTTAGCCCTCTTTTGACCTTGCGCGACCGTGCAACTGGTCCTACAGAGAGCTTAGAAGAAAGAATGCAAACAACACTTGCGCGCTAAAAGGAAAATCATTAATCCTTGCGCCTTCCTCCATAACAGATAAAGGATGAGAATCCTAGTTTAAACACCTCCGCTTAAATAATACTCAGACTTGGATATTATTTACTGCACTGATACCACATGATAAGGAGTCACACCGGATTATGGTAATTACCTTCTAGAATACTCAATCGTGCACTACTAGATGGTTATAACCGTCTAGGACACGTGTCATCATCCCAGGATACCCTGAAATCACGATGATGGCATGGAATTGGAGAAAAACTTCCACCTGACCACTTTCCACGTGGCAACACCCCAGCTGTTGATCGAGATCACGATCCGTGTGATCTCACAATCCAATCAACAGAATTAACGGAAGGAAAATAACCGCTTACGGTGTTAGCATCTTCCGTTAATATTTCAACATCGAGTTTTCCCGCTCAAACTCCCGGCTATAAATATGAGAGTAATTCAGGTATGAACTTCAAGTTACACTCACTTCGTCAATACTTCTTCTTCTTCTTCTTCTTCTTCTTCTTCATAAACACATACTTATTCTCACGCCGGAGTCGGGTTACGGAGAGAACCTCCCTTCTCCCCGTAACGAGGCTAACAGTGTTCTGTTTTGCAGTGTTCACCGGAGAAGAAGACTTGTCCCTACGAATCAAACGAGAGAGAACCTCCCCTTTATGCAGAACCTAACCCCCTGGATAATCTGATTCCGGTCATTTATCCAGTGTTTCTTCATTGGCGCCCACCGATTTATCTGTTCCATCCGTTTTCTCTCATTCTTTCGATTCATTTTGTTGATTCCATTTGCATATAAAAGAAACTTCAACTCATCGACAAAGCGGCCCTCGACCAAATTTCGTTAACAATACCCAAGTTGAGGGTATTATAGAAGAAGCCTTGGATGACAATGGAGCACAGTTTAATCATCTGAATGAACCCATCACCCCAGGGGTACAGCCAGAGATCCCTGCAAGCTTAATTTTACCCCCAGGAGAGACCCCAATCTCCTAGTATCTCAGATCTCAGGGGGCATTGAATGCAGTATACACACAGCTGTGTGCACAAACTGCTCCCCAAACTCAATCACGAAGGCCAGGATCCCGTGCTCATTCTTCTCAACGTGATGGCCCATCCCAAGTCCAAATCGAAGACACAGAGGTTCACTCTAGATCTCCATCGAGATACGAATACACTTAGTCAGAAAATCGTCGAAGAGAGCATCGAGATGAGTCACACTCTAACAGAAGACCATCAGTTCACACCAGGTTGGGTCCCCAGCGGCACACCCACACCAGTGAATATGATCCAACTTACCGTGAAGGAGAAAGTGCAAGTGTGTTTTCTCGGTTACAATCGAATTATAACAAGTGTAGACCCCGCACGGTTTACAATCCTGAGGCTAAGCACAATTATGATTTGATCTATCGCCCTGCTGAAGCGGTGGAGAATTCAAAGTTCACAAGCGAAATTGCTCTGGCTCCGCTAGAAAAAGCAAAGCTCCCGTCTAACGTTGGAAAGTTCAACGGAATGACAGACCCTGATGATCATCTGCGAGTCTTTACAAGCGCATGGTTGGTAGGAGGCTGGACACTACTAATGTGGTGCCACCTTTTCGTACAAACCCTTACAGGCGCTGCAAGAATCTGGTTTGACAACTTGCCCGTTGGAAAAATCATGTCATGGAAAGATTTGCGCAAGAAATTTCTGGTTCATTTCAGCCAACAAAGGCGATCAATCCGTGACACATCGGATGTGATGAACATTTGGCGTCACGATGATGAAAGTTTGGAAGACTTCATCACCTGTTATAACAAGGAGGTACTCGAGATCGGGGACGTCCATGAAGAACTGATTCGCGCCCAATTTAAATATGCAGTCAGATGCGACGATATGATAAAAGTCCTATCTGGGACAGAAGGACTCCCGAAGAGCTGGGAAAAAGTGATGGTAGCGGCTAAGGTCTACGCTCAAACAGAAAAGAATCTTACCATAAAGAGGCCGCCACCACCGCACAACCGACCCTCAGATCTAGGCTCAAATGGCGGGAGGAAATTTAAGAAAGGTTGGCGTGATTCTAGCTCAGGGAACTATTCATCCGAGGATGCTCGAGCCACAATTAATAAACTTGTCGCGCTGAGAGATGCCAAATAAGAGAACAGGGAGAGACAATGGACTCCCTTAACCAAAACCCCTGCGGAAGTTTTAAGCACGGAGGATTATCAGTTTAAACCTCCACCACCCATGAAGAACAAACGTGGACAGGACCCAGCTCAGTATTGTGATTACCACAAGGACAGTGGTCATACCATCAACAATTGCATCTCCTTGCGCACTGAGATAGAAAAGGCCCTTAAAAGTGGTGAGCTAACTCACCTACTACAAAACGTGCGCAAGGACATAAAACAAATCACCCGGGGCGAAGAAGGCCCGAGCATGAAAGCGAAAATTTAAACTCTATGATCTCCTCGCAGAGTGGAACAGGCTCACAGTTTATCTAGCTTAAATAGGAAATAGAGCGTAAGTTAAGTTCCGTGTATTTATTTTAATAGACTTTGTAACGGCCTCTGCGCCTTATCCCGAAATAAACAACAAAGTTTCTATTATTCTTGTGTTTTTCTTACAAAGTGCATGCAATTTATTTTGGTAAGCGCAAAAACATTATGGTAAATATAATACAAGCCTCATGAACGGTTAAGTGATTACATCACACAAGACCACACGTTCACACATGAGCTTTATACCACCTTCATTCGCCTTACCCGGTCAAAGTAATTGTACCCATGCAAAATATTGTAAACTAAAACACACATCATACTATTCCTGGCGCACCAATACGCCTTAGAAAACTATCAAACACGGCGGTGTTTCAGTGTATGTTACTTGTGCGGCAGCGCATTAACAGGAAAAGGGATGCACATCCCAAAAAATTACAAAACATTGTTCAAAACAATTACAAAAGGAAACCTACGCTAGATCTTCGTCTTCATCTGGGAAGATTTCATTTAGTTGCGCCACGTGATCTTCGGATTGCAATGCACATTTATAAGGTCCATGACAGGCAGCTGCAAGTTGTTGAATTATGCTTTTAAAGCTGCAAGGGTAGCACCAGTGTTAACACCATGGGTAGCAGATTTACTAGTATCCCAATCAACTTTCAAGGCGCTAGTCACATGGTGGGAACATTCCGCATATCCCTGAGTATACCCGTCACTTCGCGCGGCAACAACTAAACGCGCGACGGTTTTGTCAAGCTCTACAGAATTCAACACTAATTCAACAACCTACAAAAACAAGGTAAATAAGGAATAAGCGCAAAACTTTTCCACAAGGACAACAAGCAAAGACAACTTACACAGGCAATCCCACGCTCTTTCAACCACAACATATCGCTTTTCAAAGGTTCAAGCTCGCTCTCTACTGTGGCCCGCGCCGTTTCAGAATTTTCTAGTTTCTCTTCAGTTTCAGTTAAGCGGTGGGAGGTTTCAGTTTTCTCAGAAAGCGCAAGCTCCAGATCTTTCTTGAGTTGTTCCTGATCAGAAAGCAAAGCAGTAAGTTCTTCTATTTCTTTATCTCTAAGAGCAAGGGTGGCGCAAGCTTGTACCTCTCTTTGTTCACTTCGCTCCCTGTGTGAACGCGCCTCATCCCACGCAGCTTCAGCTTCAGCCTTTTCTTTCTTCAGCCTTTCGATCTCCGCATCCTGTTTCTTCAATTTCTCGACTTCAACTTTGAGATTATTGATAACATTACGGAGACTCATTTTTTCGGCGTTATCTTTTTCGCATATTTTCTTCCAGTTCTTGCGCTCCTCGGAAAGAAGAGCAACTTCAGCTTCCGCTTTCCTCTTCCAGCCCGCAACAGACCATTCTTCAGTTTTCCGATCGGCTTCAAACTTGGCCTGATCAGCTTCCAGCTTAGCCTTCAACTGGGCAATTCGGTTTTCATCATCAGCAATTTTCTTCTTAGACACCTTGAAAGCATCCCACTCCCTGTGCATACTATGCCATTCACGCACTATGCGATGAGTGGTAGATGCATAAGAAGCGGCCTCCTCAAGGTAGGCATGATAAGTTTGCTCATGAAGCCGACTTTCTTGAAATTTAATCTCCCCTGGCGGGAATACCCCCTGCAACTAGTCCCGACACACGCGCCAATCTGAGAAAGTATCACCCTTCTTCAGATTCCAAACAGGGACATGAATGTCGGAAGCATCCTTTTCCAAATAAGATCTATAATAATAATCCCCCAGAGTCTCATCTGGGTGGATTGGGGAATTCTTGCCAGTATCAGAGAATGAACCCTGACCTTCAACAGTAACCTTCTCAATATTCTCAGGCATAGCGCCAGAAGCTTTGGATGGAGGAGGCGAAACAGGGATTTCTTCGGCAATTTTCTCCTTTTCCGAATCATGGGCAGCAAGCTCAGGGGCTTGTGGGTCACCAGCACCATCCACAATCTCTGGGCTAATAACCTTTTCTGCATCCGCAGCAACATCAACAGGCTTATCAGCTCTAAGATCCACAACCCCAACAACTTTTTCCGCACCACCCTCAGGAACCTCCGTATTCTTTAACTGATCAGCAACAGAAGCACGCGGAGGAGAGGGTGGGAATTCTTCATTAACCACAGGAAGCGGTTCTGTGGGAACAGGAGAAGTTGGTTTTTCTGAAAAACAAAAGTCTATGTCACAAAATATTCAAAAGCGCATAAGAAGAATAAAACAAGAGATGACACATACTAGGAGCAGACTCCGAAATAAAGGCGTCCAGATTGCCTTTCCTGGTAATGTTCTTCCTCTGAATCTTCTTTGCAGGCTGACCTTCAGTCTTAGCACCAGACTATTTTCTTTTCCCTGCTTTATTCCTCACTAAGTGCTCAGGGCTTGATTCCAAATCAATGGGATCATCAGGGTCGGACGAAGGGATATCAGCAGTATCTTTTGGTTCCGGTTTTGGCCTCCTAATAATAACTGCAGGCGCAAGACCCTCCAATGAATCAGAAACCACCACATAATCACACCAGCAGTCAGAGGAACGGTGCATACCTTTCTTCTCTCCCACAACATTTTTTACCTTAGAAGATTGAGCTTTCTCAGCATCATTCTTCTTCGGGTCTTTTCTTCTCAGGGCCTATGCCCAAATTAGATAAGTCACCTACTAACAAAGCGCAGAATAAAACTTATTCAAACGCGCAAAAGAATCAAACAAAAAGTAATATGATGAAAGCTTACCAGCACCAGCAGCAGGTTGTGCAGATAGATCAGCATCCCGCGAAAGAACAAAGTTCTTCACAATACGATGATACCACAACTCTTCATCAGGTTTCTTCGGAAGGGTAGCCATTTTCCCACCTTCCCTCTTGAAAGCAACAACGTACAACGAAACAACTGCACAAAGGAGAAAGCAAAGGCAAATTCAAAAAAAAAAACAGAGAGAAGACAAGAAGCAAGAATCTTACTCTTGCCATCTTCCATGTACACCGGCTTCTCCTCTCGTTCCATCCTCCAGTTCAGTCTCATACCGGCACCAACAAGGGCTTTCTCCGGCAAGGCAATAGACGAAACGTCTTTTAGGTCCTGGTACCAATTTTCATCAATAGGAGTCTGAAGGGTCTTAGTAGGAACACCTTCCTTTCCCCTAAAAATCATCCTCATCGGAACAACTCCGGCCTTGATAAAAAAGAATTTTTGCTTCCAATCATGAAAGGACTTTGGGGGTTGCAGCAAAATTTTCTTCGCCGATGCCCTTTGAATGAAAGAATAAAACCCTTGGCTACAGTGCATTTGATGAAAAACTCGAAATCGAGAAACCGTCGGTTCGATATGCATCGTCCGGCACACAAACTCAAAATGCCGAACCCTAATCATACCAATTGGGTGCATGTGGGAGATATGAAACTTATAATACTCAAGAATTTCGAGGAAAAATTTTGTCACAGGCAGACGAAAGTTGCCTTCACAAAAGAAATCCCAAAAGAGGGTTATATACCCAGCCGGAGCATCCGCCGCCGTCTGACCCTCTTCAGGGTATCGGGCACCCCAGTTCTCCGGAAATCTGAGGTTCCGAACCAATCCGTCAAAGGTTGCCCTGTACCACTTCAACGGTGGAAGTTCGACAGACATTTCTTCCGTTGAATCTTCGTGATGATCTCCGGTTGACATAGGAGGAAGAGATTGCAATTCCTTCTAAAAAAGACGGATAAAGAAGACGAAGAAGGGGAAGGGTTTCAACGAAATAATGATTACTGGAAATAGGAAAGCCAAAATACTTATATACCCACTGCCATAAATAGCCTCGGTAACTGCAACAACACCTTTTTCGGGGTAGCACAGTTACCCAAGCGACAGGGGCGAGTGGGAAGCAACACAAACACGAGTTCACGCGCGAGTGTAAAGCACGGTCAGTAATGTGCACCTGACAGTGACAGCCTATCACACAGTCCTTACTGTACCTTTCTCACCCAAAGTCAAAGATTTTCCGAATCACCATGATAAGCAAAGTAAATCTTCTCATAGAAGATTCCCTACTTTCGCGCCAAAAGCAGTTCTCTCATATAGTCCAGTGCTCCACTTATTTGCATAAGAGCAACACTAGACTGGGGAGACTTGAAGGGGTAAGGTCCCAAAAACCTCATATCAAGTACTTGGGACCATACCACAACCTTATCTCTTAGCCCTCTTTTGACCTTGCGCGGCCGCGCAACTGGTCCTACAGAGAGCTTAGAAGAAAGAATGCAGACAACACTTACGCGCTAAAAGGAAAATCATGAATCCTTGTGCCTTCCTCCATAACAGATAAAGGATGAAAATCCTAGTTTAAACACCTCCGCTTAAATAATACTCAGACTTGGATATTATTTACTGCACTGATACCACACGATAAGGAGTCACACCGGATTATGGTAATTACCTTCTAGAAGACTCAATCGTGCACCACCAGACGGTTATAACCGTCTGGGACACGTGTCCTCATCCCAGGATACCCTGAAATCACGATGATGGCATGGAATTGCAGAAAAACTTCCACCTGCCCACTTTCCACGTGGCAACACCCCAGCTGTTGATCAAGATCACGATCCGTGTGATCTCACAATCCAATCAAGAGAATTAACGGAAGGAAAATAACCGCTTACGGTGTTAGCATCTTCCGTTAATATTTCAACAACAAGTTTTCCCGCCCAAACTCCCGGCTATAAATATGAGAGTAATTCAGGTATGAACTTCAAGTTACACTCACTTCGTCAATACTTCTTCTTCTTCTTCTTCTTCATAAGCACATACTTATTCTCACGCCGGAGTCGGGTTACGGAGAGAACCTCCCTTCTCCCCGTAACGAGGCTAACGGTGTTCTGTTTTGCAGTGTTCACCGGAGAAGAAGACTTGTCCCTACGAATCAAACAAGAGAGAACCTCCCCTTTATGCAGAACCTAACCCCCTAGATAATCTGATTCCGGTCATTTATCCAGTGTTTCTTCACCTTGGGATCTCTGATCTTTCTTCTCGAGTACTTGTTTCATACAAGTCTCCTTTCTTCACATTCAACACACACAACTTGACTGTTCTTGCTTCCGAGGCTGAGCACACTTCAGCCGAAGATCTTGAACAATCAACAAACATAATTAGAGAACCTCTCTCCAGGTCTTGCAAAAGTGGGGGGACCCCACGACCTACGTTAGGAAAATCGGAATCCTCCAAGCCTTTTGCCTAACCAGCTTAGCTACTATCATCTGTCTAGTATTTGTTGCATCAGCAATCTCCATCTTGATTTAACTTTGAGGTATGTTTGGCATGAAGTTTTTAGGAGCTTTTAAGAAAAACTCTTACTTAATAAAAAGCTTTGTTTGGTTGAAGGAGCTTGAAGCTTTTAGGTTAGGAGCTTAAAACTTTTGGTTGAATGCTCCTACTAGTAGCGTTTAGAAGGAGCTACAAACTTTTAGGGAAAAAATTATTATTTTAAACTCTAAAGATAATGAACTTTTTAATGCACAAACTTTTTAACTTTTTAGTTATGTCCATTTTGGTCATTTAATTAAAAGCTTCGGCTACTCTGCCAACCACCAAATATATCTAAAAAACTATAGCTACTAGCTACCGGCTTCTAGCCACCAGCTATCAGCTTCTTGCCACCAGCTACTTTTGCCAAACATACTCTTATTATAACTCCAAATCTTGATAATTTCGTATTCAGAATTTTTAACCGTTCTCAATGTAAATGATTATTTATGTACTATTAACCAAATGTTATACAGATATATAAACTCCTTACATTGGCTTGTAACATGAACATTGACCCTCAAAAGTTAAAAGCTCTATTCTTATATCTATGCCTTGATTTGTTAGGACTATTGGCTTGTTTGGCTAAGATTTTCAAAACAGCTTATTTGCTTATTTGCTTTTCTGAAAAGCAAATAAGTCAATAAGTCATTTTGAAAAGCTTTAAAATGGAGCTTTTCAAAACAGCTTATTGACTTATTTGCTTTTTAGAAAGCAAATAAGTCATTTTGAAAAGCTCAGCCAAACAGCCCCATGATCTTTATAAGGTCGGTGACTAGTTATTTGTTAGCTCAAACATAACTGTGCTAAGTGTATTTATCAATCATTTTTAAAACAATTTTGCTAACTATTTGCACATTTTAACATTTTAGTTGTTAAATTGTGTAGAAAATTTGTCCAAATGTTTTACACCGGTCAATGACTAGTTAATAGGAAACGAATTTACTAATTGACCACTTGTTAGCCGGAAGTTAGCCATATGTTGGTTAGTCTACATCAAAAGTTCTAAGTGATGTAATTAAGACTCTTTTTTAGTTGGTACATATGGCTAACTTCCCGCTTGCGGTCTGCTCATATAATGTAATATATGTGTGGGCGCTCGGGGGGGCAAAAGCAAAAGTGCACTAATTTTTAACGTTATTTTACTAATTTCGTGAAAATAACGTTAAAAAGAGGGGATCGTTAATCAGGCATCATGTGGTGGCGTTGATAGCCGATAGACAAGGGGGTACATGCACCAATTGGCGTTTGTCTCAATTGCTGAGTGTTATGTGCCTTATGTCCAAGGCTTGATGCAAAACCACAATCGAGCCGAGGGTCTCATTGGAAGCAGCCTCTCTATTCCTACGGGGTAGAGGTAAGGCTGTCTACATCCCACCCTCCTCAGACCCTACCTTAGCTTTGCTATAGGTGGGATATACTGAGTACGATGATGATGATGATATGGCTAACTTCCGGCTAACAAGTGGCCAATTAGTAAATTCGTTTCCTATTAACTAGTCATTGACCGGTGTAAAACATTTGGACAAATTTTCTACACAATTTAACAACTAAAATGTTAAAATGTGCAAATAGTTAGCAAAATTGTTTTAAAAATGATTGATAAATACACTTAGCACAGTTATGTTTGAGCTAACAAATAACTAGCCACCGACCTTATAAAGATCATGTATAGAATACTCGGACAACTTACTTTCTGCATAAAATGTATTATGACACTACTTAGAATAGTCTCATTCGAGTCTCTGTCTATCTATATACTTTGACTATAAAACACATTATATATATATATATATATATATATATATATATATATATATATATATATATATATATTAATACAAAGTGCCCATGAATAGTAATCTAAATTTTAAATATTACTATAACTTTTTTTAATTTTTAATATTTTATTATTATAACCTAATTTTAAATATTATTATAGATTTCTTAATCTTTAATATATTTTTTTATTATAATATCGTACTTGGATAACAGTATCATACAATTTTTTTAATATTTTGTTATTATAATTAATTTATTTTGTTTTCTCATATAGCTAAGATATGATATTTTATATATTAACATCGTTTATCATTTTATTTATTCTAATAATATAGTACAATGTTTTATAAAACTTCAAATGTACTATTGCGACATGTTTATTACATCTGTGTTTCGTTAAACTGAGCCGATATTGTTCGAACAATTACCTTTTTACGACTTTGGTAGCTGATGTGCACAAAATGCAACATATAAATTACATCAATTGTGGCATAAAACTAACCCTTTTTAGTACAAATGTTGGGAAAAATGTGTTTTTGTCTTCCTTTTGTATTTTCAGAATTAAATGAGCTCAAATTAACAAAAGAAGCAAAAAGACAGCTAAATCTAACATAAATACAAGAAAAGGAACAAACGTTGCATGCCCGACCTCCCCGACAGCATCTTCCCAAGCAAAACAAGTGAACATAAGGCTGAACACGCCCCGTGCTCAGTGAACACGGGGGCGTGCCCAAGTGCCAGCATAAAAGACAAAGCTATATAAGCTTCTATCGCCCACCACGGGGCCGTGCTCAGCGGACACGGGGCCGTGGTCAACTATAAGATTCACAGAATCCAGGCAAATCTTGATAGTACAGATATGCTTCTGCACACGGGGGCGAGCCCAGCGGACACGGGGGAGTGGTCAACTAATGCAGACAAACTGCAATTAATGAAGACAGAGAAGAGGATGGACACGGGGCCGTGCCCGAGCTACTGTTCAGGCTATAAATAGGGGTGCTTGGCTCATTTGCACACGGGGGCGAGCCCAGCGGACACCACCTCTCTCACACTTCACCCACCACCCACCACCATCACAACACCATCATCCACCACCATCATCCATTGTCCATCATAGAGTGGGTGAGTCGTCTCGGGATCCAAGATTGATCGTAAGAGTTCTTGACAATCAAAGGCCATGTTTGCCTAAGTCTCTTACATCACTTGGTGAAGACAAGTGTCTAGTGTAATACTTTTTATTTTTAATCTTTTCGCACTTTTTACTTGGTTATGTATTAATGACTTTAATAACTAGTTTCTTATGTTGAAGGTGATTCTTCCTTATCGTTTGTCCGTGGAGTCTTGGCATTATTTTACTGTCTATATAAAATAAAAGATTTTCACCATTCATATCTCCACAGTCTATATGGAGGTATGTTGGCTACCTGGTCGGGGGTTAAGGGGACGGTTTGGTAAGAGTCTTGCCTTGTTCAGCGTATAGATCCTGCAAGGACCTGGGTCAAATTTTGTAGGATCTCCTTCAATACCCACCGGTATTGGATGGCGGGGGTCCAAACTCTTTGATCCCCTCATATGTAAGCTACTATTAATACTTTAACCCGGCTATTTAGGACTGTATCCCTGCTGACTCAGACTACTTAGCCGAGGGTAACGTCACCTTTAAAAGAGGGGCCTACCATAATATGCATTAATAACTTAATTAATTATCTTTCAATAATCCGACCCTTTAGGATTGTATCCTTGCTGACTCAAACTACTGGGTTGAGGGTAACGTCACCTTCAAAAGAGGGGCCTACTACAATCACTAAGATAATCTCTTGAAAAGTGCAAAAGTGCGGAAATAATCAAAGGTTACACTAAACACGAGTCGGTGCCAAGTGATTCATCTTGTCTATCTGTTTTTATTTTTATTTTTATTTTTTAGCATTTTAGTTAGTTTTTATTTTTCTAGTTTAAAAACCTTTTTCTAAACTTTTGATTTGATTAGACGTTGAGGATAAACCGGTACTAAAAGCTCTTGTGTCCTTGGACGACCTCGGTATCTTGCCAACACTATACTACGCTCACGATGGGTGCACTTGCCCATATGTGTGTTTGGTGTTAGTAAAATATCGTGTTTTATAAATTTAAAACTTGACTAACGTGTAAAAAGGGCTTAAAATATACTTAAATCCATATCACACTTTACGCATCAAGTTTTTGGCGTCGTTGCCGGGGACACAAGGATTTTAAGAAAGCTTAAAATCGACGCCCTAATCAGTTTTTCAAAACCTTTTCAAAACGCGCGCACATTTTTCTGCATTTTAGTTTAGTTTTGCATTTAAAGTAGGTTGAACACGGGCCGTGCTCGCTGAACACGGGGCTGTGTTGCATATTTTTTATAAAACACCCAGATACAGTAGCTTGAACACGGGGTCGTGCTCACTGAACACGCCCTCGTGCTCAACCAAATCAGTAACTTTAATTAAAACGCCCAGATACAGATTCTGTACACGGGGCCGTGTCCACTAAACACGGGGCCGTGTCCAGCCTCAGGAGGTTACAACTACACCTATAAGGAGGA
This sequence comes from Helianthus tuberosus, assembly GCA_030545235.1. Classification (NCBI taxonomy): domain Eukaryota; kingdom Viridiplantae; phylum Streptophyta; class Magnoliopsida; order Asterales; family Asteraceae; genus Helianthus; species Helianthus tuberosus. The sequence goes on along the minus strand of CM060449.1, from coordinate 47,810,001 downwards.
TGATTATAGGAGTAGCTATTGCACTAATTGTGGTGACCCGCACTCGGTTCAATATTGTAACTTATATCAACTGTCCACTTCATACACCTACTATGAGGAGCCCAGGTACGAGCCATCAACTTCATACACATCCTATAAAGACCAAAGGTATGAACCTTCTCCCTCATACTCGTATTTTGATGAACCAAGGTATAAGCCTTCTTACTCATACTTTGAGGAACCAAGATATGAGCCACCACCTTCATATGCTTATTATGAGGAACCATGGCGTGAACAACCCACCTCATATGAGTATTATGAAGAACAAAATTACGACCCTTATCCATCATATGCTTACAATGAAGAACAATGGTGTGAACCATCTACTTCATATGGGTATTATGAGGAACAAAGGATCGAACAACCGGATTCAAGCTTTGAAAATCCCGATCCTTTTTCTATAACCAAAGAGACCGATAGGATATTAGAACACCTTAAAGTTATCGAGCGCTATATAAAAGAATCTCGAGCAAGGGAAGAGGAGTCCCACGCAAGAGAAGAATTAAATAAAGAAGAGATAATTGAAAGTGTAAAAATGGAAGAACAAATAAGTGAAAAACCGACACATGAGTTAAACAACGAAAAAGGTGAGTCCGTTAACGTTAAAATTCAAGAAGAGTCTAATTTTGAAGAAATTAATCTTTTGTCACCTTCTTTTGAAAATCATTGTTTAGCTCCAATTCATGCTAAGTTTTTAAAAGAGTTAAACACTAACACTAAAATTGACGAAACAGTAAGTGTTAAGTTTACTAAAGATCAAACCTTGCTAATAAAAGAAGATCCATTTGAAATCAACATTACACCGGTTCCATGTTTTTTTCAAAATTCATTTATTAGTAATATCACAATTGATAAAGATCTTTGCGTTAACATAATGCCCAACTACATTTTCGAAAAATTAAGTATTAGTGAATTTTCTCCACTTCAAATACCCATTTTTCTATCTAATCGGAAAATAATAAAATCAATCGGTGTAGTTGAGGATGTCTTGGTTCAAACAAATCGAATGGTAATCCCAACCGACTTTGTCATCCTCGATGACGCTCCTCTAGTGTTGGGACGACCCTTTGTAAAAACCCACGAAGCTTTGAAGAACCGGAAGTATAACAATCTACCTATTCAATTAGGGCATTTAAAAAGAGTGTCGATCTTGAGCGGTCAATGAAATATCCATTTGGCAATAATGACCCCCTAATTGAAGATGAAGATGAACCACCCGATACAAGTGAAAAGTTTGACCACTTTGTTGAAGAAGAGGTCGCCATAGAACAAACTTTTAAAGTTCTTGATCAAAATGAGCAACCAAATAAGGAGTCTCCTAAAGACCCACCTCTTGAGCTCAAAGAACTTCCAAAAGGTTTGGAATATGCTTTTCTAGACAAAGATGGTAAATCACCTGTAATTATTTCATCTAAGTTAGATAGGTTAGAAAAAGAAAAATTAATTAACCTTTTGAAAAAACACAAAAATGCGATTGCTTGGAAGCTTGTAGATATTAAAGGAATAAGTCCTTCCATGTGCACGCACAAAATTTTAATGAATGACGACTACAAATCGGTAATACAACCACAACGTCGAGTAAATCCAAATGTTCAAGAAGTGGTTAAAAATGAAGTCATCAAATTACTTGACGCTGGACTTATTTATCCTATCTCCGATAGTCCTTGGGTAAATCCCGTCCAAGTTGTTCCAAAGAAAGGAGGTATGACGGTAATAACTAACGAAAAGAATGAATGAATACCAACGAGAACCGTCACAGGATGGAGAGTATATATAGATTATAGACGATTAAATGAAGCAACAAGGAAAGATCACTTCCCTTTGCCCTTCATTGATCAAATGTTAGAAAGATTATCCGGTCATAAATTTTACTGTTTCTTGGATGGTTTTTCAGGTTACTTTCAAATCCCAATAGCACCCGAAGACCAAGAAAAGACAACTTTCACATGTCCCTATGGAACTTTTGCTTATCGACGCATGCCATTTGGTCTATGTAATGCCCCCGTAACCTTCCAACGTTGCATGGTGGCCATCTTCCATGACATGATAGAAAAGACAATGGAAGTCTTCATGGACGACTTTTCTATCTTTGGGGATTCATACGACCAATGCCTCGATAACCTTGAACGAATGCTATCCCGATGTGAGGAAACTAACCTCGCCCTTAATTGGGAAAAATGCCATTTCATGGTAACTGAGGGAATAGTGCTCGGTCACAAAATCTCAAGCGAAGGAATGGAGGTTGATCGAGCAAAAATAGACACTATTTCTCGATTACCACCCCCATCCTCCGTTAGAGCTATCAGAAGTTTCCTAGGGCATGCCGGATTTTATAGGCGGTTTATCAAAGACTTTTCTAAAATTTCAAGGCCTCTAACAAAATTACTTGAAAAGGATGCTCCTTTCATCTTTGACAAGGATTGCAATCAAGCATTTCTAACCCTAAAGGAAATGCTAGTCAATGCACCTGTCATGATAACGCCATATTGGAAATTTCCTTTCGAAATCATGTGTGATGCAAGTGACTTTGCAGTTGGAGCTGTCTTGGGACAAAGAAAAGAAAAGCATTTTCACCCAATTTATTATGCTAGTAAAACACTTAACGATGCATAAGAAAATTACACAACAACTGAAAAAGAATTACTGGCTGTGGCATTTGCTTTTGATAAATTTCGTTCTTATCTTGTTCTTTCTAAAACTATAGTCTATACAGATCATGCAGCCATTCGATATCTCTTCAAAAAGCAGGACGCAAAACCACGTTTGATTCGGATTGAAATCAAAGACAAAAGAGGAGCAGAAAACACTGCAGCAGATCATCTTTCACGCTTAGAAGACCCAGCTTTGGAGGCAACCAGGGACGAGCAAATCAACGAAAAATTTCCGACGGAGTCCCTATGTCACACCCCAATATTTCCACGCATCACCGGTGGGCCCGGTGGAGAGTATCATGACGTAGTTGATATCATCATGGTCAAACATACACAGAATAGCACAGCGGAAGTCTTGGAATATAAAATATTATTACAAACTCAAATGTCTGAAAATAACAAAGTATTTATTATAGACGAGTCTGTAATATCAATTCCACAGGTGGATCACTACAGAATGTATAAAATGAAGTTTAGCAGACTTTAAGGCATCTTTAAGGATTTGGAAGATCCTCTATTTCGACACCGAGCAATCCCCCAACCTATTACGAGTAGTACCTGCCACTTAGCTTTTGGAAAATACGTCAGTTTTCCCTGGTAAATACAATTAACTGACTCTTTTAAAAAGGGTTTATAAAAATTGATTTAAGTGCACAAGGCACAAATCATTTATAACTTGGGACAATCTTTAATAAAATTTTGTATGTTGTTTCACATGTTTGTCATACATATGGGGCCGGTTTGGAAGCCGGTCATGATTAACCGACTCACCACTTACAAAACCCACGAAGGAGTTATCCCCAACATGTGAGTTATTTATATTTTAGCATTTGCATCTGTCGGGTGTATGCCTACACCCCGTGCATAGGTCGTGGCCATTTTTAACTTTAATGAGCCGAGGATATCCAGGACACGGTCGTTAATCCCCAATGTTTATGTTATCAAACAACACAGATTAAAACGGGTTATGCATATTTATTAAATCACAATCCGACTAAATGATCTCATACCCGACCAAGCAGTATTTTTATGATACCGTATCCCAAGCCCGTATAGGGAAAATAAGTTAAAAGTATTTACCTGAGCTAATACTTGATTCACAGCAAAATAACTCAGTCGTATCCAATCTATCTAAATGCAGGTAGCTTTTACCGGGTGGCTCTAGTCTGGAGTGATGGTAATATATAACCAATTTAGAATGCTAACGGTCTTATTTAAGTCGTAGACTTAGACCTGCTAGCTTAAAACATCTAGAACGGTACGATACGCTAGATTAAGCGATATGTAATTCAGACCCAACAAGTACGAGGACTTGTGTAATATGGGTACACTAAGTACATTCTGGATTTTGAAGTAAAAACAATAAGGTTAAACCCGTTTTAGCAAACTTACATAAACTAGTTACGTAAGTCTAACCGTACGCGTATAAGCGATAACGAGTAACCGGACGAGTCATGAAAAAGTTCCGTATGCTAATATACCTTAAACAAGTTATAATATCAGTGGGATATCAACTTATATGCCCATTTAGGTTTTAAAATCAAACTATGCCCCGTAAGGGCGTTTTGGTCATTTAATGTCGTATAAAAGGAACTTGGGTATAATTTGATGTTACGATCATAAACATCCTTTTAAAATACTTTATTTATGATATAATATCAGTATGATATCAAACATATGTGTGTTTCATAGATTAAAACCAAACTATGCTTCATAGGGGCATTTTGGTAATTTCACACATAGTTTTGAAGGTTTAATTTGGGAATCTGAGTTTATAACATATACCCTGTAAAAATATATTTAAGATGATTTATAAAATCAGTAGGTAACAAGTCTTGATTGGTAGTTATGGTTTAAAACCATACTACGCGCCGAAACGACGATTGAGTCGTTAAATGACGATATATGCGATCTTTTATGAAAACTGATATTACGGTCAGGTTTATATGACCAAAATATGTTATTTAATATGATATATCAGTAGTAAAAAGGTTTCGTATGATAATCATGCTTTTAAACCATTTTAGGTGCCAAAAGGTCATTATCGTCATTTAAAGACATAATTCAAGAACTTGTGCGTAAACTCAGTTTATAATCTGAATTGATATCCCAAATTATCCTAATTATGATATTAAATCAGTAGGCAATGAGTTTGGTATAAGGAATTATGCTTAAATCCGATATATGCGCCTAAAGGGCATTTTGGTCACTTTAAAGCATAATTCACGACCTTATACGCGAACTCAGTTTATGATCAGATTTATAACATCAAAATATGTTAAACATGTTAACATATCAGTACCTAAGTTGTTTGAAAGCTTATTGGTGTTTAAAACCTTATTTTTGCTAAAAAGGGCATAGTAGTCAAAGTATGGCATATTAGCGGAAACTTGCATAAGACTCGGATTACTAGTATGATCATGTAATATAATCCCAGAGGGTTATGCTACATTATAATACGATCATAACGGAGCCTAAAATCAGCAGCATACTAGTCTAATTCGGCTTATAACCAAAAGTCAACGTAGAAGTCAAATTATGCGACTTTTGGTTGCGAACCGATCCTAAACTTAGAATCGCCGGGTTAAACATGTTTAAATAATAATTACCAAGTTATTAAAGTGTCAAATATAATTTATAACCCTTGTATTATTGGTTTTACTTATTAATCACAATTCTGCCAAGTTTGACTTTTTAATTAAATAGTTTGACCCGACAATTAACTAAGCAAACGAAGGAATTAGGAGGTGCCCTTTTAAGGGTTAATCACCTACCTATCTATGGTCTTATACCCACATTCAATTTGATTAGTGGTCAGACCATTAGAGTTTAAACCGAAAGTCAAAGTTAATTTATGATACTTGACTTTTCGGTTTGTAAACTATGAAATTGAACTAATGAGAGGGCTTAAGACACTTACATGAGTCCTAGCTATCTTTTCTACAAGAATATAAGTCCCAATCAGATCAGGAGCTCCAGATTTGTGAGTAGAGAAGTTGGAATGATAAATGGCAATTGAAATGAATGGATACAAGAATATAAGTCCCAATCAGATTAGGACTAACCCTTTTTATTTCTACACCATTATTTTTCTTTTTTTTACCACCTACCCAAAATCTCCCTAGTTAACCCCTTTGAGCCTAAACCTTTTCATTTCTTAACCCAAACCAAACACCCTTTCACCCACCAAAACCTTTTTATTTTTAACCATTTGTTTTAGTAATAAGCTCGGTTTTTCGTATGACTTTTCAAAAAAAAATATGTTGATGATGAAGCAAAAGAAATAAACAAGCAAGTTCATAAAAAATAACTTTGTTTGAATAATGGCTTCATAAAAAAAATTGCAAAAATAAAAAGTCTTACGAAAACCGATGTTTTTACGCTTTTCGCCCTTTTCTACTAACCACTAACCCAACCACCTAGCTTTAACCCAAGCCTAACCCTTCACCCAAAAGTCCTCTTGATATTTACAAAGGTTTATAGTTAAAAAGGAGGAGGATTGATTGCTTGGCAAGCCAATGGTAGGAGTAAGTTCCATGCCGCTCTCGAGTGATTCACTAAAATACATATTCGGCCGAGTGTTGAGTGATCCCCCGTGATGTATGTGAACTTGTATATAAATGGAATTTTAAAAGGCATGTTATGCCCTATTAAGTAATTTATCTTATGTAATGTTTTAAATAAATCATGACGAATAGGATTGTAAATAAATAAAAATAAAACTTGATAAAGAATCTTGGAAATCCCGACACTCTATGACAAGCCCAAAAACCTTCTCTTCTTACCTATTCCATTTGGGAATGTAAAGTCACATTATAAAGAGTTTTGCTTGAGGACAAGCAAAGATTCAAGTGTGGGGGTATTTGATGTGCACAAAATGCAACATATAAATTACATCAATTGTGGCATAAAACTAACCCTTTTTTAGTACTAATGTTGGGAAAAGTGTGTTTTTGTCTTCCTTTTGTATTTTCAGGATTAAATGAGCTCAAATTAACAAAAGAAGCAAAAAGGCAGCTAAATCTAACATAAATACAAGAAAAGGAACAAACGTGGCATGCCCGACCTCCCCGACAGCATCTTCCCAAGCAAAACAAGAGAACAGAAGGCTAAACACGCCCTGTGCTCAGTGAATACGGCCAGCATAAAAGACAAAGCTATAGAAGCTTCTATCGCCCACCACGGGGCCGTGCTCAGCGGACACGAGGCCGTGGTCAACTATAAGATTCGCAGAATCCAGGAAAATCTTGATAGTACAGATATGCTTCTGCACACGGGGGCGTGCCCAGCGGACACGGGGGAGTGGTCAACTAATGCAGACAAATTGCAATTAATGAAGACAGAGAAGAGGATGGACACGGGGCCGTGCCCGAGCTACTGTTCAGGCTATAAATAGGGGTGCTTGGCTCATTTGCAAACCATCCCTTGACACACCACCTCTCTCACACTTCACCCACCACCCACCACCATCACAACACCATCATCCACCACCATCATCCACCACCATCATCCATTGTCCATCATAGAGTGTGTGAGTCGTCTCGGGATCCAAGATTGATCGTAAGAGTTCTTGACAATCAAAGGCCATGTTTGCCTAAGTCTCTTACATCACTTGGTGAAGACAAGTGTCTAGTGTAATACTTTTTTATTTTTAATCTTTTCGCACTTTTTACTTGGTTATGTATTAATGACTTTAATAACTAGTTTCTTATGTTAAAGGTGATTCTTCCTTATCGTTTGTCCGTGGTGTCTTGGCATTATTTTACTGTCTATATAAAATAAAAGATTTTCACCATTCATATCTCCACGGTCTATATGAAGGTATGTTGGCTACCTGGTCGGGGGTTAAGGGGACGGTTTGGTAAGAGTCTTGCCTTGTTCAGTGTATAGATCCTGCAAGGACCTGGGCCAAATTTAGTAGGATCTCCTTCAATACCCACCGGTATTGGATGGCGGGGGTCTAAACTCTTTGATCCCCTCATATGTAAGCTACTATTAATACTTTAACCCGGCTATTTAGGACTGTATCCCTGCTGACTCAGACTACTTAGCCGAGGGTAACGTCACCTTCAAAAGAGGGGCCTACTATAATATGCATTAATAACTTAATTAATTATCTTTCAATAATCCGACCCTTTAGGATTGTATCCTTGCTGACTCAAACTACTGGGTTGATAATCTCTTAAAAAGTGCAAAAGTGCTGAAATAATCAAAGGTTACACTAAACATGAGTCGGAGCCAAGTGATTTATCTTGTCTATCTGTTTTTATTTTTATTTTTAGCATTTTAGTTAGTTTTTATTTTTCTAGTTTAAAAACCTTTTTCTAAACTTTTGATTTGATTAGACGTTAAGGATAAACCGGTACTAAAAGCTCTTGTGTCCTTGGACGACCTCGGTATCTTGCCAACACTATACTACGCTCACGATGAGTGCACTTGCCCATATGTGTGTTTGGTGTTAGTAAAATATCGTGTTTTATAAATTTAAAACTTGACTAACGTGTAAAAAGGGCTTAAAATATACTTAAATCCATATCACACTTTACGCACATCAGTAGCGGTATTGAGTACCTTTTATATCATATGCTATAGCGAGTGTCGGTGATGAACAAAACTATACCGTCCAAACAACATCTGTACCATGTCGATTTTGGCCGAACATTGGTGTCGATATTTGTACTTTTAAAATCTTATCGATATTCATTCTTATAGTTTTCTATCAATTTAAACATCCGTCGATATCATTTTGGGCATATCATGACTTCTTTTGGGTTTATCTTTCGATCGCTATACAAAGTGCTGATTACGATACCGATACCTTATTGAATCGAACCGATACCGACCGACTTTACGCCGCAACGCGAGAAGTCCACTAGTTTTTATTTAAACGTTGTTTATTTTTAGAAAAATATTTCCGATTCTCAATCGCTATCTTACTCACAAACATTTTTTTATTGTTTTGTCTCGGTTTGTACACTCACAAAAATTATATAAAATGATGAGCAGCCATGCTCTAAATGTAGATGATAACTATTTTTTATATTAGTTTTTCTATATATTTGAGTATTCACATTGGAGTCTCCATTCTATATTATATAGAGAAAATAATAGAGGAAACAACAAAAAACCATCACAATGGAATCTCTATAATAGAGAAAAATTTTTAAAAAGTAAAGTACACCTCTATATTTAGAGGGTTATATTCAACCCTCTGTATTGTTATTGTGAGTGTGTAGGAAAGAGAAAAAATAACAAAATAAGTTTTTATGAGTAAGAAATAGATAGGATAGGGAGTTAAATGTAAGATGTTTTTGAAAAAGTAACAACATTTTAAGAAAGATGTGTTTTTATATAGATGGAGGTGGATGCTCTAATGTGAATCCTCTTAGAGAGATTTCAATAAATGGGTATTTTAGTTATTTGCTCTGTTTTTATCTTCTTAAAAAAGAGAAGGGTAAAATGCCAAAATAGTCCATGAGTTTAAGGTACTTTTATCACTTCAGTCAAAAAATGAAACTTTTTGTATATAGGTCTCTAAGATTTCATTTTTGTTGCCATTTTTATCCAATTTGCAAACTCGGTTAGAATTTTCTGTTAACTTATCTCCTTTTTTGTCATTTTCCTCATTTTATTAAAATAAATTATGGCATAAAATGACGATTATACCTTTCATTTAAATGAGGAAAACGAGAAAAAAAAGAGAAGTTAACAAAAAATTATAACTCAGCTTGCCAAGTGGATGAAAATGACAACAAAAATAAAACCTTAGGGATCCGAATACAAAAGGTTTCATTTTTGGACCGAAGTGGCAAAAGTAATCTAAACTTAGGGACCATTTTAGCATTTTACTTAAAAGAGAGTGAATTTTGGAGGCTCTAATGTGAGTATTCTTACTAGTTACTAGTAAAATGTATAATGACACAAAGTACTAGTAAATAAAACAAATTAACAAAAAGATAATGTTGATCAAAAGAACATTTGAATAAAAAGATGTCTAATCTTTTAAATAGTTGGTGCATGAGGATTTCTAATACGTTGTCTTTGTTCCGCTTTTGTCTCACATGCACGATAAAGTTGTACCATATGACATACTTATACATATTATGTTAAGGTGTCAATCGTGTTGAATTGGTAATTTGACTTGGTGAATAAAATAAACTTAAACACAATATATATTTATTTATGTCAAATACATTTATTCAAACATAAACATACTTAAAATCATGTTGTGTTTTTAGTTGATGCGTTTAATATTCATTTACAAATTATTAAATATTAAATATTTAAACAAACCAATGAGTTCAACTTAAATAAACTATATTCAATTGATGATTAATTGTTTTTGTTCTTTTATCTCTTACGGTTAACAAAGTTGGGTTTTATATATATTTAGCTCAGGTTAGAGAAACCTCATGTAATTAAACAAATGAGCGGCTAAGAAATAAGAATGGAATTGGTGGCGAATAAAGTTACTACAATGAAGAGTTGATTATAAGTAAGGGGGTAGGGGTGGTTTGTTAGTGATAGATTCCAGTGATGGAAGCAACCAATCAAATGATGCCATGTGGCACCCAATATTCTAGTGATAGTGATAGAAATGTAGGAGGGGTGGTATCACTAGTGATAGGGATTCCAATGTACAAATATTAATGCACAATGTACAAGATACATGTTCCTTTTTTTTATCTACAACGCGTTACCCACTCAACGCGTTATACTATCACGAGTGATAGAAACTAGTGGCGGCGGTGTTGAGTGATAGTTCCACGAGTGATAGAAACTATCACGCTACCACCCCGGGTGGCCTAATGAGGGGATATAAATTAACTTCCAAAGGGAATAATCAGAAAAAACTAATAAAAAATCAAAGTATTAAACTTTAAGCGTTAACATTTTTAAAGACAAATTTGATTTTATTAATCTCATATTTTGGTAGTTAGCCAATAATAATCTCACTTTCAAAAATCGTCACTGACAGTCCTACCTTTTGGAATTTTATTTCTCAAATGACCTGCGTTAAAATGAAGATACGGGTCGATTGATGTAAAACTTATCTCGAAACGGTGCTTCAAACAGTGTGATTTTTTATAACTGGAAGTTTTAAACACCCGAATTGAAGCACAGTTTCGTCATTTGGAGCACCGTTTCAAGGTAAGTTTTACATCAATTGACTCGTATTCTCGTTCTGATCCAAAGACCTAAAATATCAATTTGAAATTCAGAAAAAAAAACTTAGCGGAATTAAGTTTTTCTAACAAGGTCCATTGAGATTTTTTTTTTCAAAAAGGTGGGATTACAACTAGCGATTTTTGAAGATAGATTATTGTTGACTAACTAACTAAAGGTGGGATTAATAAGATCCAATTTCCCTTTCTTAAATAATCTTTCAACAAATTGAAATTGCACACTTCAGTAAACTTAAAAAGTTTAATGGACCATGTTTGTATCGTTTATTAAATGGATCGCATGTAAATCAACCTGTTTAATAAACGGGTTACCTTATCTAACCCAAAAGCTGTTTTAAGTTGATTTTGTGTTCATGATTGTCACATAACGAATTGGTAAATGTGATACAAAAGGTAAAATAAAACACTACTAGGCTATATAGAATGTAATGGAGCCCCTAGGGGCTGTGCTACCTTAGAGCCACATAGACAAAGGGCTCTATTGCCTTCTAATAACACCCAAGCAACCGAATAACGATTCTTTAATAAAAAAAGGAAAAAAAAATTATATTTGGGCTTATTAAGAAAAATGATGCCATTATGATCAATGATTCAATGACCGAAAGAATTGAGGTTGTTATTTAGTTTAGAACAAGCTATCAGTGATTGGGCTAATAAATCCATGGACTCGAACTTAAAAGTATATTTGGGCTTATTAAGAGGAATGGAACTTTAGTCCATTTAAAGTCCAATACGATATAATGCCATAAATCCAAAATGGTATGCAACCATTTTTTGTTTCTTTGTAAAAGATACAACATTTTTTGTTTCTTTGTAAAAGATACTCACTTATCTCAACAAAGAACCATCTTTATTAATAAAGAATAATCTTACACTTGAACTTTTTTGCAGTTTTGTTAGAGCATACTCTATTGTTTCTTTGTAAAAGATACTCACTTATTAACAAAGAACCATCATTATTAATAAAGAATAATCTTACATTTGAACTTTTTTTGCAATTTTGTTATGAGCATACTCTAAACTCCATTGTGGCGTGATGGATGTATTTTATAATTAGAAGATTTAACTTTGGGTTATAGTGTACATGGCAAAAAGTGAATGAAATAGATCAAAAAAATGTGATGATGACAGATTTAGCAATATATATTATAGTTAGACAGAGAGGAAGATCAAATAAAAAATCTGTATCGTCCAAATACTCTAAAAACGATTTTTATTTTATGGATAACCAACTCAAACGAATTTCGATTGAACTTATTCCAACGGCGTTGGAACCGGCTTGTCAAACTTTACCATTAGCCTGTAGGCTTTATCTAAAGGGTTTTGCTTTTAGCTTCTAGGTTATCTTTAAGTTTGGCTTTATGATTTTAGCTTAGATTTACGTTGTGTTCCCGAGTTTCATTGAAGAGAAGAGAAGGGAATCCCTCCCTTTCTCTTATTTTCTTTTCCTTTCTCTCCATTTCCTTACAGTTTGGACGTATAAATTTTAACCTAAACCCCCCTCCCTTTCTCTCCGAAAAAAAAAATTAAAAACCCTCTTGAACATAATTTTCCCTTATTTCTTCCAAATCCATTATCTTATCTCTTTAAATGAAACTCGAAAACACAACCTTAGGGTTTCACTTTTGAGTCTAGATTTTAGGGTTTGACGAACCAGTTCCATCACCACTAGAATGAGTTTAAACAAAGTTCGTTAAACCGGTTACGATCCAAAACAAAAATCACTTTTGAGCTACTTAGGCAAAATGTAGTTTTGAGGTGAACTTTCCCAGATAGATAGGAAACATAATCTTATATTAACATAGTATCTAGACATATGATTATGTGTTAGTGTTGGAAATGTTTGATCTGGTGTATGCCTATGGTTTGAGTGAGACTTGAGAATATTGATTAGATTGTTTGCGGTAACGCACCGTTATTTTCGTCATACAATTGCCACCTCATCATGACATATTAGTTTCGTTGTTTAGTGAACTAATATAAAAAAAACAAACATGTACCACTTCATGAAACTAGCCGCCATTTAAATAGTAGGTAAGTCTCAATCCACAAGAAGTTTGCTCTCATGATTGTGTTTGCCACAAAATGCAAAGATGATGAGGAAAAAAACACCCACAAAATGCAGTGGAAGACCTAACCTACGCCTGCGAGAGAGAAATCGGAAAAAGAAATCCGATTAGTGGTAGAACAAATAACTATGGACGATCTACAAAACAAATAGTAACACCGTTAGCTCGTTAAAAGAAGACGGTGGTTCTTCTCTTAACTAAGCTCCGACATAAGAATAAGTAACGGTTCTTTATAGAGAGAAACAGTGTTTGTGTTTCGAGTGAGAGGGCAGAAGTTGGAATGCCTAAAACTTTGGTAGAGATTTGTATTTATAGGCAGAGGGTTAGATAAGGAGATGGGCTAATGGGCTCATGGGTCGGACGTCACTTTCAAGGAATATTCATTTGATCCTCTCTAACACAACGTGGGGATTATCTGGGACAGAGCCTAGTGCATGCTGATTGCCTGCAGGCTATCGCCATTTCTACCGGTTGTACTTTTATGTGTTGTGATGGTTGCGCGCTCGCGTGAACGGCCAACACGAAAACCTTGAAAACAGCTGAATGTTTTGGAAATTAATTGTGGGTATGGTCTTGTGTGCGCACGGTTTGCGTGGCATTTAGGACCATACCCTCTAATAAGGGAAATTCTAGGATTAGAGTTAGGTTTAATACCATGTCAGAGTTGGACACCTACTCACAACAGTGGTAAGAAGTTGAATATATATGAATATACGGACCGCATTACAAATGATTTACATGAGAAATAGACTATACAATATACACATCAAAGTATTATTTTGTTACAAGGCTATAAGGTGTGGTGATGATCCTAATCACCATCACCACCCGCCACGTAAATTTAACAGTAAATTTAGAACTAAAACTCTAAGTTGTGAAGTGACAGTTTTTTACTTCTTTCTCTCAACAGTCGTCAATAGCCAATCGTCTCTCGCTTTCACCATACGCCACAATACGACAATTGTTCTTTGATGTATATTCATGAATCACATGCCTCAACCTGAGCATCATCCTCAGATAGTCCAACCTCAGTCTTAGTTTCATCCTTGGACAGTTAGACCTTAGTCGTGACCCAATAGCGGAGACGTCGAAGGAAACATCCTAAATATATGGTTGTCCAAATCACTTGTCGGTCGCTTCTCGCTCGTTCGGAAAATTGCGCGCTCAAATATGCTCATTCGGATTTTGCTCGGTTGTAAACGAGCCAAGCACGAGCAAAGGTTCGCTCAGTTCAACACGACTCGTGAAGAACCCTACCACCATGCACCCCATACCCTGTATCCTAATCTCTGATAAGAAATTATGCATCTTATTATCTTACTAAATTTTTTTGAACAACCCTTTCGATTGATATATATCTATTAATTGAGTTACATCGTTGTCATTAGACTATATAGTGTGGGCATGGAAAAGTGGTGTGGAAGCCACAACCACGCCGGAAGACCACCCCGTAGACGGCGTTGTGGCTGGCGTGGAGGAAGGGGGGAGGAATTCCACTGGCGTTGGGGCAATTGTGTGGGTGAGGTGGAGGCTCTTGATTGGTGGGGTGTAGTTTAAGTTTGTTTTGATTGGTTGATGTTTGTTTTTTTTTTATTTTTTTTACTCTTCCATGCCACTTCCCACCTCATGGTTTTTTCTCCACGCCACAATGCTGACGTAGTTGCCACGTTTCACGCCCATGCATCATACCCTTCCACACCGTGTGCTGTTATATAGATAATCACGAGTGTTCATTTCTCAAATATATATATTCCAAAATTCAGTGTTAAAAATGTTATCATCAGACTAATTAACTTTGTCTTAAATAGACATGAACCAAATAAAAGATTTCATGAACTAATAACGTAACCCATATGATATCTACGATATAATCATAAATATAAATTAATTTAGATAAAAAAAAATTATCGTATGTTCTAATTTGTTTAGATCTATCTAATGTTTGTTGTGTAGCATTTTCGGAATTGGTGTGGAAGATCACGAAGTCCAACATATGGAGAATCTACTGAAATGCAAAAAAGGTATGTTCCCGTTCAAGCATCTTGGGTTATTGGTAGGTGCGAATATGAATCTTGCTCGAAATTGGAAGTCGGTGGTAGATATATTCAAGAGTAGATTGTCTATATGGAAAGCTAAAACATTATCATATGGTGGAGGATAACACTAATCAAATCGGTGTTAAACTCCTTACCAACATATTATTTCTCACATTTTAAAGCACCAATGAAGGTCCTGGATATACTAGATAGAATCAGGAGGGTTTTCTTTTGGGGTGGTTCGGAAGAAAAAAGGCTAAAATGAACTGGGTAGCGTGGGATAAAACTATTGCTCCTATTGAATACGGGGGGTTGGGCTTTGGTTCACTTAGAGACGCTAATCTAGCAATGCTGGCAAAATGGTGGTGGAGGTTTAAAACAGAAAAAGGTCTGTGGAGAAGAATAGTTTGGGCGATTCATCATAACTCTAGAGTATGGAAAGATATTCCAACAAAAGTCTCTTTAGCCGGTCCGTGGAAGAATATTTTTAGCATTTGGCATATTTTATTAAGAGCCGAGATTGACTTAAAAAGTGCTATAGCTGTAACTCTGGCGAATGGTAAGAGTATTTATTTTTGGTTAGATAGTTGGGCTGACCAGGTACCATTATACATAAAATTCCCGGCTTTATTTAAGGCTGAGAAGAATAAAGGCTGTATGGTTAGTGACGAATGGAGATAGGTGAAGCAGGTGCAGTGTTTCATTGGGAATGGTTGTCCTCGGCTCTGGGCAATAATGAATATGATCAACTGCAGCAACTCCTTGGATTGATCAGTGGCTTTACTGTGTCCGCGAATAATGATAGATGGAGCTGGAAATATGAAGCTCCCGGTAACTTCAATGTCGTTAGTATCAAACGGTTACTTGGTTCGTTTAATCGGGAGTGATGCGCGTTTAAGTGTTATATATATTAGGTGTATATTTTAAGCCCTTTTTAACACTTATTTTAGCCAAGTTTTAAATTTATAAAACACGATATTTCACTAACACTAAACACACATATGGGCAAGTGCACCAATCGTTGAGTGTAGTATAGCGTTGGTAAGATACCGAGGTCGTCCAAGGACACAAGAGCTTTTAGTACCGGTTTATCCTCAACGTCTAATCAAAATAAAAGTTTAGAAAAATGTTTAAAACTAGGAAAAATAAAAACTAACTAAAATGCTGAAAATAAAAATAAAATAAAAACAGATAGACAAGATGAATCACTTGGTTCCGACTCGTATCTAGTATAACCTTTGATTACTTCCGCACTTTTGCACATAATTAAGAGATTATCTTAGTTATTGTAGTAGGCCCCTCTTTTGAAGGTGACGTTACCCTCACCCCAGTAGTTTGAGTCAGCAAGGATACAATCCTAAAAGGGTGGATTATTGGAAGATAATGAATTAAGTTATTAATGCAGTATTGTGGTAGGCCCCGCTTTTGGCGGTGACGTTACCCTCGGCTAAGTAGTCTGAGTCAGCAGGGATACAGTCCTAAATAGCCGGGTTATAGTATTAATAGTAGTTAACTTATGAGGGGATCAAAGAGTTTGGACCCCCGCCATCCAATACCGTGAAGCATTGAAGGAGGTCCTACTAAATTTGACCCAGGTCCATTGCAGGACCTCTAAACGCTGAACAATGGCAAGACCTTTACCAAACCGTTCCCTTAACCCCCGACCAGGTAGCCAACATACCTCCATATAGACCGTAGAGATATGAATGGTGAAAATCTTTTATTTTATATAGACAGTAAAATAATGCCAAGACACCACGGACAAACGATAAGGAAAGATCACCTTCAACATAAGTAACCAGTTATTAAAGTCATTAATACAAAACCAAATAAAAAGTGCAAAAGATTAGAAATAAAAAGTATTATACTAGACACTTTGTCTTCACCAAGTGATGTAAGAGACTTAGGCAAACATGGCCTTGATTGTCAAGAACTCTTACGATCAATCTTGGATCCCGAGACGACTCACACACTCTACGATGGACAATGGATGATGGTGGTGGATGATGGTGTTGTGATGGTGGTGGGTGGTGGATGAAGTGTGAGAGAGGTGGTGTGCCAAGGGATGAGATGAAATGATTCCAAGCACTCCTATTTATAGGCTGAACAGAGAGCTGGGCACGGCCCCGTGTCCGCTGGACACGGCCCCGTGCCTGTCTGACATTCTCTCTCCTCATTAATTGTAATTCGCAATTACAATAAATGCGCCTGCTGTACTTTCGACACGCCCCCGTGTCCGCTGAGCACGGCCCGTGGTGGGCAATAGAAGCTTCTATAGATTTGTCTTTTCTGCTGCTTCTTGGGCACGGCCCCGTGCTGGCTGAGCACGGGGCGTGTTCAGTCTTCTGACTTCTCTAATTTGCTTTGGAAGGTGCCGTTGAGGGGTCGGGCAGTCCACTAATGTTCCTTTCCTTGTATTTATGTTGGATTTAGTTGTCTTTTTGCTTATTTTGTGTTTTTGAGCTCATTTAATCCTGAAAATACAAAAGGAAGACAAAAACACTCTTTTTCCAATATTAGTACTTAAAAAGGGTTAGTTTTATGCCTTGTTTGATGTAATTTATATGTTGCATTTTGCACACATCAAATACCCCCACACTTGAACTTTTGCTTATCCTAAAGCAAAACTCTTTAATATGTGGCTTACACTCCCAAATGGAATAGGTAGAAGAGAAGGTTTTTGGGCTTGTCGTAGAGTGTCGGGATGTCCAAGATCTTTTTGGGTTTATTTTTATTTATTTACAATCCTATTCGTAATGATTTATTTAGAACGTTTCATAGGAGAAACTATTTAATTGGGCATAACATGCTTTTTTAAAATTCCATTTATATACAAGATCACATACCTCACGGGAGAAATCACTCACACTCGGCCGAAGGTGTATTTTTAGTGAATCACTCGAGAGCGGCATGGAACTTATTCCTACCATAGGCTTGCCAAGCAATCAATCCTCCTCCTTTTTAACTTTTATACCGTTGTGAATATCAAGAGGACTTTGTGGGTTAAGGGTTAGGCTTAGGTTAAAGGTAGGTGGTTGGGAAAGTGGTTAGTGGTTAGTAGAAAAAGGGCGAAAAGGCGTAACAAGTGTCGGTTTTCGTAAGATTTTCTATTTTTGCAACTTTTTATTTTGATGAAGTTTTTATTCAAACAAGGTTATTTTTGATAAACTTGTTTGTTTATTTTCTTTTTGCTTCATCATCAACACAAAAATATATATATATTTTTTTTATAATACGAAAAACCGAACTTGTTACTAAAACAAAGGGTTAAAAATGAAAAAGGTTTTGGTGGGTAAAAGGGTTTTTGGTTTGGGTGATGAAATGAAAAGGTTTAGGCTCAAAGGGGTTAACTAGGGGGATTTTTGGGTAGGTGGTAAAAGAAAAAGAAAAATAATGGTGTAGAAATAAAAAGGGGTTAGTCCTAATGCCTCCATCATTTACTTACTCGGGTTTAAGTTGATAAGGACCGGGAATGTATCGTCATGGCAAGTTCTAGAGTCGTAAGAACCAAGCGGCTATTCACACAAGAAACGAAAGATGAGCATTTAGTTTTAATGATATGTAATTGTATGCTCAATAAAGGCTCAAAACTCACTTTTGTGGGAATGGGTTTTTATGTGATCAAGTATATATAATCAAATTTTAACTAAGTTTGTCATGCCTTTTCATAATTTTCTTATGTTGGTTCTTTTTATCACTACGCTATCGGTTGTAAATTTGTAAAAATATAACCTTTTTGAGAACTTGAATTTCCCGAGTTAAACCTAGACAAGTAAAAAAATGAAATTTTTGAAAATTTTTTTGGGGTGATTAGCGGTTCCAATAGAGTTTTGTGTAAGGCTTGTATTTAGGACTTGCAAAATTCAAGGTTTTAGCATTCCCCCCCACACTTAAATTACACATTGTCCTCAATGTGTCCCAAAAATAAATTTTTAGGTTGATTAGATGTGTAAAATAGTGTTTAAAAAGCAAAAATTTGTGTTACTGGGCACTGAACACGGCCCCGTGTTATCCGGGCACGGCCCCGTGTTCAAGTGCCAGTAACAAAATTAAAATAAGAGAGACAGAAGTCTGGACATGGGGGCGTGTTGGGTGAACACGGCCCGTGTCCAGGTACCTGAACTGGGCGTTTTTCTGCAGGTGGTTCAGCACGGGGCCGTGTTGGTTGGGCACGGCCCGTGTTGAACCTTCTGAAATGGAGAGAATTGTCGGGTTGCCTTGTTCTTGTGCATGAGTTCATTTTTCTCGTTCCCCTTTTCATCCTTTACCACCATGAGTGTGTTTTATTCATGAAAATTAAAACTAACTAGAAAACATAAAAATAAATCTAAATTAAACTAAGGATAGTTCCGTGGAATGCCTCCATGGTGCGCCACGTTTATAAGGGTCCTTGGCTAGACCCAAAGCCTGGTCATATGTTACCCAAGTGGGATGTCTTGCATCCCATGTTACACCGTCGGAGAGCGTCATCCAAGCTTGAGTCTATGACCTTCATGTAGTTGACCGGATCTTCTTCCTCTACTCGCTTTCCACATTCAAATTTCACTTCCTCATCCCCAAACTTCAATGTTAGAGTTCCGTCATTCATATCCACCAATGCTTGGGCGGTGGCTAGAAATGGCCTCCCGAGGATGAGAGGAACATCGGTGTCTTCTTCCATGTCTAGGATGACAAAGTCGGTTGGAAAGACGAATTTGTCAACCTTGACTAGCAGATTTTCGGCGACACCTTGTGGGAATTTGATGGACCTGTCGGCGAGTTGTATGCTCATCTTTGTAGGGCTTGTTGTTCCTAGGCCGAGTCGCTTGAACATTGATGTGGGCATGAGGTTGATGCTAGCCCCAAGATCGGCTAAAGCATTTCGGACGGGAGACTTCCCAATTGAACAAGGGATTGTGAAGCTCCCGGGGTCGATTTTCTTTTGTGGAAGTTTGTTGAGTACTAAAGCTGAGCATTCTTCGCCTAAGTTAACTAATTGCAATGATTCAATTTTCCTTTTGTGAGTGAGGAAATCCCTCATGAATTTTGCATATTTAGGCATTTGGGTTAGGACCTCAATGAAAGGAATATTAACATGCAATTGTTTTAGTAAACTTTCGAACTTTGCGAATTGCTCATCGGCCTTTTGACGATTTAACCTACCGGGGTACGGAATTGGAGGAGTCTTGGTGGCCTCTTGATTTGGTGTAGAAGCCTTTTCTGGCGCATGAGGAGTCATAGGCTGGCTAGAATGGCTTCCTTCATTTGGCGGCAATGGAGCATCCTCGGGACCCACGGTTCGATTTCTTAATGTGATGAGATGTACTTGTGCCTTCGGGTTTGTTTCGGTATTACTAGGTAATGCGCCTTGTGGTCTCTCGGAGAAATTTTGAGCTAGTTGATTTAATTGTTTTTCAACGTTTTGAATGCTAGCTTGTTGATTTCTGAAATTCGATTCCAATTGTTGAAATCGATCCGAGTTTTTCTTTTCAGTGTCAGAGATGAGGCGAGATACAGTATCTTCAAGCCTTTCTCTTCCACCTTGTTGTTGAGAGAAATTTTGTGTCACACCCCGATTTCCACGTGTCACCGGTGGGCCCGGTGGGGGAGTATCGTGACGTGGTTGGCAACGTAATAGTCAAACAACACAATATAATAATGCACAGCGGAAGCAAATTTAAATAAGATACAACCGAATTTATTTATTGTAAACAAAGTCACAATTATCCGGTGTTTATCCACAGTAGGATCGAATAATAAAAATATTGTTTATGGTTCAACAGGCATCGGCATCTTAAGTTTGCGAGACTTCTAGTGATGCTTAGGAGACTCCCAGCCTATTTCGCCTAGTACCTGCATTTAATCTTTTTGGGAAAATACGTCAGTTTACACTGGTAAATACATTCAACTGACTCATTTTATAAAATGATTGAAAATTGGTTTGGATGCACATGGCATAAACATTTTGTTTAACTTGGGAGAATTATTTTGATAATATAATAATCTTGTGAACGATTTACATGTTACTTATGCGTTCAGTAGCCCGGAATGAATCCGGGTTAAAGATCAATAGACACACCACTGTAAGTGAGTTATACACGGGAGTACGCCTACACCCTGTGCTCAGGTCGTGGCAATCTCGTAAGATAATGCCGAGGATATCCGGGACATGGTCATTAACCCCCCAAAGGCTGTAAAGTAAACACATCTGTTTAAAACGAGCCGATCAAATTATTCAATTAACCACTAAGCGTGGAAGATTTGATGCTCGATCAAGCGGTACGCTATGTACCGTAACCCAAGCCCGTATAGGGAAAATAAGTTAAAAGTATTTACCTTGATGCAAAGTATAGTCACAATAATCAAATAGCAGGTAGCTTTTACTGTTTCTCCTAATCTGGAACGAAGGTTAAATATAACCTATTAGAATCCTAGCGGGTCTTTAATTATGCTTAAGCTTAGACCGGCTAGTTTCAAAGATACGGTTCGTACGCACGATTAAGCGAAGACCGGATAGAATGTGATTTAGACCCGACAAGTTTGAAGACTTGTTTAATATGGGTTTACTACTCACATTCTGGATTTTGAGATAAAAATGATATCGTTTGACCCGTTTCGGCTAGTTTATGCAAACTAGTTACATAAACCGAACCGAACGCGTAAAATGCATAACGGGTAACCGAAAGGGTCGTGAACAGGTTTCCTAAGTTAATACGCTTCAAATATGTTGTGATATCATTATGATATCTTCCATAATGCCCATAACGAGTTTATTCCCTAATTATGCCCCGTAGGGGTATTTTAGTCATTTTAACGACCATAAAAGGGATTTATAATACTTCTGAGATACGGGTCTGATTTAATCAGAAAAATTATTAATTTTATCAGGTTATAATATTTGGTAATAAGTCTTACGTGGCAAAAATGGTTTTAATACCAAACTACGCGTATAATACGCGTATAAAGCCGTTTTAAGGGACGTACTGTTTAAAATACCATTCTGAGTTTTCTGATCAGCAAAACAGGCTCAAAACACTCTATTTATTATTTTAAATCAGTGGCAATTGGATTGGTATCAAACGGATTCGTAAAACTCGTTTTATGGCCTAAAAGGGCGTATTCGGTATTAACCGAATCAATGCGATAAGCCTAGCTTAAGACCAGTTTAAAAATAATTAAAAATCTTCAAAAATCCCAAAATATTATTTAACATCAGTGGGTAAAAGTTTTGGTACCGAAAATTGGGTTTAGATAGGCTATGCGCTAATCGCGCCGTTTAATTAATAAAAAGTTTATTATTCACGCTAATGCGCATATCTCCTAATCTAGACCTCCGATTGACGTGAAAATTTATGTACATGCTAAATAATCAGTAACTAAGATTATAGTACTTCCACATTTTCAAAATTCTCGTTGTAGGGTCATAAGGGCATTATGGTCCAATTTAAGCGATTAACGGAAACGTGCGCATGCATCGGATAATCAATGAAACAAGTACAGAGACTTATACTAGCATGTAACCCAACCCTAATGAGACTTTAAGGCATGTCTAAATCAAACTAAAATGGGTCAGAACCGAAGTCAACGCAAAAGTCAAAGTTTTGCGCCTTTCGGTTCCGAACCGGGTTTAAACAGAAATTTGTCGAGTCGGGCAAGCGTAGACAAGTTTTTATACTTATTACCATGTTATATTAAGGTTAAAAGAGGTTACACGCCTCACGGATTGCTAATCACGCGTTAAATCACAATTTGTATTTCTGTTGACTTTTTCGGTCAACGTTTGACCCGACAAACGACTTAGCTAGGTCTGGAATTGGTACTTGCCCTTATAAGGGTTTAATACCCATATAATTACCTATCTAACGGTACTTTCAATTTGACATACGACTGAACTATCGTTACTTAATCAAGAAGTCAACCGTAAACTATGATATATTGACTTTTATGCTAATTATAAAGCTAGAACTAAATTAGAAGGGTTAGACAACTTACTAGATGATTAATGATGATTAGAAAGGCTCTTGATCAGTTTGCAAGCTCCCCAAATAATCAGAATGCTTGAATATGATGTGTGAATGAATGTTGCACTTGAAGGTCCTTTATATACAAGAATCAAGCACCACAAGAGAGTGACAACCAAGTCTAGGGCCATCCACAATTGATCAACACTTGTAAGTAGTGTGTAGGGATGTCTAGGGGCCATGCACATGCAGAGAAACCGGTTGAAAGGGTCACAATCGCACTAAACAGGCTGCTGCCTGTTTTTCCCGTATCTGTAGGCCGGAAGCGGCCCGCGTTCCGAACAACCAAGTCTCAGGCGGGCCGCCTGAGACATATAAATCAGATTTTTGATTTTTGTTTGTTGTGTTTCGAAGGGCAAGTGGTATAAACGAATGGTGGGCATTATTTTACCATTTAGGGGCCTCCATTATGGGTCTTTTACTGTTGGATACCCTACCATTTGCGTTTGTTTCAATTGGATCCAATAACAAGACCCGAAAACAACGGGTTTCCATTCTTTTCTTCGTAGAATCCTATCATACATTTCCAATTCCATTATTGGCAATAATTTCCTGAATTTGAATATGTACAAGGTGTTTTTTAACATAGATTGAGTCTTGGGATTTATAACGAGGTCGTTCAGAGGTGCAAAAGTTAACATAACGACACGGTTAAATCCTGTCAATCATTTTTAATAATTCCGAGTCTACAAAGCGTTTTGTCACACGTGACACGTGTCGTTACGTTATTGAACACGAAATTCTGAGGTGTTACATTTTGCGGTTGTTGAAAATTAGTTCGTTGGTTTTGTTGGTTACTACTATTGCCGGGATCTCTCCAACCAAGATTTGGGTGGTTACGCCATCCTTGGTTGTAGGTACCCGTTGGAGGACCCGACGGCCTAGGTCTATTATCCATGTAGTTTACCGTTTCTGTTTGTTCATCTAATTCTTTCATACAACTCCAATTTTCATGTGACCCACCACACCCTTCACAAGCCATAACCGAGGCCACTTTTGTCATTTCTAGCTTTTTGATTTTTGAAGAGAGGGCCTCGATTTGGGCTTGTAAAGAGGTGCTTTCATCAACCTTATGGGCGCTCGGGGCAATAGATTTATTACCTCGGGGAGTGTGCCATTGAAAATTGGTTTGAGCAATTTCCTCAATTTGGTTATATATTTCATTTGGGCGACGATTACCTAAAAGTCCCCCGGAGCTTGAATCAAGTGTTTGTCTTGTGTGTGGCAACAACCCATTGTAGAAAGTGGATACTTGTTGCCACACCGCTAGACCGTGATGAGGACACTTTCTTAGAAGCTCCTTGAACCTTTCCCAAGTTTCATATAAGGATTCCCCATCCTCTTGTGAGTATGTATTAATTTCAGTCATTAATTTAGCCGTTTTAGCAGGAGGGAAATACTTATATAGAAACTTTTGGGCAAGTTCATCCCAAGTGTTTACCGATCCAACTGGGAGGGTGTTAAGCCAAGCCTTAGCTCGTTCTTTTAGTGAAAATGGAAACATTCGAAGGCGGATGGCGTCATTTGATGCTCCATTTATCCGAAAGGTATCACATATTTCTAAGAAGTTAGTAATATGTAGATGGGGATCCTCGTCCGCAAGCCCGTGGAAGGTTGCGGAGTTTTGGAGCATTTGTATCAAATGCGGTCGAAGTTCGAAGTTATTGGCTTCGACATTCGGTGCATTGATAGCGGCGCCGAGATTGCCTACGGTGGGCCGTAGGTAATCCATGAGGGTACGTTGGTCCGCCATTGGAAGTGGGTCCCCCGAAACTTTCTCTTGATTTTTGGCTTTAAGTCTTTTTCTGAGAAAGCGTTCGGGTTCTTCTAGAGGTTCTTTTATGTCTCTACTAGAACTGGAGCTCATGCACTACGTAGGAGGTTCAGATGTGGCGCCTAGGTTCCAAGTCCTGCAATAAAAACAGAAAAGAACGTTGGTCAGAACATTCACCACGGCCCCGTGCTCAGTGAACACGGCCCGTGTTCAGAGGCACAGTAATTGATTTCTGGATCCCTGTTACTGGGAGTTGGACACGACCCCGTGTTGCACCGACACGGCCCCGTGTTCAGCTCTCTGTAACTCAGAAAATAAAAACTGTCAGTGATGATGCTGGGCACGGCCCGTGTCTGACCGGGCACGGCCCGTGCTGAGCGCTGCAGAAGCTGAAAAACTAAGGAAATCCTAAAAAAAATAAAAAGAAAAATAAAAAATGATTAGGCCGTTGATCCCTAACTTTCTTAAAATCCTTGTGTCCCCGGCAACGGCGCCAAAAACTTGATGCGCGTTTAAGTGTTATATATATTAGGTGTATATTTTAAGCCCTTTTTAACACTTATTTTAGCCAAGTTTTAAATTTATAAAACACGATATTTCACTAACACTAAACACACATATGGGCAAGTGCACCCATCGTTGAGTGTAGTATAGCGTTGGTAAGATACCGAGGTCGTCCAAGGACACAAGAGCTTTTAGTACCGGTTTATCCTCAACGTCTAATCAAAATAAAAGTTTAGAAAAATGTTTAAAACTAGGAAAAATAAAAACTAACTAAAATGCTGAAAATAA
This sequence comes from Helianthus tuberosus, assembly GCA_030545235.1. Lineage (NCBI taxonomy): Eukaryota > Viridiplantae > Streptophyta > Magnoliopsida > Asterales > Asteraceae > Helianthus > Helianthus tuberosus. The sequence continues at coordinate 47,784,454 of CM060449.1, read as the reverse complement.
AAATAAAATAAAAACAGATAGACAAGATGAATCACTTGGTTCCGACTCGTATCTAGTATAACCTTTGATTACTTCCGCACTTTTGCACATAATTAAGAGACTATCTTAGTTATTGTAGTAGGCCCCTCTTTTGAAGGTGACGTTACCCTCACCCCAGTAGTTTGAGTCAGCAAGGATACAATCCTAAAAGGGTGGATTATTGGAAGATAATGAATTAAGTTATTAATGCAGTATTGTGGTAGGCCCCGCTTTTGGCGGTGACGTTACCCTCGGCTAAGTAGTCTGAGTCAGCAGGGATACAGTCCTAAATAGCCGGGTTATAGTATTAATAGTAGTTAACTTATGAGGGGATCAAAGAGTTTGGACCCCCGCCATCCAATACCGTGAAGCATTGAAGGAGGTCCTACTAAATTTGACCCAGGTCCATTGCAGGACCTCTAAACGCTGAACAATGGCAAGACCTTTACCAAACCGTTCCCTTACCCCCCGACCAGGTAGCCAACATACCTCCATATAGACCGTGGAGATATGAATGGTGAAAATCCTTTATTTTATATAGACAGTAAAATAATGCCAAGACACCACGGACAAACGATATGGAAAGATCACCTTCAACATAAGTAACCAGTTATTAAAGTCATTAATACAAAACCAAATAAAAAGTGCAAAAGATTAGAAATAAAAAGTATTATACTAGACACTTTGTCTTCACCAAGTGATGTAAGAGACTTAGGCAAACATGGCCTTGATTGTCAAGAACTCTTACGATCAATCTTGGATCCCGAGACGACTCACACACTCTACGATGGACAATGGATGATGGTGGTGGATGATGGTGTTGTGATGGTGGTGGGTGGTGGATGAAGTGTGAGAGAGGTGGTGTGCCAAGGGATGAGATGAAATGATTCCAAGCACTCCTATTTATAGGCTGAACAGAGAGCTGGGCACGGCCCCGTGTCCGCTGGACACGGCCCCGTGCCTGTCTGACATTCTCTCTCCTCATTAATTGTAATTCGCAATTACAATAAATGCGCCTGCTGTACTTTCGACACGCCCCCGTGTCCGCTGAGCACGACCCGTGGTGGGCAATAGAAGCTTCTATAGATTTGTCTTTTCTGCTGCTTCTTGGGCACGGCCCCGTGCTGGCTGAGCACGGGGCGTGTTCAGTCTTCTGACTTCTCTAATTTGCTTTGGAAGGTGCCGTTGAGGGGTCGGTCAGTCCACTAATGTTCCTTTCCTTGTATTTATGTTGGATTTAGCTGTCTTTTTGCTTCTTTTGTGTTTTTGAGCTCATTTAATCCTGAAAATACAAAAGGAAGACAAAAACACTCTTTTTCCAATATTAGTACTTAAAAAGGGTTAGTTTTATGCCTTGTTTGATGTAATTTATATGTTGCATTTTGCACACATCAGGGAGCGTCCCTCTAGAGTTTTTGAATGGTGAAACTGGGTCCCGAAGAAGGTTAGAATAGTCGCATGGGGGGCGGAAATGGAGCGGTTACCGACTAAATGTGCTTTGGTGGTCTAGTCACACTCATCACAGGTTTGTTCATTTGGTTTTCCCCTACACATTATAAAATAGACTGTGTGAACTATGCAAGGAATTGTCTAATTATGGACGCGTACATAATTATGAGATTCAGTGCACGGTAACCACAGTAAGATTTATTATGTGTAAGAACCGATAGTGACAACAATAACAAAATGAGAACGATGTAATGGAGGTACGGTGGACGCACCAATGACGCTTCATATACTTGTATATAAGTATCCCTCTTACATTGCAAGCATGATGTTATTAAAGTTACTAGAAGTTCAGAACCCTAACCAATGTTGTTCGATCTTTTCAACTTCATGTTTTCAAACTCACACAAGTTTCCTCTAGATAAAATTTCGGGACGAAATTTCCTAAAGTAGGGGGGACTGTAACACCTGTGCCTCCACGGCCATCAAACAAATACCGAACCAATGAAATATTATATTTCATACTTGGGATTTGTAAAAATATGTGTATCATTTGCACATATCAATTTTTGTTCAATTCCAAACTCTAAATCGCTTTCTGGAAGGTTATACGCGCACCGATGCGTAAATATAACCAGTTTAATGCAACAAACACTCCGAAATAGTGACATAGGCTTAACATACATTAAATAAACTTTACATAACTTAGAAATAAGTTTTGGAAGGTTTGGTATGCCGAAATCAAGTTAAATCGCTTACAGGGACTAAATTTGACAAACTGCGAAAGTATGCCAATTTGAACTGTAACAGACATTCCGGAACATGACCATAAGTTAAACATACCATAAATATCCTTCATATAGCTTAGAAATAGGCTTTGAGGGGTTCGGTGTGCTAAAATAAACTTTTGGGTCATTCAGGGACTAAAAGTGTCAAAAAAGTGCACAAGTTTGCATTTTCGCGCATATCTTACGTTCTGAATACATCCGGACATCCAAAAATTTATGTAAGCACTAAAATATTTTATTTTAGTGTTTGGCATAAGAAAAATCCATTCGTCACGCAATTTAGATCGTTTTTCGCGCTTATGCGCATTCCGTCGTAATTAACCGAACAACGCAATCGTACGGCCAAACGAACCAACATCCGACATATTTTTGAGCATGTTTCATGCCCACAATGTTTAGGAATCCTTGTGGAGCCTTGAAAATGATTTAACGAGCCTTAAACATGTCGGAAATGGCCTTAATACGCAACGGGGACTGAAAGGTGAGCATTTGAAAGTGTTTGCTGATCAGGGGACCCCTAGCGTGACACCTAGCCCCCCCTAGCGTTACGCTAGGCCCCTTCTGATCAGAAAAGGTCATTTAAACACAAGATTAACATCCCCTAGCATCCCCCAAAGGTCAAGTGCCACATGTTAAACTCTTATGGTGGCCAAAATCAGTAACCACAACATTTCAACAAGTGTAGGGATGTGATCATTCCCTCTTCTCCAAGAAACGATCCTAACGGTGGACCGAAATCTATAAACACCCGTCACATTTCACTTCATTTCCCACAAGAATCTGATCATTTGTGCTCTAAGTTGAAACCTTTGTTTCATACCTGAGCTATTTTGATCTAGATTAGCATTCAGGGACCCTTCGTAAGTGTTCCTTCGTTCTTTTATTGCTTTTCGAGTCCGAAAGTCAAAATTTGTTTGACTTTCTGCATTGACCAGTTTATGGTCGATGCGAAGTTCATTTGAACTTCATAACGTGAGCGTGATCACGATGGTTATAGTCCCTAGTGACTATACCTACTGATTACCACGTTATCTAGGCTCAGTGACGAGCCGTAGTTTCGGTCAGAATACGTATTCTTGCGTATTTTGTAACCAAACTACTTGTGGGTATCAAAACCGTTTGTTTTGATACCAAACCTGTTTTTCTAAACTTAGTTAAGCATGTTTTAACATGCTTAGCTCGTCACTTTTAGTTTAGTGCTTATATAGGGTCGTAAGGTAAGCGATCTAAACAAGCGCTTATACTTTCGAACCCGACCCAATTGGTCGATCTTTAGGATCCGACCAAACACATTAGGTGACCATAGGTATATAGGGAATAACCTTCCGAGGTTATACCTTATGGTCACGACGTTTAGTTAGTTGTATGATAGGTAGTTTATATGCCTTAGGTAAATTACCAAAATACCCTTATGATGCCAAAATTCATTTTAAACATATGTAACATAACTTTTGACATCTAAACTGATTTGACAACCATATTAGACATGTTAAGGCGTATATTACTTGTCATAGGACTAGTTAGGCGGTCCGAACGCATTTCACGCGAACGACGCGTTAAAGTAGCATAAGCTACCTAAACGGGTCGTAATGGGTCACAAGCACTTAGATTAAGGTTTCATTTAGTATGTAGGCTTTGTTAAACCATATGACACGAGTCTCTATACTCGTTTGGATTACGAACCCTCATTCTATCAGATCTTCCGATTTAGGTCCGGTTTATTAACATAGTTACCTATATTAGGTGCCGTTTGAAATTCTGAGATCTCTAGCATTGCTTGATGGTTATCTTAGTACTTCTGAGCAATCTCATGTGAGTACATAGAACCCCTCTTTTACTGTTTTCAAACTGTTTTGGGGTGAAACACATGTGCCTACTTGTTACTTTCATGCTTTCCATGTTTTCATATCATATGCTTGCTATGTTCATTAGTACACTATTAGTACATCGTTTTACATTACATTTTATGCTATGTATGTCCATTTAGTTCATACTTAGTACATCGTTTCACATCACATCACATGCTATGTATGTTCATTTATTTGCATACTTAGTACATTTGTTTTCACCACATGCTTACATTTTGTTATGACATTTGGTTTGTTTAAATGAGACAATGTACATTCATTAACACCGATCATGCCGCTCGGTAGTAGGTAGTGGTACCATAGGACTTGACAAATCCCATTCCTGAAATCTCGGGTTTGTTTGGACGTAAGGAATGACCGAATCCGAATACATATTCTTTTGATAACTCATTATTACATAGTTATCCGACTGTCGCAAGGCTTGGATGTATGAATTTTCACAATACCGCATAAATGTTTATATCAGTATAGCATGCATTTTCACAGAACATAACTTTGATTTAAACCAAGTTTTACTTCAATACTATGTTCTTGTGCATATGGTTTAGTTGATACATTTCACTAGCCATACATATTATTTTGGTTACATATTACATGATTTACATTGATCATGCATTTACTACACAGAACATAACTTTGATTTAAACCAAGTTTTACTTCAATACTATGTTCTTGTGCATATGGTTTAGTTGATGCATTTCACTAGCCATACATATCATTTTTGGTTACACATTACATGGTTTACATTTGACACATAAACACTTTTGACATTGGTTATACATTACATGATTTACATATTGACATAAACATTTTAACATATTATTTCAATACATTTGGAAGTTGGTTTAAACATAGACATCTTACATTGTTGGTTTGGTTTGAGTAAGTGATTTAATTAACGAGGCGTGTGTAATACGATACAAGCATGGTGGATACGCCGCTGGTACTTCCTATATATAAATGATTGTATGGTATTACATATCGTTGTGTTATTTGAAATCATTTCAATTTAGACATATAACATTTTATACAAATAACATACTTTTCACAATACATTGTTTTACAAACAACTTAACTTATACAAACTCATTTTACATGGTTATTCATTTAACCATGCATTATTCTCTTATTTATACATATCATCTGAACTTATTGTTTTTCAAATGATTTACAAAGAAAAAGCAAATTACAAGGTTCATGACTAAACATTTTCTTAAACAGAAGTCATGAATCTTATTTTCACAAAACCTATGTACTCGCCGGCATTTTTATGCTGACGTACCTAAATTCACATGTGTTTCAGGAAATGAAGCATAGGATTGATCAAGATACACTTAGGCGGACATGGGCCTTAGTGACAATAAAAGATGCAAGACTAGTTATTTATGTTATGTTTCTTTGATTGTCAAGACATTGTAACTCGTGTACTTAATAAAACAATATTTAAATTTCCATGTGTTATGAAACAATGATTCTGTTACAACACTCCCCGATGTTTCCGCCACGTTTTGTTGTTTTACGTGGTCGGGGTGTGACAATATATATGTAATCTATTATTGTATTGGCGATGAATATTTGTATGTATGGTGGGTAGCATCTTGCTACAATGAATGAATAAATATTTTTGTCGGCCGTTAAAAAAAAGATATATTTGACTCTTATTAAGAAATTTCGTGCACCAAATACATGAGACTATGAGGTATGGGGCGGGGGTTGGCTGAAAACGCCCAAGCCACCACCCCGGGTGGGCTTGGGTTTGGGCGTGGCCCAAGGGACGGGAGTTTAAAGCCGGGCGTGGGGCGGGTCTATGAATATGACATGGCGGGCTCTCAATGGCCAAACCAAACTAGCCGTTGGGGCATTTAAAAAAAAACTCCATATTTAACAATTTTCTCACACAATATCAAACACATAAAACACAATCTTGCCATGAGTTCTTCAAGTTCAAGTGAATCGTCATCATCATCTGACGATGGTGCAGAAATATTTCTACAAACGATCGCGACGGTGGTGAAAGCTATCGTGGAAGACGATGAGGAAGAGACTCCGCAACCTAAACGGAGGAGGTACATCGCTCGTGAACGGCAGACCGCTAACAATTTGTTGGTAAGCGATTACTTCTCAGCGGAACCTAAGTATGATGAAAAAATGTTTAGGCGTCGTTTTCGTATGAGTAGAAACTTATTTTTAAGGATATCTAGAGATCTTGAGGAGAAGTATGTTTATTTCCAACAAAAACCGGATGTAACCGGGCAATTAGGATTTAGTACGTGGCAAAAGGTCACGGCCGCACTTCGACAGTTAGCGTACGACAATAGTTCGGACATTATGGATGACTATTTAAAAATGTCTGCACGTGTAGCTAGAGAAAGTCTTCACAACTTTTGTTCGTGTATTTTAGAACTTTATAGGAAAAGATATTTGAGAAAGCCCTCGTTCAGTGACATGCAACAAATATTGGAACATCACGCAGATTATCATGGGCTACCCAGGATGCTTGGTAATTTAGATTGTATGAAATGGCCTTGGGAACTTTGTCCTACCGCATGGCAAGGCGCTCACACGAGTGGATTTCACGGGGATGCCAACCATCATGCTTGAAGCAGTTGCGTCCCAAGATCTTTGGATATGGCATGCGTTCTTCGGTATGCCAGGTTCACATAATGATATTACCATCATAAACCACTCGCCCCTTTTCAATGATCGGGTAAATGGTATAGGACCCAAAGGAACTATCTTTGTAAACGGGGTTGAGTACGTGTATAGGTACTACCTAGTTGATGGGATTTACCCAGAGTGGGGGGTTTTCGTAAAATCGTTCACAAGACATGGTACCATAGATCCAAAGAGATTAAAGTTTAACAGGGTCCAAATGGCTGCACGTAAAGACGTCGAGAGAGCATTCAGTGTTTTGAAGAAAATGTGGCGAATATTGGCAATGCCTTGTCGACTATGGGACAAGGATCAGATTGGAAACATAATGTACGCATGTATCATTCTTCACAACATGATTTGATTTGGTGGATCATGTTTCAACGATTCCTGGGTTCGAAACCTTCGATCAAGTCAAAGGGATATACATCACAACCTTCGATCTGATTTGGTGGACCATGTTTCAATGATTCCTGGTTTCGAAACCGACGAAGACGACGAAGAATGATTGTTTTTTATTTTGATAATTATTATGTATGTTTATGTAGTTTTTAATGGTTATATATATATATATATATATATATATATATATATATATATATAGGGAGGGGCTCATGCGAGAACCACCCTTATTGTGAGAACCTTGAGAACCAATGTGAACACAACCTAACATAGCTAAAAAAACCTAACCCCCACCCCTCCCCTCCAAAAAAAAAACCTAAACCCCCCCACCCCCCCCCCCCCCCCCAAAAAAAAACCTAAACCCCCCTCCCCCACCCCCCAAAAACCTAAACCTCCACCCCCCCCAGCTAAAATGCTAAAAACTAAACCCCCAAAAAACCTAAAAAAATCTAAAAAAAATCTAAAAAAATCAAAAAAAAAAAAATCTAAATTTTTTTTTTTTGAATTTTTTAATATTTTTTATGTTAAAATCGCTACTTTTAGAAGCAAAAAAAAAAATTTTTTTTTTTGGCTTCGAAAAGTAGCGATTTTTTTATAAAAAATATTAAAAAATTCAAAAAAAAAAATATATTTTGTGTGATTTTTAGCTATTTTTAGGCATTTTTGGTGTGTTCACATTGGTTCTCGCGATTCTCACAATAAGAGGTGGTTCTCGCATGATCTTCTCCCTATATATATATATAGGTAAAGAGTACTGTACAAATCTCCTTATCGTACATTACGTACGCTACAATCTCAGCCGCCCGATCATCTTCCCGCATTGAATTCGCATGTTGTTTTTTGTACCACATGCGAATTTGTTAAAAAAAACAACATGCTATTTCATCAAAATTAACACATGCGAAATTGGTACAAAAAACAACATGCGAATTCATAAAAAATTATCACATGCGAAATTGTTATAAAAAAACAACATGCTATTTCATCAAAATTATCACATGCGAAATTGGTACAAAAAAACAACATGCGAATTCATAAAAAATTATCACATGCGAAATTGTTATAAAAAAACATGCGATTTTAAAATGCGGAAGATGATCTGACGGCTGAGATTGTAGCGTACGTAATGTACGATAAGGGCATTTGTATGATAACCGGCCTCTATATATATATATATATATATATTAAAAAAATTGATGTGGCTTGGCCACGCCAGCCCAGCCACGCCCACCATACCCCCTACAACTTGGTTTGTGTATTGAGTGCCCCTAATCCACGTGTCAACCTATGCCCCAAACCCCCGTCCCACCATACCCCACGAGCAATTTTTGAAAATCAGGAAAGAAGTCAGGGCAAAGAGAGTTAGTTTGGGTCCGGAAATTCTAGAGCAGTTTGAATTCAAATGTCATCAATGATTCAATGTTGAAAGAAATGAGTTGACTCGAATGAGTTATGCCTCGATGGTGGGGCCCGGTGTATGTAACCATAAAACTCGTCATTTGACTCAACCACGTTTCGGTGGGTGTCATACCCAATGCTAGTGGCGGATATAAGAACTTTTTTCACTGGGTTCCTTTTGATAGATTTTCACGAATTCTTACTATTTTTTTTCCAAGTCATAAGAGGTTCTCACTAATTTTCTCCATTTTTTTCCAAACCAAATGGGTTCCTGGGAACCCACAAAAGTGGCCTAGATCCGTCCATGCCCCATGCTTTTAAGGCGTCTTTGTTGAAGACAGATTTTTTTAAGCAAGGAGTGAAGGTGAAGACAATTTGTTTTTTTTTTATTTGGAATTGCATTAGACAGAAATTAATGGTGAATCCTGGATTTTTCGTTAGTGGGGGCAAAAAATGGGTTAAGTTAGAACATGTTAGGCTTTGTCGGCTCTGAAACGGGTTGGGTAAAAAGTTACAATGTACAGGCAACCAAACCTCAGTTGTGAATATTTCAACTGGTTTCTTGCTTGCCCGAATTTTTTGTTGATTACTTGGTTTGGAATTTGGATTTTGAACTATGGAAAAAGATATATCAACTTATTTAACAGTGAGTCAGGCCTAAGGTTGGTGACTTGGGGCCTTGTAAAAATTGGATGGGTGCCTATTACATTTGTGACTTATTTTAGAACAAATGTTTAAAAGCTTCAGTAGGGTGCGTAGCACCCTCGGGCTTCAAGTCCCCCCACCACTGGCAGAGACTCGAGAGAGTCAAGGGGAGGTAGTGGTGAGGAAACAAGAGAAACTGGTGAGGCGTGAGCGATCTAGAAGAAGATGGGGTAGTGGTAGGTTTGAGGTTGTGCGGTTGCATCGCAACGGTTGCATCAATAAGGAACCAGGAGATGAAGAAGAAAAAGAGGATTGAGCTAGGACAGAGTATTTTACTTTTTGTTATATCTTTTAGATAAAAATGATATATTGATCGTTTCACATGATTCAACATATTTTTTTTTGGAATAATGGATTTCAATAATCTTAACTATTAGTCATTGCTCGGCAACAGTCCCAACTTAAAAAATAACCAGTGGTGGTCTCACCTTTTCATATATTGTAAACCAATGGACCTTTACTAAACCGAAAAGGATAAGGGTATAAAAGAAATTAAGGTTATATAGAGTAAATTACAAAAATCGTCCTTTATGTATGTGACTTATTACAAACTGTGTCCTTTATCTTCAATAATTACAGAAAACGTACTCGATGTTTGCAAACCCTTGCAAATTATGTCCTTTAACCTTAACTCAGTTAATTCTTTGTGGTTAAATCTGACCAAATGGACCCCACATGAGGGTATTTTGGTCATTTTACTCTCATGTGAGGTCTATTTGGTCAGATTTAATCACAAAAATACCTCATGTGGAGTCCATTTGGTTAGATTTAACCACAAAAATTAACTGAGTTAGGGCTAAAGGACATAACTTGCAAGGGTTTGCAAATATCGAGTACGTTTTCTATAATTATTGAAGACAAAGGACACAGTTTGTAATAAGTGACATACATAAAGGACGATTTTTGTAATTTACTCGGTTATATAAGTAAAGGTCCATTAGTTTACAATATGTGAAAATGTGGGACCACCACTATTAATTTTTGAAGTTGGGACGTTGCCGGCTAACGACTAATAATTTGGATTATTAAAATCCAATATTCATAATGTTTTATTAGTTTTTACACTAAAAACGATTAAACATGTTTCGAGTTAACACGTAGTAAGACCATGTGTAGTGGTAAGTTGTTATAATGCCCCCACCATAGGGCATTATCCGACACGTGATATCCTAGTCAGCGTTGGGGCATTATAGCAAAAGTGGCGTAGTGGGGCATTATGCCAATAACGCCCATATTATTTTTAATGAAAAAAAAAACAAATCAGTTTAAAAAAAAAAAAAAAAAAACAAATCAGCATATTTGATTGGTTGCTCAAAAAGTTGTCAGGGAATCTTAAAATTGATTGGTGGGTCAAACCACACAAGGAACCAAATAAGCGTTTTTATTAAAACGCCGGCCTCCAAATTTTTGAATTATAACGCCCAATAACGCCCGGTGTAGTGGGGGGAGGGGCGTTATTTTTCAATTTTTTTTAAAAATCACGCCCCACTACGGGTGGTCTAAGCTCTGACCAAAATTATCAAAACCGTGATATCGCATGTAATTGAAAACTTTTTATTTTATTTTTATTTTATAGTTTGTTGAATTATTGTTTTAAGGCCTCCTACGACTTGTATTCCAAATAATATAACATATAAACATATAATTTAATTTGAATGCCACGTATCCCACCTACACAAATAAAAAATATCACATCATTTGAAAACATAATTTGAGAGGTCCTCTAAATGAATGTAGGTGTGAATGGGTCCGATTGTTGAACCTAACCACACCTAAATTTTAATTGTGTGGGCTTTCAAGACTCCTTAACGTCTTGACAACAGTTCCTTAATTATTAGTTATACATAAGAACAAAGCCTTTACAACAGTATAGCCTGGTTGGGTCAATATCAGTGTCGGGTCAAAACGATTTTGGGTTCATTTAAAAAAAAAAAAATTCACTTTGGCTTAGGCTAACATAGAGAAGTTTTTATTTTAGAACGGCAGTTTTATTAGACAAAATAAAAGACTAGCAAGAAGTTAGAAGCAAACAAGAAAAGTGGACCAACTTACAACAGAAAATTTGTAAAATTAAAGTAATACGCCACTGTAGAGTTCATGTCATCGCCCTATTTTGTGTCCATATAAAAGTTTCGAACGTTTTAACTTCCAATGCAGGTTGCTGTTGAATACCAAATCGTTGTGTGCTCTCCGTATAAGCCATAAGGTTGTCAAGAATGCACTTTTGTATCGATATTTTGGTCGATGTCGTGGCTAAGAAGCTCATCGAGTACTTCATTACTTCCTCAACCAGTCAACCGTACAACATTCAATTTGGGTCAATTATGCACCAGCACCATTCATGTTGATGGTTGTGGCTGTTTATTTAAATATAAGATTTTCTTGAACATCTAAAACCCAAAACGACAAACCAGTGGATTTTATCTATTTGCAAAACCGGTTCATGTTAATTCAATTTGGTATGATGAAAGATATCGAAAGAAACAATGTTACCAAGAGGTTTACGTCACTGTCAGTCTGCCACATCACACCCACACTATGTGGTTCACGTGGAATTTGGTAACAGTTTTTATCAAATGATTTTTTCTTTACAAAGACCATTTGTTTTCTAAAAACTCAATCAACTATTTTCTAAAAAAAAATCAACTATTTAACTTTTACAAAACTCTCATTTATTTTAATAAAAAATCGCTTACCTTTATTTTTATTATAAAACATTTTTTTTTACAAAAACCCATTATATTTTAATTCAAACTAATGGAACTCACCTATGTGATTTGGCGAAATTTCGGTATATACACAAGAAATTGTATAGTGTTTACTATATATATCACACTTAATAAAAAATAGTCACAAACATAAAGTTGTGAGTTACAAAGCTACGTTGTGGTACAGTACCGTTTCGCTGCCGCCAGTGAAAAATATTGAAACTACTTGTACCAAAACCAAAAACCTTAAAAATAAATATTGGTAACAATGTTGTTCGGTTCGATAAAAAACTGGTGTGTTACAACTTAGAAAAGTTTATATACAATGGTTTATTACATAAAAGTTGACTCATGTAACCCAAAATATAGAGTCGTATGCCCAAAAAGACATCGATACATGTTTTACATTAATCGAAAACCATAAAAACAAATGGCAAAACCGATTTTGATAACACTAATGCTGGTACCAATGTTTGGTTGGTATTGGTTCGATTCATTACTGACATGATACTAGTACCGGGTATAGTTTACGACATCCAAAAATATTTTTTAAGACAACTTCGTTTTAAATAAATCTATATCGGGATATTCAGGAAAAAAATCAAACACAATGGCGTAATTAGTTTTTTTTTAAGTTAACAAGCGTAAGTTATTAGAATAAAATTATATTAAATGATAAATAAATAAATAAGTTACAAGTATATATTATTTGTAGCATAAATGGTGAAATATTAAAAACAAATAGTATTGATAATGAAATTAGTAATTTATATATTATCAATTTGCAACATACTTGCGTTGTTCCTGGTTGTACGTCACGCCTTATTGCTTTAATGTGCATCTCATGTTCTTGCGCTTGGCTTTGGGAGTTGTACTCTTCAATGGGTATTTAAGTGTGGGTTTTTGTTGGGGTTTGACATCAATTTGAAGCTTCCACTTTCTCTCTCTACGGCGAATGAAATCCCATCACCTCTTTTACGTCCTTCGTCTATGATGGCCGGAGTTGCTTCAAACGTTAGTCTTTGCGTTGTTTACAAGTTTATTCTTGTTGTTGTATTTGTTTCGATTTTTACGTGTTTTGACGTCGTTAAAAATGACTACTTAGGTTTCGGCGGTTCTATTTAGAGTTTAAGGTTGGGATTTTGTGTAAGTTTTAAGGATCTGTTGTTGCATGCCCTTTTTTGGAAAGGAGGTGTTCTTCTGTCGTTGACGACGACAAATTACGCGTCGTCATTTGATATTCGATTTTCTGGTCTGTTTTTTTGTTTCTATGAAGGACTTGTTAGTGCATGTGTTTTTTTTATGTTAATCGGGGTCTCATTATCGAAAATATGATGTTAACAGTTATTTTTGGATGTTTGTATGAGACTTTTTGAGTTTTTAAGGGTCTGTGAAGGTGTAACGATAATGTTCATCAAAGATCATTTGGGGTTTTACAGATGTTATTTGTCTTTGTGTTGTTTGTTTGTTGGTCGATGAAGATGACCTATCGTTCATCGGAGACCATTGGCTATGTGTTGCTTTGGATTTGGCTTGGTAACTTATGTTGCAGTCGTCTACTGCTTATGAGCTTTGTTTTATGGTTGTTTCTATGTTCATTAAGGCCATTGCGTTCTATTGTAGATGCTATAACAACCCTCTAAAATTTTTCCGACACCCCTAATATATTTAAAATGTCCCTATATGTCTTAGAACATACCCCGTATGCGAAAACCGAGCCCATAATACCCTTTATAATTAAAAATAAAATAAAAATCAAGTTTTAGGGGCACTCGCGGACCGCGAAGGCCTTGCCTTCAGGCTTCGCGGGGCGCGACAGATAGACCACCAGGAGACCCCCGGTGCCGACACGTGGCACAATCGTGTCAAGCCTAGTGTGATGACCCGGACCAGCTAGGGCCTACCCACCCTAGGTCGCGGGCCGCATAAGACGACCCTTGAGTCTTCGCGGGCCGCGAGAAGCTGTGAAATCAGCCCTATAAATAGGTGGGATCGGCTTCAGTCCCAAACCACTCACAACTCTCTTTCTCTCTCGAAATTCTACACAGCAATTGTAATTTCCGGGCATAATACCCCCTAAATAACGAAGTTCTGCCTCGTTGTAAGTATTATAACCCCCGGTTACGTATTAGATACGCTGCCCGATTGATCTAGGGTTCCGTAACGGCTGTCGTGGTTCTGCCCGACGTAGTCGTTGGAATGCCGTCTCGGGGAGGGTATTACTAATGTAAATATTGGGTTATTATACTAACGCGTGTGCATTTGTGTAATTAATAGATAATCACCAGGAAATCCTTAAGGAAAACCCTAAGACAGCAATGTGAGTAATCTTCTTTTTGCAAAATGTTTTTTTTTTTTTTTACAAAACCTCATATGATTCACATTATATTAAACAGTTATTGAGTATTTGTATTCTACAATTATCGTCGGTATGTTGGGGTTTGTATACAAAATTTGTTACTACATTGTGAGTAGTAACATGACCACAAGTCGGGTTGACAATACCGTGGGTGGAAATTAAAGTAGGTGGAAACAAATGTAATTGCGCGACCGTCCTCAATATTGTGCAACGGTTTTTACATGTCTTGATTAAACTGGGATTCACTCACCAGTATTTCCCACTGACAAAATGTTTTTAAACGCGTTTCAAGTAACAAAATGTGAAAGCCAAATAGAAGCCAGCTGGACAGCACTGAAGGCTTGGAAAAGTGGCTATAAAGTTACCTAAAATAAAGAGATGTTTTATTTAAATAAAATAGGGTTTATCCCTATAAAAAATGTGTGTACTTGAAACTTGAGATTTTCCATGTGTTTAATATTACAAAGGCGTGGTATTTTACTCTGATAAAATATTTCCTAACTACGATCCTGATGTAATTTCTGTTGCCAAAATGATAAACACCGATACCACCGAAACTGGTCGCGGCCGCTCGTTCCTGGGTAGATAGGGGACGGGGGTTGCGACAGAAGGTGGTATCAGAGCTAAGCCACTGATTCAGCCACAAAAGTGCTCTGCTGAGACCAAGATATTATTCAAAATGTTAGGAAATTAATTACGGAACTACGTTCATATCTGTATATTAATTTTGTGTGTTATTTGACTATTTGTTAGTTTACAGTATGAGCGACCAAGGACCTTCCGACGCCTACCGTCAGTTGTCCAGCTCACCTAGGAGCGAAGGCACCTCTTCACAGCCTACCCTATCAGGGTATTCAGTTGATAATGAAGATGGAATATTTGTGTTTAAGGCTCAGTCTGAAGAGCCATTCCCTCCTAAGGAGAGAGGATGGTTCAGTAGAGGAGCACATGAACGTAGGAAAAGGATGAAAAAGTTACAACAGCAGCGAGCTTTAGCAGCTGCTAAGAGAGAAACAGATGCTTACACACAGGATATGCTCAATAGGAGTTTAGCAAATTTCCATATCTTAGCAACCACAGTTGCCGACCCAAACCTGGAGTAACTCATAGCACCCCAACCTTTACCACTGTTTCCCACCCAGCCAATGGAATTGAAAATAACCCAGAAAATCAAATCCCAATGCCGGATTTTGACCCCACTGAGATACCTAGATTACCAGCACCCAATCCCTTAGACCCAGACTATGACCCGTGGTTTGACGACCATAGGGATTACCAGCAACGCTACCCAATACTAGAAGATGAACCCATGCCAAACCTAGCAGCCTACCCAGACCTGGACCCTCTAGATCCCTACTATGATAACGACCAATACATCAGGGAAATTCTAGAGAATCCTTACCCTTACCAAGAACCCATGCCCCAGTTCCCAAACCCAGTACCAGCCCCTGCACCCCCAATGAGTGCAGAAAATGTGCAAGAACTCCGAACCTTTGGTGATGAGATTTTAGAAGGTAGTGATAGGATGAGGCAGATCGGAGAACGACTCGTTTGGAAGTATGATGAGCGTACTATGGAGTTCTGGATGAACCCATATCAGTGACGGTGATAATAATAATAATAAAATAATAATAATATATAATATGTGTGTATGTTTGGAAAAAAAATCTAGATAATGGCTATGGATGCATAATCGTATTGTAATTTTAAATTCCAGTTCCAGTTTGTATTAGATGCATAATATATAAGAAAGAGTAAGTCGCAATGTTCGACGATTTTGATCAATATGTGTGTTATGTGATTGTTTGCATTAAGTATTATCTTGTGATATTAATAATTGGCAAATGTTTAAAATTCAGATGGACAACGAAGTGAACCAGGAAAACCAGAGTAATAATAACCAGAATCACGATAACCCAAACAACAATAACAATAATAATGGAAACCAAGTGGATAACAATGCCATCCAACACATAGTGGCACAAGGGATAATAGATGCAATGCCATATATTATCAAAACAGTTAAGGAAGCAGATAATAAAAGTAACCATGATAGTAAACGACCCACTGAACCAGAACACGGCGTAAACAATGGACCCATACTTCAAGTGCCCATTCCCAAAAGAAGAAGAACCATGTCTTATGGTTGTTCTTATAAAGAATTCTGGTCTTGTAAACCGATGGAATTCTCGGGCAATGAAGGGGCCGTTGCATCTCTACGCTGGATAGAAAAGACTGAGGCAGTCTTAAAAATAAGCAAGTGCGCGGAAGAGGATAAGATAATGTTTGCCTCCAATATGTTCAAGAACTCAGCTTTAGAATGGTGGAACACTATTCTCCAGTCTAGGGGAAGTGACAGGGTTTATAATATGAAAATGGGAGGAATTTAAGAACATGGTGGAAAGGAAATTATGCCCTCCCAATGAAAAAGAACAGATAGCAAATAAGTTTTTAAACCTTAGAATGACTGGAGTGGATAGTAAGGGCTACACTACTACATTCTTTGAATATGCTAGAATAGTGCCAACCCTTGCATCACCAGAACCAGTATTAATCTCCCGTTACATCTGGGGATTAATTAGTGAGATAAGGCATGTAGTCAAGGCAGCTAGACCCCAAACTATATAAGAAGCGGTAGAACTAGCAAACACCTTGACTGATGAATTAGTACGTACACGAGAAGAGGATCAAAGGAGGAACCTAGCTCAAAGGCTTACCCAGGAATTTCATTATGGAAGTTCCAACCGTGGGAAAAATATAGGTTCTACCTCTGCGCCTTACTGTAAGGCATGCAAGAAAAAGCATTCAGGAAAATGCTCCACTTACTGCAATTTCTGCAAGATACCTGGACACAAGGAAGAAGAATGTAGGAAGAAACCTAATAATGGAACGTGCTTCAACTGTGGAGAAAAGGGTCACATCAAGCCGAACTCTCCTAAAGTAGCTCCAGCCATGAACAACAAAACTACTAAAAATGCTAGGGCATTTGTTCTAACTGCGGAAGAAGCTAAGATAATTCCGGACGTGATAGCCGGTACATTTTTAGTTAATGATGTTTTTGCTAAAGTATTATTTGACTCTGGTGCGAACCAAAGTTTTATTAATACTTCGTTTTGCAAAATTCTCAATCAACCATTAACTAAACTCCCACAAGAATGTCTAGTAGAAACAACAAATGGAGAAACCATTAAGATTTCTGAAATCTTGCAGGGAGCAAGAATAGAAATTTTAAATCAAAAGTTTATTGCAAACCTTTACCCAATGAATTTGGCAGGATTTGATGTTGTACTAGGAATGGATTGGTTAATAGCCAATAAAGCCAGTATTTTATGTGATCAAAAGTTAATCCAAGTAAATTCACCAAGGGGTGAAAAGATCACAATTAAAGGAGATAAGCCTTCTAGATCCACGAAATTCATCTCTGTAATGAAAACAGCAAGTTATATAAGAAAAGGATCGTTAGTGTATTTGATTTCCATAATCACTAACACTAAAGGAAAAGAACTAAAAGATATTTCAGTAGTATCTCAGTTTCCAGATGTGTTTCCAGAAGAGCTACCAGGACTACCGCCAGAAAGAGAAGTTGAATTCAGAATCCATCTGCTACCAGGAACAGCACCAATTGCCAAAGCACCTTATCGATTGACACCAGCAGAAATGCAAGAGTTAAAGAAGCGGTTAGACGAATTGTTGGAGAAAGGATTCATACAGCCAAGTTCATCGCCATGGGGAGCACCGATCTTATTCGTAAAGAAGAAAGACGGATCAATGCGTATGTGCATTGACTACCGCGAATTGAACAAGGTCACCATTAAAAATCGGTATCCATTACCAAGAATCGATGATCTGTTCGATCAATTGCAATGAGCTCGATTTTTCTCTAAAATCGATTTACGCTCAGGATATCATCAATTAAAGGTACAGAAAGAGGACATTCCTAAGACTGCTATTAGAACAAAGTACGACCATTATGAATTTACTGTCATGCCATTTGGTTTAACCAATGCCCCAGCCGCATTTATGGACATGATGAACCGAATATGTAAGCCATATTTGGATAAATTCATAATTGTTTTTATAGATGATATTCTCATTTACTCTAAAAGTAAAGAGAAACACACAGCGCATCTGCACGCACTTTTAAGTTTATTGAGAAAAGAAAAGCTTTATGCAAAGTTTTCAAAGTGCGAGTTTTGGCTAGAACAGGTACAGTTTCTTGGACATTTAGTCAATCATGAAGGAATTCATGTGGATCCCACCAAGATCGAGGCAATTACCAAATGGAAAACCCCTGAGTCACCAACCGAGGTTAGAAATTCTTAGGATTGGCCGGTTATTATAGAAGATTTATTCGAGATTTTTCTAGAATAGCCATTCCCTTAACTAAGCTAACCTGTAAATATGTTAAGTTTGAATGGGGACCAAAACAAGAAGAAGCCTTTAGAATTCTTAAGCAAAGACTAACCAATGCACCCATACTAGCGTTACCAGAAGGAACTGAAGATTTTGTAGTCTATTGTGACGCTTCTAAGTTAGGTTATGGATGTGTATTGATGCAACGTCAAAAAGGTTATAACTTACGCCTCTAGACAACTTAAGAATCATGAAGAGAATTATTCAACCCATGATTTGGAACTAGGAGCCATAATTTTTGCCCTTAAGATTTGGAGACATTACCTTTATGGTAGTAAGTTTACCATTTTTACTGATCATAAGAGTTTAAGGTATGTTTTCGGGCAAAAGGAGTTGAATATGAGGCAAAGACGCTGGATGGAAATTCTTAGTGATTATGATTGTAATATCCAGTATCATGCAGGAAAGGCGAATGTGGTAGCTGATGCTTTAAGTCGAAAGTATCACGAAAGGTCAAAAGAGTACGTTCTCTTAAATTAAATCTACATGTAGATTTAAATGAACAGATTAGAAAAGCACAAGAATCAGTAATCAAGAATAATACTGAGAAATTTAAAGGAATGATTAAGGAAATAGAACAAGGGACAGATGGAATTTAGAGATTCCATAAGAAAAGAATGTGGATACCCAAATTAGGAAACCTACGCCACCGTATATTAGAAGAAGCCCATAAATCTAAGTATACGATGCATCCGGGAAATGATAAGATGTATCAGGACTTAAGAAAGAATTTTTGGTGGATAGGAATGAAGAAAGATATAGCAACTTATGTTTCTAAATGTTTAACCTGTTCACAAGTTAAAGCTGAACATGAGAAACCCTCAGGTTTATTGCAGCAATTAGAAATGCTAGTATGGAAATGGGAATTAATAGCAATGGATTTTGTTACCAAATTACCCAAGACAAGAAAAGGTAATGATACAATCTGGGTGATTGTAGATAGGTTAACTAAGTCAGCTCATTTCCTATCAATGAAGGAAACTTTCAGTATGGAACAATTAGCTAAGCTGTATGTAAATGAAATAGTTTCATTACATGGAATTCTTTTATCAATTGTTTCTGATAGGGATAGCCGTTTTACCTCTCATTTTTGGACAAGTTTCCAAAAAGCAATGGGAACCAAGTTGAATCTAAGCACAGCTTATCATCCTCAAACGGATGGACTAAGCGAAAGGACAATTCAGACAATGGAGGACATGCTTAGAGCTTGCGTAATTGATTTCGGAGGTAATTGGGATGATCACTTACCATTAATAGAATTTTCTTATAACAACAGCTATCACACAAGTATCAATGTTGCACCATTCGAAGCACTTCATGG
Organism: Helianthus tuberosus; assembly: GCA_030545235.1. Taxonomy (NCBI): domain Eukaryota; kingdom Viridiplantae; phylum Streptophyta; class Magnoliopsida; order Asterales; family Asteraceae; genus Helianthus; species Helianthus tuberosus. Next base: position 47,764,376 of record CM060449.1, on the reverse strand, counting down.
ACGAAAGTGCCAAACTCCAGTCTGTTGGGCAAAAAATGGAGAAGAGCAACTATCTGGACTTGAAATTGTGCAAGAAACAACCGATAAAATCATTTAAGTCAAAGAGCGGCTAAAAGCAGCACGTGACCGACAAAAGAGTTATGCTGATAACAGACGGAAACCATTGGAATTTCAAGTAGGAGACAAAGTGTTATTAAAAGTCTCTCCTTGGAAAGGAGTGGTAAGATTCATCAACAGGGGAAAACTAAGCCCCAGATATGTTGGACCTTTTGAAATCATTAGAAGAATAGGACCTGTAGCCTATCAGCTACAACTACCAGAGGAAATGACAGGAATACATGATGTATTTCATGTATGTAATCTCAAGAAATGCTTAGCTGATGAATCACTGGTAGTACCTCTTAAAGACATAGAGGTAAATGAGCAGTTAAAATTTGTAGAAAAACCTCTACAGATTGAAGACGGGAAAGTAAAAAACCTCAAACACAAGAGATTGGTTCTAGTCAAAGTAAAATGGGACTCCAAAAGAGGACCAGAGTACATATGAGAGCTTGAATCAGAGATGCAAAGGAAATATCCACACTTATTCCAGTAGACCTCAAGGACGAGTTCTAAAACAAGGTGGGGAGGATATAACAACCCTCCAAAACTTTTTCGACACCCCTAATATATTTAAAATGTCCCTATATGTCTTAGAACATACCCCATATGCGAAAACCGAGCCCATAATACCCTATATAATTAAAAATAAAATAAAAATCAAGTTTTAGGGGCGTTCGCGGGCCACGAAGGCCTTGCCTTCAGGCTTCGCTGGGCGTGACAGATAGGCCACTAGGAGACGCCCGGTGCCGATAAGTGGCACAATTGTGTCAAGCCTAGTGTGATGACCCGGACCAGCTAGGGCCTACCCACCCTAGGTCGCACGCCACGTAAGACGACCCTTGAGTCTTCGCGGGCTGCGAGAAACTGTGAAATCAGCCCTATAAATAGGTGGGATCGGCTTCAGTCCCAAACCGCTCACAACTCTCTTTCTCTCTCAAAATTCTACATAGCAATTGTAATTTCCGGGCATAATACCCCCTAAATAACGAAGTTCTGCCTCGTTGTAAGTATTATAACCCCCGGTTACGTATTAGATACGCTGCCCGATTGATCTAGGCTTCCGTAACGGCTGTCGTGGTTCTGCCCGACGTAGTTGTTGGAATGCCGTCTCGGGGAGGGTATTACTAATGTAAATATTAGGTTATTATACTAACGCATGTGCATTTGTATAATTAATAGATAATCACCAGGAAATCCTTAAGGAAAACCCTAAGACAGCAATGTGAGTAATCTCCTTTTTGCAAAATGTTTTTTTTTACAAAACCTCATATGATTAACATTATATTAAACAGTGATTGAGTATTTGTATTCTACAATTATCGTTGGTATGTTGGGGTTTTATATACAAAATTTGTTACTACATTGTGAGTAGTAACATGACCACAAGTCGGGTTGACAGTACCGTGGGTGGTAATTAAAGTAGATGGAAACAAATGTAATTGCGCGACCGCCCTCAATACTGTACAACGGTTTTTACATGTCTTGATTAAACTGGGATTCACTCACCAGTATTTCCCACTGAAAAAATGTTTTTAAACGCGTTTCAGGTAACAAAATGTGAAAGCCAAATAGAAGCCAGCTGGACAGCACTGAAGGCTTGGAAAAGTGGCTATAAAGTTACCTATACCAAATGCTATGTTGGATTGAAATACTTTTTATACACATGACACGAGTCTAAAACTTGTGTACTCGCCAGTACCTTTGTATTGAACTATGCTTTTAAAACATGTTGCAGGTTTAGTGATGATGTTAATGATGCATGGAATCTAGTAGGATGCTTAGATACATACTTTAAATTTTGTATTTTATTTGTGTTGTATTTCATTATTCATGTTGTATTTGTTTCAAACTCTTGTAATTGATTCTTTAGAAATGAAATGAAATTTACTATTTAAATACTTGACACAATTATTAGTGTTATGATGTCTCGAGCAATCTATTTCGTCTCACTCCGATGTTTCCGCCATCGGTTGGGGTGTGACAGATTGGTATCAGAGCCATAACTATAGGGAATTAGGAAAAATTGCCATGCTTTTTACCTAGTCTATAGTTCTAGAGCTTTATTCTCATGCCTTGCTTGAATTACTTGCATGATACTTTATTTGTTCATTATTTATTCTCTTTTGACCTTTAAACATATATGTCACCTATATGTTAATACTGGACATACTATTCTTATGTGTTAATATTTGTTTTAATACTTCATTCTTTATGTGCCATTCTTGATATGTTTATACTTGTTTGTTTAATCTTCAACATACGCTTTTCCTCATACATTTTACTCGACTATTCTAAATCCGCAAACACTCGTATTATACAAACGAGACAAATTCACCAAAATAGGCGTGAAACCCACAATTTGGTGAACGACTCTCAATCTACCTATTCTTTTTATACGAGATTCATCATCAAGCTAGGAGTGAAGTCCTCATCTTGATGAAGAATTTCAATTTCAAATTCTAGTGGACCCTCGTCAACGTGTCGAAATTAAATTTTGACCCGACGAGTAACAACCACACTTAGTGTTGGGATTGAACCCTACCAGAGGAACAGATAATTAAAGCCAAAACCGGATCACAACAGTGGATTCATAATAAGCAGTAGTTTACAACAGGCTTTCCCCTTGAAAGTACTTATAACATCTGATGCTCTATATCCACTGTCCAAGTACAACTGCTGCTATCCTTTAAACTACTGACAAAGCACTGAAGAAGTAAACACTGCTGGTCCTATCTACTGATGACAAAGCACTGCCCACTCAAGGACTGATCAACTTTGAGGAAAGCACTGATGGAAGAAGATAGCAGTAGTTTAATGTATTACTTGTCTTATGTAGAATCAGTGGTTAAGATTAGCAGTGTTTGTATAGGAACAGTGGTTACAGGTTGTTAGGCTGTTAGACGTCGCTTTCATGGTGAAGTCAGCTGAGATGCTTCAGTGGTTTGGTTTGCCTATAAATGGAGCAGTACCCTGTACTGTTACATTTGATTGACTGAGTGAGTTCTTTTCCTCTGTTCAAATCCTTTCATCTTGTGCAATCAACCTTGGAGCATCAGGCTGAGGGGGAGTTTAGTTTGTAAGCTTGCATTGTAATCTTTTGCTTTGATTTGTAATCTTTTGACTTAATGAAAAGCAAATGTTTATCAAAACCATCTCCCTCTTTGATTGTGTTTACTGAGTTTGTGTTCATTTCCACTGCACTTTACATCTTTTCATATTCATTGATTGTTCAATTTACACAAACCGACACTTTCATTAGAGCCTCAGATCCTAACAATTGGTATCCGAGCCTGGACAGTCAAATTCGATCTAACAATCAATTTGACATAACAATTCAGCTTAAAATTCATTGATACTAAGGTTGATTGTATTTTGTTGAAAAACAGAGTAACGAGAAATCATGTTCAAAATGACTATCCAAAAGCTCTGTAAAACAACCAAGATGTGATAAGACACACAAAATTCACACAACAAATGATGTCATACATAAATCACGTATAGGTTTCAGATCTGAAAATATATCTGTTAACTATGGTATAATTATCTTCTTTACAAAATTGATTTCAATTGTTGTTATGAACTTTTGTGCTGTATTCATCATGTTTGCTGCTAAAGTGTGTACCTCGTGTCAACAACACCTATGTTTGATTAAATAACATTAGTGTTCTTGTTAACATAAAAAGAGGGATATTAAAACTTTAGTTTCAAGATCTTATGTCTTGAAAAACAGGTTGGGAATCCTAATAAAAAGGACCAAATCAATTCTGTTAAAAACACATTAAGAAAATCAGGTGTTGAAATAGTCCAAATCATATGTAATGTGAGATTTGACATATGCATGTACAAAATGTGACCAGATCTCTCAAAACATTACTGCAAAATGATTCTGGATTAAGTATTTCTTCAATAAAGACCTCCTAGTAAGTATTTCATTACTTATGAATGGGAAGGGTAAAAGGGGAAGAAGGAAAATCACAAAAACTCAAAGGTGTGTTTATCTCAAAAACTTTTGAAGACAAAAGAAAAGAGTATAAATACAAAACACTTGAGAGTCCAAAATTGGGTTAACAATGGTTATCAAAGCACTGTGTGGATTCATTGGTTCAGAGATGTTCAGGTTACAATAGTATCACCAGTGTTTATACTTAAAAGAGGACTAGACAAGTTTTGTAGAATCATCACATTGTAACAAAGTTCATAACAGAACTTTCAAAAACATATGTGAACATGTCTCCTCATTTTCGCAATCAATTAAACAAGAAAATGGTCTCAAACAGTGGTTATTACAACGTATTTCAAACCACTGGCCATTTTCATAAACCTGAGAATGATGTGATTATGAGTGATATTGGAAAATATACCAGATCCTTTTGATGCTGTTTTCGGAAAAACCTTTAATTATTTTTCTTGAAAAGGTTTTTCCCAAATAAAGCAGGATATATTATTCTTTATTTTTTTTAGGATGATGTATTTTGTACTTTTACTTGTTTTTAAATAGTAAAAGTTTCAATCTTCTGTCAGGATATAAAACCTTTATTTTTGTTGGTGATATTATCCTTAAAAACAGATCAAAAGGAAATGGTACAAGTGTCAAGGTCATGTCAAACTCAAATTTGTTTTAACACTGAGCAAAGGATTGATTGATAACAGACCCTAAAATACTTGGGTACTCATGTTCTAATTAAAATATTATGACACAAAATGAGTAGCCTTAGTAAAAGGGTTTTCATCATCTGGGATACTAAACCACTGTCAGGAATCTATAAAAGCTTCAAAATGTGTAATTGACATGTGGCAAAACCTTGAATGAAAATTTCTGTAAATGTTGCTGACATACTAGTCTTTCAAATCTTTATCATTACCTTAACCCTAACCACTAATTTGTTCAAACATCTGCTTCCTAAATACTATCCACTGTTGAAAGTCAACCACTGACCTTTCATTTTCTTGACAAGCACTGATGCTCAAAATCAGTGTCTTGTCCACTGATATGCTATCCACTGATAGTAAAAATCACTCACTGCTCTCATATTGTTACTGTTGTAACCACTGATATTTGCTTCATCAGTGGTTCTCCAAAACAACTGTCCTCCATTATTCATCTTTTCTTCAGAGGTTGGCATGTGGTCAGGTCTTAGCCATCAGATCTTTGTAACCGCTGCCACATCAGCACCTACTTTTTCCCTAAATAAAACCCTGATCAAAACCCCCAAACAGGGTTTTACACTGTCGAATTGAATTTCAAAATTCTCTTCTCAAAGCAGTTTCTAAACTCTCATCCCAAATCATTCTTCGCTCCTCTTCATTAAAATGACAAAATCAAAATCAAAATCAAAATCAAAATCATCCTCATCTCCCAAAGAGGACACTCAAATGGCTGCTGAACCCATTGAAATCCCATACAAATCCCCTCACAACTACTTGGGTCTACTCACAAAACCCACTAACAACCACACCTTCGATTCCATCATCGACATCATGACTGCATCAAAGTATAAAACTTTGCTAACAGCAGATGCTCCAATCTACCAACAAACCCAGAGAGAGTTTTGGAAAAATGCTACTCTTGGAAAACAAGACGATAAAGTCATAGCCATCAACTCCTCTATACAGGGTAAAGCGATTCAAATTACTCCACAATCAATCTCAGAAGTCTTTAAGCTTGATGATCAGAAAGGTAAAACTTCTTTTTCTAAAAGCGAGTTGAAAACTGATTTTCTGGGAAGGGGGTATGCAGAACGAACAAAAAGGGATACCTTACAAAAAGGTTTCTTCCCTTCTGCACCTAGGTTTTTATTTCACACTCTCTTGATGTTTGTTTCAAATAAAACAACTACTTTTAATGAAATACCATTAAAGATCCAATGTCTGGGTTATGCCATTTTACATAATGAAAATTATAACTATTCCCAGGAGATCTTTGATGATTTGGTGAAAAATGTTGATAGCAAAGCATTTCTACTTTTTCCAAGGTTTCTAAGCTACTATTTTAAACAAAAATTTGGAAAAGAAAATGAAAATCTGCTCAAACAAGGTGTTTATTTTCAAATAAAAGGTTTAACAGCTGAAAAATTCACTAGAATGTTAGCACCTTTAAAAACAAAAGCAGAGGTGCCTGAGCAGAATTTAGCAGTTACCACTGCTCCTTAGGTATCAGCTGCTGAGCCCACTGCTCCAGGTGATCATAGCAGCACAACCACTGCTTTGAAACCCACACCTGCCATTACCAAAAAGACCAAAAAGAAAACATCCAGAAAGCCCTCCAAACCCAAAACAAAGGCAACTCTGGAAGATGAGATCCCAGAGCCACTGCCAGTGACAGCACAAATGTCACTTACAACCAGTGCTGCTACTTCCTCACAGCAGATGGAAGAAAGATCTCCACCATTGCCTCAAACTCCTCCTGCATCCTCACAAAAGAATCAGGTTGTAAACATAGGGACCCCACATTATGAAGCTCTGAATCCACTCGGATCCATCTTCCTCGGTCCTGATCCCAAGGACATGTCTCTTTCATCACCTATATCTTCACCCCTCACATTACCACAGTCCATAATACCCTTGTTGCATGCAGTTGCTATAGCTCAGACACAAACCAGTTCCTCTCTATCACCTATCACTGAGTGTATACTCCAACAAGTGACTGGGTCTGATGCTTATACCTCTGCTATCCCAGCAACAACTAAGGAGGTTACACTGCAGGAGTTACAAGTAATTCCTGACAGTAGTTCAAGGGGAGCAGCAACTATAAATGTTGGATCAACAGATTTACATTTGGCCAGTTGTTTCATTAATCAGACTCCCTTGAAGGCAATTTCTTCCATAGCACCATTGATAGCCACTAGTGAGGCTGTTTTGACCACTGGTACCATCGAAAGGTTATCAAGTGCTGAAGAAAGAAGTCCCCAGTACCAAGAAAATGGGGCATCAGTGGATGATTTTTGTAATTCTGTTCCTAAATCAAACATTGATATAACCACTCCAGGTGGGGAACCAGATGATTCCATTAATTTGGATGATGATTCAAAATATCAGGAATTGACGAATAGAGTTGAAAATCTTGAAACATCAGTTGCTGAAATAAAGGATATGGTGCAACAGTTGTTAAAAGCTCAAAAGGCACAATCCACTGCTGTTCCAGCTCAAGCACCTGCACAACCTACACCTGCTGCAAATGAGCTATGGAATGTATTTCAACCCCTGCTTGAAAAACAAAAACAAATGGCTGATCAGCAGCATGCAATACATGTACAAATGCTGACAAACATGGTGGAGTCAAGATTTAAAGATACTCAAGCAGATATCAAAGCTATCAAGGCTCACATACAAAGCACCACTGGAAGGTTTCCTCCCACTGTCCTCTTCATGAATAACCCCTTTCCAGATAATGCCAAAAAGGGGGAGAAAATCAAGTGGAAGAAGAAGGGAATTGAGGATGGTGTTTATATTGAACCGGAAAAAGATAGCCAGAGTAAAGCTGCCATATCAACACACACCACTTCACCACACACTACCACAACCACTACCATACCACCATCATCATCTATAATCACATCACCACCACCAAAACCAAACTCACCACCATTACCTCCTGCCATAAAGCAGAAGACAACAGATGTTACAACATCTGTTGTAATGACAACAGTGGTTGAAACACCAGTTGTTTCAACACCTGTTAGTCAGACACTTTCCACCACTCAAATCACTACCACTTTAAACACATCATCAACTACCAAATCATCACCTGCTCAAAAGCAGAAGACAACTACTGACACATCAGTAGTTGTAATGACAACAGAGGTTGAAACGCCAGTTGTTTCAACAGCTGTTAGTCAACCATCCACCACTGCTCTCACCATTCCTACATCACAACCACAATCCCCTTCACCCATAAAGCTTTACACCAGAAAAAGAAAAACAACTCAACCAAATGAGGACAAATATGATCCTATTGCTGCAAAATATCCACTGGAACTGGAAGCTGTAAAAAATGAGATGAGATAATTCTACACCGAGGATGATCCTTCAAACAGAAGATTTCCTTCTCTCATAGGCTTCATAGTCCCAGAAAATATGGATGAATATCTCAAGATCAAAGCAAGGCAGGCTAAGATAAGAGCCAAACTTGAATGTGAAGATCAAAGTGACAAAGCCATTTCTAAAAGAATGGAATTCTTGCTCACTAAAGTCAAACATATGGAAGACTATACAAGAGATCTGAGCAAAGAAATGTCAACTTTACCACCCAAAGCAGATCTACGAAAAGAAATGAGAAAATAATATCTTGCATACATCATGAAAGAAAAATTCTATCCAGCTGAAGAAAAACAATTTGAAGAATTGCCAATAGTTGCTTTAAAGCATGAGGCAAACAGAATTGAAAGAATAAAAAATGATCCAAGCAAGAAGAGGAAAGCTCCAAACTGGAGTAAATACAAAAAGCTCATTGCTGATCTTACTTCAGAATACAAAAGAAAGAAGGAGGAGTTGGTGGATGCAAAGGTGGATACTGCTAAAGCCATAGCAAAATGGACAAAGCAGTATACAGATGAGGCTTATGAAAGGCTTAATAAAAGAAGGATGACAGATTCTGACACTCTAAAGAAGCCTGACTACAAAAAGCCAAAACAACAGATCAAGAATTCTGAACCACTGATAACTTCAGTAGACACCTCTGTTATGGTGATAAACCAAGAAAAGAGGAAACTGCTGACTGATGCAGAAGAAAAAGAAAAGGAAGCTGAGTACTTTACAAAAGCTATCAAGAAAATGGATCTAAATGAAGATAATTCAGTGAAACTTCAAAACCTTGTCAAAAAGGTATTGACTAAACCTGCATCACCAAACACTTCAGCAGATATGACAGCCATTGAGCTAGATCAAAAGAAGAGATAAGAGCTGATTGAAAAAGAGACTGCAGAAGATATAGCTACAGCGAATGATGTCATAAAAATGGCCTTCGAACAAATGTCTGCTGAAAGTTCACAAATCTTCACAAGGCCAAAATCTCCAAACTCATCTGTAAATAAACCTCTCCCAAGTAACCCATTGGGTTCAAAAATACTAAAATGGACGTCTGATCAAAAGACCCATGTATTGACCCTGTTCAGATCCAATGGTGAAGTGAAGTATATATCAAGGAAACAAGCACTAGGCCTTGGTGTTGAAGATCTACAGGATCTCTTTGAACTTACACTGTGCAGGGATGAAGATGACTCAAGTTCCAAGGACTTTGAAGTAGAGTTTAAAAGACAAGCTAAGGAACTTCTGATGAGACAATAAAGATCCAGAATAATGAAGGGTTTTGTCATTATCTGTTCCAGGGGGAGATTGTTGGGATTGAACCCTACCAGAGGAACAGATAATTAAAGCCAAAACCGGATCACAACAGTGGATTCATAATAAGCAGTAGTTTACAACAGGCTTTCCCCTTGAAAGTACTTATAACATCTGATGCTCTATATCCACTGTCCAAGTACAACTGCTGCTATCCTTTAAACTACTGACAAAGCACTGAAGAAGTAAACACTGCTAGTCCTATCTATTGATGACAAAGCACTGCCCACTCAAGGACTGATCAACTTTAAGGAAAGCACTGATGGAAGAAGATAGCAGTAGTTTAATGTATTACTTGTCTTATGTAGAATCAGTGGTTAAGATTAGCAGTGTTTGTATAGGAACAGTGGTTACAGGTTGTTAGGCTGTTAGACGTCGCTTTCATGGTGACGTCAGCTGAGATGCTTCAGTGGTTTGGTTTGCCTATAAATGGAGCAGTACCCTGTACTGTTACATTTGATTGACTGAGTGAGTTCTTCTCCTCTGTTCAAATCCTTTCATCTTGTGCAATCAACCTTGGAGCATCAGGCTGAGGGGGAGTTTAGTTTGTAAGCTTGCATTGTAATCTTTTGCTTTGATTTGTAATCTTTTGACTTAATGAAAAGCAAATGTTTATCAAAACCATCTCCCTCTTTGATTGTGTTTACTGAGTTTGTGTTCATTTCCACTGCACTTTACATCTTTTCATATTCATTGATTGTTCAATTTACACAAACAAACACTCTCATTAGAGCCTTAGATCCTTACACTTAGGGTACGAAATCGCCAAAATAGGGGTGAAACCCGTAATTTGGTGAGTAATCTCATTCCGCGAATCTTGATTTTTCAAGAAATTTTACCATCAAGTTAGGAGTGATATCCTTACCTTGACGGAAATTTCCATTTCATATTCTTGTGGATTCTTACCAACAAGTCGGAATTTGCTCCTCACTTGGTAAGTAACTGTGACAACCCTCATAATTACATGCATCCGTACGATTAATTAATATTATATTGTGCTTATTGATTGTATAGAAAATTGACTAAATGGTCCTGAATGTTTTCCTAAGTGTTAGGAATTAAAAGTGTTAAAAAAAGTTGCATAAAAGACACTATACGGAATAACTTAGCACTTTAACGAACCGGTATCTAACCGAACAACCGAACGTTACCCGGGACACCAAAATATTTACAGAAACATTGTTGTATTATTTTTGGACTAGTTACGGTCCCCGAATACCCCAACACATTATATAATGTACCATACAAATAATACACTAGATATTACACTTAACACCCTAGCCAATTACTCACTTACCATTGAAAGTTACACTTACCCCCCCTCCATATCTACGGCCCATGTAGGGGCCCCACTCCAAGATTGCAAAATCTCTACTCCCGGTTGATATTACTTTGATTTTATTAGATTTTGCTTGGATATTCCTAGATTTATTTAGATTTCCTTGGATTTTATTAGATATTATTAGATATGGTGAAAACTTACACTTGGACCCCCTCCCCCCCTCATATATTACGGTCATCATGGACCCACCAAGATCACACCATACTTCCTAAGATTCCATTTAATATCTTATCTAGATATTGCTAGATTTGGTGGATTTGATCTTGTAAGGAAATCTTCTTAAGTAATGTGCCATCGATCATAAGATCATATCATTCTCACTTCAACACTCAAGTTCACCCATCTCTCACTTACTCTCTCTCTCCCTCTCGGCCCTCCCTACATCAGCCACCACCACCACCTTGTCACCACCATTGCTCTATTTTCAAGCTTGTACCAAGTGCTAGAAGGTGATACTTGGAGGTTGAAGCTTGGAGGTCTTGAAGGAACTTCATACTTTGCTCTACACCTCATCTTCATCATCATCCTTTGTTCATAAGTTCATCCCTAGCCTTTGAGCTAGTTGTAAGTCTTTGATTAAACTCTTGGTTACTTTTATGTTGATTATTAGAAGGATGGTTGTTTAATGTTTAACTCAAGAACACAAAAAGAAAATAAACAAGAATCATGAACATAAGCTTATATAAAGATGAAATCTTGTTGGATTAAGGTTGATTGAAGCATGCATGACATTCGATTGTTGATTTCTTGATAAACACATGTTTAGGACACTTGTTGGTACACTTTAGTAACTTTTAAGCTAATAAAAAGCATCCTGATTAGCATTTTCAGCCAACTTCAACTGGCTGTAAATGGACCGTTATAAATCGAAAAATTGATTTTCTAAAGTCTAAATTATGTATTTTCGAAATACGGATCTAATGGCATTGGAATCATAATTTGTGGACTTCGTTTACTATTTTTAAAGGGGCATTTTGTACAGCAGCAAAAGCTGCGTTTTTACTGCAGAAAATGTGTGTTATGTTTTTCGTCATAACTTGAAATCTGTGTAGAACTAGCTCATGAAATTTGAACTGTAGATGGACACTGATGTCGTTGTAATTCTCCCACTAGAATTTCGTCAATCGGACTTACGATTAATTTTAAGTGAATTTTTCCATGGACCGCAGTCAGAAAGTGACGAATCTGATTGCAGTCCGGTAAATGAATTTTTATAAAATATTGGTAATGAATTGGATCCCGAAATTTTTACAAAATAATATTTGGATCGTTTAAGACCTTTTGTAAAAAGTTGGGAATTTTTGGAGTAAGTTAACTATTTTATTAAAATGCACCAAAACAACCCAATTTTGGATATTAAAGCTGAAATGACATAAGTAGTAATTTGCGGGTCTAAATGGCTAGTATGTTATCTGAGGATGATCTAACATGTTATATGTCAATAAAAGTGTTATGTTCAATATCGTATGCTTGCTCTTGAGTAGCTATAAGTGGAACGTTTATATGGGTGTGAACTATTAAAGTGAGTGCATGTTATGTAGTAGATACATGTAGGAACTTTGTGCTCTATTTGAAAACACTAAATGACTAACTGATAATCATATTAGGGCGTGATTGACCGACCTTGATTGTTAGCTATCTTAAGAGTTCGACCGAGCAATCAAAGGTGAGTTCACACTTTCTACAAGGCATGGGATTCCCGGTGGTTTGGAAATGGGTTAAAGAATTTAAATGGAACCTACATATCCTCCTTGGGTAGGATATGTACCGCCATCCTCCTTGGGTAGGATGCCAATATTAATCCTGTGTATTCTCCTTGGGTAGAATACGTACGTTCGTCCTCATTGGGTAGGACAACAACCTTAAAACTTACATGACAAAACTCTATCATTAAGTCCCTCATTTTATATCGACTTAATCGCCGAGGCCAATGGCGAGCGGGTCATTAGTTAATAGCGCTATTAGGTTTGACAAATCTCACACCGTGTCGTTCGAACGGGCGTGTACTAATGGACTATAGCAAACTGTCAATGATGATAGACATTGACGTAGGGCACAACTTACTTTCGTTAGGAGTCGATATGGTAATAGTCTAGTGGTTCCCATGGGGAAGCCCCCACTGATACTGGTTATGGTTTGGGAAAGAATGAATTGGTTAAATCGTATTTTCAACTATGGGGTAACCCCCACGACAAGTAAGCCAACTAAAGAAAAACTATGTTTTTGAAAACAACTTAAAACGAACACCCAACTGTGAACTCGCTCAACTTCGTTGTTGATTTGTTGTTACATGCCTTGCAGGCCTTTAGATGCATATCATTGGAACTTGCTGTCTGGGAGGCTGGAGTGGTCATGGGTCGAGATACATGGAATCGTAATACCAGACTATTGGTTTTTTTTTCATGTGGTTTATAAACACTTAACTAATGAGTTATGCTTCCGCTGTATGCTGTGAATTATTTGTAACGTGTAACACTTAATGTTAAATCAATGAAAGTTTTATTTAAATATACCTATGAGTCCAATATGATTGGTGGCTAGATCCTGGTACGTCACACGCCTCGCGGGGGTTTCCGCTTGTGGTATTTTGGGGGTGTGACAGATTGGTATCAGAGCCATTGGTTATAGTGAACTTGGTTTTAAAAGGGGAAAAACGTTTTTGTAAAACCAGACTATAACCGAACAGTTCTGAAAACGTGAATACGACCATGACACTCAGCTCCAGATTGCAAGGTTCATCTCTTAGATACTCATCGTACTGCATAACTAGTGAACACTTAAATATGATATAGCATGTGATTGCACTTTTGGCACAACAGTATAAATTCGTATATTACTTGCATGTGTTATATAACTGATAGGGTGGTATTTCCCCTAAACATTCATGACTTATGTTTTCGTGATGCTCTTTGGTTATTACTCGAGATTGAGGAACCATTTGACATGCGTTAAGAGGAGCTGAGATGAGCATGCAAATCACAATATTATTGTGGGTGCACACATAATAATAATGTGGGGTGCATGCGAGTCCCAGTGAGGCTTAACAAGTGAAAAAGGGGATTTCGTTCCGTTATTTGATCAATATGAAACACAACAGTCCATAAGAGTCATAGCAGTGATTGTCTCCTACTCGAACATGATCTTTTCACTCCTTTCTGAATCCTTTCGAATCTCGATGCTATCGAGTATTACCTGAACACCTAGCGAACTGTGTAGAATGCTAGGTGCTTATACGAGCATCCCTGAGTTGGGTGTCGCAGCGTCGAACGATTGATCGATACCTTTCTTACTCCTCTTTGTTTGCTGGAACTCATGTATTGACGTCTTAGACAACTTGCAACATCGATGGACAGGAGGTTGAGCATAGTACTTTGCCGACCTTAGTACTTTGACGACCCTGATTACCGGCAACGAGCACCAGCAAATTGGCTTTAATCGAATCCTTAACCCTAGTCAACGACTCTTGGGAGTCAACTCTTACGAATCAATCGGGACATAAGCAACGACAATCGACTATAACGTGGAATGTGTAACTGCCAGCACATTGAGTAGCGCCTTAGAACGTGGCACGGAATATGGAAAGATGGACCCTGTCGATGAAAGATCGTCGAGCTCTGTTTCAAACAGCAGCAGTGGGGGTAACAGTCACGGCAACGTCAAGGTACTTGATATGGCAATCAACAGTATAGAAACAAAGGTGCCGACAACATGGAATGGTTGTTGCTAAATCAAAACGACAACAACCAAAGAAACAACGGCCGTACTGGAAATCCTCGCAACAAGTACAACCACATGGGAAATGATTCTCATGGAGGAGCATTTAGGATTCGGCATGGGCGATGCTAGGATTTGCAATAACATGGCGGCATACACGTTCTGGGTAACGAATCACTTCGCCTCTGTTCTATATAACCCTAATGCTTCTTGAAATCCAACCTGTTGTGGAATCGGCTGATGGCAAGACAATGGAAACCTTATATGATCGTTGGGATGCAAACTCGACCTTGTGGGACAAGTGTCCGACAACGACCTTCCTTCTGTTGCTCTTGATAGATGTACCATGTAAGGAGAAGATTCTACATACCCCTCTCCTTAGTGGAGGATTGTTATCTGCTCTAACACGTCAGAGTGGCGCAAAGGCTAGCGTCATTTCAGCAATGAAAGCCAGGAGTGTCTACGGAGGGATTACCCCGCTAGGTTAGCAACTATTATTAACGTAAGGTTAGGAAAGGAAGATAGAAGACATTCCTATTGTGCGCGACTTTCCTGAGGTATTTCCTGAGGAATTACCTGGTCTTCCGCCTCATCGACAATTCGAGTTTCAAATCGAGCTAGCTCCTGGAGCAGCACCAATAGCTTGTGCACCTTATCGTCTAGCTCCATCAGAACTTGAAGGATTGTCCTCGCAACTACAAGAGCTCTTGGACAAGGGTTTTATTCGCCCTAGCTCTTCGCCTTCGGGAGCTCCAGTTTTATTTGTGAAAAAGAAAGACGGTACCTTCATAATGTGTACTGACTACCGCGAACTCAACAAGGTGACTGTGAAGAATCGTTATCCTCTTCCACACATTGATGACTTAATCGACCAGTTGCAAGGGCCGAGTTTCTATTCCAAGATTGACCTGAGGTCAGGCTACCATCAACTGAGAGTTCGAGATGAGGACGTCTCCAAAACAGCATTTAGAACTCGGTATGGGCATTACGAGTTCCTGGTTATGCCCTTTGGATTAACAAATGCACCTGCGGTTTTCATGGATCTCATGAACAGAGTGTGCAAGCCTTACCTGGATAAGTTTGTCATTGTATTCATCGACGACATCCTAATCTATTCTAAGAGTCAGGAGGAACACGAGCAACACCTGAAGCTCATTTTGGAACTCCTTCGATCAGAGCAATTGTATGCCAAATTTTCGAAATGTGACTTCTGGCTTCGCGAAGTCCACTTTCTAGGCCACGTGGTAAACAAGGATGGGATTCATGTGGATCCATCCAAGGTTGACTCGATCAAGAACTGGCCTGCACCCCGTACACCAACAGAAATCCGCCAATTCTTGGGTTTGGCAGGATATTACAGAAGGTTTATCAAGGAATTCTCAAAGATTGCGCAACCTCTCACTTCACTGACTCAGAAGGGTGTCACCTACCGTTGGGGTGATGCACAGGGATGATTTTGTGGTTTATTGCGACGCTTCCATCCAAGGACTTGATTGCGTGTTGATGCAACGTGACAAGGTCATTGCCTACGCATCGCGCCAACTTAAAGTTCACGAAAGGAACTACACTACGCATGACTTGGAATTGGGAACAGTTGTTTTCGCACTTAAGATATGGAGACATTACCAGTACGGTACCAAGTGCACCATTTACACCAATCACAGGAGTCTCGAGCATATCTTCAAGCAAAAGGAGTTGAACATGCGACAACGTCGATGGGTCGAGCTCTTGAATAATTATGAATGTGCGATCAAGTACCATCCGGGCAAAGCCAATGTTGTGGCCGACGCCCTCAGTCGAAAGGATATTACACCTAAGCGCGTGCGAGCGTTACAACTTACCATCCAATCTAGTCTTCCAACTCAGATACGAGATGCTCAGGTTGAAGCATTGAAAGTAGAGAACATCAGGGCGGGTCTCTATGAGGATCAAGGAAACAGTTAGAACAAAAGGAAGATGGCGCCTACTACGTAAACGGGCGCATCTGGGTTCCACTCTATGGTAAACTACGTGAACTTGTGATGGTCGAAGCGCACAAGTCTCGTTACTCAGTACATCCTGGTTCGGATAAGATGTACCAAGACTTAAAAAATACATACTGGTGGCCTAGTATGAAGGCCAACCTAGCAACATACGTCAGCAAATGCTTGACTTGTGCGAGAGTCAAGATTGAATATCAGAAACCATCAGACCTACTCCAACAACCAGAGATCCCGACATGGAAATGGGAGCAAATTTCCATGGATTTCGTTACTAGCCTGCCTAGATCTCAACGCGGAAATGACACTATTTGGGTGATAGTGGAACGATTGACCAAGTCTGCACATTTTCTGGCTATCAAGGAAACGGATAAGTTTTCTACTCTAGCAGACGTCTACCTAAAGGAAGTAGTACCAAGGCACGGAGTGCCAACCTCCATCGTTTCTGATCGTGACTCACGTTTTACATCTGAATTGTGGCAAGCTATGAACAAGTCCTTTGGCTCTCGATTAGACATGAGCACTGCTTATCATCCGCAGACGGATGGACAGTCTGAACGTACCATTCAAACCCTTGAAGATATGCTTAGGGCATGTGTGATTGATTTTGGTAACGGCTGGGAGCGACATCTACCTCTAGTAGAATTTTCGTATAATAAACAGCTACCACACCAGTATCCAGACCGCTCCGTTTGAGGCATCGTACGGACGTAAATGCCGATCACCTCTTTGTTGGGCAGAAGTTGGTGACAGCCAAATCACAGGCCCAGAACTTGTGGTAGACACGAATAAGAGGATTGCTCGGATACGACAACAAATGGCGGCAGCCCATGACCGTCAGAAAAGCCGCGCAGATAAGCGCCGGAAACCACTCGAGTTCCAGATTGGGGATCGAGTTCTACTCAAAGTCTCACCTTGGAAAGGTGCAGTTCGTTTTAGCAAACGAGGCAAACTGAATCCGCGTTTTGTCGGACCATTCGAAATCATTGAGAGAATTGGAAAAGTCGCTTACAAGTTGAATCTACCTGAAGAACTCAGCGGAGTTCACAACGCATTCCACGTGTCAAATCTGAAAAGGTGTCTGTCAGATGAGACCCTCACAGTTCCCTTAAAGGAGCTCACAATCGACGACCAGTTGCGATTCGTTGAGGAACCAGTTGAAATCACAGACCGAGACGTTAAGATTCTCAGACGTACCAAAATACCCCTTGTCCGAGTTCGTTGGAACTCCCGTCGTGGCCCAGAGTATACCTGGGAACGAGAAGACCAAATGAAACACAAGTATCCCCAGTTGTTTGAGAAAAGTGCAACCACTACTGAGGCTGAAGCTACTACGGAATTTCGTGATGAAATTCCAAGCCAACGGGGGGATGATGTGACACCCCAGGAAAAACCAGTAAACCACGCAACTTAACTAGCTTCCTCAGTAACCACGTGCTAAATTTCAGGACGAAATTTTCTTAACAGGGGGAGAATGTGACCACCCTCATAATTACATGCATCCGTACGATTAATTAATGTTATATTATGCTTATTGATTGTACAGAAAATTGACTAAATGGTCCTGAATGTTTTTCTAAGTGTTTGGAATTAAAAGTGTTATAAAAAGTTGCATAAAAGACACTATACGGAATAACTTAGCACTTTAACGAACCGGTATCTAACCGAACAACCGGACGTTACCCGGGACACCAAAATATTGTCAGAAACATTGTTGTATTATTTTTGGACTAGTTACGGTCCCCGAATACCCCAACACATTATATAATGTACCATACAAATAATACACTAGATATTACACTTAACACCCTAGCCAATTACCCACTTACCAATCAAAGTTACACTTACCCCCCCCCCCCCTCCATATCTACGGCCCATGTAGGGGCCCCACTCCAAGATTGCAAAATCTCTACTAAATCCCATGTTGATATTACTTTGATTTTATTAGATATTGCTTGGATATTCCTATATTTATTTAGATTTCCTTGGATTTTATTAGATATTATTAGATATGGTGAAAACTTACACTTGGACCCCCCCCCCCCTCATATATTACAGTCATCATGGACCCACCAAGATCACACCATACTTCCTAAGATTCCATTTGATATCTTATCTAGATATTGCTAGATTTGGTGGATTTGATCTTGTAAGGAAATCTTCTTAAGTAATGTGCCATAGATCACAAGATCATATCATTCTCACTTCAACACTCAAGTTCACCCATCTCTCACTTACTCTCTCTCTCTCCCTCTCGGCCCTCCCTACATCCGCCACCACCACCACCTTGTCACCACCATTGCTCCATTTTCAAGCTTGTACCAAGTGCTAGAAGGTGATACTTGGAGGTTGAAGCTTGGAGGTCTTGAAGGAACTTCATACTTTGCTCTACACCTCATCTTCATCATCATCCGTTGTTCATAAGTTCAACCCTAGCCTTTGAGCTAGTTGTAAGTCTTGATTAAACTCTTGGTTACTTTTATGTTGATTATTAGAAGGATGGTTGTTTAATGTTTAACTCAAGAACACAAAAAGAAAAAAAACAAGAATCATGAACATAAGCTTACATAAAGATGAAATCTTGTTGGATTAAGGTTGATTGAAGCATGCATGACATTTGATTGTTGATTTCTTGATAAACACATGTTTAGGACACTTGTTGGTACATTTTAGTAACATTTAAGCTAATAAAAAGCATGCTGATTAGCATTTTCAGCCAACTTCAACTGGCTGTAAACGGATAGTTATAAATCGAAAAATTGATTTTCTAAAGTCTAAATTATGTATTTTCGAAATATGGTTCTAATGGCACTGGAATCATAATTTTTGGACTTCGTTTGCTATTTTTAAAGGGGCGTTTTGTACAACAGCAAAAGCTTCGTTTTTACTGCAGAAAATATGTGTTATGTTTTTCGTCATAACTTGAAATCTGTATAGAATTAGCTCATGAAATTTGTACTGTAGATGGACATTGATGTCATTGTAATTCTCCCACTGTAATTTCGTCAATCGGACTTACGATTAATTTTAAATGAATTTTTCCATGGACTGCAGTCAGAAAGTGACGAATCTGATTGCAGTCTGGTAAATGAATTTTTATAAAATATTGGTAATGAATTGGATCCCGATATTTTTACAAAATAATATTTGGATCGTTGAAGATCTTCTGTAAAAAGTTATGAATTTTTGGAGTAAGTTAACTTTTTTATTAAAATGCACGAAAACAGCCCAGTTTTGGATATTAAAGCTGAAATGACATAAGTAGTAATTTGCGGGTCTAAATGTCGAGTATGTTATCTGAGGATGATCTAACATGTTATATGTCAATAAAAGTGTTATGTGCAATATCGTATGCTTGCTCTTGAGTAGCTATAAGTGGAACGTTTATATGGGTGTGAACTATTAAAGTGAGTGCATGTTATCTAGTAGATACATGTAGGAAGGTTGTGCTCTATTTGAAAACACTAAATGACTAACTGATAATCATATTAGGACGTGATTGACCGACCTTGATTGTTAGCTATCTTAAGAGTTCGACCGAGCAATCAAAGGTGAGTTCACACTTTCTACAAGGCATGGGATTCCCGGTGATTTGGGAATGAGTTAAAGAATTAAAACGGAACCTACATATCCTCCTTGGGTAGGATATGTACCACCATCCTCCTTGGGTAGGATGCCAATATTAATCTTGCGTATTCTCCTTGGGTAGAATACGTATGTTCGTTCTCCTTGGGTAGGACAACAACCTTAAAACTTACTATACAAAACTCTATCATTAAGTCCCTCATTTTATATCGACTTAATCGCCGAGGCCAATGGCGAGCGGGTCATTAGTTAATAGCGCTATTAGGTTTGACAAACCTCACACCGTGTCGTTCGAACGGGAGTGTACTAATGGACTATGGCAAACTGTCAATGATGATAGACATTGACGTAGGGCACAACTTACTTTCGTTAGTGGTCGATATGGTAACGGTCTAGTGGTTCACATGGGGAAGCCCCCACTGATACTGGTTATGGTTTGGGAAAGAAGGAATTGGTTAAATCGTATTTTCAACTATGGGGTAACCCCCACGGCAAGTAAGCCAACTAAATAAAAACTATGTTTTTTAAAACAACTTAAAACGAACACCCAACTGTGAACTCGCTCAACTTCGTTGTTGATTTGTTGTTACATGCCTTGCAGGCCTTTAGATGCATATCATTGGAACTTGCTGTCTAGGAGGCTAGAGTGGTCATGGGTCGAGATACATGGAATCGTAATACTTAACTAATGAGTTATGCTTCCGCTGTATGCTGTGAATTATTTGTAAAGTGTAACACTTAATATTAAATCAATGAAAGTTTTATTTAAATATACCTATGAGTTCAATATGATTGGTGGCTAGATCCTGGTATGTCACACGCCTCGCGGGGGTTTCCGCTTGTGGTATTTTGGGGGTGTGACAGTAACATCCACATGTTAGGAACGAAATTGTCAAGATAGGAGTGACATCCACACCTTGATAACTAGTTCCACTCCTCGATTTTCAATCTCGCTAAAGTTTCAAATTTTCGATCGAATGGAAACGTGTAGTAAATGGAAGGGTAAGTACCGATAGTCGGGACGTCCTGTCTAGGCTGGCAATTCGTACAAATCCAAATTAATGGACTAGTTTGCCTACCTGGGGACTATCGATGAGAGTACAAAATATCTATAGGCCAAAGCACGTTTCCCTAATTCGAAAGGACTTTTGAGTTATTTCGGTTTAGTCAAAGTTCCATTTTGGAACAATCCAAGTTTTAATCAAACCTACGTTTTACTATTATCAATTTTATACAATACAATCCCCTCTTTTCAAATTCAAATTATTTTCGAGATCATACATTTTCAAATTTTCAAAATTCAAATTATTTTCGAGATCATACATTTTCAAATTCAAATTTTCAAACTAGCTACAGTAAACTGTTTTAAAACGTATCATGGAAGCCTTAACCGATCGTATGGTGTAAGCCGAAATTTCCTTATCTATATAAGAAACTCACTACTCGAACTAATCTACACAAGAACTACAACTTCTGATATAATTCGACACATACCCAAAATAACCCATACCCAAACTTTTCTTAGTTCAACAAAACCCAATATTCAAATGGCAAATTTCCCAGTAGCATATGCTGAATCTTCAAATGCAGCAGAAATTCATCCATTCCTTCGGTTTACTGATTTACGACTCGTGAGAGATATCGAAAACTCAAGGATCTTGAAGTTTTTACTATTAGCGGTATTGATTGGCATCGAATGGAAATGTTTGATTCCAGTGGTTTACTGGCAGGATTACTACCACATAATACGCCCTGGCGCCGTTTCTTCGACATCCTAGAACCATCATACGATGAACTGGTATATGAGTTCTTGTCCACTTTCTATTTCAAATATAATAAAAGTCTTACCAATGAATCCATTCAATTTCGACTTTGTGGACAACCTCATAATATGTCATTAACAGAATTCGCAGTTCATCTGGGCATATATACAGATGAAGAAGTTAAACAACCCATTTTTACGGAGGCATCAACCTCTTATTCCTCTGTGGGAATGAAAGAATATTGGCGATGCCATTCATCAAAAGAGTGGTGTGGCAACAATAATTCTATGAACTTCTCAGACCCTCGTTATCGATATATGCACCGTGTTTTAGCCAACACTATCACTGGGCGCAAGATTAATCAACAAAGGGTTAGTTCAACCGAACTTTTCCATCTGCATAGTATTTTTGAGCAAGTTCCTTGTAATATTGCCCACGAGCTTGCTACATATTTTTTTAGTCAACAAACAAATCCTCTGAGAAGTCTCATGGGAGGGTCTTACATTACAAAAATAGAAAAATCATTAGGTGTCTTAAGTGATCAGATTATCCAAGGATTATCTCCACCAAAGGCACCTGGGATTGTAAATTTTAACACCATTAGGCTAACCCCTGTTCATAATTATACACCAACTCAACCATTCCAGTCAGAGGGAGCTCCAGTTATCTTAGAAAGTATCTCCACACAAAATTTACAACAATCATTGTTGCAGCTTCCTCAATCGTCTTTTTATCGATTTGATCTGCAACCACAGCTGCCACACATACAAGAACATATTACAACTAACCTATCCCAACCATTAACACCGAACGTCTTACAAAGCTTCTCACCGTTAGTTTTCGAGGAGGATTCAACGGTGCAAGAAACTTTGTTTGATGAAAACATGATGATCCAAGAACAGTTAGCATCGGAATCATTTTTGCAATCACCATTACAGCCACAGTTTTTCCAGTCACTATTAAACGAAGTAGAACAACAACTGCCACCAACTGATATAGCAGGCCCAAGTACGGCGCCTCAAATGAATCTACCTCCAGATTCAATGGGAGTCGAAGTGACTAGGTTAAACGACCAGGTTCGAAATTTGTCTCAACAAATAAAGCGGCTGACAGAAAGAAATAAATGGTTGGAAGACATGCTAAGACAATTAGCTGCTCATATGTAACTGACTCTACCACCTCCACCACCTTATAGTTCTGTGTCACACCCCGACCGCGTATAACAACGAACCGCGGCGGAAACGCCGGGGAGTGATCGCGACAGAATTAATTGTCTCATAACCATGGCATACAAAGTTTTATTTATTTATTAAACAAGGGTGTTTCATTGTCTTGAACAGTAAACAAAAGAGTTTATAACATAATTAAACATAGTCTATCTTCTTTTAAAGTCTCTAAGGCACAGGTCCGCCCTAGTATCATGATCAACATCCTACGGAAAAGCACCTGAAAACACATGTGAAAATAGGTACGTCAGCATAAAAATGCCTGTGAGATACATAGGTTTTGTGAAAATAGGATTCATGACTTGAGTTTAAGAAAATGTTTAATCATGAACCCCGTACTTTGCTTTGTCTTGTAAATCATTTGAAAACAATAAGATCAGATGATATGTATAAGTAATGTCAGGTTAAATAAATAACCATGTAAAAATGTGTTTGTATAAGATAAGTTGTTTGTAAATCAATGTCTTGTGAAAAATATGTTATTTGTATAAAATGTTATATGTATCAAACTGAAATGATTCAAATAACGCTACAATATGTAATACCATACAAACACTTATATATAGGAAGTACCAGCGGCGTATCCACCATGCTTGTATCATATTACACACGCATCGTTAACTTAATCACTTAATCAAACCAAACCAACCAATGTAAGAAGTCTATGTTTAACCAAATTGTCAAATGTATTGAATAATATGTCAAAGTGTTTATGTCAAGATGTAAACCATGTCAAATGTCTATGTCAAATATCCATGTCAAATGTCTATGTCAAAATATCCATGTCAAATGTCTATGTCAAAATGTCATGTATGGCAAGTGAAATGTCTCAACTAAACCATATGCACAAAAACAAAGTATTGAGGTAAAACTTGGTTTAAATCAAAGCTATGTTTTGTGTAGATGCATGCAACTATTTAATATGAACATTTATGCGGTATTGTAAAAATGCATACATCCAAGCCTGGCAACTGTGGTGATAAACCCCTTTAAACAAATTAAAGGTCTATCTGTCTTATGTCAACGAATTCGGTCATTCCTTTCTGTCCCCTTACCCTGGGATGTCCGGAACGGGAGTTGTCAATTCCTATGGTACCACTACCTACTAACGAACGGCGTAGCTAATGTTAATGAATGTATTGTCCCATGTAAACAAACCAAATGTCATAACAAAATGTAAGCATGTGAAAACGATGCACTAAGTATGTAATCAAATGAACATACGTAGCGTGAAAAGTCATGTAAAACGACGTACTAAGTAATGCACACAATGGGCACACCTAGCATGAAATGTAATGTAAAACAATGTACTAAGTAATGCACACAATGGGCACACCTAGCATGAAATGTAATGTAAAACAATGTACTAAGTAATGCACACAATGGGCACACCTAGCATGAAATGTCATGTAAAACAATGTACTAAGTAATGCACACAATGGGCACACCTAGCATAAGATGAAATGAAATCATGTACTATTATGTACTAACGAACATAGCATGTATATGATGTGAAAACAGGAAAGCTTGAAAGTAACAAGTAGGCACATGTGTTCCACCCCAAAACAGTTTGGAAAACAGTAAAAGAGGGGTCTATGTACTCACATAGACACCTTGAAAACATTTAAAAGAGAGGGGTTCTATGTACTCACTTGAGATTGCTCAGTTGTATAAAGATAACCACCAAGCAACGCTAGAAATCTCGGAATCAAACGGCACCTAATATAGGTAACTATGTTAATAACCGGACCTTAATCGGATGATTGGATAGCATTAGGGTTTGTAAACCAAATGAGTGTAGGAACTCACGTGATATGGTTTAACAAAGCCTACATGCTAAATGAAACTTAACCTAAGTCTTATTGACCCATTATGATCCGTTTAGGTAGCTTATGCTACTTTAACGTATCGTGCGCGTGAAACGCGTTCGGACCGCCTAACTAGTCCTATGACAAGTATTATATGCCTAAACATGTTAAATAATCAGTTATGTGACAAAAGTTTAGGTTACATATGCTAAATTACCAATTATGTATGAAAAGGGTATTCTGGTAATTTACCTAAGGCATATAAACTACCTATCATACAACTACTTAAACGTTGTGACCATAAGGTATAACCTCGGAAGGTTATTCCCTACACTATGGTCACCTAATGTATTTGGTCGGATCCTAATGATCGACCAAACTGGGTCGGGTTCGAGGTATAAGCGATTTATTAGATCGCTTACCCTACGACCCTTGACAACGTGGTAATCAGTAGGCATAGTCCCAAGGGACTATGACCATCGTGATCACAATCACGTTGCGAAGTTCAATCGAACTTCGCATTGACCATTACTGGTCAACGCTGAAAGTCAAACAAAGTTTGACTTTCTGACTCGAAAAGCAGTAAAAATAAGGAAAAGAACGAAAGAATACTTACGAAGGGTCCCCGAATGCTAATCGTGATCACAATAACTCAGGTATGGAACAATGGTTCCAACTTAGAGTCAAATAGATCAGATTCTTGTAAGTAATGAGGTTGGATGGCATGGGTATTTATAGTATTCGGGTAACCGTTGAGATCGTTTCTTGGAAAAGGGGAAAAGATCTAGTCCGTACACTTGTCACAACCTTATGGTGGCTACATATGCTCCTTATCTTAGTGACTAAGCAATTGAGAACATGTGGTTGTGGTTAAATCTGCTGAAAACAGGCTGTTTAAACATTGCACCTGGTCTGGAGACCCCATACGCATCGTATGGTATATATACCATACGCATCGTATGGGTGAACTTTGGCAGAATTACAGTTTTGGTCCCTGAACTGTATTTAGGCCATTTTTGACACGTTTAAGGCCCGTTAACCCCATTTCAAAGCTCTAAAATGAAGTTAAAGTATAGGGAACTTAAAACATGCTCAAAAATATCTCAGATGATGGTTCGTTTAGTCGTACGAACGCGATGTTCGCTTAATTACGACGGAATGCGCATAAGCGCGAAAAACGATCCAAATGACGAAACGAATGGATTTTTCTTAAGGCGAACACTAAAATATAATGTAGTCATGCTTACATAAATTTTTGGATGTCCAGATGTATTCAGAACGTAAGTTATGCGCGAAAATGAAAACTTGTGCACCTTTTGACACTTTTAGTCCCTGAATGACCCAAAAGTTTATTTTTAGCACACCGAACCCCTCAAAGCCTATTTCTAAGCTATGTAAAGGATATTTAAGGTGTGTTTAACTTATGGTTATGTTCCGGGATGTTCATTACAGTTCAAATTGACATACTTTCGCAGTTTGTCATATTTAGTCCCTGTAAGCTAATTAACTTGTTTTTGCCATACCAAAGCCTTCAAAACTTATTTCTAAGTTATGTAAAGGTTATTTAAGGTATGTTGAGTATATGTTGATGTTCCGGAGTATTTCTCGCATTAAACTGAGTACGTTTACGCACTAGTTTGCGTATAACTCTCCAGAAAGCGATGTAGAGTTTGAAATTGGATAAAAGTCAAAACATGAAAAATGTAAAACATAACAAAACAAACATTGTGATCAAATAACATTGTTTTATTGATAACAGAACTGTTCATAGTGATTACAAGCACAGTTGTTACATTCTGAGTCTGAATTTGATTCATTACATGATTTATTTCAAATGTAAATTTGTTCACATTATAATAGACTATCAAATTTTATTACAAATTTAGTATAACATAGTGATATGCAAAACAATCTCTATACACTCAATGATGCTCATAGATTCTTCAAAAACTATCAACACCACACGATGCTCTAGAAACTAACACTTTGCACATCTATTCAATACTTACAATTACATTCTTTCAAATAAATTTCGGGACGAAATTTTCTAAAGTAGGAGAGACTGTAACGCTCCGCATTTTTGTAATCGTATATCAATTGTATTCGTATTCAACCATTGTAATCCGAGGCTTTGATCGTAATAAAACTTTATCATTATACATGAATTATACTTTAAATTAAACATATCATACATTCGTTCCATTTATGTGCAAACTTGATACATTGGCGTTACACGCAAACTCGTACCTAATTTTTACAAACAAACAATCATAAATACGTATTTTAAATACGTGAACATTGTGATTTGACGTATAATTATTCATACGTACCTTTACAATACTTGAATTATGCATTTATACATATTATATACCCAATAAATACCAAAGATTATACCAAATACTTTTCCACCTCTTTTCTTCTCCAATCACCTTTTCCACCTCCTTCAATCACCTTTTCCACCTCCACTCTCCATTATAATTTTTTTTTTATTTATCTTTTCCATTTATTTTTTTTATTATCTCCACCAATCACCTACCACCTTCTTCACCTATAAATACCAACCTTCTCCTACCATTTTCTTCACACCATTCTTCTCTCAATCTTCTCAATCACCTCTTAATCTCTCTAAATCAAGAATTCTAAGAATTCTAAAAGAACACTAAGTGTTCTAACTTTTCTCCTCTTAATCTCTCTAATTCTCTCAATCAAGAATTCTAAAAGGACACGAAGTGTTCCAACCATTCTCCTCTCAACCCCTCTAATTCTCTTAAAATCTTTCAAGCAAGGAAGAGAACTCGAAGAGTTCTAAATAAAACATTAAGTGTTCTAAGGAAGCTTTGAACCTCCAACTCTTCACGGGATTACCAAAGGAACAACTTTGAGAAACTGTGAGTACACTTGACCCATCTTCCTTTTAATACACTTTGGGTGCAACATGTTTACTTGTTAAAATGCACAATTTACAAACATGTTTTTATTCATTCGATCCGTATACATGCTTTGTTATGCTTAAGTTCATACTAGAATACATACTACTTGTTAACTCGGCTTAAACAATTATAGGGCTATAGGAGTAGCACACCACCCGACGGGGTTTTGTTAAGTTTCATACTATACGGTCTCGATTACTTCGGTATCGAGGGATGCTATTTATTATACATAACGGTCTCGTCACTTTTGTGGCGAGGGATGCTGAATACTAAATACTAGTGGACACTAGAGTTGACATATTGTATTGCATGATAGTTTTACCTTGTATACCAAATGCTATGTTGGATTGAAATACTTTTTATACACATGACACGAGTCTAAAACTTGTGTACTCGCCAATACCTTTGTATTGAACTATGCTTTTAAAACATGTTGCAGGTTTAGCGATGATGTTAATGATGCATGGAATCTAGTAGGATGCTTAGATACACACTTTAAATTTTGTATTTTATTTGTGTTGTATTTCATTATTCATGTTGTATTTGTTTCAAACTCTTGTAATTGATTCTTTAGAAATGAAATGAAATTTACTATTTAAATACTTGACACAATTATTAGTGTTATGATGTCTCGAGCAATCTATTTCGTCTCACTCTGATGTTTCCGCCATCGGTTGGGGTGTGACAACATTAGGTTTAGTCGTGTAGTATAGGAAAAAAATTATTAACGTTGTATCTTTTTAAAAGTGTTTATAATAGTAATTACACTTTAAATGTGTTGTGTTTTATTGTTTTTTTTTCCTTTAGTTGTAAAACTGTCATTGTCTGTATCGAACCCCGCCGCATTGCGACATGTGGTAATTCTAGTTATTATATGAATATATATATATATATATATATAGCTTCTCTAACTTTTTTTCCTTATCTATTCTATCTTATTATTATAGCATTTATATAATGTTAATTTACAAGATTTCCTATGCATTGTTGGTTGTACCTTTTTCTTTGTTTATTTTCTATGCATTGTTGTGTTGTACTGCTGCTTTGTTTACTTGTGCTTTGGTGGAGTTTTTGGTTTACGAAACGTGTCCGATTACTTCGACTAAATACTTTACCTTTCCTCTTTTGCCTCAAAGTTTTTATTTGTCGGGATCTCTTTAGCTTTTGTAGGATCAATTAACGACCTTCGTCTCAACAGTTGTTGGTTAGTTTTTTGGTACCTTTTTTTTTCTTTTTTTCGTTTGTTTTACGATGACATTTACCAAGAATTATGTTGTTTATAAGGTGGTTTTCTCCCTAGTCGGAGTGTTGCTAGCTTTAGAGGAGTTGTCTACAATGAACCTTAGCTAACAATCATTAAACTGAAATCCCCAAATCAAGAAAGATACAAGTATATTACGCATATCACTTTTAATTTTCTTTACGTTTTATTTATCTAACGATGGTAGCACAGAGTGAATAGTGGTGCATATCACTTGTCTTACAGATGCATCTGCTTCCTTTAAGTAAGGTTTATGTCTAAACTGATTTCTACTATACTTGATGGTTGTTAGCAAAAGTGAAAGACAAATTTACTTTTCTAATAATCGGTTTGTCTTACATAAATATATGCTTGACTTAACTAAGTATCATGTGTTGGCTCTATTCTAGGTGTTGTCTATGTTCTAAACTAACTCCTTAGTATAGAATGTCAGTAAATTTAAATGTTATGCAACAGTGAAGAAGATACACATACAAATAGGATGGTTTTACGTGCGATGTTCAAAGTGCACTAAAAATAATGTATGACTAGATTTCATGTAAGTATCATTAGCCTTATCAATAAATTAATTACGTGAATTTGCAATCAATTGTTTTCAGGGTAAATTACTTTTTTGAGTCCCTGTATTTTATGGGTTTTAACTAGTTAAGTCCAAAAGCAAAAAGTTTAACGACCTGAGTCCCTATAAGCATTTTCTTTAACCATTTGAGTCCAAATTTCTAACCCAGTTAGAATTTTGTTGTTAAGTTTTGCTAAATGACCAAATTACCCCTATAAAACACAGGGACTCAAAAAAATAATATATAATCCCCCAATTAACACAAAAACCACAAATCAACTTCTAACTGCTTATGGCTTTTTTGTGGAAGACAAGCCAAAACCACAGCCATCAGAAAGTGGTGCACTTTATATCAGCTCTGATCAGGGGAGCTGCAACTCTTTTGAGTTCCCATGGGGGGAAAAACCCCTGAGATCTCATCTAATCCCACCAAAAATCCGAAAACAGAGTCGGTGAATTTGGTCTCAAATTGCGAAAACAATGATCTCTTCTTTGAGATGCCATATCTTGAAAGTAACTGGGATGCCGCTTTTCTCACTGGAGAAGATCTAAATCAGCAGGATGGTGCTGCTAATGTCATGGATCTTTGGAGCTTTGATGATCTTCAGTTCTTTAATTAAAAACAACTTGATGTATGTGTGTTTGTAAATAAAGCTTTACATATTCCCCCTTTTTCAGTAGTGTCTATTGAGGACCGGATATTCGAATTATGTAATGGCAATGAATTTGGCTTCTTGTCTGTGTACAACTCCTTTTAGTATTTGAAGTTTCTTGTGTTGTTCATTTTTAGACTCAAAACAGGACCTCCGCTACGAATATATATATATATAGCAGCAGAAAGCAGCTTTACAATTTCCCCAACTATGATGGTCAATATGAATCAATAACTGCTTTTTGTTTCTGATTACTCTTCTTGCTTTCATATCCTGGGTTTGTTCCTACGATTACATTGAAGCCTTCCTTGTAAACAGATTTTTATCATTTTCAACAATGAATATTACTTGCTTCATATAACTTTGATTTCTAAAAGTCAAAATCCTAGGTAATGATGCAAAAAAATTTCAATGGATATGTGTGAGTTATGTATAAGACTACATCACTACAACCTAACTTCAGTAATTCTTTTTGAAACGTAAGAATTCTTATTACCATACAAAGTAATAGAGATGCAACATTACTGATTTTCAAGCGAATCATTGGCCATATTGTCAATCCTACTTTAGTACTCTAAGTGGGAGATTCTCTGATGGCCGTCTCATTCCCGACTTCATAGGTGACCAACGTCTCAATAGAACTTAACTTTATTTTCTTTAATCGGTCATTCACAACCACAACGACAACCATCTTCTCCGTTCATCACTACTCCTTCACCTCTGTCGTCACCATTCAGCGATAGTAATCGTTGTTTTGTCGACAAAAGTAAATAAAAGTTGAAGAAGATAGTTTTTGTGACAGTTTCTTTTTCGGGAAAGAAACGAAAGAAGAAGGGAATCTTTTTGCAACAGTTTGGGTGTCGGGAAAGGCTTGTTTTGCGACAGTTTGGGTGTCAGGAAAAGCTTGTGTTAATTGGGGATTATATATTATTTTTCTTTTTGAGTCCCTGTGTTTTATAGGGGTAATTTGGTCATTTAACAAAATTTAACAACAAAATTCTAACAGGGTTAGAAATTTGGACTCAAATGGTTAAAGAAAATGCATATAGGGACTCAGGTCGTTAAACTTTTTGCTTTTGGACCAAAATACCACTTGCAGGAACAACACGAGGCGTGTGACGTACCAGGATCTTCTTGTAAATCCACCAAGTAGGCCATCACCTTCTCGTGTTGCATCGATGTGTAAATGGGACTCTGATTCGAAGCATTATGGTATACCACCAGATCACCCGTACCCTCGGGTAAAGACGATGCTCAGTGCATTGCAGGATTGGGATTCGAAAAATGAAAAGACGTCCTCCTGTTTTGTCTTCCACGAGCACAACACCCTACTGTGCTAAAGAGATTGTTGTATCCTTGAAGGGGTCTTTGGTGTTGATCAGTTTCTAACAAAATGAGTCTTAGCGAGATCCACGCGTATTCCCACTTCGTTGTTTATATGCCCAGAAATGTACCTCTCGAATCCAGAGGTTACCTTCAACAAGACTTCGTGCGTAGTGGCTCCTCCCTCAGAAGCTCTAAAATAAAATACAAATGCCGTCCATGATGCTCCTTTCTCCTGGTAATGATTCAAAACGTCACCAACAAACACGGTCGATTCATGTGATCCATAAAACTGCCGGTGTGTTGATTAACCCATAGGTCATGGAATACAATGTCGCATTGGCTGCATTGCGTTCGATATGCTGTTTTAAGAACATTCTCCCTTTGGTCTTCCATCTGATGATAGTTCGCTCGTTCGACAATCCTCAAATGGGAGCTTGACCCTCGCAACTGGTCAACAGGTTGTCAATACATGGTCGAGGCAAACGGTTCTTGACTGTCACCTTGTTGAGTTTACGGTAGTCGATACACGAATAAAAGGACATGTCCTTCTTTTCACAGGTAGAGCTCGGGCTCCCCAAGGCAAGGAGCTAAATCAGTTAGGACCCCTGTCCAGCGGTTCCTGAAGTTGATTAGTCAGTTACTACAACCTTCTTGATGTGGGACAATAAGGGGTACTAGTAATAAGGGCTGCTTCTGCATGATGCCGATCTAATATTCCACCTGACAATGTGAAGGTAAACCTGATAGTTCTTCTGGTAGCACACCGAGAGGAATCACGAACAATTGGTGGATCCCCGATCCAATTTTCCTTAGCCTTACCATCAGAAACGGTTGCTAACATAGTGGGGTAATCCCTCCGTAGACACTTCTGGACCTTCATAGCTGGAATGGCGCTAATCCTTGCACCACTCTGACGCTTTAGAACAGACAACGATCCTAGACTAGGGAGAAGGATACGCAAAATCTTCTCCTCACAGGGTATATCTACGCGATCTCTGGGTAACCAATCCACACTAACTACTAAGTCAAGACCATCAGGGATAGTAGAAGGAAGGTCGATGTCGAACACTTGTCCCACAAGGTCGAGTTTGCATCCCAATGAACATATGAAATCTTAATTGACTTGCCATCAGCCGATTCCACAACAGGTTTGGTTTCAAGAAACATTAGGGTTAAGCGATTAGCTACCCATACAAGCTACCACGCTGCTATAATCCTGGCATCGCCCACGCCAATCCTAAATGCCCTTCCACGAGCATCGTTCCCAGTGTTGTTGACATTTTGACTTAATAACAGTCAATCCTTGTCGAAGTCACCTTTGTTTCCATAATGTTGGTTACCATCACAAGTACTTTGATGTTGCCGTGACTGTTGCCTCTAATGCTGTTGTTTGAAACGGAGCTCTACGATCCTTCCCCAACAGGGTCCATCTTTTCATATTCCGTGCCACGCCCTAAAGCGCTACTCATTATGCTGTCAGTTACACATCCCACACCATGGTCAATTGTCATCGTTTATGTCCCGATTAACTCGTAAAAGTTAACTCCCATAAGTCGCTGTCTAGTGTTAAAGATTCGATTGCAGTCAAATTGCTGATGTTCGTTGCTGGTAATCAGGGCCATCCAAATACTAAAGTTGGTAAAGTGCTACGCTCATCCTCTTGTCCTTCGATCTAGCAAGTTGATTGAGTCATACACGGTATGCTGCGAGAGTGTTGCAGAGGTGATCACACTTCAAGATCTAGGGCATCAACGCACTAAGTTCCAATAAACAAAGATAGGTGAGGAAGGTATAGACCAATCATTCGACGCTGCGACATCCAACTCAGAGACGTTCGTACAAGCACCTAACATTCTACACAGTTCACTAGGCGTTCGGATGGGTGTTCAGGTAATACTCGATAGCATCGAGATTCGTAAGGATTCAGAAAGGAGTGAGAAGATCACGTTTGAATAGGAGACAATCACTGCTATGACCCCTATAGGTTTGTTACGTCTCTCATTGATTAATTAACAGGACAGAACCCCTTTTCACTAGTTAAGGCTCACTGGGACTCACATGCACCCCACATTATTATTATTATGTGTGCACCCACAATAATATTGTGATTTGCATGCTCGTCTCGGTTCCTCCTAAGTTGTGTCAAATGGTTCCTCCAACTCGAATGCCAAACAAAGGTTATCTAATGATAAGATCACAGAAACTCAAGGGCTATGGCATACTATCAACGCATCATAAAGTAAACAAGCAATCCATGTCATCATGCTACAGTGACGAGTGTGTGTTCGTATGCTATGTCATAAACAAATGTGTACTAGTCATGGAATGTATGCTACGAGTGAGAAAGACGAACCTTGAAATCTGGAGCTGAGTGTCATGGTCGTATTCACATATTCAGAACTATTAGGTTATAGTCTGGTTTTACATAAACATTTTAAAACCAAGTTCACTATAACCAGTGGCTCTAATACCAAACTGTCACACCCCCAAAATACCACTTGCGGGAACACCGCGGGGCGAGTAACGTACCAGGATCTTAGCCACCAATCACATTGAACTCTTAAATATATTTAGATAAAACTTTCATTCATTATCATAAAGTGATATACAACGTTAAGTGTAACTAATCGTATACAGCGAAAGCATAAATCATTTGTTAAGTGTTTCATAACCACATGTACGAAACCGTTAGACTTGTCTTGCGATTCCAAGTATATCGACCCATGACCACTCCAGCATCCCAGACAGCAAGTTCCAGATGATATAAACCTATAGACCTGTAAGCATGCAGACAAGTGTGTCAGACGACGCTGGTGAGTTCAAAGTTTTGTTAACACGTTTTAGTTACCAGTTTCCAGTTTAAAACATTTCAATGATTCGTTGTTAATCACACGCTTACCGCCGATGGCTCCAGATTATTTGCCCTGACCTCCATTGCCTCTATCGTAGCAATGGTCAAGATTGGGGTCATTAGTTCACTCCCGTCCTCCCCGGTACGGTGTGAGGGTGCCAAACCTAAATAGCGCTATTAACTAATACCCCGTTGCCTCCCCGGAAATAATCGGTAGAAGGGACTTTAGTGATAGATATACGCGTATTAACCAACAACCCAAGTTTAACATTCCAGTCAAACCCATTTACCCGACATTCCTCCCCGGAACGTTTACCAGATGTCCCTCCCCGGGACGCATGCTTGGAAAAAGAGCAGTGAACTCACCTTGGTTTGCTCGGTATGACTAGATACATTACCCGTTCCCAGTTGGTCAACCAAACCCTACCGTGGTTACCAAGAGTAGTCAGTTTCACAATCACATATCCAAATCACGTATCATATAGTAAACATTTAGATTTCACGCACGTTTATAATCACAAGTTCATGTTTCCAACAATGGTTACTAACAACGTCAGTTACAGTTTGCATCTATCCCATGATCACAGTATAACATGTAGCACATACTCGGTTCCTTTACAGTTCACACCTCATGTACTAGACTCTTAAATATCATTTAACGAATGGGTTTGTTACTTCACATAAATCAGTTCACATTCCACATGCATACCATGCGATAGTGTTCAACAGTTACAGTTTATTCACATTGATACATACAAGTTTCTTAGTTTCAAACTAGTGTTGTCATCAAGCACAGACGAAATTATGCAATCAGCATTCACATTAAACACATAATATGCTATATTAACAGTTCTGTCAACTTGTTCTCAAATGGTATCCGACGAAAGATCACATATGACGAAACACCCTATGTTTCGTCGAGATCAGTCATGGCGAAACACTCTTATGGCGAAACACCTTTATATGATGAAATACCCTATCAGTTTTTCGCCGAGCTAGTTTCTCGTTGGGGAAGGTCTTTCGTCGACCTGGTCCTTTGCAGTTTCAAAGTTTCACATAAACCCTAATCAATAATCTAGCAGCCGACAACATCATTAGCAAATCGAATTGAATTAATCAACTTAGTTATATCAGTAACCACTCATTATCTACCCTGCTAATACTTGTAATCATTCATTTAATCCCTGTAAATCATCAACATGTTAATTACATCATATCCTAAACCAATGCAACTAATTTCCGATTCGTACCATCGGAAACGATTACTCGTTGACATCGATCATACATCATCATCACATGCTTCTAATCCTTAAACCATACAAACTTATGATCATCTTTGTTAATCAATCAACAAGTTACATGTAGATACAGACAATCAATCAAGATTCACACATTCAGATTATATTTCTAATTTCTCTAGATCATAACAAGGACTCCCAAGACCCTAAATTACAAATCGCACTGACTTGCACATAGAAAAAGCAATCAAACAGATTCAACACCAATATGATTATACTAACCAAGAGACCGTCGAGAGCGCACTGGAGCGGGTGAGTGGAGGGTGGTTCTTCGAGTGGCCTGGCTGCCATCGAGTATGCGTAGGAGAAGAGGGGCTAGGGTTAAGCAGATTAATGTTTAAATAGTGGAAACATCGTGACTGGGTTTTATTTAGGCCAAAGCCCGTTTCGGTGAATAACACTCCCGACAAAATACCCATTTTTCGTCGGTTGGCTGATGATGATGAGGAACCAGTCTTTCGCCGCACTATTGATGGCGAAACTCCTATTTCGACATGATATTTCATTTGACTACGGACAGCCGACTTAATTGTGAGGTTAAGAATCATAAACAACTCCTAAGTTATTCAGTAACGACCACACCTCACAATTGACAAATTAGATACTAATCATGTACAAGCACAACTCAAAACTAACCATGAAAACCAAATTGTAAAACAAGTATCACGTAACGGAAGAACTTGAAATCTCGGATTGACACATCGGTGGAGGTGGAGGTGGTGGATGTTGAGATGATGGTAGTGCCAGTGATGGTGGAGGCGGTGGTTGCTGGAGAACAAAATACCTTCGTCTAGTGTATTGCAATCCAAATCCAAATCAATTAAATCGAATTAGACACAACCAACCCTATGTAATTTTCTGCACCTTTTGCACATTCATTTCATTCAAAAAGGTTGCTTTGTGTGTACTGATCGAATTTAAGAATAAGGGGGAACGAGAGACGATTGATTATTGATTTGCTCGATTGGTTCAGAGAATCGAGGATTTGAAAAATGGGTTGGTGGCTTTTTGGATTTTTGTTCCAGGTTGAATATTCACCGGTGGTAGTGGGGTGGTGGTGTTGTGGTGACTATGTGTGTGCATTAACAACTTGTACCAAGCTTTAATATGTTGTATGTTAGCTGAAAGGACAAAATACCCCCACTTGAGAATGTAAGGTCAACCCTACCCCTCATCGAACAGTGTTTCTTAACCTCGTTAGTGAATTGGATGAAAATGACAAAAATTTCCAAAAGTAAAGTACAGTATGACACAAAAAGTCGTTTTGCATGAAACTGGAAAACATACCTAAACCTCATGGACGAATTTTGCAATTTACTCATGATTATTATTAAGTAACTAGTGCTAATACCCGCAAATTTCGCGGTGTTGAAAAATGATATGTTTATACTTCTGATAGAAAAGATTTATGTTACTTATCATAAACGGACTGTACGGATAAAATTATAATGGCAATCTGAATTTAAAATACTAAAAAAACAAACGCATTGTACTACAAACGTAAATAAAGGGGGATCGAAAAGTAAATGTAAGATATATGTTTTTTGGGTTTTCAATATAAATTGAAACTCTATTACTGTAACACTTCTTCTTGCTGGAGTTTCGTAACCAATAACCTCGAATTCTTTTTAGACCAGTTGAAAAAACAATCGTCACCTAAGGAAATATGTTCAGCTTGAAGTATATCATGCCATCCAACAACACCGTACATATGGTAGATAAAATATGAAAAAAAATTGTTAGTAATACATATACAAATAGGGTAAACGATAAATAATAACTAAGATAATAAATTGATTGACAAACCTTCTTTCACCATCAATATTGTGTGTGCATAGATTCTTAACCCAAGTATTTCCTTTAACAACTTTGATCTTTAGTTCAGAAACGCATTTAAACCACTTAAGTCAGTAATTAACTTGGGAAGGATCTACATTTTGTAAGAACGTTAAAAATATGTAAATGTTATTAAATGAAAAACACTAGAAATAAAAAAAATCAACATAAAATAGAATAGTATAATACCAATTGATGAGTTACTGTCATTGCAAAAAAAGATAGTTAGGATCGTCACTAACTTGTCGATAACCTTCCACATTGCTAATATGTTCATATTCTTGCTCAATCAAAGGAGTGTTGTTTAATAAAACTTGACGACCATGTTTATTGAATATGATAATATTAAAATGTTTCACGTCCTTTATTTGAAAACACAGAATATCCCTAGGATTTAACCTTAGATCTTCAATAAATTTAAACCAACCATCAGCAAAACAATAATTTGGACCAATCTTTCTAATACGGACTTCCCATTTATGATTCTCGGATACATTAAGTATAACCATGTTATCCGGTAAACGATAATCATAATGTTCTGAAATAAAAGTATTTGGTAGAACCTGTAAAAAAATAATTATTACAAATTTATGCGTATTATGTTTTTTTAATAAATCGTAATAACAAAAAATAAAAAATTAAAATCTATAATAAAATTACGTACCGTTGGACTTTGTAAAGGATTTTGAATAATTTTACAAAACTATTTTCCATACTCTTTATTTGGATCATGAGAGAAGAGCTTGAACTTGAAAGTACGATCACCAAGATAGTTGAAAATCATGAAGAAAGATTCATGGCCAAAGTAGTTTAAAACCTCACACCATCCATCCGTAAAGTAGAATACATCTTCTATTAATTTGATAACAACAGGCCATGAATGCGTTTCATCAAATTTAAGACTAACAGTTGAAGATTCTAACTTATTCATCCATATAAATCTACTCATACATATAGGTATAGCCTGAAAACCAAAAAAAGAAAAGGCAAATTTCTTTCGAATAAAAGATAAAACAATACGAATCATTAGTTTAAAAAAATAATACGGAAAAGTATGTACTTGTTGAAGGGATAGCGGATCAAGTATAGTTATGATAAAATACGGACCATGACGATACATGTCACACCCTCAAAATACCACCTAGGGAGTGTCCCTGATAGGCGTGTAACGTACCAATAACGAGCCACCAATTACATTGAACCCATACAAGTTATAAATAAAATCCCCATTGTTAATAAAAATATCCTCAACAAGTTAAAATGAAAATCAATAAGTTCAGCGGAAGCAAATAGTAAACCAAGTTAAACTGTTTCATAACCAAAGTATGGTCTCATGAAATCAATCACATAATCCTTCCAGTCGACCCATGACCACTCCAGCTACTCCAGACAGCAAGTTCCCCAAATCCAAGATACCTAACGACCTGCGAGCATGCAACAAATGTATCAGACAAAGTTGGCTAGTTCACAGTTTAAGAAAACGTTTTGTTACCAGTTGTATGTAAAACAGTTCACTGACAAATGCAAGTAATATTGTTAATATCTCAATTCCGAACAAGACGGCTCCTGAAGTACATGACTGCCCTTTCCCACGTACTCCTATCCAGTACTGGGCCCGACTGGGTCATTAGTTCACATCCGTCCTATCTAGGAGCGGTGTGAGGGTGCCAAACCTAAGCAGCGCTACCAACTAATACCCGTTACCCTCCAGGTAACAATATAAGGGACTTACAAGAATGATAGGTGAGAATATTAACCAATATACCCGTTTTTACCCAAAAGACTTATCCCTCCACGGGATACCCACTGACTGTCCCCAACCACTGGGACGCATGCTCGAATGTAGTGAACTCACCTTTGATTTGCTCGGTATGCTTAGTCACCCGTTTCAAGTTATTCAACCAAACCCCTACCGAGGATAACTTAGACAGTCAGTTGCACATAAATCATGTATTCTACGTACACGTCACACAGGTAGCATACAAGTAAAACACATATCCTCATACAAGTCGTAGTTGTTAATCACACCATACATTGATCCATAACATTTATTGTAAAGTCGCATAGCAAGTGTATGGAATTCATGTACAAGTAAATCAAGTAACAATGCACGTGCCCTAGCACGTTGCTCACAAACATTTATCATAACGTACATGCACATACATCGATGATAGCCAACATCTTTATTCAACATTTATCATTTTACAAATGATTTCTCAAATCAGATCCAAATAATCGGCCCAATGATTATGTGTCACATATATTAATTACAATAATCGGCCCAATGATCATAAGCACATTAATTTCAATCATCCAATAGAATCAACCCAAATATTCCAAGTACTGTAATAAACACTATCATCAAAATATGACCTTAATCCATGGCCGGCCATTTATGTGCACATAATAAAATATTGGCAGCATCATATTTAATTGACAAGAATCCTAGTTTATCATATGCATTAGTTAACATCATGAACCAATCATCAGGACCCTAATTATCATTTAACCTGTTCTAGTAGATGAAATATTCATATAATCCCTCACTGATCCGTGAACATCATTCGTAAACCCTATTCACGTTTGCTAATTCAATGCCATCCAGTTTGCATACCAACATAAAACAATACCTAACACTCAATTCTTTCCGTAACCGTCTATCACGAAACAATATTTATGAACATCACATCACTCGAAATCAGCAGGCCATACATGATCATCATACATTAACACAATCAGTAATCATCATCCTAGCCGTTTACGAACAACACTCCAGATTCGGATTCTTATCTCACACGCATATCATCACGACACATGCTTCTGACATCGATAACCATAAACATTACACCAGTAATCATATCCAGTCACATTAACAATCCTATGTATAAATATACACATGCTAACAAACATTAATCGCCGATCATGATTCCCACAAATACCAACAAGAACTCGAATTAAGTAAGGATAATATACTAACCAGAAGATAACACTTGTCACAAGAGAGAGCCACGAGGGGGGGGGGGGGTAAACCTGCTGCCGAGCACAACTTGAGAGGTTTAGGGTTTGATTTGTTATGTTAAGATAGTGGGAACATAGAAAAGTTATGTACACCAGATTATAAAGCCCAAAACTTCAACAAGTGGGCCGACCCTTTCCTATTTGATTAGATCACAATTGGCCCAATGGTTGATCGCAGTCCACTTGAAATAGTTTGGGCTTCATGTTTGTTCGGGCCGGAGTGAAATGTATCACAAAGGTCGCTACCGTGGCCAAATGACTTACGGCCCAAAAGTTGTCATGCATACTAAACGAACTAATAACAAGCGCGAAACATATAACACATCGAGGAGAAATAATAAGAAATTAGATTAAAAGCTAGACGTTACTAGCCTCAAAGATTCGGGTTGTCACATCATCCCCAACTTGAAAGAAATTTCGTCCCGAAATTTGACAAGCAAGCACAAAGAAGTGAAATGACAAATCAAGATTGCTGCGGATTTTTCTCAGGTGCCACATCATCCCCAACTTGAAAAGGAATTTCGTCCCGAAATTCAGTAGCTTCACCAGGTTTAGATTAGTCATTGGAAAAGAGTTGAGGATATTTGAGCTTCATCTGATCCTCGTGCTCCCACGTGAACTCTGGTCCACGTCTTGAGTTCCAACGAACACTCACGATTTTGGAATTTAACTAAGTTAACGAACCTTGACTTCATGGTCCATGTGCTCGATAAATTCTTCCAGTAAAGGTATCGCACGTGTTTCATCAGACAGCCACTGCCTTAGATCCGAAACATAAATGACATCGCGTACGTTAACCGATATGCCGAGTAACGCGAGTTTGCAGGTTACGCTACCGATTCTTCCCAAACTGTTGAATGGTCCATCGTAACGTCAGTTAAGCTCGCCATGCTTCCCAAGCATTCCACACCCTTCCAGGGTGAGACTTTCAGCACGATGTGATCGCCTACAGCGATCCCCCAGTATTTCCCCAAGTTTATCAGCTTTCCTTACTATCACGCGTTGCCGCCAATCGACTCCCGATCCAAACAACCTTCCCACGAGTTACGAGTACTAGTCCTGGACTAGTAGTTAAGTTGTCAACCATCTCAGTCTAACAAGAAAGTTGGCATTATTGTCTATGTAATGCTTCAACAGAGCTTTCTGGTTACCAAGATGATAACTGCCGCAGTAGTACTTATCCATAGGTAAAAGTCCTTCAAATTTGCCCCAAAGCCAGTCATACACATGCTCGCAGCATGTCTTCGAGTGCCAGGAGAGTTCGTTTTCTCTGATCGTTTGCCCAACGGCGATAAGCAATGCTCTGGTCCTGACGTGAGTCAAGGGTGTTGTGTATTGCCTGGCGTAAATCATGCATAGATCAACTTCAGAGGTAACAGGGGTTGGCACCTTGTGCCTAAAAGCCGCCTCTCTTAGAGGGATATTCACAAGCTGTGAAGACTCGTCAGTTTTCTTGATTGCAATAGACTGTACTGGTTACATGGGACAATCAACGATCATTCAGGTGATATCGGTTCTGTTCTGAGATTTAGGTAAGCCTGTGACAAAATCCATGGCTGTTTATTCCACTCTCCAAATAGGCGTTTCTGATTGCTGACACAACCAAAAGGTTTCTGATGCTCCACCTTGACTTTCGCACAAGTCAAACGTCGTTCACATGCTTCGCTATGTGGGCCTTCAGGCCCGGTCACTC
Source organism: Helianthus tuberosus (assembly GCA_030545235.1). Classification (NCBI taxonomy): domain Eukaryota; kingdom Viridiplantae; phylum Streptophyta; class Magnoliopsida; order Asterales; family Asteraceae; genus Helianthus; species Helianthus tuberosus. Next base: position 47,722,096 of record CM060449.1, on the reverse strand, counting down.
GTACATGGTCTTCAGGTTCTAATACATTCTATCAAAACTCAAATGAATATGATATCGAGACTCGTGTGCTCGCCTGCACCAGTTTCCCATGGTTGTATAGTGAGGTCCATATTCATTCCCTGAAGAAGCAAATATCGTCCGACCTGCCAAAGGTTGCTTCCCCATGCCCCGCATGGGTCAATCTTGAGAACTCTCTCTTCCTTCAGTTCTTCAGTTTGAACAAGGTGAGTCTGATCAGGTATGTTAGAGTCGATAGCGAGCTGCAAAGCTCGTGCACGTCCAGGTTTTATGGTCGCATTCATTCAAAAGTTCCACCAACGTTGTTATCACATGTTTAGCTCTCTTCAAACAAGGGTACACGGGAGGCCCTTGTGATCGGTCTAGGTAGTGCATTGGGTACCGTCCAAGTAATGCCTCCAACTTAGATCCAAAGACCAAGGCTTCCACCACAGGTTGTGACTCGTGCCCTTCTTCTTGTAAACCATCCCCTTCTCATGTTGCATCGATGTGTAACTGGGACTCCGATTCGAACCATCATGGTATGTCTCTAAATCACCCGTACCCTCGGGTCAAGACGATGCTCAGAGCATTGCAGAGTTGAGATTCGAAAGCTGAAAAGAAGTCCTCCTGTTTTGTCTCCCACGGACACAACACCCTGCTGTGCTAAAGAGATTTAAGCTGCGCAACCTTTGAAAATCTCCTGATGATTCTGCGATAGTGTCTAGTCAGGCCAACAATTTGCTGCATCCTTGAAGGGATCTTTGGTGTCGATCAGTTTCTAACAAAATGGATCCTAGCGAGATCTACGTGTATTCCCACTTCGTTGATTACATGACCAAAAATGCACTTCTCGAATCCAGAAGGCACACATTTAACAAGAGTTCGCGCGGAGCGGCTCTTCCTCAGGAGCTCTAAAATAGGGTTCAATGTCGTCCATGATGTTCCTTTCCCCTGGAAATAATCCAAAACGTCGTCGATAAACACGGTCGATTCATGTGGTCCATATAACTGCTGGTGTGTTGATCAATTCAATGATCATGGTGTACAAAGTCGAGATGGCCGCATCGCGTTCGATATGTCATCCCAAGAGCCTTCTTTTCTTGGACCTCCTTCTGATGATAGTTCGGTCGTTAGTCAATCCTCGAATGGGAGCTTGGCCCTCGCAACTGGTCAACATGTCGCCAATACATGGTCGAGGTAAACGATTCTTGGCTGTCACCTTGCTGAGTTATGGATAATTAGTACACATACGAAAAGGCTTATCTTACGGATATAACTGGGGCTCCCCAAAGCAAAAAAAAAACTACGTCCGACAAAACTCCTGTTCAACAATTCCTGCAGTTGATTAAACAACTCTTGCAACCCTCCTGGTGCAAGACGGTAAGAGTTCGTGCAGTCGGGGCTGCCTCTGGCATGAGATCAGACTGAGATTTCACCTAAGAGTTGTGGAAGTAAACCTGAAAGTTCCTTAGGTAGCACGCTGAGTGGAATCACGAACAATTTGTGAATCCTCGATCCTTTTTCCTTAGCCCACACATTAGTAACGGTTGCCAACATAGCGAAGTAGTCCCTCTGTAGAAGCTCCTAGGTTTTATTGCTGAAATGATACTAACCTTTACACCACACTGATGCTTTAGGACAGACGACGATTCCTCACAAGGTATATCCGCGCGTTATCTGGATAACCAATCCACACTAGCTACTACAACAAAACTATCAAGGGTAGATTTCGAACACTTGCTCCGCAAGATCGAGTTTGCATCCCAACGAACATAGAAGGTTTCTATTGACTTGCCATTAGTCGGTTCCACAACAGGTTTGGTTTCCAGAAGTATCAGCGTTAAGCAGAACAGAGACGAAGCGGTTAGTTACCAAGAACGTGCGGGCCACCATGTTGCTATAATCCTGGCGTCGCCCACGCCAATCCTGAATGCCCTTCCATGAGCATCGTTCCCAGTGTTTATTGTTACGAGAATTCCCAGTACTGTCGTCGTTCCCTTGGTGGTTGTCGTCTTGATTTAACAACGGCCAATCCATGTCGTAGGCACCTTCATTTCCATACTGTAGGCTATGATTACAAGCACCTTGATGTTGCCATGACTGTTGCCTCTAATGTCGTTGCTCGAAACGGAGCCCTACGATCTTTCACCAACACGGTCCATCCTTTCACATTCTGTGCCACGTCCTAAAGCGCTACTCACTGAGCTGGCAGCTACACATTCCACACTACAGTCATTTGTCGTTGCTTATGCCCCGATTGATTTGTAAAAGTTGACTCCCATAAGTCGCTGACTAGTGTTGAGGATTCGATTGAAGTCAATTCGCTGGTGTTCGTCGCCGATAATCAGGGTTGTTCAATCATTGTAGTCGGTAAAGTACTACGCTCGTCCGCTTGTCCATCGATCTAGCAAGTCGATTGAGTAATACATGGTATGTTACGAGAGTGTTGCAGAAGTGATCGCACTTCGGCATCTAAGACGTCAACACATTGAGTTCCAACCAACAAAGAGAAGTGAGAAGGGTATTGACCAAACATTCAACGCTGCGACATCCAACTCAGGGATGTTCGTACAAGCACCTAACATTCTACACAGTTCGCTAGGCGTTCAGATAGGTGTTCAGGTAATACTTGATAGCATCGAGATTCGAAAGGATTCATAGAGGAGTGAAAAGGTCACGTTCGAGTAGGAGACAATCACTCCTATGACTCCTATAGACTTGTCACGTTTCGCATTGATCAAATAACAGAGCAGAACCCCTTTTTCACTTGTTAAGCCTCACCGGGACTCACATGCACCCCACGTTATTATTATGTGTGCACCCACAATAATACTGTGATTTGCATGCTCATCTCAGTTCCTCCTAACTCATGTCAAATGGTTCCTCAAACTCAGATGTCAAACAAAGAATATCACAAAACTGGGGTCATGATTCTCTAGGGTAACACCACATTATCAATCACTTAACACATGCAAGTAATACATGAACTCGTATTGTTGTGCTAAACGTGCAATTACATGCAATATCATATGTAAGTGTTTACTAGTTATGCTGTGCAATGAGTAAACGAGAGACGAACCTTGCTATCTGAAGCTGAGTGTCATGGTCGCATTCTTGTTTTCAGAACTGTTCGGTTATAGTCTGGTTTTATAAAAACGTTTTAAAACCAAGTTCACTATAACCCGTGGCTCTGATACCAAACTGTCACACCCTCAAAATACCACCTAGGGAGTGTCCCTGATAGGCGTGTGACGTACCAATAACGAGCCACCAATTACATTGAACCCATACAAGTTATAAATAAAATCCCCATTGTTAATAAAAATATCCTCAACAAGTTAAAATGAAAATCAATAAGTTCAGCGGAAGCAAATAGTAAACCAAGTTAAACTGTTTCATAACCAAAGTATGGTCTCATGAAATCAATCACATAATCCTTCCAGTCGACCCATGACCACTCCAGCTACTCCAGACAGCAAGTTCCCCAAATCCAAGATACCTAACGACTTGCGAGCATGCAACAAATGTATCAGATAAAGCTGGCGAGTTCACAGTTTAAGAAAACGTTTTGTTACCAGTTGTATGTAAAACAGTTCACTGACAAATGCAAGTAATATTGTTAATATCTCAATTCCGAACAAGACGGCTCCTGAAGTACATGACTGCCCTTTCCCACGTACTCCTATCCAGTACTGGGCCCGACTGGGTCATTAGTTCACATCCGTCCTATCTAGGAGCGGTGTGAGGGTGCCAAACCTAAGCAGCGCTACCAACTAATACCCGTTACCCTCCAGGTAACAATATAAGGGACTTACAAGAATGATAGGTGAGAATATTAACCAATATACCCGTTTTTACCCAAAAGACTTATCCCTCCACGGGATACCCACTGACTGTCCCCAACCACTGGGACGCATGCTCGAATGTAGTGAACTCACCTTTGATTTGCTCGGTATGCTTAGTCACCCGTTTCAAGTTATTCAACCAAACCCCTACCGAGGATAACTTAGACAGTCAGTTGCACATAAATCATGTATTCTACGTACACGTCACACAGGTAGCATACAAGTAAAACACATATCCTCATACAAGTCGTAGTTGTTAATCACACCATACATTGATCCATAACATTTATTGTAAAGTCGCATAGCAAGTGTATGGAATTCATGTACAAGTAAATCAAGTAACAATGCACGTGCCCTAGCACGTTGCTCACAAACATTTATCATAACGTACATGCACATACATCGATGATAGCCAACATCTTTATTCAACATTTATCATTTTACAAATGATTTCTCAAATCAGATCCAAATAATCGACCCAATGATTATGTGTCACATATATTAATTACAATAATCGGCCCAATGATCATAAGCACATTAATTTCAATCATCCAATAGAATCAACCCAAATATTCCAAGTACTGTAATGAACACTATCATCAAAATCATGACCTTAATCCATGGCCGGCCATTTATGTGCACATAATAAAATATTGGCAGCATCATATTTAATTGACATGAATCCTAGTTTATCATATGCATTAGTTAACATCATGAACCAATCATCAGGACCCTAATTATCATTTAACCTGTTCTAGTAGATGAAATATTCATATAATCCCTCACTGATCCGTGAACATCATTCGTAAACCCTATTCACATTTGCTAATTCAATGCCATCCAGTTTGCATACCAACATAAAACAATACCTAACACTCAATTCTTTCCGTAACCGTCTATCACGAAACAATATTTATGAACATCACATCACTCGAAATCAGCAGGCCATACATGATCATCATACATTAACACAGTCAGTAATCATCATCCTAGCCGTTTACGAACAACACTCCAGATTCGGATTCTTATCTCACACGCATATCATCACAACACATGCTTCTGACATCGATAACCATAAACATTACACCAGTAATCATATCCAGTCACATTAACAATCCTATGTATAAACATACACATGCTAACAAACATTAATCGCCGATCATGATTCCCATAAATACCAACAAGAACTCGAATTAAGTAAGGATAATATACTAACCAGAAGATAACACTTGTCACAAGAGAGAGCCACGAGGGGGGGGGGGTAAACCTGCTGCCGAGCACAACTTGAGAGGTTTAGGGTTTGATTTGTTATGTTAAGATAGTGGGAACATGGAAAAGTTACGTACACCAGAATTATAAAGCCCAAAACTTCAACAAGTGGGCCGACCCTTTCCTATTTGATTAGATCACAATTGGCCCAATGGTTGATCGCAGTCCACTTGAAATAGTTTGGGCTTCATGTTTGTTCGGGCCGGAGTGAAATGTATCACAAAGGTCGTTACCGTGGCCAAATGACTTACGGCCCAAAAGTTGTCATGCATACTAAACGAACTAATAACAAGCGCGAAACATATAACACATCGAGGAGAAATAATAAGAAATTAGATTAAAAGCTAGACGTTACTAGCCTCAAAGATTCGGGTTGTCACATCATCCCCAACTTGAAAGAAATTTCGTCCCGAAATTTGACAAGCAAGCACAAAGAAGTGAAATGACAAATCAAGATTGCTGCGGATTTTTCTCAGGTGCCACAATACATGTTAACCCAAACACGAAAATTCAGAAAGAAGACTAACAATTGAATAGTACTTGCAACACATACAATGAAAGAAAAAATTTATAGTATGTATTTATAAGAGAAAATTGATAAATTATTCTTAAAAATACAATAGAATCAAAAGTTGTTATAACTATTTATGTAAATTATTATTCAACCGAATATTGGCCAAAAAAATAAAAATTTATGTAAATGTGTAATAAAAATTTAACCGATTTAAAAAATCTTGATAGTAAATAACAAAAATCATTGTAATAGATATAACAAATCGTAATACTTTCATTAGAATATATAATTAGTTTAGTTATAGATAATGCATACTCTAAGATTTTCCTAATGAATGTACTGAAAAATTTAACAAATCGTAATACTTTCATTAGAGTATATTCATTTTTATTCATTACTATACTTGTAAATATATTGAAAAATACTTGATTTAAAGTATTAAACGTTTAATAAAAAGGTAAACAAAAAAGCCTATATCTATTTATGTAAAATATTGAAATAAATAATGGGAAAAAAATAAGTTAATGTAATATACTTAAACAAACGGATATAGCAAATAAAAAGATCAATATATATTTAAATATTATAAAATCTAATACAATCATAACATAACATATCAACTCAACTTCCTTCAACACTCATATCATCTTCAATCACAAAGCTCAAGAAATTAACAATCGATGGTTGAAGAAATTGGTAAAGTTACTTTACCGACTTAATTTCCGATCACTTGAACGGCATTCTACGGTTTGATTTACACACTTATTTTCCGATCACTTGAACCGCAATCTTCCCTTTGAGTTACTTTACCGACTTGTTTCCGGCGATTATTGAAAATTAGACGTGAAATAGGGTTTTAGGATTTCTTGAAATTGAATGTTGTTTATGTTATGTGTATCTAAGAGGGATTAGATTCTATTGCAGGTGTTTAAAAGTATAGAATTTCGGTTAATTATGTGATGTGGTTGATATATTTTGTGGATCTTCTTGTGAAAAATAGAATTTCTTGGTTAAGATTGTTATTTGGATGATTGAATAGCTTATAAGTATCACATAAAACTTAAGATTGAGCATATTTTTTGTTGACTCATAAGGTGTGTGTTTCCGGCTATTATTGAAAATTTAGACATGAAATCGGGTTTTAGGTTTTTATAAAATTGAATGTTGTGTATGTTATGTGTATCTAAGAGGGATTAGATTGTATTGCATGTGTTTGAAAGTATAGAATTTCGGTTAATAATGTTATTTGGTTGATATATTTTGTGGATCTTCTTGTGAAAAAATAGAATTTCTTGGTTAACATTGTTATTTGGATGATTGAATAGGTTATCAGTATCACATAAAATTTAAGATTGAAAATATTTTTTGTTGACTTATATTGAAATAGGATTACATTGATGTCATATACTTTTATTTTTCCTTATCTATGAGAATATATGTATACAATAAGATTCAACACTAAAAAGAGAGGTATGTTGTTATAAATTGATCAACTAAATTGAGTATTTATTTACTTGTAATCAAATACATTGATCTGATAACAGTTCCTTTGTTATTGTTTAAAGTCTACATAGACAGATTTTATGTAGATTATGAATTAGGATTATTGCTATAAAGGCATATTTATAAAAAAGTGTGTATCTAGTATTGCTTAAGACGTAATTTTGTTATTGCTATAAACATATATGTATGCATGCAAGTTGAATACTAAATGTTTATAACAGTTGTTGCTATGTTACAGGTATATAAAAATGAGTTAGTCATGCGTAGCTGTGTTAGATGAGCAATCCTCGTTAAAACTGGTATGCTACAAATGTTACAAAAAAAGTATATATAAATTGTGTTACATACGATCTAAAACATAAATTTAACCATAGGTGCTGGCAATTGACTTTGTTAAGAGTGTATATGGTGATTATTGGCAAAGAACAAAATTAATGATACATCATGAAAGTCGAAGAAGTTGGCCAGTTTCTTTGAGAAGTGTAAGCGGGGAATCTGTTATCACTGACGGATGGAGTAATGTGGTAAGGGATCTTTAGTTGACAACGCAGACGTTATTGCGCTTAAGGATAATCAAAGATAAAAATATTCAAATGGATTGTTTCGTCGAGAACATGTGTGGTGAATCTTTTTTAACAATAAACCGTTACGGCATTTTAAAGATAATAGTAAGTATACTATTATGTATGAATCAATTTTTTTTTAGTTGTAAAATAAATGGTATACATATATATTTGACAATAAAATGCTACATAACTTTTCAGGTGATTCCAGAAGCTTATGTCACAAAATATTACTCTTACACGCCAGTCAACGATTGTTATAACATATATGCAGCAGGTCAGATTTGGAAAGTTGAGACGGACAAAATAAATGATAATTATGTTTTTACAAAAGATTTTCCGAAATTATTTCATGATCTTGCGATAGAAGATGATGATATACTGTTGTTGATAAAGACGGACAGCAACACATTTGAGTTAAAAATTTATCATCGAGGAGTTGAGGTTGTTTTGACCAACAAAGAAGAAAGTAAAGATGACTCTCTGCTGGAAATACCTAAAGACACATACTACAAAAACGTTCAGTTTGTAAGTATTTTCAACTAAACTATAACAGTTTACTAAAAATACACTTATTTACGTATCTTATTGTATACCAAACATTCTGTGATGATGATGATGACTCGATAGATCAGTTGATTTATGAGGTACTAACCTTACATTTATGTAGATTAAAATACATTACAACCAGATTTTGTCATTTTATTAATTATCATACACAGATTCATGAAGGTAGTAACAAAGAGGAGGTGAATAAGAACATTGGTGGAAAAGAAAAGTCGAAGGTAGAAACAAAGATTTTGATGAGAGAAGAGACAAACCAACCAACAAAAGATGATGTAATAATTTCAAACATAATAATAGATGATTAGTTTCATTAATATATGTAAGACATATTTAGTTAATAATTGTTGGTTATTGTTATCTAACGTTAGTGGTTGTCTTAACAGCTTAAGAAGAAAGGAAAACATGTTAGGCATATTGTCATGCGGACGACAGTAAGGAGCTGATATGCGGACATAAGTCGAAATGCCAAACGTCTCAACAGTTGGACAGAGAACTCGCAGTGGGTTGGTACGTATAGCATAACTTAACAACATTTAGTGATCAATATTTGTTATAAATTAAGAGATTAGTCTAAATATAATGTATGTCTTAAAAAATTAGGTAAACGAAAAAAGAAAGAGATATGGTCATGCATTGAAGATATTGGATGTTGAACGAAAAGTTGTTGCAAGGACAAATGCTGTTGAGAAAAGTGGTAAATATGAATTCACAAAGAAGAGAGAAAACCGCATGGTATGTTTTTTTAACCTAGTAAATAATAAACAGAAATACTATAACATGCATCAGGCTGATTTACTTATTAATTACGGCATTCATGCAGAGAATGCCTGCTGATGTTGTAAGATTTTCCGGATTCAGAAATAAAATGCATGAGTTAAAAGTGACGAACATGAATGGAAAAACCATCGATATGAATCTTAGGCGCCAGAAGAATGGAGATGGTGTAAGGTATGCAATCGAAGGTTGGCCGATGTTCATGAAGGAGAATGGCCTTCGTTTGGGTGACACAATGCATTTCACATTTGTAAGTTCAGGAAATCTACTGATCTTATCACACGTGGATGGAGTTAATTGTAACACCTCGAAAATTCACGTCCTATAATGTGTTGACACGTGTCATATGTTTAAACGTGTGTAGGAATGTTATGAAAGGACTAAAGTTGACAAACATGGAAAGTATGTGAATATACGAGTTCTTAATGTCAACAGTGAATAAATATATTGTACATTAACCCTACATGATGATCAAACCTTCAACCGAATAAATCACGGATCATACGAAGCTAAATATGAAAGAAAGTGAGAGATTACAAACTACAGGGGTTAAATGTGTCAACATGTTTAAGTTATACCTCTGAGTGACCTTTTGACAAACCCGAAGCTTTGTAATGGTTAATTAAGCTCACTAGAATGCACGATATAAATTTCATAAGGTTTCGTTATCATATGAGTAAGTTGTGATCAAATTCGTGTGCGAGGGGTTAAAGCGTCAACGTTGAAAGTTAGGACTTTTCGGTTGACAATAAAGTTAACCGGAGACTTAACAAAATGGGTATATGTCTTGAAGCCCCTAAACATCAATTTGGAGGGTACAAATTGCAAGAAACAAATGTCTAAACAAAGTTTGAAGAGCCAAGGACAATTGCATAAAAATCTAAAGTTTTGATTCTGTGCAGAAGGGCCTCGCGCCACGCGAAGCCCCAGGGGGGGGGTCTCCGCGTCGCGCTAAGGGTAGTCTGATGCGAATTTTTTTATTTCTTGTCTGCCCTTGTGCTTGTGATCGACTTTAAATGATTTTCCTCATCTTGCTTGGCCTCTAAACAACCCCTAGAACACTAGGGACACTTGTTGAATGGTTGTGGTGAGTAGTAGACTTGTGTGTCAACATTTTGTGGTGATTAAACCACTATATAAAGGCCTCTAAATTGCAAACATACTTCACACATTCATTCTTGCAAATCTGATCATTTGTGGAGCACAAGAGCACCTCCCAAGCCTTCCTAGTCAACCATTAGACTTCAATAAGTTTGCTAATCCTTTCTTAATTAAGTTTTAGCTTAAAAGTCAAACCGTCGTAATTAATGGTTGACTTTAAGATTAATCACTAATGGTCCAGTGATTAGTCGAATCAAAAGTAGTTATAAGTTGGTAATTATGTGGGTAATAAACCCTCAAAAGGGTTCCCCCTGATTCCCACTCTAACTAGGTCAAATGTCGGGTCAAACTTGTATTTAAAAAGTCAACAGAATGTGTAAATTACAATTTATGCATAATTAGCAATGTAGAACACATACAACCTGTTTGATCATTAATATAACTTGGTAATTAGTGTAAGGACATGTCTAAACATGTTCAACCCGACAATTTCCTGTTTAGACCCGGTTCGGAACCGAAAGTCGCATAGTTTGACTTATACTTTGACTTTCAGTTCTGACCCGTTATGGTATGTTTTAGAAATGCCTTAGAGCTTTATTTGGACTAGGTTACATGCTAGTATAACCCTCTGTGATTATACACCTCGGATCATTAGTTATCCAATTAATATGCATGATTCCGTTAATTGCTCATATGTTGACCATTATGCCCTTTTCACCTTAAAACGTGATTTTTGAAAATGTAAAAGAGTAGAAACCTTACTTACTGATATTTAAACTTGCATACAAAATTTGACATCAGTTTGAGGTGTAGGTTAAGAGTTATGCTCGTTAGCGTAAAATGAAAGCTTTATGTTAATAAAACGGCGTAATTAGCATATAGCCTAGTTAAGCCTACTTTTGGTATCAAACTTAATACCCACTGATGTAATATATTGTTTTGGGATTTTTGAAGATTTTTAATTAATTTTAGGCTGAGCATAACTAATAGTCGTAGGCTTAATCCGGTAATGGACGGTTTTGCCCTTACGGGCCATAAAATGAGCTTTACACATCTAAATGACTCCAAACCTTTTGCTACTGATCACATATGATAAATAAACTATTTTAAGCCTTCTGGAAATATAAAAATATCAGATTTATGTATCGAACCCGGAAATGGCTTCTAATCGCCTTTTAAGCGTTTTTAACGCATAGTATGTACTAGAACTATTTTAAACATACAAGGGTTGATACCTACTGATATCTTAGGAAAATTATAATATTTTAACAGTAAGCAAAGGTTGATAAACTCAGACTTCAGTTTTGAGCTTCTCGGCTTATGTGAAATTACCGAAATACCCCTACGGTGCATAGTTCGGTTATAATTGATAAATTTCACATATATACTTTACCCTACTGTTATAACTTATAAAATTGAGTATGTTTGCTGATTACATCAGACCTGTAACTCAGTTAAACACTTAAACTCTTTTACCACCTTTTAAATGACCAAACTACCCCTACGGGGCATAGTTTGTGTTTAAATTCATTTCGGGCATAATAAGAGACATCCTACTGATGTCACAACATATATGAAGCATATTAACTTAGGAAACCTGTAAATGGCTCATATGTATACCCGTTACGCTTATACGCGTTCGGTTCGGTTTATGTAACTAGTTTACATAAATTAGCCTAAACGGGTCAAACCTTATCGGTTTTATCTCAAAATCCAGAATGTGTATAATATACCCATATTAAGCAAGTCTCTGAACTTGTCGGGTCTAAAACACATTCTATTCCGGTCTTCGCTTAATCATGCGTTGGAACCGTATATTTCCTTAAGACTAACCGGTCTAAGCTTAGGCTTAATTAAAGACCCGTTAGCATTCTAATTGGTTATTTATACCATCATTCCAGACTAGAGCCTTCCGGTAAATTGTACCTATGCTTACTTAAGTGAATACGGCTGAGTTATTAATTCTTGCTAATTAAGACAGGAGCTAGCTCATGTAAATACTCTTAACTTATTTTCCCTATACGGGCTTGGGATACGGTATAATGATACCGCTTGGTCGGGTATTGAATATTTAATCTTATTGTGGTTAAATTATTGAGGTAACCCGGTTTAATCTGTATTGTTTGAAATAAAAGCCTTTAGGGGTTAATGACCATGTCCCGGATATCCCTGACATCATTGTATTATAAAATGGTCACGTCTTAAGCACGGGGTGTAGGCATACACCTGACAGTTGCTTAAGGAATAACGGTATCTCACTCTCTTGTGGGCCTATACTTGTGGCGTGTCAGTTAATCTGACTCGGTTTCTACATCGGGCCCTGAACGTACAACGAACATGTAAATCTGTATACAAGATTATAAATATAATTGCCCCAAGTTATAAAAGATTAATTTTGCCTCTGTGCATTTTAATCAAAGTGTCAAATTATTTTGTGCCTGGTGCATCTAAATCAATTTTCTTAAACTCTTTTCAAATGAGTCAGTTGAGTGTATTTACCAGTGAAAACTGACGTATTTTCCAAAAAGGTTAAGTGACAGGTACTGAACGTAATTGGCTGGAAGCTCAGGGCGCTAATAAGGAATCTTGCAAGTTCTAGGCGTCTAAAGTCTGTTGAACAATGTTTATGTTTTTTTAGATCCGCCTGTGGATCCTTTACTTTCCGTTGTAATACTTGATATTACTTTATATTCGGATTGTAATATATTTATCTTTTTGCTTCCGCTGTGCATATTAAATATTGTGTTGTTTGACTATTATGTTGCCAACCACGTCACGATACTCCCCACCGGGCCCACCGGTGACACGTGGAAATCGGGGTGTAACAGGTTGGTATCAGAGCCAACACTGAGTGAATTAAACGCTAGCCTTTTGCGTTTAATCTCAGCTACACATTTGCACATTCTTGAGTCTAGACAAGAACATAGGACAAATTCCAATTCGTTTCATTGTCTTTTAATTACTTCCTTGATTTTTTTTCTGATTAGCCTTTGCATGGGCAAGTAATTTTTATTAGAAGTCCCGTTTAGGGCAACTATATACTTGCTTAAATTTTAAAGGAACGATTATGTTAAAAATATCATTCCTATATTATAAGATCTACCATTATAATAAAATGGAAAAATCTAAAAAGGGACAAGACCTAGCCTGGTGTCATTATTAAGACGCGGCCAAGATGGCAGTTCCTCAATTTAGGTTCAGATCCTTATTAATATCCTGAGTTAGGATTGTTCTACGTTTATTATAAAAAAAAGGAATCTTAAAGGTAAACCTAGCCTATATGACGAGGCCAAGATGGTAGGACCTATTTCAAGGATTCAAATCCTTGTTAACACCTAAGAACGTGTTAGCACTCTTGACAAATGTGATTCGAGAAAATCACAATAGTCATCCCTATACTGGAATTTTTTAAATTTCCTAAATTTCCTTATGATTTAGAAATCATGGCTTATATCATCCTATAAGATGATCATACTATAACATCCTTAGAGACGAAGTGCCTACGGGCTATACTTTATAATATTGTCAATACGACAATGACAGTTGTAACCATTATGGTTCCTGTCTAAGGTGGTGGGCTATGCCCAAGCCTCATAGTTTGTATGATCAATGCGATCCTGACTACTATCATCAAATGAAGATGATCATATTATAAACATCCATAAGTGATGAAATGCCTACGGGCCATACTTATTGTCCTAAGGGACAACAGACAGTTGATGTCTCTGACTCTCTGTCAAGAAAAGGTAATGAACTTTGATTCACACCTTAATGCCTCGATTCTCTGAAATCATGGCTTATAAATTAAACTTGTCTACGCGACTAGGCCAATTGTGCTATTATTAAAACCTTAATGCCTCGATTCTCTGAAATCATGGCTTGTAAACTTAAAATTGTCCATGTGACTAGGCCCTTGCGCCACCTTAATATCCTTAATGTTTTATAACTAGGATAAATTATAATGAAAATGCTAATTAAATATAACTAACAAATTAACCAATGTGGTTTATATTACCATGGTTAATAAATCGTTTAAAACGATAAAACTGTAAAAGCTTCCGTATAAACCTTGCCCTTGTTTGATTTTTATGTAGCATTTAAAGCTACATGGCTAGGTCAAAGGAAGAGAACAGTCACCCTCTGGAAAACCACGATGATGAAAGGATTAATATAACCAGAGGAGAGCTTCGTACATTGATTGATTCAGCTGTATCTAAAGCTGTAGAGGAGCAATTTAGAGAGTATAGTGAGACTAATAGTAAAGCCTCATCTGTACCCCACTCTAAGTCTGACCCTAAGACTTATTCGGAGGCTCACAGCAAGCCACCACCCTCTAAGAAAGAAGAACCAAAGAAGGATGATGATCGACATTCATCTGGTCAACACAGTGTTCCATCCAAGAAGATAGTGTTCGATAACGAACCGCATACCAAGTCCTGTACCTATAAATACTTTGTTTCCTGCAAACCCCGGGATTTCACTGGGGAGAAAGGAGCAATCGATTGTATGACCTGGTTGGATGAAATGGACACAGTTGTCGATATCAGCGGTTGTGCTGAGAGGGATGTAGTGAAATATGTATCCCAATCGTTCAAAGGAGAGGCACTAGCATGGTGGAAAGCTCTCATTCAAGCTACTGGGAAGATCCCACTTTACAACATGTCATGGGAACAGTTTGTTGCTCTCATTATGGAGAACTACTGCCCGCAACACGAGGTTGAGAGGATCGAGTCAGATTTCTTATCATTGGTTATGACAAACTTAGATTGTCAAGCTTACCTCACCAGTTTCAATACCCTGTCCATACTGGTTCCTTACCTAGTAACACCAGAACCCAAGAGAATTGCTCGCTTCATTGGGGGTTTAGCCCCAGAAATCAAAGCCGTTAAGGCTTCAAGACCTACTACATTCAGGTCAGCGGCAGATCTGTCGCTATCTCTCACACTCGATGTGGTTAGAAACAAGGCTGCCAAAGCCTCTAAAGATGGAAAGCGAAAAAGGGAGGATGAGAATTCTCATCGCTCCGATAAGAAGAGTTCCGGGTTTAAGAGAGACAGCCAGCAGTCGGGTGAGAAGACCAGGTGCGAAACCTGTAGGAAATACCACCTCGGGAAATGCAGATTTGAATCTCAGCCTCTACCGTGTGGAATTTGCAAGTCTAAGGAACATAAAACCCTGGATTGCAAGAAGTTGAAAGATGCAACCTGTTATGGTTGCAACGAGAAGGGGCATATCAGGACCAACTGCCCTAGGAATCAGAAGAAGCCCGAAGAGGCCAAGAGAACAAACGCATGAGTTTTCATGATGAACGCCCAGGAGATAGTGCAGAATGATAATAGTATAGCAGGTACCTTCCCTTATCAAGCAGTTTATACATAAATTTATTTGATACTGGCAAATATGATTCTATAAGGAACTATAAATATTGTGAACTGTTGTCCCCGCTGATTAGGACTCCAGTCATTTAACGTGAGATAGAAATTTGCCGATGACACTATAGAAAATGCCCAACAAATCTTAGACTGATATTTTATATCTATTAGGAATCACTCTTTCTGATATCCTTATGGCAAGCTTTCAAACTATCCAAATTCATCACTATAATAAAGACAGATGTGACATTTTGATTCCCTGTCAAAAAGATGATGGATTAGGACCAAACTTTAAATGCCATTAATGGTCTTTTGTGACCTAGGCTAAGTATAATTTATATATGTTAAATAACGTTCATGAAGAATGTTAATGCTATATTGGCCTGTATGGTTTAACGAAACCATGGTTAGTATATAAGGCCATGAGGATGAGGAATAGCAGTGGTCGGATCGCAACCAAGAAATTGATTCATATAGTAATTAGAACCATTTCTTCTGTCCCTGTCAGAAATCTTTAAGTCACAAAGATTTTAATGTACCCTCTCTATAAAGGACATTCGTATGTAATTGACATCTCTTTAATCCTTATTGATTGCGAATACCAAACAGTATGATAAAAAGCGCCATATGAGGATTGGTATATCTTAAAATATTCCATAGATTGCTTCCATGCCTGATCAGTATGGAGGTTTAATGCATGGGACCACAAAGATATTCCGATGGTCATATGGTACTAAAGTCAACTAATGGTATTCACAGGAGATATCCAGCTTGGAATTGTCCAAGTAATTGTTCTCAATTAAGGAATTCATGGACTAGTAACATAAATGTGTCACTTATTTGACACAAGCAATGACGGGTGAACTGGAGCTTGAGATATGGAAATCTCTGTAACCTCCTTGTACCCTGATTGTCTTCTCCTAAGATTACCCTGTTTACCCCTGGAAGGCAGGTAGAATTAAGATTTATATCCCATTAATGTTGTATTACTATGAAATCTCCAAGACGACTAGTATCATCATTGGAAGAATCAAAACCCTGATTAATTAAGTTTAAAATAGAGGGTTCATATAGCCTAACTCAATATCCGCAGAATTCGGTATAGTTAATTATGAAAGACGGTTCATTTTGCTTATGCATTATTACCGCAACCCTAATTAGGCAATGATTAAGAATTTCCATCAGCTACTCAGGATCGTCGAATTATTCAACTAGCTGTAAGGATTTGCTATTCCTTAATAATAGATTTAAGAAACGGTTGGGATAACCATCTCACCTTAAGATAAACTTTCTATAATAGTTAGTATATAGGCATCAAGGCTACTCCTTTGAAGACCTTGTATAGATGGAATGTTAAACGTCCATTGATAGGACAATAGATTGGTAAGTCCAATCATCAGGATCTGAAAGTTGCATTAGAAACAACGAATAAGATCATACAAACCCCTAATTATCTATAAGTTGCCAATATTCGGCAGAAAATCAAGGATTAATGGAAAGTAGTAACCTTCCTAAATTCTTGTTAAGAAATAAGGCTCAACAACAGATATCACCCAGGAAGGGTGTGCCAAATTTGTTAAAATTATCAGGCTAGTCAGGCTCTGAGTATAAAGAACCATTCGAAGGATTAGAATGTATCAAGATTAAATAGCTTACGAGCTAAGACCTAATTAAGGAGCTCGGTGGAACGCGCAATGCACCCCACCCTAATGATTTAAGGACGTGTTTCGCCAATAAGTCAAGAAACACTATAACATAATGACATACATATTTATGATATGATGAGCAACCTGTGTCGAGTAAGGATTGACAGGATTAGAAGCTCCAAAGGATACATGTACCTATCATAAAGGTCAATTGGAATGCCATAGAGGCTCAAAGATAGTGGGGAAGATTAAGCCCAATATAAGGTAGAAAATACTTCCCTTACCTTAACAAATCTCGTGGTCGAGATTTCTTTTAAGGGGGTGAGGATGTAACACCTCAAAAATTCACGTCCTATAATGTGTTGACAAGTGTCATATGTTTAAACGTGTGTAAGAATGTTATGAAAGGACTAAAGTTGACAAACATGGAAAGTATGTGAATATACGAGTTCTTAATGTCAACAGTGAATAAATATATTGTACATTAACCCTACATGATGATCAAACCTTCAACCGAATAAATCACTGATCATACGAAGCTAAATATGAAAGAAAGGGAGAGATTACAAACTACAGGGGTTAAATGTGTCAACATGTTTAAGTTATACCTCTGAGTGACCTTTTGACAAACCCGAAGCTTTGTAATGGTTAATTAAGCTCACTAGAATGCACGATATAAATTTCATAAGGTTTCGTTATCATATGAGCAAGTTGTGATCAAATTCGTGTGCGAGGGGTTAAAGCGTCAACGTTGAAAGTTAGGACTTTTCGGGTGACAATAAAGTTAACCGGAGACTTAACAAAATGGGTATATGTCTTGAAGCCCCTAAACATCAATTTGGAGGGTACAAATTGCAAGAAACAAATGTCTAAACAAAGTTTGAAGAGCCAAGGACCATTGCATAAAAATCTAAAGTTCTGATTCTGTGCAGAAGGGCCTCGTGCCACGCGAAGCCCCAGGGGGGGGTCTTCGCGTCGCGCTAAGGGTAGTCTAATGCGAATTTTTTTATTTCTTGTCTGCCCTTGTGCTTGTGATCGACTTTAAACGATTTTCCTCATCTTGCTTGGCCTCTAAACAACCCCTAGAACACTAGGGACACTTGTTGAATGGTTGTGGTGAGTAGTAGACTTGTGTGTCAACATTTTGTGGTGATTAAACCACTATATAAAGGCCTCTAAGTTGCAAACATACTTCACACATTCATTCTTGCAAATCTGATCATTTGTGGAGCACAAGAGCACCTCCCAAGCCTTCCTAGTCAACCATTAGACTTCAGTAAGTTTGCTAATCCTTTCTTAATTAAGTTTTAGCTTAAAAGTCAAACCGTCGTAATTAATGGTTGACTTTAAGATTAATCACTAATGGTCCAGTGATTAGTCGAATCAAAAGTAGTTATAAGTTGGTAATTATGTGGGTAATAAACCCTCAAAAGGGTTCCCCCTGATTCCCACTCTAACTAGGTCAAATGTCGGGTCAAACTTGTATTTAAAAAGTCAACAAAATGTGTAAATTACAATTTATGCATAATTAGCAATGTAGAACACATACAACCTGTTTGATCATTAATATAACTTGGTAATTAGTGTAAGGACATGTCTAAACATGTTCAACCCGACAATTTCCTGTTTAGACCCGGTTCGGAACCGAAAGTCGCATAGTTTGACTTATACTTTGACTTTCAGTTCTGACCCGTTATGGTATGTTTTAGAAATGCCTTAGAGCTTTATTTGGACCAGGTTACATGCTAGTATAACCCTCTGTGATTATACACCTCGGATCATTAGTTATCCAATTAATATGCATGATTCCGTTAATTGCTCATATGTTGACCATTATGCCCTTTTCACCTTAAAACGTGATTTTTGAAAATGTAAAAGAGTAGAAACCTTACTTACTGATATTTAAACTTGCATACAAAATTTGACATCAGTTTGAGGTGTAGGTTAAGAGTTATGCTCGTTAGCGTAAAATGAAAGCTTTATGTTAATAAAACGGCGTAATTAGCATATAGCCTAGTTAAGCCTACTTTTGGTATCAAACTTAATACCCACTGATGTAATATATTGTTTTGGGATTTTTGAAGATTTTTAATTAATTTTAGGCTGAGCATAACTAATAGTCGTAGGCTTAATCCGGTAATGGACGGTTTTGCCCTTACGGGCCATAAAATGAGCTTTACACATCTAAATGACTCCAAACCTTTTGCTACTGATCACATATGATAAATAAACTATTTTAAGCCTTCTGGAAATATAAAAATATCAGATTTATGTATCGAACCCGGAAATGGCTTCTAATCGCCTTTTAAGCGTTTTTAACGCATAGTATGTACTAGAACTATTTTAAACATACAAGGGTTGATACCTACTGATATCTTAGGCAAATTATAATATTTTAACAGTAAGCAAAGGTTGATAAACTCAGACTTCAGTTTTGAGCTTCTCGGCTTATGTGAAATTACCGAAATACCCCTACGGTGCATAGTTCGGTTATAATTGATAAATTTCACATATATACTTTACCCTACTGTTATAACTTATCAAATTGAGTATGTTTGCTGATTACATTAGACCTGTAACTCAGTTAAACACTTAAACTCTTTTACCACCTTTTAAATGACCAAACTACCCCTACGGGGCATAGTTTGTGTTTAAATTCATTTCGGGCATAATAAGAGACATCCTACTGATGTCACAACATATATGAAGCATATTAACTTAGGAAACCTGTAAATGGCTCATATGTATACCCGTTACGCTTATACGCGTTCGGTTCGGTTTATGTAACTAGTTTACATAAATTAGCCTAAACGGGTCAAACCTTATCGGTTTTATCTCAAAATCCAGAATGTGTATAATATACCCATATTAAGCAAGTCTCTGAACTTGTCGGGTCTAAAACACATTCTATTCCGGTCTTCGCTTAATCATGCGTTGGAACCGTATATTTCCTTAAGACTAACCGGTCTAAGCTTAGGCTTAATTAAAGACCCGTTAGCATTCTAATTGGTTATTTATACCATCATTCCATAATAGAGCCTCCCGGTAAATTGCACCTACGCTTACTTAAGTGAATACGGCTGAGTTATTAATTCTTGCTAATTAAGACAGGAGCTAGCTCATGTAAATACTCTTAACTTATTTTCCCTATACGGGCTTGGGATACGGTATAATGATACCGCTTGGTCGGGTATTGAATATTTAATCTTATTGTGGTTAAATTATTGAGGTAACCCGGTTTAATCTGTATTGTTTGAAATAAAAGCCTTTAGGGGTTAATGACCATGTCCCGGATATCCCTGACATCATTGTATTATAAAATGGCCACGTCTTAAGCACGGGGTGTAGGCATACACCTGAAAGTTGCTTAGGGAATAACGGTATCTCACTCTCTTGTGGGCCTATACTTGTGGCGTGTCAGTTAATCTGACTCGGTTTCTACATCGGGCCCTGAACGTACAACGAACATGTAAATCTGTATACAAGATTATAAATATAATTGCCCCAAGTTATAAAAGATTAATTTTGCCTCTGTGCATTTTAATCAAAGTGTCAAATTATTTTGTGCCTGGTGCATCTAAATCAATTTTCTTAAACTCTTTTCAAATGAGTCAGTTGAGTGTATTTACCAGTGAAAACTGGCGTATTTTCCAAAAAGGTTAAGTGACAGGTACTGAACGTAATTGGCTGGAAGCTCAGGGCGCTAATAAGGAATCTTGCAAGTTCTAGGCGTCTAAAGTCTGTTGAACAATGTTTATGTTTTTTTAGATCCGCCTGTGGATCCTTTACTTTCCGTTGTAATACTTTATATTACTTTATATTCGGATTGTAATATATTCATCTTTTGCTTCCGCTGTGCATATTAAATATTGTGTTGTTTGACTATGATGATATCAACTACGTCACGATACTCCCCACCGGTCCCACCGGTGACACGTGGAATTCGGGGTGTGACATTAATACAGGTTAACAGGTAATCTAATGATGAAGATGTTTGTGTAAACGAAATCATGACTCTTTTACGCTAGTGGTTTTATGTTTCCTTTTTTTTTGGACATGCAATCTATGGTTATCATGTTTTATTTTGTTCCTAGGTAGTTTAAGGTTAAAGACAATTAGTATTATATCATCCAACCACGTACCATATTTTTTAATGTAATTAACAGTTGGTATCGTGTATAAACAGTTCTTGATTATCAATGTTTAAATAGATATATTTACAAACTAAGTTGTGGTTGTTTATATGTGATTCAGATTGTTTATATAAGTTGTAAGTAAGATGTATTACAAATGTAATGTAACCAAAAAATCTAAAGTAAAAAGTAAGGATGAATATCGGAAAAAAGCAAGGAATAAAATTACAGTTGGAAAGTAATATTAAAATAGTGAAAGTATAAATCAAACTATAAATTTGAGAATATCTCTTTGTACACTACATTTGTAGTTTTATTAGTAACGTTCCCATCAGTGTCTAATATTAACATCCTTAAACCATCCATGCTTTTGACTCTTGAAACTGCAACATATAGTTGTCCGTGAGTGAAAACAAGCTGCTTTAGAAACAAACCAACCTTCGATAATGACTGTCCCTGGCTTTTGTTTATCGTCATTGCAAAACACACAGCTATCGGGAATTGCCTTCTTTGAAGCTTGAAAGGTATTCGTTTGTCAGAGGGCGAAAGATTGATCATTGGAATAAAAGTTCTAGTCCCAATATTATTACCAGAAATAACTTTTGCTTCAATAATCCGATCAGCAAGTGTAACGAATTGTAATCTTGTACCATTGCACATACCGTTTTTCTGATCAAGGTTACGTAAAAGCATGATGGGAACACCAACTTTTAATACCAACTTATGATTCGGAATTCCTGAAACTTTTAGACCATTTAGAACATTGGGGGGGGGTAAACATTGTGTCGAATATGGTCAGTTACATTCTCAGATTGGCAGATAGAATCTGAACTTAGATACTCTTTATGATCACCAGGAAACATTGCTAATAAGGTATCATTTATCTCGTGAACAACGTCGTTCTTAGGAGCAAGTATCGCTCTTTCTTGAAAATAATTTGGATCATTGAACGATTCAAGTATCGAAGGATACACAAAGTTGATCAGACTACCGATAGGGTTAGTGGAATCAGTAATCAACAGTTCTTGAGGTATATCACTAACAGCTTCCCCGTCGTTCCGACCACCAAGTTTTCCCTCGCCAATATCCAAAAGCCATTTAGCAAACTCTTTTGTCTTGTCAATATCACCATGATTCATGCCAACAGTGAGCCTCATGTTTTTTGTTAGCGTTAGTAACTTGCATTTATTCCATATATATGACGAACTCAGTGAAGCGTTGACGATATCTTGTCTAGAGCCATTAGGATCAACAGGAAGAATTTGTCTAAAGTCACCACCAAATACAATTACCTTTCCTCTAAATGGTAAAGCTTCGCTATTTGAACAATCAGGCATCAATATGTCTTTTAAGGTTCTATCCAATGCTTCAAAGGTATGTTTATGAATCATTGGAGCCTCATCCCATATAATAGGTTGTGTTTTTTTTAAAAGATATGCAACTTCTGTTCCAGGCTTCATGCGGCAAAGAGAATCCTCATTTAGATTCAGAGGGATGGAAAACCGAGAATGTGCTGTTCGACCTCCAGAAAGTAGTAAAGAAGCTATACCACTTGAAGCAACATTTAAAACAATTTCAGACTTACTCCGAATTGCTACCGACAATGTCTTCCAAAGAAAGGTCTTACCGGTGCCACCATATCCGTAAAGAAAAACACACCGCCTTTGTTCGTTCTAACAGATTCCATAATCTGATAAAAAACATTACATTGCTCATTTGTTAAAAGTACTAACATACTATTCAACTCATCTTCCAAAGTATTTTTGTCATAAGATAACTCCTCGTTGATCAATCGATTGTTAGCGGAAGAAATAGACTCATCATCAGGGTAAGGCATATTTGAATAGTTCCTCAGCGATGAGTTATTACGATGTAAGAATTTCTCAATCTATAACAATGCCAAATTCTTTATTTCTTCGTCAGAGTAATGTAAATCTGCAAAAAAAAAAAATAGAAGATGTATATAATAATACAATAAGTCGTACATTTGAGTATTAAAATATACTTTAGTAAATATGATATAAATGTATTTGAAGGGTAAATAATCAACATTTTTTTGGATAAATGAAGTTTTTTTTATTTCATTCAGATAATAAATTTATAAACAGAAAATAATTAAATTGATAAATATATTAATTTAATAAATAGATAAAATGCAATAATTAAAATAAGAAAAGCCATCAACATGTAAATGCTTTTCTTGTCTATATAAAATGTCATCCGATAAATACGTCCATGTCTTCTCCCATACAAAATCTGGTCTAGAAAAACTACCGGACATCAGCATTGTTCCAAATAACGTCCGTAAATAAGTAGCACTTCCATACACATTAGCTTCTTTAATAGCTTCAATGTACTCGTTGTCATCATCCAAAAGCCCTAGCGCATAACATGCGTCCCTGAAAGTTGGATACAAAGTACCATTTACAGTACGAATATCTTCAAAAGATTTTGGTCCCTTTACTTTGTTCAATAATATTCTTAGGTAGTATGCTTCACCAGCTGAAGGAAACACCGAATGAATCCTACCGATTGAAGGATGTCGTTTCCTTACATCCCAACTGCGAGTATTTAATTTAAAAACAAACTTTGAAGGAAACTCAACATAAGTTAGCTCACGTGCCTCAGGTAATCTTTTGTTACACTTCATCCAAGATAAGAACATAGTAAAAGCAACAGATGGTTTGTTAAGAACCTGGTCAATGTCATCGTCTGCACCATATACTACGTTTTGCTGACCAGGTAAATGAAACGGCAATCGAATAACTGCAGGATATCGATAATGAATATCATAGGAAAATATCCTCCAAGCAGATTCGCATGCAGAAATATACCGGCAATCGTAATACTTTTCTATCTCATCGACTACAGGTTCCTGCTCATCCTGATTTCCACTTTCAACAACTCTAAGAGTAGTTCTATCTGGGCCTTTGTTAATGTACATGAACAAATATTTGATAGAACCAACTTGATTGCACCATTCAACATTAATATACGCCTGGTATCTTTTTAACAACACTTTACTATATGGAACAACATTTCTATTGTCTACGTTCACGCGTGATTTAACAACAGATAGGCCAGAATCCCTTCTACGATAAACTGGAAATCCTTTTTTTATCCAAACATGTTTCGTTAACAATTTTTTTTAGGAAACTTCTTGGAACACTTACGATCGACCATGCAAGGACAATTCATATTGAGAGCACCACACGGACCATGAATCATGTAGTCTGCCACAAGTTTATATAACTCTGGATCCTCGGCTATGTCTAGAATTTCGGCAGAAATGATTGGATCTAGTTGGTCAACCGATAGTATCTTGTTGTCAGCATGCATGAATACACATATGTGTGCATGAGGAAGTCCGCGTTTTTGAAATTCAACAGTATAGACAACTACAGAGTACAATAACAAAAATATCATATATTAGAAAAAAATATATAACTAACTTATATTATCAACAATAAACATAGATTAATAATATAATACTATTAATAAAAAGTAAAGTAACATTATTTAAAAACTTTAGCCTTTAGATGTTAACGTATAAAATAAACATACCAGAATTAACTCTGCCCAGCAACTTGCCTTCTTTCAAGTCTTTTGTTATGGAATCTAGTTTTATCTTGAAAATTCGACACAAAATGTCTGGTCTATCTTCAGGCCTTATCGTCGTATCTTTTAAAAACCTTTGAACTTCCGGCCATTTTGGATTACATGTAATAGTAATGAAAAAATCTGGATACCCAAACCATTTGCACAAAGACATTGCATCTAAGTAATTTTGCATCATATATCGAGAACCACCAGTGAACGAAGATGGAATAAAGACACGTGTTCTAATTTTTGACATATCTTTTTTCCCAGCATTATTTGCATTTTGTATATTCTCAACAGTTTCTGACCTCAAATGCGTTAGTTGGCGCCGTATGTAAAACAACCTTTCACTCTCCACCATAGTGTAAGCATCAACAACAAATTGTTGGAAAAGTCGTTTTGCATTATGAATAACAGAAAACTTATCGACATGATCTTGTAATCTATATGCAAAGAACTCACGCATAGTACACATTGGACGTTTGCTCTTCGTGTCTAGATTGAGACCTCTATGAAGAATGTCAATCATGTACATATCTTCTCCATATGGAAATAGAAGAGGGTATTGTAGAGAAAGATAAGAAGGATGTAATTCACTTATGCGCTCAACCCGACCAGATCTTGTTTTCACAATTATATCACGATTTTCAACAGCTTGAATCAGATCTCCAATAACTAACGCAGCAACTTCAGAAGCTTCAGGAAGGTTATATGTTCTACCATCTTTGGATCTTTTACCAATAAGACAAAGCTTCAAGTTGATGTAAGGGTTTTCATTTAAACAGTTTCTAGCTTGTCTATAACTTTTAACCAAAGCGTTGTTAGTGTCTAACATAAGTGTAAGTTCCTCAATGATCTGAACATCAAAAGCTGACTCAGTTATCGTAAAAGAAGTGTTTGAGCCCCTGTAAAATTAACAAAATGCATGGATTAATAATGTTTATATCTGTATTACTAACATTCATAGCATATGATATAAATAATATATATAGGTAATTATAAAGACTAAGAAAGAAAGACATACCCAACAACATTTTGTCGATTAAATATTTCATTATCTGTGTCGTATATATACAACTGGCTGAATTTTGGCTCATTTCCATCATCAGGTAACAGACTACCTATAGTATGATAATTTTGACCACTTAATCGAAATACATAAGGTCCATTTCCACGGTTGATAGTTTTGTCAATCCTTCCTCCCATAGATGTAAATGAGAACATAGAATTATAACGCCGAATGTTTAAAAAAAATTGCTCTTCGCACTGACGCCAACATATAGATCTTTCAAAATATCTGGAGGCTGCTTTAAATCAGGTAACAAAACTTTACCGTACGAACAACAAATGGAATAGTTAACTTTATTTCGCTTATGTTCTCCCCTATCCGCCTCTGCTTTCCATATCTTTGCGTTACACGATCGACAAACGATGATCTGGTCGCCATGATCCAAGTAGTCTGTATGTTTTTTTTTTTTTTTTGTATTTCAGTTAAAAGATTAATATTAAACATAATAAATCTATGTTGTTCAAAGTAAATATAAAAAGGAATATGTGAAGCAGTAATAAATAAAAAAGGATCAGCTTTACCTTTTGAAACACCTTTTAAATGTTGATCTATGATATCAGGAACCTCGTTATCATCATCTGCTGTCAAATCAATAATAGGTATAGGTGTTAAGTTTCGTCGTTTTCTTACTAATTTACGCTTTCCTGATGACATTCTTGTCAATGGTGAAGCTTCGTCTGATGCGAGAACAGTATTTGGTGGAATTCTAGATGATGACGAAGGTATGATGTCAACACTTAAAGTGGATGTTGAGTTGCTTGTAATGTTTGTTAGAATACCACTGGAAGATGCAATGTTTCCTATAAAATAATTATAACAAATGATATAAAATTATATAATATAAATAAAAAGAAACTGAAAAAAATATATAATTTCTTTAAATATCTAAAAAAAATGTTTCATCAACCAAAATTAATGTACAGAAATGACATGGATTAGTAAAATTAGAGAGACTTAAAGTTGTTATGTCTTTAACAACGACACTTGATGATAGACAAAAAAATCTAATTTGATAATTTTATAAACACGAAAAAAAATAAAGTGTTACCTGAATTGAATTTAGATGAACTGGAAGAGACATTGATGCTTGATAGGACGCTAAAAGATGATCTGTTCAACGTAAAAGTTGTGTTCGGACTAATATTCTCTTTATTTTTAGTATAAGAAGTTAATGTCGATTGAGTCTGTGATGAGATTTTATTTAGTCTTTTGCTATTCAAATATATCCGTCTAGCCTTCCTTCTTTTAGCAGCCTCATCCTTGTCTACATTCCGTATATCAACTAAAATGACATATCCATTAGTAAAATATATATCAATAAAATATTTCTAATAAAGTAACGAATATAGATTTCAAAATACCATTCGAAATATCATGCAAACGATATGTTGAAGAAGCATTGGTCTTATGAATTTCAGAAGATGATAAACCGCAAGAAAAATTGATGTTTATACCACAGGTATAAAATGATCTGTTATACATGGAGATGTGGATGCACTTAAATTCTCTTTATTATTAGGAGTTGAATAATTTAGTGTGGATTGACTCTGCGATGAGATTGTATTGAATCTTTTACTATTGGAATATATTCTTCTAGCTTTTGTTCTTTCAACAGCTTCAGATTTGTCAGTATTGCTGCATACATCAACTGAGATGATATATGAATTAGTAAAAAATGAAATGAAATGAAAAAATAAATGAATAAATAATACTTCATAACATATACTTTAAGGACATACCGTTAGATATATCAGACAAAGGATTTGTTGAATTCACATTTATGTTACGAAAATCGGGACTTGATGCGGATGTACCTTTACGAATTTGAGACATTTTCTATAATGCAAAGTATAATTACTTGTCAAATAATGTTGCACATAAATAAATAAATAAAGTTATATACACAAAATGTATACTGAGGATAGAACACGTACCTTATATCACGTGAAAGCGGTGTGTATAATATTATACTTTATCAAACTCGACCAGTGACTTCTTTGTTGTGAGAAGAAATGATGTCCATATAAATAACAATATATGAGAGTATAATAAAGAACTGAAAAGGAAATAACCTTAATTATGGATATAAATTTAATTGATACCAATTAACAAATAATGGCTTATTTTATTCCCTAAATTTATGAAATCTGTATTTATGGTAATTAAACGTTTTTAAAAAATAATTATTATTTGACACGTAAAATATATATGGAAAGACAAAAAATTCTATATCGGATAGGTATGCTTTCTATAATTATTACAGCTTAACTAATTTAAATAAAATATGTTATTAACTATAAGTGGACAGTATTAATTTCTCTCAAAAATATGTTTAACAAACTTTTGTTTATTTTTTTTAAACAATGAAAAAAATCGATATATCTTATCATAATACATGTTCAAGTTACATGAATACTTATAATACAAAACACATATAAAACACAAATATACTACTATTGGGAGTTAAGTGAAATGTAAACAAAAGACATTAAAATGGAATTAAAATTAACAGCTACATTAAAATAGTGCTTATTATTCAAAAACAAATATCAAAAGTTTCGGAATTCAAACCATGTATTGTCCTGACGAAACCAATAAAAACCATAAACCAAAACCACGCATTCAAACCATGAATTGTTTTAGACGACACCAACAAAAAACAATTTTTAAAAAACAACCAATAACTTAATGTTATGAAACCTTCAAAACTATTTCTCAATTTCAGGAATTATGAGGTTCCTCTTCTCTACACTATTGACATCCTTATCCTCGCCAGACTTATGGACCTTCATTGCAGATGTGTGAGAATCTTCCTCAACATCATAGACTTGAACCAAGTTTCGCTTCACTCCATCCTTAGCTAACATGGAAGCAGGAGTATCAGTGACATCCAAAGCAACAGGTGAAACGGTGCTCGCCATGTTAGATACAGGAGTGGTGTTTTCGGTTCCTTTGGCACCAGAGTCCTAACAAAAGACAAATTTAACAGGTTACAAACACAACTCATACTTGAACATATATGAAATAAAATAAACACTAACAAAACACAAATTCACACGAATACCTTCAAACCATCAGATGCCTGAGAATCAAATTCTGAAGCACCAATATTCAGAGAGAAATTCCGAGAAGGCTGCATATTTTTTAAAAGAAATAATTAAAAAATGATATCTAAACTTCAGGAAAGTAAAATGTTTAAAACGTAAACCAATAAGGTCGGAAAATTTATATAACGTACACTTATCTGTGAAGAAGATTGCTTGTCATGAAGTTGAGATATAACGTTAGGATCCACAGTCAGCTTGATTATACCATACTTATGGATGTTATACTTCAAGACATAGCTAGTAACGTCTATTTTAAAAGCAACAGTCTAGCCAACCAATGCATCTACTTCAGCAGGAATCTTCATGGAATCAGAACGCTGAAAAAAGTAAAATATTTATCATTTATCAAGAAATATTAAGTTTTAAGTAAATATAATACATAACCAATATGACTACAAAAGAAAAACTAACAAATTCAGGGTTGGCAAGTAAGAATATCTTCAACAGACTTTCCTAACAACTTCCTTGCTTCACGATCAAACAAAGTAAGTGAAACAGAGGCGGAAGGGTCTTGAACTCTAAGTTGAATCTTAAACCTAGTGAATGTGGGAATGTTCATATTATAAAACAAAAAAAAAGGTCATGCATGAAAAAAAAAGGTTTGCAAGGTATATTGACTTACTTGAGCGAAAAAGTTATAGTTTTAAAAGCACAACGATCAGAGAGACAGGTAAGAACCTCCTTTGTTACAGCTGAACCTGATTCATGTGTGTCATCACTTACATTAACAACTTTGTTGATCTTCTTGTTACATCTATTGCAACCCTCATAGAACCATCCTTCATCTTTGTAAACACCCATTATATTACCCAGAACAATGACCTTGCAAACCTGCATATTTATATGATAAGATAAAAATCTATACAGTTAACTTGTAGTGTACATTTTTTCATTAACAAAAAAGTATACCGTCGTAAGCGAAAATACATCAGAAATATTGAAAAAATATTTGCTCTGCAAGAATTCCTCTTCAACAGATTTTGCCATGGAAACAAGGCTCGTGGATTCACTGACCTCAATAGAATTTGCAAACAAACTGTTGAAGAAAAAAAATGGATGTATATTAGAATAAGGTATACGTTCATTATAATATTGATAAAAATTAAAAGTGAAAAACCGATAAGGTAAATAAGAAATAATATGTATAATCTTTTTTTCATACGTGTTTCTGAACTCATCGACTTCAGGACAATCATGATTGCAAAAAAGGCGACTAACCGTGTATGAATTGTTAACAAACAGTGGGAAATTAGAAATGAAAAAAAAATAATATAATAATATAATAAATATAAATATAAAATGTACACTCCAATAATTCAGTTAAAGGGAAACAATAGACAAAAGAAATTACTAAGGAAAGAAAACAAACAATTCCACCACTTGACCTTGCCAAACTGCAATATAATGATTGCATGAACATTTTTCCCTTTGATACTCTCAAAAAACGACAAAACTTGATCACAGTATTGATCCCACAGAGTAAGAAATATTGTCCGACGCCTGAGTAATTCATCAAAAATTGGTATAAATAAAGTTTCATAACTTTCATTATATAATTATGGTAAAAAAAAACTACTACTATAAGTTTCATATCAATTGTAACAATAATATGTATATTGGATTCTAAGATAATCTTTAGGATGCTTACTCCAGATCAGAAATCTCAACGGTAACTTTAACAGATTGTTTTCCAGTTGCTTTGTTAGTTACAGTCTCTTTTGGAAATGATCGAGTCAAATAACCAATAACATCTACAACAATACAATATCGATCAATAAGATGTGGTTAGTAAATCAAAAATAAAAATTAATGAAAAACAAAATAACATATTTTGAAAACAATATTTCATATACATACCGACTGTAGAGTTTGAAATAGCATTACTGTTCAAGATGTCCGCAAAACTCAAGAAATCAAAGCCGTACGGTGATCCACCAATATATTCACATGGAATAACTTGGGTTGTACCCTGGAAACATAGCCTGTTTTGATTGTCAACATACCTGTACGTAGAGTTATTAAAACCTATAGTTGGATTCCTGATAATCAAACATTTCTTTTCCACTAATGATGGGTGAAATTGTGGTAACACTCTATTCAAGCATGTTACCTCCATCTTTGTCCCCTGTATAACGTATGAACAAAATAATAAAATAAATATTAATCAAATAGTATTATAGTATAATAAAGTAGAAATTTTAAAAATATATATATAAATTGATTAAAAAAATAAACCTCTTCATCAATTAGAATCATGTCAAATGAGTATAATTGACTGGGATTCCTCCTTTCAGGGTGTTCCCAAACCCTGATCACCCTAACCTTGACATAAAACTACTCTTGAAATGCATCAACAGCTCTCAACATAGTGATGTTATGGTTCTCCATTATATCTATGACACGGCGTAAAACATATTTCAATATACGAATCAGGAAAACCAAAGACCAATGCAAAATATTAAAACAAACAAAATGCAGAAACATTTTGGACGGAAAACAGAGTTTAAAAAAGTAGTGTTTATTCGAAGAAGGTTATCATATAGTGCTATCATATATAAGAATTGTAAGATGTAAGATTAACACATAACCAAAACAATGCAGTAATATGAATGACACAATGCGGAAATGAATGGAGTTTGAAAGAATACTTACAGGACCAATATGAAAAGCTATATAATGAAAACATAAATAATTATAATCGACTTGGTCAATATGAATATATCAATATACTCAAAATAATCAACACTCTCCTATCAACACTCAACAATCAACAATCAACAATCAACAATCAACAATCAAGAATCAATAACAAAACTAATAAAACATGTGAATATGGGGATAGTATCAATTTGCATATTCTTT
Organism: Helianthus tuberosus; assembly: GCA_030545235.1. Classification (NCBI taxonomy): domain Eukaryota; kingdom Viridiplantae; phylum Streptophyta; class Magnoliopsida; order Asterales; family Asteraceae; genus Helianthus; species Helianthus tuberosus. Next base: position 47,690,171 of record CM060449.1, on the reverse strand, counting down.
CAAAAAATAGATTAGCCTATTTTTTAGTATATCTTTTAGTTCAAAATTCAAAAACTGATAATATCAATGTAGGATCGTTGTTTGACCCGATTGAGTCGTTCAGAAGAGCTTTACATCCAGTTTAAAGGCGGAATCAGTAAACCGGACTTGATAACAGCTTGTAAATCTTTAATCTGTTGCTTATATTGATAATGACAATGATTGCAACCTGAACAGACTTTGGCAGCACTTCGTTACAATTTCTGGATCCGTGCCAAATGAATGAACATGTGCACTATATATAGTTGTGAGGTTTCGCTTATATGGACAAGCCATATGAGCGAAATCAGCATCTTATGATTTCGCTTTTATGGACAGTGTCCATATGAGCGAAATCACTCCTCTAACTTCTAAATTTCGTTTCTCGAACCTCGTGCACTGGATATCCTATCCTATTACGTTACATGATACAAGACGAAGTCAATAGACGTAATGCACTAACAGACTCCCCCTCGGATATTGACGAAGTCTTCAGTGACTAATCTTCAATATGACACATCTTCAGTCTTGATCATTCTGTCTTTTCTTTCAAGTTGTAACATTGTAAGCATCCAACAATCTTTCTCTTCTCCTATCAGCTTCAGGCTCCCCCTTTCATCAAGCTTCCGTGCTTTGGGATCGACACCTAGCTTTCCATCTACAAGCTCCTCTTGCTTCAAGCTTGTCTTCAGACTCACCCTTAGACTCTGCTCTCGGGATCGTAGTCTGGACTATCTGCAATCACTCAAACATTCATAAATACAATGTTTTCGTATTATCAATCAACTTCTCTAATCCACTCCCCCTATCAATCACACTTTATTGATCTAGCAGCATTAAAGAATCCAACTCCCTCACAGTTTATCATCCAAGTTCAAGTTAATGACCTTGGAGATGTCACAAACTGTTTTTGAAATTTTTGATGTAAATTCAAGTTTCAAATTAATGAACTTGTTTTATTTTCAGAAACACAATCAGCTTACTTAGATTTTGAAACTCAGCATTTCAGATATCGGTTGTCGAAAATAAAGCAGAAATCAAAATCTTTTTGTATTTTCTGAAAATATAAAGCAGTAAAAAAAATATGTACAAACATATTTACAGACAATATTTTTGTTTGAGTTTGCGTCAGAGGATCATATCAGTTTTTGACAAGTCGCAAGTACCGTTGAGCTTAGTTACACAGTAAGAATTAAACAATTCACTTAGATTGTCGATATACTGGTCCACTTTAAATTCTCACACAATGTTCAATCTGTCCAGGATACAGATTAAGTGTTTTAGAGACTTAAACTTATACGTGTGTCCCACCTCTTGAATATACTCCCGTATCCAGATCCCAATATTCAGTCTTACAGGTAATTATAACACAAATGATATCTGTAAGGGGTTAATAAATTATGAAGAATCATGAGAGCTCAGGTCAGAACTACCGTTCAGCAGAGAGATCATGACTCAATTTTTGGGTGAGTCCCCTTTAGAGGATCTTTTTTACAACAGTATTGCTAAGCAATTTTATTGTCTTATCATATATGCTGAGGGTGATGCTATGTTTCAAGCATTTGCGGAAAGTATTATTCGAGGACTAGGTCAGAACTTCCGTTCAGCAGAAGTCCCGGAATAATACCCCAGATATCACTGAGTATAAATGTCACACCCCCAAAATCCACCTGCGGAGTACTACCGCTTGGAGGCGTGACTGACCAGGATCCAGCCACCAATCATATTGAACAAGCATGTATGTAATTATAAAAGTTCAACCAATACAATTGGTGTTCACACAAAACATAGTTAAGTTACTAGCGGAAGCATAAGTCTCAAATCAAAACATAAGTTTAATTGTTTCAAAGTTTAACATGGCACACAGTCGTCCATGTCCCACAACGATCCTCCCCCATGCAAGCTCCAGCTAAGAAACCTAAGGACCTGCAAAGCATGTAGTAACGAGTCAACAACAAGTTGAGTGAGTTCACGGTTGGGTGTTCGTTTTAAGTTGTTTCGAAAACAGTTTCCTTTAGCTGGCATCCTGCCGTGGGGGTTACCCCATAGTTAAAAACGTGACTTGTTTATTCCCGGTTACTCTGGCAATCCAGCCGTGGGGGCTACCCCGTGTTAGTTATCTGGCATTTCGGCCGTGGGGGCTACCCCATGTATACACTAGACTCGTTACCATATCGACTGCTGACTGTAGTCATGTTTATGTGCCCTGAAACTGTCAATGTCTATCATCATTGACGTGCCCCAGATCCATTAGTTCACGCCCGTCCTCTGCGGCACGGTGTGAGGTTTGTCAGACCTAAATAGCGCTATCTAACTAATGACCCGCTCGCCATTGGCCCGGCGATTAAGTCGATATAAAAGGAGGGACTTCGTGATAGAGTTTTGGTCTAGTACGAGTTATCTGTCCGTGAGGACGAGGAATTACATTCCTGAACCTTTGCTGTCCTACCCAAGGAGGACGAGGAACCCATGTTCCTTAACCCCAATTCCCGACCCCTGGGAATCCCATGCTTTGTAGAGGGTGTGAACTCACCTTGGTTTGCTCGGTAGAAACACAGAAAAGTCAAACAAGCAATGTTGTGGCTACTCACGTCCTATCATAGTTGTATCATACAAGTCAGGTTCGTAACCAAGTAGCACACGGATGTTTCTAGCACAGTGCATTCAAGTATCGTTCATGGCATACACGTTTAATCATGGCAGATCAACAATATTCACGTTCAAGTAACATATAAGGTCTATGCATTAGGCCCAAGAGTCCAGCCCAATCAATTGAGCCCGTAATGGAGTGCAAGCCCAAACAGTGTGCACATGCACCTGGTCTCGAGTCGTAACTGATGCAGGTTCTGGTCTCGAGTCGCAACCGGACTCGCAAACACGGTTTCGGTTCGTGCTGTTTTGGTTACGAGTCGCAACTGGACTCGCAACCGAGATTTCGAGCCATAAGATTTTTGTGCTGATTAAGTGTGGTTTCGAGTCGCAACTAAGTGTTTGCGACTCGCAATCTGTGTCGCAACCGGGGGTCTCGACTCGTCATGCCGTGGTTTCGGGTCGCAACCGAAGGTTTCGACTGGACATAGGCTGATTCGGTACAGTGTACTATCCAATAACATTCTGATTTCATGCAACATGATGTACTATCCACTTAAACATGTTTATTTGTCTAACCTTAACCAAAAACGGATCAAACACATACATTTCAAATATTCATATCATGTTCATATGACATTCATCAAGTTCTTCACATATTAAAGTCATGTTCATGTTGGTTAATCGAATTTGTTCATCCTATTCCCGGTTTCTAGCATCAATCACAAACGAAATCATGAACAACAAGGCAACACACTTGAATATACTCATCTAATAGCTTCAAATCATCACATAACATATCAAAATCAACTCTACACTAATCTCATCAACATGGTACTACACATATGCAAGCCGGCTTTCATGAACATCAACACTCAATGGTTTGAATCATATTTAGGCATAAAATATTGTGTGTTCATTATGCAACATATCCGAAATCAAAGCATGTTATCCAAGCATCATCATATACATCCGATACATGAGAACATCATCATTTGTACCATTATTCTAGCTACACCATGTCATTCACAACATTTAACAATAACAACAACATAGAACACTAACCGATTGTGAGGTGGTGCCGAGTTGGTAAGGAAGATGAGTGTCCGAGTGATGATGATGAGCTTAACCGGGTCTCCTTGTGGTCACCGGTTTGATCCGAAATGAAGGGGAGCAATGTTGTAGCTTAGGGTTTAAGGATTTCTAGAGAGAGAGTAGAGGAGTGTGTGTGTTGTCCAAGAAAATGGCAAAGATGGCTAACAACCGGATTATATACTAGCTTCAAGTGCACCCTAATGGGTCTTCGAATGGGCTAAGGGTGTGTGTGTGACCAACCGGCCCATATGTTACGGTTCACTCGGTTCGTATTCATACCCGCATACATACACACAAGCATACACATAACATAACACATAATCATATAAGTTCACATGTATTCATTAAATCATCAAATCAGTTAGTCGCTAAGCGTTCAAGCACACAACGAAAGGTTCTAAATTTCGAGTTGTCACAATAAAGACCTAGTATATCAGAAAGAGGAATCTTTCAAACAAGATTTCAGGGGTTACCTATATATCCAAGTAGTGTTCCCCACGAAATAAGTAAGTAAAGATTTAGGTTTATATCCCGAACAAATCTACTAAATGTACAAAAACCTATCGGCACATCATCAGTGAGACTGTTTAACAGTATTTAAACATTACATTTCTTTAGCATACTGTAACTGTCTACTGATGTACTATCATTTCCTCCTTTTACGCAAAAACTCAAATTTTTTAATTTTATCATGTTTTTGGCTTTTTCAAATGTTTTTGTATTTTTTGACAAATTTTTCTCCCCCTAAAATGCAAAACCATTTAAAGAAAATTTAACAACCAACACTGATAGCTTTGTCTCGCCATCCATTTTCTGCTTAAAGTGCTATGATTTGCAGAAAATATACATACCCCCATGATTTACAACACATTGATATTTTACAGTTTGAAAACCGTTTTTCAATCTGATGAAAGTAATCATGTTTGTTCAGCCGTGAGGGTTTCGGCGTATTCAATCAGAACTCCCCCTTACAACAAACTATTTTCCCATAATGATTTCAAAACACTTAAGTTTGTGTTAATCAGAATGGTTTTTCCAGAAAAATTAGTTTGTTTACCCATCACTTGTGGGTTCGGGGTCATTTCATCACCTTGTTCTCTTTTAACCATTTTGAAAATTTAACATTATTAGGTCAAACATCACAATCACTTGTAGAAAATCAAGTACAACTTAATGTCCTTGATTAACCACTTGTAAGACGAAATATCACAGTTACCATCCTGTGAATTTCTCAAGAATGATGCCGATACCTGCTTCACACTTACCAACCAGGAAGCTCCGGCAAGTCAGAAATTCAACCAACAGATTTATGTACCCAAGCCTGACCAGTCTTGGGTGTGTTTTGAACATTTCTCTTTTCTTCATAAAATTCTTTTGCCCCTTTTACCTTTCCATCAGCCATCTTGCTAAAAATATGTTTAACATTGCTATTAAACATTTTTCCAGCATCAACACCTTTTGATTTTAGGTTTGCGGCTCGTAATGGTGGAAAGTTCTCATCATTCATTAATGGAACTGTCTCTTCCTTTTTTACCTCAACTTGTGGCTCCTCTGATTTTGTGGAATCAGATTCATTGCCCGTACTTGGCTTGTCTGACTTGGATGAGCCAGATTCATCGCCAATAACTCTCTTCTTTTTCTTCTTTTCTGTCCTCAGATTTGTATCTGAAGAATTCGATTTGCTTGACTTTGCAGTCGAGTGAATTGATTCATCAGAACTTTTATTCGAACCAACTGGTGAACCTGAAGACAAAATTTTCTCCAAATACTCTCTCGCCTTCTTCCTCTTTTTCCTCGGTCTGTCTTTTTGCCCCTGCGAAAGTTTCACTTTCTGTTCTAGAACCTTCTGTTCTTTGGGCTTGACATTGACTGGTTTCTTTATCGTTCTCTGAGATTCAACCCTTGATCTTCCCATCAATCTCCTTGGGCAATCTGTGGCAATATGTCCTCTGATATGGCAATTATAGCATCTTCGTGTTTCAAAATTCCAATTCAAGCAGTTAACAGCAATGTGTCCTCTAACACCACAGGTATAGCAGACTCTGTTATCGTACCATCCACTTCTGTCAGTCCAAACCTTTAGATCATAACATTGTTTGGCTTGGTGATAATCATTTCTCCTCTTCAATGCTGGATTTGTCTTTTGAGCACTGTGGTCAAACCTGCACCACTTATTACCATCATTTTGTGAATTTTTATTTACAAATTTTTGTGGTTTTTTATAATGATTGGATGACTGAACTGATGAGCTTTTATTTTCATTTTTAAAATTTTTCGAATTTTTAACTTTTTGTTTCTGTTCTACACTCTTCTTAACAGGTTTTTGCTTAGAACATTCACCTGTTTCAGTAGATTGTAAAACAGTATTTTTAAATTTTTCTTGTAAATCCAAAAATATTTTTCTTTTCTTTTCTTTTTCTTTTTCATCATCAGCTTTGTCATCACAATCTTCAATTTTGACTTTGTCAAAATTTGTGACATTGTCACTTATTGGAACAGAATTGATCGGTTTTGGACATGGATAATCTGGTGTTGATGACAAAGTCTCAAAACCTTTCAATTTCTCTTCAAGCTCTTTGATTTTAATCCGAGCTTTTTCAGTTTCATTTTCAAGCCGAATGATTTTCTGAAGATGAGAATTTATCTCAATCTGTTTTTCAAGATTATTTTTAAAAATAACAGATTTTTCATCTTCTAAAACCTTCATTTGACTTTGAAAATCTTTTTCTAATTTTTTAAAGTTTTTGTTTTCTAATAACAAACTCTCAATATTCTTCAAAAGTTTGTCATTTTCAGATTTTTGTTTTTCGCAGTTTAAGCGCAACTCCAGAATCTGTTCGTCATCAGTTTTCTTTTCAGCTTTCAAAGTTTGAATATCTTCGGCCTGTTTCTTCTCCTTCTGAACAATCTCAAAGACTGGTGTGTCTTCTGCAACCTCTTTCTTAATCACTGGTTCAGATTTCATAGATACAGGCTTTTCAGATTCTTCTTTCTTTGAAATTCCTTCTTCAAAAACCTGTTGTTTTTCAGTAACAGCATCTTTCACAATTTCAACTTCAACAGCTTCTACTTTAACCTCTTCAGCAACTTTCTTTAGATTGTTCACCATTTCTTCAACATTCTTCTTCATTCTCTCCTCATCCCTTTTTCTCAAACACGATAACATGGCATATCTGATCTCTTTTTCATGCCTTTTTGCATATCTGTCATCTTTCAACACATTCCTATAATATTCGGCTCTTGAAGGAATTATGAGAAGAACATCATCAAAGATTATATCTTTCTTTGGAACAACTGGTTCTCCTTCTCTGTTGAAGTAGCATTCTCTCTTTTTATCCCATCTCTTACTGCTGACAGCAGTCTCATACTCCTCTTGCATATCATCCATTCTGTCTAAAACAATGTTTCTTTCTCTGTAAGTTTTCTCACTTAAAATTTCTTCTCTAGTTTTCTCTTTAACCTCAGCAACAATATTTTCTTCTTTGTTTTCAGCCATGATGTAAACCTTGACAGATAGTCAAACAAATACAATTAGTACAATCAATATCAAATAAACTGAATCTGACTGACACTCGATCGACGCGAAATGATCCCGACACGAAAAAGTTCACTTTCGAGCGAAATATGACAATTGAGCGAAATCACATGTATCTTGGAGCAAAATCCCAAGTATGATGTTCACTGAAGCGAAATTAAGATTCTGGTTGGAATGAAATTAGGGTTTTGGTTCACAAGAGCGAAATCAGTTTGACAAATAAGTGAAATCTGATGTGTCTGTATAAGCGAAACCCCTTGATGACCTTATAAGCGAAATCTTAAGACCCTATGAGCGAAACCCTATCTGCCAATTGTTCATATAAGCGAAATCAAGTGTCTCAAAAGCGAAATCAGAGAATGTCAAATGAGCGAAATTAGACCATGTATGTCCCTAAGAGCGAAATCACCATGATCATAAGAGCGAAATTACAACTATCTAGTCCATAAAAGCGAAATCTGATATGATCTATGAGCGAAAACAATCTTTGACACTTTGAGCGAAATTAGGCTGATCTATAAGCGAAATCACAGATTGTCCGTAAAAGCAAAATCATTTCGGAAAGCATTTTGGTCCATTTTTAAGTCGAATTTTGTCCTGTAACTTTCAAGGCTTTGTTAATATCCACTAATACACATTCTGTAAAAAAATTGGCCAATTTTAACCGTGGAAACTTGTTCAGATTGAAAAAGAAGGTGTAGAAGACAGAATGAGGATGATATCAAGCTAAACTCTTCTTCCTGGGCTCTGATACCACTTGTAGGATCGTTGTTTGACCCGATTGAGTCGTTCAGAAGAGCTTTACATCCAGTTTAAAGGCGGAATCAGTAAACCGGACTTGATAACAGCTTGTAAATCTTTAATCTGTTGCTTATATTGATAATGACAATGATTACAACCTGAACAGACTTTGGCAGCACTTCGTTACAATTTCTGGATCCGTGCTGAACATGTGCACTATATATAGTTGTGAGGTTTCGCTTATATGGACAAGCCATATGAGCGAAATCAGCATCTTATGATTTCGCTTTTATGGACAGTGTCCATATGAGCGAAATCACTCCTCTAACTTCTAAATTTCGTTTCTCGAACCTCGTGCACTGGATATCCTATCCTATCCTATTACGTTACATGATACAAGACGAAGTCAATAGACGTAATGCACTAACAATCAATTTGCAGATTCTTCCCAAAAATAGATTAAGCTTTTACATATTATTAATAACATCAACCTCATTTACGGTTGTTATAGAATTTAAAAAATATAGTAACCAAAATTCAAACCAATTACATATTATTTCTAAAAATAAATAAACCTATTTTAGGTGAGATTAGAGATTTCAAGGAACAGTATCAATAACACATATATATGAATCAGTTTTATGTTTTACATTTTTATTTTGTATATATAATATAATCAAGATTTAGGTTTATAAACATTGCTACAATATTAAATAATTTAATAAAAAAAATTATATTGACTATTATTATTATTATTATTATTATTATTATTATTATTATTATATTTTTAAGCATAATATAAACAAACATGGTAATATATCTTAATATGTTAATTTATACTTACTAACTATGATTGTTAAATGTAGTTATCACCTAATGTTTGCTATATGTAATATAGTTTAATATTTAAATTTTTTTTTCTATATGGTTTATTTGGATCTATCATTTTTAACATTGTAATTCTATTCTAATCATACACAGTCAAATTTTAATATACTTTGATATTACGATAATTGGTGATGCGATAATGGGAATACAAAGTACTTTAAAAAATATATAACTTTTTACACATGGTATATTTGATATCATATATTAAATAATATGTTGTCCGAATAGTTGTTGAGACCACAGGTAAGATAATATAAATTGTGGTAACTTAAACTTGAAAACCATAATTTTTCTGGTTAAAAATAATAAACATAACTAACTTAATATATATCATATGAAAAAAAAAAAAAAAAAAACCTAAATGTCAAAGAAGTACTAACTACGGCTCACGTGAGGAACAACCCTTTCAACACTCAAAACTTGTTCAGTTTCATCAAAACAAAAATAAACCGTGTCACCCACCTTAATGCCAGCAATGTTCATGAATCTCGATCACCTCCTTAACGCATTACGATAACCTTTGACTCTCTTTTCACGTCTCGTACCGTTAGGAAACTTCTTCTGATGATTAAAATGCAGAAGTCTGATTGTGATACTTTTTAAACCCAAATCTAGTTTAGCCTTCCTCGAAACATCATCAGGCAGCCGCTGTATTGTTTTAAACAATAAAAGTAATAAGAACATCAATCTTAAAACATTTATGTATTATGTCAAAAAAATAATATAATATTTAATAGTTAGTAGTTAAAAAATACATATTACAACTTACAAAATAGTCAGCAGCCATACGAACAAACCGAATAATATGTCCATTGGTTTGTTCAGCAACAGCAGGCGGAGCCACATCTTGAACAGAATTAATATGTGCAATATCAGCCTGAAAGTTACATATAAAATTTATTATATTTATTAAATAAAAAATATAGTAATTAAATATAAAGAATCAACAAAATTTATACTTACATCGTCGACATGTACATCATCAAAATTCATTTCAAGACCATTTTTACCAAATATTCTTAAAAGGAAAGAACGACCAAACCATTTTGTAAATAAAAAATAAGAACCGGCCTCCAATTGATATTCAGTAACAATTACATCAATACCATTTGTAAAACAGACTTTACCATTAAAAGTTTCAAGCTTAACGTGAAACTTTTTGTTGCCTAAATAGATAGTTGAAATTAAATCAGTAAATGTATAATCATGTGACTTTGGAAGGATACACTCAGGTATCACCTATAGGAATGATAACAAAAAAAAAATTAAAAGATTAGACTTGTAAACAGTTCTGAAAAAGTATAAATATAATAAGAAAAATAAACATAAATTAAAAAATAATCTTACAGTAAAATGAGAAGCTGTAGGTACCATGGATGTCCAGAAACAGGTAGGACTCACACCATTAACAAAATATGTTAATTTGAATCTAGTAGAATCTAAAGGAGTCAAGATTACCAAATAGCCTGTTTTAAGTCCTAAATGTGTAACGACATCCGACCAACCATTGAAAAGAAAAAACTTTCCTTTTGCTGCACTTATGAAAACAATAAATGTTCGCTCGTCCTCTGTTTCTATCAGAACATTAGTATACGCTTTATCGACACCCCATAATTTAGTCGCGGCGTCAGAAGGAAGAGCCTTATAAAGCAAACAATTCAAAATAAATTATAATTATAATTATTATAACATATAAACAACACAATAATAATAAATTGAATTTAATGAAAACAAAAAAAAAATATATACGATTGATGTTAGAAGTTATCAATTACCATAAGAAGTTCATCGGCTCTATTCAAATGCCTACAGAAAGATGACTCCCTGATACTGATTAAAAAAATAAGATATTAATAAACAATAACATGAATAGAAGGAATAGAATAGAATACAGATTATAAAATTCTAAAGACATGACTTATAGCAAATATGATAAACAATAACATGAATAGAAGGAATAGAATACATATTATAAAATTATAAAGAAATGACTTATAGCAAATATGATAAACAATTTGTAGCAAACACATAAAATATATAACAGGAAATCTAATAAATAAATACTAAAAAATAAGATAACAAACAAAAAATCTAAAATAAACATAAACAATTTTACAAAATAACAATCCTGTAGAACAGACAGATAACATAAACAATAAAGAAACAACGATTACAAAGACAGATTAAATGAAAATAACAAAACAGATGATATACAATAATAGATTCAACAAACATAAGAAAACAGATTTTATACATAATAATAACAATAAATAAACAACTAAAAAGAATTAAAATTTTACATGAAGAAGTTCTAATAAACATATTAAACAGAAAAAATAATTAACAAATCATAACAATAAAAAAATTATACATAATTTCAAAAAATTTATACAGATCTAAATATCAAACACAAAAATTAAAAGTTATAAAAAAAATGAAGAAGATAAACATAAATTATCTTGATGAACTTTCCGTCATATTCAACACCTACAAACAACGGTTACAAAAATAAACGAATCAGATTACATATTACAAAATTTCAAATTTCAAAATAAAAAGAAAACAACAATCTGATGAAGTTGTTATAAACAAAAATATATTAAGAAAATCGAAAAACTTCTCAGTATATTATTAGAAATTGATATTCATTTACAATATAATGATTAATGGTTCTGAACATGTACCCTGTGTGTTCGATTCTTCAGTGATAAGAACAAAAAAATAACAGATTCAAAGATTCCGTAATAGAGGAATAAAATACATACCGTCGATTGTTCGAAGAATCAGTATAAGAGCTGATGAAGAATCGAACGATAGAAAGGAAAAAAAACCCTAAAATCCCAAAGAGTATGAGAGAAGAAGAGTGAATGGGAAAGTTTATCGGTTTTTTTTTAAATATGGACCGAAAATTGAGGACCCGAATGTCAAAGTGGATCCCGTGTCGGGTTCACTCAAGGGGAATGAAGAGATTGCATATTTTGGCGGGAAAATGAGGTTTAGAGGCCCTAGGAGGGGGACATGTGTCCGCTAATTATGGCTTTTATTAGGTTGTATAGATTACTAGTCTAAGTACCCGTGTGTTACACGTGTGGCTAATAAGAAAAATAACTACTTTAACATTGTTGACGTAAATATTTTAATAATATATACGTTGAAATATTAACGGAAATGATAGAGAGTACACCAAATAATTGAAATACATGAATACAAACAAAATAAATATTAATATCATAAACATATTAATACTGAATTCATACGGATTTGTTGATGCATCGTTTAACACCTAGCATTACAAATGGAAAAATGGAAACACTCAAGAGCACTGAACCGGCGTAGCCTCCTTAAAAAAGACCCGCATGGCATCCAAATGCCTCCTTATACCTGTGAGCTTCATCGACTATCACATACCTGATTCATAAGTGATAAGTTTAGCATTAGGCCATATTTAGAAAAGGGAAAAAGACAAAGAAAGTTCTAGCCAATCTGTATAAATACATTATTTGTAGAATTGTATAACACCAGCATGCATTAAAATAACCACATACCCTTTGTCCACATCATGATAGCCATGTCTTTTACAGCCTTAAGTTACGCACCAGAACGCATTAAAAGTAATTCCACAACCGATTGGAGAAGTTCTTTTCCGAATTTACACTCACGTTGATGCCTTAGTCAGTGAAGAAACACTAGATAAACGACCGGGATCGAAATATCTAGGGGGTTTGGATCTGCATAAAGGGGTTCGTTCTCTCTCGTTTGATTCGATTATGATTGACCTTCTTCTCCGATAAAACTCTGCAAAAAAGAAGCACCGTTAGCCTCGCCAAGGGGAGAAAGGGGTTCTCTCCTTGACCCGACTCCGGTGTGAGAATCAGTATGGGTTATGAAGAAGAAGATGTATTGAAGAAGTGTGTGTAACTTAGCTTTCATACCTGAATTATCCTCATATTTATAGCCGGGAGTTTTTGGGAGGGAAAACCTGTTATTGAAAAGTTGACGGAAGATGCTAACGCCGTAGCGGTTATTTTCCTCCATCGTTAATTTCTGTGATCCGACGTGAGAGCACACGGATCGTTGTTTAGATCAAAGGCTGGGGAATTGCCATGTGGAAAGTGGACAAGTGATGATTTCTTTCTATTTCCATGCCATCACCGTGACTCTAAGGGAGGTTGGGGAGATGACACGTGGCCCAGACGGTTGTAACCGTCTGGGTGGTGAACGATTAAGTCTTCTAGAAGATTACTGCTGTAATCTGGTGTGATTCTTTACCGTGTGGTATCAGTTAAATAATATCCAAGCCTGGATATTATTAAGTGGGAATGCCTGTCCTAGGATTTTCATCCCTTATGAAAGCGCAAGGATTTATGATTTCCTTTGGCGCGCGGGTGTTGTCTGCTATCTGCGTTAAGCCTTTCTTTTATAAAACCAGTGCGCGTCCGCGCAAGGTAAAAAGGGCTTGAAAGACGAGGTTGTGGTATGGTCCCAAGTACTTATTACAAGGTTTTTGGGACCTTACCCCTTCAGTCAGGCTACTAATTTCCATCATAGCACAAAAAGCAACACAAGTTGGAAGATTTTATGGCACTTACAATGAGCAAAAAAAGTGACAATAATATTATAGTAAATAAACTTAACAGATAATAAAATAAAACAAAAAAATAGCATATACAGAGTTATTTGGTTTAGAGAGCTCAAAATAGACTTCTCTCACTTTAATTGTTAATAACTTACGTATATGCTCACATAGCCTTAGCAACTGCATTCCCTAAGGATAAATAAATAGAAAGCAAGAATTTACCGAAGACATCGTGGACAACCCGGTCATACGCCAAACATCTTGAGATTAATCGGCAATCGGATCTGTTGGACTACATTCACAAATAAAGGAAGATATTATGATTTCAATAGAAGCATGTATAGAAATGGGAGATTCAAACAATACTCTCCGGTTAAAAAAATAAAAGTGAATTTGTACTTTTACTTTTACTTTTACAGTGATATGATTACAAATCACGTGTAATGATATTATAATCACAAGCATATGATAAATGTTTGTGTGTGTTAGATTCTACATTTTGAATTAATATAGAATTAGATTACATGCAAATTAGTTGTTAATGTTCTCCAACTTTCACTTATCAAGTTTCATTTAAAATAATAATATCAAAGGCAAACGGTTTACAACTGCGCCGCTAGCCTTTTGTAGTAGTTACAATGAAAACGAAGAAAATATACCGACGCCGAGATTCTCTCTCCATGAGAGAGTAGCACGTAGTTGCTTAGCGGTTTTCTTCACATTATCTCCTTTTGCTTTCAGAAATCTTCCTATGCAAGCTTCGTTGCAAAATTTCTCCTGCAAATGCATTTAAAATACTCAATTAACAGCTCATACCAATCTACTGAAGCCTTAGCAACTGCATTCCCTACGGATAAATAAATAAATAGAAAGCAAGAATTTACCGGAGACATCGTGGACAACCCGGTCATACACCAAACATATTGAGATCAATCGGCAATCGGATCTGTTGGACTTCAAATCTGAAGCGCCAAAATCGCAGCTCAAAGAACACCACAAAAAGCCTCAAATATTTTAGTTATATAAATGTTAAACTACTAACGCAAATATAAGTACACTGAATAATTGAAATACATGAATGGAAAAAGTCACAAATCATTAAAGATTTCTTCAAATGACTTGGACTGGCTCTTTTTAACCCGACCATCTTGCCACCTTCATATTCTATCTTCTTCAACCTATGTTGAGTGTGAAAATAAAGGTTTTTGGACTAAAAAACACCTTGGTCACTGAATCAATGAACACAACACCGCTAAACTCCTCAAACTAATCTCAAGTTTATACTAATCAATGCCTTTTGACAATAACCATGATCAAACTTAATTCAACCTTGTAGATCAAGTCTACCTATCCATCTTAGCTTATCATATCTACTTATGATTGGTAAAGTTATGAACCTACTCTTGAGTATTATGTACCTGATAGCTAATAGGTCTGCACTACTGGTTTGCAAATAGATCAAAATCCATTCCATACTTGTACATGTAGAGCTTTTTTCAAGCAGGCCTACTCTAATATTTTGAATATTGACCGTTTCATGACTAAAATCTGGGAATGTGTTGTAATTTTTAAAATTAATTATTAAGAAGAAGGAAAAAAATCATAAGTTTATTTTGGTTGAAGTACAAAAGAACAAATAATGAGATTCCGAATACCATATCGGACCTAGTAAATGTGCTACGGTTTATTAATCTCCATTCATCTCTTAGCTCTAACCTGTTACAACAACCAAGCAAACGTCAAAATATATAATATTCTAAAAAAGAACAACCAACCAAACATCAATATATACAATATTCTCATAAAAGGTTGACGCAATGGACTGAAAACAAATTCAATAAGAATTTGATCAGTTGATGATAAAATGTATGGTAAAACTTGTGACTAAAGAAGTCCTGCTACCTTTAATATCTTCACGGCCTTTCACGGATCATGCCTTTTCTCCAGCTCCTCAATTAGACTCGCTACTGTTTTATCAATACCTTTCTTCAACGACACTGGGTAGTACCAGAGGTGACACTCAGGAGACCAAGTTTAATAATCTCATGGAAAGAACCGATGATGATGTGGCTGTACCATCACCAGCTGAGTCGTTGCTTCTGCTTGAAGTTGGTGTTCCGGTAAATGAGGAAAGTGAAGAAATAAAGGGATTGCACAAAACCCAAAAGATGCACAGGAAAAACATTACCCGTTTACTTCACAAGAACCCTAAATCACCAATACCGTCGTTTCCTTGGTGGTGGACCCCCAACTAAACCTCCTAATCAACTGATACGGCCTTAAACAATGGCAGTGCTAGATGGACGATGGTGATATCGTACGTATTATGTAGAATGACGCCGGCTATCACCCGTAACGCGTCCAGCAACACTGTACAATAAAGTCAACCCATCCCAGCTGATTTCAAGTTGCAACCCATACCAATAAATGACTCGTTAGCTATTATTTATAAAAATATTAACTTTGGATAAAAAAAAATGTTTCAAGTTTTGATCCATACCAACAACGGACCCGCTTTGGCCTCTTACCCTACATGCCCACTTTGCCACCTCTACTTAAATGCACAATGAAAAAGTGACATACCTTGAACTGAGTTTATAACGACCAATTGAGTCCATGTAATAGGGCAATAGAGCCACCAGTCATATCATGTCAGCCTATCCGAATCAAGTTTCTTGAATTGACTTATTACAAAATTTAATACATGCCTTTTCTTTTAAAGAAAGACATTAATGAAGTAACATTATTTTGCTAATAATCCAATTTCCTTTAAAAGAGAACTTTAGGAGGTTGCAAACACTTGAATGTGCTATGAGTCATTAGACTCTTTTTTTTAAAAGATAAAGATAATGTATAATATAATTTAAATACCAACTTCAAGTTTTTAACAGATTTACGAAAATGCTACCTTGATTTGGGTCATGAATGAAGAAGGAAAGAAGCATACCCACCTCTGGTAGAGATATTGCTTACAAAAAACATTTAAGCAGATTTTATTAACAAATTACAACTTTCAAATTTAATATGGAGTGGTAAAGTATAAAAATTAACTTTATTGTTTCATGTGTGGACTTCACGGTGTAGATCAACGATAGTGTACAATAACTTGTGGCCACATGGATATCCATATTATATTTTTTTGCATAACGATCATTATTTTTTGTAACATGGTCATTATTGGAAGAAAAGAGAAACTTTCAGTTGCAAAAGATAAGGTATAAAGAGTTATTTATTTAAAAGATAATCAAAATTAGTTTTTTAAATGATAGATGTGTTTTTGTTCATCATTTTATCTATGTATATCAAATGTTTGTTCTATGGATGAGCATCGGGTACCTGGTACCAGTACCGAAACGGTATCATAGCTGTACCGGGTACCGGTCTGACTTTCCCGTACCAAAATATTATCGGTACCGATTTGGTACCCACTTTTTGGCATTTTCAGTAACGGTATTTAACCGATTTTTACCTTAAAATACAGGTACCGTACCAATCATTTTCAGTACCGGTATCCATTTTTGGTGATTTTCGGTACCGATATAGACCAATAATCTGCTACATCCAGAAAACCAATGAAATGCATGGGGTCTAATGCTTGAGACTTAGAACATTGTATTAAGCATCAGCACAAACATGCCACCATCATGTTTGGGGTCTGATGTTTGAGATCATAAGTAGATTCACCTAAACGTGTGTCTATATTCACCAATCTACTCGAACTTAGGCTCGTATGATCCACCGGCCCGTATGATGTGACAGGTATTGGGTGGTGTCTCTTCACCTATAACATTTTGATTAGAGTTTTCGGAAAGTAAAGACATTAGCAATGCTGATAAAACTGAACATGATTAAATAGAAGCACAGTTACCAGGATAATGGCAACCCCAAATCATTAAAGAACGTCCCTCCTTCCAACACCATTGCTACTACCATCCTCAATTTTACAATTAATTTCACCCTATTCATGAAATCAACACATAAATTTATAAAACTGATACACAATCAATTGATATTTTTTAAAACTAATCATGATGATGAAACGACCAATTATTAAAATCAACATAATAGTTAAAGGTTTTATGGACATGCTTATTTTAAAATGCATGAGCAAGATTGCTAAAGGTAACACAAACTGCACCCGCAGTACCTGTTAATGATATCTACCAAATTTGGTCTTAAAAAGTCTTCCTTAGCAGATGCATTGTAGAGATAACTCAGAGACCTAAGAGCATAGTTCACCTACCAAATAACATAGAAATTTAATAAATATTTGCATGCAATTATCTTAACTACTAACCTGGAGCCTGGAGGAGGTGGAGTGTGTACTGTTTCAAGCTTTCAACTTCCCTAGCCTGAAAGGAAAATTGAGTAATAGTACAAAGAGAAAAAAACGTAAAGTTTAAAACTTGATGGAGTAGTGGCAGTAAAGACGGAGTAATAATGCAAGGACTAAAAACAAAACGTTTAAAACATGACGGGTGAAAAAGGACTCTCAAGCTGTGATAAATCAACTTCAGAAGCCCTACAAAAATTACTTTCAGGGTAAAGGAGCATGTACAGGACAGCCATAAAGTAACATATTATTACATTGTCTGTATCAGAATTTAAACGCAAAAAGTGGGTACCAAATTGGTACCGAAAGCGTTCAGTATGGTAGGGTACGGTACCGAAAACGGTCTAAGCTTTGCGTGACATTGCCCTCCTGAGTGACACTGCCCTCCCCTACAAACAATTAATTACATGCTTAGTTACTTGACTTTTTGAGTCAACCCATCATTAGTGTGTTAACAAAATTACTAATAGTATTGAATGCGATTCTTATCGTTCAAAGAAATAGTCTCACCATCATATGGCCGAGGTAGGATTAACAACAAAGAACAAAGAAGTATATACCTATTGATCGATTTCCCCAGCTACATTAGTTGGTTATTTATTACTTGATCCTCAGTCTTCAAGCGACGATAATCTGTTTCAAAAACACAACCGAATTTTTTTTAAGCATATGCATAACCTCAATTTTTAAAGATCCACCAAACACCATAATTTAGCTTAAAGATGCAACCAAATATTCAGAAACATACCCAATAGATATCTGAATCAAGTTAAATATGAAATTCTACTAATATATATCAAAGCTAAATAATTAATAATTTGTTTTTTTTTCCTTCTGAATAGCAATTAATACTCTGCTTTTGTTGTCAATTTTATGTATAACAAAGATAATTTACACACAGTAATTTACAACACGGGTGGGATGTTGATGTATCACTGCAGTTTGTAAAAATCAATGCGAAAGAGATAACATACAACCCATATTGATGCTGTTTTGTTCTGTTTGGTTGCTTTTTCAACTCCAGTTTGTAACTTCTTCTTTCCAGTTGCTTTCCCCATTTATGGACCAAAACACATAAACCCTTTAACCAAAATAATAATAATAATAAAACACATATATGATTAACCCCCTAACATTAGTTAACTCAACTCAATTCAATCCAAACAATTTTCAAAACCATTTCTGTTCCAAAACACATAAACCCTTTACCTAAAAAATAACACATAAACACTAACCTTAATTAACTTAACTTAACTCAACTCAACTCAATTAAATTCAATTTAATCCAAACAGTTATCAATAAATTAAACAAAAATACTTTTCCCCCAGTAAGTTTCCTCATTTCTTTTCTAAAACACATAAACCCTTGAACCCGACTATTCACATAAACCCTAACCTTAATTAACTCAACTTAATTCTATTCAATTCAATTCAATCCAATCAATTTTCAAGACCATTTCTGTTACAAAACACATAACCATCTGTTTAATACCAGATTTGAGATTTAGGATTTTCTGAAAATGACCATTGATCAGAAAGGATTCAAATCCCATGGCTTTGACTATCTAACATCCTCATCAACAAAACCTCTTCACAATAAAAACCCTAAAAAAATTGAATCAGTAGATTTAGAGTATACCACAAATGAAAGAAATCCTTGCCAAGCATGTTAGGGTTCACTCTAAAGAGAAACATTCGATTGAAATTCAGATGAATCAAAACACTTACGACTTACCATTTGATGACTGATGGAAAGATGATAAAACATGGATGGATGGCTCCAACCACCACTTGTTTCCATTGTCTCTCTCTCAAGCTTCAAACTTTTTATGAAGATTTTAGGGTTTCTCAATGGACGACTTAAAGGAAGGAGAGTAACCAACATCACAAGTTTCATAGGATTGTAAGATTAAAAGCTTGAATAATCGATGTAAAAAACAATGAACATACCTGGATTCAATTC
Source organism: Helianthus tuberosus (assembly GCA_030545235.1). Lineage (NCBI taxonomy): Eukaryota > Viridiplantae > Streptophyta > Magnoliopsida > Asterales > Asteraceae > Helianthus > Helianthus tuberosus. The sequence continues at coordinate 47,670,433 of CM060449.1, read as the reverse complement.
CACTGGTTACAATTTAGGGCTTCCAATAATCACTTTGATGAGAATCGCCCTGCTTGAGATTGAGTGTTTCGAATAAAATCGCAGATGTATGAAATCGCCAGAGAATCACCTCACCTATATGATAATTAGGGTTTGTAAAATTGAATGTGGGTGAAAGATGATAGCTAGAGCAAAATGTGTGATGTTTTGAGAAGCCGTGTGAATGTAAAGAGAAATCAATTTGCCTGGAGAATGATTTCAATTGATTGAGAGAATTGATTACTTTCCAAATTGAAGAAGCGTAGGTAGGAAGAAGGAAATACAATTGACGCCCAAATAACAATTCTCTGGCTAAAGAGCATTGCCACATCAAGGTCAAATAGTCAACCTTATTTTGCTTTAATATAAGAGATAGATTTAGAAAATCTACCAAAATGATCATCGTTGACCAAGAAATTACTAAAATAAACAAAAACGTCATATAAACAATTTAGCAAACGGTTTATGGGCAAAACCGTCAACTAAACTCGACGCTTTGTCTATTTTGATAAATATATTTTGTTAAATGCTATTTTAGCAATTTTTCCTGATTATTTATGTATATGCATTAATTATTAAAATCAATATTTGTCCATATGTTATATGTTTCTTCAAGATATTCAAGTGACAACACTAATTACCTATCACCTTCTACCACACCACCAAGCACCCCATCACTATCTATTTGACTTGTTCTCAATAAAAAAAATTATAGATAAAAATATTGAACATGGGGTAGGGGTACTAGGCTACTAGCTAGTAGATAAAAGAAGGATCACCGACAGCTGAAACGTCGCTAATCATGATTTGCAATGGGTAACCAATGAAAAAAACGTTGGCAAAAATGGATTTGTTATATATTTGCCGTGTTTTTAACAAATAACTAACTATAAAATAAAAAAATGGGAATTTAAAGACGGATTACCAACGAAGGGCAGGCTCGGAGGGGTGTGGGGTGGGTAGAGGTGTACAAAAAAACCTGTTTTAAAACCGAAACCGAGAAAAAACCGAAACTGGTTTTTTTATAACCGAACCGGTTTTACAACCGAACCGTCGGTTATAAACCGGTTAAGATTCTTGGTATGAAAAACCGGTTAATAACCGAAACCGGTTTTAAAAAAAACTGGTTAAACCGGTTAAAAACCGATTCCAACCGGTTACACCGGTTATTGTTTTGGACTTGAAAAACCGGTTAGTAACCGAAACCGGTTATTAAAAAACACCGGTTTTCATTTTGGATGAGAAAAAACGGTTCGGTTAATAACCGAAACCTGTTTTTGAAAAAAACCGATTTGTACACCTCTAGGGGTGGGTGATGGCTCACGGGCCAAACCCTCTAGGGGCCCAAAATTTTATTTTTTTTAATAAAGTTATGCTATATAACTTAGAATATATAATTACTGAATTGAAAAATGACATGATTTGGCGCATGGTTTGGTGGTTCCCATTTCACTTTATTAGACCATGTGTAGTGGTTAACACCACAGTCTTGGGTGTTTTGCGCCATGTGACAGCACAGTCAGTAATGGGGCATTATGGGGCATTTTTCTAAAATGTGTGTAGTGGGGATGTGGACATTGTGGGGCATTATGTTTGCAATAAAATTAAATAAATAAACATAAAAAAAATCTGATTGGTTTTACAAAAAAGGAAAATATCGGAGGTGAGATTTTCACAAAAATTAAACGTGATAAATATATTTAGTAAATATATTTTTTTTTCACAACGTTACTTGTCATTATTTGCGAAGATACATAAATATTATTTTTAGGGTAAAAATAATATTATCGAATGTTAACGAATCCAAAATAATACGAGCGCTTTCACGATAAATATATAAGTTACACCGGTAATTATTATTACCACTCGATCGTTAAAACGTAACTTACACATTTTAGGAAATATTCATGAACGCGTATTTTTGTTAAAGTATTATTTTGGGGAAAATTATGTGTAATAGAAAATATAATATTTTTGAGAAGAATATTTATATTTGGGATTAGAAATAAAATATATTTTAAGTGAGACTTAATAATATATTTCGAAATTATACGAACACACATGTATTAAATCCCCCATCCTTGGGAAGGAAAATGATTACCAAGTATACAGAATGTAAACACGAAATAGTTGTCTAACTATTTCCCGAAAACTTAAACCTTAAAGCTAAGGCACGGCCGTCCGTCTAATATAGTTAGTACGTGTAGGTCGTCACACAGCTGCTTGATTTGGAGGTATACTTGGTAGAGACGCACCACTGTGAGTTCATGTCCTCCTTTTCTCTTAACTGTTTTCAGTTTTCTAAACTACGGGGGTGAAATACATGTTACTTTGATTACAAGTACTTTATACATGGTATGGTTAGCGTAAGGAGGTTTACTACTTAGATCATGTGAGTGGGTAGGAGCAACATGAGGCCATTAGTCCTCATGGTAGGACCGAGGGACAGGAGCGGTAGATCTATCTGGGTGTAGCGAGCCCAGCCCCAGGCCAAACTAGAAACGGACCTCGGGGTGTCTTTGTGCCCGACGCATAAATCTGCTAGGTTTGAGTCTCCCTACTTGCACTTCACACATATCAGTGGCCTTGCAAACCATTGGTGATCTCAATTCCCTTATGTGCTACATACCAGGATTTTTATACTTACAAAGGTTTATTTACTCACTTACACATGAACTCGCTCAACATTATTGTTGATTTTTCAACTTACATGTATTTCAGGGAATTAAAGGATCTGGCGCGGTATGACACGTTTTCCCGCTGCACTAGTTACGAGGTCATCCGGGTTTAGGGAATGTGACTCTTTCCTGGACAAGTCACAGTCCTTAAACTATGCTTATGTTATGTTGTGTTTGTTGAACAATGTTTATGTCGCTAGGATGTGTTTCCGTTAAGACAATGTTATTGTATTTGGTTTTTAAAACTTAATCGAATGGATGATCTTGCATGGTTTTATTTCATATAGCCTTGTTATGGTTAAGCTATGGTATTAAGAAGTCACACCAAATTAACCACGCTTCCGCAAAGCCAGGGTGTGACAGCTTGGTATCAGAGCTCTGATCATAGCGAACTAGGATTCTTTCTCGAGTCTAGACTATGATCACTAGGGCTCTCACGAAAACATTTTTTTACACTGCATACCACTTAAGTCCAGATCCAAAACTTTTTATAAACAAATGTTGAGCACATTTTATTTATTATTTATAGGCTCAGTCTGGGAGGCTGAGGCTCGGTCTGGGAGGCCGAGGTAGTTGTCTAGTGGGACTAGTGAGTCAGTCTAAGAGGCCGGGAGAATGGGCTAGTGGGACTAGGAAGAGCAGTCTGAGAGGCTGGGAGAATTTGGCTAGTGGGACTAGGAAGATCAATCTGAGAGGCTGGGAGAATTTGGCTAGTGGGACTAGGAAGAGCAGTCTGAGAGGCTGGGAAAATTTGGCTAGTGGGACTAGGAAGAGCAATCTGAGAAGGCTGGGAGGCTAGTGGGACTAGGAGAATTATTTGATTGCTTACTTGGTGACTAATGTGCTTATCTGATTATATGATTGATTGTACATATTAGTGTTTGTGTTACAGACACCATGGACACCTCTGGCACAGGTGACTCAGACACCACAGGACCTAGACCTATAGTATCAGATGACCTAGAGTCTTCAGAGCACGAGGTCCACACATCCGACGTTACTAGCACGGACGAGGACGACTTTCAGCCCTTTGTTTTACCTGATGGTGCTGATGAGCTCGCTGATGGACCTTTGGCCGGGGACCTACCGTTAGTGGAGATCCCTGCTCCCATACCCTTAGCTGTTTATCCTGCTTACGATTTGCTTCTCGACGCCGACGATGATGGCGACGTCGATCTGTATGATGATGAGCCCTTAGAGGAGGATGTTCAGGGCGAGGCCCTTCTTGCTGCTGGTGATCTCTTGATGATCGCAGATGCTCCCGCCGAGGAGTCACCCGCTCACTCACCGGTCCCAGACTCTTTCGAGTCTGTGGCCTCCGCGCCTTCACACACCCAGAGTGCGCAGCACTTCTCACATGGATCAGATCCCGACCAGGCATCCTCTGTTGCACCTATTCCTAGTTTTGCTTTCGACCACGATGATGTGGAGGATTCCGATCCTGTCTTTCCCCCAGGATTCGACCCAGATCAGGATATAGAGTTTATACCCATGGATCAGCCTATGGAGGATCCAGTCGACCCAGTAGACCCAGTTGATCCCATCGATCCCGAGTTTGATTTTGGGATGGCCTTTGATGACCCCGAGCCTGCCATGGCCCCTGAGCAGGTAGCCGCTCTAGACCCTGCGTTTGAGCACGACCCAGTTCATGCTGACGCACCTATTATTGAGCCTGTCATTGCTGACCCACCTATTGATGATCACCCAGTGGATGCTCCGTTGTTGGAGGGCGATCATGTCATTGCTGCTGATCATGTTGATCCCCCACTTATTGCTGATGCACCAGTTGACCCTCTTGTTGCACCTCACCATGATCTTATGCCATTTCAGTTTGATCGTGCACTTTTTGAGGCACAGATGGACCCACGAGATGAGCACGCCCAGCATGGGTGGATTCCTGCTGATGACGAGGTCCCACCTATTCCCCCTCAGATCACTGATACCCGTCACGTTGATACCTCCTTTTCATTTCCTCGGTTTACACCTCCAGCGCGACCTGGAGAGGGTTCTTCGGCTCACCCTTTTAGACATATACCGGTATCTATCCCTGCTATACCACCGTCTGCTACTTTCCCCCTGTTTCTCCATTTCATGTGGCACCTTTTGATCCCACCAGTGAGCCGTTTCTCTGGTCATCACCACCTGCCATGACACCGACCGACCCTTACCATCCTTTCCATATGGGATATTCCATTGAGGATGTTTTGATGTCTTTTGTCGCCCAGCACGAGGCACACACGCAGCGCATTCAGGAGCTTGAGAGAGCCCAGCCGCCGCCGTGTCAGTGCCAGGGTCAGACCCACTCTCCTTTGCAGCCTTCTCGACCTTTACCACCAGACTATGCTGCACGCCTTTTTGCCCTAGAGCAGCAGGTTGCTTCTTTCTTGCGTACCCAGAGAGCCATGGAGGAGGACTGGCTCCATTTGCGTCGCTTGTTTTACACTCACTTTCCCCCTCCTCCACCGCCATCCGTGTAGAGCTCTTCAGTACCGTATGGGTAGACGCTGGTGAGAAGACGGCGATTGCTTTTGACTGCACAGCATTTTTGGAGACTACATTATGATTCTGACTTTTGTTGACATGTATTTGATGTACTGACACTGATTTGATATAGTTTTTGGACTAGGGTGATGTAGCCCTTAGTCGATGATGATGTATGACACTATTATGTACATGTACACTTACTATGTGGTCTCGATATATGGCAATCGCAGTATTCTCATCATATGTGATGTTTTGATTGATTATTTATGTTTTATAACATGGGATGTTGGGTGATTGATATGATTATAACATGAGATGTTACGTACTATTACTATCATAATAAAGCGTACGTATTATAACATGGGATCTTTATTATGGCCTGACCGACGTAAACCCATCTTTTAGAAGATGCCGCCGAGACGTCAAACGCCGATGCCTACCAATGAGGCAGAACTCCAACAAGTCATCGCTGCTGCTATCGCGCAATACGCCGCCTCGCAAGGAGGACCCAGCGGAAGCAGCTCAAACAACAATGGCAACAACAATCCACCTCATGGTAATACTAAGTCATTTAGATATACCATGACCTAATTGGATATCTATAGCAAAGATGCTAATGCCGTTCACATGTTACAATGTGTGTGCAGGGTGCACCTACAAGCAGTTTCTAGACTGCAAACCGGTCAACTTTGATGGCACAGGAGGTGCTGTCGCCTTTGTTCGTTGGGCTGAGAAAACTGAATCTGTTCTTCGCATGAGCAAATGCGCACTAGATCAGCAAGTCACCTATATCTCGGGGCTATTCTTGGATGGAGCCCTCTCTTGGTGGAATTTGCAAGTACAGACACTTGGTGAAGCTGCTGCCTACGCGCTAACCTGGACCGAACTGAAGGAACTTATGCGCAAAAAGTACTGCTCTCGCGTGGAAATCCAAAGATTGGAAACTGAGTTCTGGCATTTGAAAATGGAAGGTCCAAGGATCGCAGAATACGTTAAGAGGTTCCATGACTTATCGCATGTGGTACCCTACATGGTCACTCCGGAGTTCAAGCGGATTGAACGTTTCATTTGGGGATTAGCTCCTCAAATCATAAGCATGGTGACCTCATCCAAGCCTGCGACAATTTCTGAGGCAATTGATCTGAGCGTGGCTCTCACAGAGGAGGCTATTCGCCTGAACAAGTTCGATGATGCTGAGCCTAAGAAGAAAGAGACTCACGTCGAGTCATCAGGAGGTAACAAACGGAAGTTCTCGAACTTCAAGCAGGGCGCCAGTGTGGTGGTTAAGAAGGGAGGATCAGGCACGCCAGCTCAGGTTACAGCTGGTAGTGGAAAGAAAGGAAAAGGATATATGGGCACCCAGCCCAAGTGTAATACCTGCCAACGCCACCATTCTGGCCATTGTAGTGTGAAAGTATGCGAAGCATGTGGAAAGCCGGGCCACTTGAAGGACACTTGTTGGGCCACTGCTGGCCAGGGAGGCCAGGGAGGATTCGGAAACAGAAATAACAACCGGGGTGGGAATGGAAATCGCCCACAAGGAAACAATGGAAGTAATGGGAATCGAGGCAACAATGCTAATCAAGCGGGCGCCGTGAATCGTAACCAGAGGAATAATCAAGCTGGTGGAAACGGGCAGAGACCCGGATGCTTCAACTGTGGTGATCTTGGGCATTACAAGAGGAACTGCCCAGAGTTAAACCAAGCCCGTGGAAGAGTGTTTAATATTGAAGCGAGGGAGGCGCGCTAGGATCCCAATGTTGTCACTGGTACGTTCCCTGTAAACCAACGCTATGCATCCGTTTTATTTGATACTGGCGCCGATTATAGCTTCATGTCGTTAGAGTTTAAGAATATGCTTGGTTTAGCCGCTAGTAAATTAGATATTCCGTACTCAATCGAATTGGCTAATGGAAAGATAGTAGAAGCCAATGAAGTTATCAGAGGTTGTGTGATCGAATTGGGAGAGCGTGAGTTTGCTTTGGATCTACTACCAGTCCAGTTGGGAAGCTTCGACGTGGTGGTAGGAATGGATTGGTTATCAGGCAACTAGGCTGAAATAGTTTGTCACGAAAAGGTCGTTCGTATCCCAACCGAAGATGGCGAAACAATTGTGGTTCACGGGGAGAAGCGTGATACGCCGTTAAGAATTATCAGCTGCCTGAAAGCGCGAAAGTGTTTGCAGAAGGGATGTGTTGCCTTCCTGGCACACATTGTGGATAAGAAGGCTGCTGAGCCGAGAATAGAAGACATCCCTGTCGTGAGGGAATATCCAGAAGTCTTCCCAGAGGACTTACCTGGACTGCCACCTCAGAGACAAGTAGAGTTCCGCATTGACTTAGTTCCAGGCGCCGCACCTGTGGCTAAGGCACCTTATAGACTTGCTCCGTCTGAGATGCAGGAACTGTCGACACAACTTCAAGAGTTGTTAGACAAGGGATTTATCCGACCAAGCTTCTCGCCTTGGGGAGCTCCAGTTTTGTTTGTCAAGAAGAAGGACGGTAGTTTTCGTATGTGTATTGACTACCGGGAGTTGAACAAGCTGACGATCAAGAATAGATACCCTCTGCCAAGGATTGATGATCTGTTTGACCAACTGCAAGGCTCAAGCTTTTATTCAAAGATCGATCTTCGATCTGGATACCATCAGTTAAGGATACAAGAGGAGAGTATCCCAAAGACAGCCTTCAGAACTCGTTATGGGCACTACGAGTTCCTAGTTATGCCGTTTGGGTTAACAAACGCACCTGCAGTGTTCATGGATTTGATGAATAGAGTTTGCAAGCCGTACTTGGATAAGTTCATGGTGTTCATCGATGATATCTTGATTTATTCAAAGACTAAGGCTGAGCATGAGCAACACCTAAGAGCTATTTTGGAGCTGCTGAAGAAAGAACAGTTGTATGCTAAGTTCTCTAAGTGCGAGTTTTGGCTACGAGAAGTACAATTCCTTGGGCACGTGGTAAATGGAGATGGAATCCACGTGGATCCCACCAAGATCGAAGCGATTAAGAATTGGGAAACGCCAAAGACGCCAACCGAGATTCGACAATTCTTGGGTTTGGCTGGCTATTATCGAAGATTCATTGAGGATTTTTCAAAAATCGCTCAACCATTGACGCTCCTCACGCAGAAAGATAAGAAGTTTGATTGGGGAATCAAACAGGAAGAAGCGTTCCAGATATTGAAGGATAAGCTCTGCAATGCGCCAATCTTAGCACTACCGGAAGGTACAGATGATTTTGTGGTATACTGCGACGCTTCGCGTCAAGGATTGGGTTGCGTGTTGATGCAACGCCAAAAGGTTATTGCTTACGCATCACGTCAATTGAAAGTGCATGAAAAGAACTATACCACACATGATTTGGAACTTGGCGCAGTGGTATTTGCATTAAAGACCTGGAGACACTACCTTTATGGTACAAAGTGTACAATTTTTACAGATCACAAGAGCCTACAACACATATTCAACCAGAAGGAGCTGAATATGAGGCAAAGACGTTGGGTTGAGTTGCTGAACGATTACGACTGCGAGATAAAGTATCATCCAGGGAAGGCGAATGTGGTCGCCGATGCCCTAAGTCGAAAGGAGAGGATCAAGCCCATAAGGGTTAGGGCTTTAGAAATGATTATCCGAACCGATCTTTCCTTGCGCATTCGTGCCTCGCAGAAAGAAGCTCTCAAGGAAGGAAACCTTGAAGAAGAATATCTCCGTGGGATGGAGAAGCTACTGGTACCAAACGAGGAAGGAACGTTATGTTTTGAGAAAAGGATTTGGGTTCCTTTGTTTGGAGGTTTAAGGAAGGTTATTTTCGATGAAGCTCACAAGTCGCGGTACTCTATCCACCCGGGAGCGGATAAGATGTACCAAGATCTCAAAGATTATTATTGGTGGCCTAGGATGAAAGGCGATGTTGCTGTTTATGTGAGTAAATGTTTAACATGCGCTAAGGTTAAAGCCGAATATCAGAAGCCTTCAGGACTTCTACAGCAACCCGAGATTCCCAAGTGGAAATGGATTAGGGCGGTAGCTGGGATAAGCATTTGCCACTGGTCGAATTTTCATACAACAACAGCTACCACACCAGTATTGGAGCCGCACCATTCGAAGCTCTTTACGGACGCAAGTGTCGATCACCCTTATGTTGGGCTGACGCAGGTGATAGACAGCTTGTTGGTCCCGAAATCGTCCAAGAGACGACAGACAAGATTGCGCAGATCCGAAAACGCATCGAAGCAGCTCGTGAAAGACAGAAAGCCTATGCAGATCCAAACCGGAAACACTTGGAATTCCAAGTTGGAGATATGGTTTTATTGAAAGTTTCACCCTGGAAGGGTGTGGCACGCTTCGGAAAGCGTGGAAGGTTAAATCCGCGCTACATTGGTCCTTTCAGAGTTTTGGAAAGAATAGGACTAGTAGCATACAAGCTGGACTTACCTGCCGAGCTGAATGGAGTTCACGATACATTTCATGTATCCAACCTGAAGAAAAGTCCAACTCAAGATACCATTGCCATTCCCATCGACGAGATTCATGTTGACGACACGCTCCATTTCGTTGAAGAACCGGTTGAGGTTACGGATTGGAAAGTAAACAAGACCCGCCGGAGCAGTGTCAAGCTCGTCAAAGTTCGTTGGAATGCCAGACATGGTCCTGAATACACCTGGGAGCGTGAGGACCGGATGAAAGAGAAATACCCCCACCTATTTCCTAAGAACCCTGCATCTACAAGCAGAACTTAAAATTTCGGGACGAAATTTTTCTAACGGGGGGAGAATGTGACAACCCTCACTAAACCAGGTATCCGTACGACTTAATTAATAATTAATTACTACTTAATTACTGTGCTTGTTTGAAATTACTGATGAACTGCTACTTGATTTCTGATACATGCATATACCTGCATCATACTTTACTTACCGTCACTACATTATTTACATGCTGAACCTTAGTGACAAACATGATGCACAAAAAGCACAGTAGCACTATAAACGGATAACCTATTGAACATGCTGATAAAGCCAGCATCAGGCAGACACTGCCTCTAAGGCCTGTATGAGCCAGAAATATTTTTCTACACTAGTGGTGAGTGTAAGGATACAAGGGTTGTAGAACTGCGTCTCTAGGAATAAGTTACAATGACTGGATGTGCCTAAAACGTGCTCTAAGCACAAAACTCAGCACTTTAATAAACAATCCAGCTTTTAGCTAACTAATAAAGTGCCAAAACATGAGAAAAATGTTACTAGACACTTTCCAAAGTGTCGGGAATAAGTTGTGTCACTAAAAAGGGTATTAACGACACCTTAAAGCTTGTTTAACGCTTTAACGGATTACTATCCAACCGAACAACCGGACTATACCCGGAACATGAAAATATTGTTAATAACATTACTTATCTTTTTCTGAGCCAGTTAGGGTCCCTGAATACCCTAACACCCGCAATAAAGCACAACACACTACTAACCGGGTTAATCCCTAAACTTAACTAGATTAACATAACTATTAACTAATGTTTAGTTGGATTTGAACCAAACTACCCCCCCCCCCCCTTTACAAACCGTCCCCAAGAGGGGGGACATCCTTTTGTCCTTCTTGATTATATAATTACATTTGTTTAATATCAAAGTGACATAAAATCCAATGGTTAAAGAACTTAAGTTTGTCTATAAGAGCTAGAGATTACACACTTGATCATTCACCACTTAGCATTCACCAAACACTTCCTCTCTCTCTCTCAAAGGCTTCGGCCGAACACCCCCTATATCATTCCTCCACATTTCGATTTTGATCTTCACATTCCAAGTCCATACAAGCGTTAAGGATCGCGGATAAGAAGGCTTGGTGCATTCGGAAGGCGAAGGACCTCACTCTATTGCTTTTATCCTCTCATTTTGCGTCTAGATTCTCCCCTAGCCTCGAGCTAGTAGTAAGTTGCTATAACCACCCTCTCGAACTATTTTGAAGTGGTTAAAATGATTTGTAACGGTTAAAACTCGTAAACATGCAAGTTGAAACATGAAAGTCTACTAAAAACACTAAAAGTGATGGTTAAAAGCTTGTTTGTTGTGTAAAACTTGTAGTATTTGTTTTGTGTAGTTATTTGGACCCGATCTATGTTGTGGTAGCTCGGATCATCGTTTAAACTGGATTGGTCATGATCTTGGATCATGACATAAGGTTGTTTTGGAAGTAACAAGGGTTAAAGGATGAAACTCTACCACACACGAATCATGAACTTGTGTAAAAGCGATTTAGCTTGTGAAATAGTGTTTAAAACTAGTAGATCTACGGATCTACAAGCGGTATTTTCAAAGAACCAAGTATCAAAGAAATTATGTTTTCTAAAGACGGATCTTACACTAACAAAAAAAATGATTTTTAGAACACACAAGTGTGTAAACACTTGTGTAGCACAAAGTTTCGACAAAATAACTATTTTTGTAAAAGATGACGAGAAGTTGTAAAAACGGAATTTCTCTAAAAACGAGGTTTTTACAAAATCGGATGGATTTATATAGAGATCCGCTAAAAGTAATGGGATTTACTTCATAAAATTAGAAAACCACAAGTTCATGTGATTTTTGCGACTTATATATATTTGTTGACTAGTTTGTTGTCTTGAACATTGTTTTGGTTAAATAAGGAAATTGTTGGGTTGATTTATAAAAGAAAATGATACGCTTGAGAGCGTGGCCACCTCCAGTTACAGAGGAAACTCTGGCTAAATTTTTCTAAAAACCTAACACTTAGAATTATTTTCACTATAAGTGTTAGAAATACTTCTCGACATGTTTTCAAAATATAAGTTTCGCCACGACTTTATTTACAAAATATCGGAGGTGGGATTTTCACAAAAATTAAACGTGATAAATATATTTAGTAAATATATTTTTTTTTCACAACGTTACTTGTCATTATTTGCGAAGATACATAAATATTATTTTTAGGGTAAAAATAATATTATCGAATGTTAACGAATCCAAAATAATACGAGCGCTTTCACGATAAATATATAAGTTACACCGGTAATTATTATTACCACTCGATCGTTAAAACGTAACTTACACATTTTAGGAAATATTCATGAACGCGTATTTTTGTTAAAGTATTATTTTGGGGAAAATTATGTGTAATAGAAAATATAATATTTTTGAGAAGAATATTTATATTTGGGATTAGAAATAAAATATATTTTAAGTGAGACTTAATAATATATTTCGAAATTATACGAACACACATGTATTAAATCCCCCATCCTTGGGAAGGAAAATGATTACCAAGTATACAGAATGTAAACACGAAATAGTTGTCTAACTATTTCCCGAAAACTTAAACCTTAAAGCTAAGGCACGGCCGTCCGTCTAATAGAGTTAGTACGTGTAGGTCGTCACACAGCTGCTTGATTTGGATGTATACTTGGTAGAGACGCACCACTATGAGTTCATGTCCCCCTTTTCTCTTAACTGTTTTCAGTTTTCTAAACTACGGGGGTGAAATACATGTTACTTTGATTACAAGTACTTTATACATGGTATGGTTAGCGTAAGGAGGTTTACTACTTAGATCATGTGAGTGGGTAGGAGCAACATGAGGCCATTAGTCCTCATGGTAGGACCGAGGGACAGGAGCGGTAGATCTATCTGGGTGTAGCGAGCCCAGCCCCAGGCCAAACTAGAAACGGACCTCGGGGTGACTTTGTGCCCGACGCATAAATCTGCTAGGTTTGAGTCTCCCTACTTGCACTTCACACATATCAGTGGCCTTGCAAACCATTGGTGATCTCAATTCCCTTATGTGCTACATACCAGGATTTTTATACTTACAAAGGTTTATTTACTCACTTACACATGAACTCGCTCAACATTATTGTTGATTTTTCAACTTACATGTATTTCAGGGAATTAAAGGATCTGGCGCGGTATGACACGTTTTCCCGCTGCACTAGTTACGAGGTCATCCGGGTTTAGGGAATGTGACTCTTTCCTGGACAAGTCACAGTCCTTAAACTATGCTTATGTTATGTTGTGTTTGTTGAACAATGTTTATGTCGCTAGGATGTGTTTCCGTTAAGACAATGTTATTGTATTTGGTTTTTAAAACTTAATCGAATGGATGATCTTGCATGGTTTTATTTCATATAGCTTTGTTATGGTTAAGCTATGGTATTAAGAAGTCACACCAAATTAACCACGCTTCCGCAAAGCCAGGGTGTGACAAAATTAAGTAAGCGTTGACGTACCCTTCCATCAAGGTTTTCGATAACCGCTTTGCAATCTTGGACACTACTCACGGTCACAAACGCAAAGCCTCTGCTTTTTCCTCTTTCCCTGTTGTGAAGTACCTGGTGAATCCACAGATCAAATTCCCTCATTCTCTTTGTAAATTTTCCCAAAACGAGTATATGTTCATAATATATGTATATAAAACTTCACTCCTCTAATGAATACGTAATCAATAGGGTAACAGATCCATACCTCAACAAGCTCTGGGCTGCCGTAATCTTGAATTATGCCGGCGAGCTGAGCACTGTCATACAGATATGGTAGATTCCCAAAGTAAAGCTTTGTATTTACAACGCTTTCGGTCGGTGCTTCATCTCCACCCTCATGGGATACTTCCTCCTCATCGGTCACCGATATCTCTAGCGACTACCACACCACCGCCATCGACACCTTTGCTGCTTATGAGATGAGGAAGAAGAGGTAGGACCTGCAGTATGTAGCTCATTTGGACAAGCAGATTATGATTAACTAGTATGCAGATTATGATATGAAAATCATTTTGTAAGAAATGCTAGAACAGTTGAAACAGGGTAAAATTCCTTCTAAAGTCGTCCTACATCTTCTTCCTTATCTCATAAGCAGCAAAGGTGTCGATGGCGGTGGTGCGGTGGTCGCTCGAAAATGGCGGTGGTTCGATGGTCGCCGAAAAATCATGGTGGCGGCAGTTTGGGTGGAGAAGAAAGGGGTGGGGGTGGGGCTGTTATTTTATTTTTTTATTAGGTGGGCCCACTTGAGTTTAATTACAATTTTTTCTTTATTGTTTTATTTTTCTTTTGTAATTATAAGGGTATTTTTGTAAATTTACACCCACTTAACTGAATTATTTAATGCCCATCCGTTATAAGGACTATCCGAGTAACAGTTTGTTAAACCACATGGACTATACATGCTATTTTAAAAAAAGTGAGGAATAAAGATGAAAAAATGACAAACTACAGAGACTATCCTGACAATTAACTCTATTTTTTCTTTTGTAATTATAAGGGTATTTTTGTAAATTTACACCCACTTAACTGTAGGGCTGTAAACGAGCCGAGTCGAGCCGAGCTAGACCTAGCTCGAGCTCGGCTCGAACTCGATTCAAGCTGGCTCGGCTCGAGCTCGAATTTCAAATCGAGCTGAGATTTGAGGCTCGAGCTCGACTCAATTAGAATTCGAGCTAGCTCGGCTCGGCTCGATCTAGCTCGAACTAACAAAAAACCGCAAAATTTACTACTTAAAAATGAATTTCTTCATAGTCTAAGGGTCATAATTGCCATTTAATTTAACCATTTGGCTAAATATGCAAGTATAAATAGTTAATTCACTTTGTACATTGTCTTTATCTTCTTTTATAGGGGAAATAATCCCTTAGTTTTTGTTTTCTAAGCGATGTGGGACAAAAAAATGAAGCATGTAAACCTTATCGAGCCAGCTCACAAGCTCACGAGCCGAGCCAGACCAAGCTCGAGCTCGGCTCGTTTGCAAATCGAGCCGAGCCGAGCTGGCTCGTTAACAACCGAGCCAATTTCGAGCCGAGCTTTATTCGAGCTTTTTTCGAGCGAGTTTCGAGCGAGCTGCGAGCCACGAGTTTTTTGAACACCCCTACTTAACTGAATTATTTAATGCCCATCCGTTATAAGGACTATCCGAGTAACAGTTTGTTAAACCACATGGACTATACATGCTATTTTAAAAAAGTGAGGAATAAAGATGAAAAAATGACAAACTACAGAGACTATCCTGGCAATTAACTCTATTTTAAATTAATAATACAACAAATTCAAAATTAATTATTATAATAAAATAATAATAAAAATAAGACTACTATTCAGAATCAACTTTGATATATATAAAACACACTTAGAGCATTCACATTCTAACCATCAAATTATGTGAGGAGGGGTTTTATATTATAAAGGGTATAAAAAGTGGTTGTGAGTAGATGAGAGAGAAAATGTTACTGTTCATCTGTATATTTGGGGGGACACTGTTCACCCGTTATAATTTTTTAATATATTTTGAAAGTGGTTGTGAGTGGAAGTGAGAGAAAAATGTAATGATAATATTATTTAATTGAAAGGAGAGAGAAAAAATATTTGTTTTTAGTGAAAATATATTTATATAGGAGTTGTTTTTTAGTGGAATGTATGTATAATTTGATGGTTTGGATGTGAATGCTCTTACCAAATTAAAATAAAAAAATAAATTAAAATTTATTATATTGTGTGAGCCCAAAATAAAAACTTATGAGGTGTCTTTCCATGATTGGATACTAACTTTCTATACATTATCATTTCCATGACAGAAATGCAAATGGAGGGCATGATCGTCATTTGCAAAAGCTGCTTCCCTTTTTTCTGGGTAAATCAACAGCATCAAGGTTCATTGTTCCAGAAAATATATTAAAAACATTCTGCACAAATCAACAAAACAAACCCACTTCTTCTTCTCAATCTTCTGTGTTTATATGTATTTTTTTCTTTACAAATAGATAGATTTTGGAGTTGTTCATCAGAATTTTGCAGAGCCGTGCAAGATCTTCTTCAAGTAACGTGCTTTTTTCATAAAAAAATATATAATTTATCTTTTTTTAGAGTTTTTTTAGAGTTTGAAACTTTTGTTGATTATCTGAAGTGTTCTTATACATGGGTTTTTAATTTGTGTTGAAATTAATGATTAATTTTTCATAATCACTCTGTTTTGAACTATGCAGTTCAAGTGTTTGATATATTGTCTGACTGAGTTGATTAGTTATAGAATTATAGTACCACTGAGAGTAGTCAGAGTAGGAGTTACTGGTTTAGTTGTTGCTTCATATTTCGTGTTTTCGGTTTCGGTTTTCTTATGTTCTGCTCATTTGTAAGGGTTGATTATATAATCTATATATGTACAAAGTGAAATGTTTGAAGTGAAGTTGATTAGTATTTCTAATGGTCCCCAAATTAGAACATATTTTGTACAAAATATTGGTCAAAGACCCTAGTCCAAGTTGGTGTAAGATGACATAAGCACTTGCATATAGTATAATCAAGTAATCAACTTATAGATGAAGCTACCATAGGTCTAAAATTCTCATGTTTGGTTCATCTATATGATCATCTTTAATGTTTGATGTATGAGTATTTCTTGAGAATTTGAGTGATCAACGGATGTATCGACGTTTTACCTTTATGATGTATAATTTTTATTACACAGGAAGGTTCGAATTATCTGTACCTAAACCGTAGAATCAGTTTTTCAACATCTTGTACATAATCATGAACGGAAACCCGCCTGCAACAGTTAGAGATCAAACGGAAAAACAAGCTTCATTTCTTGAGGTAAATGAATGAATATCTATACCAACAATATTTAGTAAAATCTCTGTTTTTACCTTTTTTCTGGCTTACTTCTTCTCAGGTTGTTAATATCGAAAAGCTATTATGGGCAACAATTCAACACAAAGGCATATCGCATCCAGAGGTTCAAGATCTGTATCGTAAGGCACGCTCTCGTTACGAGAAAATCATCATCAACGATTACCAAACCGTTGATCTTCAAGAACTTGAATACTCACTGTGGAAGCTTCATTACAAGCATATAGACGAATACCGAAAGAAAATCAAGAAAATTTCCGCTAGTGCAGAAAGCACAAACAACCTTAATAGTCATGTGGAAGGGTTCAAGTCGTTTCTATCGGAAGTTGCTGAGTTTTACAAAGATCTAATCGCAAAATTCAGAAGAGTTTGTGAACCTGCAATGTTGCAAAAAAGCCATTACGTATGCCATCGGTTTTTAGTTTGTCTCGGCGATGTTTCGAGATATATGGAGCTTTGTAAAAAACCCGATGTTCAAAAATGGGCTGTTGCAGCTACATATTACTTAGAAGCAACGACGGTTTGGCCATATAGTGGAAACCCCCAGAATCAGGTGTTTGTTATATGAAATTTATTTAGAAAGTAGTTTAAAATAATATGAATGATGGAAGTTGTAATTTTCTGAGCTATTTTGCAGTTGGCACTGTTGGCAACGTATATTGGTGACGATTTCCTTGCGTTATATCATTGTATAAGAAGTTTGGCTGTCAAAGAGCCGTTTCCTGATGCCAAAGACAACATTATGTTACTCTTTGAGAAGGTAAACAGACTAACGCCATTTTAGAGGTGGCAATATTGACCCGTTATATTATGAGTTGGTTGATTTGGGGTATGTTTTATTTCTAACGGGTCAAAAGTAGCTCATAGTGTATTGTTAAGTGCACAAAACCTCCTAAATCATTTTATTTGAACACCAAGATTGTTATTGAAGTAATATGATCTTCATAAAGAGTTAACTGCCATTCTCGTCCTTGTGGTTTGTCCAATTATGCCAGTCCATACCAAATTTCAAATTTGTGTCATTTCCGTCCCTGTCATTCTTAAAACATGCCAGTTTTGTCCAAAAACTTAATGTCTGTTAAAACCTTCCGTTTAATGAAGGGTAAATCTGTCATTTTCCTTTTTTATATTTCCCCCTTTTTATACCCTATTAAATAGAAAATAAAAAAGGGAAAATGGTGTAAAAAGGAAAATGACGTTTTTACCCTTCATTAAACGGCAGGTTTTAACAAACGTTAAGTTTCTGGACAGAACTGACATGTTTCAAGAATGTTAGGGACGGATACAAATTTAAAATTTGGCCTGGACTGACATAACGGCCAAACCACAAGGATGAAAATGGCAGTTAACTCTCTTCGTAAATCATATTTGACATAAAAAAAGTTAACTGTTCTGTTACAAAAAGAGTTTCATGGTTAATCCAATCCATCCCACCACGACATGCACGGATAAGTTACCTGTTTTGACTCAAACCCATTACCCAATATGCCGAATCACCCATTACCCATCTCTAATTTTCATCTATTACTCATCCTCACCTTTTAATACAAACTACTGGTTAATTATTTCGTAAATTACGTTGCAGAATAAATCATCGAAATTGCAATCACTTTCTACAGACGCCCACATTGATTTCACAAAGCCGTTAAAAAGGCTTTCGTCGCAAATTAAGTCACACTCAAGCATAGATTCAACAAATATCAACAAATTAAGAGCCAACGAGCACGTTCCAGTTGTAAAAACCGAATTATGGCTTCTTTTTGTGAGGATGATAAGTTTCTTTCTGGTTAAAACCAGGTACACACCTTTTGCTTGCATAGTTGCATCCCATTCTGTTTATAAATGCTTTAATTTGGAAAATTGTTTTTAGATAATTGAAACATTGTCACTTGATATGCAGCTTTGAGGACTTACCTCACACCTTTGCATCAACAATGAAAGAATTAGAATCCCTGTTGGCATTAAACGATATAGAATTAAACTCCTCATTAGAACCATACGAACCATTCGATTCATCACGAAAAGGCCCTTATCGGGCCATTCAAGCCGTCACAATCCTCATATTTGTAATTCAAAGTTTAATCAAAGGGAAACAAGATGAACAGATTTCGACATGTACAACATGGGTATGGACTTGCACATTTTCTTTCATGGGCCATATTATCCAACGGTGTATCACAAGCAATGATCAAGAAAATTGCTGCGCGTTGTTGCCAGCTGTACGCGTGTTTTTGGAATGGTATGTCGGGTTTCTTGACTATGTCGAAACTTTTGGTAAGGATGAGAAAATATTTAACGCGAAGTCGTATTTCTTTGGTGCTTTGGTTGATCTTTTGAGTGGGTTCGATGTTAAAGAACACGAGATGGTCAAGGAAAGTCAAACTGCTTTGTGGGAAGACCATGAGCTACGAGGGTTCGAACCCATATCCGAATCAAACAACTTGTTAGATTTCTGTTCTGAAAACCGAAGTAGATATGAAGATGGAAACTCAATCCGAATTACACGCATTCTACATGCTTCTGTTAAAATCACTGAAAGATTCAAAGATTCTTCTCAAAGTCAAATCGTTTATGATCAATCAGCGAGAAAGTTCTACGCAGGCAAAGATTCCGAAAAGATTCCAAAGAAAAACGATAAAGAAATCGAAGAAGAAGAGGTGATTCTCTTCAAGCCTCTCACTAGATACAACTCGGAACCAATTCAGACCTCAAGTGATGAACCGGATGACCAAACCGAAACCTCTGAAGAAAGTTTGCGCCGTTCTTCCTCACTAATCGGTGCGCAAAACGGGTCAAATGGGCCGCATGATTCATCAAAAAGGGGTCAACCGTATTCCGCTGGACCTCCTTCACTTAGTGGTTGGGTTCTTAACCGCGAAAGTTTAAATCTCGAAACGGAAAGAAAATCAAGAAGTTCAAGTAAGCAAGAACTGGCTCCTATTTCCGAAATCCTGACATCCTCGTTAGCTGACATGTCAATATCCGAAGCTGCATACATTGCTCCTGTTCCTTCAGCACCATTGTTACCCGAAGATCATGGTATACTCGGTGCACCACCAGTCAGCAGATTACCACAAGAACCGTTGGACTTCAGTTCGGGGGTGCCTGGGTTTGTTGACGCGTATCGTCCACCCATATTTGGATTAAGTTCTTCTGAATGGCTTTACCGGTATAATAACAACCTCAGTCTGGAGCCCGGTGCTAACCATCATTGGCCCGTTTTGGGTAACAATGCTCCCGGAAATCTTGGAAACTTTCATGGGTATGATGGTGGTCCAAGGTTTGATCTTATCGACAAGTGGGGTAACCCGTTGCTTACCAACCGAATGGTGTACTTTGAGAACCCGTTTGGTTACCCGAGACCGAACGTTAGCGGCGGTGGGGGCGGAGGTGGTGAGCTAAGGATAGGACAGCCACCTGGTTTGCAGCAGTTGAAAGAAAGGGAATGGCAGTTGCAAGCTGATTCTCCATTTAGAGGTCATCCATACATGGGGAATTGAATCATGATTATGCATATATTTGATATATGAATATGTTTTACTTGTGATACTTTGCATATCTATCTTTTATGTTTCTGGATTGCATCATAGAGTTGTACAGTGAATTTGTAGTTATTATAGAGTGATTTTGGAAGAAAAGATATCTCATGTGAAAAAAAAATTGGAACATTTTTGAGTTTGAGCAATTGGTCCATGTCGAAGAATGGTCTGGACCGAATTGAGCTGGACGAAGTCGACTGAGGCTGAACTCGCCAGGTCTTTCTTGACGAATTTTAAATTTCAGTTTTGGTCTGGCCCGATTCTTCGACATGGACCAATTGCCTGAAAAAACGAACCTACAAAACCTAACCGAACTGCATTGTCCTAAAATACTGTTATGTGACGTCTAACAAGCTTTTATAGGTTCAAGTTTATGACATTATAGTATTCATAGTTTTTTTTTTAAACTTAATTGCTAATACTTATGGGATGTTTTGATGCTCTAGTTTATTTGTC
The DNA here is from genome assembly GCA_030545235.1 of Helianthus tuberosus. NCBI lineage: Eukaryota > Viridiplantae > Streptophyta > Magnoliopsida > Asterales > Asteraceae > Helianthus > Helianthus tuberosus. Next base: position 47,649,634 of record CM060449.1, on the reverse strand, counting down.
ATATGAAGACTCAAAAACCAGTTGGTACGACCTGGTTAGAGTAGAGCTTCAGATGACCTAGCAAGGAACCTGCAAGATCACAAGGAAACAAGCACACCGTTAGCCTCGTCACAGGGAGGGGGGCCTCTCTGTGACCAAGCTCGGGCGTGAGAATAAGTATTTGTGAGGAGGAAATAAGTCAGGGAGAGAGAGAGGAGAGTTTAGAGAGAGAAAGTAGCGATTACCCCTTGCTGGAAATCTTGGCGGGGTATTTATAGCTTTTGGGTGTGCTGACGTGGCAAGTTAGTTAGGGTCGGACCAGTCGCTGTCATGGCAGTTATGGAGGTGGGACCCAGTTAGTTATGCCGCACCAGCGTGTCTGTCCGATTCGTCTTATGGTGCAAGGTCCGGTCCGACCTTAGTGTGCCATGATTCGGTCCGGTCAAGGACGTATCCTCATCAAGTCCCCCTAGTTCGTAGCGTTTCTTAGATAACGGCTTCGAACTATGACGGCGCAATTTTGGCGGTCTAAATCTCTGATTTGTCGCTTTGCGGAGTTTTTTGAATTTTAAATTTCTAGGCGGTGACCTTAGTTGGGTAACCGACAGTCACTTTATGTTTCCCGCCTGATGTGACGGTTGGTGTGCGTCAGCTGTCATGACGTGTCACCATCTGATTGGTGGTTTTAAGTCGGTTTCCATATCCCTATAAAAAAGGGAAAAAACAAACTTTCGATTTCATTTTTCACTTTTCATCTTCTTCACCTTCTTTTCTGAAAATAGGCGATCTGCAAGACATGTTAGTTTCTTCTTTGTATAAATGGCGAAAAACAACTTGTCCGCTTGCTTTAATGTTTTGAATAAAAACGGTTTAGCTTGGTACGTTGAAAGATATGCAATACCTGCATCTCTGCACCCCGTTCTCCCCAAAAAGGATACACCTATTTATCCGTTTCCTTCGGGGAAGATAGGGGTTTACACCCGTTTATTCGATTATTGTAACTATCGTCTTCCTTTGACGAAGTTCTTGATCGGAGTTCTTACGTTTCACGAGGTTCACATTTCTCAAATGAACCCCTTCGGCCTTGCCAAGGTGTGTCATTTTGAGTTGGCTTGTCGTAGTTTGGGGTCCGACCCGGACTTGGATGTGTTCCGGGCTTTTTACAAATTGAATCGGTCCGGCAACTGGTACACTTTCGAGGTCAGAGATAAGAATTCCTGCTGCTACACATGGATTACTACTAGCATAAAGGATTGGAAGGAATGATTTTTCTATGTTGATGATCGGTGCGTTCCGGAGTTTATGGTATGGAGGACCAAAAAGATGAAGTTCCCATCTCCTCTTCCTGAAGATTTTGAATTTAATAGGGACTTATACGCAAACCTGATTAAGGAAGCAGGCCGCATACAAAGTTATCCGGAACACATTCTTGTTATGGGACGGATCAGCACGATTTGGGCCGAACCAGAGTGGTATCCTACCCTTAAGTGGAACGGAGAGGGTTAGTCATGCCTTTTACTTTAGACACGGTGCTCGTCGTGTCACTTGTATAATTATTTTATTTTTACTTTTATCTTTTCTTTCATTATACCGGACTTTGGATACTACTTGTTTACTTTTTGCAGCTATGGGTTTGAGAGAAGCTTTAAGATTGAAGTCCTTCGACTCCAAGGAGCTTGAGATCCGAGCCACAAGGACACCGAAAGGTGACCCTCCGTATCTAAACGTGGTGCAGGAGAATCTTTATCAGATCCGAGAGCCGGAAGTTCCGGATGACCAAGGAGGTTTAGCTAGTCAAGGGGGTTCAAGCTCAAACCCTGCGGCGCAAACAGCAAATGTTATTCCGGTTCAAACGGTGGTGGTGACCGGTAGTGGTAAGGGTAAGGGTAAAGAAACCGGTTCGATCGGGTCGAAAGGATCTGGTTCCAAGTTTGTGATCGAAGATGAAGGTGTCCATCTATCTGTGGGAGATGAAGAGGAACGTGCTGAAAATTTAAAGGAGGGTGGTGATGATGAACGAAGAGGAGCAGCCTCAGATTAGCTTGAAGAGGAAGAGGGCTCCGTCTAAGTCTGGTCCGAAACCCAGGCAAAAGAAGACGAAGACGGACCTTAAGACTATTACTCTAGATGACGATGATGACCAAGTTACTGAATTTTCTGCTGCTGGAGGCGTGTTAGCGAATTTAGATGCTCATCTTCATGGGGGTCGTACCCCAAGGGACCATCCGTTAAACATTCCATCAAGCCCATTGTCCTTCGGGGGAGGTGCCACCAAGGTTGTTGCTGATGTTCTCATGTCCGACCCTAAGAGGATCGAACCTTCTCCTTCGGGTAAGTTCACCACGGGGGTTGCTTCTAATGTGTCAAGGCCGAGCCCCAAGCCCGTTGATGGTGGGGACAGTGCCTCTTCGTCCCCTTTGTGGTTTAATACTGAAGCTGTTTTCTTATCACGTGAGTTAGGTTCGGGCGGCATTGAGGATATGGACTCAACTCGAGCATTGGAGAAGTACGTTCCGGAGTGGTCGCTGACGAACAAGGACCGGATAGTGGATGCTCTGTCGGCAAAAATGACATTATTTCATTTGGGGACTCCCGCTGAGCATTCTCATTATCGGAAGATGAGCGGCCCGGAGCTTGGGAATGCCCTTATGATAAATCAAGCTCAATCTAATTCATCGGTGGTGGAGTCGTATAAACGTTGGATCGAGTCGGAATCAACCTGTAATAAGCTCCGACGTGAAATTTCCAACTTGAAAAATGAAGATAATGTTCGGTCGAAGACGAAACAAGAACTGAGCTCTCTTCGATCTCAGGTTAATCGTTTAAAGGAGCAAAACTTAGAGGCAAAAGAGGTTAACAAATCGACTCAGGCTTCTGCTGTGGCTGCTTATGAAGCTCGAGACAAAGCTCTTCAAGATTTGGAAATTTTTAAGTCAAAATTCACTGACTTGGAGAAAAAATTGTCTGATGCGGAGAAGAAACATGCGGCCAAACTGAAGGAAATGCATACATCTCACGACCAACTTCTGGCCGATTACCATCGCCTAGTTGACGGTATGTTCATAATCCGTTTATCTTTTATTGCTTCCCTTCCTTGCTTACTGAAACTTGTTTTTCTACAGTTAAAGACGAATTAGAGAGGGCCCGTGACAGGGAGTTTGAGGCACATAAGACAACGATTGATGAGGCAAAGGGGATGTTGATTCGCTGCGAGCGTGATATGATTGAATCGTATGCCCAACTGTCGGAGCTTAAGCTTACCAAACAATGGTTCTTAACAGACGGGATCGCGTGGGTTGTCAAACTAGTGCATCAAAGCCCAGAGTTGGAGAAAGTAGTTGCGGATTTGGTAAATAATGTTAACGCGGTCGGAGTGAATGAAGGGATTAAACAAGGTTTTAAAGCAGCTCATGACTCGGTACGTTCTGCCGAAGAGGTTCCGGGGTATGACAAGGGAGCAGAGGATGCGCTAAACGCTGCGATAAACGCCTTTGATAATTTCCACATCTCCGTACTCGGGAAGGTGGCGGAGCTGGTGGATAAACCTCTATCTGTCATCAAACAGGAAAGTTTGCTTCCCATTGTAAAGGATGACATTGAAGCCTGATGTTTAGTTCTGCTACCGTACGACTTTTTGTTATCATATTTTTATTATGGCATGTAATTATACAATTTTAGCTTCCGGCTTTATATATTACCGTAGCTTTGTACGAACTAGCGTTTTTTATCTGTGCCTGGCTACTTGGTTTTTAATTTGCGTCCAAATTATTACTGTTCGACCAGGTTTCGTTCGGTCATCTTTGGTGACCGAGTCGTGACAGAGAAGTTTCTTGACTTCTTTCATTTTATCACGTTATTTTGTGATTGGATCACGTTAAATACGGATCACTTGCTTAATAGATTTTACTATCTTTTAACTATTTAAGCCTTCTCGATCGGCGCGAGGCATGGGTCGAGGCCCGTTTGTGAACATTTATGAGATTGTTCGAACTTATGCGTATGCTGTTTGTTATACTTATAAAAACACAGATCGCTTTATTCATTGGTTTACTAATCATAGGTCCGGGGAAAACCCTCCCGGTTACAAATAGAATGGAAAAATATCGGGGCATTACCCTCCCGAATTACATACGGAATTTTGGAAACAAAAAACAAAAGATAGCGATCTTTTTTAGCCGTAACAGGCTGTTCACATGAAGCATTTCTTTAAATGCACCCCGTTCCACGTCTGGAGTACAGGAGTTCCATCAATCTTCTCTAACACGTACGAGCCCTTATCGCTCGCCTCTTTGACCCGGTACGGTCCCTCCCACTTAGGGGTTAGCTTGCCGGGAGCTTCGGTGCGGCTCGCATCATTGTTTCGGAGCACGTAATCTCCGACCTTGAACTTGTAGAGTTTAGCCCGAGCGTTATAGTATTTCTCAATCTTCTTCTTGTATCGGGCTTCCTTGATTGCCGCGATGTTCCGGCGCTCTTCTAACAAGTCAAGGTTGGACCGGAGTTCACGCTCATTTTCTTCCCAATTCTTGCACCTCTGGTTAGGGAGTCCGATCTCGGCAGGAATCACTGCTTCGGTACCGTAAGTAAGACTAAACGGTGTTTCTCCGTTGCTAGTCTTATGCAGTGTTCGGTGCGCCCATAAAACGTTCGGCAACTCGTCTGCCCAGCCTTTTCCCTCGTAACCAAGCCTCCTCTTTATTCCATCGACGATTCGTCGATTTATCTGTTCGACCTGCCCGTTACCCTGGGGTGGGCGACCGAGGAAAAGACTTGGTTAATTTTTAGATTTTCACACCAGCGCTTGAATGGGTTCTCGGCAAATTGCTTTGCATTGTCGCTTATGATATAGAGTGGAAGACCAAATCGGCATACTATTTGTTCCCAAAAGAACCGTGTCACGTTGTAGCCGGAGATGATCGTAAACGGTCGAGCTTCCACCCATTTCGTGAAATAATCCACCGCGACTAACATGTACTGCGCACTTCCGCTTGACCTTGGAAAAGGCCCGACAATATCAACGCCCCACTTTTGGAAGGGCCATGCAGCAGTTACCGGTATCATTTCATTCTTGGCTCGGAGGCTGATTGGTGCGTGCTTTTGACACTCGTCACACTGTTGGAGCTCTTTTACCGCACTTTCATGCATCCCGGGCCAGTAATACCCTGCATTTTTTACTTTTGTTACAATCATCTTAGGTCCGGCATGGATGCCACAGATGCCATAGTGTATTTCCCTGATGATGTAACTGGCTTGCTCCGGATCCAGACATTTTAACAGGGGCCCAAGGAAAGTCTTTCGGTACAAGCCTCCTTCTTGCATCTGGTATTGAAGAGAGTTGATTTGGACCTTTCTTGCTTCCGCTTTATCGGTCGGCAAAACGTCATGCACCAAGTAGTTAACTATTGGCGTCATCCATGTTTGCGATGGTGCTTCGACCTGCATAACCTGCGGAGTTGCAATTGACGGTGCAGTCAAAACTTCCACTCTCACTTCTTTGGCTAGGTGACTGAATGATACCGATACCAACTTGCTCAAGGCATCAACCTTCTTGTTCTTGCTACGGGGAATATGCTCGACCTTCATGCTTCAAAAGATGCCATAGCTTGCTTCACTTGTTCGAGATACTCGATCATGTTTGCTTCCCTTGCCTCATATTCTCCGTTTACCTGATTTTCTACGAGCAAAGAATCTACATGGGCTACGACATTTTTTGCTCCAACTCTCAGCGCCAGACGTAGACCAGCTAAAAGGGCCTCGTACTCGGCTTCGTTGTTTGAACTCTTAAATTCTAGCCGGAGCGCGTATGTTATATCCGTTCCCTCTGGATCAGTGAGAATTAGACCCGCCCCTGCTCCTTCGGAACTAGAGGCTCCGTCGGTGTACAAGGACCAAGGTTTCTCTGGAGCTTTTTCAACTTCTTCCCGTCCTTTGTCTTCCGGAATTTCAACTAGGAAATCGGCTATTACTTGCCCTTTCAACGGTCCTTTGGTTCGGAAAGTGATATTGAACGCGCCCAACTCTATCGCCCATTTTGCCATTCGACTTGAAACTTCAGGTCGACGGAGAACGTGCTGGATTCTCTGATCCGTTCGTACTTCGATTGGGTGGGCTTGAAAGTATCGGCGAAGTCTTCTCGAAGCATGGACTAGCGCCAGGGCCAATTTCTCCAAGTTTGAGTATCTTGTTTCATAATCTTTTAACGTTCAGCTTACGTAATAAATGGGGATTTGCTTCCCGGTACGGTGAGCAACTAGCACCGCACTGATAGCTCCAAGCGACGCGGCTAAGTATACCGTTAGCACCTCATCTTCTTCTGGTACGGTGAGAGTTGGCAAAGTGCCCAGACAAGCTTTAAGCTCTTCGAAAGCTCGTGCGGCTGCTTCCGTCCATTTAAACTCCGATCGGAAGCTTTTTCTGAGAACATCCATGAACGGGAGCGATCTATCTGCTGCTTTTGACAAGAACCGATGGAGAGCAGCTAATCGTCCGTTTAAGGACTGGATTTCCTTAACCGTCGTCGGAGGTTTCATTGTAAGAACAGCGTCAACCTTTTCCGGGTTGGCTCGCAAACCTTTCGACCCAACCATGACCCCCAGAAACTTACCTTCTTCTACCCCAAACGTACATTTTTTGGGGTTTAGCTTCATGTTGATGCTTCGGAGTCTAGTAAACGTTTCAAGTATGTCTTTTAGCATGGTGGCCTCATCGTGACTTTTGATCACGATATCATCAACATATACTTCTACGTTTCGCTCGATCTGATCTTTAAAGGCTTTGCTCATCAGACGCTGGTACGTAGCGCCAGCGTTTTTCAAACCGAACGACATCTTAGTAAAACAATACACTCCTTCATTGGTGACGAAAGCAGTCTTATCCTCATCTTCGACCGCCATTTGTATCTGATGGTATCCTTTGTAAGCATCCAAAAAACACTTCAACCTGAACGTGGCGACGGAATCAATTTTTTCATCGATTTCCGGTAGAGGAAAACAATCTTTCGGGCACGCATCATTTAAATCGGTGAAATCAATGCACATTCTCCATGAATTATCTTTTTTCCGCACCAGAACGGGATTTGACACCCATGTTTGATACCGGACTTCTCGAATGATTCCTGCGTCTAGGAGGCTTTTAACATCTTTTGCAATGGCTTTGGCTCGATCCGGCGCCATATGCCTTTTCCTTTGCGCTATTGGCTTGATTGATTCTTTTACGTTCAGGTGATGTTGTGCCATAGATCTGGGGACTCCTTGCATATCAGAGTGCTTCCACGCGAAGACGTCTATCGAGTTGCTTAACAATTCCCACAGGAGCTTCTTTGTTCGTTTTGGGAGTTGGGCACCAATAGCTACTTGTTGTTCGGGAAAATCCGGGTTGATTGCCCAAAGCTCCGTAGGTACTTCGGACTTTTTGGAGCTCGTATCCGCTGCATGTCTTATTTCGGCGACAAACGAGTTCGACTCTGAGAAAATAGTAGCAACTCCGGCCTCAGTAGGGAATTTAATAGCTCCATGTATTGTTGAACTGATCGCCCCAAGAGCTCTTAACCCAGGTCGCCCGAGTATTATGTTATGTGATGAATGAGTGCCAACAACCAGGTAGGTTAGTTGGACTGTCCTGCTTTTGTCACCTTCTTTGAATGTGGTCGGAAGAGTGATCTGTCCTATCGGACGGACCACCTCCCCGGAGAAACTGATTAGAGGGGTGGAGACTTCAATCAACCTCTTCTTTACTTGGGGGTTCAGCTGCTGGAAACACTGTAGATACATGATCTCAAAGGCGCTTCCTCCATCCACGTAAATTCGTCGGACCAGATGTCCGGCGATGACGGCCGAGATTGTAATTGGTCCGTCCCGAGCATCATCTGGATCGATCGGAGGGAAGTATGTTGATTGGTGCATCCATGCTGCCATATGCTGGTTCGACCGTTTTACCCCTCGTGGCTCGGCTGACCGAATCATGTTGATTCCGGGCTCGGTGTTCGGATTATCAATTGTTGCTGTTGACTTCTTCCCGTCTTTCACTTCTTTCACAAGGTGCGAGAGTTTACCGGATCGTACAGCCTTTTCGATTTCCTGCTTCAGAGCCCAACATTCATCAGTTGTGTGACCCTTGTCTCGGTGATATTCACAATATTTCTTGGAATGCCTGTCCGAGGTGGGTCATTGCTTCGACGGCGTAAGGAACCGAGTAGTCTCCGTACTGAGGATTTCGCTTGGTGATTTGGTGAGCTCGGAAAAGGTGTTAAAACGCACGTTTCCTGTTCGGAAACTGCCTCGATCCGACTTCTGATACGGGCCACGGTTTCTGTTCCAACTGCTGCTTCTATCTTTTGGTGGCGATGCATTGCGTTTCCATGAAGTGGTTCGAGCCTTGGCATTTCTTGCTGTAGCTTCGTTCGGTTGACCGCAAGCACTTTTTCCCCGAACAAAGGCTCAAGCTCTCTCCATAAGCGTCTCCATAGTTTTTGGGAGATCTTCATGGAGTTTCTCCACAAGTTGATTGTTCCGAACTCCGTGACAGAACCCGGAGACTCGGAGTTGGTCAACCGCGCCACTTATCTTCATGCTTTCTCGATTGAAGCGATCGATAAAATCTTCTACGGACTCTCCGTCTCGGCGCTTTATATGGTGAACCTCAGTAATGTCTTTTTTGCAACGTCGCTGCTGACAGAAATTTTGCAAGAAAATACGTCGGAAATCTTCGAAGTGGTCGATCGACCCCTCTGGCAACCCATCAAACCAAACCCTCGCCGATCCGGTGAGAGTTTGGGCGAACATAAGGCACCAAGCCGGCATAGGCCATTGCTCGACCTTAGCCGCTCCGGCAAACGCGAACATATGGTCATCCGGGTCAGACGTTCCATCGTAAAACTTCAACGTAGGAGGCATCTTCAGCTTAGCTGGGAGTGGAGCATTGACGATCCGTAACGTGAACTTTGATTGGGAAGTCATAGACGTGGGGTGATATGGCATAAGCAGCTCTTGATCTTGGGGGTTTAAACCCATAGATCCCTGGAGAAACAGGTCGTTTAGACCGTTATTCATCGGAGCACTTGTAACCGAAGAAAATTGTGTAACATATGTTATAGGAGTGGAGATCATAGAACTTACCATAGATCCAGAAGCGAAGGTTCCAACAGAGACGGGATTTCCCCCTGGATAGACGTTGTTAAACAAATTTGCTCGGAGACTTTGCAGCATCTCATATCGTTGTTGTTGCTGCTGTAACTGACGCAACAGATCGGCATTCCTTAAAAGGAAGGCGTTGTCGAAGGTAGGTAATGGCGTGGCAACCGGGGCAGTAACGGACAGCGTGGTGACAGAACTTCCACCTACAGGATTTGCAGCTGGAGGAGCCGACGCAGATCCTATCGAAGCTGCTGAGGCGACAACTGCTGTTGAAGCAATTGTGGAGTTAGCGTTTCCTTCCCATATATCACTGTAAGATGGGAAAGTGCTGGTGGAGACTGCTGTCGTCGATTCTGCCATGACTTCAAATGAACGAGAACAAAGAAACGAATTATGTGAATTCGAGGGGATGGCGCCACTGAAGACTCAAAAACCAGTTGGTACGACCTGGTTAGAGTAGAGCTTCAGATGACCTAGCAAGGAACCTGCAAGATCACAAGGAAACAAGCACACCGTTAGCCTCGTCACAGGGAGGGGGGCCTCTCTGTGACCAAGCTCGGGCGTGAGAATAAGTATTTGTGAGGAGGAAATAAGTCAGGGAGAGAGAGAGGAGAGTTTAGAGAGAGAAAGTAGCGATTACCCCTTGCTGGAAATCTTGGCGGGGTATTTATAGCTTTTGGGTGTGCTGACGTGGCAAGTTAGTTAGGGTCGGACCAGTCGCTGTCATGGCAGTTATGGAGGTGAGACCCAGTTAGTTATGCCGCACCAGCGTGTCTGTCCGATTCGTCTTATGGTGCAAGGTCCGGTCCGACCTTAGTGTGCCATGATTCGGTCCGGTCAAGGACGTATCCTCATCATCATATGAGCACACTGTATTGGGGGATTGTGGATTTGGTACCGGGAATTGAAATGCCAATCCTTGTTTTTCCGTACCGCACAAATTCAGAAAAATGGCGAGACAAACCAACTCTTTATTGCCAATCATCTCATGTCACCTAAGCATTTATTTTTATAAAGGCTCAAACTATCTCACACTTGGTGTGCAGATGCTTGACACTGCAGGGTGTGTATATAGGACAAAAAAACACTTTGTGGTGTGCATATAGGCACATTGGTGTGCCAATAGGTACACGCTTTATAAACTGGTTGTGCGATGAAAACGATGGATACCCCATTTAGGACGAAAAAGATGGATACCTTTCGGCCTAATCGCTCGTGACCCAAGCCAATATATTTTTTTGCGTGGTGCACAAACTGGGTTATATTCCTAATTTGGTTCTAGTTTAGGTCAAACATGTTTTGATGGGCCAAAGTGCCAAACCCGAAAACCGAAACTTAAATCGGATCAAACCTAAAACTGTACTCATCGTAATTGCTCGACCATCGGTTTAATTCTTTCAGAAACAAATTACAATTTGAGCAGTTCAACCTCCCGTTCAAAATCCAACACTCTGCTGCAAACCATATCACAGTAGACTCAACTTTCTGGATCAGAAAACTCGATTCGCTCCAAATCTTCACAAACATAAAAACCCAATTTCCAAATTGTTCTTCCGTATAAACCCTAATTCCTAATTAAGAATGGAGGGAAAACAGAGAGAAGAAGTGTCATCAGCAACAGCAGTGTTTCTTGGAGCACTAGCCCATGGTGTTAATGTTTGTAGAATATCATAAAGTTTTGGTTTTTGAAGAACATTTACTCATCTTTTTGTTGTTTTGGTATCAGGGTCCCACTTGGAATGCATTGAAAGGAGCCTTCTTGATGTTGGGTGTTTGTCTTTGTGTTATGTTGGGCTTGGCTTTCTCCTCTAGTGATTTTACATTGGTGCTTCATGTGACTTTTCTTGTTTTTATCACTGGCACTCTCTTCTTCCTTCTCAGCAGGTAAATGTTTTCAAATTGGTCAATCTGTTTGATTTATGTGTGAGAATATGGTTTTGGTGATCTATGAACATGAAATCTTAAGTTCTGATGGTTTTTGGTTCTTTTAATGATGTTTCTTGCTAAGCAGTTAATGCGGTAAAATATTGTTGAGATATAGGTTATCGCGGTGGGATAACGGTAATTTTAATATCATGCAGAATTTATATATATGGGAATTTAACACTAACAATTCAGTACACTCTCCTACCATTAACAACTTAACCTTTTCCTACTTGCAAAACACTAACAATTGTAGCAAGTAGGAATTGATTAAGGGGCTGTTTGACAATCTCTGAATGGGTAAGTGCTGAACTAGTAAGAGGTTTGAACCATTAAGAGCCAGTATAATGTTTAACCATTCAGAGGCAGATGTCTGACCAATTCGGATAAGAGGTCTTAACCATTCAGACTCAGGGGTTGTTTGGCAACTTCTGAATGGTTAAGTGCTGAACGAGTAAGAGGTCTGAACCATTAAAAGCTGAAACAAACATCCCTTAAGACTTAAAACACCAACATTTAACACTAACAATTAGTAAAATTGGTGATATATCGGTCAATATATCTGACCGATCACAGATACTAACTGCATAGGTTTCTTGAATATAAAAGATTACAAATGTAAGTAATATTAGGATTAGGAGGCACTTGTTGATTTAGTTGTTTTATGGGTCAATTTTGAGTTATGAAACTACATTAGATTCAAATTCTAAAGCTACAGGTTGGTAACTTTAAGCTGTGTCTATATATCATAAACCCCCCCCCCCCCCCCCCCCCCCCCCCCCACCCACACACACACACACACACACACACACAAAGAAATGAGCAATCTTGTGGCATAATATCATGTTACTAATATCTTGGAATGGTTATTAACCACCAAGGAGGTAAAAATAAATTTAAACTTTTCCAACAAGGGAACGGTTGTATCTTATTGAGGATATCTTGAAAAGAAATTGCTGTATTGATGGATGGATGTGATGTTTGTTTATACATAATCCAAGAGTGATTTTTTAGATTGAAGTCCAAAGGATAACGTTTGAACATAATTTAAAATATTAGGAACAACCATCATCTACTTGTTATAACAATTGGTTTTTGGTGTCTATGCAGCTTTCTTGCTCAGACCGGGTTGGTTTCAGTTGAACATCAAATGCAGGAGATAGGATTAGTACCCAATCAAGCAGAGTCAACGAAGGAAAAGAGCATATAAAGATACGCCCTTAAACCCTTAATTGTTATCAGTTTGAGAACCTAGTGATGTTAGAAAAGTTATTGTTTTGATCATTTTTTTAATATGTACTGGTGTGACTCTGTAATACATTTCAATAGCAATGTGTCAAATAATTCGATTTGTTTTGAAAGCTCATACAATAACATCTTCTATAATCTTTGCGATACCTTCCACATTAACAAAAGTTCATGTCTACCTTGACATTACAGTTGCATAAATTTAAGATTTTTGGTTCATGAGTGCAAGGCCGAACCACCCAAAAAGAAGCAGGCCAGCCAGTTTAAAACTTATACCCTTTGGTTTTGGTGGTCTGGCCTGACGGTTTGGAGCTTTGAACCAACCTTGTAAATCAACCTTTATTGTGGATTTATTTTTCATTTTTATTACAATAGTTATCAAAGGCGCAAGGGGCTTAAAAATGAGGGCTTTTATAAGCGAGGCACATAGTATAAAAATACAATTTTTAGGGGTTTTAGACATGTTTAGGCTTCTTTAGGGCTAGTTTAGGCTTTTATAGGTTGATTTCGGGTTTGTTTAGGGCTGGTGTAATTGGTTCAGACGATTTTTGGCCTGAGAAATGGGCCTGATGCCTGGAAATGGAGCTTTTGAAGCGAAGGGAGAAGGCTGCGCTGGACAAGAGTTTTAGAATTATGCAGTTACATGTATATGTATTTCATTTTGAAACATTGATGAGTTTGTGTTGGGCTTCAACTTGTAATAAGCAATGAGTGATGTTTTATCGCATGTCAACATGGTGCGACTGTTTATCAAGTTTACTACCAGGTTGTTTTAAAATAATAGCTTGACATGATTAGCAGGTGATTACCCTCATTAACACGGTATGATAGTTGCTACATCTCACAAATAAACATTTTTAAGAAAATTTTTTAAAACCCATGAGGAGGTTGACCCAAAGTCTTTTGAGAAGTTGTAATTCACACTAGATAGGTAAATTTACACAATTAAGACCTAATTTGTCAATATCAGGTTTCAATTAAGACCCAAAGTTTCAAGTTACCGAATAATGGGCCACTTATCTCTAATTTATTGTACGCGGATGATGCACTTATTATTGGTGATTGGTCCCGAGAAAACGTGCTAAACATGGCTTGTATCCTTAGATGTTTTCACTTGGTGTCGGGATTAAAAATAAATTATATGAAATCCAATACTTATGGGATTGGTGTGAGGGAGGAGGAGGTGTCAAGGTTAGCGGGTACCATTAGATGCAAAACGGGGACTCTCCCGTGTTCGTATCTTGGCCTTATTGTGGGCACCAATATGAACCGGATAACGAGTTGGAGACCGGTAGTGGAGGCATTTGATAGAAGGCTTGCTTTATGGAAGTCTTCCTTATTCTCGGTTGGAGGACGTCTAACTTTGTTGAAAGCGGTTATGGAAATGATTCCCACTTTTTATCTCTCTCTTTATAATGCTCCGAAGGCGGTTTTAGATTGTTTGGACTTTGGAGGCAAGGAGACGGAAGTTCTTTTGGGGCGGGAATGAGAATACGAGCAAAATGGCATGGGTGAGATAGAAAAGAATAACCACTCCGTTGGATGAGGACGGGTTGGGTCTTTCCCCCTTCATGATGTGAATAACTCTCTTTATCCAAATGGTGGTAGGGGTTTAAAACCGAGCCTAATATCCGACTTTTGCTATCTTCGAGTAAACGATCTCCTTCTTTTTAATACCCGATGTGCCTTCATCGTTCAACCTCCTATTTTTCTCTTTCTCTTTCTCGTAATACCCCTCAACATATTCCTTGAGTTTTTCCTTTTCTTTGCGGTGCCCATTTTTGACATCAAGGCCCTCATAGAACTTGTCTAGATATTCTTCTTCCAATTCTATCTACGACTTAATCTCCACAAACATCACACCACTTCATCTTAACCGAAAATACAAGAATCGAAAAAACAACTAACCGAAAGTATTGAAACTAAAACTTGATAAACTTGAGCTTGCAATTGTTTATCAAACGAAACTTGCATACATTGACTGAGGTTTGAAACCCTATAAATACAAGATGAACTGTTGCATGATGAAGAGGTACGTCGCTTGGAAACATTGTGTTGATTCCAAGTTAACCGCTCATGCGGTTATATCCCTCATACATCCCGCTTCACAAATTAGGCCCAAACATCAAGTTAACCTAGTGGACTCTAAAACATACTGGACCCATGAGTGTTTGTTGGCCTGCGACCCAATTCGAATAACAAATAAAAACATAAAATGTCTGACCCATTAAAACTAATAAATAATAAACATAGTGCGAGCGGCCCAAATCCGGATCATCAGAAGTTCTTGATTATCGGCTTCACTTTCCCTCCTAAGCATGAACATCCGTGATCCGCTTGCTTCCTTTAATCATCATTGTTGCCGGTGACTTCAATGGTTATCACCAAACCCGATTCTTCTTCGCTTTCGACCGCTTCTTCTTGTGCCTTCTTCGAGTTCGTTCCATTCGCGTCCGGTGCATTCTCGTCTTGCTTTTTCTTCATCAAATCGAAGTACCACTCGATTAATTCTATGTAGTAAATGTAGGCAACCTTTACTACATGCGCGTTGTCCGGTTCATAACCACACTCGAACGCTACTTCATCCCAAAGATCATCTTCAATCACATTTGACGGTTACCACTCGGTGTAGCAAGATTAAACTTATTTCCCTACAGTCAATCAATGTTAGTGGCATTGTGTTTTCCTTGAAAATCCCGAGGAAACATGGTATAAACCATAAGAGAATAACCTTGAAAGTGGCACCATAAAACCTTCCATACCCGACCAACTCTTCATGTAACAATATCAAATCCAACGCTTCTAAACAACTTTCAACAATCATGTCATTTTCAATGTCATCCTCACCATCTTAGGAAAGAACCACCGCCCTTTGACGTAACTCCTCTCGAGATTGCAATGGATTATCCTTCAAACCCTCATAGTAAATCATGAATCCGACTGTTGCTTTCTTCGAGTAAACGATCTCCTTTTGAACACCGGATGTGCCTTCACCGTTCAACCTCCTATTTTTCTCTTTCTTTCTCAAACTCTTTCTCGTAATAGCCCTAGACATATTCCTTGAGTTTTTCCTTTCCTTTACGGTGCCCATTTTCGACATCTAGGTCCTCATAGAACTTGTCTAGATATTCCTCTTCCAATTCTATTTCCGACTTATCCTCAAAAACATCAAACCCTTTCACACGACTACCGAACATTTTCTTTAAAACACAAGTGTCACCGATAGTGTCTGCTTCAATTCCTTGAAACAATAATTGCTCTAGGCTTAAAACATTTTTGAGTAAACTACCATTTTGGTCCCTGTGGTTTGGCCAGTTTTGCCACTTTAGTCCAAATCTCAAACTTATTACATCCAGGGCCCTGTGGTTTGCATTTTGTTGCCATTTTAGTCCAAAATCCAAAAAACCCCCTTTTTGACTGTTGAGAGCTGCCTATTTTGTCCTTTAGTGCAGGGGTATTTTGGTCATTTATGTTTTATTTAAAGCAATTCAACAACAACAACAACAAAACCCAAAAAATCAAGAACATCTTCTTCAACAACAACAAAACCCAGAAAATCAAGAACATCTTCAAAGTTCATCATCAAAACCCAGAAAATCAACAACATCTTCAAGAAAATCATCAAACATCATCATCAAAATCCAGAAAATCAAGAACATCTTCAAGAAAATCAAGAACCCAGAAAATCAAGAACATCATCTTCAAAAACATCATCAAAACCTAGACATCGTTCATCTTCAAACATCATCATCAAAACCCAGAAAATAGATAAAAATCAACAAACCCAGATCTGTTCCAAAAAATAACTTGCATACCAAATGTTCCTAATGCATCAATAGTGATTCTAACAAGTTTAAAACAAGAGGTTTAAATCTAAGCAAGCATCAAACTGCATTGCAAATTTAATGCTATAAATCAATCGATGTCGGACATATCACTTTCAAAGAATGCAGAATGCAGAGCTCTCACACATCTTTCCGCTTCATCATCATTTACAATGAGTGATATATTCACCTTTGAACGCCTAAATTAACATAAAAAAACCCAGTTTCAAAAACCGCAACACAATTAAAGACTCAATACAAAGCATACCTTCTCTAATACAAGCGACGACCTCTGAACATTCCCGATCAGCGAAATAATCGATCTGTGTTGAAGAAGATTCACTTTAGCGATTTTTTCAAGCTCTTCTACAACATGATCAAGTTCCTGCACAAACAGTTGAACGTTTACATATAGAGATGGTATGCATTTATCAGTTGAACTCCATCAATCACCACCGCCCCATCGATCTCCTTTTCTGCATCTGTTCTTCCGATTGTTCATATTTCAGATCTGTTCCAATATCCGATCGGAAAACAGATCTGTTCCACCTCTTTACACCTCCCACCGCCAATTTCAGATCTGTTCCAGTGGTGGCGGCGGTGGTGGTGATACAGTGGTGGCGGCGGTGGTGGCGGTGGTGATGATACAGTGGTGGGGGTGATGGTGATGAAGATGGAGGCGACGGTGGTGTTGGCGAAGATGGTGATGAAGATGAGATGGAGTAGAATGGAGTAGACTGATGATGGTGATGAAGAAAGAGAGATGATGGTGATGAAGATGGAGTAGACTGATGATGGTGATGAAGAAAGAGAGAACAGTGGAGAGAGAGAGATGTCTGTTGAAGATGATGATATGTTGAAGATGATGATAATGAGGGTTTTATTATATAATAAAGAGATAATAAATCTAAAATGACCAAAATGCCCCTGAGAGTAAAGACAAAATAGCATGTCATTAATGGGAAATCTGGTCAAATTTGAAATTTGGACCAAAATGGCAACAAAATGCAAACCACAGGGCCCTGGATGTAATAAGTTTGAGATTTGGACTAAAGTGGCAAAACTGGCCAAACCACAGGGACCAAAATGGCAGTTTACTCAACATTTTTTTTTGAGACTCGGAACGTAACTAATACACGATATGGTTTTACTTTTTCCATCCACCGCTATCTTAACTTCACCAACCCCATGAACGAATGAAAATTCTTTTTTCTTATCATTCGTCGTCACACCAAAATGCCTTTTAAAACATTTGAACACACTCCTATTGCCCGCCATGTGCGTCTTAAAACTTGGATCCACTACCCAAATCGAATCCCAACATCCTCCGCATATCATTAACCAAGTAATCATTTTCTACGGGGTAATGAGCTAAGGTTAATGTACTTACTCGGACATATAGAAGCGATGTGCCCGAATTGTTTGCACATGAAACAGCGAATCCCGGCCTTCCTCGGTCTCCCGATCGTGCACTTCCCTTATGGCCAAACTTCTTCTTGAAACCCCTCGGAACCATCTTCTTGGGAAAATTTTTGATGAGTGATTTCCATGACCGACTGGATGGCTTCCCTTGCGTGTACTGTTTACCTTTTCCGTTGCCCTGGCAGCACTTTTCAGTGTTCATCCCGGCATCACCGATTTAACGTAGTACTTGCTTTAGTTCCTTTGATAGAACGTAGTACTTGCTTTATTGCCTTCAAGTGATGATCCTTTGGTTCTTGCATGAATCTACCAAGCAGACTGAGTGGGTAACATAAATCTGGTCTTGTATACAGTAAATACTTGAGAGAACCTATCAGGCTTCTGTAATGTGTTGCATCTACTAGATCTCCTTCTTCAGTCTTTGTTAACTGTGTTCCTGGATTCATAGGAATCTTTGTGTCGTTGGAGGTTAACATATCATTGTCTTTGAGTATCTTGTTAATATAGCATGTCTGCTTGATAGCTATTTCACCCCCTGCTTGAATAACTTCTATTCCCAGATAGTATGCTAGCAATCCTAGATCGCTCATTTCAAACTTGTTCTCCATCTGAGACTTGAAAATATCTATCTCCTTTCTTGATGTTCCAGTGACTATCAAATCATCAACGTAGAAGTCTTACTTGTCCTTGTGTAGATTGTTTGCTCTAAAGTGCACTTCTTGAAGTTAAGTGACTTTTAGGGTTTGATCTAACTTTGTATTCCAAGCACGTGGTGCTTGTCTCAATCCATACAGAGCTTTTGATAGTATGTAAACCTTTCCTTCATCTCCTGGCTTTACAAATCCTTCCGGTTGTGAGACATAGACTTCCTCTTTGAGATCTCTGTGTAAGAATGCAGACTTCACTTCTAAGTGCTGTACCTCCCAACCTTCATATGCTGCTAAAGCCAACATTAGTCGAATTGTCTCTATGCGTGCTACTGATGAAAATACTTTATCAAAGTCTATCACGTGTTGCTGAACACAATCTTTTGCTACCAGCCTTGCTTTGTATCTAAAGACTTCTCCATTTGCATCTTTCTTAGTCTTGAATACCCACTTTAAACCTATTGCCTTGTGATCTCTTGGCAATTCTGTCAATTTCCAAGTGTTATTCTTGTTTATTGAGTCTAACTCAGCCTTCATTGCTTCAATCTATTTTATGTCATTAGATGCTTCCTTGTAACTCATTGGTTCTTCTTCAGCAAGTAGTAATTTGTGTGGATTTACTTGAGTTTCCTCCGTCTCTTCGTATTGTTCTCTGAGACTTCTCAGTTTCACTGGAGTGTCACTAATACTCCCTGTTGTACTTTCAGATGTAGATGGACATCTACTTGATAATCTACTTGAACTTTCTGATGAGTTCTGATTGTACGAATGTGTTGGCGGGGTTACATAGGAGTCTGGTTCTTCTGTCTGATCTACTCCCGAGTCTTCATGATGTGGCCCGCTACTATCAGGACTACTTGGTGCATTTTCTTCCAACTCTGGTGGGTTGTCATCTTCTTGAATAACAAAGTTTGTCCGTTCGGGATTCCCTGAATCTACTGTTTCCATATAACTATTCCAGTTCCATGGTTGACCTTCCATGAACTTTACATCTCTACTGACACATATCTTGTTCTTTGCCGGATCATACAATCTGTGTACCTTTGATCCTTCTTCTATTCCAAGATATATCATATATGCACTTCTATCATCTAACATTTTTTTGTTGAAGTGGTAGTATCTTAGCGTATGTTGTGCAGCCAAAAACCTTTAGGTGTTCCAGATTCGGCTTTCTTTCTTTCAAAGCTTCATACAGGGTCTTGTTCACCAAAGCTTTCGTTGGAATCCAGTTTAATACGTATATAGTATATCTTATTGCTTCACCCCAAAAATTCTGTTGCATGTTCATTACCTTGAGCATACTACGAGTAGTTGACAACATCGTCATGTTCCTCTTTCCACTACTCCATTTTGCTATGGGGAATACGACGCTGTAAGCTGTCTTGCTATGCCATTGTCTTTGCAATACT
This sequence comes from Helianthus tuberosus, assembly GCA_030545235.1. Classification (NCBI taxonomy): domain Eukaryota; kingdom Viridiplantae; phylum Streptophyta; class Magnoliopsida; order Asterales; family Asteraceae; genus Helianthus; species Helianthus tuberosus. The sequence goes on along the minus strand of CM060449.1, from coordinate 47,630,051 downwards.
TGTTGAATTCAGCCGACGTGAATTCTTCTCCTCTGTCTGTCCTTAACATTTTTAACTTGGTTTGAGTTTCTGTCTCCACCTTTTCTTTGAACTGCTTGAAAGTTTTGAATGCTTGATCCTTGGAAGTTAGTAGATATGCCCACATGTAGCAAGTACAATCGTCTACAAGTAGGAATATGTACTTCTTCCCAGCATGTGTTGGTGGAGATATAGGACCACACAAATCTCCATAGACTAAATCCAGAGGTTTTAAGGATCTGAATTTCTCCTTATTTGGAAATGGTGTTCTTCTATGTTTTCTTAATAAGCATGCGTCACACACTTGACTGGCATGACTTATTTGAGGAACTCCATGTACCAAATTCTTCGGAGTCATTTCTTTAATAGCATCGAAATGTAAATGGCCTAACCTTGCGTGCCATAACCATGCTAAATCTTCTGTGTTTGAGAGCAGTGAGATTGGCCTTCCAACCTTCAACTTTACTTTATACAGCCTGTTCTTCATTCTCCTTCGCATTAGTAACTTTCTATTTCTGTCGCGGAGTGTTAGTAAGTCTCCGTCCGTAACTACTTTGCAACCAAGTTCTGTGAGTTGTTCGAGGCTCAATATGTGATCATCTTTCTTCTGGGTCCGATTGGTCCTAGGAACCCGTTAACTGTGGTATCAGGGCCAAAGGTTCTGTGAAGACCGAGAATGATGATGATGGTTCTGGAGATCGTCTGAGGGATAAAGGGAAGTCGGTTGGTGCCAATTTCGGTGATGCCGGGATGAACACTGGAAAGTGCGGTCAGGGCAGCAGAAAGGTAAACAGTACGCGCAGGGGAAGCCATCCAGTCGGTCATGGAAATCACCCATCAAAAACTTTTCCAAGAAGATGGTTCCGAGGGGTTTCACGAAGAAGTTTGGTCGTAAGGGAAATGCACTGGTCGGGAGACCGGGATTTGCAGTTTCATGTGCAAACAATTCGGGCACATTGCTTCCATATGTCCGAGTAACTACATTAACCTTAGCCCATTACCCGTAGAAAATGATTACTTGGTTAATGATACTTGCAAAGGATGTTGGGATTTGATTTGGGTAGTGGATCCAAGTTTTAAGACACACATGACGGGCAATAGGAGTATGTTCAAATGTTTTAAAAGGCATTTTGGTGTGACGACGAATGATAAGAAAAAAGAATTTTCATTCGTTCATGGAGTTGGTGAAGTTAAGATACTGATGGATGGAAAAAGTAAAACCATACTGTGTTAGTTACGTTCCGAGTCTCAAGAAAAATGTTTTAAGCCTAGAGCAATTATTGTTTCAAGGAATTGAAACGGTTAGTACCGATGACACGTGTGTTTTAAAGAAAATGTTCGGTAGTCGTGTGAAAGGGTTTGATGTTTTTGAGAATAAGTCGGAGATAGAATTGGAAGAGGAATATCTAGACAAGTTCTATGAGGTCCTATATGTCGAAAATGGGCACCACAAAGAAAAGGAAAAACTCAAGGAATATGTCGAGAGGTATTACGAGAAAGAGAGAGAAAAATAGGAGGTTGAACGGTGAAGGCACATCGGGTATTAAAAAGAAGGAGATCATTTACTTGAAGAAAGCAAAAGTCGGATTCATGATTTACTAGGAGGGTTTGAAGGATAATCCGTCGTAATCTCGAGAGGAGTTACGTCAAAGGGCGGTGGTTCTTTCCCAAGATGAGGAGGATGTCATTGAAAATGACATGATTGTTGAAAGTTGTTTAGAAGCGTTGGATTTTATATTGCTACATGAAGAGTTGGTCGGGCATGGAAGGTTTTATCGTGCCACTTTCGAGGAAATTATCTTATGGTTTATGTCGTGTTTCCTAGGGATTTTCAAGGAAAACACAATGCCACCAACATTGATTGGCGTTAGGGAAACAAGTTTAATCTTGCCACACCGAGTGGTAACCGTCAAAGGTGGAATAAAGAAAGTGATTGAAGATGATCTTTGGGATGAAGAGGCGTTCGAGTGTGGTTATGAACCGGACGGCGCGCATGTAGTAAAGGTTGACTCCATTGACTATATAGAATTAATCGAGAGGTACTTTGATTTGATGAAGAAAAAGCAAGACAAGAATGCACCAGACACGAATGCAGCAAACTCGAAGAAGCCACAAGAAGAAGCGGTCGAAAGCGAAGAAGTGCCGGACTTGGTGATAACCATTGAAGTCACCGGCAACAACGATGATTAAAGGAAGCAAGCGGATCACGGATGTTCATGCTTAGGAAAGAGATTGAAGCCGATAATCAAGAACTTTCGATGATCCGGATTTGGGCCGCTCGCACTATGTTTACTATTTGTTAGTTTTAATGGGTCAGACATTTTATTTTTTTATTTGTTATTCGAATTGGGCCGCGGGCCAACAAACACTTATAGGTCCACTATGTTTTAGAGCTCACTAGGTTAACTTGATATTTGGGCCTAATTTGTGAAGCGGCATGTACGAGGGATATAACCGCATGAGCGGTTAACTTGGAATCGACACAACGTTTCCAAGCGACGTACCTCTTCATCATGCAATGGTTGATCATGTATTTATAGGGTTTCAAACCTCGGTCAATGTATGCAAGTTTCGTTTGATAAACAATTGCAAGTTCAAGTTTATCAAGTTTTAGTTTCAATACTTTCGGTTAGTTGTCTTTTCGATTCTTGTATTTTCAGTTAAGATGAAGTGGTGTGATGTTTGTGGAGATTTTAAGTATTTGTGTGATCATCGTTCATCTCGGTCCGATTGGTCCTGGGAACCTGTTAACTGTGATACCAACAGGCAGGTTGGGTCTTTCCCCCTTCATGATGTGAATAACTCTCTTTTATCCAAATAGTGGTGGAAGTTTAAAACCGAGCCTAATGCTCTTTGGAAGAGAGTTATAGTTGCCATTCACGGCTCGAGTTGGCTCCCAACGGGTTTCCTGCATGTGAAGTCTATCTCCGGGACATGGAATTTGATAGCTGCTTTGGAGGATAGGTTGGCCAAATCTGAAGTTTTTATTAGTAATCTTTTCAAAGGGAAGGTGGGGTCTGGAAAAAAGTTTGTTTTTGGGTCGATTGATGGATGAAGCATGCTATTCTGAAATTTTTTATTTCCAAGCCTGTTTGCTTTGGAAAGAAAAGAAGAATGTCTTAATTCAAGATTGTGTTGAGTTAGTGGATCAGGTGGTTGCTTGGAAGTGGAGATGGAAAAATAACTCCATGAATCAAGAAAGCAAGGAATTCAACGACTTGGTCAACTTGCTTCATGGATTTTTCTTCTCAAATCAACCTGACAAATGAGAATGGGCTAAAGAGGTGGATGGTCGGTTCACTATGGCATCGATGAAACAAGTGGTATTTGAAGCCTCTTAACATTTTTATGTGGAAGGCGGAGATGGACCGTATCCCGACTTTAGTGGCGTTCAGAAATATGAACATGAATATGGAGGCCGTATTATGTGGGCTTGTGTGGCGACCATGACGAGTCCAGTGAGCATCTTCTTATCTTTTGTCATTTTGCTTCGGCCGTGTGGAATCATATTAGTATTTGGTGTGGCGTTCCTCCGATCTTCGTGTTTTCGGTGCGGGATTTACTTTGTTTACACCGTAACTCGAGACTTGGGAGCGGAAAAATAAAGCTTTCCAAGGGGTTATTATGACGGCTTGTTGGTGCATATGGAAGATTAGAAATGAATAATTGTTCACAAACAAAGCGGCTACGGTCTCTAAAGCGATGGAAGACATCAAGGCTCTTGGATACCTTTGGTTAAAGAATAGATCCCCTTTTAATACATTGAGTTGGAGCGATTGGTGTAATTTCAAATTTTTGATGGTGTAAGTTGTGCGCTAGTTTCTTGCTAGTCGCTTTTAATGAAGTTAGACGTTAAAAAAAAACCTATATTTGACCATGAGTGATTATGCTTAACTGTGTTTGACCAAGTTTGATTGTGACAAAATATGACTAATCGAGTAGAGTTTGAGTTGATTGATTATGTTTAATCCATCTGCAGCAACCCGAAATCAGCAGCATCCTGACATTGTAATCTTTATATTAGCCTAATGATGTTTATTTATAGTACTTGAACCGATGACCACAACCTCCCATTTCATGCACCAACTCAGAAAAAAACTCGCGAATAACTTGAGAATACAGCACATAATCTTTTACATGACATTACCCTCTACAGTCTTCTGATCACAGATGCCTTCAGAGACAATTTTCTTTGTTTGGGGCATGTTATTGTCTGTTAGTATAGTTGGATTTATTTCCTTTAAAGTGTGACAACCGGCAAAAATAATTGTAATTCCGTACAACTTAACAACTTCAATATACAAAAAATTGCGTTCGTTACGATGTTATTAATGTGTGATTAGGTCACGTAAAGGCTAGCAATCATAGGACATGGTTTCATATGCTAAACAATATTAATACATTCGCCGCGTCGCGAGAAAACCACAAACAATGTCCAAATATGTTGGCGAAATGCTGAAAACACTATTCATCTGAACACATTATTCATGCCAGCAAGTTTCGAAAACTGTCTGAACGAGCAACGAATGGCATGAAAGATTATGATCGTTGGAATACAAATAAAAACCTCTAATTAGGGGCACAAAATGTTAAAACTGTAACAAAAATGCACCAAAACATAAAGTGTCTGATCCGCGCCAAAACTGTAACAAAAATAAATTGTCCGCAACACTAAAATACGACATTTTAATGTCCGTAGAACTTGTAGATAATATTTTACAACTTAAATAAGCTTGGAAATATCATTGGGATAACCGGAACACAAGTTACCGGTGTTTCGTCGCTACTTGCACAACTTGTCCGTTGTTGACCCGACGGACTAGTAAACAACATTCTTATCACCCTAACTTCTAAATGAAGCATCTAGCGAACTAGTGAGCTATATTTTGGCGTCGTAAACGCCTTGAATAGAAGCCATAACCTTGATGATAACTTAAAACCATAGCTCCCGGTATTAAACTATAACTTTCATATAACACCCTATATCGAACCGGTGAGCGAACTAGTGGTATTTTTACCATCCAAAACTTATACCCACTAAACTGCTAAACTAATTAGACTTTATTTAATACCCTAAACTATCATTAACACCCTAATTACCCTAACTAAATTAATTACTAAAATATCTATCCATTTAACAATTTGTGCACATGTTTTATATGCTTAAAATTATAAAAAAAATTAATCATAACCACCATACCCCCCAATATTCGGCCATACCTCCCCGTATACTAGGTTTGATGATGAAAATATATGGAGTAAAAGATTAGAAGCATGGCTTGATATATATAATCTTTGACCAAGATATTGAAAGATATGAACCACTAAACCCACCACATCATTCCATAACTTTCTTACATTTCCAAACTTGCAAACTTCCCCTCTTTCCTATTCTTTATTCACGGCAACCACACACCCCACCATATCCTCATTTTCATTCTCTAAAACACCATAATTTACATCATTAAAAAGCCATTTTAAGGTGTTTAAGGAACTTGCATGCTTGGAGAATCATTGGAGATTATTTTAGAGCTTTCAAGTCTTCTTAATCTTTATCTTAAAGTCCATAAATCCTTTGCAAATTTGTAAGATCATCTTTCACTATTTTTAAGCTTCTTATATATATATAGGGGAGGGTTATCTTGAGAACGCTAAATATTGCGAGAACCGTGAGAACGAATGAGAACACCAATCAAAACCATTTTTTTTTTAATACAAACCTCATTGTAATTAAGATACAACATCAAAACAAGAATTTACAACATCAAATAATCAATTTCTCCTTTCAAAAATCACTCTTTTTAGATTTTTTACACATGTGTAAATATAACAGATTTACACATGTGTAAATGGCAAACTTACACATGTGTAAATTTTCTTTATTTACGAATTCACGTAAATTTAAACGTGTAAATTAAATTTATAACATTGTATTCGAATAATAATGATAAGTGTAGAAAAAAATTTTGAATTTGATTCGTTTTTGACCAATTTCTCGCGGTTTTTTCATTTGTTCTCACGGTTCTCACAATATTTAGTGTTCTCATTTAAACCCTCCCCTATATATATATATATATATGTATATATATATATATATATATATTTTAAACATACCAATACAATTCCACACAAAAAAAGGCAATTATGTAGTTTACTAAAGTACAAGTTGATCATCTTGAACCCTACAACAAAAACAAGCTTAAAAACTCTAATCTCACCATAAACGTCTAATAAATAAGATGTATATTATGTTGGTTATGTTAATATGTGTTAGATTATGCTTATGTTAATGTTGATTATGTTAAAGTGGAGTGTTTACAAAGATGATCTTGTGTAAATTAGACTAATAAGGATGATCTAAACATTTTTATGTTTAGATCTTAACAAGATCATCATCCATATAATACATGAACTTTATATTAAACTTGAAAATGATTTATGGCCAAAATAACTTTTATAAAAAAATAAACATCATGATTTACACTATAAAAGTGTTAAAAGTGTAGGAACCGTTCGTATAATTAAATAAAATAAACAAATTTTATAATACGATTACAATTCAGAAATAAAAGAAAGCAGAATTACAAAACTATTACAACTGAAATAAAGGAAAATACAAGAAATAAGATGAAGCAGAGTGGCTGAGGCACGTGTTCAACACGCTTCCCTTAAAACAAATTCCGAGTCTCCCAGGAGTACTCGTTTTGTTTCCCAGGGTACAACAGCCAGAGCAGCGTACTGCCGGAGATGGCCTACAACCCGAAGGCTACCTTGAGAAGAGCAAGAAGAAGATCAGAAGATTGTAGAGTATACTTTGCATAGACTGTTGTGTTGCTGGTGTCTTCTTCTGCTGGGTATGGAGCTGTATTTATACAACTCCTAAGTCGAAACAGTCAAAACGAATTAAAGAGAGGTTTAAATTGCATTAAACGTCTTCAATGCAATTTAATACGTCATTTAATTCTCAGTCAAAGCCAGTTAACTCGTCAGTTACGAAGCTGGACTGAAACTGCTCTGTTATTCAATGCTGGAAGCTTTCTGCGCGCGCGCGCGCGCCCATGCGCGGTGCGGCCTCTTGGCTCACAGCCGTGCGCCGCGCGCCCATGCGCGGTGCGGCATCTTGGCTCACAGCCGTGCGCCGCGCGCCCATGCGCGGTGCGGCCTCTTGGCTCACAGCCGTGCGTGCATGTGCCACGTCACCATGCACGGTGCGTCCTCTTGGCTCAAGTCCATGCGGGCGTGCGCCACGTCACCTGTGAGCCTATACTAGCGCGCCACACAGTCGCGCCGTATTGGCTCACTCTAGTGCGCCGCGCACGACACAGCAGGACCTATGCACCATGCGTGCACCCGCGCGCGCATGCGCATGACTGCCACGTCATGCGCCGCATCACCTACCACTTGGTCCTTGCAACCCTTGTGCTCCACCACGCGCACGTGGTCAAAAATACAAAGGCGGCTCTCAAGCGGCTCGCGGCGATGCGAGCGTGCGAAGTGCAAAGTGCGCCATCAAAGCGCCACATTGCGCCTCATCGCCCACGCCACGCGCGCGCGCGAGCGAGCGTGTGCGAGTGCGAGTGCGAGTGCGAGTTAGGGTGCTCCGCACCCTTCGCGAGGACACTAGTGTGTGCTTCCATGAAACAATAAGGATGGAGAGTTCCACCTTAAATACTCATTTAAGTTCCATCTCTCCTCCTATGTGGGACAAGGTGCTACTTTCCCTTTTGTTTCAGCATTGAATGTTCCAAACACCCAACTTTGAGCATCGATATCTCATTCATCTTAGCTCCGTTTTGGACGTGGTTTAGTTCGTTGCGAAGTTCTCCCAACATAGAACACAAACCCATAAATAAATATATAAAACCCGCTCATTTTATTATATTTATTTCTAGTCCAAAATAGGAAAAAATCATTTTCCTATATTTGTGAAAAATGCTATTTTCACCTATTTTTCCAACAAAAAGTATGTTAATTTTTTTTGTAAACTTTTTAAAAGATATTAATAAGTGCTAGCATTTTCTTATTAAAAATGTGATTAAGAATATATGAAGTTCAAAGGTAATATGGATAATTATGTGGAAAATATTACTTGAAAAAGTAGTGTTTTGGAACTTAATTTGAAGATTTATTTTGATTAAGGGACTTAAACATGTTTAAAATACATTTTTAAACGTGGAAAACGCCATAGTTTAGGGTTAACTATGGCGAAATTTTCTAAAAACCTAATCGCGATTAAACTATGATTAACGGGGTGATTAACAAGGTTAAACACGATTAGTGACCTTAATCGTTTTTAAGGAAGTTTTAATATAAGGGTTAAGCCCTAATCTTCCAAGAAACTCTAATAAACAACTTATATATTTTTTATAAGTTAAAAAGCGAATATTTGTTATTTATTATATATATATTTTTAGGGACAAAAATATATTTATATATTTTGCAACCATCATATGTGTAGGTGTATAAATACATGTATAATGTGTGTATGTATTAGAGTTAGGATTCTACTAACTAAATACAAAATACACTACACATATTAAACTCCAAAAAAAAAAAAAACATGGCGATGAACGAATGTAAAACACATGAGGAAACCAATACAAGATATACTACACTTTGACACGAAGCGCGGATAACGGACAATCGGACCTCGGGCGAACCGTACAAATAATATATGTATCGACCAAATAATATATAGAACCAAAAACCGATGCGAAATATCAAATAAACGTCATAGCGGATAAATGCGTCGCCATCGGCAACGGTCGCCATATCGGCACGACACGGGATGGATACCTATCACGGACGACACGCGGGCGTTCCGATGATAAAGTACATGGTAACGACTCCTACCACGAACTCTATAAATAATACATTTTGAGACATGAAATATATATATTTCAACGCCAAAAATTTCGGAATGTATAAAACGAAAATCACCAAGTGTTCACATATACAAGTATGTACGTATACGAATACTTATAAAATACACTTGTAAAAAAATACAAGAATACTTGGTGTGATAATGGGCTAGTAAAAGCCCATTTATTTAATAAGTTGGGCTAGGCCCATTAACATGTAAAATGGGCTAACATCATTTTATAACTTTAACACATTAATTGGGCTAGGCCCATCATAATATAATACTTTGGGCTAGGCCCATTTACATAAGTTAATATGGGCTAGGCCCACTTATACATAATTCATTTGGGCTAAGCCCATTTATACATAAACATTAGTAATTAATACGGTATACCAACATGTATAAATACTGAATACCTACACGTATAAATACGGTATACGGACACGTATAAATACGGTATACGTATACATATAAAATACGCAAATACCTAGCGACGTACTCATATACACTTGTTGAAGCGTACACTCACAAGGGATACCGTACACGTACATTAACAAATATACGATGTTAAAAATAAATTTTTTAACAACTATATCTTGAGAAGATATACATATACATATATATTTGTGAAAAAAATATATACCTAAAAAAATAGATCATACGTATACATGTGAATGACGTTCACCGAACTTAAAAATATATATTTTTGAGGAATATATATTTCATACAACAAACTTGCGTCATACTCGGCACAAAGTCGCTATTGGACTCGGTCCACTTATACTTGTACAAGACACAAGGACTTATACGGGCTAGACCCACATATACTCGTGTGAAGCACAGATACTTACAAAGGGCGATGCCCGTTCTAACACATTATGAACTCAAGAAGTGTGTGTGTATATATATATACATTAAACAAACATACGAAACAAATGCCAACATATCTAAAATACACAAGTGTTCCAAAAACAAAACGTATACAATAATGTTCAAGATGTAAAACAAGTACAAGGTCTAGAAGAGACCAACGTGTCTAACGAGTTAAAACCCTGTAGGTTAACCCACGCTTACGGAACACAGTTGCTAGAACTTATTGCTGGACGTAATAATGTGAGTTCATGTCCCCCTTTTCTTTTTAACGTTTTCGGTTTTATAACTCTCAGGGGGGGGAATACAAGTTACTTTGCTCTGGTTAAGCTACGGAATGAATTAGTAGATCACGTGCGAATGGGCTGATACTTAAAGCACCATTAATCTTGTTTAAGACCAAGGAACAAAGGGGGTATATCTATGGGGTACAGGGCGAGCCCCACTCATGGGTCCTTGTGTGGCCACATGGAGTTTCCTTTGTTACCCTCGCCGGGTGGACCAGTACTAAATCGCTTACGGGCTGGTGGCTTCCTATGTCGGCACACATATTAATGTCCTAGCTACACATTAATGATCAACATGTTCATTGACGCTATACATACCGAATTTCGATACCTGAACTTTCAAATGTTTTAAAGATTCATTTGATGCTTACGAACTTAAAACACATGAACTCGCTCAACTTTTGTTGATATTTTCAAACTTACATGTATTTCAGGTAACTAAGTGGATCTTGGTGCAACGAATTATGAAGTTCTAAGTTTATTATGAAGACGATGTCATCCGTATTTTGGAGGGTTTGATCCATATATCCCGTCTTCGAACGGGACATAGGATGCAAAACCTCGTTATTTTAAAAACTTTATTTTGAACAAGTCTTGTTTGTAAAACTTATAAACTTATGTCGTCTTTTGCTACAAAAGAACTTATGACTTGTCTCTTTACATTATGGAATGGATGAACATTGTGTATGTTTTATATCATATTGTTTGTTTACTTACATCGTATGCTATGGAAACCGATTGAGTCACACTACGCGCTTCCGCCTTTGACACGGGTGTGACATGTTGGTATCAGAGCTTCGATTGTAGTGAACCAGGATTCCCTCTCGAGTCTAGTTTACAATCACTAGGATCCTCTTATGAAAACGGTTTTACAAAATAGTTTTCATTGCATACACAAAGCACAAGATCCACTACCCAAAACGTATTTCAAAAAAAATAAATACATAATGTCCTCGCATTGTTTAGGCAACATTAATTGGGGCTTAGTCTATGTGGGATAGACTTGATAAACTAGATCGACTCGCACAACTTACGTGGTTATATTTGAGAAACATATATTTGTATATATATATATATATATATATAATAAGTAATGGGATTATTTATTGATATATATATATATATACATACATGTTGTACGGATTATTTTTGCCGGGGTACTATGGCTTCATCTACTAGTATTGGTAGTTACGACGACCATGACTTTAGGGATATCTCTTCGGAAAAGTTCATGCATTTTGTTGAGGACGTCCCTGTGGAGGACGATGATTTAGCTAAACCACCCCCATTCCATGACACCATTATTATCAGCCATCCTGATGGCGAGCATCTCGTAGCGATCTTACCCATTGCTGCGATCCTCCTTGCTGTTGTTCCCTTTATTATGGAGTTATTTGATGACGAGATCCCCGCCCTGCAGCTATAGATTGAGACTCTCTGTAGGAGAATCTGGAGATGGCGCATCGTGCTGACGCAATGCCCTCATCACCACTAGCCTACCCTCCACCATCTACTCCACTACCACCACACTATACCTCCCCTGTCGACTTTGATATCTTCATTAGAGCACACGTCTTAGTGCTCCAACAGCAGACGAGTGTCCTTTCTTGCTGTATTTTTAAGCTTGGGGAGGAGTGTACCTATCTTCGTAACCTAATCATTCCTACCCTTTACCCATCTTCCCCTACCCTTAAGGTATTTATTTGCAAGCACTTATGCTTGGGACTAGAAGACTCACTCTTGAGGGATATATGAAGACTACGTACTAGCTATGACACTTGAAGACCTTGAAGAACAATGTGGAGGAAAATATTTTGCCACGTTTATATATATATATAGACTTGCACAATCAGGGTAATGTAGCCCCGTGCCCATTTGTTTTCTTCACAAAACAATGTATCAAGTTGTCGATATATATATATATATATATATATATATATAAAAGCTCGGTATCATGTTTTCTTTGTTTGCACATTGTGGTTTATTTTATGCATGACTGATTGGTTGTGGATTATTGATGGATTGGATGGTGTGATGATTAGTATTTATTTTGCCGACAATATTTATTATTAAATATTTGTCTGACCCGTTTGTTACTTGTATGTGGAAGACTATGGCACCAAAACAGAGGAACCTTAGGAGCGACACCTCAGACCCTATGCCTACTACACAGGCGGAACTGAATCAGCTTCTTGAAGAGCGAATCTCGCAAGCAATTACCCAATATGAGGCCAACTGCAATGAACATAGTGGCGGATCTGGCGGAACTGGAGGCCAAGGTCAGGGATGCACATCTGGTGGCAACACCACAAATGGATGCACGTACAAACAATTTTTCGACTGCAAGCCTCTCAATTATGATGGTACTGGAGGCGTAGTGGCGTTTGTCCGATGGACAGAGAAAATCGAGTCCACTATCTGCATGAGCCGATGCACTCCTAAACAGACAGTGGTTTACGCTATAGGGCTATTTATGGACGAAGCTCTAACTTGGTGGAACCTTCAGGTTCAAACTCTGGGAGACGATGCAGCCTATGGGCTAACTTGGGAGGTATTAAAGGAACGCATGAGAGAAAAAAATTGTTCTAGAGCTGAGTTGCAAAAGCTGGAGACAGAATTTTGGCACCTTGAAATGGTAGGTGCTGACGTTTCAGGATACACCCAGAGATTCCATGACTTATCACGGGTGGTTCCATATATGGTCACTCCGGAATTCACAAGAGTCGAACGATACATATGGGGTCTTCACCCCGAGATAAGGAGTCTAATTAGCTCGGCACAACCTACCTCCATAACTCAAGCTGTTACCTTAGCAGTGAGCCTCACTGAGGAGGCAGTGAGAATGAAGAAGATTCCTGCGAAGGGTTTAGAAAAGAAATAGACTCACATAGAGTCTACTAGTGGTGGAAAGCGAAAATTTTCACACTCCAACAAGGGTATGCGTGTGAAAAAAAAAACGGCGACACCAATGCTAACAAACGAAGGGAAGTAAACCCACCAAGAGGTGGCAAGGCTTTCGTGGCAACCAACGAAACTAGGGGTAAAGGCTATTTAGGCACCCTGCCTAAATGCGACAAGTGTAAGTATCATCATGAGGGCTGTTGTGCAAAGTGTGATAAATGTGGTAAGATAGGTCACTATAAGGAAACATGTTGGGTAGGAAGGGGAAAAGGAAATACAAACCGTGGAGGAAATGGTAACAACAATCAAGGTAGAAATGGCAACGGGAATGGAACTGGAAATGGAAATGGAAACAACAATGGCAACAAAAATGGAGCTGGAAAGGGGCAAGGATGTTACAATTGTGGAAACAACGGGCATTATAGGAAGGATTGCCCTAAGGAAAATCAGGCTCATGGGAGAGCTTTTGTAATCGAAGCCCGAGATGCACGACAGGACCCGAACGTTGTTACGGGTACGTTTCTTATAAACCAACACTTTGCATCCGTTCTTTTTGACACTGGCACCGATTTTAGTTTTATATCTATAGAATTTAAAAATATGCTCGGTTTGGAGTCGAGTAAACTAGATGTCCCATATTCTATAGAATTGGCGAATGGTAAGTTGGTCGAATCGGGAGAAATTATTAAAGATTGCACACTTGAGCTCGGAGAGCGAAAATTTTCTATCAATCTTTTGCCTGTTCAATTGGGTAGCTTTGACGTTGTTGTCGGAATGGATTGGTTGTCTGACAACCGGGCGGAAGTGGTTTGCCACGAGAAAACCTTCTGCATCCCATTGCCAGATGGTGCAACGCTTGTCATTCATGGGGAGAAGCGTGAGACACCCCTATGAATCATTACGTGTATGAAGGAGCAAAAGTGTCTCCGAAAACGCTGCATAGCTTTCCTCGCCCATGTAGTCGACAACGAAACCTAAGAGCCGAAGATGGAAGACATCCCCGTGGTAAAACGAATTTCCAGAAGTCTTTCCAGAAGACTTACCTGGACTGCCTCCACAGCGCCAAGTGGAGTTTCGAATTGATTTGGTGCCAGGAGTGGCACCATTGGCGAAATCACCATATCGACTAGCTCCGTCTGAAATGCAAGAGCTATTTACTCAGTTGCAAGAGTTGCTAGATAAAGGATTCATTAGACCGAGTTTCTCACCTTAGGAAGCTCCGGTACTATTTGTTAAAAATAAAGACGGTAGCTTTCGCATGTGTATAGATTATCGGGAATTAAACAAACTTACTATTAAGAACTGATATCCCTTGCTGAGAATCGACGACTTGTTCGATCATCTACAAGGTTCCAGCTACTACTCTAAGATCGATCTAAGATCGGGATACCATCAGTTGAGAAGACAATAAGAAAGCATTCCCAAGACGACTTTTAGAAGTCGTTACAGACATTACGAGTTTCTTGTTATGTCGTTCGGCTTAACAAATGCACCAGCGGTATTCATGGACCTCATGAACAGCGTGTGTAGGCCGTATTTGGATAAATTCGTGATCATGTTTTTGACGATATCCTAATATATTCACGGTCAAAGGTCAAAGGAGGAACACGAACAACATCTACGAGCTATTTTGGAGCTTTTAAAGAAGGAACAAGTGTATGCGAAGTTTTCTAAGTGCGAATTTTGGATTCGCGAGGCACAATTTCTCGGACCCGTGGTGAACGAGAAAGGAATTCATGTCCATCTGGCTAAAATTGAAGCGATCAAGAGCTAGGAAGCACCTAAGACCCCTACTGAGATACGACAATTTCTGGGATTAGCGGGCTATTATAGACGATTCATAGAGAACTTTTCAAAAATTACTCAACCACTAACGTCCCTAACGCAAAAGGACGAGAAATTTGATTGGGGCGAGAAACAAGAGGCGGCTTTTCAGCTACTGAAATATAAACTTTGTGACACACCTATTTTATCCTTACCCGACGGTACCGATGACTTCATGGTCTATTGTGATGCATCGCATCAAGGTCTCGGTTGCATGTTGATGCAACGAGACAAAGTTATCGCGTACGTATCTCATCAATTGAAGGTGCATGAGAAAAATTATACCACGCACGATCTTGAGCTAGGTGCGGTGGTATTCGCGTTGAAGATCTTGTGTCACTACTTATATGGTACTCGTTGTACAATCTTTACAGATCACAAGAGTTTACAACACATATTTGATCAGAAGGAATTGAATATGAGGCAACGACGCTGGGTCGAGTTGTTGAACGATTACGATTGTGAAATAAGATATCACCCGGCCAAGGCGAACATTGTGGCGGACTCCTTGAGCCACAAGAAACGTATGAAACCTCTAAGAGTGCGAGCCTTAGAAATGACAATTCAGTCAAAACTCACGACTCGAATTCGCGATGTTCAATAGGAAGCGCTTAAACCAGAAAATATACTAGCCGAATCCTTACGGGGAATGGAGGCACAATTGGTGCCAAAGGAGGATGGAACACTGTACTTTATGGGACGAATTTGGGTTCCATTTTTTGGCGACTTACGGGCAATGATTCTAGATGAAGCACATAAGTCAAGCTACTCTATTCATCCAGGATAGGATAAAATGTACCAAGACTTAAAAGGATTTTATTGGTGGCCTAATCTTAAAGGCGATATTACTACTTATGTCGGAAAGTGCCTTACATGCGCCAAGGTTAAGGTGGAATATCAGAAGCCTTCAGGGTTACTGCAACAACATGAAATTCCCGTATGGAAATGGGAACAAATCTCGATGGACTTCATTACTAAGCTACCCCGAACCTCAAGAGGCCATGATATGATTTGGGTAATTGTAGACCAACTTACAAAGTCCGCACATTTTCTACCGATCAGTGAGAAGGATAGTACTAAGAAACTGGCTGAAATATACCTCAAAGAGATCGTGGCACGACATGGAGTACCTGTTTCTATTATATCGGACCGAGACGGTCAGTTCGTGTCAAGGATATGGCAATCATTTCAAAAGGCCTTTGGATCACAACTGAATCTTAGTACAGCCTTTCACCCTAAAACAGACGGCCAAAGTGAACGACCGATACAGGCTTTGAGGACATGTTACGTGCTTGTGTGGAAATTGGGATACTCACTTACCCTTAGTGGAGTTCTCATACAATAATAGCTATCACACTAGCATTCAGGCCGCCCCGTTTGAAGCTTTGTTTGGACGAAAGTGTCGGTCCCTGCTATGTTGGGCGGATACCGGGGATAACCAACTCATTGGTCCAGATTTGGTCTAGGAAACCACAAACAAGATCGTTCTAATATGAGACCGTATTAAGGTGGCTCGTGATAGACAAAAGTGCTACGCCGATAAACGACGCAAACCATTAGCTTTCGAGGTCGGAGACATGGTATTGTTGAAAGTCTGGCCTTGGAAGGGCGTAGTAAGATTTGGTAAACATGGAAAGTTGAATCCACACTATAATGGACCCTTCAAAATCCTAGAAAATATCGGAACAGTTGCTTATAAATTGGAACTAACAGAAGAGCTCAGTAGTGTACACGACACGTTTAACGTGTCTAATCTCAAGAAAATTCCTACTCAAGAGACGGTCGTCATCCCAGCGGACGAGATACACGTCAACGACAAACTCCAGTTTACCACCGAAGAACCTGTTGAGGTTACGGACTGGAAAGTTCACAAGACACGGAGAAGTTGTAGAAACTAGTGAAAGTTCGTTGGAACTCGCGTCACGGTCCCGAGTACACGTGGGAACGTGAAGATCAAACAAAATCCAAGTACCCTAACCTGTTTCAAGACTCCCCTGCAACCGGTAACACGACTTGAATTTCAGGACGAAATTCTTCTAACGGGGGGAGAATGTGACAACCGGCAAAAATAATGGTAATTCCGTACAACTTAACAACTTCATTATACAGTAAATTGCGTTCGTTGCGATGTTATTAATGTGTGATTTGGGCACGTAAAGGAAAGCAATCATAGGACATGGTTTCATATGCTAAACAAATTAATACATTCGCCGTGTCGCGAGAAAACCACAAACTATGTCCAAATATGTTGGCGAAATGCTGAAAACACTATTCACCTGAACACACTATTCATGCCAGCAAGTTCCGAAAACTATCTGAACGAGCAATGAATGGCATGAAAGATTATGATCGTTGGAATACAAATCAAAACCCCTAATTAGGGGCACAAAATGTTAAAACACTTAAAATTTCCAGAAAATGCACCTAAACATAAAGTGTCCGATCCGCGCCAAAACTGTAACAAAAATAAATTGTCCGCAACACTAAAATACGACATTTTAATGTCCGTAGAACTTGTAGATAATATGTTACAACTTAAATAAGCTTGGAAATATCATTGGGATAACCGAAACACAAGTTACCGGTGTTTCGTCGCTACTTGCACAACTTGTCCGTTGTGGACCCGACGGACTAGTAAACAATATTCTTATCACCCTAACTTCTAAACGAAGCATCTAGCGAACTAGTGAGCGATATTTTGGCGTCGTAAACTCCTTGAATAGATGCCATAACCTCGATGATAACTTAAAACTGTTATGGGTCATTTTCTGAGCATACATATCTTGATCAATATCCTGCTTTTTATTGTTTATTTGTGACCAGGATGCTGGACAAGGATATTGCTAACATCTTGGGCGATATCCTGAGGTTGATCGAATTAATCACGTGTAGGTTAAAGACTGGGACTTGCCAACGGTCAAATGGACTTCGTCTCCTCAAGACTCGGACGTATTTGTTATGGGAGAGACGTTGAACCCGAAAGACCAGGTCTACAACGTTCGACTGAGGAATATTCGCTGGATCCCGGTTATTTAGGATAGTTTGTTACATTTGTTTTACTATAAATAGATGGGGGCGGATCAGATTAAGGCACTCAACTTTCACATTTTCAAACACTTTCTCTCTAGCTCACTGCAAACACTACGCACAACACTTGTATTCGAATTACATTGTAACACATAGTTGATCCGCACCACATCCTGCACTGTATCCTGATATTTGAAGCAATAGAAGAACAAGGCAGCTGCGATTGTCAGCTCCCGAGGTTTTATGCCGGCGATCTAGATTGATCAAGGGCTTTCCGCGTACATCACGTGTCAACCTTTACTTTTCTGCTCATTGTTTGATCATAGATACAGCTCTATATCTTGAGCCGTATCCTGAAACTGTTTTTATAACTAACTTGGTTAACATATTTTTCACACATAATTTTAGCACACTACCTCACTTAACTAATTTGATCACTAAATTGCTTCGGTAATTTTTGACCAAAACAATTTGGCGCCCACCGTGGGGCAAGTGGTGCTACCTTTACTAAAAATCTTTGTGAAATCGTTAATCGGTTTTCTATTTTCAAAACTTTTTGCCACATTGTTTACAATGGCCTCAAGATCAAACATAAGCTCCTCCACTATGTCTGCTGCAACCTCCGCTACTACCGGTTCGGTGCTTCCACCACCTCCTCCAAGGATGCCATTTTCTTCACAACCTCAAGATGTTATCCCTACTCGGAGTGTTCAGGGATCTGCTCCCGTTTTAGCCTCTAATGATGAAATTCTAACTTTATTTGGAAGTGTGCAGGAACAAATGAGGCAGCAACAGGAAACTAACCAAATGCTTTTAAGAGAAATACAACTCTTAAAAGCTAGCTCGAGTAGACCTGCTGAAGAAACTGTCACTCCTATACAGCCCAGGGCTTTGAACTTCAGTTTCGCAGTTTACACTGAGGATAACAGGGGGAATATCATCCCAAGCCATTCTCAGAATCGTACCCCTGAGATACCCTCTTCGGTCAGGATGTCCACTGTGAGGAGTTCAGGATATGCTTCAGGATATGGCCAAAATCCTCAGACCGGTAATGTGTCAAATAATAATGTTCTTGCTACTAACAACAATGGCTCTTTGTAGGATGCAGGTATGACGTCAACATTTACCAGGGAGCTCCAGATTTTGAAGGACATGATATCCAGTGTACCTGGAGTGGTCCAGCCAATTCCAGAAGTATCCCAAGACAGCCACAGGATATCCCGCTTTGCATATCCTATCTGTGATGCTGAAATCCCAAAAAGATTTCAGACTCCCAACATGAAGCTGTATGAAGGGACTACGGATCCTGAAGAGCATATTGCCCAGTATAGGGAAAGAATGGAGATCAACCCTATCCCTTCGGAGCTCAAGGAAGCATGCTTGTGCAAGGGTTTTGGATCTACCCTGACAGGATCAGCCTTAAAATGGCTATTAAATGTTCCTCCTCACTCAATTACTTCGTTTGCTCATTTGGTTAATTTATTTAATAGTCAGTTTTCTTGCAGCCGGAGTTTTGAGAAACTAACCAGTGATCTTTACAGGATAACTCAAGGGCCTCAGGAATCCTTGAGGGATTATGTGAACAAATTCAGTCGAGAATCCTTGGATATCCCACATCTTGATGTTGCAACAGCTGTGAAAGCTTTTAAGATGGGGTTACAAAAGGATTCTCAATTTTATCAAGATCTTGTAATGAATCCCTGCAGGAATCTCGACGAAGCTCATAACAGGGCTTTGAGATATATCCGTTTGGAAGATGACAAGAAGATGCAGGAGAGGATGAATTCTACCTCAACCTATGAATCAACTAACAGGAAATCAGAATCCTCATATAAGCCATATCGCTCCAAGCCATATGGCAGAAATGATAACAAGAAAGTGAATGCTGTTGAAGACGAGGATCCTGAAGAATATCCTGACTTATCTGAATACTGCTTTTCTGTTAATATACCTGAGTTAATGTATGCTATGCAGGGTTTACGGGACAAAGCTAGGTGGCCTCGAAAGAACCAGCAGAAAGCTGATTGGAAGGATAAATCCAAATGGTGTGCCTTCCATGAGGACTTCGGACATATGACCGAGGATTGCATTGCTTTAAGGAAAGAAATAAGTTACCTGTTAAGCAAAGGGTATCTGAAGGACTTGCTGGGAAGAAAGAAGAATAAAGGGCAGGATCCCGAGAAGGATCCTGAACGAGCAGCATCACCCCCGGCAGATGCCAAGATAATTAACTTTATTTCAGGAGGATCCGACATTTGTGGGACTTCGTATTCGGAGGCTAAGAGACATGCAAAGGAAGCTAAGAGTGAAAGGGGAGACAAACCAGTCAGGATGACTACCCTCACAACTGATAAAGTGATCACTTTCGATAGTGATGACAGGGATACTATTCGGGATCCTCACCATGATGCTTTGGTAATAACATTATATGTGGCTAACCATTTTGTACGCAGGATATTGGTGGACAACGGTAGTTCTGTCAATATAATTCAGCTTGAGACATTGAAAAGGATGAATGTATCTCCGATGGACATTACTTCGAAGTCCACTGTGCTCGTTGGTTTCAGTGGAGAAGCTAGAAATACTGTAGGAGAGATAAAGTTACCAATATACGTTGAAGGGGTCAACTCGATACAACGCTTCTGTGTGATGGACTCCTTATCCTGCTATAACATCATACTAGGCAGGCCATGGATCCATGACATGAAGGCTGTGCCTTCGACTTATCACCAATGCATCAAGATTCCAACCCCTTGGGGGGTCGTCAAAGTTGATAGTGATCAGCAGGAGGCGAAGGTGTGCTACACATCCTCAATGAAATCCTCGACCAAGCCTAATCCAGCATAGCAATTAAAGATGCGGGCCCGGGATACCTTGGAAGCTTCGGAGCAGGATGTGAAGAAAGTTATCCTGGATCAGGATAATCCTGATATCTCGGTGCTCGTAGGAACCAATATCCCTCGGGATATTGAAAAACAATTAATTGACTTTTTGAAGTGCAGGATGTCAACGTTTGCATGGAGGCATGAGGATATGACAGGTATATCCAAAGACATTATTACTCACAAGCTTGGAATTGACAGGTCATTCAAGCCTATTCAGCAAAAAAGAAGGAAGTTTGCTCCTGAGCGGAATATAATCATCCAAGAGGAAGTTGAAAGATTGTTAAAGTCCAAAATGATCAGAGAAGTCAAGTTCCCAAGATTGTTGGCGAATGTGGTCGTAGTGCAGAAGAAAAATGGGAAATGGAGAGTCTGTGTAGATTACACAGACTTGAATAAGGCTTGTCCTAAAGACCCGTTCCCCCTTCCTCATATCGATGCAATGGTGGATGCTACTGCTGGGCATGAAATGTTAACGTTCATGGACGCATCCTCAGGATTTCAGCAGATTCAAATGGAGCCTTCGGACCAGGAGGATACTGCTTTCATGACACCAACAAGTATTTATTGCTATACTGCTATGCCTTTCGGTTTGAAAAATGCAGGTGCAACATACCAGAGATTGGTGAACATGATGTTCAAAGATAAGATGGGGGACACCATGGAGGTGTATATTGACGATATGGTGGTGAAATCTAAAAAGGCTGAGGATCACCTCCAGGATATCAAGGGAGCATTTGATATTCTGGATCTGTATAACATGAAGCTGAATCCTGCTAAGTGCCATTTCGGAGTGGGGGCAGGAAAGTTTCTAGGATATATGGTGACGAAAAGGGGGATTGAGGCAAGCCCGGAGCAGATTAAAGCTATCCTGGATATAAAATCACCCTTGAATATGAAGGACGTTCAACGGTTAACAGGCCGAGTAGCAGCTTTGAACAGATTTATTTCAAGATCCTCAGAAAAATGCAAGGAATTCTATGATATCCTCAAGAAGAATAAGAAATTTGAATGGGGAGCAAAGCATGAAGCAACCTTGCAGGATTTGAAGCGATATCTCTCAACTGCACCTCTATTGATGAAACCTGAAAATGGTGAACCACTATCCCTATACCTCGCTGTATCAGGGAATGCTGTAAGTGCCGTTCTTATAAAGGACCATGAAGGTCTGCAATATCCTGTTTATTATGTTAGTAAAAGTTTGTTAGATGCTGAAACTAGGTATTCTCATTTAGAAAAATTGATATTAGCTCTAGTTATGGCATCGACAAAGCTTAGACATTATTTTGAGACACATAGGATCCATGTTAAAACAAATTATCCTGTCAAAAATGTGCTTAGGAAACCAGAGATGTCAGGCAGGATGGCCAAGTGGTCAGTAAAGTTAAGTGCTTATGATTTAGTATATGAACCTAGAAATGCCATAAAGTCTCAGGCTTTAGCTGACTTTGTGGCTGATTTCAGTAGTGACATTCAGGATGAGGTAGACCTAGAAGTTCAACAGTTAGGAGAATCCTCAGGATCCTGGACATTATATACTGATGGTGCATCTAATGTAAGAGGAGTAGGATTGGGAATACTACTAAAATCGCCACAGGGGGACATATTACCCCAGGCTATTAGGTGTGAATTCCCTGCTACTAATAATGAGGCAGAATATGAAGCTTTAATTGCAGGATTAGAGTTGGCTAAGAATATGAGTATCAAGAATTTGCAAGTATATGTTGACTCCTTGTTAATTACTAACCATTTTAATGGATCCTATGCAGTTAAGGGTGAGAAATTAATCGAATATCTCGATATTCTAAAAAAATTAGCAGGATATTTCGATGTTTTTACACTTGAACAGGTACCAAGGGAGGATAATGCTGAAGCAGATGCCTTAGAAAATTTGGGATCATCTATCAGGATACCAGAAGGGACCCAAATACCAATATTACATGTCTTATATCCTGCAATGAATCCTCAGGATAAAGAAGTAGCGGCTATTCAGGATCCTGGAGCAGAGTACCCTGAAAAGGATCCTAAATCCTGGACGGCTCCAATCGTGAGATATCTCAAGGAAGGACACATCCCCGAAAATGAAAATCCTAAGGCATTTAGGATGAAGGTATCACGATTCACTATTATAAATAATGTTTTATACAAGAAATCTCTCGCAGGACCGTATTTGAGGTGTTTGGAGGATCCTGAAGCCAAAGAAGTACTTCAGGATATACATGAAGGGGATTGTGGTAACCATACTGGAGGCAGGTCATTATTCTCAAAAGTATTAAGGACAGGATATTATTGGCCGACAATGAGAAAAGATGCCGCAGAATATGCTCGAAGATGTGACGCATGTCAAAGACATAGTAACATATTACATCAGCCTGCTGAACCGCTGTATCCTATTGTTTCCCCTTGGCCATTTATGAAGTGGGGTATGGATATAGTGGGAAAACTTCCAAATGCTCCAGGAGGGAAGGTTTTTATGTTAGCAATGACAGATTATTTCTCCAAAATGGGTTGAAGCCGAGGCATTTGTCCAAGTCAGGGATCAAGAAGTAGTATCATTCATAAAGAGAAATATCCTGACCAGATTCGGAGTACCAGCCGAGATAATCTGTGACAATGGTTCTTAGTTTATAAGCAAGAGAACTACTGAATTTTGCAAGAGTTGGGGAATCAAAATGATAACATCTACTCCGGTACATCCTCAAGCGAATGGACAAGCAGAATCCTCAAACAAGATAATTGTCAATAACTTAAAGAAGAGACTTGGAGCCAAAAAAGGAAGATGGGCAGAAGAATTACCCTTTGTTTTGTAGGCTGATAGGACAACGGTAAAGAATGCAACAGGCCAAACCCCGTTTTCCTTGGTATTTGGAGCAGAAGCAATAATTCCAACGGAAATGGCAATACCTACTGCGAGATCTATCCTACCGGATCCTGAACAGAATCCTGAAGCCTTATGTCAGGATTTGGATACTATAGATGGAAAAAGGGATGCAGCAAGGCTAAGGATGGTAGCATATCAACAAAGAATATCCAGAGCATATAACAAGAATATAAGGACTAGGAGATTTTGAGTTGGTGATTGGGTGATAAGAAAGGCTTTTCAGAATACCACTAATCCTGCCGATGGCAAGCTAGCTCCAAAATGGGAAGGACCATATGAAGTTGAGCCAGAAGCAGGGAAAGGAGCATATAGACTCAAGAATATGGAAGGGGATATGCTACCAAGATCCTGGAATGCAATACACTTAAAGCTCTATTTCAAGTAAGAATATAATGTAATTTCTATCTCAAGATGGTATGAATTCTATCTCTTTTAAATATGTTTGATTTGATTTGTTCTTTGAAACCCATTACTAACTTAAGCATCGGAGGGGTGTTAGCCAAGCTAACACCCACCTTAGTTTAAGGATGTTTTGCAGTATATGCTCCAAGATATAGCTCCAGGATGCTCACTCAGGATACTTCGGAAGATTAGAGGATTGGCCCCCTCTCTCACGTATAAGGGATCCCGATCCCTTCACAGGTTTAAAGGTATTCACCTTTCTTCCGAATTGGGTTTAAACACCTCGCCTGGAGCGCAAGTTATTCGGGAATAGTTCAAGGTGGCGGGACCAGTCCATGTAAAAGTGGCTGACAATTTCGTTACTATTGGCTATATCCTGAATCCTAAAGGTATATGAGGATTGATCACCCTCTCTCACGAAAGGGTATTTTCATACTCTCTAAGGTTTAAAGGTTTTCACCTTTCTAAGTCTTGGAGTTTATACACTCCCGCCTGTAGCGCACGAAAATTTGAGATTTTCCCCAGGATACAAGGGATTCATCCCCAATACATTTTTTGGGTTTTACCATGTAACATGAAGAATTGTCTACACAATGGGAACTGATATCCAAAGGATTTCTAAGTATTTGAAGGCATTGTACACAGGGGACATTCCCACTGAAGCAATGGTATAAAGCTCAAAGGATAAGGCTCGGACCTAATACACTAAGTGTCTCAGACAGGGGACATCTTCATTGGAAGAGTTGCAAAGGGATTGAAGTTTGAGAATAGGGTTGTACCCTATTCCTGGTATGATCTTTCCTTTGTAAACGTTATTTAAGTTTTTGACAATACTATGTTTGACAAAAGGTCAAACATCCTGATTAGGATAAATTCTCGGGATATATTCTCAGAATATATTTTCAAAATACTTCTCAGGATATTTGATTAAAATATTTGAAACTGATACTAGTTTGAATCTTTGATCATTCAAGTATTATCAAAACAGGTTTTGGAAAAGTGGACTGTCTTTCACTCTTTAAAAAGCTTTCTACAAAGTTGAACGAATTTTTAGAAGTCCTATCTAATAAAAGTTTTCATAATATATCTCTGAGCATATTGATCAGAATATTTTTGGAAGACAGTTGTACAAAATTTTGCAAAGCTAAAATATACATTAAGGAATGCATAACGAAAATTAAGAGGCAACAACAAATAAGTCAAAAGCAAGTTATATTATTAACATGTCAAAAGTTGTGCTTTTGGTTTCACCTCAAACCGAGGCCCATTCGCCAAAAGCACGATTAGTTTTTACCATATCTACGTAATGGTTGAAGGTTTTATCTCAAAACGAAACCTGTCCACCTTCAACTGTTACGACATTCTGTAGGATCGTGAAACGACCTAACGAGTCGATCAGAAGAGTGCTCAGACCGAATCAGAGGCGGAATTCATTGATTCGGTCTTCGTTTAGCTTGTATTCACTAATAAATGTCTTGTTTATTGATCTTGAACACTTTACAGTACAGAGACACTTCGACAGCACCTCGGCGTCGGAAATCAGAAAGTTACAAATGAGAAAGTTTGAAGCCTATTTATAGGACAAGACCCTCCCGTTTGAAACTGACATGACCAGTTTCAAACTGTCACGACTAACCCTCCTGTTTGAAAGTGACAGGCCATCTTCAAACTAGACCCCTTCAAACTTGACATATTCAAACTTTCAGGCCAAGACTCGATATAAGACGAAGTCGACAGATGTAATGCACCAACAGACTCCCCCTCAGATGTTGACGAGTCTTAAGTGTCGAGTCTTCGCATCTTCAGTCTTTATCAGTCTTTTGTCTTTCTTAGCATATACCAGGATCTTCTCTTTGGCTCTAACCTCGTCAGACTCCCCCTCTCATCATGATGGGATCGCCGTCTGGAATTAGCTATCACCTTGAGATCAATCCCTGGCTTTATCTCTGATTAGCTCATTTCCTGCACACATTTTCTCACCACCATATAAGTTTTCACTTAAATAAATAAGAAAAACTTACTAGTAATAGTTACATCAAGTTCAAATTAATGATCTCGATTAACTAATCAAACATTTCTTTCTCAAAACAAATTTCTTCTGTTAAACACACACTCCCAACCCTGTTCATCATGTTCAGCACTTGAAATTTTGAAAATCAGCTTTCCAACATCAGTTGTCGAAAATCTTTTTGTATTTTTCAAAATTTATACTAAAACACACTAAAATCTTTTTGGATTTTTGAAATAGAATGAAATGTAATAAAGAAATATTTACAGACAATATTTTTGTGAGTTTGTGTAAGAGGATCATATCAGTTTTTGTGACCAATCACTAACACCGTTAAGCTTTAAACATTTTCAGTTCTAAAAGATTCACGTAGATTGACGATATTGTTATCCACTTAAACTCAATCTAAAAACTTTCAATCTGCTTACCGATACTTTAAGGTATATTAAGATAGCACTAAGTTCTTATGGACCCCACGATCTCAGCATATCCCCTCATCATGTAATACACTGACTCAAGTAATGCCTTTAAACTTTTATCGACTGTGATTTGTGCGAAAAACAAAGCAGAATGTTTAAACATTAACAATCAGGTCAATACTTCCGTATACGCAGAGAAAGTCCAATGTTTAAACAAAATAAGAAAAATAAAACAAGTTGAAGTTGTTTAGGCTTTAACCACCAGGTCGATACTCCCGTATACGCAGAGGAGGTCCAAAGCTTAAACGAAACACCAAAGAAAATAAAGCAGAACGTTTAGGCAACAACATCCAGGTCGATACTCACGTATACGCAGAGGATGTCCGATGCTTAAACAAAATAAAGAAATAAAACAAGTTTAAATCTTTGCAAAATGAAATGCACAATCACAGCGACTTTTCAGCAAAGTTGTGAAAGTTCACAAACTTAACCAGTTTTATGTCATTCGACAATCAACGATTACTGAGTAGGTACACAGTCAAGAAGGACAAAACTAAGTACTATTCTTTCAACCATGTTTCCCACTAGAACTAGGCTTTATCATTTAAGTTTGTATCGTTATCGCAAATCTACTAGTCTAGCTGAGCCTATCGTCACATCTTTAGTGAGATCGCTTATCACATTTTATCTCTCCATTTCTTTAGCATGCTGTGACAGTCCAACTGATCTACTATCATTTCCTCTTTTTGACAACAAAACTCATTTTGAATTTTTTAATGGTTTTGACTTTTCAAATTTTCTAATTTTTTTAAAATTTTTACTCCCCCTAAAATCAAAATATGTCTCAATTTTGATTTTCTGGGAAAATTTGAAAACAAGTTGTACAAGAAATGTGACAACATGATGAGAATCACTTCAATTCTCCATTCACTTGGCTTGAACAATCAGAACTCCCCCTGACAACAAAACATTTTCCCATAGTGATTTCAAAACACTTAAGTTTGTTTTAATCAAAATGGTTTTTCCGGAAAATAAGTTTTGTGTGTCTTTTCACAAATTCGGGGTTTCATCCATCACCTTGTTCTTCTTCAATCACTTGTAAAAACTAACATTTTTAAGATCAATTCTCAAACATCACTTGTAGAAAATCAAGTACAACTTAATGTCCCTGATTTACCACTTGTAAGTTCGAAATATCACAAATGTGAATTTCTCAAGAAATGTGCCGATTCATGTTCCACACTTACCAACCTGGGAACTCCGGCAAGTCAGGTTTTTCATTTAAACAGATTCACCCAAGCCTGACAGTCCTTGGGTGATTTTGAATTCTTGTTCAACAATGGTGGAAAATTTGCATCATCCATTGTTAAACCTGAATTCTCAGTTTTTACCTCAACTACCGGCTCTTCTGGCTTTACCATACCAGAATCATTGCCTGCACATGGCTTGTCTGACTTTGATCTGTCAGATTCATCGCCTGAAGGTGTCTTGTCTGACTTTAACATGTCAGATTCATCGCCGACCATTTTCTTCTTCTTCTTTCCCTCTTTCATCCTCAGATTTGTATCTGATGAATTCGTCTTGCTTGACTTTGCAATCGAGGAAGTCGATTCATCAGAACTCTTATTTTTAACAGATGAACCCGAGGACAAAATCTTCTCTAGATACTCTCTAGCCTTCTTTCTCTTCTTTCTCAGTCTGTCTTTCTGCCCCTGAGAAAGTTTCACTTTCGTTTCTTGAACTTTAGGTTCTTGAACCTTCTGTTCTTTGGGCTTGACATTGACTGATTTCTTTGCCATCTTCTGAGAATTAACCCTCAATCTTTCATTTGATCTCCTTGGGCAATCTCTGACAATGTGACCTCTGATGTTGCAATTAAAGCATCTCCTCGTCTCATAACTCCAACCTTGGCAGTTAACAGCAATGTGTCCTTGATAACCACATCGGTAACACACTCTGTTATCGTACCAATCACCATTTTCAGTCCAAACATTCAGATCATAACACTGTTTGGCTTGGTGATAATCCTTGCTCCTCTTGTTTGCTGGATTTGACTTTTGAGCACTGTGGTTCGACCTGCACCACTTATTGCCAACAATTTTTGAGTTTTGATTTTCCAATTTTTTTGATTTTTTATCACGATTGGATGATTGAACTGATGAGCTTTTATTTTCTTTTTGAAAATTTTTCGGCTTTTTATCCTTTTGTTTTTGTTCCACATTCTTCTTTACAGGTTTTTGCTTTGAGCATTCACCTTTCTCAGTCGAATGAAAAACAGTTTCTTTAAACATTTCTTTTAATTTCAAAAATGTTTTCTTTTTCTCATCATCATCAGTTTTCTCATCACAATCTTCAACTTTGACATTGTCAAAGTTTGTGACATTGTCACTTATTGGAACAGAATTGATCGGTTTTGGACAGGGATAATCTGGTGTTGATGACGAAGTCTCAAAACCTTTCAATTTCTCTACAAGCTCTTTGATTTTAATCCGAGCTTTTTCAGCTTCATTTTCAAGTCGAATGATTTTCTGAAGATGAGAGTTTATTTCAATCTGTTTTTCAAGATTATTTTTAAAAATGGCAGATTTCTCATCTTCTAAAATCTTCATTTGACTTTGAAAATCTTTTTCAAATTTTAATTTTTCATTTTCAAATTCTTTTTCTTTTTCTTTCAAAATCTTGTTTTTCAATGTCAAACTGTTCAAATCACTTAACAGTTTGTCATTTTCAGATTTCAACCTCTCACAATTTTCCTGCAAATCAAAAATATGTTTCTTATCAGCTTTCATCTCATCTTTCAAAACTGAAATTTCTTCAGTCTGTTCCTCTCCCACTTGGACATCTTTACTCTTGCTCTTCTTTAATATTGATTTTACACTTTGACTTTTCTTCTTCTCAGCATTGATCACCATCTGTTCTTCAATCTTTTTAACGAGTGGACTAATTGTCAGTTGGGAAAATTCTCCAGAAGTCTTCAAGTTTAAGATATAATTTTCCCATTCTTCTCGAGGTAAAGCACTGACAAATTTTTCAACCCATTCTTCTGATTCTTTTTTAATACCCTTCTCAGACATTGAGCGAACAAGATGGCTATACCTCTCAATGATACTCTTTGTACTTTCTCCTGGACAACCTGAAAATGAATCAAATTCTTTATTTAATACATTTATTCTATCAATAGTTTCTCTTGTCATATTAAAGAAATTGATATCCATGATTCGGAAACCCGTTTTTCAAGACAGTCTCGTTAAGCAAAATATCAAGTCCAAGCTAGATCACCTTTCAAACAAAATACCAATTACTTAAAATTCTGATTGGGCCGAACACTTTAATCAGATCACATGGGTCGGAAGTCTTGATTAATGCACATGAGCTGTTAATACAAATTACACTGATTGGACCGCAACTATGTGAAATCGTTTTCACATGCAATAACCATAAATTTGACCAAGACAATTAAAGACAATCAAATTGTGATTGGATCGTATGATATAATGGATTGACCCAATGTAGATCACATGCACACTGACTTCTGAAAACTTGACTAAAAGATCGATCAAATCAATGTTATCTTCTCATACAATCACATGCAATTACACATGATTCTTTTCACCACATGTAAACTGACACAAGTTGACACAACATGAGAACAATTCCAACACAAATAGCTGACACTTAACACATGCAAGAACCGAACTCAATTTAATTGATACAATTTTCAATGTATTTCCGACAATATCAATTCCTATTTGATCGAATTTTTTTAATATATGTCCGACAAGTTCAAGTCAATCAGCAAAGAATTCACAAGTCTGCAAATTATCAGTTCCAATGCATATTCACCTGACAACCTCGTAAAACGATTCACAAAAATCGATGAACTTTCAATCGGTTCACACTACTCAATGAATTTCGATAATATCACATGCACTGACACTTTTTTTAATGACCTGAACAACTTTCACTTGATAACTTTTCAAACTGTGATCATGTTTCAAACTGTCAGGTCAGTTTCAAACTGTACACCATGTATTTTCAAACAGGATGGCTGCTTTCAAACGGGATGGGTGCAGATTTAAACAACAACCTCAAACTGGATGGCTGATTTCAAACGGGATGGGCCAGTTTCAAACAATAAGGTGACATTTTCAAACAGGAAGGTCAATTTTCAAACTGCCAGTCCAGTTTCAAACGGTAGGGTCAGGTTACGTTCAAACGGGCACCAGTTTTCAGTTCATTTTTACCATTTTTACTTTGAATTTTAAGCTGAAACTTTCAAGGATTTGTTAAAACACAATTACACACACATTGTGAAAGTTTTAGCCGATTTTAACCGTGAAAAGTATCAATTTTGTGAAAGAAGGTGTAGAAAATCAGAATTTGCTAGCAAAAACGAGCTAAACGGTAAGAACTCTTCCTCCTGAGCTATGATACCACTTGTAGGATCGTGAAACGACCTAACGAGTCGATCAGAAGAGTGCTCAGACCGAATCAGAGGCGGAATTCATTGATTCGGTCTTCGTTTAGCTTGTATTCACTAATAAATGTCTTGTTTATTGATCTTGAACACTTTACAGTACAGAGACACTTCGACAGCACATCGGCGTCGGAAATCAAAAAGTTACAAATGAGAAAGTTTGAAGCCTATTTATAGGACAAGACCCTCCCGTTTGAAACTGACATGACCAGTTTCAAACTGTCACGACTAACCCTCCTGTTTGAAAGTGACAGGCCATCTTCAAACTAGACGCCTTCAAACTTGACATCTTCAAACTTTCAGGCCAAGACTCGATATAAGACGAAGTCGACAGATGTAATGCACCAACACATTCAAAATAGGTTATACTAACTGATGACCAAGGGCTTCATCATGAAAACCCAGGACCCATCCACCTTTGGTCATCATATTGTTCTAATGCAGGAAATATAAATTGTTCAAAAACAGGAAAAGTAAATTGTTTACACAACCACAACCATGAAATTTAAAAAGTGGGCTCCGGCCTTGGCACGTATATCCATCATCGCCCACTTCGCCGCCTAAGAAGCGGCACCTTCTTGATCAGCAACCTCTTTCCCAGCATTTGCACCAGCATCAGCCTCAGGATTCTTCTCGGCATCATCACCAGCATTGGCCACTTCCTCTGCCGCCTTAGAAGGCTCTTCACCAGCATGCTTTGCAGGATGAGCGACGGGATGACCTCCAAGATCCTGTAGTTTCACTTCCCAAGCCTTTACATTCCAGGAGGGGCATTTGAAGCCCAAATCCCTGGCCTCGTAAGCCATCCTTAACCTGGCTTGGAGAAGAGAGATGACCACGGATGCTTTGAGACTGTCCCGATATAAACTCATATCCTGCTGGTATTGGAGAAGGGCGACATCTAGTTTGGCTTGAGCATCCTCATTGGCTTTGTGGAGGGCAGCTTGGTATTCCTAGGTCATTGCCTTGTATTTGTCCTCATAATGCTGGGACTTGGCAGCTGCAATTGTTCCTTGATCAGCTATGATGGCTTCAGCTTTTTCGAGCCTGATCTCCAGCATCTTATTAAGCCCGTAGGCATCTTCATACAGATGCATGAGACGTTCCAAGCCCTGCAGTTAAAGATACAGGTATCAGTGTAAAATGAACAGGATAATGACTAACATGCATGTTCAGGATATTGAAAGGGATATTTTACCTGCTTGAGGAATGAAGTAGCTTCATTAAACCCATGATTCTCAAGAGAGAATGTCTCAGAGGCGGCTGGAGAATCCATTTCTTTCCTCTTCCAGGAACTAGAGGCCCGGGTCCTGGATGCCGGAGGAGCTTTAGTAGTCTTTGAAGTGGTGGGCTTCGGTGTGGCAGATGGCTTCGGCTTAGGTTCTTGTTTGACTGGTACAAGGCTGGAGTAGCTATCCAACTCGTCAAGTTGGAAGCCTTCGAGGTTAATAACTGGCACTACATAAGGGAAGATGTTTTAGGCTTATTATACCTCTAAAAATAATAATCAATTTAATATAAAGATAATTCCTGAAAATATGCTTACCAGACATGTTGGAGCTTGATCTTTGACTTGAGCTTGTGAGTAGCAGGTTAAAGGTTCTTTCACCCTCTGGAAGCTTGTAGATCTCTTTTATTCTTCCTTCTGATTCAGCACTAGGGGAGCTAGTTCCTTGAAGTTTGCTGCAAGAAAGAAAATAAACACATCAGGATATTGGTTCAGGATGGAGGTTCGGGATATGATTGGGGATATTCCTAAAACCCTAAATCCTACCAGAAGTCAACCATCTTTTAGGAAGGTCAAAACCCCTATCAATGGAGTCTCTTTTCACAAAAAAGAATTTTCTTGTCCACTTATCCTCGTTCTTGGTAGCTTTGAGGATGAGAGGATCTTTGGAAATAGAGAATAGAAGGAATCGGCTGGAACCATGAGATCTTAAGCGATAAGCTTTTGGCAAATCCTCGATGCACAGGTCGGGCATATGGCGAGCCTTAATTCCTTCCAAGGTGACTAATATGCGCCAAACCATGGGCATGATTTGGGCAAAGCTCAGGCCAGTAAGTTCTAAGAAACGAGAAATAAAAGGTGAAAACGGGTATTGAAGTCCTATGGAGAAAGGGTAGGCAAAGAAGCAGACCCATTCATCGGAACAAAAATCCGATCGGACCTCTCGGTCGAATGGACGGAAGATTGTCCCGGCGGGAAAGGCACCGGAAGCTCGTAGGGCTGCGATGTCAGAATTATCGAAAGAACACACCTCTTTTGAAGGTTTCTGAAGCAAATTCTGTTTGTGGAAGGTGGAAACAGAATCCGCCATTTGTGATCTAGTGCGGGTAGCCATGAAGGATCACAATCGGAAGAACAGGAGATATAAAGAAGGAAAATAGAAAAGAGAGAGAGAAAAGTACCTAATATTTGGTTGAAGATAAAGATAAATCGTAATGAGACGACCCTTGGTTAATAAAGGCTAAATGTGGGGGGGGGGGGGTAAAGAGTAAATAACGCCTTGGAAGTTGCACATTGTCATTTCAAGGGTCTCATCATATTGATTGCCTTAATTGGTGAGATAAAACTTTTAAAATATATCCGTTGGATTGGTATACCAACAGATATATTTGGGGACAATTGTTATGGGTCATTTTCTGAGCATACATATCTTGATCAATATCCTGCTTTTTATTGTTTATTTGTGACCAGGATGCTGGACAAGGATATTGCTAACATCTTGGGCGATATCCTGAAGTTGATCGAATTAATCACGTGCAGGTTAAAGACTGGGACTTGCCAACGGTCAAATGGACTTCGTCTCCTCAAGACTCGGACGTATTTGTTATGGGAGAGACGTTGAACCCGAAAGACCAGGTCTACAACGTTCGACTGAGGAATATTCGCTGGATCCCGGTTATTTAGGATAGTTTGTTACATTTGTTTTACTATAAATAGATGGGGGCGGATCAGATTAAGGCACTCAACTTTCACATTTTCAAACACTTTCTCTCTAGCTCACTGCAAACACTACGCACAACACTTGTATTCGAATTACATTGTAACACGTAGTTGATCCGCACCACATCCTGCACTGTATCCTGATATTTGAAGCAATAGAAGAACAAGGCAGCTGCGATTGTCAGCTCCTGAGGTTTTATGCCGGCGATCTAGATTGATCAAGGGCTTTCCTCGTACATCACGTGTCAACCTTTACTTTTCTGCTCATTGTTTGATCATAGATACAACTCTATATCTTGAGCCGTATCCTGAAACTGTTTTTATAACTAACTTGGTTAACATATTTTTCACACATAATTTTAGCACACTACCTCACTTAACTAATTTGATCACTAAATTGCTTCGGTAATTTTTGACCAAAACAAAAACCATAGCTCCCGATATTAAACTATAACTTTCATATAACATCCGATATCGAACCGGTGAGCGAACTAGTGGTATTTTTACCATCCAAAACTTATACCCACTAAACTGTTAAACTAATTAGACTTTATTTAATACCCTAAACTATCATTAACACCCTAATTACCCTAACTAAATTAGTTACTAAAATATCTAGCCATTTAACAATTTGTGCACATGTTTTATATGCTTAAAATTATAAAAAAAGGGATTATTACATATATCCCCCTATTTCAAACTCTAATTACATATTTACCCAACCTAAAAACTAAATTACATATTTCCCCTTCTTGTAGCAAAATTACACTAATACCCTTTCTATCATAAAAAAGGCAATTATGTAGTTTACTAAAGTACAAGTTGATCATCTTGAACCCTACAACAAAAACAAGCTTAAAAACTCTAATCTCACCATAAACATCTAATAAATAAGATGTATATTGTGTTGGTTATGTTAATATGTGTTAGATTATGCTTATGTTAATGTTGATTATGTTAAAGTGGAGTGTTTACAAACATGATCTTGTGTAAATTAGAGTAATAAGGATCATCTAAACATTTTTATGTTTAGATCTTAACAAGATCATCATCCATATAATACATGAACTTTATATTAAACTTGAAAATGATTTATGGCCAAAATAACTTTTATAAAAAAATAAACATCATGATTTACACTATAAAAGTGTCAAAAGTATGTTAATTTTTTTTTTTTGTAAACTTGTTAAAAGATATTAATAAGTGCTAGCATTTTCTTGTTAAAAATGTGATTGAGAATATATGAAGTTCAAAGGTTATATGGATAATTATGTGGAAAATATTACTTGAAAAAGTAGTGTTTTGGAACTTGATTTGAAGATTTATTTTGATTAAGGGACTTAAACATGTTTAAAAATACGTTTTTAAACATGGAAAACGCCATAGTTTAGGGGAAACTAAGGTCAAATTTTCTAAAAACCTAATCACGATTAAAGTATGATTAACGAGGTGATTAACAAGGTTAAACACGATTAGTGACTTTAATCATTTTTAAGGAAGTTTTAATAAAAAGGGGTAAGCTCTAATCTTCCAAGAAACTCTAATAAACAACTTATATATTTTTTATAATTTAAAAAGCGAATATTTGTCATTTATTAAATATATAATTTTAGGGACAAAAATATATTTATATATTTTGCAACTATCATATGTGTAGGTGTATAAATACATGTATAATGTGTGTATGTATTAGAGTTAGGATTCTACTAACTAAATACAAAATACACTACACATAACAAACTAAAAAAAAAAAAAAAAAAAAACATAGCGATGAACGAATGTAAAACACATGAGGAAACCAATACAAGATATACTACACTTTGACACGAAGCGCGGATAACGGACAATTGGACCTCGGGCGAACCGTGCAAATAATATATATCGACCAAATAATATATATAACCAAAAACCGACGCGAAATATCAAATAAACGTCATAGCGGATAAATGCGTCGCCATCGGCAATAGTCGCCATATCTGCACGACACGGGATGGATACCTATCACGGACGACACGCGGGCATTCCCGATGATAAAGTACATGGTAACGTGTCACACCCCTTTCTAAGGCGGAAGCACGAGGTGTGATCTTGAAAGGTTCTCATTGCATACGAATGGTAAATATACTACATGCTCGTAAAAATAACTCCAAATGCAAATAACATTACGTAACCAAAAACATAGGTTAAGTTTAGAGTTTACATCACAGCATAAAACGTTGTCTGAAAAGTTTACAACATTATTCAAAGATAGACATAAAGGTTTTGGTCCTTATATCACCACACGGAGTGGGACATACAACCAAACCCAGCAAAACGGCAAAGGAGTCTTGACACAACATAGCTAACAACATAAACAACATCCAAGAGCAAGAGTAAGATCGCGCGCACATCCACTTTAGTTACCTGAAATACATGTGAGTTTTTGGAAAATCGTCAACATAATGTTGGTGTGAATTCATGCAGTTTTTGTATTGAACATTTGTATACTTGAATGAAAACATGGTATGTAATTTGTATGAAACAAGTATTTCTGTAAATATAAGGAAATCGAGATCGCTAATGGTTTGCAAGGCCATTAACATGTGACACGACATAGGAAGCATCCAAACCATAGGCATTTTTAGCTGTCGAATCCACGACTGTCGAGTCACGACTAGAGACACAAAAGCACTGCTTGGTACTAGTATGACCAAGAGTGTGGCTGCCTGAAACCCATTAGATCTAACCTTTTGTTCCGTGGTCTTGGTATGTAACTGATTAATGGTGCTTATGACACCCTATTCGTGACATGATCTAAAGTATCATTCCTTAGTTTTTGTATTCAACATACCATAACACATGTATTTTCCCCAAGTTTAAAAAACACGTAAAAGTTTAAAAGTGGGGACATGAACTCACAACTTTGCGTATCCTGCGCCGTAAACTTCACCGGTTGGTTTTTATAGCGTCGTGACCTATACGTGTTTTATTAACGTTAGTCACTAGACTTGTATCGCACAAGTACAAGTCACAATCTTTAATGTATGTGTTCCTTGTTGTTAAAAATAATTTATATTTTTAACTATGTATCTTACTTATATTATTTTTTCCAATAAATATAAGTATCTTGTATTTTTCACCCGAGTTATGTATTTTTGTCCAAAAATACAGTTTAAGTCCATAACTTGTCCAAGTTACATAATCTATTAAGAAATATATTTTCATAAATATATTCTCTTGTATTAGTCTATGCATGTTGTATGTGTATTTTTGTATTTTTACTCCTTAGGAGTATTTAGTGTATTTTCAAGTCCTAATACACTAGTACATATAATACACATTACATACACTTAGCACAAAATTTGGTGACCAATATATATATATATTTTCCTAAAAAATATACATACTTAATATCACTTTTTATCTTGAAGAAATCGATATATCTTAACTTGAAATTTACACAAAAATTTGGAAAACCTTGGTAAATATTTTTAGGTGAATTTTTAGGGAATAAGTTTCACCAAAACTTATATTTTTTAAGTGTCAAAATTTTATAGAAATTTTGACATAGCTTTCCCTAAAAATGGAGGTTTCCCATGTTTTCAAAACATGTGTTTATTTTCTTTTCAATCATCAAAACCAATTAACGACAATCAACAACTCATTCAACACTTACCGAGTGCCAAAATCAAGTAAATTACTCTACATCATGAACTTGAAGTTTTTTGTAAAAACTTGTAGTAACTTACCATGCTATTTAGTTGGTTTAGTTACCCTTAAAAACATATTTATTTGTTTCTAAATCACATTCTTGAATAAGTTAGTCATTTACAACTTGTAAGATGATTTTTCTAAAAATATTTCTTTTGTATTTTTCTTGTTACAAACATGTTTCTAGACTTGTTTAAATACTGAAAATATGATTGGTTTACTTAGAAACCATGGCTTTGTAAATCTTGAAAATAAACTTGGTTTCTTGAAAAAAATATTTTGTAATCATCTATTTACAAGACTTTTGACATGTATCAACCATCATCATACTCTAAATCATTCTTATTTTCAAGTTCATGCAAAACATAAAGTGGGATGATCTTGGTCTTTCACAAGATCATCACCTTAACTTACTAGATCATGAGTTTAATCACAATCTAGTAGGTTTCATATGATATCTAACATCACTAACACAAATCATCAATCATCAAGGAGCAAATCAACACAATCAACGTGTATTCTTATGTTATTAAGCTTATGTTAAAGTATCATGATCATGCTCTTTAGTGTTCTTCAAGATTAACAATGTTCATCATCTTTTAACCAACTAAATATGAAGTAAAATCAAGTGACAAGGAGCTTACTACTAGCTCTATAGCTAGGGATGAACACAAGAGGTTGAAGATGACAAATGTGTTGGATAAAAGCAAATGGGAAAGGTCCTTCAAGATCCACAAGCTCCAAACCTCCTTAGACACCTTCTAGCACCTTGTGATAACTTGGGATTGTATGAGAATTGGATGAAGATAGTGGTGGTGTTGTGGGTTGATCTCGGCCGAAAGTGGGGAGCAAGGGGAGGTGAAGTGTGGTGTGGGTTTGGTGTGTGAGAGATGATGGACACTAAGTCTTCTTATAACCATGTTGATGCATTATCCTTTGGTTAAGATGTTCTTCAAGTACACAACACAATCTTCTAATCAAATCTCACAAGATAATATGCTATCTAATAAGATCAAGTAAGGATCTTGATTGGGGCCACCTTGTGACCGTCCCAACAAAGGGGGGGGGGGGGGGTAAAGTGTAAGTTTCGATCACTAATTACATAAATAAGTTAAGTTTCAAGTGTCTTGATTAGGGATTTAAGGTGTTAATATGTTATAAGAGGTGTTAGGGTGTTCGGGGATCATAACTAGCTTAGAAATAGTAAAACAATGCTTCTAGTATAATTTTGATGTTTCGGGTAGTGTCTGGTTGTTCGGTTAGATACCGGTTCGTTAAAGTGTCAAACTTCTCAGTTTAGTGATCTTTAAGTACCCTTTTGTGACACTTCCGATTCCCGACACTTAGGAAAACATTCAGGACCGTTTAGTCATATTTTTACATGTTACTAGCTTGTTACAATGCTGAATTTTGCTGAAATATGCTGAAATATGTAAGATTCAGTATTTAAAGTTTGTTTCGGGTGCTTTTTAGTGCATATTCTAGCTTCCGAAAAGTCTATATGTTAACCCTTGTATCCATACTTGGGTTTTAATGTATTTTAGACGTTGGACCTACTCCTTGGCTCTAATTCCATTATCTGACTGCTTTCTGCAGAGTTGCTGACACAGTGTGTCGTACCGGTGAGTTTACTAGTCTTTCTGACGCAACGCTAATAGTAATGTATAAAGCCATATTTGAAGTATAAAACGTGCATGAATTCATATGTATAGCATGTAATCAGACAATGTTGACATTTAAGCACATAATTGCAGATGTTAAATAATAATTAAACTGTACGGAAAATACCGGTTTGGTGCCAGTTGTCACAGTCTCCCCCTGTTAAAAGAATTTCGTCCCGAAATTCAGGCTGAGCTAACTCTCGCAGGAGTTTTCTTGAACATGTGGGGGTACTTTTCTTTAAACTGGTCTTCACGTTCCCACGTGTACTTGGGTCCGTGCTTAGAGTTCCAACGTACTTTGACAAGTTTGACACTACTCCTCCGGGTCTTGTTGACTTTCCAGTCTGTAACCTCAACGGGTTGTTCTGTAAATCGGAGTGTGTCATCAATATGCACTTCATCCGCATGGATGATCACTGTTTCTTGGGTTGGACTCTTCTTGAGGTTGGACACATGAAACGTATCATGTACTCCGTTAAGTTCTTCAGGTAATTCCAACTTGTAAGCCTCGGTACCAATTCTTTCCAAGATCTTGAATGGTCCGATGTATCATGGATTCAGCTTTCCACGTTTTTTGAATCTTACTACGCTCTTCCAAGGTGAGACCTTCAACAAAACTTTGTCTCTCACCTCGAATTCTAAGGGTTTTCATCTTCGATCAGCGTAGCTCTTTTGTCGATCTCGAGCCGCCTTAATGCGCTCTTGGATCTGCATGATTTTGTCGGTTGTCTCTTGAACAAGTTCAGGACCAACCATACATTTGTGTCCAGCGTCTGCCCAACATAATGGCGAGCGGCACTTGCGGCCATATAGAGCTTCGAACGGTGCGGCTTTTATGCTCGTATGGTAACTGTTATTGTAGGAAAACTCAACTAAAGGTAGGTGAGTATCCCAGCTGCCGCCTAGGTCCATAACACATGACCGAAGCATATCTTCTAGCGTTTGTATGGTCCGTTCGCTCTGGCCGTCTGTTTGCAGATGGAAGGTCGTGCTTAGATCTAGTTGAGATCCAAAGGCCTCCTGGAAGGATTGCCAGATCCTTGATACGAAACGTCCATCTCTATCCGAGATAATTGAGATAGGCACTCCATGACGTGCCATGATTTATTTCAAGTACAGTTCAGCAAGCTTTCCAGTGCTATCCTTTTCTCGGATTGGTAGGAAATGCGCAGACTTTGTTAATCGATCGACTATCACCCATATCATATCGTGTCCTCTAGGGGTCCTGGGTAATTTTGTTATGAAGTACATCGAGATTTGCTCCCACTTCCACATGGGTATCTCGGGTTGTTGCAGTAGGCCAGACGGTTTTTGATATTCAGCCTTAACCTTAGCACAGGTTAGGCACTTTCCAACATAAACAACAATGTCGCCTTTAAGCCTCGGCCACCAATAGTATTCTTTCAAGTCTTGATACATTTTGTCTGATCCTGGATGGATCGAGTATCTCGATTTGTGAGCTTCATTAAGGATGACTTCTCGAATACCGCCATAGAGCGGAACCCAAATACACCCCTTAAAGTATAATGTTCCCTCTTTGTTTGGCACCAAATTCTTTAGCATACCTCGGAGGTATTCAGCTCTACGATTCTCCATCTTAAGGGCTTCTTGTTGAGCGTCATGAATGCGAGCAGTGAGGTTCGTCCGAATAGTCATTTCCAATGCTCGAACTCTTAGGGTCTTAACCCTTTCTTTTCGACTTAACGCGTCTGCTACAACGTTTGCCTTTCCAGGATGGTACTTAATCTCATAGTCATAATCGTTCAGCAACTCGACCCATCGTCGCTGACGCATATTTAATTTCTTCTGATCAAATATGTGTTGTAGGCTTTTGTGATCTGTGAAGATTGTACATCGAGTACCATATAAATAGTGTCACCAGATCTTCAAAGCGAATACCACCGCGCCTAGCTCCAAATCATGCGTGGTGTAATTCCTTTCATCTACCTTCAACTGTCTTGAAGCGTAAGCGATGACTTTTTGGCGATGCATGAGCATGAAACCCAAACCTTGAAGCGAAGCATCGCAGTATACCACGAAATCTTTAGTGCCTTCTGGTAAGGATAGTATCGGTGCATCACATAGCTTATTTTTGAGCAGTTGGAAGGCTTCTTCCTGCTTATCACCCCAGTCGTACTTCTTGTCTTTCTGCGTAAGGGTAGTCAGCGGTTGAGCTATTTTGGAGAAATTCTCGATAAATCGCCGGTAATAGCCCGCTAAGCCCAAAAATTGTCGAACTTCAGTTGGGGTTTTGGGGGCTTCCCAATTCTTTATTGCTTCAATCTTGGATGGGTCTACATGAATGCCCTCATGAATGCCCTTCTCGTTCACAACGTGACCAAGGAACTGTACTTCGCGAATCCAGAATTCGCATTTTGAGAACTTTGCATAAAGTTTCTCTTTCTTTAGTAGTTCCAGAATGATCCTGAGGTGTTGCTCGTGCTCTTCTTTCGTTCGCGAGTAAATCAGGATATCATCGATAAATACAATCACGAATTTATCGAGATATGGTTTGCATACACGGTTCATCAGATCCGTAAATACCGCTGGTGCGTTCGTCAATCCGAATGGCATCACAAGGAACTCGTAATGCCCATAACGTGTTCTGAATGCAGTCTTTGCTACGCTTTCCTCTTGGATTCTTAACTGATGGTATCCAGATCGAAAGTCAATCTTGGAATAGTAGCTCGATCCTTGCAACTGATCAAATAAGTCATCAATCCTCGGTAGTGGGTACCGATTCTTGACAGTGAGCTTGTTCAACTCTCTATAATCGATACACATCCGCAGTGTTCCATCCTTCTTCTTCAAGAACAATACTGGAGCTCCCCAAGGCGAGAAGCTTGGCCTTATGAATCCTTTATCCAACAACTCCTGGAGTTGTGTAGATAATTCCTGCATCTCGGATGGTGCAAGCCGATAGGGTGCCTTGGCTATAGGAGCGGCTCCTGGAACCAAGTCTATATGGAATTCGACTTGTCGTTGCGGAGGTAGTCCTGGCAGATCTTCAGGAAAAACATCAGGGAATTCCTTCACCACAGGAATGTCTTCGAGTTTCGGCTCCTCAGCCTTCTTATCTACAACGTGTGCCAGGAAAGCAACACATCCTTTCCTTAAGCACTTCTGCGCCTTCATACAACTGATGATTCGCAGAGGCGCGTCTCGTTTTTCTCCATGCACGATGAGAGTTTCATCATTTGCAAGAGGGATGCGAATGATTTTCTCGTGACAAACAACTTCAGCCTTGTACTTGGACAACCAGTCCATCCTGACTACTACATCGAAGCTACCCAATTGAATAGGTAAGAGGTCGATGGTAAATCTTCGCTCACCGAGTTCTAATGTACAACCCCTAACAACTTCGCCCGATTCAACAAGTTTACCATTGGCTAGTTCTATGGAATAAGGAATATCTAATATACTAGATTCTATTCCAAGCATACATTTAAATTCCAAAGACATGAAACTATAATCGGCACCAGTGTCAAATAGTATGGATGCAAAGTGATTGTTAACAAGAAACGTACCGGTGACCACATTAGGGTCCTCGCGTGCGTTCCTTTCTCCAATCACGAATGCCCGAGCCTGAGCATTGTTTTCCCTTGGGCAATCTTTCTTGAAATGATCCTTGCTTCCACAACCAAAGCATCCTTGGTTCTGCGCAGCTCCATTACCATTCCGGTTACCATTGCCATTGCCATTTCCACCACCGTTTCTATTACCAGCACCATTGCGGTTTCCATTCCCGTTCCTATTACCATTTCCATTTCCTTTTCCCCAACAGTTCTCAGTATGGTGACCCAGTTTTCCACACTTGTCGCATTTTGGAACGCGGCAAGCTCCTTCATGATGACGCTTGCACTGGTTGCAGATGGGCAGAGTGCCCTGGTATCCTCTGGCAGGAGCGTCATTCATGGCTGCAAGAGTTCTTGCCTCCTGTGGCGGGTTGGGGTCGCGCTTCTTATTGTTGGAACCCTTGTTGTTACGTGTCGCTTGATTCAGGCCCGCATGCTTCCTTTTCTTGTCACCAGATGACTCAGTATGCGTCTCGGTCTTTTCAGTTGGGTTCAGTGATAACTTCTTCTTACGAACAACATCTTCTGTAAGGCTGACAGCCAGAGTTACAGCCTAAGTGATCGTTTCAGGTTTAGCCGAAGTTACCATGCTGCGAAACTCTGGAGCCAATCCCCAGATGTAGCGCTCAACGCGCTTAAATTCGGGAGTCACCATATAGGGGATCACTCTTGACAAATCGTGGAACCTTCGGGTATAACCAGTAATGTCTGCACCTTCCATGGTCACGTGCCAGAACTCAGTCTCCAACCTTTGGAGTTCAGCACGAGAGCAATACTTCTCTCTCATTCGTTCCTTTAGCTCATCCCACGTCATGCCGTATGCAGCATCATCACCCATAGTCTGGACTTGCAAATTCCACCAAGTCAAAGCTTCATCAACAAACAACCCCGTAACAAAAGTGACTTGCTGGTCCGCGGTACACTTGCTCATACGGATAGTGGAATCCGTCTTTTCCGTCCAGCGTACAAAAGCCACTGCACCTCCAGTGCCGTCGTAGTTCAGTGGCTTGCAGTCGAGAAACTGCTTGAAAGTGCAGCCTTGAGCTGTGTTTCCTCCAGTTGTATCTCCCTGTCCATTACGTCTAGCATTGCTTGGTCTTCCACTTTGTACGGTACAGTTCGCCTCGTATTGGGCGATAGCTGCGGAGATCCTTTCTTCCAGTAGGGAGTTCAGTTCTTCAGCAGTCCTCGGCAGTAGAGGAGGAGGGGTTTGATCGGAATCCTGATTGTTCACAGCTCTCCTAGGTGCCATGTTCTGAAAGAACACAACACAGTAGGGTTAGACATTTGTTTGATATCGTCATACGAGACATTAGTAGTATATATACACAAGCATATACCCACATAAGTGACATCAAACAATCCGCCAAACGTATAAATCAAATTATACAGCAACAAGCGTGCATAAATAGATAAATACTGATGTGTCATAAGATATTCACTGAGTCTTTACACATATCAGGGCAACTTGTTACATCATTGGTTTGCGAGGTAAACAAAACGCACAAGGGTTACATCTCCCCAAAGTACAAGTTTAATATATGTAAAGGACAAAATATCTTTCTTCACATTGGCGGTTCTTGTCTTTATACCCTAAATCATTACTCCAAAAGAGTATTTAATAGGCTGGGGAAGGGGTGAGGGTGTTCACGTTTGACCTTTTTTTGCATTGAAGGAATCTTGTTTGACACGTGACAAGACTTGCTGTGGTTTCTGTGCACTGAATTCCATAATTATGTATGCATCCATAATTACGTAAGTCCTTGCACAGTCCGCACAGTTCGTTTCATCGTCGGATCACTTCCTTCAGATAGGCCATTGCTTTCAGGTGAAGACACGAGTACCTGAGATATTTTATTTCTAGTATATGTATATATTAATTATCACACATAGTTGCAGGTAATTTCTAGTCAAAGACAAGTGCTACTCCAGTGCACCCTAAGTTTCGTAGTGTCCTTACTTGACTCTTTGAAAATAGTTTCAGGTAGTGGATGTCGCGGAACGTTTTATGCAATGA
Source organism: Helianthus tuberosus (assembly GCA_030545235.1). NCBI lineage: Eukaryota > Viridiplantae > Streptophyta > Magnoliopsida > Asterales > Asteraceae > Helianthus > Helianthus tuberosus. Next base: position 47,585,302 of record CM060449.1, on the reverse strand, counting down.
AAACTTTCGAAAAATTGTTTTCGTGAGAGGATCCTAGAGATTGTAGTCTAGACTCGAGAATGAATCCTGGTTCACTACAATCGCAGCTCTGCTACCAATCTGTCACACCCCTTTCTAAGGCGGAAGCACGAGTTGTGATCTTGAAAGGTTCTCATTGCATACAAATGGTAAACATACTACATGCTCGTAAAAATAACTCCAAATGCCAATAACATTACGTAACCAAAAACATAGGTTAAGTTTAGAGTTTACATCACAGCATAAAACGTTGTCTGAAAAGTTTACAACATTATTCAAAGATAAAGATAAACATAAAGGTTTTGGTCCTTGTATCACCACACAGAGTGGGACATACAACCAAACCCAACAAAACGGCAAAGGAGTCTTGACACAACATAGCTAACAACATAAACAACATCCAAGAGCAAGAGTAAGACCGCGCGTACATCCACTTTAGTTACTTGAAATACATGTGAGTTTTTGGAAAATCGTCAACATAATGTTGGTGTGAATTCATGCAGTTTTTGTATTGAACGTTTGTATACTTGAATGAAAACATGGTACGTAATTTGTATGAAACAAGTATTTCTGTAAATATAAGGAAATCAAGATCGCTAATGGTTTGCAAGGCCATTAACATGTGACACGACATAGGAAGCATCCAAACCATAGGCATTTTTAGCTGTCGAATCCACGACTGTCGATTCACGACTAGAGACACAAAAGCACTGCTTGGTACTAGTATGACCAAGAGTGTGGCTTCCTGAAACCCATTAGATCTAACCTTTTGTTCTGCGGTCTTGGTATGTAACTGATTAATGGTGCTTATGACACCCTATCTGTGACATGATCTAAAGTATCATTCCTTAGTTTTTGTATTCAACATACCATAACACATGTATTTTCCCCAAGTTTAAAAAGCATGTAAAAGTTTAAAAGTGGGGACATGAACTCACAACTTTGCGTATCCTGCGCCGTAAACTTCACCGGTTGGTTTTCATATCGTCGTGACCTATACGTGTTTTATTAACGTTAGTCACTAGACTTATATCGCACAAGTACAAGTCACCATCTTTTATGTATGTGTTCCTTGTTGTTAAAAATAATTTATATTTTTAACTATGTATCTTACTTATATTATGTTTTCCAATAAATATAAGTATCTTGTATTTTTCACCCGAGTTATGTATTTTTGTCCAAAAATACATTTTAAGTCCATAACTTGTCCAAGTTACATAATATATTAAGAAATATATTTTCATAAATATATTCTCTTGTATTTTTGTATTTTTACTCCTTCGGAGTATTTAGTGTATTTTCAAGTCCTAATATACTATTACATATAATACACATTACATACACTTAGCACAAAATTTGGTGACCAATAAATATATATATTTTCCTCAAAAATATACATACTTAATATCACTTTTTATCTTGAAGAAATCATCATATCTTAACTTGAAATTTACACAAAAATTAGGGAAACCTTGGTAAATATTTTTAGTTGAATTTTTAGGGAATAAGTTTCACCAAAACTTAAATTTTCTAAGTGTCAAAATTTTATAGAAATTTTGACATAGCTTCCCCTAAAAATGGAGGTTTCTCATGTTTTCAAAACATGTGTTTATTTTCTTTTCAGTCATCAAAACCAATTAACGACAATCAACAACTCATTCAACACTTACCGAGTGCCAAAATCAAGTAAATTACTCTACATCATGAACTTGAAGTTTTTTGTAAAAACTTGTAGTAACTTACCATGCTATTTAGTAGGTTTAGTTACCCTTAAAAACATATTTATTTGTTTCTAAATCACATTCTTGAATAATTTAGTCATTTACAACTTGTAAGATGATTTTTCTAAAAATATTTCTTTTGTATTTTTCTTGTTACAAACATGTTTCTAGACTTGTTTAAATACTGAAAATATGATTGGTTTACTTAGAAACCATGGCTTTTTAAATCTTGAAAATAAACTTGGTTTCTTGAGAAAATTATTTTGTAATCATCTATTTACAAGACTTTTGACATGTATCAACCATCATCATACTCTAAATCATTCTTATTTTCAAGTTCATGCAAAACATAAAGTATGATGATTGATGTGTTCAAATATTAACATATAAATTTCATCAAATAAGGCATAAAACTAACCATTTTTTAGTACTAATGTTGGAAAAAGTGTGCTTTTGTCTTCCTTTTGTATTTTCAGGATTAAATGAGCTCAAATTAACAAAAGAAGCAAAAAGACATCAAAATCTAACATAAATACAAGAAAAGGAACAAAACGTGACATGCCCGACCCCACAACAACATCTTCCCAAGCAAAACAAGAGATCAGGAGACTGAACACGCCCCGTGCTCAGCCAGCACGGGGGCGTGCCCAAGTGTCAGCAGAAAAGACAAAGTGGTAGAAGCTTCTATTGCCCACCACGGGGCCGTGCTCAGCGGACACGGGGCCGTGGTCAACTATAAGATTCGCACAATCCAGCAAATCTGCATAGTACAAAGATTCTTCTGCACCACGGGGTCGTGCTCAGCGGACACGGGGGCGTGGTCAACTAATAAGACAAAGCTGCATTTAATGAAGAAAGAGAGGATGTGGACACGGGGCCGTGCCCGAGCTTCTGTTCAGCCTATAAATAGAAGTGCTTGGCTTAAGCTCAAACCATCCCTTGGCACACCACCACTCTCACACTTCACCCACCACCCACCACCACCATAACACCATCATCCACCACCATCATCCATTGTCCATCGTAGAGTGTGTGAGTCGTCTCGGGATCCAAGATTGATCGTAAGAGTTCTTGACAATCAAGGCCATGTTTGCCTAAGTCTCTTACATCACTTGGTGAAGACAAAGTGTCTAGTGTAATATTTTTTATTTCTAATCTTTTGCACTTTTTATTTGGTTTCGTATTAATGACTTTAATAACTAGTTGCTTATGTTGAAGGTGATCTTTCTTTATCGTTTGTCCGTGGTGTCTTGAAATTATTTTACTGTCTATATAAAATAAAAGATTTTCACCATTCATATCTCCACGGTCTATATGGAGGTATGTTGGCTACCTAGTCGGGGGTTAAGGGAACGGTTTGGTAAAGGTCTTGCCATTGTTCAGCGTTTAGAGGTCCTGCAATGGACCTGGGTCAAATTTAGTAGGACCTCCTTCAATACTTCACGGTATTGGATGGCGGGGGTCCAAACTCTTTGATCCCCTCATAAGTTAACTACTATTAATACTATAACCCGGCTATTTAGGACTGTATCCCTGCTGACTCAGACTACTTAGTCGAGGGTAACGTCACCTCTAAAAGAGGGGACTACCATAATATTGCATTAATAACTTAATTAATTATCTTCCAATAATCCACCCTTTTAGGATTGTATCCTAGCTGACTCAAACTACTGGGGTGAGGGTAACGTCACCTTCAAAAGAGGGGCCTACTACAATAACTAAGATAATCTCTTAATTATGTGCAAAAGTGCGGAAATAATCAAAGGTTACACTAGATACGAGTCGGAACCAAGTGATTCATCTTGTCTATCTGTTTTTCTTTTATTTTTATTTTCAGCATTTTAGTTAGTTTTTATTTTTCTTAGTTTAAAACCTTTTTCTAAACTTTTTATTTTGATTAGACGTTGAGGATAAACCGGTACTAAAAACTCTTGTGTCCTTGGACGACCTCGGTATCTTACCAACGCTATACTACGCTCACGATGGGTGCACTTGCCCATATGTGTGTTTAGTGTTAGTAAAATATCGTGTTTTATAAATTTAAAACTTGGCTAAAAATAAGTGTTAAAAGGGGCTTAAAATATACACCTAATATATATAACACTTCACACGCATCAATGATCTTGGTCTTTTACAAGATCATCACCTTAACTTACTAGATCATGAGTTTAATCACAATCTAGTAGGTTTCATATGATGTCTAACATCACTAACACAAATCATCAATCATCAAGGAGCAAATCAACACAATCAACGTGTATTCTTATGTTATTAAGCTTATGTTAAAGTATCATGATCATGTTTTTTAGTGTTCTTCAAGATTAACAATGTTCATCATCTTTTAACCAACTAAATATGAAGTAAAATCAAGTGACAAGGAGCTTACTACTAGTGGGGAGCAAGGGGAGGAGAATTGGATGAAGATGGTGGTGGTGTTGTGGGTTGATCTCGGCCGAAAGTGGGGAGCAAGGGGAGGAGAAGTGTGGTGTGGTTTGGTGTGTGAGAGATGATGGACACTAAGTCTTCTTATATGTTGATGCATTATCCTCTGGTTAATATGTTCTTCAAGTACACAACACAATCTTCTAATCAAATCTCACAAGATCATATGCTATCTAATAAGATCAAGTAAGGTTCTTGATGGGGGCCACCTTGTGACCGTCCCAACAAAGGGGGGGGGGGGTAAAGTGTAAGTTTCGACCGCTAATTACATAAATAAGTTAAGTTTCAAGTGTCTTGATTAGGGATTTAAGGTGTTAATATGTTATAAGAGATGTTTGGGTGTTCGGGGATCATAACTAGCTTAGAAATAGTAAAACAATGCTTCTAGTATAATTTTGATGTTTCAGGTAGTGTCCGGTTGTTCGGTTAGATACCAGTTCGTTAAAGTGTCAAACTTCTCAGTTTAGTGATCTTTAAGTACCCTTTTGTGACACTTCCAATTCCCGACACTTAGGAAAACATTCAGGACCGTTTAGTCATATTTTTACATGTTACTAACTTGTTACAATGCTGAATTTTGCTGAAATATGCTGAAATATGTAAGATTCAGTATTTAAAGTGTGTTCCGGGTGCTTTTTAGTGCATATTATAGCTTCCGGAAAGTCTATATGTTAACCCTTGTATCCATACTTGGGTTTTAATGTATTTTAGACGTTGGACCTACTTTTTGGCCCTAATTCCATTATCTGACTGCTTTCTGCAGAGTTGCTGACACAGTGTGTCTTACCGGTGAGTTTACTAGTCTTTCTGACGCAACGCTAATAGTAATGCATAAAGCCATATTTGAAGTATAAAACGGCATGAATTCACATGTATAGCATGTAATCAGACAATGTTGACATTTAAGCACATAATTGCAGATGTTAAATAATAATTAAACAGTACGGAAATTACCGGTTTGGTGCCAGTTGTCACATAACGACTCCTACGACGAACTCTAAAAATAATACATTTTGAGACATGAAATATATATATTTCAACGCCAAAAATTTCGGAATGTATAAAACGAGAATCACCAAGTGTGCACAAATACAAGTATGTACGTATACGAATACGTATAAAATACATTCAAAATACACTTGTAAAAAAATACAAGAATACTTGGTGTGATAATGGGCTAGTAAATGCCCATTTATTTAATAAGTTGGGCTAAGCACATTGACATGTAAAATGGGCTAAAATCATTTTATAACTTTAACACATTAATTGGGCTAGGCCCATCATAATATAATACTTTGGGCTAGGCCCATTTACATAACTTAATAAGGGCTAGGCCCACTTATACATAAATCATTTGGGCTAGGCCCATTTATACATAAACATTAATAATTAATACGGTATACCACACATATAAATACGGTATACCTACACGTATAAATACGGTATACGTACATGTATAAATATGGTATTCCGATACATATAAAATGCGCAAATACATAGCGACGTACTCATATACACTTGCTGAAGCGTACACTCACAAAGGGATACCAGACACGTACATTAACAAATATACGATGCTAAAAATAAATATTTTAACAACTATATCTTGAGAAGATATACATATACATATATATTTGTGAAAGAAATATATACCTAAAACAAACCGATCATACGTATACATGTGCATATATATATATACACACACACACACACACACATTAAACAAACATACGAAACAAATGCCAACATATCTAAAATACACAAGTGTTCCAAAAACAAAACGTATACAATAATGTTCAAGATGAAAAACGAGTACAAGGTCTAGAAGAGACCGACGTGTCTAACGAGTTAGAACCCTTGTAGGTTAACTCACGCTTACAAAAAACAGTTGCTAGAACTTATTGCTGGACGCAATAATGTGAGTTCATGTCCCCATATTCTTTTTAACGTTTTCGATTTTATAACTCTAGGGGGAAATACATGTTACTTTGGTATGGTTAAGCTATGGAATGAATTACTAGATCACGTGCGAATAGGCTGATACTTAAAGCACCATTAATCTTGTTTAAGACCAAGGAACAAAGGGGGTAGATCTATCGGGTACAGGGCAAGCCCCACTCATGGGTCCTTGTGTGGCCAGATGGAGTTTCCTTTGTTACCCTCGCCGGGTGGACTGGTATTAAATCGCTTACGGGTTGGTGGCTTCCTATGTCGGCATACATATTAATGTCCAAGCTACACATTAATGATCAACATGTTTATTGGCGCTTTACATACTGGATTTCGATACCTGAACTTTCAAATGTTTTAAAGATTCATTTGATGCTTACGAACTTAAAACACATGAACTCGCTCAACTTTTGTTGATGTTTTCAAACTTACATGTATTTCAGGTAACTAAGTGGATCTTGGTGCAACGAATTATGAAGTTCCAAGTTTATTATGAAGACGTTGTTATCCGTATTTTGGAGTGTTTGATCCATATATCCCGTCTTCGAACGGGACATAGGATGCAAAACCTCGTTATTTTAAAAACTTTATTTTGAACAAGTCTTGTTTGTAAAACTTATAAACTTATGTCGTCTTTTTTCTACAAAACAACTTATGACTTGTCTCTTTACATTATGGAATGGATGAACATCGTGTATGTTTTATATCATATTGTTTGTTTACTTACATCATATTCTATGGAAACCGATTAAGTCACATCACGCGCTTCCGCCTTTGCACGGGTGTGACAGGTTGGTATCAGAGCTACGATTGTAGTGAACCATGATTCCCTCTCGAGTCTAGTCTACAATCACTAGGATCCTCTCATGAAAACGATTTTATAAAATACATGGTTTTCATTGCATAACAAAGCACAAGATCCACTACCCAAAACGTATTTCAAAAATAAATAAATAAATAATGTCCTCGCATTGTTTAGGCGACATTAATTGGGGCTTAGTCTATGTGGGATAAACTTGATAAACTAGATCGACTCGCACAACTTACGTGGTTATATTTGAGAAACATATATTTGTACACATATATATATAAATATTAAGTAATGGGATTATTTATATATATATATATATATATATATATATACACATACATGTTGTACGGATTATTTTTGTCGGGGTACTATGGCTTCATCTGCTAGTGTTGGTAGTTACGACGACCATGACTTTAGGGATATCTCTTCGGACAAGTTCATGCATTTTGTTGAGGACGTCCCTGTGGAGGAAGATGATTTATCTGAACCACCCCCATTCCACAACACCATTATTATTAGCCATCATGATGGCGAGCATCTCGTAGTGATCTTACCCATTGATGCGATCCCCTTGCTGTTATTCCCTTTATTATGGAGTTATTTGATGACGAGGACGAGATTCCCGCCCTGCAGCTATAGATTGAGACTCTCTGTAGGAGAATCTAGAGATGGCGCGTCGTGCTGACGCAATGCCCTCATCACCACTAGCCTACCCTCCACAATCTACTCCACTACCACCATCATCACCACCACACCACACCACACCATACCTCACCTGTCGACTTTGATATCTTCATTAGAGCACACGTCTTAGTGCTCCAACAGCAGACGAGTGTCCTTTCTTGCAGTATTTTTAAGCTTGGGGAGGAGTGTACCTATCTTCGTAACCTAATCATTCCTACCCCTTACCCATCTTCCCCTACCCTTAAGGTATTTATTTGCAAGCACTTATGCTTGGGACTAGAAGACTCACTCTTGAGGGATATATGAAGACTACGTACTAGCTATGACACTTGAAGACCTTGAAGAACAATGTGGAGGAAAATATTTTGCCACTTTTATATATATATATAGACTTGCACAATCAGGGTAATGTAGCCCCGTGCCCATTTGTTTTCTTCACAAAACAATGTATCAAGTTGTCGATATATATATATATATATATAGGGTAATGCTAGACAAAAAACCCTAAAATTCTTAGAAAACTCTGGAAACCCAAATCTCCACCCATTTTTACCCAACCTCCCGACATTTTTTTTTTGAAAAAATTACACATGTAATATACATGTTTTAGAGTGTTTTGGGCCAAAAAAAACAAAAAAGCGCCGAAGGGATTTTTTAAAAAAAAATAAACAAAATTCAGTGCCTAACATGTGTTAGACAAAAATGCTGAAAGTTGCTGAAATTTTTTATTTTTTTTTAAATTATCCCTTCGGCGCTTTTTTGATTTTTTTGGCCCAAAACTCTTAAAAACATGTATATTACATGTGTTATTTTTTTCAAAAAAAAAAATGTCGGGAGGTTGGGTTTTCTAGGGTTTTTTATATAGATAGGGTTTTCTATCTAGCCCTACCCTATATATATATATATATATATATATATATATATATATATATATAAGCTCGGTATCATGTTTTCTTTGCTTGCACATTGTGGTTTATTTTATGCGTGACTGATTGGTTGTGGATTATTGATGGATTGGATGGTGTGATGATTAGTATTTATTTTGCCGACAATATTAATATTAGTCTGACCCGTTCGTTACCTGTGTGTGGAAGACTATGGCATCGAAACAGAGGAACCTTAGGCGCGACACCTCAGACCCTATGCCTAATACACAGGCAGAACTGAATCAGCTCCTTGAAGAGCGAATTTCGCAAGCAATTACCCATTATGACGCCAACTGCAATGAACATAGTGGCAAATCTGGCGGAACTGGCGGCCAAGGTCAGGGAGTAAGTTACTGTTTTGGCCCCAGTGGTTTAGTCAGTTTAACAATTTCAGCCCAAAAAGGAATCTTTAACATATCAGACCCCGATGTTGCATTTTATAACGGTTTTGACCCCTAACACTAACTTTGTTACTTTTTTACAGTTAAATGTAAGGGTAATTAGGTCATTATATACCTTAGGGGTTGTTTTTGATAATTACAAAATTCTTTTAATATTTAAGAGATTATTAATGCAATTACTCAAGTTTTTTTTTATTATTTTGTTATTTTCACGATTATTATTTAACAAAATATGTTTTATATATACAAATAAAAATGTATTTTCACTAAGTGTTTGTTTTTTTATAAACGTCGTTTTTAAAATCATTTGTTTTTTAACCTTTTTTTTGAACCGTCTGTCGTTTTTAAATTTATTCATTTTTAGTCCGCTTGTTTATTAAAATAGTTCTTTTTAAAGTTGTTTGTCATTTAGTGTTTTTCTTAAACGATTCATTTTTTACCGTTCTTTTTAAATCACTTTTTAAACTTTTTTAAACAATTTGTTTTTTAGTCATTAAATTTTAAAAGCGTTTCTTTTTTAAACGGTTCCTTTTAGAACCGTTTTTGATACTGTTCATTTTTTAAACTTTGTATTCAGTTTACTTATAGCCGTTAGAGAAAAGTAACGTTAGAAAATGAACCATTTCAAAAATCGAAGAAATTTAAAAACGGTCAATTTTAAAAGAACAATTGGTTTAAAAAACGAAGATTAAAAAATGATGTTTATAACAAAACAAAACCTTAAAAAAATAAGTTAACAAGTGTAAGCAACTAGCAAATGCACGAATTTAATAAAAAAAAGATGAAAAAAAGAACGAATTTTGAATAAACAAACGATCCAGAGAAATGGAAGATTTGAAAAAGAAATAAACTATTCTAAAAAAAGTTTGAAAAAGAACGATCTTTTGCAAAGTTTTTATTAGAATGCTTTAAAAAAATATTACATTTCTTTTGTTTTTTATACACGTCGTTTTGTAAAATTCAAATAATGAACGACCTAAAAAGTGAGTAGTTTATAAGTGGTTAAAAATAAATGATTTATAAAAATGGTATAAAATGAAGTGTTTAAAAAAACTTCAAAATACAAATGACTTTAAAAAGAACAATATTAAAAAAACAAATGGTTTAAAAAGGAACAATTTTTAAAAACGATAGATGGTTTAAACAAATGTAAAATAACAAATTAGTTTTTAAAACGACTTTTATAAAAATAAACGGTTAATGAAAATACATATTTATTTGTATATTTAAAACGTATTTTGTTAACTAATAATCATGAAAATAATGAAATAATAAAAAAAAAATAATGTGGCAGTTAGTAAAATTTGGCCACACTTTTCTAGTGTGACCAATGATTGTCACATTTTTTATTGAAAGTGTGACTAAAGGTTTGAAAATGATGTGTTTCCGTCACATGAATTTAAAAATTATACAAATACCATGACAGTAGGTCACATTTGGCCACACTTTTCGAGTTGTGGCTAGACTGGCTAGTAAATGTCATATTTTTTTAAAAAGGTGTGACTAAATGTTTTGAGCTGCGATACAATGGTCACATTAATAACAAAATGTGTGGCTAAAAGTGTTTTAAAATATTATAAATGATATTTAGCCACATATTTAGTCAAAAATGTGGCAGGCTTGTGTTTGAAAAAGTGTGGCTAAAGCCTAATTTTGGCGTAGTGTAATGACCTAATTACCCTTACACTTAACCGCAAAAAATAACCAAGTAAGCTCCAGGGGCTAAAACTGTTATAAAATGCAACATCGGGGCCTGATATGTTCTAAGATTCATTTTTTTTTCTGAAATGGTTAAACCACGGGGGCCAAAACAATAATTTACTCTACTATGATATTAGGTTTGTGTAATATTTATGTATTTTTTAATAAATTTTATGTGCTTGTGTGATATTTATGTAATTTGTTTTATAAATATTAAGTATAATAGTATGTGTATTTAGAATTCCTTTATAAACATATTATGTTTTAAATTTTTAATTAAATTAAAATAGTTTAAATTTGGGGAAAAATGGAAAAAACTAATGTGGCGCTGATATATCACACGGAGAAAACCGGGGAAAATGGGAAACACCCTCCACCCTTAAAGTGCTCGGTGTGGGAGCCAGGGGGCTCGGTGAAGCACGACTCCATCCGGGAACATCGCCTCCCGGTTCCGGTAAACTTTTTAACCCTGCTAAATGGGGAGCTAGCACCGATTGATAGGGGAAAGTTTGTGTGGATGGACAACGGTCATATGACCGTTATTTTAAAAAATATATATACATTTTTTTTAAATCCTATAAATACCTTTCTCCATTTCACCCATTTTTCACACAAAATAACCATTTCACTCATTCCTTCTCCAATCTATTACTCTCTCTTCTCCAAAAATTATCATTTCCCACATTCAATCCACACACAAAAAAAAAAAAAAAAAAAAGACAAGGTGGTTCTTCATGAAAGAAAACTAACCCAAAATTCTGCAAGCCTCGTCAAAACCCAAAAATTACAACCCATTCGATGCCCCAGCATAACATCCAGAATTTGAGTCTACATCGTTCTACAACCAACCTCCACAAATAGAGTTCAACACTATGACTAACGGAAAATTTATTCGGTAATTCCGTACACTTATTAACTATTTAATTATACAATTTCGTGCATTAGACTTAATTACAATACGTTTGAGTCTCATAAGTCTAGCAATCTCAGGGAATGCATAACATTTGCATATCATATGATTTTATTCGCCGCATCGCGAAACAATACAAACTATGCACAAAGACTATTGGTAGATTGTCCGGCTAGACTAGTTATGTCAGCACGGTTCCGGTACTCACCTAAACGACAAGTATAGGACTTAGAATTTGGTCTAACATCAAGGTTATACCAAAACCAAGTGGGAAAATAAGGATACATGTTAAGACTTACCGAAAAATATACAATTTTCAACATCTAGTAACAAAATATAGCATTTTATGGTAATTATAAGATCCACAAATGATGTTAAACATCATAAACAACATCAAAGATATTGAAAATATCATAAGGATATATGAACATCTTTTACCATACAAGTTACACATATTACCTTCTAACGATCCATACAAGAAACTAGCACCCGATTATCCGAACACTAACTAGACATAATTCATAAACTAGTTAACATTGTTTGGACAATGTAAAGCTAGTATAAATCATCCTACATCATAATATAACATGATCTAGTATATACCATAAATAATTTTGCAAATTATATAATTCATACACTTAAACACTTTACAGAATTTTCAGCAAACAAGACCCTCCCCACTCCCAACCGTCCACACCAATGTGGGGCCCACCCCGAAGCTAGTCTTGGTCAACATTGAGTCAAAGATACTCTTTTTATAATTCTTTGGTTAATAAGGTTGGAGATTGTGTTTATAAGAAACCTAAGGATCTTAAACCTTATCCTCATCTCACTTTTCACACTAAAAGCACACATAGTAGACCACACTCTCCCTCAAATTTTTGGCCATAATCATACACCCCTTCATCTTTCAATCTTCTTCAAATATACACAAGGCTTCAAGATGCATTTCAAGAACACCTAGGGTGATTTCAAGCGCAAGGACCATCTAAGGAGCTTTTATCCACCACTTGAAGTTTCATCTTATTCATCTTCTTCTTTACTTCATCTTGTGTTCTTCCCTAGCCTTTGTGTTAGTAGTAAGCTTCTTTAACACATATTTAAGCTTCTTATTACATGTAGTTTTTAAAAGTACAAGTAAATCATCTTGAAGCTCACTTAAAAATACATGGTAAACCGTAACTAAAACTATAAAAATCTAACTTATATACTTGTTGTTGAGTTGATTTTTGTGGTAGATCTTAGTGTTGATTTTGTTATGGACAAAAGATCTTGTTAAAAGTATGTTAAAAATAAAGATCTAACATATATATGTTTAGATCTAGCAAGATCCACCAACAAGAAGTGATATGAACTTGAAAGTGGTGTTAACATGAGTTTTGGAAAGTTTAATATGTAAAAGTATGTAAGAATCATGTTGATGGGTTTTGATCTTGAAAAAGTATAAAATAAAGTTTAACGCAAACTTTTTAAAAATGATGATGAACATGAGAAAGTTGTTGATTTAAAAGATTTAAGTTGTTTACAAGTTCATAAACTTATTATTGAGATTTTATATATAGAGTTAATTACATAGTAGCCCCTGTGGTTTGCACAAAGTAACATACTTAGGTACTAATAGTTTAAAATCACCTTCTAGGGTATTAACTTTTCATTTTGTAACGTTTGGAGGTATTAACGTTAATTGTTTGTTAAATTATTAGTACCTAAGTATGTTATTTTGTGCAAACCACAGGGACTAACTATATTAATACCCTAGAAGTTAATACCTCCAAACGTTACAAAATGAAAAGTTAATACCTTAGAATGTGATTTTAAACTATTAGTACCTAAGTATGTTATTTTGTGTAAACCACAGGGACTATCTATGTAATTAACTATTATATATATAATGTTCTTGTTGAGTTTTGATGATCCTGATGTGTTGAAAATTTTGATTTAAACATGTTATAAAATATGGGAAAAGTCCATATTTTAGGAGAAACTATGGCAAAAAATTTTCTAGAAATATAAGCGTGTTTAAACAAGTATTTTACAAGTTAAAATGCTTTAAAACACTAAACATAAGTTTACAAAGTTTTGGGTGAAAAATATAAGTCTTGGAAACTAAGAATTTTCATAAATTTAAATTGGATCATATATATATATATATATATATATATATATATATATAGGATAAAGATCCGTTAGGAACCACCCCTTATTGCGAGAACCGCGAGAACCAATGTGAACACAACCAAAAATGCCTAAAAATAGCTAAAAAACACACAAATTTTTTTGGTTAAAATCGCTACTTTTAGTAGCAAAAAAAAAAAAATTTTTTATTTTTTTTTTGCTACTAAAAGTAGCGATTTTAACATAAAAATATTAAAAAAAAAATTAGATTTTTTTTAGATTTTTAAAGGTTTTTTGGGGGTTTAGTTTTTAGCATTTTAGCTTGGGGCGTGTGGGTGGGGGTGGGGGAGGGGGGTTTAGGTTTTTTTTTTTTTGGGGGGGGGGGGGTGGGGGTTAGGTTTTTTTGGGGGTTTTAGTTTTTAGCATTTAGCTTGGGGGGGTTTAGGTTTTGGGGGGGGGGGGGGGTTAGGTTTTTTTTTGGGGGGGGGGTGGGGGGTTTAGGTTTTTTTGGGGGGGGGGGTGGGGGTTAGGTTTTTTTTAGCTATTTTAGGTTGTGTTCACATTGGTTCTCGCGGTTCTCGCAATAAAGGTGGTTCTCGCATGAACCTTACCATATATATATATATAGGGGACCGCTAAAATGAAAACCACCTCCAGTTGTAAGAACCAAGATAACCACTTTCTAGCCACTAGATCAACAAGATGGATGTACAAGATTAAAAGTATTTAAAAATAATATTAAGTAATTTTTGTCTTATTATATCTTTAATATTTTAATCCAAAAGGGTAGTTTAGTAAAATTACTTTTTTTTTGTCTTTTTATCTTTATTACTTTTTTGTATTATTATATTAGTTTTTATTTTTTAAACATAATTTTTTTTTATTAAAAGCATTTTTCAATTCAGATTTTTTAATAGATTTTTTAAACTTTTTACGTTTTACGTTAAACTTTTTACGTTTTACGTTAAACTTTTTACGTTTTACGTTAAAAAGTTTATGGTTTTAACTTTTTTTTTACGCAAAAACGAACGCACCCAGAAATCGCAACTCGGTAGGTGTCTCAAATAGATTGTTATCATCATCGACTGGGAAAGAAATGTAAAAAACTAACAACATCAAAACAATGTGTGGATTCTCGAAAAAAAACAGGGTTTGGCTCAGATTTTCCGATAATCAAAAGGCTGCAAAGTGGGGTTGCAGGTTCAAAAACCTACCCTCCACCATCCTTGCTGCGCCATCGTCATCAAAATCTACGTTTTTTTGTATCATCACTGCCAAGAACGTCATCGTCAATATCAATTGTCTGAAAAAAAAAGTTTCGCATTATCAGTACCAAACGACACAAAAAACTCACTCCCTGATCCGACAACTTTTCTATCGGCACAACGGGGCACCACCGGCCACCGCTTGCAAAATCGGTCACCTGTAAAAACAGTCGACATCGAAGCCGGCCAACAGAAACACACAAAAAGCATCTCTAATAAAACATCCAACACCCATTTTCATAAAGAATACCCAAATCAAGGAAAACAAATAATCAAATTTCAAACAATATTCTACCTTCAAACTACCATTTCAGAGAAATATCTCAGAGAAACAGAGCTAACCAAACAAGATGAAGGTGCAAACCAAAATCACAAAAAAAGTGTTTGATAAAATATCTCAGAGAAACAGAGCTAACCAAACACCACCGTCGCTGTCAAAACCCACCACCACCATATCCGTCAATCCTCACCACCACCACCGTCGCCGTCAAAACCCATCACCGTCTCCGTCAATGTCGCAACCCCCGACCCCTATCTCTTGGGAACGGGCGGCCGCGAGCCAGTATCAATGGTATCGATATTTATCAGTTTGGCAGCGGAATTTACATCAAGACCGTAGTTAGGAAATATTTTTATCAGAATAAATACCACATTTTTATAATAATAAACACATGTGAAATTACCAAGTTTCCATTACAAACATGTTTTTAGGGATAAACCCTAATTTATTAGAATAAAACATCTTCTTTATTTAGGTAACTTTTATAGCCACATTTTCTAAGCTTTCAGTGCTGTCCAGCAGGCTTCTATTTGGCTTTCACATCTTGTTACCTGAAACGCGTTTTAAAAACGTTTATCAGTGTGAAATACTGGTGAGTGAATCCCAATTTAATCAAGACAAATTTCATCATTTTAAAACATTGAGGGCGATCTCGCAATTATATTTGTTTCCAATTCTTACTTTAATTACCACCCACGACACTGTCAATCCTGACTTGTGGTAATGTTACTACTCACAGTGTAGTAACAAATTTTGTATACAAAACCTCAACATACCGACGATAATTGTAGAATTACAAATACTCAATCACTGTTAATTATCATGTAAAATAATTGAGGTTTTGTAAAAACAGTTTATGAAAAGCATTTATAAAAAGAGGATAAACTCACATTGCTAATTTAGGTTTTTCCTTTGTGACTTCCAGGTTATAATCTATAAATTTAAACAATGCACACGCGTTAGTATAATAACCAAATATTTACATTATTTATACCCTCCCCGAGACAGAACTCCAACGACTACGTCGGGCAGAGCCTCGACAGCCGTTACAGTGTACTAGATCAATCGGGCAGCCTATCTAATACGTAACCGGGGGGTTATAATACTTACAACGAGGCAGAGCTTCGCTAATTATGGGGGGTATTATGCCCGATATTTGTTCTAATAATTCAGATTTTGAGAGAGTTTCGAAATTTGTGAACGAATTCAATTGAATCCGATCGAACCTATTTATAGGGTTGCTCAGGGAGTCTGTCGCGCCCCGCGACAGATGAGGGTTAGGCTTACGCGGCCCGCGAGAGACGACGTGTCTCGTATAGGGCTGCTGAGTTGACTTGCTAGCTAGCTTCCACACGCATCGGACACGTGGCGGCTCAGGGGGTGGCCAGGTGGCCAGGCTGTCACGCCCCGCGAAGGATCAAGAACAGTCTGTCGCGCCCCCCGACAGACTTAAATAATTGTTTTTATTTGATTTTTGTTAATTTAAATGTAATTCAGGCATATTTTTCATATACAAGGTGTATTTTGGGATGGATAGGGGTGTTATAATTATTTTAGGAGTGTCGGAAATATTTTAGGAGGGTTGTTATATCCTCCCCACCTTGTTTTAGAACTCGACCTCGAGGTCTACTGGAACAGGTGTGGGTATTTTCTCTGCATCTCTGATTCAAGCTCCCAAGTGTATTCTGGTCCTCTCTTGGAATCCCATCTCACTTTGACTAGAACTAATCTCTTGTGTTTGAGATTCTTGATTTTCCTGTCTTCAATTTGTAGAGGTCTTTCTACAAACTTAAGTTTTTCATTTACCTCTATGTCCTTAAGAGGTACCACTAATGACTCATTAGCTAAACACTTTTTGAGATTACATACATGAAATACATCATGTATTCCTGCCATTTCCTCTGGCAGTTGTAACTGATAAGCTACTGGTCCAATTCTTTGGATAATCTCAAAGGGTCCAACATATCTGGGGCTTAGCTATCCTCTTTTGATGAATCTAACCACTCCTTTCCATGGAGAAACTTTTAATAATACCTTGTCTCCTACTTGAAATATCAATGGCTTTCGCCATTTATCAGCATAACTCTCTTGGTGATCGTGTGCTGCTTTTAGTCTTTCCTTGACTTGAA
The DNA here is from genome assembly GCA_030545235.1 of Helianthus tuberosus. Classification (NCBI taxonomy): domain Eukaryota; kingdom Viridiplantae; phylum Streptophyta; class Magnoliopsida; order Asterales; family Asteraceae; genus Helianthus; species Helianthus tuberosus. The sequence goes on along the minus strand of CM060449.1, from coordinate 47,567,949 downwards.
TAATCTTGCCTGTTGTTTCTTGTACTATTTTTGGTCCAGATAATTGCTTTTCTCCAATTTCTGCCCAACAGACTGGAGTTCGGCTCTTTTGTCCATAAAGTGCTTCGAATGGCGCAGCATTGAGGCTGGTATGATAGGTGTTATTATAGAAAAATTCTATTAATGGTAAATGATCATCCCAATTTCCTTCGAAATCAATTACACAAGCTCTAAGCATATCTTCCATTGTCTGAGTTGTCCTTTTGCTTTGTCCATCCGTTTGAGGATGATTAGCGGTGCTTAGATTTAGCTTGGTTCCCATTTCTTTTTGGAAACTTGTCCAAAAATGAGAAGTAAAACGGCTATCTCTATCAGAAACAATTGATAAAGGAATTCCATGTAATGAAACTATTTCATTTACATGCAGCTTGGCTAACTGTTCCATACTGAAGGTTTCCTTCATCGCTAAGAAATGAGCAGACTTGGTTAACATATCTACAATCACCCAGATTGTGTCATTACCTTTTCGTGTCTTGGGTAATTTAGTAACAAAGTCCATTGTTATCAATTCCCATTTCCATACAGGCATTTCCAATGGCTGTAATAAACCCGAGGGTTTCTGATGTTCAGCTTTAACTTGTGAACAGGTTAAACACTTAGCAACATAAGCTGCTATATCCTTTTTCATTCCTATCCACCAGAAATTCTTTCTTAAGTCCTGATACATTTTATCACTTCCAGGATGTATCGTATATTTAGACTTATGAGCTTCCTCTAATATTCGGTGGCGTAGGTTTCCTAGTTTGGGTATCCACATCCTTTTCTTGTGGAATCTCCAAATTCCATCTGTTCCTTGTTCTAATTCCTTAATCATTCTTTTCAATTTTTCAGTATCGTCCTTGATTACTGATTCTTATACGGCTCTAATTTGTTCGTTTAAATCTATCTGCAGATTTAATTTAAGAGAACGTACTTTCCTTGGCTTTTCGTGATACTTTCGACTTAAAGCATCAGCTACTACATTAACTTTTCCTGCATGGTACTGGATATTACAATCATAATCACTAAGAATGTCCATCCAGCGTCTCTGTCTCATATTTAACTCTTTTTGCCCAAAAATGTACCTTAAACTCTTATGATCTGTGAAGACTACAAATTTATTTCCATATAAATAGTGTCTCCAAATCTTAAGGACAAAAATTATGGCTCCTAACTCTAAATCATGGGTTGAATAATTCTCTAAATGATTCTTAAGTTGTCTAGAAGCATAGGCTATAACCTTTTAACGTTGCATCAACACACATCCATAACCTAACTTAGAAACGTCACAATAGACTACAAAGTCTTCAGCTCCTTCTTGTAACGCTAGTATGGGTGCGTTGGTTAATCTTTGCTTAAGAATTCTAAAGACTTCTTCCTGTTTTGATCCCCATTCAAACTTAATAGACTTACAGGTAAACTTGGTTAAGGGAATGGCTATTCTAGAAAAATATCGAATAAACCATCTATAATAACCGGCTAGTCCTAGAAAACTTCTCACCTTCGTTGGTGATTTAGGGACTTTCCATTTAGTAATCGCCTCAATCTTTGTGGAATCCATATGAATCCATTCATGATTAACTAAATGTCCAAGAAATTGCACTTCTTCTAACCAAAATTCGCATTTAAAAAATTTAGCATAAAGCTTTTCTTTTCTCAGCAAATTTAAGAGTGCATTGATGCGTGTGAAGTGTGTGTAAAAGTTTAAGTATATTTTAAGCCCTTTTACACTTTCTTTAGCCAAGTTTTAAATTTATAAAACACGATATTTACTAACACTAAACACACATATGGGCAAGTGCACCCATCGTGAGCGTAGTATAGTGTTGGTAAGATACCGAGGTCGTCCAAGGACACAAGAGCTTTTAATACCGGTTTATCCTCAACGTCTAACCAAATCAAAAGTTTAGAAAAAGGTTTTAAACTAGACAAGATGAATCACTTGGCTCTGACTCGTGTATAGTGTAACCTTTGATTATTTCCGCACTTTTGCACTTTTTAAGAGATTATCTTAGTTATTGTAGTAGGCCCCGTGTCCATCCTCTTCTCTGTCTTCATTAATTGCAGTTTGTCTGCATTAGTTGACCATGCCCCCGTGTCTGCTGGGCACGCCCCCGTGTGCATAAGCATATCTGTACTATCAAGATTTGCCTGGATTCTGCGAATCTTATAGTTGACCACGGCCCCGTGTCCGCTGAGCACGGCCCCGTGGTGGGCGATAGAAGCTTCTATAGCTTTGTCTTTTATGCTGGCACATGGGCACGCCCCCGTGTTCACTGAGCACGGGGCGTGTTCAGCCTTCTGTTCTCTTGTTTTGCTTGGGAAGATGATGTCGTGGGGTCGGGCATGTCTCTTTTATTCCTTTTCTTGTATTTATGTTAGATTTAGCTGTCTTTTTGCTTCTTTTGTTAATTTGAGCTCATTTAATCCTGAAAATACAAAAGGAAGACAAAAGCACACTTTTTCCAACATTAGTACTAAAAAAAGGGTTAGTTTTATGCCACAATTGATGTAATTTATATGTTGCATTTTGCACACATCAAATACCCCCACACTTGAATCTTTGCTTGTCCTCAAGCAAAACTCTTTATAATGTGGCTTTACACTCCCAAATGGAATGGGTAGAAGAGAAGGTTTTTGGGCTTGTCATAGAGTGTCGGGATTTCCAAGATTCTTTATTAAGTTTTATTTTTATTTATTTACAATCCTATTCGTCATGATTTATTTAAAACTTTTTCATAAGATAAATTACTTATTAGGGAATAACATGCCTTTTTAAAATTCTATTTATATACAAGTTCACATACCTCACGGGGGATCACTCAACACTCGGCCGAAGATGTATTTTAGTGAATCACTCGAGCGCGGCATGAAACTTACTCCTACCATAGGCTTGCCAAGCAATAAATCCTCCTCCTTTTTAACTCTATACCTTTGTAAATATCAAGAGGACTTTTGGGGTGAAGGGTTAGGCTTGGGTTAAAGATAGGTGGTTGGGTTAGTGGTTAGTGAAAGGGCGAAAATCGTAACAAGCGTCGGTTTTCGTAAGACTTTTTATTTTTGCAACTTTTATTTTGATGAAGCTTTTATTCAAACAAAATTATTTTTGATAAACTTGTTTGTTTATTTTCTCTTTTGCTTCATCATCAACAATTTTTTTTTTTGAAAAGTCATACGAAATACCGGGCTTGTTACCAAAATAAAAGGTTAAAATAAAAGGGTTTTGGTGGGTGAAAGGGTATTTGGTTTGGGTTATGAAATGAAAAGGTTTAGGCTCAAAGGGGCTAACTAGGGGGATTTTGGGTAGGTGGTAAAAAAAAAGAAAATAATGGTGTTAAAAAAAAGGGTTAGTCCTAATGCCTCAATCATTTACTTACTCGGGTTTAAGTTGGTAAGGACCGGGAATGTATCATCGTGGCAAGTTCTAGAGTCGTAAGAACCAAGCGGCTATGCACACAAGAAACGAAAAATGAGCATTTAGTTTAAATATATGTATTTGTATGCTCAATAAAGGCTCAAAACTCACTTTTGTGGGAATGAGTTTTTATGTGATTAAGTATATATAATCAAATTTTAACTACGCTTGTCATGCCGTTTTATAATTTTCTTATGTTGGTTCTTTTTATCACGACGCTATCAGTTGTAAATTTGTAAAAATATAACCTTTTTAGAACTTGAATTTCCCGAGTTAAACCTAGACAAGTAAAAAAAATGAAAGTTTTTGAAAAAAATTGGGGTGATTAGCGGTTCCAATAGAGTTTTGTGTAAGGCTTGTTATTAAGACTTGCAAGATTCAAGGTTTTAGCATCCCCCCACACTTAAATTACACATTGTCCTCAATGTGTCCCAAAAATAAGTTTTTAGGTTGATTGAATGTGTAAAAAGGTGTTAAAAAGCAAAAAATTGTGTTACTGGGCGTCTGGACACGGCCCTGTGTTTTCCGGGCACGGCCCCGTGTTCAGGTGCCAGTAACAAAATTGAAAACGAGAAACAGAAGCCTGGACACGGGGGCGTGTTGGGTGAACACGGCCCGTGTCCAGTTTACCTGAACTGGGCATTTTCTGCAGACTGTGCAGCACGGGCCGTGTTGGGCGAACACGGCCCGTGCTGAACTTGCTGTAAAGAAGAAAGTTTTGTCGGATGGCCCTGTTTTCCTGCATGGGGCGCTGGTTCAAGTTTCCCTTGTTATCCTTTGCCATCCCGAGCGTGTTTTATTTATTTCAACACCATCCAAACACCAAATTAACTAAAACCATCATTCATTAAGTCATAGAGAGAATTACATAATAGTCCTAAAAGTTAAAATTCTAGATAAGTGGGTCAAAGAAACACAAGAAATCCAAATCGAGAAGTTCTAGCCTAAACTTTATTTTACTAGCAAAATTTCCAAAAAGATAATTCTCTTGGTTAGATGCGGCATGAAAACTTCTTTTCTTCGGGTAAGGGTTCCTCGCACGTCGGCGAGGCACTCCTCTATCTCCCTTGGGAGAAGAAATGCGGGCTCATTGGCATTAGTTTGAGGAGGTGCAACCTCCACCGGGACTTCTTGTAGATCTTCAAGAGGAGGTTCCGCTGGAAGGTCATCCCACCCAGTAGGATTGTGGATTCCAAGTGCTAGGTTCCAATCCTCTTGAGGGAGGATTGGTTCCATGGGAGGTGTTACAAGAATGTTTAACCTTTGGTGGAAGAGGTTAATTTCTTGAAAACTGTTTTCCAGCCCTACTGTAAGATAATTTATACGGTCTATTGGGACCTCCTATACTGAAGTCATCTCATCAAGAGCTTCACGTAACGCCATTACGTATCGTACGAGAATTGCTTCAATTGATGATCTTCTTTCCCTTCGACTGTTTCTGGAGTGCGCAGAAGAGGTTCCACTGTTTTGACTAGACATTCTATGAAAACAAACCAAAAATAGTTTATTTCAATGAAACAGTACGACGGACACGGCCCCGTGCTCAATGAGCACGACCCCGTGCTCAATGAGCACGACCCCGTGTTCACCTTTCTGCAGTTTTTACAACAAGGAATCTTGGAGTTTTAAATTATTTTTCCAACCGATGAAGCATTTTTGAGCAGAAATAACTTAAAACAATGTTGTGTAACTTATTTTTATCAAGATTCCTTGAATAAAAACTTAACAAACATCACAATAAAGCTTGGAATCAAGCTTCAATGGAGGTGTTGTTGCAAGAAAGATGAAGAAGAAGGTAATGGATAAAAGAGGAAAGGACAAGATATTTGTTAGACCATTCTTTTAGAACATACCTAGGATGGTAGGTGAGAAGATCCTTTCAAATCTCTGTCCCTGGATGGTCCAAATGTGCAGGATTCTTGGCTGTATTTATAGAAAATGACAGCATGCTGGACACGGTCCCGTGTCGGCTGGACACGACCCCGTGTGCAGGCAAGATCCTGACACATTTTGTCCGTATTCTGACAGAAAGTCAGAAGGGAATCTTTTGGTGGGCACGGGGGCGTGTTGACTTGGGCACGGCCCTGTTTCGAAGGGCTGTTTATGAAGTTTGTCTATTTTTAAGGAACTTTTCCGGATCGGGCGGTTCCTTACTGGATGGAACAACCCCAAAGTGCCTAAGATACCTTAATTGTTCTAGATTAAGACGAGAACGCAAGAGGTTTTTGGTGAGGGTGATTCCTATGCTATATGTAGGTGGACAAGTCCAACCTTTTCCGGGCTCTCAATAAAAAAGGTGTATGTCGAATCGCTCAAGTCTATGTATGCATCGAACGAACTCGATGGGGAGTCCTTCATGGCACAATCGACACAGGGACGACTATCGCTCAAGTCCTCGCTAGATTTAGAGGTGTCGTCGGGAACAACGAAGTTGTTTGAATGCGATCCCAACACTTCTTCTTGGTTATCGTCTTGAGATAAATTATTGAAATCTATCCTAAGTTCTTTTAACCAATTAATAATTAGATATTCTAATTGAAATAGTTCATCAAGAAGCATTTCTCCTAGAAAATCTGGTTGAGAGCATTCGAGGGAGAGATAGGGATTATTTTTACTTTCGCCCCTCTTAAGGATACAGGAAAACGATGGGTCTATATAGTGGGGCTTATAATTTAGAAAATAACATTCTAATTCCTTATGGGAACCACCACATATTTGACACCACGTACCATAAGAGTACCGAAAGTAAAAAATATCAGTATCACTCATATTTGGGTCAGAAATTACCAACCGTCGGGATCTCACGGTTCTGTTTTCAGTAACTGAATCCTGGGCACGGGGCGTTTTGAGTGGGCACGGCCCCGTGTTCAGCTTACTGTCTGACTTAAAACAGGATTGTCAGTTCCAATGATTGGGCACGGGGCGTGTTCAGCAGGCACGGCCCGTGCTGAGTTCTGCAGAAGCTGAGAAATTAAGAAAAAAATCCTAAAAAAATAGAAAAATAAGAAAAAACGATTAGGCCGTTGATTCCTAACTTTCTTAAAATCCTTGTGTCCCCGGCAACGGCGCCAAAAACTTGATGCGTGTGAAGTGTGGATATAAGTTTAAGTATATTTTAAGCCCTTTTACACTTTCTTTAGCCAAGTTTTAAATTTATAAAACACCGATATTTATTAACACTAAACACACATATGGGCAAGTGCACCCATCGTGAGAGTAGTATAGTGTTGGTAAGATACCGAGGTCGTCCAAGGACACAAGAGCTTTTAATATCGGTTTATCCTCAACGTCTAACCAAATCAAAAGTTTAGAAAAAGGTTTTAAACTAGAAAAATAAAAACTAACTAAAATGCTGAAAATAAAATAAAAGTAAAAACAGATAGACAAGATGAATCACTTGGCTCCGACTCGAGTATAGTGTTACCTTTGATTATTTCCGCACTTTTGCACTTTTTAAGAGATTATCTTAGTTATTGTAGTAGGCCCCTCTTTTGAAGGTGACGTTACCCTCAACCCAGTAGTTTGAGTCAGCAAGGATACAATCCTAAAGGGTCGGATTATTGAAAGATAATTAATTAAGTTATTAATGCATATTATGGTAGGCCCCTCTTTTGAAGGTGACGTTACCCTCGGCTAAGTAGTCTGAGTCAGCAGGGATACAGTCCTAAGTAGCCAGGTTAAAGTATTAATAGTAGCTTACATATGAGGGGATCAAAGAGTTTGGACCCCCGCCATCCAACACCGTTAAGTATTGAAGGAGGTCCTACTAAATTTGACCCAGGTCCTTGCAGGATCTATACACTAAACAAGGCAAGACTCTTACCAAACCGTTCCCTTAACCCCCGACCAGGTAGCCAGCATACCTCCATATAGACCGTGGAGATATGAATGGTGAAAATCTTTTATTTTATATAGACAGTAAAATAATGCCAAGACACCATGGACAAACGATAAGGAAAAATCACCTTCAACATAAGAAACTAGTTATTAAAGTCATTAATACATAACCAAGTAAAAAGTGCGAAAAGATTAAAAATAAAAAGTATTACACTAGACACTTTGTCTTCACCAAGTGATGTAAGAAACTTAGGCAAACATGGCCTTGATTGTCAAGAACTCTTACGATAAATTTTGGATCCCGAGATGACTCACACACTCTATGATGGACAATGGATGATGGTGGTGGATGATCGTGTTGTGATGGTGGTGGGTGGTGGGTGAAGTGTGAGAGAGGTGGTGTGCCAAGGGATGGTTTGAACTTGAGCCAAGCACTCCTATTTATAGGCTGAACAGAAGCTCGGTCACGGCCCCGTATCCATCCTCTTCTCTGTCTTCATTAATTGCAGTTTGTCTGCATTAGTTGACCACGCCCCCGTGTCTGCTGGGCACACCCCCGTGTGCAGAAGCATATCTGTACTATCAAGATTTGCCTGGATTCTGCGAATCTTATAGTTGACCACGGCCCCGTGTCCGCTGAGCACAGCCCCGTGGTGGGCGATAGAAGCTTCTATAGCTTTGTCTTTTATGCTGGCACATGGGCACGCCCCCGTGTTCACTGAGCACGGGGCATGTTCAGCCTTCTGTTCTCTAGTTTTGCTTGGGAAGATGCTGTCGTGGGGTCGGGCATGTCTCTTTTATTCCTTTTCTTGTATTTATGTTAGATTTAGCTGTCTTTTTGCTTCTATTGTTAATTTGAGCTCATTTAATCCTGAAAATACAAAAGGAAGACAAAAGCACACTTTTTCCAACATTAGTACTAAAAAAAGGGTTAGTTTTATGCCACAATTGATGTAATTTATATGTTTCATTTTGCACACATCAAATACCCCCACACTTGAATCTTTGCTTGTCCTCAAGCAAAACTCTTTATAATGTGGCTTTACACTCCCAAATGGAATGGGTAGAAGAGAAGGTTTTTGGGCTTGTCATAGAGTGTCGGGATTTCCAAGATTCTTTATTAAGTTTTATTTTTATTTATTTACAATCCTATTCGTCATGATTTATTTAAAACTTTTCATAAGATAAATTACTTATTAGGGCATAACATGCCTTTTTAAAATTCTATTTATATACAAGTTCACATACCTCACGGGGGATCACTCAACACTCGGCCGAAGATGTATTTTAGTGAATCACTCGAGAGCGGCATGAAACTTACTCCTACAATAGGCTTGCCAAGCAATCAATCCTCCTCCTTTTTAACTCTATACCTTTGTAAATATCAAGAGGACTTTTGAGGTGAAGGGTTAGGCTTGGGTTAAAGGTAGGTGGTTGGGTTAATGGTTAGTCAAAGGGCGAAAATCGTAACAAGCGTCGGTTTTCGTAAGACTTTTTATTTTTGCAACTTTTATTTTGATGAAGCTTTTATTCAAACAAAGTTATTTTTGATAAACTTGTTTGTTTATTTCTCTTTTGCTTCATCATCAACAATTTTTTTTTGGAAAAGTCATACGAAATACCGGGCTTGTTACTAAAATAAAAGGTTAAAATAAAAGGGTTTTGGTGGGTGAAAGGGTATTTGGTTTGGGTTATGAAATGAAAAGGTTTAGGCTCAAAGGGGCTAACTAAGGGGATTTTGGGTAGGTGGTAAAAAAAAGAAAATAATGGTGTTAAAAAAAAGGGTTAGTCCTAATGCCCCCATCATTTACTTACTCGCGTTTAAGTTGGTAAGGACCGGGAATGTATCGTCGTGGCAAGTTCTAGAGTCGTAAGAACCAAGCGGCTATTCACACAAGAAACGAAAACTGAGCATTTAGTTTAAAGATATGTATTTGTATGCTCAATAAAGGCTCAAAACTCACTTTTGTGTTTTTATGTGATCAAGTATATATAATCAAATTTTAACTACGCTTGTCATGCCGTTTCATAATTTTCTTATGTTGGTTCTTTTTATCACGACGCTATCGGTTGTAAATTTGTAAAAATATAACCTCTTTAGAACTTGAATTTCCCGAGTTAAACCTAGACAAGTAAAAAAAATGAAAGTTTTGAAAAAAATTGGGGTGATTAGCGGTTCCAATAGAGTTTTGTGTAAGGCTTGTTATTAGGACTTGCAAGATCAAAGGTTTTAGCATCCCCCCCACATTTAAATTACACATTGTCCTCAATGTGTCCCAAAAATAAGTTTTTAGGTTGATTGAATGTGTAAAAAGGTGTTAGAAAGCAAAAAATTGTGTTACTGGGCGTCTGGACACGGCCCTGTGTTTTCCGGGCACGGCCCCGTGTTCAGGTGCCAGTAACAAAATTGAAAAAGGGAAACAGAAGCCTGGACACGGGGGCGTGTTGGGTGAACACGGCCCGTGTCCAGTTTACCTGAACTGGGCATTTTCTGCAGACTGTGCAGCACGGGGCTGTGTTGGGCGGACACGGCCCGTGCGGAACTTGCTGTAAAGAAGAAAGTTTTGTCGGATGGCCCTGTTTTCCTGCATGGGGCGCTGGTTCATGTTTCCCTTGTTATCCTTTGCCATCCCGAGCGTGTTTTATTTATTTCAACAGCATCCAAACACCAAATTAACTAAAACCATCATTCATTAAATCTTAGAGAAAATTACATAATAGTCCTAAAAGTTAAAATTCTAGATAAGTGGCTCAAAGAAACCCAAGAAATCCAAATCGAGAAGTTCTAGCCTAAACTTTATTTTACTAGCAAAATTTCCAAAAAGATAATTCTCTTGGTTAGATGCGGCATGAAAACTTCTTTTCTTCGGGTATGGGTTCCTCACACATCGGCGAGCCACTCCTCTATCTCCCTTAATTGTTCTAGATTAAGACGAGAACGCAAGAGATTGTCGGTGAGGGTGATTCCTATGCTATATGTAGGTGGACAAGTCCAACCCTTTTCCGGGCTCTCGTTAAAGTAGGTGTATGTCGAATCGCTCAGGTCTATGTATGCATCGAACGAAGTCGATGGGGAGTTCTTCATGGCACAATCGACACAGGGACGACTATCGCTCAAGTCCTCGCTAGATTTAGAGGTATCGTCGGGAACAACGAAGTTGTTTGAATGCGATCCCAACACTTCTTCTTGGTTATCATCTTGAGATAAATTATTGAAATCTATCCTAAGTTATTTTAACCAATTAATAATTAGATCTTCTAATTGAAATAGTTCATTAAGAAGCATTTCTCCTAGAAAATCTGGTTGAGAGCATTCGAGGGAGAGATAGGGATTATTTTTACTTTCGCCCCTCTTAAGGATACAGGAAAACCATGGGTCTATATAGTGGGGCTTATAATTTAGAAAATAACATTCTAATTCCTTATGGGAACCACCACATATTTGACACCACCTACCATAAGAGTGCCGAAAGTAAAAAATATCAGTATCACTCATATATGTGTTAGAAATTACCAACCGTCGGGATCTCACGGTTCTGTTTTCAGTAACTAAACCTTGGGCACGGGGCGTGTTGAGTGGGCACGGCCCCGTGTTCAGCTTACTGTCTGACTTAAAAAAGGATTGCCAGTTCCAATGATTGGGCACGGGGCGTGTTCAGCAGGCACGACCCGTGCTGAGTTCTGCAGAAGCTGAAAAATTAAGAAAAAAAATCCTAAAAAAATAGAAAAATAAGAAAAAACGATTAGGCCGTTGATTCCTAACTTTCTTAAAATCCTTGTGTCCCCGGCAACGGCGCCAAAAACTTGATGCTTGTGAAGTGTGTATATAAGTTTAAGTATATTTTAAGCCCTTTTACACTTTCTTTAGCCAAGTTTTAAATTTATAAAACACGATATTTACTAACACTAAACACACATATGGGCAAGTGCACCCATCGTGAGCGTAGTATAGTGTTGGTAAGATACCGAGGTCGTCCAAGGACACAAGAGCTTTTAATACCGGTTTATCCTCAACATCTAACCAAATCAAAAGTTTAGAAAAAGGTTTTAAACTAGAAAAATAAAAACTAACTAAAATGCTGAAAATAAAATTAAAGTAAAAACAGATAGACAAGATGAATCACTTGGCTCTGACTCGTGTATAGTGTAACCTTTGATTATTTCCGCACTTTTGCACTTTTTAAGAGATTATCTTAGTTATTGTAGTAGGCCCCTATTTTGAAGGTGACGTTACCCTCAACCCAGTAGTTTGAGTCAGCAAGGATACAATCCTAAAGGGTCAGATTATTGAAAGATAATTAATTAAATTATTAATGCATATTATGGTAGGCCCCTCTTTTGAAGGTGACGTTACCCTCGGCTAAGTAGTCTGAGTCAGCAGGGATACAGTCCTAAGTAGCCGGGTTAAAGTATTAATAGTAGCTTACATATGAGGGGATCAAAGAGTTTGGACCCCCGCCATCCAATACCGTTAAGTATTGAAGGAGGTCCTACTAAATTTGACCCAGATCCTTGCAGGATCTATACACTGAACAAGGCAAGACTCTTACCAAACCGTTCCCTTAACCCCCGACTAGGTAGGCAACATACCTCCATATAGACCGTGGAGATATGAATGGTGAAAATCTTTTATTTTATATAGACAGTAAAATAATGCCAAGACACCACGGACAAACGATAAGGAAAAATCACCTTCAACATAAGAAACTAGTTATTAAAGTCATTAATACATAACCAAGTAAAAAGTGCGAAAAGATTAAAAATAAAAAGTATTACACTAGACACTTTGTCTTCACCAAGTGATGTAAGAGACTTAGGCAAACATGGCCTTGATTGTCAAGAACTCTTATGATCAATCTTGGATCCCGAGACGACTCACACACTCTATGATGGACAATGGATGATGGTGGTGGATGATGGTGTTGTGATGGTGGTGGGTGAAGTGTGAGAGAGGTGGTGTGCCAAGGGATGGTTTGAACTTGAGCCAAGAACTCCTATTTATAGGCTGAACAGAAGCTCGGGCATGGCCCCGTGTCCATTGGGCACGGCCCCGTGTCCATCCTCTTCTCTGTCTTCATTAATTGCAGTTTGTCTGCATTGGTTGACCACGCCCCGTGTCCGCTGGGCACGCCCCCGTGTGCAGAAGCATATATGTACTATCAAGATTTGCCTGGATTCTGCGAATATTATAGTTGACCACGGCCCCGTGTCCGCTGAGCACGGCCCCGTGGTGGTTGATAGAAGCTTCTATAGCTTTGTCTTTTATGCTGGCACATGGGCACGCCCCCGTGTTCACTGAGTACCGGGCGTGTTCAGCCTTCTGTTCTCTTGTTTTGCTTGGGAAGATGCTGTCGTGGAGTCGGGCATGTCTCTTTTATTCCTTTTCTTGTATTTATGTTAGATTTAGCTGTCTTTTTGCTTCTTTTGTTAATTTGAGCTCATTTATTCCTGAAAATACAAAAGGAAGACAAAAGCACACTTTTTCCAACATTAGTACTAAAAAAGGGTTAGTTTTATGCCACAATTGATGTAATTTATATGTTGCATTTTGCACACATCATGCATGCAGATGCGCTGCATGTTCCTTTTTTACTCTTAGAGTAAATGAGAATATCATCTATAAAGACAATTATGAATTTATCCAGTTATGACTTACATATTCTGTTCATCATGTCCATAAATGCGGCTGGGGCATTGGTTAAACCAAATGGCATGACTGTAAATTCATAATGGCCATACCTTATCCTGAAGGCAGTTTTAGGAATGTCCTCTTCCTGTACCTTTAATTTATGATATCCTGAGCGTAATTCAATTTTGAAAAGAAGCGAGCTCCTTGCAATTGATCAAACAGATCATCGATTCTCGGTAATGGGTACCGATTTTTAATCATGACTTTATTCAACTCTCGGTAATCAATGCACATACGCATTGACCCGTCTTTCTTTTTGACAAACTAGATTGGTGCTCCCCAAGGTGATGAACTTGGCTGTATGAATCATTTCTCTAGAAGTTTGTCCAACTGTTTCTTCAGTTCCTGCATCTCTGCTGGTGCTAAACGGTAAGGTGCCTTGGCAATCGGTGCTGTTCCTGGTAGCTGGTGAATTCTGAATTCGCCTTCTCTATCTGGTGGTAGTCCTGGAAGTTCTTCTGGAAACACATCTGAGAATTGAGATACTACAGGGATATCTTTCAATTCTTTTCCTTTAGTGTTAATGATTATGGAAATCATATATACTAGGGATCCTTTCTTGCACAACTTGCAGTTTTCATCACAGAGATGAATTTCGTGGATCTAGATGGTTTATTTCCTTTAATTGTGATCTTTTCACCCTTTGATGAATTTACTTGAATTGACTTTTGATCACATAGAATACTGGCTTTATTGGCTACCAACCAATCCATTCCTAATACAATATCAAATCCAGCCAGATTCATTTGGTAAAGATTAGCAATAAAATCTTGGTTTAAAATTTCTATTCTTGCTCCCTGCAAGATTTCAGTGATCTTAATGGATTCCCCATTGGCTGTCTCTACTAGACATTCTTGTTGAAGTTTAGTTAATGATTGATTGATAAGTTTGCAAAATGAAGTATTAATAAAACTTTGGTTCGCACCAGAGTCAAATAATACTTTAGCAAAAACATCATTAACTAAAAACGTATCGGCAATCACGTCTAGAATCATATTTGCTTCTTCAGTTGTCAAAACAAATGCCCTAGCATTCTTAGTAGTCTTGTTGTTCATGGCTAGAGCTAGTTTCAGAAAATTCGGCTTGATATGTCCTTTTTCTCCACAATTGAAGCATACTCCGTTACTGGGTTTCTTCCTACAGTCTTCTTCCTTATGTTCTGGTATTTTGTAGAAGTTGCAGTACGTGGAGCATCTTCCTGAATGCTTTTTCTTGCAGGCCTTACAATAAGGTGTAGAAGTAGAACCTACGTTTTTCCCACGATTGGAATTTCCACAGCGAAATTCTTGGGTAAGTTTCTGGACTAGGTTCTTTCTCTGGTTTTCTTCTTGCGTAAATACTAGTTCATCATTCAAGGTATTTTCTATTTCTACAGCTTCTTCTATAGTTTGTGGTCTAGCTGCCTCGACTACGTGTCTAATCTCACTGATTAATCCCCAGGTGTAACGGGAGATTAATACTGGTTCGGGTGAAGCTAGGGTTGGCACTATTCTAGCATATTCGAAGAATATAGTAGTGTAACCCTTACAGTCAACTTCAGTCATTCTAAGGTTTAAGAATTTATTGGCTATCTGTTCCTTTTCATTGGGATGACATAATTTCCTTTCAACCATGTTCTTAAACTCAATCCATTTCATATTATAGGTTCTGTCACTTCCCCTTGACTGGAGAATAGTGTTCCACCATTCTAGTGCAGCATTCTTAAACAGATTGGAAGCAAACATGATCTTGTCTTCCTCTGCACACTTGCTTATTTTTAAGACTGCCTTCTGTCTTTTCTATCCAGCGTAGAGCTGCAATGGCTCCTTCATTGCCTGAGAATTCTATTGGTTTACATGACCAGAATTCTTTGTAAGAACAAACATAAGACATGGTCCTTCTTTTTTCGGTATAGGCAATTGAAGTAATGGTCCATTGTTCACGCTGTGACTAGGTTCAGCTGATGGTCGCTTACTTCCATTATTACTATTATTATTTTCCGTTTCTCTAACGTTTTGGATTATATATGGCATAGCATCTCTAATTCCTTGGGTTACTATGTGTCGAATGGCACTATTATTTATTTGATTATCATTATTCTGGTTTTCCTGATGTGCTTCATTGGCCATCTGGATTTACAAACAATTACCAAGTATTAATATCTCATAACAATGTTTAATGCGAATAATCACACAAACAACACATTGATCAAAATCGTCGTGTATTGCGACATTTACTCTATTTTATATATTATGCATCTAATACAAACCACAACTGGATTTTGAAATACAATACTAGTTATGCATCAGTAAGTTTTAGATGATCTATTTTAGTTTTAGTTTTTTTCAAACTACTCATATATATATATTATTACTATTACTATTAGTGGGGGTCCATCAAATACTGCATATTACGCTCGTCGTACTTCCAAACGAGGCTCTCTCTTATTTTTCTTATCTTTTCACTTTCATCTAACAACTCCTCACCAAACGTGCGGAGTTCCTGCACATTTTCAGTACTCATGGGCGGTGCGGATGCTGGTACCGGTCAGGATACTGTGGCATGGGTTCTTCGTATGGGTACGGGTTCTCTAGGATTTCCCGGATATACTGGTCATTATCCCAGTATGGATCTAGAGGATCCAGGTTTGGATAAGATGCTACTAGGTTTTTGTATGGGCTCCTCTAGTGGGTAAAGTTCTTGATAATCCCTATGGTCGTCAAACCATGGGTCATAAACTGGAGGATGGGGTGCTGAGACTCTAGAGATTTCGTTTGGGTCGAAGGCAGGTAAAGGAATCTGGTCTGCTAGGTTAACTTCTACTTCCATGGGTTGAGTTGGAAACAACGGTAGTGGTTGTGGTGCTATGATTTGTTCTAAGTTCGGGTCTGTGACTGTGGTAGCTAAGATATGAAACTTGGCTAGTCTCCTATTGAGTATATCTTGAGTTTGGGTGTTCATCTCCCTATTCGCAGCTGCTAAAGCTCGCTGTTGCTGTAACTTTCTCATTCTTTTCCTACGCTCATGAGCTCCCCGACTGAACCATCCTCTCTTTTTGGTAGGGAATGGCTCTTCGGATTGTGCTTTGAATATGAAAATCCCTTCCTCTATGTCAGCTGAATACCCCGAGGGGGTAGGCTGGGAAGAAGTTCCTTCATCTATAGGAGAACTAGAAAGTTGACGATACGCGTTCGATGGCCCTTGATCACTCATACTGTAAACTAATTGATGTGCACAAAATGCAACATATAAATTACATCAATTGCGGCATAAAACTAACCCTTTTTTAGTACTAATGTTGGAAAAAGTGTATTTTGTCTTCCTTTTGTATTTTCAGGATTAAATGAGCTCAAATGAACAAAATAAGCAAAAAGGCAGCTAAATCTAACATAAATATAAGAAAAGGAACAAAACGTGGCATGCCCAGCCTCCCCGACAGCATCTTCCCAAGCAAAACAAGAGAACAGAAGGCTGAACACGCCCCGTGCTCAATGAGCACGGGGGCGTGCCCAAGTGTCAGCAGAAAAGACAAAGCTGTAGAAGCTTCTATCAGCCACCACGGGGTCGTGCTCAGCGGACACAGGGCCGTGGTAAACTCTAAGATTCGAAGAATCTGGGGAAATCTTGATAGTACAGATACGCTTCTGCACACGGGGCCGTGCCCAGCGGACACGGGGGCTTGGTCAACTAATGCAGAAAAACTGCAATTAATGAAGACAGAGAAGAAGGATTGACACGGGGTCGTGTCCAATGGACACGGGGCCATGCCCGAGCTGCTGTTCAGGCTATAAATAGGGGTGCTTGGCTCATTTGCAAACCATCCCTTGGCACACCACCTCTCTCACACTTCACCCACCACTCACCACCATCACAACACCATCATCCACCACCATCATCCATCGTCCATCAAAGAGTGTGTGAGTCGTCTCGGGATCCAAGATTGATCGTAAGAGTTCTTGACAATCAAAGGCCATGTTTGCCTAAGTCTCTTACATCACTTGGTGAATACAAGTGTCTAGTGTAATACTTTTTATTTTTAATCTTTTCGCACTTTTTACTTGGTTATGTATTAATGACTTTAATAACTAGTTTCTTATGTTGAAGGTGATTCTTCCTTATCGTTTGTCCGTGGTGTCTTGGCATTATTTTACTGTCTATATAAAATAAAATATTTTCACCATTCATATCTCCACGGTCTGTATGGAGATATGTTGGCTACCTGGTCGGGGGTTAAGGGAACACTTTGGTAAGAGTCTTGCCTTGTTCAGTGTATAGATCCTGCAAGGACCTGGGTCAAATTTAGTAGGACCTCCTTCAATACCCACCGGTATTGGATGGCGGGGGTCCAAACTCTTTGATCCCCTCATATGCAAGCTACTATTAATACTTTAATCCGGCTACTTAGGACTGTATCCCTGCTGACTCAGACTACTTAGCCGAGGGTAACGTCACCTTCAAAAGAGGGGCCTACCATAATATGCATTAATAACTTAATTAATTATCTTTCAAAAATCCGACCCTTTAGGATTGTGTCCTTGCTGACTCAAACTACTGGGTTGAGGGTAACGTCACCTTCAAAAGAGGGGCCTTCTACAATAACTAAGATAATCTCTTAAAAAGTGCAAAAGTGCGGAAATAATCAAAGGTTACACTAAACACGAGTTGGATCCAAGTGATTCATCTTGTCTATCTGTTTTTACTTTTATTTTATTTTTTTTTCAGCATTTTAGTTAGTTTTTATTTTTTTTAGTTTAAAACCTTTTTCTAACTTTTGATTTGATTAGACGTTGAGGATAAACTGGTTTAGTTAAGTATTAGTGATTTTTCTCCACTTCAAATACCCATTTTTCTATCCAATCGGAAAGTAATAAAATCAATCAGTGTAGTTGAGGATGTCTTGGTTCAAACAAATCAAATGGTAATCCCAACCGACTTTGTCATCCTCGATGACGCTCCTCTAGTGTTGGGACGACCCTTTGTAAAAACCCACGAAGCCTTTGAAAAACCGGAAGTACAACAATCTATCTATTCAATTAGGGGCATTTAAAAAAAGTGTCGATCTTGAGCGATCAATGAAATATCATTTCAGCAATAATGACCCCTTAATTGAAGATGAGCCAGAACCACCCGATAAGGAGGGTCTAGCCAAGGACCCTTATAAACGTGGCGCGCCACGGAGGCATTCCGCGGAACTATCCTTAGTTTAGTTTAGATTAATTTTTATGTTTTCTAGTTTAGTTTTAATTTTCAGGAATAAAACACACTCGGGATGGTGAATGATAACAAGGGAAACTTGAACCAGCACCCCATGCACGAAAACAGGGCCACCCGACAAATTTTTCTTCATTACAGCAAGTTCAGCATGAGCCGTGCCCGCCCAACACGGCCCCGTGCTGCACAATCTGCAGGAAATGCCCAGTTCAGGTAACTGGACACGGGGCGTGCTCAATGAACACGCCCCTGTGCCCAGGCTTCTGTTTCTTTTTAACAATTTCTGTTACTGGCGATCTGAACACGGGGCCGTGCCCGGACACCACGGGGCCGTGTCCAGACGCCCAGTAACATAAAATTTTGTTTTTTCACACATTCAATCAACCTAAAAACTTATTTTTGGGACACATTGAGGACAATGTGTAATTTAAGTGTGGGGGGGGGGGGGGGGTATGCTAAAACTTTGAATCTTGAAAGTCCTAATCACAAGCCTTACACAAAACTCTATTGGAACCGCTAATCACACCAATTTTTTTTTCAAAAATTTTTCATTTTTTTACTTGTCTAGGTTTAATTTGGGAATTTCAAGTTCTAAAAAGGTTATATTTTTACAAATTTACAACCGATAGCGTCGTGATAAAAAGAACCAACATAAGAAAATTATGAAACGGCATGACAAGCTTAATTAAAATTTGATTATATATACTTGATCACATAAAACCCCATTCCCACAAAAAGTGAGTTTTGAGCCTTTATTGAGTATACAAATATATACCTTTAAACTAAATGCTCATTTTTTGTTTCTTGTGTGAATAGCCGCTTGGTTCTTACGACTCTAGAACTTGCCACGACGATACATTCCCGGTCCTTACCAACTTAAACCCGAGTAAGTAAATGACGGAGGCATTAGGACTAACACTTTTTATTTCTACACCATTATTTTTTTTACCACCTACCCAAAAATCCCCCTAGTTAACCCCTTTGAGCCTAAACCTTTTCATTTCATAACCCAAAACAAACACCCTTTCACCCACCAAAAACCTTTTTATTTTTAAACCCTTTTGTTTTAGTAACAAGCTCGGTTTTTCTTATGACTTTAAAAAAAATGATGATGAAGGAAAAGAGAAATAAACAAACAAGTTTATCAAAAATAACTTTGTTTGAATAATGGTTTCATCAAAATAAAAACTTCAAAAATAGAAAGTCTTACGAAAACTGACGCTTTTTACGCCTTTCGCCTTTTTACTAACCACTAACCCAACCACCTACCTTTAACCCAAGGCTAACCCTTCACCCAAAAGTCCTCTTGATATTTACAAAGGTGTATAGTTAAAAAGGAGGAGGATTGATTGCTTGGCAAGCATATGGTAGGAGTAAGTTCCATGCCGCTCTCGAGTGATCCACAAAAATACATCTTCGGCCGAGTGTTGAGTGATCCCACGTGAGGTATGTGAACTTGTATATAAGTGGAATTTTAAAAAATAAAAAGGCATGTTATGCCCTAATAAGTAATTTATCTTATGTAATGTTTTAAATAAATCATGACGAATAGGATTGTAAATAAATAAAAATAAAACTTAATAAAGAATCTTGGAAATCCCGACACTCTACGACAAGCCCAAAAACCTTCTCTTCTACCCATTCCATTTGGGAGTGTAAAGCCACATTATAAAGAGTTTTGCTTGAGGACAAGCAAAGATTCAAGTGTGGAGGTATTTGATGTGCACAAAATGCAACATATAAATTACATCAATTGCGGCATAAAACTAACCCTTTATTAGTACTAATGTTGGAAAAAGTGTATTTTTGTCTTCCTTTTGTATTTTCAGGATTAAATGAGCTCAAATGAACAAAAGAAGCAAAAAGGCAGCTAAATCTAACATAAATACAAGAAAATGAACAAACGTGGCATGCCCAGCCTCCCCGACAGCATCTTCCAAGCAAAACAAGATAACAGAAGGCTGAACACGCCCCGTGCTCAATGAGCACGGGGGCGTGCCAAAGTGTCAGCAGAAAAGACAAAGTTGTAGAAGCTTCTATCAGCCACCACGGGGTCGTGCTCAGCGGACACGGGGCCGTGGTCAACTTTAAGATTCGCAGAATCTGGGGAAATCTTGATAGTACAGATACGCTTCTACACACGGGGTCGTGCCCAGCGGACACGGGGGCGTGGTCAACTAATGCAGACAAACTGCAATTAATGAAGACAGAGAAGAAGGATGGACACGGGGCCGTGCCCAATGGACACAGGGCCGTGCCCGAGCTACTGTTCAGGCTATAAATAGGGGTGCTTGGCTTATTTGCAAACCATCCCTTGGCACACCTCCTCACTCACACTTCACCCACCACTCACCACCATCACAACACCATCATCCACCACTATCATCCATCGTCCATCATAGAGTGTGTGAGTCCTCTCGGGATCCAAGATTGATCGTAAGAGTTCTTGACAATCAAAGGCCATGTTTGCCTAAGTCTCTTACATCACTTGGTGAAGACAAGTGTCTAGAATAATACTTTTTATTTTTAATCTTTTCGCATTTTTTACTTGGTTATGTATTAATGACTTTAATAACTGGTTTCTTATGTTGAATGTGATTCTTCCTTATCGTTTGTCCCTGGTGTCTTGGCATTATTTTACTGTCTATATAAAATAAAAGATTTTCACCATTCATATCTCCACGGTCTATATGGAGATATGTTGGCTACCTGGTCGGGGGTTAAGGGAACGGTTTGGTAAGAGTCTTGTCTTGTTCAGTGTATAGATCCTGCAAGGACCTGGGTCAAATTTAGTAGGACCTCCTTCAATACCCACCGGTATTGGATGGTGGGGGTCCAAACTCTTTGATCCCCTTATATGTAAGCTACTATTAATACTTTAATCCGGCTACTTAGGACTGTATCCCTACTGACTCAGACTACTTAGCCGAGGGTAACGTCACCTTCAGAAGAGGGGCCTACCATAATATATATTAATAACTTAATTAATTATCTTTTAATAATCCGACCCTTTAGGATTGTATCCTTGTTGACTCAAACTACTGGGTTGAGGGTAACGTCACCTTCGAAAGAGGGGCCTACTACAATAACTAAGATAATCTCTTAAAAAGTGCAAAAGTGCGGAAATAATCAAAGGTTACACTAAACACGAGTCGGATCCAAGTGATTCATCTTGTCTATCTGTTTTTACTTTTATTTTATTTTTTTTCAGCATTTTAGTTAGTTTTTATTTTTTTAGCTTAAAACCTTTTTCTAACTTTTGATTTGATTAGACGTTGAGGATAAACCGGTACTAAAAACTCTTGTGTCCTTGGACGACCTCGGTATCTTACCAACACTATACTACGCTCGCGATGGGTGCACTTGCCCATATGTGTGTTTGGTGTTAGTAAAATATCGTGTTTTATAAATTTAAAATTTGGCTAACGTGTAAAAAGGGCTTAAAATATACTTAAACTTATATACACACTCGCACACATCACTAATAAATTGTCAAATAACACAAAATGATAATACACATGTTTGCACATAATCACCTAGATTATTTCCTAACAGAATTGACAATTTCATTGTCAGCAGAACACTTCTGTGGCTCAGATAAGTGGTTGTAGCTCTGATACCACTTTTCCCTGTCGCAACCCCCAACCCCTATCTCTTGGGAACGGGCGGCCGCGAGCCAGTATCAGTGGTATCGATATTTATCAGTTTGGCAGCGGAATTTACATCAGGGTCGTAGTTAGGTAATATTTTTATCAGAGTAAAATACCACATTTTTAATAATAAACACATGGGAAATTCCCAAGTTTCCATTACAAACATGTTTTTAGGGATAAACCCTAATTTATTAGAATAAAACATCTTCTTTATTTAGGTAACTTTTATAGCCACATTTTCCAAGCCTTCACTGCTGTCCGGCTGGCTTCTATTTGGCTTTCACATTTTGTTACCTGAAACGCGTTTTAAAAACATTTGTTAGTGGGAAATAGTAGTGAGTGAATCCCAATTTAATCAAGATAGATTTTATCATTTTACAGCATAGAGGGCGATCTCGCAATTATATTTGTTTCCAATTCTTACTTTAATTACCACCCACGGCACTGTCAATCCTGACTTGTGGTAATGTTACTACTCACAGTGTAGTAACAAATTTTGTATACAAAACCCCAACATACCGACGATAATTGTAGAATTACAAATACTCAATCACTGTTAATTATCATGTAAAATATTTGAGGTTTTGTAAAAACAGTTTTTGAAAAGCATTTATAAAAAGAGGATAAACTCACATTGCTAATTTAGGTTTTTCCTTTGTGACTTCCTAGTTATAATCTACAAATTTAAACAATGCACACACGTTAGTATAATAACCCAATATTTACATTAGTTATACCCTCCCCGAGACAGAACTCCAACGACTACGTCAGGCAGAGCCTCGACAGCCGTTAGGAGTACTATATCAATCGGGCAGCGTATCTAATACGTAACCGGGGGTTATAATACTTACAACGAGGCAGAGCTTCGCTAATTAGGGGGGGTATTAAGCCCGATGTTTATTCTAATACTTCAGATTTTGAGAGAGTTTTGAAATTCGTGAACGAATTCAATTGAATTTGATCGAACCTATTTATAGGGCTGCTCAGGGAGTCTGTCGCGCCCCGCGACAGATGAGGGTTAGGCTTACGCGGCCCGCGAGAGACGACGCGTCTCGTATAGGGATGCTGAGTTGACTTGCTAGCTTCCACACGCGTCGGACATGTGGCGGCTCAGGGGGCGGCCTGGTGGCCAAGCTGTCGCGCCCAGCGAAGGATCAAGAACAGTCTGTCGCGCCCCCGACAGACTTAAATAATTGTTTTTATTTGATTTTTGTTAATTTAAATGTAATTCGGGCCCATTTTTCGTATACAGGGTGTATTTTGGGACAGATGGGGGTGTTATAATTATTTTAGGAGTGTCGGAAATATTTTAGGAGGGTTGTTATAGTTAATCCTCACCACCACCACCATCTTCGTCGCCGTCAAAACCCACCACCACAGTCTCCGTCAAAACCCACCACCACCACCACCGTCGGCGTCAAACCCAACACCACCGGAAGAACCCCCCCCCCTGAAAAACCCTAAAGAAAAACCCACTACACCGCCTTTCAAGCTGGATCTAATCCTCTAATAAATTATTAGCTTGAGCTACAGCTATGGAGAAAGATAGAGGGTCGTCGGAGAAGGAGGGGGTCGCCGGAGAAGGAGGGGGTCGTCGGAGAAGGAGTGGGTCACCGGAGAAGGAGGGGGTGTAGGTGGAAGACATTTTAGAGTTTGGGTGGAGGTGGGAGACGGTGGTGTTTTGGGGTCGCCGGTCTTCATCTTCATCAGAGATGAAGAAAAGAGAGATGCTCCGATATTTTTCAAAAGTTGAAATGAAGAGAGGGAGAGAGGAAAATGATATATGAGATATGAGAAATGAGAGAGGTATTAAGAAAGTCAGATGACTTTAAATGAAGAGAGAGAGAGAGATTGGATATTTGAACGAAATGATCAAATTACCCCTTATTCTGATTGGTTGAGAGTGGTTCTCGCGGTTCTTACAACTGGGGATGGTTTCTATATATATATATATATAGCAACCACACAAATATGTGATTATGTGTATATTTATGTGTTATATTTTTACTGTAAATATAGGAAATTATATTTATCTAAATACCCACAAAATACTCCTACAAAAATACACATTGAAAAGTTACCAAGTATGTGTGTATATATATATATATAGAGAGAGAGAGAGAGAGCGCTAGAATGAAAACCACTTCCAGTTGTAAGAACCGAGAGAACCACTTTCTAGCCATTAGATCAACAAGATGGATGGATGGATGAGATTAAAAGTAACTAAAATTAATATTAAATTCTTTTGTCTTATTATATCTTTAATATTTTAATCCAAAAGGGTAGTTTAGTAAAATTACTCGATTTTATCCTTTTGTCTTTATTGTTTTTTTATTACTTTTTTTGTATTATTATATTAGTTTTATTTTTTTAAACATAATTTTTTTATTAAAAACATTTTTAAATTCAGATTTTTTATACTTTTTACATTTTACGTTTTTACGTTTTACATTTTACATTTTTACGTTAAACTTTTTAGGTTTTACGTTTTTACGTTAACCTTTTTGCGTTTTACGTTTTACGTTACACTTTTTACGTTTTAAGTTTTTACGTTAACCTTTTTACGTTTTAATTTTAAAAAGTTTACGTTTTTACGTTTTACGTTAAACTTTTTACATTTTACGTTTTACGCTGAACTTTTTACGTTTTACGTTTTTAAATTAAAATTTTTACGTTTTACGTTAAACTTTTTACGTTTTACGTAAAACTTTTTACGTTTCACGTTTTATGTTAAACTTTTTACGTTTTACGTTAAACTTTTTACGTTTTACATTTTACGTTAAACTTTTTACGTTTTACGTTAAACTTTTTACGTTTTACGTTTTTACGTTTTACGTTAAAAAGTCTACGTTTTACGTTTAAAGGTTTACGGTTTAACTTTTTTTTTACAAAAACTTTTTTTACGCAAAATGAACGCACCCAGAATTCACAAACTCGGTAGGTGTCTCAGATAGATTGTTATCATCATCGACTGGGGAAAAAACCAACAACATCAAAACAATGTGTATCTCGAAAAAAACGAGGCTTGGCTCAGATTTTCCGATAATCAAAAGGCTGCAAAGTGGGGTTGCAGGTTCAAAAACCTACCCTCCACCATCCTTGCCGCGCCATCGTCGTCAAAATCTATGTTTTTTTTTGCATCATTGCCCGCCCAAACAAGTGCAACTCAAAGATCGGGACAAAAACAGAGACACAAGATCAAAGATCGGGGCAAAAAACATTCACCCATCGTTCACCGCCACCAACAACCACAACATCAAGAAACAATGATGTCATCAACGGCAAAACGAGATCTGGAGACCAGATCACCGGCAACAATGTCAACCACAACACTGTTCAAACCCACAAAAATTAAAAGAAACCCAAATTTTTTTACAACAGATCAATCCCACAAAAATCAAACCCCCAAGAAATACCAACAGAATCAAAGAATCCCAAACCAACATAATCGTCGTCAAACAGAATCAAAGAAACCCCAAACCCAAATCAACCCCCAACATACCAAAATAAACCCAGCAAGGCCGTTTCTGACGATGGCTTACAGTGGTCCGCCACCAAACTCAACGCAACCACCACCAAAATTGGTCGCGAAAGGGGGCGGCGGAGAGGAAAGTGAGGCCAGAGATGTCGCCGCCACCAACTCCAACGTTATAAGCAACCAACACTGTCACCCCCCGCCACCAGCCACCATTCACCGTCGCTCCTCACCACCACCGGAACCGCCACCTCCTTCCCTTCATCAGATCTTGAATATGATGGTGGTGAAAAGATCTTCAAGATTTCATGGTGGTGAACAGATCTTGAAGATGATGGGGGTGGAAGAATTCAAGAGAGAGAGATGAGAGATTACGTTTCAAATTTGGGAGTAAATGAAGAAAGAGAGTGATGAGATAGTAAATGAAGAAAGAGAGTAGACATACTTTTAAAAGAGACAGATGAAATGACATATGGAGTAAATGACCAAACTACCCTTTATGTTGGCAAAGTCTGATTGGTGGAAAGTGATTCTCGAGGTTCTTACAACTGGGGGGTGGTTTTCATTTTAGCGCTAAAATGAAAACCACCCCCAGTTGCGAGAATCACTCTCCACCAATCAGATAATGACACCCAAAATGGTAATATAGTCATTTAATCAAAACCATCAAATCAACTCTCTCTCCTCTTTAAGTCTCCTTTTAAAGTCATTTCAATTTCTCTCTCTATCAAATCATCTCTCTCTCCATCAAAAGTGTTTGTAAAAAAAAAATTAAAACCGTAAAAAAAGTTTTCGTAAAAAATGTAAAAAAGTTTAAAAACGTGTGTGTAAAAAAAGGTTTTTGTAAAACAAAGGTTAAAACTGTAAAAAAGTTTTCGTATAAATTTTTGTCTTTTGTAAAAGAAGTTTTATAAAAACAATTTGTAAAAAATTTTGGGTAAAAAAGTTTTTGTAGAAAAAAAGTTTAAAACCGTAAAAAAGTTTTTTGTAAAAAAGCGTAAAAAAGTTTAAAAACGTGTGTATAAAAAAAGTTTTTGTAAAAAAAAGTCTAAAATCGTAAAAAAAGTTTTCGTAAATAAAGGTTTAAAACCGTATAAAAAGTTTAAAAACGTGTGTATAAAAAAACGTCGCGTAAAACCGAGCTTGAAAAAATAGCGCGTAAAACCGGGCGTAAGAACGACGCATAAAACCAGGCGTAAAAACGACACGTAAAACGGGGCGTAAAAACCGGCTCGTAAAAACGTTTTTTTTTTTGTAAAAAAAATCCTGACAAAAATTGTTTTTTGTAAAAAGAATCAGATTTTAAAATGTTTTTTAATTAAGAAATCTGATTTTAATAAAAAAAATATATTAATAAGAGAAAAAAAGTAATAAAAAACAATATATACAATAAGACAAAATAAGCAAATTTACTAAACTGCCCTTTTAACATTAAAACATTAAAAATATAATAAGACAAAAAGAATTTAATACTGTTTTTATAACTTTTAATCTCATTCATCCATCTTCAGAGTTCAATGGTTGGAAAGTGGTTCTCTTAATTGGGGGTGGTTTTCATTCTAGCGGCCCCCTATATATATATACAAACATGGCCGAACTCATGATGATAATCGGGTTATGATTATTTTTCATTAACATAGGCTACCTTATCTAATGTTCTAAGTCCCTCGTTCTTGATTCTAATGGGTATACTAGGACCCATGAAATCATGTACAACTTAGTGTCAAAACGAGTACTTAGACAAAGATACACAAAACGCCCTTTTTACGCTTTACACGTTTTGGGTGCAATATGTTTAACTTATCAAATTACACGCAATCACACTTATACTTTATGCTAACACAAACAATCCATAATACATGCTTAAATACGTGATACTTGATTTGTATTCTTGGAACATTCTTATGTGATAAACGTGTCATTAACTTCGTACGAGCATTCCCTTAACATGTATAACGCTATAAGAGTAATGCACCGCCCGTTGTCTTGTGGTCATGTTAAGTATTTAATTCATGCGGTAGTCAGAGGATTGACTTGTATAATTGCATGCCATGATACATTAATCTAGTTAACTATTTTTGCCATGTGGATTCGTTTAAACCTTTTTCATACTTATGCTATTATTAAACTTGTGTACTCGCCAATACCTTGTGTGTTGAATTATACTTTTAAACATGTTGCAGGTTGATGATGTTGAGGTTAATGAAATCTAGTAGGGAGGACTTAGAAACGCATTTAAGAAATACTAGATTTTGTTATCATATTGTTGTTGAATTTTGTTGTACTCTATATTTTCTATGTTGTACTTTGATTTCATACGTTGTAACTTGACAATTATTGTTATGAAATGAAATTGGTCTTGAATTAAATATTGTCACAATAGTGTTATGAAGTCTCGAGCAATCTCATTCGTCTCACTCCGATGTTTCTGCCATTGGTTGGGGTGTGACATCGTTTATGTGGTGAAGCTGAAGAAGATGCTAAGATTCTATTTGTATCTTGTTATATTGCAGCGTTGATGTGGAATAAGGTGAGCGAGTGGTGCAACATTCCCCAGCTCTTCGCGTTCAGTATCCGTGATCTCTTCCAAGTGAATAAAGGAGTGGCAGCGTCCGAACACAATAGGCGTATAATTCAGGTGATAATTTTAGTTTCCTGCTGGACAATTTGGAAGGCGCGAAACATACTCATTTTCGACTGAAAACGAGTAGCAATCGATAGAATTTTTGGTGAAATGCAAACCTTGCCATTTATGTGGATCAAACATAGATCAAAAAACAATAGTATACAAAGGGATAGCTGGGTGAATTTTAGTATTACTTGAACTTGAACTATATGTTTCTGTTTTTGTTTTTTACTTTAGGTGTAAGCTGGGAGTTGAAGTTTTGGTGTAAGGTGTTAGGATCTGAGTTTCTTATGATTATGTTTTTTGTTTTATAATTATGAAGATGAATGAGAATTGCAGCGGAATTGAAATGGAAACAAAACTTTCACACACAATCAAACAGGAGAAATGCTTTCAACATACATGTTTAACTTTGAACCGAATGATTAAATTTATTTCAATCTTCAATTACAAATGCATGCATGTATTACAAACTCCCCCTCAGCCTGAGCTCACAATAGTTTGTTCGTGCAGAATGACAACTGATGAAAGAGCTAATAGAACAGTACATGGTACTGTTCTATTTATAGGCACGAGCAAACCACTGAAGCATCTTTGCTGACGTCACCATGAAAGTGACATCTAACTTCCTAACAACCTACAACTACTGTTCTATACAAGCACTGTTATCTTAACCACTGATTATATTACAATACAATAAGTAAACTAAACTACTGCTTCTCATTCCACTGTTGTGACTCCAGCAGTACTTTATATCTTCAGCAGTGCTTGACCCATAACAGTAGATTGAGCATAAGTGCTTTAGTCTTCATCAGTCTTTAGTCTTCATCAGTCTTTAGACTTGATCAGTTGTTGAAGGACATCAGTTGTTGTAGGCGAACAGTGGATGAAGGTCATCAGTTGTTAGAACCACTCTCAAGGGGAAAGTTGGAATACAGCATCTGCTTATTCTGGATCCACTACTCTGAACTAGTTTTGACTTTAATCAACTGTTCCTTTGGTAGGGTTCAATCCCAACAATCTCCCCCCCGGAACAGATGATGCCAAAACCCTTCATTATTATGGATCTTTATTGTCTCATAAAAAATTCTCTAACTTGGCCTTTTAATTGTAATTCAAAGTCCATGGAACTTGTGTCATCCTCCTCCCTACACAGTGGAAGCTCAAGGAGATCTTGAAGATCCTCTTCACCCAGGCCAAGGGCTTGTTCCCTTGATATGTGCTTCACTTTACCATTGGATCTGAGCAATGTCAATACGTGGGCCTGTTTATCAGACTTCCACTTTAGTATTTTTGAATCCTTTGGGTTTCTTGGGAGAGGTTTATTTGAAGATAAGTTTGGAGATGGTGGCCTGGTGATAACTGGTTGAGCAGTACTTTGAGCTTTTGCAAGTTCAAGATTTTTAGCTATCATCTGCATGAGGACCATTTTTATTATGAAAAACCCTGCTGCTACATCTTCTGTTGTTTCTGCATCCATCTGCTTTTGTCTCCTTCTTTGATAAAGGATGGCAGCAGGAGGAGCAGTGGATTTCCTGACTTGCAATTTTTGTGGTTTTGCAAGAACCACTACTTCAGGGTAAACTGGCTTTTGTGGCACATTTGGATTCTATTTCCTCAACTCTTCTAACTTTTTGTAGGAGGCCAACACTTTATCCTCTTACCACCTTGTCACTTGGTTCCTTGACCCAAAATCTGCTGTAATTAGCTCTTTTTTCATTCTCTTCAGTCTTAAGGTCCTTTCAGGTACATTCTTTTTGTACTTTGACCAAACAGGAGGAGTATGCTTCACTTTGTCTTTGTTCATCTTTTCAACTCTCTCTAACTCCTCTTTGAGCTCACCAAGGGTCCATTCTTTGTACTGAACCCTATCTGCCCGGTATCTTTTGAATGCCATGATGTAATCAATATAATCTTTTCTCAGGCTTTCATCATCTCTTTCTGAAAGCTATTGACACAAATCTTTTGAAAACTGCTCCAAAGTTCTGACTTGTGTGAGCAGATATTGATAATTTCTCTGAATTTCTTTGTCTGATTTGCCTTCGGTGTTTCTTTTAGAGATATCCTCTGTTTTTTTACCCTTTAATTTCAAATATTCTTCAATATTGTTAGGCCTGGGATATCCTTGAAGAGATGGCAAGTTCCTTTTTGTAGGATCATCTTCAGAGTAGAAGGGTTTTATCTCCTCTCTAACTGCTGGAAGATCTAATGGGTACTGAACAGCTGCAGGAACAATGGCAGTGTTTGGATTTTGAGCTTGTACTGAAGAGAGTGGAACAGGGTTTGGAATGGTAACAAGGGTCAGTGGTTGTGAAGAAGTTGGAGGTGAAGGAGAATCATCATCCAGTATAATCCTTCTCCTTTTTAGTTTAGGAGAGGCTGGTGGTGTTTTGGTGGGTTGAGAAGTGGTGATTTGAGTGGTGGTGATTTGAGTGGTAGGTGGCTGACTAACAACTGTTGAAACAACTGGTGTTTCAACCACTGTTGTCATTACAACTGATGATGTGTCATCAGCTGTCTTCTGCTTTTTGGCAGGAGGCTGTTGTGGTGGTGATGGAATTTTTTGTGGGGCATTAGTTGAAGTGGGAGTAGTGGTTGAAGTGTGTGTTGATGTAGTGGTGGCAGTTGTTGGTTTAATAGCTGTTGAAACCACTGAAGTACCAATAGCAGTTACAACAGGTGTTTTAACATCTGCTGGTTTGGAGGTTTGATGTGAGGAGTTTTTGGGAGTTTGGGGAGCATGTTTTGTGATTCTGGAAGGTGTGGATTTGGGTTGCCTCACTTTTCTAGTGGGCTATCTCTACAACTGATAAATACTAAAAGTTGTAATCGATTGTTATGTGTTGCACACCAATGACGTTTTCTCTTTATAAAACTGATTTATATAAAGAAGCTATAAATTAATTTCTGTATTAATTTATAAAATTTAACACATCCTTCACCTTAACAGAAAAAATAAACTGAGTTAGTGATTTGGATGAAAAATTACAAAAATTATGTGACAAAACTATTAATTTTTTTTTTCTAAAAACTCCATGTATATTCTTTTTATTATATATGTAACAAAATTAATTAAATAAAAGAAATTAAAAAGGGTTTGAGTAAATTGCCAAAATCGTCCCTGTGGTTTTATATTTGCCAGTTTCATCCGAATATCCTCAACTTAACAGAAAAAATAAACTAAGTTAGTGGTTTGGATGAAAATGACAAAAAATTACAAACGTTGGGGACAATTTGGTACAAAAGTGTCATTTTGGACGAAAATGACAAACGTGCCCAAACCTCAGTGACGATTTTGGCAATTAACTCGTCAAATTCATAATCAATTGTATTAATTTAGAAAGCAAAACATCATATAATTAATAATAGAAATACTTTCAGTCGAGTAAAAAAAGAAATACGTAATAAATTAATTATTAATTATAATGTTTACAAAATTTACAATATAGTTTGAATTTGAAAATATTTTTAATATCAACACAAGAAAAAAATAATTTCAATGATATTTTTTTAAATAATTTGTAAATAAATCAATGGATTCTCCATCATTATTACTAACGTCTTTCCATATTAGATATTAATGTTTTAGTACGTAATTAAGAAGTAGTATAATTACGAATCCTAAGTATACTTTTCAAAATGTCTAATTTAATATAGCTTTGATTTTTTTAAGCTTATGAAATGTGTATATCGGAATGTTTTTATCTTTAATGTAAATTAGGTTGCGTTTTGTTACTATTATTTTAGAAAACAATACATTTGTAAGTTTCCTGAAATTGTCTAAATTACATAATACACAAATTAAAGAATAAGACACTTTTACTTTGTAGCTATACGGTGATGTTGGAATAAAGCTTGTTGTTTGCCGATAAAAAAAAGTTTGTATTAATTTTGGTAAATAATCAATTTTGTATTAGTTAATTTGTTAGACGAGTGTATTAATGTTTATTTCTATTAAGTAAATAATTAATTTAGGTGGTAAAAAAAATCTATTGGATTGCTAAAAATTAAACATCTATAGTCAAATTCATAATCAATTGTATTAATTTAGAAAACAAAACACCATATAATTAATAATAGAAATACTTTCGGTAGAGTAAAAAAAGAAATACGTAATAAATTATTTATTGTTTATAATGTTTACAAAATTTACAATATAGTTTGAATTGGAAAATATTTTTAATATCAACACAAGAAAAAAATAATTCCAATGATTTTTATAAATAAATCAATGGATTCTCTGTCATTGTTACTAATTTTGATTGAGGATTACGTCGCATAAATTAATGTCTTTTCATATTAGATATTAATGTTTTAGTAAGGATTTAAGAAGTATTTTAATTACGAATCCTAATTATGCTTTTCAAAATGTATAATTTAATGTAACAATGATTTTTTTTTATTTTTTTAACTTAAGAATTGTGTATATCGAAATGTTTTTATCTTCAAGTAA
Organism: Helianthus tuberosus; assembly: GCA_030545235.1. Lineage (NCBI taxonomy): Eukaryota > Viridiplantae > Streptophyta > Magnoliopsida > Asterales > Asteraceae > Helianthus > Helianthus tuberosus. The sequence continues at coordinate 47,535,593 of CM060449.1, read as the reverse complement.
ATTAGGTTGTGTTTTGTTACTATTTTTTTTTTTTTAGAAAACAATACATTTGTAAGTTTCCTAAAATTGTCTAAATTACATAATACACAAATACAGGATTAAGACAATTTTACTTGTAACTATATGGTGATGTTGGAATAAAGCTTTTTGTTTGCCAATTAAAAAAGTTTGTATTAATTTTGGTAAACAATTAAATTTTTATTAGTTAGTTTGTCAGACTAGTGTATTAATGTTTATTTCTATTAGGTAAATAATTAATTTAGGTTGTCAAAAAAAAGATCTATTGGATTACTAAAAATTAAACATTTATAGTCAAATTCATAATCAAATGTATTAATTTAGAAAGCAAAACACCATATAATTAATAATAGAAATACTTTCGATAGAGTAAAAAAAGAAATACGTAATAAATTAATTATTGTTTATAACGTTTACAAAATTTACAATATAGTTTGATTTTGAAAATATTTTTAATATCAACTCAAGAAAAAAACAATTCCAATGATTTTTTTAAATAATTTGTAAATAAATCAATGGATTCTCCATTATTGTTACTAATTTTGATTGAAGATTATTTCACATAAATTAACGTCTTTCCATATTAGATATTAATGTTTTAGTAAGTAACTAATAAGTACTTTAATTATGAATCCTAATTATACTTTTCAAAATGTATAATTTAATTTAACTTTGAATTTTCTTTTATTTTTTTTTAATTTATGAATTGTGTATATCGGAATGTTTTTATCTTCATTGTAAATTAGGTTGTGTTTTGTTACTATTTTTTTGAGAAAACAATACATTTGTAAGTTTGCTAAAATTTTCTAAATTACATAATGCACAAATTAAGGAATAAGACACTTTTACTTTGTAACTATATGTTGATGTTGGAATAAAGCTTGTTGTTTGCCGATAAAAAAAAGTTTGTATTAATTTTGGTAAGCAATCAATTTTTTATTAGTTAGTTTGTCAGGCGAATGTATAAGGTTTTATTTCTATTAGGTAAATAATTAATTTAGGTGGTCAAAAAAGGATTTATTGGATTACTAAAAATTAAACATCTATAGTCAAATTCATAATAAATTGTATCAATTTAGAAAGCAAAACACCCTATAATTAATAATAGAAATATTTTTGATAGAGTGAAAAAAGAAATACGTAATAAATTAATTATTGTTTATAATGTTTACAAAATTTACAATATAGTTTGAATTTGAAAATATTTTTAATATCAACTCAAGAAAAAAATAATTTAAATGATTTTTTAAATAATTTGTAAATAAATCAATGGATTCTCTGTCATTGTTACTAATTTTGATTAAGGATTACGTCGCATAAATTAACGTTTTTCCATATTAGATATTAATGTTTTAGTAAGTAATTAATAAGTATTTTAATTACGATTCCTAATTATGCTTTTCAAAATGTATAATTCAATGTTACTTTGAATTTCTTTTTATTTTTTAAACCTATAAATTGTGAATATTGGAATGTTTTTATCTTCAATGTAAATTAGGTTGTTTTTTCTTACTATATTTTTTGAGAAAACAATACATTTGCAAGTTTCCCAAAATTGTCTAAATTACATAATACACAAATTAAGGAATAAGACACTTTTACTTGTAACTATATGTTGATGTTGGAATAAAGCTTGTTGTTTGCCGATAAAAAAAGTTTGTATTAATTTTGGTAAATAATTAATTTTGTATTAATGAGTTTGTCAGGCGACTGTATTAATGTTTATTTCTATTAGGTAAATAATTAATTTAAATGGTCAAAAAAGGATCTATTGGATTACTAAAAATTAAACATCTATTGTCAAATTAATAATGAGTTAATTACAAAGTTAGTCCCTGTAGTTTGCACAAAGTAACATACTTAGGTACTAATAGTTTAAATTCACCTTCTAGGGTATTAACTTTTCATTTTGTAACGTTTGGAGGTTAATGTTAATTATTTGTTAAACTACTGTATGTTATTTTGTGCAAACCATCGGGACTAACTATGTTAATACACAAGAAGTTAATACCTACAAACGTTACAAAATAAAAAGGTAATACCCTAGAAGGTGATTTTAAACTATTAGTACCTAAGTATGTTATTTTGTGTAAACTACATGGACTAACTATGTAATTAACTCAATTAATATCAATTATATTAATTTAGAAAACAAAACACCACATAATTAATAATAGAAATACTTTCGGTAGAGTAAAAAAGTAATACGCAATAAATTTATTATTGTTTATAATGTTTAAAAAATTTACAATATAGTTTGAATTTGAAAATATTTTTAATATCAACTCAAGAAAAAAAAATAATTCCAATGATATTTTTTTAAATAATTTGTAAATAAATCAATGGATTCTCCATCATTATTACTAACGTCTTTCCATATTAGATATTAATGTTTTAGTACGTAATTAATAAGTAGTATAATTACGAATCCTAAGTATACTTTTCAAAATGTCTAATTTAATATAGCTTTGATTTTTTTTAAGCTTATGAAATGTGTATATCGGAATGTTTTTATCTTTAATGTAAATTAGGTTGCGTTTTGTTACTATTATTTTAGAAAACAATACATTTGTAAGTTTCCTGAAATTGTCTAAATTACATAATACACAAATTAAAGAATAAGACACTTTTACTTTGTAGCTATACGGTGATGTTGGAATAAAGCTTGTTGTTTGCCGATAAAAAAAAGTTTGTATTAATTTTGGTAAATAATCAATTTTGTATTAGTTAATTTGTTAGACGAGTGTATTAATGTTTATTTCTATTAAGTAAATAATTAATTTAGGTGGTAAAAAAATCTATTGGATTGCTAAAAATTAAACATCTATAGTCAAATTCATAATCAATTGTATTAATTTAGAAAACAAAACACCATATAATTAATAATAGAAATACTTTCGGTAGAGTAAAAAAAGAAATACGTAATAAATTATTTATTGTTTATAATGTTTACAAAATTTACAATATAGTTTGAATTGGAAAATATTTTTAATATCAACACAAGAAAAAAATAATTCCAATGATTTTTATAAATAAATCAATGGATTCTCTGTCATTGTTACTAATTTTGATTGAGGATTACGTCGCATAAATTAATGTCTTTTCATATTAGATATTAATGTTTTAGTAAGGATTTAAGAAGTATTTTAATTACGAATCCTAATTATGCTTTTCAAAATGTATAATTTAATGTAACAATGATTTTTTTTTATTTTTTTAACTTAAGAATTGTGTATATCGAAATGTTTTTATCTTCAAGTAAATTAGGTTGTGTTTTGTTACTATTTTTTTTTTTTAGAAAACAATACATTTGTAAGTTTCCTAAAATTGTCTAAATTACATAATACACAAATACAGGATTAAGACAATTTTACTTGTAACTATATGGTGATGTTGGAATAAAGCTTTTTGTTTGCCAATTAAAAAAGTTTGTATTAATTTTGGTAAACAATTAAATTTTTATTAGTTAGTTTGTCAGACTAGTGTATTAATGTTTATTTCTATTAGGTAAATAATTAATTTAGGTTGTCAAAAAAAAGATCTATTGGATTACTAAAAATTAAACATTTATAGTCAAATTCATAATCAAATGTATTAATTTAGAAAGCAAAACACCATATAATTAATAATAGAAATACTTTCGATAGAGTAAAAAAAGAAATACGTAATAAATTAATTATTGTTTATAACGTTTACAAAATTTACAATATAGTTTGATTTTGAAAATATTTTTAATATCAACTCAAGAAAAAAACAATTCCAATGATTTTTTTAAATAATTTGTAAATAAATCAATGGATTCTCCATTATTGTTACTAATTTTGATTGAAGATTATTTCACATAAATTAACGTCTTTCCATATTAGATATTAATGTTTTAGTAAGTAACTAATAAGTACTTTAATTATGAATCCTAATTATACTTTTCAAAATGTATAATTTAATTTAACTTTGAATTTTCTTTTATTTTTTTTAATTTATGAATTGTGTATATCGGAATGTTTTTATCTTCATTGTAAATTAGGTTGTGTTTTGTTACTATTTTTTTGAGAAAACAATACATTTGTAAGTTTGCTAAAATTTTCTAAATTACATAATGCACAAATTAAGGAATAAGACACTTTTACTTTTAACTATATGTTGATGTTGGACTAAAGCTTGTTGTTTGCCGATAAAAAAGAGTTTGTATTAATTTTGGTAAATAATCAATTTTGTATTAATGAATTTGTCAGACGAGTTTATCAATGTTTATTTCTATTAGGTAATTAATTAATTTAGATTGTAAAAAAAAAAACGATATATCGGATTACTAAAAATTAAACGTCTATAGTAAAATTCAGAATCAATTGTATAAATTTAGAAAGCAAACATCATATAATTAATAATAGAAATACTTTCAGTAGAGTAAAAAAAGAATTACGTAATAAATTAATTATTAATTATAATGTTTACAAAATTTACAATATAGTTTGAATTTGAAAATATTTTTAATATCAACTCAAGAAAAAAATAATTCCAGTTATTTTTTTAAATAAGTTGTAAATAAATCAATGGATTCTCTATCATTGTTACTAACTTTGATTGAGGATTACGTCGTATAAATTAACGTCTTCCCATTTAGATATTAATGTTTTAGTAAGTAATTAAGAAATACTTTAATTACGAATCCTAATTATGCTTTTCAAAATGTATAATTTAATGTAACTTTGAATTTCTTTTTATTTTTTAAACTTATGAATTGTGTATATCGGAATGTTTTTATCTTCAATGTAAATTAGGTTGTTTTTTGTTACTATTTTTTTGAGAAAACAATACATTTGTAAGTTTCATAAAATTGTCTAAATTACATAATACACAAATTAAGGAATAAGACACTTTTACTTTGTAACTATATGTTGATGTTGGAATAAAGCTTGTTGTTTTCCGATAAAAAAAGTTTGTATTAATTTTGGTAAATAATCAATTTTTTATTAATGAATTTGTCAGACGAGTTTATTAACGTTTATTTCTATTAGGTAATTAATTAATTTAGATGGTCAAAAAAAGGATCTATCGGATTACTAAAAACTAAACATCTATAGTCAAATTCATAATCAATTGTATAAATTTAGAAAGCAAAACATCATATAATTAATAATAGGAATACTTTCATTAGAGTAAAAAAAGAAATACGTAATAAATTAATTATTAATTATAATGTTTACAAAATTTACAATATAGTTTGAATTTGAAAATATTATTAATTTCAACTCAAGAAAAAAATAATTCCAGTTATTTTTTAAATAATTTGTAAATAAATTAATGGATTCTCTATCATTGTTACTAATTTTGATTGAGGATTACGTCGTATAAATTAACATCTTCCCATTTAGATATTAATGTTTTAGTAAGCAATTAAGAAATACTTTAATTACGAATCCTAATTATGCTTTTCAAAATGTATAATTTAATGTAACTTTGAATTTCTTTTTATTTTTTTAAACTTATGAATTGTGTATATTGGAATGTTTTTATCTTCAATGTAAATTAGGTTGTTTTTTGTTACTATTTTTTTGAGAAAACAATACATTTGTAAGTTTCAAAAAATTGTCTAAATTACATAATACGCAAATTAGGGAATAAGACACTTTTACTTTGTAACTATATGTTGATGTTGGAATAAAGCTTGTTGTTTGCCGATAAAAAAAGTTTGTATTAATTTTGGTAAATAATCAATTTTGTATTAATGAGTTTGTTAGGCTAGTGTATTAATTTTTATTTCTATTAGGTAAATAATTAATTTAGATGGTCAAAAAAAGGATCTATTGGATTACTAAAAATTAAACATCTATAGTCAAATTCATAATCAATTGTATTAATTTAGAAAGCAAAACACTATATAATTAATAATAGAAATACTTTTGGAAGAGTAAATAAAATAAATACATAATAAATTAATTATTGTTTATAGTGTTTACAAAATTTACAATATAGTTTGAATTTGAAAATATTTTTAATATCAACTCAAGAAAAAAATAATTCCAACGATTTTTTAAATAATTTGTAAATAAATCAATGGATTCTCTATCATTGTTACTAATTTTGATTGAGGATTACATCTTTCCATATTAGATATTAATGTTTTAGTAAGTAACTAAGAAGTACTTTAGTTACGAATCCTAATTATGTTTTTCAAAATGTATAATTTAATGTAACTTTGAATTTCTTTTTATTTTTTTAAACTTATGAATTGTGTATATCAGAATGTTTTTATCTTCGATGTAAACTAGGTTGTGTTTTGTTACTATTTTTTTTTAGAAAACAATACATTTGTAAGTTTGCTAAAATTGTCTAAATTATATAATACTTAAAACAAAATAAATATCGATAATTATAATAGTCTCTGATTTACACATATAAAACTAAAAATAAACACATAGACTAGTGATTTTTTTGTTTTTAATTCGTATGTTTGTTTTGTTTGGAATTTACCAGTGGTTTTTTTTTAATTTGTTTCTTAAAACTTAAATTTCGTAATTGAAAAACCCCTTGGGATTTTTTATTTAACCTTGTTATTACATTATAAATTCATTTGAATATATATATATACTACCATTTATACTCATTTTAATTAATTATATAGTATAATGTGTATATATGTACAGGGTAGGGTTACTGTAAAAAAATGTATGTTTTGTAAGAAATGTAGGAAGGAATCTAGAATATTTGATCTATAATCTAATGGTTGAGATTATAATGGCAAAATTGTAAATAGTGTTTACCATTAAAATAATTATTTTTTTATATTAAGGGTATAAAGGTAAATTTAACATTTTTAAATTCAAAAAACCCACATGCAATGCACATACACGTTCCTTCCGTGTTCTTTAAAGGTCAATAACTTTTTATATGTAACATTTTTTATAAAAAAACTACACCATAATAACGAGTGTTTTTTATCTTTAATATGAGTATCTTATTGCTATACTTATATAGGGAAAAAATTATATATCGATCGAATGTTTTAGTTCATGGTGTTTTGTCTATGTATAGTGATTCAAGGCATTGTGTTTTACAACAAAACACCATGAACGTATGTAAGACACAATAACATTGCAAATACCATTGAATTCAACAAACTACTTAGAGTAAAACACCATGAACGTATGTAAAACACCATAACATTGCAAATACCATTGAATTCAGCAAACTACCATTTTCTTATACAGAAACACCATAAAACTAAAATAAAACACCATAGAAAACAAGACACCATACAAGTATACAAAGACACCATTCCATTAGTAATAAAAAATATCATTATATTCAATGAGCTAACTTTTTCTTTTATAAGACACCATAATCTGTTTTGAATTGCTAAAATAAAACAAAATAGAAAACAAGATTAAAAGATTGAATATAAATGGTATTTGCAATGTTATAGTGTCTTATATACATTCATGGTGTTTTATTGTAAAACACAACGCCTTGAATAACTATACAATTAAAACAACATAGACAAAACACCATGGACTAAAACATCCGATCGAAATGTAATTTTTTTCTCTATATAAGTATAGCAATATGGTACTCATCTTAAAGATAAAAAACACTCGTTATTATGGTGTAAATTTATTTTTTAAAAAGGTTACATATAAAAAGTTATTGACGTTTAAAAAAGACGGGCGAAACTTGGATGTGCATTGCATGTGGGTTTTTGAATTTTATCTTTAATTAAGTTTGTTTATTAATTACTTAATTGCCCTTATCCTAATAAATTAAATAATGACATGTGTCCTCATCATATTCTTTCTTATCCTTCTCACAAATTTCATCTTTTTGTACAGGATTCTAAACCTATATGTACATATGTATAATTATGTATCCAACATTAAAATCCATAATGCCATATAAACATATTCTATTTATTAGAATATTATATAAAAATATTAAATAAGAAATTATTTAATATATTTTTCTAGAATTTTATGAGATACTTTTATAGATAAGAATTCATTGATTATCATTTAAAGGTGGGAGAGGGTTAAAATTTATGAATAAGTGTAAGATTTAGATTTTATAAAATAAATTTAGAAAATTGATATATTTAAGTTTATGGAGTTTTCATTTAGTTTATAAACATTTGAAACTATAGGGACTATATTTGCCAAATTGTGAAACATTTGAAATCAAATCAATCCCCTTCCCCCTCCCCCAAATCATCCCGTTTATCCGACATCCGTTTTCATCGACAATCCTAGATCCCGGAAATTATGGGATTGATTAATTAATTGGTAATTACCCGTTTGTCAGTTTTAATCACGATTTAACTTTCCGTCGATTATTCCATTTTTACGTTAAGGGTTGTAACTGCCTAGTTAACTTAAATTAAAGAACCCATCTTTTTCGGTAAATCTCTAATCATACCTAAACTGTTAATAGGTGTAATCTGCTATAAAAAACCTACCACAAAGCTTTTGCTTGAACCTTTCCCGAAATCATAATACTCTCAATTTCCTCGTTTAGTGCCTTCTGTTTTCAATCGGAGCCGCCGGAACTCTTTGAAACTCTGGCAACGGTCTGAATCCACTATGTCCATTCGTTTTCTAGGTAATTCCTATATACATTTTGTTCGTTTAGGCATCATGATCAAAATCCCTTTATTAAATTATGTTAACAATAACATTTTGGATTTCAATTTTAGAGGATAAGGAATTAGGGTTCTAAGAATTAAATTGGCAATTGGGGATAATTTCAACCAGTGTATAAATATAATTAAAACCTACTAGATTACCAACAAAGACTGGTAGCCTAGATGGTTTGGTTGTGTAGCGTTGTTTCAGTGAATTGGCTAGGGTCCCGGGTTTGAATCTGGGCACCCCATTTTGCACCATTTTTATTTTTTTTAAACTATATATAAATCTAGATTAAAAAAAAACATTTCTATAAAACTTTTAAAACTGTTTTATATAAAAATTAAGTTGAAACCAAAAATCTGATTTTTATAAATTATTTCACTAATTAATATAAAAATTTTATAAGTTTTAAACTTATTCCTGTAAATTAAGAAATTGTATATTCTTATAAATAATACATTTCATAAGTTTACAATATGTTGTTTTTTAATGAAAAACAAACCGGAAACACATTCCAATTAATAAAAAATATTTCAGTTATTTAATTTATATAAAGTGTTAACAAGTATTTATAGGACTTAATTTATATCTAAATTTTTTAAAAACAATTTTTAAAAACAAAAAAATGATTTAAATTTATAAATGAAACAGAAAAATAATATCTAATTTATAAAAACTATTTTATCAAGTTATTTTTTATAAATTTTAATGATTTTCATTAAACTTATTTTATACAATTAATTTTTAAATCATTAATGTAATTAGATAAATTTATAAACTTTACTTATTAAACTTATTTTATTTAAATATTTTAAATAAAATAAATTCATAAATCCTTAAATAATTAAATTATTTAATTAGTTTTGCTATTTAACCTAAACAAATAATTATTCGGAAAGGTCTACGCTGCGTGGTATTATCTTCACTACAATGTGGTCCATTTGGAATGAAAGAAATACTCGCATTTTTCAACAGAAAGCTAGAAGACCGATCGAAGTGTTCGAGAGCATCAAGTCTGTTTCTTTTTTTTGGTTTCGTCATAGAACTAGAATAAAGGATTTTGATTGGAAAAAATGGTGTAATCACCCGTTGGATTTGATGTAATCGTTTTGTTTTTTCGCCCGGGGTCCTTGTCTTAAGGTCTCTCGTGGTTTTTGTGAATGAAAGTTAACTTACAAAAAAAAAATTGTATTTATGGAAATAATTACATTTTGAAATTGTTTATAAACAAATAAACAATCACTTATATCTTATCCAACACATTTAACCTTTGATAATTAAACTGTAAATTAATTATGGTGTATCATAATTTCACAATTCTCATCATGTAACTAGTGAACTTTAAATTATGTTGTTTTTTTAAATAAATAAACAATAACTATTAATTAGATCATAAAACACTAATTATTACCAAATTTGATCTAGAATCTCTAAACGCCTATAGGCCTAGAATTCCCTTGACTTTAAACTAAATCCACACCTATTGAACATTATCATTTGAACTATTTAGGTTAATTCATTGGAATTCTCCCAATTACTACAACAACATTGTGTTATCACTAGCTAGCTTATCAAGGTGAGTTTACATAGCCATTTTTCTCATTTTAACTATTTTGGGATGAAACATGTACAACTATTTGAACAACAACAATTACTTATGTCCATTCATGTTATCTCTATGCATCTTATCTTGAACATTACTTGGGAACTAACATAAAAAAATAGTACAATCATTAACTTTGATCAACAATAACAAAGGTTAACTCATGCCTTCAGTCACAAGGGTTGATTGTACACTACCTTGTTTCCCAGTTTGTTGTTTTCACAAGATTGCTTTTGGTAAACCATTGGCATGCTAATTGTTAAACATAACTTTTATCTTATATCTATGTAAACCTATGTATGCTCACCAACTACTTATTGTTGACCTACTATCTTAAACATGTTTCAAGGAACAATGCATAAAGCACTATCAACCTTGAATCACATAGAAGCTTTGGACTTAGTTAACTTTAATTGGATTATTTGGTCATTGTTGAACTATTTATCTTTTGTTTATGTATGGATCTTTCTTTGGTTTTTAATAAAAATATTTTAATTTTAATAGTGATCATGAGCTTTTGAACAATTCTCGTTTCGTTCCAATTTTTTCGCCATTGGTTGGGGTGTTACACTTGGAAGCCGACGACACACATGTAAGTTTTTCTATCCATCGTAATGTTTTTAACAGCTAACAATTCATGTCTCGTTTTGATCTAAACGTTCTCGAATGTTGTAACGTGTAGCCGAAATAAGTTTTGTTTGTTATCCTGATATGAACGTTATTAACATTCATTATTTGGTGCAAAATGTATGCTAATTCATTTTTATTCTTTATTTATCTTTATACTATCCAACACTTATGGTCTAGTGGTTGGAAAGACTTGGGTTCTCCTTGGAGACTCAAGTTCAATCCACACTAGTGCCACATTTGATGGATAAAGGCAATGAAGGCTAGTTCTCCCAGACCCTAGGCCAAGAGTTCGAGCCCGAGACACCTCGGGTTTTAGTCCACCGTGTGTTACACCAGAGAGGTTCTCTCTTGTGGTCTTGTGGCGGCACAAGCCCTTGCCTCTTGCAGTGGGCGGTATGGTTTTTCGGGGAACGTCGTTAGCCAAACTCTGATGCTAGCGTGGGCCCGGTTAAAACAACATAGCCTGGCCAGAGTGGGGTTAGGACCCTCTGTTTAGGAGGGTGTGAGATCTCTCTCACAACAAGTTAAAAATTCTCACCATTAAAAAAATTATCTTTATACTATAACAGTTCTCTCTAGAAGTTTGATATAGGTTTATAACTTTATGCATTACTAGTATTCTTCAATTCCAGCTATACAATCACAAACATTTTCTATAAGTTTTAAGTTTTATTTATGTTATTGTTTAACGATTTTAAATCGATAAGACTCTTACACGTCATTTTTGTTGTTTTCGTCTTTAAAAAGACATACATATGCATGCATACATACATACGTGCGTACGTAGATACATACATGCATGCATGCATACATACGTACGTACGTACATACATACATAAACCTTGGATATGACTTTATTATTACTTTTATATGACTTATTTATATAATTCTAATTTAACTATTTGGATGAGTATAATCTATAAATGTATGTAGTTATATTCGTATTCGCATTTACAACATGATTTATAGGGTTCATAAGTTATAATGTTTGGGTCAATTAGTCTTCCAAATTTCAGTATTTTTGTATACCTTTTCAAGCTAAATTGCTAGATTTCATGATTATGTTCAACATAATTGAATATAACAAATGTGTAACCTACTATATCGTTATTAAATCATATTTTGAAGTCATATATCTACATTATTTTATAATCATTTATCAGGTACTGTCTTATATCCCACCTCCAGCCCAGTTGGTTCCGAAGTGGCTGGATTGGGCCGGTTTCCTCTTGAGGTCTCCGGTTCGATCCCTGGCTGCGGCATTTCGGAGGTGGGTCATCCCAATGATGGATCGTATCCTACCGAGGCATGGTGCGGTCTTTAGGGCAACCCGGTTTTACCCAGCTGTTACCCCAGCGAGTCTCTCGTGTGGGGGCAGTATGGTTTCCGGGCGGAAGTCAGCTTGCGCGCCGGCCGGGGCCCGATTGAACATCGCGTCCGGAAGAGCGGGGCTGACGGGGGAATGTCTTTGACATGACCCCGGAGATCTGATCGGTCCTGTATAGAGAAATCCTTTCAAAAAAAAAAGGTACTGTCTTATTGACATGGAACACGGTTTTACATATTCTACTCGATCCTGTTTCATCTCATTTAGTAAACATTTTCTTTTATGACTTCAAAACTTTGTTATAAATTATTTATAATCATATTGGTAATACGGTAAATAAATTATGTTTTTTATAACACATATTATTCCTTTGTAACCGCTAGTAAATTGTATACTATTAAAAGATGAAGTGAATGAACAGTAAGAATATGGGGTATGGGACGGGGTTGGGGCGGGGGTTGGGTATAAACGCCTAAGTTATCACCTCAGGTGGGCTTGTGTTTCGGCATGGCCCCTTGGGCGGGGGTTTCAGCCCGGGCGTTGGGCGGGGCTACCTGCCCACATGACATGGCGGAACCTAATTGGCCAAGAGCACTAGCCCTTTGAAATTGGCTTTTTTCCCACGCCACCCCAGCCACGCCCTACCATACCCCTTTGAAATTGGCTTTTGGTCTTGGGTGCCCCATACTCCACGTATTGCACCATGCCCCCAACTCACGACCCACCATACCCCATGGTCTAAGTATATTTGTTTCAAAGGTTTTTTTATATGTGTTGTTTAGTGGTTTTTTATATGTGTTATGTGGTTCTTTTATATATCTTATGTAACTTGTGTTTGTTTTTGATCGATGTAATTCACGTGTCAGTATTTTTTTTATCATATCAACATTTTTTTTCTCTGTGGGTTGCTATAACGAGTGTAGGTGGCGTAACAAAACAAACCGATACCGATCAAATTCCCACCGTGTTGGTATATTTTTTGTTATATCATGATTTTTTTTCTATTGGTTGCTATAACAAGTGTCAGTGTCGTAGTTAAACGAACTGATACCCACCCACCACGCAACGCGCGGATTTAATAACCCTAGTTCATATATATATGATAAAATTCAAACTAAATGAACAGTGAATTTAGGGTATATTAGAATATGGGGTATGGGGCGGGGGTTGTGGCGTGGGTTGGGTACAAACGCCCAAGTCACCACCCCTGGTGGGCTTGGGTTTCGGCGTGGCCCCTTGGGCGGGGGTTTCAGCCCGGGGGTTGTGGCGTGGGTTGGGTACAAACGCCCAAGTCACCACCCCGGGTGGGCTTGAGTTCCGGCGTGGCCCCTTGGGCGGGGGTTTCAGCCCGGGCGTTAGACGGAGCTATCAAGATAACATGGCAGGATCTCATTGGCAAAGACAAGTAGCCATCAAACTAAATGAACAGTGAATTTAGGGTATATTAGAATATGGGGTATGGGGCGGGGTTGTGGCGTGGGTTGGGTACAAACGCCCAAGTCACCACCCCGGGTGGGCTTGGGTTTCGGCGTGGCCCCTTGGGCGGGGGTTTTCAGCCTGGGGGCGGGGGTTGTGGCGTGGGTTAGGTACAAACGCCCAAGTCACCACCCCGGGTGGGCTTGGGTTTCGGCGTGGCCCCTTGGGCGGGGGTTTCAGCCCGGGCGTTGGACGGGGCTATCAAGATGACATGGCAGGATCTCATTGGCCAAGATAAGTAGCCGTTTGGGCTAGCCGTTGGCCAACGGCTATGTGTTTAAAAAAAATTATTCACTATAAATACTCACACTTCTATTCATTTTTTTACCACAACTACTCCACCTCTTCTATAATCATCTCTATCTTATTTTAAAAAAAAAAATTCTCATCCAACCACAGTACGAAAAATGAATCCTCATAATCATGGTTTTGACCCGAACAATCCGTGGGCATTCCAAGAAACATCTAGCCCAGCATCCAATCGTCCAATTGCTCCCTTTTTAATACACTCCACGATGCCGGATATGGCTGGTTACGCATCGTTTATCTCGAATCGTTTGAAGAATGATGTCGGTCAAAAACACCAATGTCTTTCGCGCAACGCGCGTCATTGAAAAACACTAGTTCTTTTTTGGAACAATTTACAAAATTCCACTGCTACTATTAAAACTTTTGAGGGTCAAACATGATCTATTGATGTGGAATTTTTTTTTTTTTTTGAACAACCAACGACAACATTTTATTGCCAAAAGGAGGGGCCAGCTAGACACTAGACACTGGAAGTCCCGAAAAACAGAGAAAAGAAAAACATTACATAATCAAATCTCTAATATTGAAATCACACCAACGATCCCAGTTTAAATTCCCGACCTTCGACCTATGTCTAATCCACACAAAAGAATCTTCTTTAATTCCATCTAACATTTTGGGGACCGCCTCCCATCTCCCTTCAAAAATCTTAGAATTTCTATATTTCCAAATTTTCCACATCGTAGAAAATAGCACAGCTTCAACTAATCGTTTCCACTGGTTTGAGCCATTAAGAGATTTAACCGCATGAATAGCTTCAGCTCCTATAGACGACGGGTCGGGCCCGTTTAATTTTAACCAATTCCAAACATTCCATCAAATTGCTTTCGCCCACATACACGAAAACAAAATGTGAACCGAGTCCTCTTCTTCCAAACCGCAACTACTACACGCAAGATCTCCAATTTGGACACCTCTACGAACCAACCCCACCTTAGACGGTATTTTACCCATGAAAGCTCTCCAACAAAAGAGATTAACTTTTGGAGGTAACCAATTATTCCATCTAAAAGCCGTGTCATTCGGTCCATCGTTTTTCTTCTTCATTATCTTGTCCCTAAATTCTGCAAAGTGAACAAATCTTCTTTGTAACCAGCCCAAATCCATTTATTATCTTTGAATTAGTTGACAACCAATTTTATTTAATGGATGGATAGTTTTTGGTGGTATATGCTTTATGTTTAGATGTTCATTGCTTTATTATGTCCAACTACGTTGGTGAATCTACTTTCCTCATCAATTGTTATCACCAAAACCCTAATAAACAACCTGCACCTTGATTTTGCAAGATATTTGACCAACTATTCTTGACTCATCTCATGCGTATTTTGTTTAAACTCTTTTAATCTATAATATGTTTAATACTTAATATGAACATGTTATAACACTTACCTATGTATACTATCTTCTTGAATTTTATACATGTTCTACCTATATCATTTGTGGCAAAACATTAGAGAAAAGCTCTGCCATCCACTCTGGTAACCCTTATGTATTCAATGATCATCAATTGAATGCCAACTTGAAAAAGATTTCTCCTAATTTTTGTTTTACAAGTTAGAGTAAATTTCTTTGTTATTCTTTGTTTTGAAATGCATGATAGAGTTAATTGCCAAAATCGTCCCTGAGGTTTGGGCACATTTGCCATTTTCGTCCAAAATGACACTTTTGTACCATTTTGCTCCCCAAGTTTGCAACTTTTTGTCATTTTCATCCAAACCACTAACTTAGTTTATTTTTTCTATTAAGTTGAATGATATTCGGATGAAACTGGCAAATATAAACCACAGGGATGATTTTGGTAATTTACTCAAACTATTTTTAATTTCTTTTATTTAATTAATTTTGTCACATATATAATAAAAAAGAAAATACTTGCAATTTTTTTATGAAAAGAAATAATAGTTTTGTCACACATTTTTTTATAAATTTTCATCCAACCACTAATTAGGTTAATTTTTTTTCTATTAAGGCGAATGATGTTTTAAATTTTATAAATTAATACAGAAATTAATTTCCAATTTCTTTATATAAATCAGTTTTAATAAGAAAAAAAACTGGTATATAGTTTTCAATATTTTCGCTCTTAAACTTTTAATAAATACATGCCGTTTGAAATATAAGAAGAAAAATAAATCATACATTTTCTATTAGTTTTTTTAGTTCTTATCCGAAGAAAAAGAAATCATACATTTTCAGTTAGTTTTTTTAGTTCTTATCTATCTTTAGTTTTTAGTTTATTTTTATGTAAATGTATTATTTTGTTTGTAACATATTCTATTAACGGGTGACCACACTATTTGAGTATTTTAGTCAAGGAAATGTAATAAATCGTCACGCTAGGTGGTTTTTCTTTGTAGTGAGCTTTATGTTATAACTCAAGCATTATGTAACTAAAGGTTGTGGGATGATACAATCAAACTTTGTGAATTTAGTTCAAACGTCTAATATTGTCATTAGGAAAAAAAACAAATTGGGTAATTTTAACAAGCATTTTCATAATTCAGGTAAAAAAACAAAAGAATTTGTAACAAACATATAAACTTAAAATTAAATTTTATAATTGAAGAACTAAAAAACAAAAAATATATATATATAAGAACTAAAAAAGTGTAAAAACTTTTTTTGCTTAAATTTCGAATTATATAATTATATTAAAAATTTAAAAACTATAAAATATTGAGACGTATATAAGTATATAACTAAATATTTATAAAAGTTTTTGACAAAATTTTATAAAGGTTGAAAGTTGATAACTGTTTGAATAAAATAATATTATAAAGGAATAAAAAAGTGAACAACTTTACGTAATTTGAGTTTGGGCTATGGTACTCCCAAATCTTTCAGAAATCATCACTAAGGATAAGAAATCAAATAACTTTTATAAAAAATTTCATAAAACTCAGGTAATAAAAAAAAGCAATAGAATATGTTACAAGCAAAATAATACATTTACATAAAAATAAACTAAAAACTAAAAATAGATAAGAACTAAAAAAACTAACTGAAAATGTATGATTTCTTTTTCTTCGGATAAGAACGAAAAAAAAACTAATAGAAAATGTATGATTTATTTTTCTTCTTATATTTCAAACTGCATATATTTATTAAAAGTTTAAGAGTGAAAATATTGAAAAGTATATACCAGTTTTTTCTCTTAATAGAACTGATTTATATAAAGAAATTGAAAATCAATTTCAAATTGCATGTTTATTCTTTTTTATTATATATGTGACAAAATTAATTAAATAAAAGAAATTAAAAAGAGTTTGAGTAAATTGTCAAAATCGTCCATGTGGTTTATATTTACCAGTTTCATCCAAATATCATTCAACTTAACAGAAAAATAAACTAAGTTAGTGGTTTATATGAAAAAGGCAAAAAATTACAAACGTGGGGGGCAAAATGGTACAAAAGTATCATTTTGGACGAAAATGACAAATGTGCCCAAACCTTAGAGACGATTTTGACAATTAACTCTGCATGATAACACACGTGTTAATATCTGAATCTTTAATATAACTGGACATCAGATTTTACTCTCTCTAATATACTTTTTGAAGAATTCAAATATGAGGATATCATTGACGAGTATCATAATTTATAAGTTATTGATGATAAAAAAATATTATATTTTTTTAATGCATATCACTCATCAGTCAATTGGTAAACTTTTCACAAGCTGGTACTATTGTTTTACTATAATGTTCCACTATTTTTAAAATTAGTAAACCTTACATCTATTTTTTGTTGTTAGTATTAAAACTCATTATCAAAGTTATTGATTGAGATGAATGTGAAATGCAAATTAATACACACAAATTTGGTTGTCCTGCAAGGTTTGTTAACTTAATAATGTATTGATATTTTGTATTGATTAATTTACTTATGTAATATTAATAATATTATTATTTTTAGAGTAAAATATTTTTTTGAGTCCTTGTGTTTTAGTAGTTTTAACCATTTGAGTCCAAAATAAAAAAGTTTAACGCCCTAAGTCCCTAACCACTAATTTTATAATGTTTTGAGTCTAATTTATAACACCTGTACCTTTTCTTTTGGACTCAAGTTGTTAAAAACACTAAAACATATGGACTCAAAACGTTATAAAATAAGCGGTAAGGGACTCCAAGCGTTAAACTTTTTTGATTTTAGAGTCAACTGGTTAAAACCAGTAAAACACAAATACTCAAAAAGTAATTTACTCTTATTTTATTATTATATATAAGGTTTAGTGTCGTTGGATGGGGTGATTCGATGATTGTAGAGGATATTTCAATAGGTTATACTTGTGTTTTCAAATGGCCAACAAAAAGAAAAGTTGTTATTGGCAAACGCTCCTAAACCTATGATAGTATGTTGGCTATATGTTTATTTTATAGTTTTTTTTTTTTTTTTTTTTTTTTTTTTTTTTTTTTTTTTTTTTTATGTTGGCTATATGTTTATTTCATTAGGTAAATTATGTCCTCAACATTCTTGCATTGTCTTTAATTGCTTAGGTGTATTGTTTTAGTGTATCTAGAACTTGATGGTTTTTGTTAAAATATTTTCATCTATTGATTATTCCATCTTTGTTTTTTTTCATCCTATCTAGTTTATACACATGTATATCAAGTATTTAAACCATTAATTTGACCATAAATGTCACACCCCAATTTCTGGTAAGCTCGATCAGTGGGTTTATGTGTGACGATTGATAACAGTTTCACAATATGCAGTGGAAGATAGATTTATAAAGTAATAATCATAAAAGATTTGAAATTTATTAAATAAGATTTCATACTTTGTTTGATACAAGTCCCACAAGGTAGGATCTGAAATAAAAGCAAGCTTAGGACATCATATGCCTTTAAGCAGTGGAGTCGCAAATTCCAAAACTTATTTTTTGACTGAACCATTCCACCCTATATTCAGGGTTCGTTATCTGCGGTTTAATCTTTTGAAAATACGTCAGCTTAAGCTGGTAAATACAATTAACCAACTCGTTTAAAAATAATTTTAATAAATCATTTGATACATGTTATGATTACCCATAGGTTAATCATTTAGTATTCTTTTGGGATACATTTCTTGCCACCAGTTTTACATGCTTGTCAATATAGCTGGGTACCAGAAATCTACGCCGGTATGTGATGATGGTACACACCACCTTTAACACACGTCTTCTGGGAGTATGCCTACTACCATGCACGTATTTTATATGGCCATTCCTATTTGATAAGTCGGGACGCCCAGACACGGTACCATTACCCACAGTGTTTAATGTTAGTCAAGCTTAAACCGGATTTTGTATTTATGAAAGCATTTGCCCATTTATATAATATCAGCTCCAAGAGGCTAATGCCGTATCCCAAGTTTTCAAATAAAACTAGGCTAAGAGTATTTACCTTTGCTTAGCAAATATTCTGTTCAAATAAGTTCTTTGAAGAAAACCGTATTTCAGGTTGTTTATCCTAGGCACGATTATCTGAAAGGCTCTATAGTCCAGAGTAAAACATATATAAATATCCGTTAGAATGTTCATGAGTCTTTTTGTAAGTTATATTACTTGACTCGCTACTTAGAATATTGTTTGGTTTTGCTAGATTAAGCGTTGACCGGTTAGAATGTGGTTTATACCCTTCCGAGTGTGAAGCCTCATTGGATATGAGTTATTTAACCAAACATTCTGATTTGGAATGATTTTGAAAGGTTTAAACCCAAATCGACTAGTTTATATATTATATATATATATATATATTAAACTAGTCATATGCGCAAACACGACATCAGGCGGTCAAATGGGTCTATGACGAGTCCGTTATGTCAAAATATATTTCCAAATGTTATATAATCAGTTTGGAGGTCAAATTATATGCCTCTTTGGTTTAAAACCATTTCTATGCCAAAAAGGCATTTTTGACATTTTTAAAAGTATATATAATGGATTTGTCAATTTACCCTTCAAATGGTATGACAATAAGGTATAACCCCATAGGGTTATTCCCTATAATATTATGGTCACAAGACGTGACTTGGTTGGGTTCTAAAGTAGACAAAATGGGTCAGAATCGAAAGTCATCGCAAAAGTCAAACAGACTTTCGGTATAGAATTGAAGTCTAAATTGAATATGACGAGTTGGGCATGTCAAAATAAGCTTTATAAGTTTTTACAAACTGTAATGATGTCAAAATAATTGGTTTAGATAGTTAGAAGTCCAATTATCGCAAAACAAATATTTTTCTAGTTTTGACTTTATATATAACATGCTTGACTCGTCATTTCACCTACTTAACGTGATCCTCGGAGGGTATGATCGCAGGGGATTCATACCTTCATTATTACGATCACGTTGCAAATTTCAACTTGAACTTTGACTTGACCAAAATGGTCAGAACCGAAAGTCAAAGCAAAAGTCAATTTGCTTGACTTTCGGCTAATAACTAGCCAAATAATTGAAAAGAACTAGAAAGAACACTTACTAGTCTTGAAGGAAAAACTAAGAACTAGAGAGAGGAGGCTCCTAAGTAGAATCAAGCTCCATAAGAAGTTTGAGAGTAAGAATGTGAAGGAGTGAAGAACTTATAAACTAAGTAGTCCTATGTATACGAATATTCAAGTGCTTAGAGCATGGCAAGTGTCTCTTAATGTGTTAAGAATGATACTAGCGGCATAAGAGGTGTTAACACCATATAGAAGGTGGCAAAGATGGTGTCTATGTGTCAAAATTACCGCAAAGGTTGTTGCCAGCGAGTTTCTGGCTGTCTGGGACCCTTGCGGACCGTAAGGGACCTCAGGCGCACATTCTTTTCGAATCACCCTTGCGTACCGCAAGGGTATGTTGATACGGTCCATAAGGACCTTCAGCAGATCAAATATTTTCCTTTAAGGTAGATTTAGCCCCTCAACTTTGAACTTTTAATATTTTTGTAAATTTTTGAACCTTCCCTTCAACTTTGTGAATGTGTGGAAGGTTTCTAGACACGTGTCATGCTAGGATTTAATTGAAAATTGTCGGGGCATTACAATAAACAAGTTAACACACAATATCATATTTTTTTACAGCTAGATGTTTACACAATTTGAACTATTTATGTTACCTTAAAGTATTTAACGTAATTTGATTAGTAATATAATGAAAAATTAAGATAAAAGCATCCAAGAAATGTGCATACCCTTAATCCTTGACATAATCAACGATAAAAAATCAAATATATTAAACTTATATGTATTTTTAATTGTATTTCCTATATATTTGTTATTTATATAATATATTACTTTGTTTGTATTCGTTTTATTAGATTTATGATTAATGTAAATAAAAATTTCCAGCTCGTGAAGTTCAGGATGATAACGTAGTAATGTTAATGTATGTATAATTCGAAACATATATATTAGACACAACGTAAATCAGTCAAAATTAGAGGTAGCTTTATGTAAATAGGGTTTAAGTATATAATCCTCTATCATGGTAAATCCTAACCACAATCAATCAAATAAACAATTTCAATTACACACTTAATAATGTTTTTACTTGGTATACGAGCTTGAAGAGGCGGAGCTGCAGCAGCGACACTTCGCAGAAGTTGATAGCCAAGTTAAGAGCCCATTTGTTGTTTGTTCAAGAGCTACCTAGGAGATTGAATAGGAGTTGTCAAGGCAACAAAGGCAACAACATCAGTGGGTATTGGCTTTGTAATCATGATTTGTGAATCGACCAAATAGCTCATTGAATGCCGAAGGAGTTGAACGAGCAAGAACAATTGTTTTAAGACCATTGTATGCTTCATGTAAGTTGGATATCACATGCAAGCCCAGATCTTTGTCTTTTACTTGCTCACCAGTGTTAGCGAGTGTGGATACATACTCTTGTGCACGACTAAGATAAGCAAGAGGTGTTTCACCGCCTTTCATCTTCAACTTAAGACGTTGTATCTTAAGTATATATTCCTTGGAGGCTGTGTGTGGGGCATAAGCTTGAGCAAGAGGGTCCCACGATTCTTGGCAATTAGTCCCTTAAATATGAGCAAATGATGCTTCCGAGATAGTGTAGATAATGATCACGTGCATCATTTCGATCCAAGATTGATAGTTGGGATTAACTTTGACATCAGTAGTTGAATCAGATGCATTGGCAATAGTGGGACTCGGACAGGGGATAGAACCACTAGCGGAGTTAACCCTAAAATTCAGGGGTATCACAAATTTTTTTGGGAGGATTAGAGGTATCCTTTATATAAAAAGATAAAAATTTTACACTACTTAGACAAAGTTGAAGGGTATTTTTACACTACGAAGAAGGAGTTGAGGGGTAGCCCGGGCTACCCCTTCTTGTACATTGGTTCCGCCACTGGATAGAACCACCAATATAGCCGAACAACAGTGCGAGTAGCCGATGTTATTATAGTATGGTTGGATTTACTTCCATTAAAGGCAGAGAAACATGCACGGATTGAAGCAAAATGAAAGGGTAAACTCATAAATTACGGGTAGCAATGTTTTAAAAACCGGTAAATACCGGTCGATTATACCGGTATTATCGTTTTCGGATGTAAATCCGGTCCGAAACACCCCGGTAAGTAGGAGAAACGGCATAGACTTTGTACTGCTAGTAAAATCCGTTATACCGGTTTGAACCGTTATACCGGTACCGTCTCAAGTCTGTTTTTGGGTTAGGATTTTACTTTATATCGTGCCATCTCCATGTTTACTCTTTAGCTTTAACCTAACAACTTTTAATATTTTATCTCCATCGATCAAAATTCAAAACTTGCTTCATCACTCCATCATTCGTGACTTGTTCCATTTAATATTTTATCATCGTTAGTTCCAGATTTCCATTTTAATCCAATTTTGGATTATTTTCTGAGTTAATGTTGTAATTTATGAAATTATACAATTAATTAGTCAACCCGGTTGAACCGCCCGGCACCACCCGGTTCAACCGGTTAAAACCATTTTTGAGTCTAATCCGGTATGATTAAAAAACCGGATTTTAAAACATTGACGAGTAGATATGTTTGCCATTCAAAAACATGCCACAAAACTTCCCGCCACCGAGTTAGGTAATGGTTTATTTTGTAGCCACTATAATTTAGACATTTATTGTGTTTCTGTCTAAGTAACTCTTGCCATAGCTAATTATTCTTGTAAAGATAAGGTTGTTGATTAAATCATAATATTCGATAGACTGTTTTTCGTGCGTGGCTTGCGGTCTTAAGTCATGAATAACTAAGTTAAAAAGACTAACGAAAATATGTTAAAAACGACTATATGACATGATCAACAGGATAAAACAACTTTAAATAGACACCTTCCCATACTATCTTAGCTTTCTTTTCTCTCATTTAGTTGTGTATTTACAAAGTTTTGATTAGTTTATGTCAAGTTAATCTTTTCTCTGATCGCTAAACAATTAAAAACTATACCTGAGTTAGACAAAATCTTGTAAAAACAATATTTTATGGTTTCCCGTATTATGGAGGAGGAGGTACTTAGGAAGAAATTAAAAAGGCCACAAAATAATAATAGATTCTAATCATAATTCTATACTTGTCATTCAATTTTAAAAAGTCATGAATTTTTTTATATCTATGGAATAACATTAAACATGTGTGACTATCGAAAAACGTATAAATATTGAAACTTAATTACTATTTTATAAGGTATATATATCGCTTAAAATTACTCATGGATTATTATAACTAACAAATTGTTTAAATATATTTTATAAGAAAATATATTATAAGAACCATCTTTCATTTATATTCATACCTGATAAATATAAGGACTAGAAGTAACTTGTCTATAACCAAAATGATAGGTAACTAGTTGATTTTCCACCCGTGCGTTGCAGCGGGGATCCAATGACTGTAAAACGTGTGTCAGCAATGACAAGCGGATACCGAATACCAAAACATAAATAAAAATGACGTGGTAAGGATAGTCACTCCGTCCTAAAAAAAACGATTTTAAATAACCTAATATATAATAATAGGACCCACACGTCCTATACGTTGGAAATTCAGTTGTTTTCAGTTCAGTTATTACGGTGCTAACACGTTAAAATATAGATGAGCTCGGTACGGTAACGACACCGAAAGTACCGATCTGGAAAATCCTCGGAATTAGGTACCAGCACCGAAAATACTCAGTAAAATACGGTATGGTATTTGAAGGTAAAAACCAATAAATATAGGTATGGTGCTAGACCAGTGTCGAACCAAAAGTAACGATTCTGAAAACGCCAAAAGGTGGGTACCAAATTGGTACCGAAATGATTTGGTATAGTAAATTTGGTACCGATACGATACCGGTTTGATTACAGGATTTGATACGATTTGCTCATCAATAATCTAAATATCCAAGTTAATTTTACATGCTACAATTCATTCATTACAGAAAATGACAAAAAAAAAAGCAAAATAAGTTGTTGTGTATATAAAACCTTATTCAAACGAAATACATTGTACCTACTGTGTGTATGAAAAGTAATCTAAACGGTGTCTTTACGATTTGATGATGTAAATCAATGGTTAGGATTTGTTCACTCAGTTCACAAATACGCTAGTGTTCACTTTAGAACCCCACCCTTATGCGTATATATAATGCTTATCGAAATCTAATTTTTGTTGTTATTGAATTTATATTATTTAAATTATTAAACGGTTTATAATAATATATCAATTAATAGTCTATTCATTTAAATATGCTTTTATCAAATATTTAAAAAGTTATCTTGGCTAGTTAGTTAATAGATTAATATTCAAATAAACATGGTGTGATAGTAGGGTGTTTCCCTTCATCCAATAACATATGAATAAAATAAAAATATTAAATCTCTGTAAATTTATTCCTTGTCCTTGACTTGTACTTACATGAGTCAACATTCAACAAAGAAAATCTTCTTGCAAACATTTGATATGATTATTGTACACACATGAGATAATGTAAATGGTTCAAGTGAATTAATTGAAAACAAATATACCTTTAGATTGTTTTTACACATATTCCATAACATGAAGACTGCATGGTCAAACCTCATAACCCCTATAAATAGTCATTTAATGAAATGATCAACATATGCTAAAAAGTATACCAAGAGATATCCAGCAAGATGACGGAGAAGGAAGCCGGAAAGCAGCCGAGTTATCCTCGTGCGCCACCTCCATTCCCTCCTCCGAACTGTCCTAGGTGTTACTCGAGTAACACCAAGTTTTGTTACTATAACAACTATAGCGTGTCACAACCACGCTATATATGCAAGGAATGTCGTCGTTATTGGACCCATGGTGGGGTCCTGCGAAACATTCCTTGCGGTGGAACTAATCGTAAGAGGGGTAGGGCTGATGGTGCATCCTCGTCTTCACAAATCACTAAACCACCACCCATGGGTGGGAGCATGACACATGCTTATAACCCTCCAAATGCTGGTGCAGGCTCAAGTGATGGTCATGGCACATTTAAGCCAGAAATCACGCAAACTATGCAATCATTTAATGGCGGTGGATTTTCTTACCAACCACCTTTCTTGTTTAACCCAAACTATGAATTAAGTGGTGTGAACTCGGCTTTTGGTGCAGTTAATGTAGCGTTTGGTGGTGGAGCTACTCCCCAACCAGCTTCATCAACCCTGATGTTGCCTCAACTTTCCCCATTAAATTATTTTGGAGAATTTGGCATACCTTTTGTTCAGCACCAACCATCACCACCACCACCACCACCACCACAGCCACAACCACCTACAACATGGGCAGGTCAATTTGGCATACCTTTTGTTCAGCACCAACCATCACCACCACCACCACAGCCACAACCACCTCTAACATGGGCAGGTCAAAACATGGACCTTACTAGCACCATCCCGACCATATCTAGGGATGCAATTGCCCCTGCAAATGTTGTTGGCATCAACGAGTGGTCTGAACTCATGGACATGGACAATGAAGGTGACCCTCTTCAATGTTACAAGCCTCCATCTCCTTGATATCAATCACAATTTCTTAGATATCTTTTGTTATGTTTGTCCATTTATGAATGATAAATGCTATACATAAAAGAAATCTTTACAGACTTTTTATGAAATAGTTAGACTTTTTATAAAATAGTTAGAAAGTGAAGACTTTGTTTAGGTAATTTAGAATTATATATTTTCTGAATTACTTTTAAGGGTATGAATAAAAAAAACTTTGTCGTTATATATATATATATATATATATATATATATCTTGATTCTTGATAGAGTTAATAATACCATTAGTCCCTGTGGTTTATAGAAAGTAACAATGTAAAGTACTAATAGTTTAAAGTCACATTCTAATGTTCTAACTTTTCATTTTGTAACAACCTAAGGTATTAACACTAACTTTTGTTAACTTTTCTATTAAGTTAGAGGGAAATTACTAAAATACCTTTTTACAAGTACAAGGGCCTTTTATGTAATTAGTTTTATTTTAACGACCGCGTGGACCAACCATGAATTAACGTAAATTCTTCACTTGAAAATGCTCTTTCATAACTCTGATTAAGAAATAGGTTGACTAATCAATCACAAATGTTAATTAAATAAATTGCTTATACAAGATGTATGAAAATCTTAATTTTTTTTATTAAAGAATTTACTCTTTGTGGCAAAATTCTTTCACAAAATCTTCATGATCAACTAGAGCATACAATCAAACAACAGATTAAGGAAGATTACATATTTTTCTTTCATCAAGGTCTACTCCGAGAAAAAAAAAACATTACAATTTCACCATTTAAATTCAAACAAAAAACCCCAAAGTTTTAAGCCATTAGCAACCCATAAAAAACATAACTGAAAACCCAATAACTTCATATCGTAACAATTCAGTATTCTCTGCCCCGATCCGCCGATGCATGCGACGTTTCCCACTCAATTCTGCCGACATGGAATCTCCAGGATAATACTTCTCTATCCCTCTTTTGTTCTCACTTTCCAATAGACACGGGTGCATGGACAGTGGTAAGGAGAATAACGATAGGAGAAAATGGGAATGTCATGGCGTACTTGCGATGCTTCACCTCGCGACGAAACAACAAAGAAAG
Source organism: Helianthus tuberosus (assembly GCA_030545235.1). Lineage (NCBI taxonomy): Eukaryota > Viridiplantae > Streptophyta > Magnoliopsida > Asterales > Asteraceae > Helianthus > Helianthus tuberosus. The sequence continues at coordinate 47,508,567 of CM060449.1, read as the reverse complement.
AAAACAATTTTAGGACCCCATGCCTCTCTCTCTTTCTTGCTTAAACAAAACCCACCAGTAAGAAAAAGAATCAGATCTTCTCTTGCCGGAACCGGAGCTTGCAACGCCAACCACAGTCGTCACCGTCGTGTTTTCGGGCAGTACACTAACACCGCCGCTGTGTCTCCGCTCCTGCCTCCCTCTCTACCGTAATTTATTTCTCTCTTGGTATCTCTCTCATTGCATACATATATAGATTAATTACACAAATGGTCCCTAGATTAAAATAAAGTTAATTATATAAAAGGCTCTTGTAATTATATAAGGGTATTTTAGTAATTTCATTCTAACTTAACAGAAAAGTTAACAAAAGTTAGCGTTAGTACCCTAGGTTGTTACAAAATGAAAAATTAGAACCCTAGAATGTGATTTTAAACTATTAATACCTGTCTTATTACTTTCCATAAATCACAGAAACTAACGGTGTAATTAACTCTTCTTGATATTATCATATAATCAGTACTAGAAAATTGTGGATTTCCTACCAAAATTACCGACTAAAAGAATTCAGTCGGAAATTCCAATCACTTACCGACAAACTTCCGACTAGAATAAAAGTCAAATATTAGCAACCAATTTCCGACCGCTTACCGACAAAGAAAAAAGTCATCAGCAAATTGAAGGAAAGTTCCGACTAAATTCCGACAAAAAAAAAAAACTATAAAAAAAAGAAAAAAATTGGTTGGAAAGTTGTCGGAAATTTCCGACAATTTTCCAACTAAAACCTTTATTTTTTATTCAATTATATTGAGCTATATGTATACATGTGAATGTATTTGCTTGTGTCTATATATATGTATGTGTATGTATATGACTCGGAGTATACACATACACACACATATAATATACCTATATATAATTATAGAATAATAAAAGACAAGTTTAAGTAATTAGTCTCGATAGCGTACATGCACGTATGAATGTGTATAATACGTATAAGTTGGTAAAGTAAAAGCATTTCCGACTAAAACATTTTATTTTCATATTTAATTATGCGGAGGTGTATATCTGTATATATAAATGTATTTCTTGTCTCTATATGTATGTGTGTGTGTGTATTAGCGTGTAGTTGTCTCGGCATCACATACACATACATATATATATACTTATAAAATAGTAAGAGCCTAGTTTAAGTAAAGGGTCCCGATAGCGTACACGCACGTGTGACTTGGTATAATTATACGTATAAGTTGGTAAAGTAAGAGCTTTTCATGTATAACTAAGGTGTACAAAATACGTAATGAAAAAACCATGTTAGAAGGTTGAAAACCGAAAAAAACGGATATGGGTGTCGGAAAATGGTCGGAAATTTCCGACCACTTACCGACGAAACATAACATTAAGTCGGTAATTTCTGAGCAATTTCCGACTAAAACATCTATTTTTTTCGTATCTAATTATGCGGAGGTGTATATCTATATATATAAATGTATTTCTTGTCTCTATATGTATGTGTATGTGTGTATTAGTATGTAGTTGTCTCAGCATACATATACATATATACACACTTATACAATAGAAAAAGCCTAGTTTAAGTAATGGGTCCCGATAGCGTACACGCACGTATGACTGAGTATAATTATACGTATAAGTTGGTAAAGTAAGAGCTTTTCATGTATAACTAAGGTGTACAAAATACGTAACGAAAAAACCATGTTAGAAGGTTGAAAAACCGAAAAATGGATATGGGTGTCGGAAAATGGTCGGAAATTTCTGACCACTTACCAACGAAACATAACTTTTGGTCGGAAAGTTGTCGGTAATTTCCGACTAAAACATCTATTTTTTCATATTTAATTATGCGGAGGTGTATATCTATATATATAAATGTATTTATTGTCTCTATTTGTATGTGTATGTGTGTATTAGTAGGAAAACGGTGGTCGGAAAATAGTAGGTACACGGTGGTCGGAAAGCTGTAGGAACCTTTTGGTCGGAAAATAGTAGGAAAATGGTGGTCAGAAAATAGTAGGAAAACGGCGGTCGGAAAGCTGTAGGAAAATTGTGGTCGGGACTTTGTTGGAAATAGTAACTTCTTTTTTTTGTCGGAAATTTGTTGCCAATTTAGTCGGATACTTGTCGGAAATCTTTTCCTACAAGGCTTTTTCCGACAAACGTATTTCTGTCGGAAATTGGTCGGAAACGCCGTTTTCCGACAGTTTTCCGACAAAAACCTTGATCGGATACAAGACAGTTTTTTAGTAGTGAATTACATGTTTGGCGCCATCCAAAATAAAATTAAAGCTCACTATTAGTTAGAATTTTGTTGGATAAAAAGTAATTTCACTATAAGTTTTTTTCTTACTAATATGACAATTTTCTGTTCGCATTCTCAACACAGTCAACAATTCGGATGAACAATAGGATACTTAAGTTGTCCAGAAATACAACATAAATAATCAAATTTGACCATATATTGATTTTTGTTGTAAAAACTACCAAAATATATAATTAAAGTCAAAATGGTTGATTGGGCATAGTTGTATTTCACTAATAACAATCATCGTTAGTCAAAGTCACACATAGTCGATTAGATTCATACTTCGGTCAATCATAGTTCTTGTCAATCACACTAAAAACTTAATATGATGAAATTCATTTACCATAGTCAAAACTTGGCCGATAATAGTCAGACTTGATTAATCATAGTTAACCTTTGTCATAATTGGTCAAACATGGTTGTAAAAGTTAATCTTGGTCAAACATATTTTGGCTTTCTCAAATACGATCGACATTTTCCACTTTTTGTCAAATAAAGCCATAATTGGTCAAACGTATCCATACTTAGTAAAACATGGTAATATTTGATCATACAAATAAGTATAGTCAAACATAGTCAATCTTAGTCAAACATTTTTATATTGTGTCAAACAGAATCAAAATTGGTCAGATATAGCTATATTAGTACATACATATCTATCCATATATGTATTCACTTCATGGATCACTAACGAATCACAACAACCTTCAACAACCTACACAAGTAAATAATACCATATATCGACTAATTAATTGTTAATACATGATTTTGCCCAATTTAATACTTAATTAGCCCATTTAGGAAGCTAAAATACATTAGCAAATCGTAGTCAAACATAAATTTTAGAGTTAATTGCTAAAATCGTCCCTGAGGTTTGGGTAGGTTTGCCATTTTCGTCCAAAATGACACTTTTGTACCAAATTGCCCCCAACGTTTGTAACTTTTTGTCATTTTCATCCAAACCACTAACTTAGTTTATTTTTTCTGTTAAGTTGAGGATATTTGGATGAAACTGGCAAATATAAAACCACAGGGACGATTTTGGCAATTTACTCAAACTCTTTTAAATTTCTTTTATTTAATTAATTTTGTTACATATATAATAAAAAAAGAATATACATGCAATTTTTATATGAAAAAAATAATAGCTTTGTCAAATAATTTTTATAAATTTTCATCCAACCACTAACTAAGTTAAATTTTCTATTAAGGCGAAGGATGTTTATAAATTAAGACAAAAATTAATTTCTAATTTTTATATAGATCAATTTTATAAAAATAAAATCTACTTAAACCTCTAAATTTTATAAATTTTAAAATTACCCACCAAATTTTAATTATAATGCTATGAACCAAAAGTTTCTTTACTCAAGCCACTCAGAATAACTATTAGTTAGTTACCCTCGTAATCTTAATTAAATAAATATTTTATTTCTACCAACATATTTCCTAGATGCTCAACACATTTAACAAATATGTAACGTTTTACAATTTTTTTCTATCTATACAACTGATAAATACTAAAAGTTGTAATCGATTGTTATGTGTTGCACACCAATGACGTTTTCTTTTTATAAAATTGATTTATATAAAGAAGCTGTAAATTAATTTCTGTCTTAATTTATAAAATTTAAAACCTCATTCACCATAACAGAAAAAATAAACTGGAGTTAGTGATTTGGATGAAAATTTATAAAAATTAGAGTTAATTACATAGTTAGTCCCTGTGGTTTGCACAAAATAACATACTTAGTTATTAATAGTTTAAAATCACCTTCTAGGGTATTAACTTTTCATTTTGTAATGTTTGGAAGTATTAACTTCTAGGGTATTAACATAGTTAGTCCCTGTGGTTTGCACAAAATAACATACTTAGATACTAATAGAATGCGATTTTAAACCTACAAATAACGTTAATACCTCCAAACGTTACAAAATGAAAAGTTAATACCCTAGAATGTGATTTAAACTATTAGTACCTAAGTATGTTACTTTGGGCAAACCACAGGGACTAACTATGTAATTAACTCTAAAAATTATGTGACAAAACTATTATTTTTTTCTTTTCTAAAAACTCCATGTATATCTTTTTTTATTATATATGTAACAAAAAAAAATTAAATAAAAGAAATTAAAAAGGGTTTGAGTAAATTGCCAAAATCGTCCAAGTGATTTTATATTTGCCAGTTTCATCCAAATATCCCCAACTTAACAGAAAAAATAAACTAAGTTAGTGGTTTGGATGAAAATGGCAAAAAGTTACAAACGTTGGGGGCAATTTGGTACAAAAGTGTCATTTTGGACGAAAATGACAATCCTGCCCAAACCTCAGGGACGATTTTAGCAATTAACTCTAAATTTTAATTTATAGCCAAATACATATGTTTACTCATAGTCACATTTGGTTAATGACATTCATAGTATATCAATGTCATTCTTGGTAAATAATAGCGAAATATTGGCTGATCATCGTCAAACATGGTCGTCACACTAAAAACACCCAAAACTGGTCAAACATCGTAGTTCATTGGCAAACTTGGTTGGAAATAGCCCAACGGAGTCAAACAAAACCAATAACTTTTAAACTTAGTCTATCATGGTTATAGTTTGGTTAAACATAGTCAAACGAGGCCAATCACACTCAACCATGATTGAAATTAGTGAATCACACTTGAGCATGGTCATTCATAAACCCATTGAAACTAACAAAACATTAGGAAAAATGTTCTATGGGTTTGCCTTCTTAATGGATGAAAATTGTAATTAGGGTTAAAACCATCATGTAGTGGTCCACATAGAACCTACTTGGTGTCGTAATAAGACGGATTTGATCCAAGTGAAACAAGAAGCCTTTATATGATTGTGTGTGTCTAATATTTGATGAAGGGTGGGATCAAACACTATTTGGAAAAGATAATAAAAAAGACAATCCTAACCCATAATTCTAATGATAATCACATATCTGACCTGAAAAGGTAAACTTGGTGGAGTAAGTTAATGTTGTATAATAAACTAAACCAAGGTTTGTAAGTTAGAATGTCAGAGTAGTCCATCAAATGAACTTTTCTCATGAAAAAAACGATTAAGTACGACTCATGAGCAACCGCACGTCTTTTTCAAATACTAGACATAAAACAAGCATGAGGTTGGTTAATAAATTACCCTACACATTGTTTTGGTGGCCTCAAGTTCAAAACTTGTTTCTTCTACTTTTTCAATTGTTTGTGGTTGAATTCACATCGTACATCGGTTGTTAGAGTTTTCCAACTTTTTTCTCAATCTTCTTAATTAACTCTTTTCATCTCACATCACCAATTACTGAATTCCATCCTTCTTTCCAAGCTCATAAAATGTGAAGGTAAAAAGCTAACTATATGTTGTTCACTTAAAAGCTGCCCAATAATCATATCTATAGCCAAGATATACATACATGACACTTAATCGTATATCAGCTTTTTGCTCGTGCATCACATTTATGTGCGTTAATGCATACGTAAATGCATCATCCAGACCATTAATGCAAGACTGTCTCAAGTATGGAGACCTTGAATAATTTGTTAACCTGTAGGCAAGACCCATCGAGGTCCTTAGACCTAGAATAATAGTTATTTTCAGATCGAAGCTTCAACCATGATATACGAATGGAAAATGCATACATTAATTGAGTTGACTGTTAGAAACAACCTTACAATGATAACACAAATCAGAAACTACTTGTAGTATTTTCATATCTATAATTAATTCCATGTTTTGGGGATGATTGTGACATCCAGATAAGCCACTTTGTATGAGCCTTTGTTATGTGCCTTTACGATTTTGTATGGGAATACTTCGGAAAACATAGCCTTCGGGGTGAAAGGTGTTGGGCAGACTTGTTCATTGATATTTCTTATGGTCTTTTTATATTTTGCCTCCTTGATAACTGCTACTTCTCTTCGGTATTCTAGAAGGTCGAGGTACAATTCGAGCTCATTATTAGTTGTTTCAGTTTGAGTTATCCTAGTGAATAGGAGGCCAATCTCTATTAGAATTACATCTACAAATTTGTAGGTGAGACTAAAAAGTGTCTAACTATTGGTTGTTTTTGTCACCCTTCATTGTGTCCATATTATGTAAGAAATTCCATTCACTCAGCTTCTACGCTTGTACTGCTGAGATGATGTAGTTTGTTCTTTCCACTTGTTTGTTTCCTTAGGAATGAAGTACTAATATGAATTCTTATTGGATGTGAAGATCTTCACACCACTGTTTGAAAGCGGTTATCAATAAACATTCTGATGTATAATGGTCTTTAAAGAAATTTACACTTCATTCTGCCGCCAGACAATGTTAATCACCCATTTATGAAAAAGTCAAGTTCCGGTAACTGGAATCATTCTATTCATCAATATATGACACATTGGGTCATGCCTTTGGCTTATTTCACATTTTTGAATTTTTCAGAAACACTAACACCCTTTTTGGACCAATAGTAATCGACTTTAAGGATTTTTGTTACCACCATTCTCAAGCCAGCCAACTTGAATTCCAAAGATTTTCATCTTAATTGTTTTGATTAAGTGATTGTTCCCTTCGGGTTCGACACACTAAAGTAAGGCACCAAATATGATTTTCCACATACAATACCTTATCTTAAACTTGATATTGGAGAGACTTTATATCTCCCATATATAGGTCATTTTGTGCTCACATTACTTCATTACACGTTTGAACCTTGAAGTTTTCTTGTTGTTCCACGCATAACAAAAAACCTTCACGTACACAATTTTCATTATCATTGTTATTTCTAACCTTGTTTGTCTATTCACGTTCTGATTAGATAGGTTCTCTGCCATTTAGCTCACAACGGTTTAACTTACAACGATGACACAAATCAGAAACTACTTGTAGTATTTTCATATCTATAATTAATTCCATGTTTTGGGGATGGGTGTGCCATCTAGATAAGCCACTTTGTATGAGCCTTTGTTATGTGCCTTTACGATTTTTTATGGGAAAACTTCGGAAAACATAGCCTTCGGGGTGATAGGTATTGGGCAGACTTGTTCATTGATATTTCTTATGGTCTTTTTATATTTTGCCTCCTTGATAGCTGCTATTTCTCTTCGGTATTCTAGAAGGTCAAGGTACAATTCGAACTCATTATTAGTTGTTTCATTTTGAGTTAGGCTATGCGGTATGGTGATGCTTGGAGGATGATCCGCCACGTAGGCGACACATCATAGTCACTTGGAGGATGCCCCTCTAAGGTAGAATCACTAGAAATGGAGGATGATCCTACCCCACCATATTAACTTTTTTTTTTAATTTATCTACCTTTTTTAAAAACCAAACATTACATAAGTTAAAAAAATTCATTAATATTAAAAAAGCAAACATTACAAAGGTTAAAAAGAAACATAAACTTAAAAAATAAAAATCCTAAGAACTTAAAAAATATTAAAAAAACTAACATATTCTTAAAAAAAATATTAAAAACTACTAGTTTTCATCCGGCATGTGTTCGTTAGGTTCGTTTTGTGCGTTGTTCCAAATGTACTCCACCAAGTCCGCTGGTAGGTTTTGATGTGTGTACTCGTTACGTAGAGAGAATTCGTTTAAATCTTGTTGTTCCAAACTAACTGGAACAGAATTCTCGTTAGACGCTTTTTCGTCGTACTCACATATCGCTCTACCGTCGTCTTCGATGATCATGTTATGCAGCAAGATACAAGCGTACATAATGTGTCACAACCTCTTTGGTGTAGTAGAACGTGCTGGATGTTCAATGATATGCCATTTTTTGTAGAGCCCCAAAACACCGTTCAATATCTTTTCTCGCACCCTCTTGAAACTTCGCAAATTTCTTTCTTTTATCATCAGTCGGGTGCGGAATAGTTTTTACGATTGTAGAGTACGTTGGGTATATTCCATCCGAAAGGTAGTAACCCCGCCTGTATTCCACCCCCGAAACCGTAAAACTAGTGTATGGACCTGTTCTTGCCACTATATCGTCAAATATCTGTGACCTGTAGATGATGTTAAGGTCATTAAGTGAACCAGGTAAACTAAAAAAAGCATGCCAGATCCAGAGATCATGTGACGCAACAGCCTCAAGAACTATAGTTGGATGACCATGATCTCCCCGAGTATACTGACCTACGTAGAGAGAATTCGTTTAAATCTTGTTGTTCCAAACTAACTGGAACAGAATTCTCGTTAGACGCTTTTTCGTCGTACTCACATATCGCTCTACCGTCGTCTTCGATGATCATGTTATGCAGCAAGATACAAGCGTACATAATGTGTCACAACCTCTTTGGTGTAGTAGAACGTGCTGGATGTTCAATGATATGCCATTTTTTGTAGAGCCCCAAAACACCGTTCAATATCTTTTCTCGCACCCTCTTGAAACTTCGCAAATTTCTTTCTTTTATCATCAGTCGGGTGCGGAATAGTTTTTACGATTGTAGAGTACGTTGGGTATATTCCATCCGAAAGGTAGTAACCCCGCCTGTATTCCACCCCCGAAACCGTAAAACTAGTGTATGGACCTGTTCTTGCCACTATATCGTCAAATATCTGTGACCTGTAGATGATGTTAAGGTCATTAAGTGAACCAGGTAAACTAAAAAAAGCATGCCAGATCCAGAGATCATGTGACGCAACAGCCTCAAGAACTATAGTTGGATGACCATGATCTCCCCGAGTATACTGACCTTGCCAAGCAGTAGGGCAGTTCTGCCATGACCAGTGCATGCAATCAATGCTCCCGAGCATTTCTGGAAAACCATGTCTTTGTTCGTGTGCTTGATATAATTTTTGAACGTCATTTGCGTTTGGTTTCCGCAGGTATTTCTTGCTATATAATTTCACGACTCATTCGCAAAACCTGTGCAAACATTCACGTGCGGTTCTTTCGGACATCCTTAAATACTCGTCCAACAAATCGGGTATGTAGCCATATGCCAGTTGGGGAATGGCCGACGTACATTTTTGTAAAGTAGTGAAACCTCTTTGGCCCCTAGCGTCGTATCGCAGTGTGAAAAACGGATCAGACTGGGTCAACTCGTCTGCGATACGTAAAAAAAGTCGACGGCTCATTCGGAACCAACGTCAAAACATCTCCTCCGTGTACACAGGTTCGTCGGCAAAATAACCGGCCACTAATTTATCATGGGCGGCTATATATTAAAAAAAATGAAATTCATTATTAAATTTAAATAAACATACTCTAAAAAATTAAATTACCTTCTTTGTCTCTGTTTAAGACGGCTCTCCTACTTTGTCATTGTGACGACGTTTTAGACTCTTCATCCTCCTCCATGAACATCTGAGCCGCGTACATAATGACGTTTGCAAAAAATGCTTCGTTCTCACCCAAAGATAACGAATACCACGTTGAAGAAGAAAATGAATACATGGCTAATTTTTATAAAAGTATGAAAGTTGAGAGAGAGATGGGGTTGAAGTGGGTAAAAAATGGGGTGTTGGGGTTGTATTTATAAAAAAAGTTATTGAATTTTGGGGTTTTTTTAAAAAAATAGCCATCTGAATTTTTTGGGGGTTGTATTTAATTTTTTTTCTTTTCAAATGGTCATAAGCCCAAACGGTCGGATTTTTTGGGGATTGTTTTTTGTTTTTTAGTGGATATCTCAAACGTCCTGGGGGAGACGGGGAGGACAACGCAAGGGGGAGTGAAATGGTGTACATGGAGGCGCCGATCCGGGACGGGGCTGAGACGAAGCCCATACCGGATAGCCTTATCCTAGTGGATAAGAGGCCAATCTCTGTTAGAATCACATCTACAAATTCTTAGGTGAGACTAAAAAGTGTCTAACTGTAACACCTCGTAAAATCGTGACCAATGATATAAGGACACGTGTCCTAAACCCTAAACGTGTAACGGATCTTTTTTTCCGAAGGACCAAATTTGACAATCGTTGAAAATACGTAAGCGGAGGGACCACAAGTGACAACATGCTAATTTATGCCTCTGAGTGACCTTTTATCAAACCCGAAGTTTTATAATGCTATTTCATGCTCTCGGGAATGATTAAAAATGAATATAATAGTTGAAGGGCTAAAGGTGTAAGATTTCAAATTTTGGTTCTCTGATCAATCTCTTACGGACCGCAAGGTCACAGGCTTACGGACCGTAAGGACGGTAACTGGGCGATACAATTCAATATCGGTTACGGACCGTAAAGGGGTAGGCTTACGGTCCGTAAAGCCTGTATCTGGGCAGAATGCAACTGCCAGCTGCCTTTTCTTCGCCTTGGCCACCACACAAACTTCCTACCCGTTCCTATGGACTTGTTGCTGGTTTTACATTACTGCTATGACATCTGTAATGATCAGGGATCATCCTAAACACTTGGCTTCATCATAAGACTCTTTGATTCACTATAAATAGAGCCTAAATGTTGCCATTTGATCTTGCACCTCATATTTCTCACTTCTCTCATTCCTGGAGATTCCTGCTCTTTAAGGATACTCCCTATAGTACAAAATTCGTGCTAGGACCTTATGTAAGTGTCCATAGCCACTCTAGTTCAGTTTTTATGTATATAAAGACCGAAAGTCAAAGTTGCCGCAAATCGGCTTTGACCTTCGGTTTAGACCTAAATGGTACAGCCATTGTTCGAGGCGAATATAGCTACGTGATCATAATTAGGTAGGTGTTAATCCCTCAAAATGGCACATCCTAATTATCACATTTACTTAGTTAATTGTCAGGTCAAAGTAATTAAATAAAAAGTCAAACTAATCAGATTTTTAAATAAAAACATAATCTGATAATGTAGAGGATATAAATCACATTTTTTCACTTAAATAACTTGGTAAATATTATTAGAACATGTTTAAACATGTTCAACCCGACAATTATGAGTTTAGGCCCGGTGCGCAACCGAAAGTCACAAAAGCTTGACTTTTGCTTTGATTTTCAGTTCTGACCCGATTAAGCTTAATTCTTCTATGTTTTAAGCTTCCATAATGACCATATAATATTGTAGTATAACTCTCTGAGATTATATTACATGGTCATTTGGAAATTCTGAATCTTATGCATGTTTCCATTATTATGCTTAATGTTGACCAATATGCCCTTATAGTTTAAAAATGAGATTTTTGAATATATGGTCATACAAATGAGTTAAGTATTGATTTGTAAACATGTCTAAATTATTTTGACATTATATTCTGGTCTCAAATTGATGTTATGCAGAATATCGTAAATTTAACTTTTATAAAGTCTAAATTACCCTTTAGTGCATAAAACATGTTTAAACATAAATTTTGACACAAAACTCTTAACCTACTCTTATGATATCATTTTTAGGGATTTTTGGAATGTTGGGTCAGAATAGATACTGACCTTAACATTGAGTTCTTGTATAAATCCTATAATTGACGATAATGCCCTTTTTACAAATAAAATGTGTTTTATGTATGATTAGCATGCAAAACCTTTTCCTACTGACCTAATATGATAAATAAAATATTTTGACCATCCAAGGCTGGTCAAAATCTCAGAATCACATAAACTTTGCAAATATCGTCAATTATTGACTTTTACGCTAATTAGTTGCATAGTATGGTTTAAAACCATATTTAACACCTACGACTTGTTACCTACTGAAATTATAAATATATTTTAATATTTTTATAGTAGGTATAAGTCATGAACTCAGACTTTCAATTATGTCCTTAAAAGCATATGTGAAATGACCAAAATACCCTTTCGAGGCATAGTTTGGCCATAAATGGTATACCACACATATGTATGATATTCTACTGTTATAACATCATAAAATAAATATTTTTGTTGAATTTTTTTTTACCAGAGCCTCAGTTTACCTTTAAACCTCTTTTATAAATATTAAAATGACCAAAATGCCCTTACGGGACTTAATTCGGTTTAAAATTGTTTTTGGGCATATATGTTTACATCTTACTGATGTCTTAACATATTTTAAGCATAGTAATATATGGGACTTGTATATGGTTCATTCGGTTACCCGTTACGCTTATACACGTTCGGTGCGGTTTATGTAACTAGTTGCATGAATTAGCCGAAACGGGTTTAACCTTATCATCTAAACTTCAAAATCCAGAATGTGTTTAGTTTACCCATATTATACAAGTATTCAAACTTGTTGGGTCTAAATCACATTCCATTCCGATCTCCGCTTAATCTAGCGTTTCGTACCGTAAAACATCCTTATAACTAACCGGTCTAAGTCCTTGACTTAAATAAGACCCGCTAGTATCCTAATAGGTTAATAAAACCTTCCTCACAGATTAAGTAGCTTCGGTAGAAGATATTTGCATAAGGTCTTAAGATTATACGGCTGAGTAGCATTTCCTTGCATATTAACTCAGGTAAATACTTTTAACTTATTTTCCCTATACGGGATTGGGATACGGTAAATTATTACCGCTTTCTCAGGTATGGGATTATTGAGTCGGATTGTGATTTAAATAAATCCACATAACCCGTTTTAATCTGTATTGTTTGATAACATAAACATTGGGGGTTAACGACCGTGTCTTGGATATCCTCGGCTCATTTAATTGCAAATGGCCACGACCTATGCACGGGGTGTAGGCATACACCTGACAGATGCAAAATGCTAAAATATTAATTAACCCACATGTTGGGGATAACTCCTTTGTGGGTTTGTAAGTGGCGAGTCAGTTAATCATGTCCGGCTTTCAACCCGGCCCCATATGTATGACAAACATGTAAATCTGTATACAAGATTTTAATAAGAATTATCCCAAGTTATAAATGATTTGTGCCTTGTGCGCCTAAATCAATTTTCTTAAATGTTTTTCAAAAGAGTCAGTTAATTGTATTTACCAGTGAAAACTGACGTATTTTCCAAAGACTAAGTGACAGGTACCTCTCGAAATTAGGCTGGAGCTACTTGGTGTCAATTAAGAGGATCTTGCAAATCCTTAGATGCCTGAAGTCTGATAATCTCAGTTTTATGTATTTGATTTTATGATCCGCCTGTGGATCTCTATTACAATCAGTCTGTATATTCTTTTGTTTTGGACTTTCAGACATTATGGATTGTAATAGTAATTAACTTCCAAGCCTTCCGCTGTGCTATAATTGTGTTAATTGACAATGATGATATCAACTACGTCACGATACTCCCCACCGGGCCCATCGAAAATATATGGAAATATCGGGGTGTGACACTAACTATTGGTTGTTCTTGTCACCTATGTAAGAAATTCCGTTCACTAAGCTTCTACGCTTGTACTGCTAACATGATGTAGTTTGTTCTTTCCACTTGTCTGTTTCCTTAGGAAGGAAGTACTAATATGAATTCTTATTGGATGTGGAGATCTTCACACCACTGTTTGAAAGGGGTTATCAATAAACATTCTGATGTATAATGCTCTTTAGAGAAATTTACTCTTCATTCTGCCGCCAGTAATGGCCAGACAATGTTAATCACCCATTTATGAAAAAGTCAAGTTCCGGTAACTGGAATCACTCTATTCATCAAGATATGACACATTGGGTCATGCCTTGGCTTATTTCACATTTTTTAATTTTTCAACACTAACACCCTTTTTGGACCAATAGTACTCGACTTTAAGGATTTTTGTTACCACCATTCTCTAGCCGGCCAACTTGAATTCCAAATATTTTCATGTTAATTGTTTTGATTAAGTGATTGTTCCCTTTGGGTTCGACACACTAAAGTAAGGCACCAAATATGAATTTTCACATACAATACCTTATCTTAAACTTGATATTGGAGAGACTTCATATCTCCCATATATAGGTCATTTTGTGCTCACATTACTTGATTACACGTTCGAACCTAGAAGTTTTCTTGTTGTTCCACGTATAACTAAAAACCTATTATCTTGTACACAATTGCCATTATCATTGTTATTTCTAACCTTGTTTGTCTATTCACGTTCTGACAATATAGGTTCTCTGCCATTTAGCTCACAACGGTTTAACTTCCTTTCACCTACTCAATCTACATCTTGTGAGCTATGGCACTCTTAACTAGGTTGCCACTTTATCTTATCTTTCATGTTTCTAATTAATCTTCAAATAAAAATTGTAATGCTTATCTTTAACTCTATCATATTGCCATTTTACCATCTTTGTCTCATAGTGCATTACCATTGCACTTGATCATTCATTATGATATTTGGGGAGCCTTTTCCATCGTTTCACTTTCACATTTAATTATGATTTTAGCATGTTCACCTCGATGTACCTTTTATCTCATGATGACGTTGATTTTTTGTCACTTTTAACTCTCATTAAGTACCAACTTCCTTCACCATTAAACACCTACAATGTGGCGGTGCTCCCGAGCTCATTCATGGGCACACGGGTCAATACCTTTTCGAGTTTGTCACTTTAATTAAATTCTCACTGATTCTTGGGGTAAATGTGTATGGAAGAGTAAAGTTTGAGCAATCTTGGATAGACATCGAGTTTTAATATCGACTACTCATTGTATTAGGGTATAAACAACCATCAAATGAGGTAGTTAAGAAGAAACTCGCTATCATGTAACACCCTTGCTATTATTTAACGATTTTCGTATAATATAAGTCCATAATCATGTAATTACGGTTACAATTAGTAATGAAAAATACGGGTTTATTAAAAACTTTTACAATTTAAAGTAATACAACATAATGTGATTTAATTCATCGTTTTAGAATAACGACGAAACAACTTGCGGAAGCTTCATTTTTCGTGTGTTCGGTCCTTTGCCATCGCTTGATCTCCATTCGGGTACATTTGATATCACCTATGATCAAAATCAACGTAAAAGTTAGTTTTGATAACCAAAATATAAGTTTAAACAAGTTCTACGCGTCAAACGATAATTAAAAATAATTTTTCCAGCTTTTATGTCTCTCGCGTGTCGCGAGAGACTCTGACAAACTTGTCGCGTGGCGCGACGTCTGTCGCGTGTCGCGCCCCACACATTGTGACCCGTCGCGTGGCGCGGGGGAAACCAATTTCCAGCAGGTTTGTTGCTGAAACCTGCATTTTCCCAGCTATAAGTTTAATCGAAATTCAACTTTAAAATGTCATAACTTTTGTTCTACTTATCCGATTCGCGTGATTCTTTTTCCTACGCGACCGTAATTTAGTTCTCCATTTCATGGAGTTAAAATTCAGCATTCAAACTAATAAAATTCCAAATTTCTAAGCATTCGGCTTATTATTCAAAATCAACTTTTTGACCCGTTTGTATTTAAAACCACCAACTTGTTTCTAACTAATCAAAATACATGTTCCAATGTATTTAACACAAAATATTTAGCTCGGGTTCGTAATTGCTATAATTTGTGCGACTAGTACGCAAGCTATGTGCATAAACTGTTTTGACCCGTTTAGGGAATTTAAGCAATTTAGTCTAAAACTTGCTCTTTTCTTTTTGACACTACAATATTTCCATATCTAAATAACTATATATAATCCACCACAACTATTTTGTGGTGGATTTAACATAACGAACCCCTTTTCCTCAATTCTACCCTTCAACTAGTCATTTTACGCAAATGACCATTTTTAGGCATTTGAACTACGAAGTTTATGCCTACAACTCTTACATGTATCTAAGGGTTACATAATTACAATGCAAGTTTCTAAACGGCCTCTAGGGGTCGTTTGCTCGTTTTACCCATTAAGGGCTTTTCGGTCAAATTCTAGTCTCTTATTTTACGACGAAGGAATTTAACTAATTATTTAACCAAAAATTGCACTTTTAACTATAAGTCTATATATATGCGTACCTATCCCGGGTCAACAAATAGACCCGATTTATACCTCACTTTAATCATCACACAATCTATGGCGACGCAATTATCCGATTTGCTAATCGCTCCTGTCAATATAAGACTTGACAACCACATTAGTCGCTATTTTCAAATGGCATTGTCACCACCATTCGACCTGTTTGGCATATATGCCCAATATTACCCATTTTTACCTTTCATTATGGTTTTCATCGTTTTCGCTTTTTCCGACCCATTTCAATTTACGTCGGAACATCACATTTCAAATATTAGCTTATCATTTTCATAACCTTTATAATCATTACGCATTCTAAGATAAAAGGGTGTAAGATTCACTTACCTTGCATCCATGCCACGCTTTTCTTTCCATACTCGCTCCGTTTGACCCGCTTCATCCACAAGCTTCCACCTAGCTTGTTAAGCGCCAAACTATTATCCAATGTTCACAAGGTAGTTAGATTAACCATAATTTAATATGATCTTCCACCTTACACATTTCTATGCATTCATCCGAACACTTAATATAATCACGTTTTACACACAACCAAGTAGACCGCGATTTCATTTAGGCATTTCATATCACTGAAAATGGGCTGTTTTTGGTGACTTGTTTAACCTATTTACAAGTCTTCAAAAATTATGATTTTTTTTATGTAGCATACCTCTCGGAGGGTTAGGCATTGTGTTAAAATTTCAAGATCTAACTCTTTACCAAAAATTCGTAAAAATTCATTTACTAAGCTGCAATCAGATTTGTTACTTCTGACTGTAGCTTACGGAAAAATTCATTTAAAATTCCTCGTTTATCCGATTGACGAAATTCCAATTGGCGATTCTTTTAATCACTTAAAAATATCTACAGTAAAAATTTGAGATCTTAACTAAATTCCTAAATTGAGTTATGACATTCGTAATGGGCTGCAAATTCTTCCAGAAAACGCAACTTGAACCTTCGATACGGAAAAATTCATAAAACGCTCAATTTTTGTCGAAAAAATGCGATTCCAGTGGGGGTTTAAAGATATTTCCTGGAATTACATTTTAGACTCAAGAAACACATGTTTTTGTCATTTTTTCCATGTTACAGCCAATACAAGTCGGCTGTAAATTCTTATCAGGAGTTGTTTGAATTCAGCTTTCAATTAAAGCATGTTCTTGACATCATAACACTATTTTTTTTAGCAATCAAAACCCTAAAAACATCTCATACATGAATTTAGCATCAACAAAAACTGAATTTACTTGAGCTAGGCATGATTTAAATATATACTTGTCTAGGGTTTACTCCTAAACACTACAATGTTCCTATTCCATCCATATAACAAGCATGCATCAACAATTTTTGAATTCTCTAGGTTTACTCAGAAATTCAACTAGATATTTCTCATGAAATTTACATACCTTGTGACTTTTTTTTTCAGTGGAGATCACTAATTCGTGCTTAGATTTTGATTTGGGATTGATTTGGACCTTCAATTTGATGCTTTTGTTGAAATTAGGGTTATATCCCTTTTGTTTCTCCCATGGTCGATCGAACTAGAACACACACTGGTGTGTGTGTGTGTTTTAATTTTTCTTTTATAAATGTTTTAAATAAAACATTTTCCTATTTACCCACCTTTAGTCCCTCATGTTTTGTTTTGATATTAAGTAGGCCACAACCTACTTATTTCTAGTAACATTCCCTCTTGTTAACTAGGTTAATTATTCCTAGTTAACTTGATGGGTTCGGGAAGTCATAACCCGTTTGTTTTAAGTCCCGTTAATTCGGGCCTTTTACATACTTTGTTTTCTCAAAGTATTTATCCTCCTGTTAATTGATATCAAGTTTATTTATTTCAATCCTAATATTTACCGGGTTAATTTTTACCATTAACGGTATTTTACCCGTTCATAAATGTTAACGTGGTTTGATTACCAAACCCGTTTTCGGGGTGTTACAAGTCTACCCCCCTTAAAGAGGTTTCGTCCTCAAAACCTTATTTGCGTAGTTCTTTGGTTTAAACCAAACGGACTTGGTTTCTTTTTAAAGCATTCATTCCTTTTGGTCAATATTTATCGTTCGGATTGACATGTATGTCTCTCATGTGTAAGTCCTTACGAACCGTAACTTTCATCTTATATTTCTTATCTTGTCACCTATTTGACCGAGTTGTCGCTTGACCACTCAGTCGCGTCAGTTTGTTAACAAGTTTATTCCGCACTTATCTTATATTAACAAGCTCTTTGTATTTGTCATAACATTTTCTTGACTTTGAAAAGTTTTACCGGCTAGACTAATTAGTCACCATCACTTCATACCCCGTCACCCGGGTATACTATTTTGCTATCTCTGGCCTTATGTGTGTTTAAGATTTTCTAAACCACCTTATACTACTTATGTTTGTTAAAACATTGCTTTTGACTAAAAACTAAATTTTTTTGTTTACATTTTCTCTGTCTTATGTCTTTTCCTCATGTCTAGGAATTTTTGTCTAAGTTTTATTCCTGACCGTTATTATTTTACATGGAGAATTGTAACCAGTTTTCCACGCTTTATCCAAGTGACCCGCAAGTTCTTTTACTTAGCCTCGTAAGCTTTTTCTTTAGATTTTCACCTTTTTAAGGTGAGAACCCCAACAATATTCGTTTCTTTCTATTTGTGACCCGAAGGTCTTTTTGGTCCCGTAGACTTTAACACTATTTATAATCCCATAGGTTATGATGATCCCGTAGATCGTCTTTTATCCATGTCTATATTCAAATGTATATATACATATATAGCTTCAAAGCATCTCTTATTATGTTTGGAATCGTTTATTTTCGCTTTTGAACTTTAGTTGGCCTTAACCGTAGTCTAAAGCTTCGTTCGTTTACTCTTGGACTAATCTTCCGACTTTATGGCTCTTTACGTCATTTACACGTCGGTTTGTTCTACGCTCACCGTTTCCCCAGTTCGTAATTATACTTCTTTACGACCCGTTACCCAGGTTCTTTATTATTTCGTGCTTCCATTATTTGGTTGCGGTTACTTGCACTACCAAGCTTTTATACTTTATTTATCCCGTTTGACTTATTCATGTGAGATTTCATTACTCATGAACGTCAAACTTCATTCTTTATTCGACCCGTTCAACTTTAGAATAGTTGAACGTAGTTATCAAAATTTCTGTTTGCAAATTTCCATCGTCTTTTAGTCATGACTCTTAATCCGAGTCCTTTGACTTTCTATTTCGCGTACCCGTCTCTTGGTTTACGCATGCTTTCAAAATCCTACCCATCTATCGGGTATCTTTACCGAAGTTATCATCAAGTAACCATTCTTATATGGTTTTAGACATCATCTTAATTTATTTAATCGTCTTAGCGAAATCCATTGCTTTTATTTAGTTAAGTCTTTTATTCTTTTATTCTACCCCCTTTGACTTGTCTGTGTGAGTTTCATCACTTATGACAGTCAAACTTTATCTTTATGCCTTAGCATTCTCATTAGTTGGTCTGTATTTTCATTTACTTTAATCTTTGTCCCTTCTCTTGGGCTCGTTATTCTAACGTAATACGCTCCCTGTCACCCGACTTGCGTTTACGTTTATTATCAAACATCTTACTTGTTTGACTCATTTGGGTACCATTTACATTAGTCCCATTCACCCCATCCTTACTACATCGGACGTAAATGTGTCCATCATAAAAGTTCATGGTACCACGTGTTCACTACTTACTTGGCCAGAGTAAGCGTTCAACACTTGATATACATGCCCTTTTATAATTTTCACATTACATCCCATGTAAGTAACGCCTCTATTTAGTTTTCTTGGAAATAATATCCTAGATAGGTATTCTATTCAGGCTTTTTCCAAGTTTTTAATTACATACGCAACGGTTAGTCTCTACGTATTTGTTGCATATTACTATTCGTGCAATAAATTTAAAATGTGCACCTGTAAATGCTTGCCCTATCGGGCTTTCCATGTCATTAACCTTGTTCGCGATCGTCACGCGATTTAGGTCCTTGATGAGTATGCTCTGCTTGTCATACCTCGGACCGTTCCACCGTCATATCCACAATTCGTTCAACTCTTGTCATCTTCAGATGCGAGTATACTTCAACTAAACATTTACAAAAGTTAGTAATTTCAACATTAATAAATGCACGTATTGTAATACAAGGCTTTTTACTGCACGTGATTTCGTTAACTATACTAATCATTTTCGTTGGTGTAACGTGTATTACACGATACCCTATGTGTTGTTCACAACACTTTAATCCTACTAAACTATTAACATACATGTACTTACCGGATTTGCGATCAAGCCTCGAACCGAACACACTTTATTCTTTAACCATGAGCTCTGATACCAACTTGTAACACCCTTGCTATTATTTAACGATTTTCGTATAATTTAAGTCCATAATCATGTAATTACGGTTACAATTACAATGAAAAATAAGGGTTTATTAAAAACTTTTACAATTTAAAGTAATACAACATAATGTGATTTAATTCATCGTTTTAGAATAATGACGAAACAACTTGCGGAAGCTTCATTTTTCGTGTGTTCGGTCCTTTGCCATCGCTTGATCTCCATTCGGGTACACTTGATATCACCTATGATCAAAATCAACGTAAAAGCTAGTTTTGATAACCAAAATATAAGTTTAAACAAGTTCTACGCGTCAAACGATAATTAAAAATAATTTTTCCAGCTTTTATGTCTCTCGTGTGTCGCGAGAGACTCTGACAAACTTGTCGCGTGGCGCGACGTCTGTCACGTGTCGCGCCCCACACATTGTGACCCGTCGCGTGGCGCGGGGGAAACCAATTTCCAGCGGGTTTGTTGCTGAAACCTGCATTTGCCCAGCTATAAGTTTAATCGAAATTCAACTTTAAAATGTCATAACTTTTGTTCTACTTATCCGATTCGTGTGATTCTTTTTCCTACGCGACCGTAATTTAGTTCTCCATTTCATGGAGTTAAAATTCAGCATTCAAGCTAATAAAATTCCAAATTTCTAAGCATTCGGCTTATTATTCAAAATCAACATTTTGACCCGTTTGTATTTAAAACCACCAACTTGTTTCTAACTAATCAAAATACATGTTCCAATGTATTTAACACAAAATATTTAGCTCGGGTTCGTAATTGCTATAATTTGCGCGACTAGTACGCAAGCTATGTGCGTAAACTGTTTTGACCCGTTTAGGGAATTTAAGCAATTTAGTCTAAAACTTGCTCTTTTCTTTTTAACACTACAATATTTCCATATCTAAATGTAACACCACGTAAAAACGTGTCCAATTATGTAAAGACACGTGTCCTAAACTCTAAAGTTATGAAAGATTGAGTTTGAAGGACTAACGTTGTCGAACAGTGAAACTATGAAACCACAGGGACTAAAAGTGTCAACATGCAAAACTTGTGCCTCTGAATGACCATACATAATGAATATATTCTTAAAAGAGTGATTGATTGGATATAAGAAGCCGTGTATGAAAATAATCGGAAGATTATTAAATTACAAGGGTTAAACGTGTCAACTTGTCGATTCTGACCTCTGAGTGACCTTTTAACGAAACCAAGGCTTCGAAATATTCAAATATACTCTTAAGAATAAGTGGTATAAATTTCACGTGGTTTCGAGATCGTTAAGCATGTTTTCGAGACTTTGGGCTATAAGTGTCAACTTGATGAAACTTGCTTTTATAGTGATATTTAATGAACCCGAGCCTAACGAAGTTTGTTTATTCATCCTTGAGCTTCAACAAACTAACTACAAGGGCCCTACATGTCAACAATAAGGTTAAAAAGGGTTAAAAATGACCAGGGACTGATTCTGCCAGCTTCGAAACTTGTTTGGCCAATTAACCTGGTCCACGCGGCCCCCGTAAAGGATCCCCTACCTTTACGCGCCCCGCCTCAGCATGCCCAGATCAGAAAATGGCTGCAGGTGCGGGTTAAGTTGTTCCACCGCCTTAACTTAGGTTGTATCGACCTAGGGAGCTGTAAGTCGGTTAAATTCACTAGCTAGGACACCTGGGGTGATCCCAGGGCCTCCAATAACACCTGGAGATGATCCATGATCTTGTGAATGGTTATATAAAGAAGTTAGTTCTTGAGTTCACAAGCACACTTGCAACCATTTGCCATTCTACAACTCCTGGAGTTTACTTAGGACAAGGAGAAGACTTTGAAGTGTAGAAAAGACTGATAGGACCTTTAGTAAGCCTCTAATTTCTTGTTTAGTCGTTTTAATTAGCCTAATTACTCTAAAGTCAAACTTATCGTAAATTTAGTTTGACTTTCGTTTTATTTACATATGGTTTAATCACTGATCAAATTGAAAGTAGTTGTAGAACCACATTAGTGTAGGTGATTAACCCTTAAAAGGGCACCTCCTAATTATCTCGTTTGACTGGTCAATTGTCGGGTCAAAGTAGTTTGACAAAAAGTCAAACTGGACAGAATGTTTGAAAATAATTAAAATTAACAAACCAGAGGTTCTAAATTATATTTTAACATTCTAATGTCTTGGTAATTAATAATTAAATATGTTTTATCAGTCCTAACCCGACAATTAATAGTCTAAGGTCAGTTTATAACCGAAAGTCGCAAAAGCTTGACTTTGCTTTGACTTTCATTTCTAACCCGTTTAAGCTTAATTCTCCCATGTTTTAAGCTTCCATTAGGACCACATTACTTAGTAGTATAACCCTCTGGAGTTATATTGCATGGTGCCTAGTGGTTTGAATTATATGCACTTGATCGTAATTATGCTTAATAATGCCTTAAACGCCCTTTTGACACACAACAGAGATTTTTAGCAATGTGAATGGACTAACACCTTTGCTACTGATATTTAGACATGTCCCGAAAATTTGACATCAATTTGAGGTCTAGAATAGGAGTTATGCTCAATAGCGTAATTAAGGAACTTTTTATTATTTAAATGGCGTAATTAGCATAAAGCCTATCTAAACCCGATTTTTGATACCAAAATTTTTACCTACTGATGTAAAATAATATTTTGGGATTTTTGAAGATTTTTATTTATTTTTAAGCTGAGCATAACATAGGATTATAGCTTGATTTCGGTAATTGTCGGTTGTACCCTTTTCATGCAAAAAATGAGTTTTACATAACTTTTCAATGCCAAACCTTTTGCTACTGATTCTATATGATAAATAAAATATTTTGAACTTAATAAACTGATCAAAAACTCAGATTTCCTATTTTAACCCAAATATCCCTTTAAACCGACTTTTAAGCGTTTTTAGCACCTAGTATGGGTCAAAACTATTTTTGGCATATAAAACTTATTACCCACTGATGTTTTAAGCTAATTTATATAATTAAACAGTAGGCCAAAGTTTTTGAACTCAGAAGTCTATTTTGACCTTTAAAGCCTATGTGAAATTACCAAAATGCCCCTACGGTGAATAGTTTGGTTATATAAGATAAATTTCACACATATAAAATACCCTACTGATATAACTCATAAAAATACATATTTTTACTAATTAAATTAGACCTGAAACTCAGTTTCATATTTAAACTCTTTTATGGGCATTAAAATTACCAAAGTGCCCTTATGGGACTTATTTTGGTATAAATTACTTTTTGGGCATATATGTTAACATCTTACTGATGTATTAACATATTTTGAGCATAATAATGATTAAGACCTGTATATAATTTATTTGGTTACCCGTTACGCAATTACGCGTTTGGATCGGCTTATGTGGCTAGTTTAGATAAAATAGCCGAAACGGGTCAAACCTTATCATTAAATCCTCAAATTTCCAGAATGTGATTAGTCTACCCATATTATACAAGTATCCAAGCTTGTCGGGTCTAAATCACATTCTATTTCGGTCTCCGCTTAATCGAGCGTTTAGAACCGTAAGGTTTCCTTCTAGCTAGCCGGTCTAAGTCCTTGACTTAATTAAAGACCCGTTAGCATCCTAATAGGTTAATAAACCTTCTATACATATTAAATAGCTTCCGGTAGAAGGTGTCTTCGAAAAGCTTTAGGATTTTACTTCTAGCATCAGGTAAATACTTTAACTTATTTTCCCTTATACGGGCTTGGGATATGGTATTATAATAATACCACTTGGTCGGGTATGAAATCATTTAATCGGATTGTGATTAATAAATTTACATAACCCGTTTTAATCTGTCTTGTTTGATAACATAAGCATTGGGGGTTAATACGACTGTGTCCTGGATATCCTCGGCTCATTTCATTTGAAAATGGCCACGACCTATGCACGGGGTATAGGCATACACCTGACAGATGCAAATGCTAAAAATATAAACCCACATGTTGGGGATAACTCCTTTGTGGGTTCTATAAGTGGTGAGTTGGTTAATCACAACCGGCTTCCAAACCGGCCCCAATTGTAAGACAAACATGTAAATCTGTATACAAGATTATAATTAAATAATTGTCCCAAGTTATAAAAGATTTGTGCCATGTGCACTTAAATCAATTTTCATAAATGTTTTCAAAAGAGTCAGTTAATTGTATTTACCAGTGTAAACTGATGTATTTTCTTAAAGACTGATTTGACAGGTACCTCTCGTAATAGGCTGGAGCTATTAGGTGTCATAAAAGGATCTTGCAAATCCATAGATGCCTGAAGTCTGTTATTTTGTTTCTTTGTATTTATTTATGATCCGCCTGTGGATCTTATTACATTCCAGTCTGTATATTCTTTTACCCGAACACTCAGACATTATGGTTTGTAATAGTTTATTCACCAAGCCTTCCGCTGTGCTATTATATTGTGTGTATTGACTATGATGATATCAACTACGTCACGATACTCCCCGCCGGGCCCACCGGTAATATGTGGAAATATCGGGGTGTGACAGGTTGGTATCAGAGCCAGGTTTAAGTGAATTAAACACTTACCTTTTGTGTTTAATCTCAATGACACAATAAGCATATTCCTTAGACTCTCGAGTCTAGGCAAATGACCTAGGATTTTACTCTTAACCTTCCTCTTATTGTTTTTATTATAGTTACTTGTTTTGACAGGCTATTACTTGAAAAAATGCCACCAAGAGTAAGAGGAAGAGGCAAAGGACCGATGCGTGGAGGACCGTCTAGCAGTGCGGGACCCTCCCACGGACGTACACCATCCGATTCACTTTCGGGCTCCGACTCAAGGGATAATTGGAGCCATAACTTTGAACCAGCAAGACATTCTGTCTCGCTTGGATCCTCACCGTCTGACCATCCTTACTTTGGGTTGCCCGTTCCTATCGAACCCCAACATTCATATCATTCGCAGGAATCCCATCATTCTAGCCAATCACACCACTCTTTTCAATCTCATCCTTTTCATCATTCGGACTCTACTTACTCTCCCGCACAATTTAATCCGAATGATTATGCTAACGACTTTTTGGGCTACAACCCTTTGGGGCCTGTGGATCACTTTTCTCAGGAAACGGAGATGGACGATGACCCGGACCCAGAATTGCAAACTGGAACACCAGGTCACCCAATAAGCATCTCAAGCAGTTCCCCTTTTCAGGGATCACCGTACCATGGGCCCGACTCTTTTCAAGAGAGGATGGCTTAGTATGATTGGGTCTTTACCCCTTCATACCATAGCTCCCCAGCCCAACCTCCCTTGGTTGAACCCCAGCTCCAAGCTGTTACCCCACCACCGTTACCAGTTGAGGAATCACCTCAACAGCCTCCAGAGCCGCCAAGGCGGAGGAGAAATGCTAGAATGTCCATACGTGGGGACCACGGTTTGCATCTCCTCACGGCTCAAGTTCATACCCTCCTATTACAGAGGACCCACAGTTGGGTGTACCCTCACACATGGTGCCAGAAGTCAACCCTCCACCAGTTTCTCACGCACCATTGCAACCACCGCTGGGTTTGGACAATCCGATCCCGACATACCCAGGTTCATCCGGGTATAATCCATCAGGATACCCATCGGACTATGGAACCCAGGATCCGTACCTTACAACTGCACAATACCATCATCTTTACCCTTCTTCTTCTTACCCTCCAGTTTATCCAACTGGATACCCAGGGCAGGGTTATCAATACCCGCCATACCAGCAACCTCCTCCTTTTCAGCAGCAGCAAACTCAAGAGATCCTAGAGAGGTTAGACATCATGAAACCAAGAAGAAGAACAATGGTTTTGTCAAAGGTCTCATGAACCTTCTTAAGGGAAAGAAGAAGTAGGAAACTGTTGTTTCATGATGTATTCCAATAAGTCCCTGTGAGGACGTTTATTTCATTTTCTTGTACCAAGTCCCTGCGTGGACTTACTTTCTGTTTCAGTAGCCCATGCGTGGGCAGTTTGTGTTGTTTTTCTCAAGTCTCGTTTAGAGCAAGTGTTGTACTCGTTTCATGGTTTAATGAAGTTATTTTCGATTTTTAATATGTATTTTATAACATCATGTTACTTCATTTCAATTTTTAATTGATCTGCCATTAAATTTCTTAGAGGTATAACCTAGTCAAAATATTAAATGGCTATGATGGTACAACCTTTTTAAGACAATACATCTCGGTTGACATCTGAAAACATGTCAACTTTCCTGCTATGCGGTACGAGAAACCACACAAGCTTCCTAAATGTACTTGGATTTTTCCGAGTCACTTAAGTATAGCCTGAATAATCAATATGAATCATGGCCAATAAACATCAATATGATGTAAACACCAGAACATCCATTAGAGATGTATGCTTAGAAGCAAAGGTGTAATAAAGGCAATGAAGGTTTTATTTTTATAATTTTTTTGTCAAAAAGGCGATGAACTTTGTTCGACCCTTAAAAAGGATTATTGATCCAAGAGATCAATAATTATAATTGTCCTTGTGACAAGGCCTTGTGCCATCTAAATGTCCTTCGAGACGAGCATTGTGCTATAAGAAAATGTCTTTTATGACATCGACAGTTGTGAAATTTTAATTTCCCTATCTAATAATATAAAGAATATTATATTCTATTGATTATATAAATGGTCTTTATATGGTTTAATAATACCATGACCATCTAATCATCAATATGATGATTTATTGCATAAGTTAAATATATCCTTTCTGTTTGATTTAGTAAACAAAAAATGGCTGGCTCGGATGAAGCAAACAGTCATCCTGCAGAAGGAAATAACACCAGGATTAGTATCACTGGTGCTGAACTGCAAGAAATGATAACCGCAACGGTTGCTCAGGATGTGGATGATAAGTTCAAAGAACCGAGTATTGTTCGGTCTCAAACTCATTCAAAATCCCATTCTCAACCTCATACTCATAAGAAAAGTGAGTCTCAGCACTCATCTAATCAGGGCAGTGAGCCCAAGAGGCAAATTGTCCTTGAACCGACTCCCAGGTACACCAAGGGTTGTACCTACAAGTACTTTGTCTCCTGTAAACCAAGAGATTTTACGGGTGAAGAAACACTAGATAAATGTTCGGAACCGAGATATCTAGGGGGTTTGAATCCGCATAAAAAGGTTAGTTTCCTCTCGATTGATCCAGGTATAGCTGTTCTTCTTCTCCGGTAATTCTGTAAAAAAGAAGCACCGTTAGCCTCGCCAAGGGGAGAAGAGGGTTCTCTCATTGACCCGACTCCGGTGTGAGAATAAGTATGGGTGATGAAGAAGAAGATGTATTTGAGAAGTGTGTGTAACTTGAATTCATACCTGGGTTTTTCTCATATTTATAGTCGGGAGTCGTTTGGGCGGGAAAACCTGTTAGTGAAAAGTTAACGGAAGATGCTAACCCTGTAAGCGGTTACATTTCCTTCCGTTTAAGTTCTTTGATCCGACGTGAGAGCACACAGATCGTGGCTTAGATCGAAGGCTGGGGATTTGCCACGTGTAAAGTGATCAAGTGGAGATTACTCTTCAATTGCATGCCTTCGTTGTGATTTCAGGGGTGCCTGTGGTAATGACACGTGTCCAGACGGTTATAACCGTCTGGGTGGTGCACGATTGTATTCCTTCTAGAAGATTACTGCTGTTATCTGGTGTGGCACCTTATCGTGTGGAGACCACTGAATAAATAAATCCCAAGTCTGGGTAAAATAATATCCAAGTCAGGATATTTAGGCGGAAGTATTTATCTCAGGATTTTTATCCTCTACTAACGGGAGAAGGCGCAAGGATTTATGATTTCCTTTGGGCGCGCGACTATAGACTGCCGATTACTTTCTTCCTTTTGCAAGACCAGTGCGCGACCGCGCAAGGTTGAAAGGTTAAAAGGCAAGGTTGTGGTATGGTCCCAAGTACTTATTATGGGGTTTTTGGGACCTTACCCCTTCAAGTCCCCCCAGTCTAGTGTTGTACTTATGTAAATAAGTGGAGCACTGGACTTATGAGAGGAGAGCTTTTGGGCGCGAAAATAAAGAATCTTCCGTGAGAAGATTTAATTTTTGCTAAAAAAGGGGGGTTTTTTTAAGGAAAATTATGACTTTTTGTTTTTTGTGATCATGCCTTGACGTATAATGACGTC
Organism: Helianthus tuberosus; assembly: GCA_030545235.1. Lineage (NCBI taxonomy): Eukaryota > Viridiplantae > Streptophyta > Magnoliopsida > Asterales > Asteraceae > Helianthus > Helianthus tuberosus. The sequence goes on along the minus strand of CM060449.1, from coordinate 47,480,008 downwards.
AGTTGGCAGTAAAGTTGGTATTTGCGAGAGTTTTTCCTTCTTACATTGGGATGTGAAATGGCGCCTTGTCAGACTTCATTAATGGGGATATGACCCTGGTTCCTATAGCGCCGTTTGGAGGTGATGCTTTTCTGACAGTTGATCATGATGGTTTGAATTTCTCTTTTCTCGAAGTTGAGTTCTTCTATATATAGGTACATTCAAGATGTCTAATTGTCTTGTTGATTTTTTGACGAGGAAGATGAAACGCTCTTACCATACTCGTCTTCTGTTGGATGTTCTTAGGGTTTATGAAGCTGCTGAAGGCCTCATGCTGCTTTCTAGGTTACCACCCTGTGTTGCTGTTCCAGTAAAGGGTCTGATCCAACCTGTTTCTCCGGTAGCTGTCGATTCTGTTTGCAAAATTCCTCAACATACGGATGTTTCTGATGATGTTAGCATTGTGCTAGATGCTGATAGTTTGATAGCTCGGTTTCCGATGCTTCGGAAGAAAGAATGCCGGTTGGTATATCGACGCCGGAAAATTCACCGGTGTGAGCAGGCGTCTGCCGTTGATGATGATTCCGATGCTGGTTAGGTGTTTATCCTTAGGGCTAGTTTTAATGTTTTTTGTTGTAAATCTGAACAATTTCTTTTTTGAAGATCATTGCCATGATCTTGCTAAGTGTTTATGTTACACTTTTGATGATATGTATATTGTGATATACGCTACTACTCCCGTAGGGTTTGTTTCTTGCATGTTTAGATTACAATATGTTGCATGTGTTTAATTGCTTTTGGATAGGTAGGGCGAATGAGAAATGGTATTGTGCTCATGTGTGAACATTTGTCCAAAAGGCGTGACAGCTTACCAGGTTTAGACTGTTCATGAGGTGTACAATGTTTGACCATATTGTTTTCGCGCGAACCAAAGAAATTATGTGCAATTTGTAATAAACATTGATACAAGTAAAGATGATGTTTGTATTGATAAGAGCGCAAGGCTCGTAATACAAGGGATAATAAAGAAATACATTGCCTGTATGTTCTTCCGCTTTTGTAGACTGGTTTATATGTAACACCTATGCAATTGTTGCGCGTTCCAGGTGCGCGGGACTAGTGTCCCATCAAGTCTTTTTAAAGTGTACGCTCCTTTGCCTAAGACTTCGTTGATAACGTATGGTCCTTCCCATTTGGGCGCTAATTTGCCCGGTTTTTCAGCGTTTGAAGCTTCATTGTCGCGCAAGACGAAGTCACCGGGGACAAAGGTACATATGCGGACGCGCGCATTGTAATATTTTTCGAGTTTGGATTTGTACCTGGCCTCTGTGATGGCGGCATTCTCGCGCCGTTCTTTGAGGAGGTCTAGATCCAGTCTTCGTTCTTGCTCGTTGTTCTGTTTTTTCATAGCTATCATGCGTGGTGATGGTAGGCCGATCTCGGCTGGAATGACGGCTTCCGACCCATAGACTAGACTGAACGAAGTTTCGCCTGTGCTAGTCTTTGGCATTGTTCGATGTGCCCACAGGATGCTAGGGAGTTCGTCGACCCACCCCCTGCGTGCTGTTCCAAGTCGCGCTTTTATGCCGTCGACGATTTGTTTGTTTATACTTTCTACCTGAGCATTCGCTTGTGGATACGCGACGGAGGCAAAGTTATGCTCAATCTTCATTTCTTTGAACCATTTCTGAAGATCTTCGGAGGCAAAGTTTGTGCCGTTGTCGGAAATGATGCAACACTTTGCCTCCGAAGATCTTCAGAAATGGTTCAAAGAAATGAAGATTGAGCATAACTTTGCCTCCGTAGCGCATCCACAAGCGAATGGTCAGGTAGAAAGTATAAACAAACAAATCGTCGACGGCATAAAAGCGCGACTTGGAACAGCACGCAGGGGGTGGGTCGACGAACTCCCTAGCATCCTGTGGGCACATCGAACAATGCCAAAGACTAGCACAGGCGAAACTTCGTTCAGTCTAGTCTATGGGTCGGAAGCCGTCATTCCAGCCGAGATCGGCCTACCATCACCACGCATGATAGCTATGAAAAAACAGAACAACGAGCAAGAACGAAGACTGGATCTAGACCTCCTCAAAGAACGGCGCGAGAATGCCGCCATCACAGAGGCCAGGTACAAATCCAAACTCGAAAAATATTACAATGCGCGCGTCCGCATATGTACCTTTGTCCCCGGTGACTTCGTCTTGCGCGACAATGAAGCTTCAAACGCTGAAAAACCGGGCAAATTAGCGCCCAAATGGGAAGGACCATACGTTATCAACGAAGTCTAAGGCAAAGGAGCGTACACTTTAAAAAGACTTGATGGGACACTAGTCCCGCGCACCTGGAACGCGCAACAATTGCGTAGTGTTACATATAAACCAGTCTACAAAAGCGGAAGAACATACAGGCAATGTATTTCTTTATTATCCCTTGTATTACGAGCCTTGCGCTCTTATCAATACAAACATCATCTTTACTTGTATCAATGTTTATTACAAATTGCACATAATTTCTTTGGTTCGCGCGAAAACAATATGGTCAAACATTGTACACCTCATGAACAGTCTAAACCAGGTAAGCTGTCACGCCTTTTGGACAAACGTTCACACATGAGCACAATACCATTTCTCATTCGCCCTACCTATCCAAAAGCAATTAAACACATGCAACATATTGTAATCTAAACATGCAAGAAACAAACCCTACGGGAGTAGTAGCGTATATCACAATATACATATCATCAAAAGTGTAACATAAACACTTAGCAAGATCATGGCAATGATCTTCAAAAAAGAAATTGTTCAGATTTACAACAAAAAACATTAAAACTAGCCCTAAGGATAAACACCTAACCAGCATCGGAATCATCATCAACGGCAGACGCCTGCTCACACCGGCGAATTTTCCGGCGTCGATATACCAACCGGCATTCTTTCTTCCGAAGCATCGGAAACCGAGCTATCAAACTATCAGCATCTAGCACAATGCTAACATCATCAGAAACATCCGTATGTTGAGGAATTTTGCAAACAGAATCGACAGCTACCGGAGAAACAGGTTGGATCAGACCCTTTACCGGAACAGCAACACAGGGTGGTAACCTAGAAAGCAGCATGAGGCCTTCAGCAGCTTCATAAACCCTAAGAACATCCAACAGAAGACGAGTATGGTAAGAGCGTTTCATCTTCCTCGTCAAAAAATCAACAAGACAATTAGACATCTTGAACGTACCTATATATAGAAGAACTCAACTTCGAGAAAAGAGAAATTCAAACCATCATGATCAACTGTCAGAAAAGCATCACCTCCAAACGGCGCTACAGGAACCAGGGTCATATCCCCATTAATGAAGTCTGACAAGGCGCCATTTCACATCCCAATGTAAGAAGGAAAAACTCTCGCAAATACCAACTTTACTGCCAACTGACGTCATTGTACGTCAAGGCATGATCACAAAAAACAAAAAGTCATAATTTTCCTTAAAAAACCCCCCCGTTTAGCAAAAATTAAATCTTCTCACGGAAGATTCTATATTTTCGCGCCCAAAAGCTCTCCTCTCATAAGTCCAGTGCTCCACTTATTTGCATAAGTACAACACTAGACTGGGGGGACTTGAAGGGGTAAGGTCCCAAAAACCCCAAAATAAGTACTTGGGACCATACCACAACCTTGCCTTTTAACCTTTCAACCTTGCGCGGCCGCGCACTGGTCTTGCAAAAGGAAGAAAGTAATCGGCAGTCTATAGTCGCGCGCCCAAAGGAAATCATAAATCCTTGCGCCTTCTCCCGTTAGTAGAGGATAAAAATCATGAGATAAATACTTCCGCCTAAATATCCAGACTTGGATATTATTTTACCCAGACTTGGGATTTATTTATTCAGTGGTCTCCACACGATAAGGTGCCACACCAGATTACAGCAGTAATCTTCTAGAAGGAATACAATCGTGCACCACCCAGACGGTTATAACCGTCTGGACACGTGTCATTACCACAGGCACCCCTGAAATCACAACGAAGGCTTGCAATTGGAGAGTAATCTCCACTTGATCACTTTACACGTGGCAAATCCCCAGCCTTCGATCTAAGCCACGATCCGTGTGCTCTCACGTCGGATCAAAGAACTTAAACGGAAGGAAATGTAACCGCTTACAGGGTTAGCATCTTCCGTTAACTTTTCACTAAGAGGTTTTCCCGCCCAAACGACTCCCGGCTATAAATATGAGAAAAACCCAGGTATGAATTCAAGTTACACACACTTCTCAAATACCTCTTCTTCTTCATCACCCATACTTATTCTCACACCGGAGTCGGGTCAAGGAGAGAACCCTCTTCTCCCCTTGGCGAGGCTAACGGTGCTTCTTTTTTACAGAATTAGCGGAGAAGAAGAACAGCTATACCTGGATCAATCGAGAGGAAACTAACCTTTTTATGCGGATTCAAACCCCCTAGATATCTCGGTTCCGACCATTTATCTAGTGTTTCTTCAACGGGAGAAAAGGGAGCGATTGATTGTATGAAATGGTTGGACGAGATGGAGACGGTGATAGACATCATCGGATGTGCTAAGGAGGATATAGTAAAGTTTGTGTCTCAATCCTTTAAGGGCGATGCCCTCACTTGGTGGAAAGCATTAGTGCAAGCCACTGGGAAGGTTCCTTTGTACAATCTGTCATGGAACAAGTTTGTTGATTTGGTTAAGGAAACCTATTGCCCTCAACATGAAGTCGAGCGGATAGAAACTGATTTCCTCACCTTAGTGATGAAGGATCTGGATTGTAGATCCTATGTGACTAATTTCAATTCAATGTCAAGGTTGGTACCGTATTTAGTCACTCCTGAACCCAAACGCATTGCGCGTTTCATCGGTGGTTTGGCTCTTGAAGTAAAAGGGAATGTTAAGGCCTCTAAGCCAACCACTTATAGATCTGCTGTGGATCTATCTTTGTCCCTCACTTTAGATGTTGTGAGGAGTAGGGCGAAGAAGAGTACCGATGAAGGGAAAAGGAAAAGAGAGGAGGACAAGTCTCCTCAATCAAATAAAAAGGGGAAAGGAAACTCTGGTTCCAAAAAGGGCCAGTCGAATGATAGGCCCAGGTGCAAGACCTGCAATAAGAGGCACTTTGGGAAGTGCAACCAAGACCCACAGGCCAAACCATGTGGGATCTGTAAAAAGAAAGGGCACAAGTCTGTTGAGTGCCGAAATATAAAGGATGCAACCTGCTACGGTCGCAATGAAAAGGGGCACATTAAAACCAATTGCCCCAGGAATGCTAAGAAGCCCGAGGAGGCAAAGAAAAACAATGCGAGAGTTTTTCAAATGAATGCTAGGGAAGTGGTGAACGACGAGAACGTCATAACAGGTACCTTCCTCATCAATAATAATTATGCTAGAGTCTTATTTGATTCCGGTGTTGATAAGTCTTTTGTAGACCATAAGTTCTGTAAGTTATTGAATCTGCCTATTAAGACTCTAGACATAAAATATGAGGTAGAACTTGCCGATGGTACCTTAGAAACAGCTTCAACTCTTCTTGATGGATGCTTTATATCCATTAAGAATCATTCTATCCTGCTGTCCCTCTTGCCAATGAAACTGGCTAGGTTTGATATAGTTTTAGGCATGGATAGATTGTCGCATAACCAAGCCCAAATTGCCTGCGACAAAAAGCTAGTTATTATCAAAACCCCTTCTGGTGAATCTGTCACTATTCAAGGAGACACGCAATATGGATTGCCTAGCAACATGTCTATTCTCAAAGTATCACAGTGTTTGAAGAGTGGATGTGTCATTTACATGGCACAAGTGACTGTGAATGACCCGAAGCCTAAAATTTAAAATATTCCAATTATCTCCGAATATCCTGATGTTTTTCCTGATGAATTACCTCGACTACCTCCTGAGAGGCAAGTAGAGTTCAGGATAGACATTCTCCCAAGATCAGCACCTATAGCATGAGCTCCTTATCGTCTAGCACCTACAGAAATGAAAGAGCTCAGAACTCAATTGGATGACTTACTGGATAAAGGTTTCATTCAACCCAGCTCTTCGCCTTGGGGAGCTCCAATACTGTTTATGAAAAATAAGGACGGATCAATGCGCTTATGCATTGATTATCGTGAATTGAATAAGGTAACGATCAAGAATCATTATCCCTTACCCAGGATCGATGATTTATTTGATCAGTTCCAGGGGGCGAACTATTTCTCAAAGATTAATTTGAGATCTGGGTATCATCAACTTAAGGTAAGAACTGAAGACGTGCCTAAGACAACATTTAGAACGAGGTATGGACATTTCGAGTTTTTAGTGATGCCATTTGGGCTTACTAATGCGCCAGCAGCATTCATGGACCTCATGAATAGAGTCTGCAAGCCATATTTAGATAAGTTTGTCATTGTCTTTATAGACGACATACTTATCTACTCTCGTAGCCAAGTTGATCACGAGAAGCACCTTCGATGTATCTTAAGATTGCTTCAATAGGAGAAATTGTATGCTAAATTCTCCAAATGCGAATTCTGGCTTCGCGAAGTCCAATTTCTTGGAGATGTTATCAATGAGCGGGGTATCCAAGTAGATCCCGCTAAGATAGAAGTCGTAATGAATTGGGAAGCACCCAAGACTCCAACCGAAATTCGTAGCTTTCTAGGTTTAGCAGGTTACTATAGAAGATTCATTGAAAACTTCTCAAGGATAGCTGCACCATTGACCTCTTTGACCCGTAAGAATGTAAAATTTGATTGGGGTCCGAAACAACAAGAATCTTTTGAGATTCTTAAGCAAAAGCTGAGTAATGCTCCAGTGCTAACACTACCTGACGGAATCGAAGAGTTTGTCGTGTATTGTGATGCTTCACACAGCGGCATGGGGTGTGTACTTATGCAGCGTGGCAAGGTGATTGCCTATGCATCACGACAACTAAAAGTGCACGAAAAGTTTTACACCACCCATGATTTGGAATTGGGTGCTGTTGTATTCGCACTTAAATTATGGAGACATTATTTATATGGAACTAAATGTGTGATCTACTCGGATAACAAAAGTCTCCAACATTTGTTCAATAAAAAAGAGCTCAATATGAGACAACGCCGTTGGATGGAAACTCTAAATGACTATGATTGTGAGATACGCTACCATCCAGGTAAAGAGAACATAGTCGCTGATGCTCTAAGCAGAAAGGAAAGAGTTAAACCAATTAGGATCAATGCCAAGAGTATTGAGTTGAAGAATAGTCTGAATGAAAGACTATTAGCTGCACAGAAAGATGTTGTTTTGGAAGTTAATCTTCCAAATGAAAAGTTGGGTGTAACTGCTGAGCAGTTAGCGCCTGGGAAGGATGGAATCCTCATAATGAATGGAAGAATTTGGGTTCCTATTCATGGAGGACTACGAGATGTAATCCTCCAGGAAGCTCACAACTCCAAATACTCAGTTCACCCTGGAGGTGACAAGATGTATCATGATTTAAAGGAAAATTATTGGTGGATAGGTTTGAAGAAATCTATTGCCACACATGTAGCTAGGTGCCTGACTTGTGCTCAGATTAAAGCTGAACATCAAAAGCCTTCAGGTCTACTTCAATAACCAGAACTCCCTACATGGAAGTGGGAGATGGTAACCATGGATTTCATAACCAAGTTACCTAAAACAAGGCATGGAAATGATACCATATGGGTTATTGTTGATAGACTGACTAAGTCAGCACATTTCTAGCCCATCAAGGAAACTCATAGCTCCGACAAGTTAGCCCAGTTGTACGTAGACAAGATTGTAGCTCTTCATGGCGTACCGGTGTCTATTATCTCTGATAGAGATACTAGATATACCTCTCATTTTTGGAAAAGTTTCCAACAATCTTTGGGCACGCGTTTGAATTTTAGTACTGCTTACCATCCTCAGACTGATGGACAGAGTGAGCGTACAATTCAAACTTTGGAAGACATGCTTCGAGCATGTGTTATTGATTTAGGAGGTAGTTGGGATGACCATCTACCCTTAATCGAGTTCTCCTATAATAATAGCTACCATACAAGCATTCAGGCTGCTCCTTTTGAGGCATTATATGGTAGGAAATGCAGAACGCCTGTTTGCTGGGCGGAAGTAGGAGAGGCTCAGTTATCAGGACCTGATATAGTCCTTGAAACGACGGACAAGATTGTCCAGATTCGTGATCGCCTGAAAGCTGCCAGGGATAGGCAGAAAAGTTATGCTGATGAAAGGCGAAAGCCTCTAAAGTTTGAGGTTGGCGATAGAGTCTTAATGAAAGTATCACCCTGGAAAGGTGTGATGCGTTTTGGTAAAAAGGGTAAGTTAAGCCCTAGGTATATTGGACCATTCGAGATTATCGAATGTGTCGGCAGTGTAGCTTATAAGCTAAACTTTCCTGAGGAGCTGAGTGGAATTCATAATGTGTTCCACATTTGTAATCTCAAGAAATGCCTAGCCGATGAATCTCTAGCTATGTCTCATAAAGACATACAGATTGATGAAAGCTTGAGATTCGTTGAAAAGCCTATATCAATCGAGGATCGACAGGTTAAAAAGCTCCGAAGGAAGCATGTACCTATAGTAAAGGTCAAATGGGACGCCCGCAGAGGTCCCGAATATACGTGGGAAGTTGAGTCCACTATGCGACAAAAGTACCCTCACTTATTCCAGTAAATCTCGGGGTCGAGATTTCTTTTAAGGGGGTGAGGATGTAACACCATGTAAAAACGTGTCCAATTATGTAAAGACATGTGTCCTAAACTCTAAAGTTATGAAAGATTGAGTTTAAAGGACTAACGTTGTCGAACAGTGAAACTATGAAACCACAGGGACTAAAAGTGTCAACATGCCAAACTTGTGCCTCTGAATGACCATACATAATGAATATATTCTTAAACGAGTGATTGATTGGATATAAGAAGCCGTATATGAAAATAATCGGAAGATTATTAAATTACAAGGGTTAAACGTGTCAACATGTCGATTCTGACCTCTGAGTGACCTTTTAACGAAACCGAGGCTTCGAAATATTCAAATATACTCTTAAGAATAAGTGGTATAAATTTCACGTGGTTTCGAGATCGTTAAGCATGTTTTCGAGACTTTGGGCTATAAGTGTCAACTTGACGAAACTTGCTTTTATAGTGATATTTAACGAACCCGAGCCTAACGAAGTTTGTTTATTCATCCTTGAGCTTCAACAAACTAACTACAAGGGCCCTACATGTCAACAATAAGGTTAAAAAGGGTTAAAAACGATCAGGGACTGATTCTGCCAGCTTTGAAACTTGTTTGGCCAGTTAACCTGGTCCACGCGGCCCGCGTAAAGGATGGACCTTTACGCGCCCTGCCTCAGCATGCCTAGATCAGAAAATGGCTGCCAGGTGCGGGTTAAGTTGTTACACCGCCTTAACTTAGGTTGTATCGACCTAGGGAGCTGTAAGTCGGTTAAATTCACTAGCTAGGACACCTGGGGTGATCCCAGGGCCTCCAATAACACCTGGAGATGATCCATGATCTAGTGAATGGTTATATAAAGAAGTTAGTTCTTGATTTCACAAGCACACTTGCAACCATTTGCCATTCTACAACTCCTGGAGCTTGCTTAGGACAAGGAGAAGACTTTGAAGTGTAGAAAAGACTGCTAGGACCTTTAGTAAGCCTCTAATTTCTTGTTTAGTCGTTTTAATTAGCCTAATTACTCTAAAGTCAAACTTATTGTAAATTTAGTTTGACTTTCGTTTTATTTACATATGATTTAACCACTGATCAAATTGAAAGTGGTTCCTCCTAATTATCTCGTTTGACTGGTCAATTGTCGGGTCAAAGTAGTTTGACAAAAAGTCAAACAGGACAGAATGTTTGAAAATGATTAAAATTAACAAACCAGAGGTTCTAAATTATATGTTAACATTCTAATGACTTGGCAATTAATAATTAAATATGTTTTATCAGTCCTAACCCGACAATTAATAGTCTAAGGTCAGTTTATAACCGAAAGTCGCAAAAGCTTGACTTTGCTTTGACTTTCATTTCTAACCCGTTTAAGCTTAATTCTCCCATGTTTTAAGCTTCCATTAGGACCACATTACTTAGTAGTATAACCCTCTGGAGTTATATTGCATGGTGCCTAGTGGTTTGAATTATATGCACTTGATCGTAATTATGCTTAATAATGCCTTAAACGCCCTTTTGACACACAACTGAGATTTTTAGCAATGTGAATGGACTAACACCTTTGCTACTGATATTTAGACATGTCCCAAAAATTTGACATGAATTTGAGGTCTAGAATAGGAGTTATGATCAACAGCGTAATTAAGGAACTTTTTATTATTTAAATATCGTAATTAGCATAAAGACTATCTAAACCTAATTTTTGATATCAAACTTTTTACCTACTGATGTAAAATAATATTTTGGGATTTTTGAAGATTTTTATTTATTTTTAAGCTGAGCATAACATAGGATTATAGCTTGATTTCGGTAATTGTCGGTTTTACCCTTTTCATGCATAAAATGAGTTTTACATAACTTTTCAATGCCAAACCTTTTGCTACTGATTCTATATGATAAATAAAATATTTTGAACTTAATAAACTGATCAAAAACTCAGATTTCCTATTTTAACCCAAATATCCATTTAAACCGACTTTTAAGCGTTTTTAGCACCTAGTATGGGTCAAAACTATTTTTGGCATATAAAACTTATTACCCACTGATGTTTTAAGCTAATTTATATAATTAAACAGTAAGCCAAAGTTTTTGAACTCAGAAGTCTATTTTGACCTTTAAAGCCTATGTGAAATTACCAAAATGCCCCTACAGTGAATAGTTTGGTTATATAAGATAAATTTCACACATATAAAATACCCTACTGATATAACTCATAAAAATACATATTTTTACTAATTAAATTAGACCTGAAACTCAGTTTCATATTTAAACTCTTTTATGGGCATTAAAATTACCAAAGTGCCCTTATGGGACTTATTTTGGTATAAATTACTTTTTGGGCATATATGTTAACATCTTACTGATGTATTAACATATTTTGAGCATAATAATGATTAAGACCTGTATATAATTTATTTGGTTACCCGTTACGCAATTACGCGTTCGGATCGGCTTATGTGGCTAGTTTACATAAAATAGCCGAAACGGGTCAAACCTTATCATTAAATCCTCAAATTTCCAGAATGTGATTAGTCTACCCATATTATACAAGTATCCAAGCTTGTCGGGTCTAAATCACATTCTATTCCGGTCTCCGCTTAATTGAGCGTTTAGAACCGTAAGGTTTCCTTCTAGCTTGCCGGTCTAAGTCCTTGACTTAATTAAAGACCCGTTAGCATCCTAATAGGTTAATAAACCTTCTATACATATTAAATAGCTTCCGGTAGAAGGTGCCTTCGAAAAGCTTTAGGATTTTACTGCTAGCATCAGGTAAATACTTTAACTTATTTTCCCTTATACGGGCTTGGGATATGGTATTATAATAATACCACTTGGTCGGGTATGAAATCATTTAATCGGATTGTGATTAATAAATTTACATAACCCGTTTTAATCTGTCTTGTTTGATAACATAAGCATTGGGGGTTAATACGACCGTGTCCTGGATATCCTCGGCTCATTTCATTTGAAAATGGCCACGACCTATGCACGGGGTGTAGGCATACACCTGACAGATGCAAATGCTAAAAATATAAACCCACATGTTGGGGATAACTCCTTTGTGGGTTCTATAAGTGGTGAGTTGGTTAATCACGACCGGCTTCCAAACCGGCCCCAATTGTAAGACAAACATGTAAATCTGTATACAAGATTATAATTAAATAATTGTCCCAAGTTATAAAAGATTTGTGCTATGTGCACTTAAATCAATTTTCATAAATGTTTTCAAAAGAGTCAGTTAATTGTATTTAACAGTGTAAACTGACGTATTTTCTTAAAGACTGATTTGACAGGTACCTCTCGAAATAGGTTGGAGCTATTAGGTGTCATAAAAGGATCTTGCAAATCCATAGATGCCTGAAGTCTGTTATTTTGTTTCTTTGTATTTATTTATGATCCGCCTGTGGATCTTATTACATTCCAGTCTGTATATTCTTTTACTCGAACACTCAGACATTATGGTTTGTAATAGTTTATTCACCAAGCCTTCCGCTGTGCTATTATATTGTGTGTATTGACTATGATGATATCAACTACGTCACGATACTCCCCGCCGGGCCCACCGGTAATATGTGGAAATATCGGGGTGTGACACTAAATAACTATATATAATCCACCACAACTATTTTGTGGTGGATTTAACATAACGAACCCCTTTTCCTCAATTCTACCCTTCAACTAGTCATTTTACGCAAATGACCATTTTTAGGCATTTGAACTACGAAGTTTATGCCTACAACTCTTACTTGTATCTAAGGGTTACATAATTACAATGCAAGTTTCTAAACGGACTCTAGGGGTCGTTTGCTCGTTTTACCCATTAAGGGCTTTTCGGTCAAATTCTAGTCTCTTATTTTACGATGAAGGACTTTAACTAATTATTTAACCAAAAATTGCATTTTTAACTATAAGTCTATATATATGCATACCTGTCCCGGGTCAACAAATAGACCCGATATATACCTCACTTTAATCATCACACAATCTATGGCGACACAATTATCCGATTTGTTAATCGCTCCTGTCAATATAAGACTTGACAACCACATTAGTCGTTATTGTCAAATGGCTTTGTCACCACCATTCGACCTGTTTGGCATATATTCCCAATATTACCCATTTTTACCTTTCATTATGGTTTTCATCACTTTTGCTTATTCCGACCCATTTCAATTTACGTCGGAACATCACATTTCAAATATTAGCTTATCATTTTCATAACCTTTATAATCATTACGCATTCTAAGATAAAAGGGTGTAAGATTCACTTACCTTGCATCCATGTCACGCTTTTCTTTCCATACTCGCTCCGTTTGACCCGCTTCATCCACAAGCTTCCACCTAGCTTGTTAAGCGCCAAACTATTATCCAATGTTGACAAGGTGGTTAGATTAACTATAATTTAATATGATCTTCCACCTTACACATTTCTATGCATTCATCCGAATACTTAATATAATCACGTTTTACACACAACCAAGTAGACCGCGATTTCATTTAGGCATTTCATATCATTGAAAATGGGCTGTTTTTTGTGACTTGTTTAACCTGTTTACAAGTCTTCAAAAATTATGATTTTTTGATGTGGCATACCACTCAGAGGGTTAGGCCTTGTGTTAAAATTTCAAGATCTAACTCTTTACCAAAAATTCATAAAAATTCATTTACTAAGTTGCAATCATATTCGTCACTTCTGACTGCAGCTTACGGAAAAATTCATTTAAAATTCCTCGTTTATCCGATTGACGAAATTCCAATTGGCGATTCTTTTAATCACTTGAAACTATCTACAGTAAAATTTTAGATCATAACTAAATTTCTAAATTGAGTTATGACATTCGTAATGGGCTGCAAATTCTGCCAGAAAACGCAGCTTGAACCTTCGATACGGAAAAATTCATAAAACGCTCAATTTTCGTCGAAAAAATGCGATTCCAGTGGGGTTTTAAAGATATTTCCTGGAATTACATTTTAGACTCAAGAAACACATGTTTTTATCATGTTTTTTCCATGTTACAGCCAATACAAGTCGGCTGTAAATTCTTATCAGGAGTTGTTTGAATTCAGCTTTCAATTAAAGCATGTTCTTGACATCATAACACTATTTTTTTAGTAATCAAAACCCTAAAAACATCTCATACATGAATTTAGCATCAACAAAATCTGAATTTACTTGAGCTAGGCATGATTTCAATGTATACTTGTCTAGGGTTTACTCCTAAACACTACAATGTTCCTATTTCATCCATATAACAAGCATGCATCAACAATTTTTGAATTCTCTAGGTTTACTCAGAAATTCAACTAGAGATTTCTCATGAAATTTACATACCTTGTGACTCCTTTTTCAGTGGAGATCACTAATTCGTGCTCAGATTTTGATTTGGGATTGATTTGGACCTTCAATTGGATGCTTTTGTTGAAATTAGGGTTATACCCCTTTTGTTTCTCCCCTGGTCGATCGAACTAGAACACACATTGGTGTGTGTGTTTTTTAATTTTTCTTTTATAAATGTTTTAATTAAAACATTTTCCTATTTACCCACCTTTAGTCCCTCATGTTTTGTTTTGATATTAAGTAGGCCACAACCTACTTATTTCTAGTAACATTCCCTCTTATTAACTAGGTTAATTATTCCTAGTTAACTTGATGGGTTCGGGAAGTCATAACCCGTTTGTTTTAAGTCCCGTTAATTCGGGCCCTTTACATACTTTGTTTTCTCAAAGTATTTATCCTCCTGTTAATTAATATCAAGTTTATTTATTTCAATCCTAATATTTACCGGGTTAATTTTTACCACTAACGGTATTTTACCCGTTCATAAATGTTAACGTGGTTTGATTACCAAACCCGTTTTCGGGGTGTTACATATCAATCCGAGATTGCTCGAACTTTACCCTTCCATACATATTTACCCCCAAAAATTCGTGTATGATGTTTATGCTATAGTTGTTTTTCTTATAAATCGGTCGTCTTTCCCAACTCTAAACTAACCTACCCGTTACTCTTTTACTCACACTATTTAGTTTTATGATCGGCCCTTGCTCCTGATTCCGCTATGACTACCTTACCTTATCTCTCTCTTATTCCACAACCTATATCATCTACATCTGGCACATCATCTCTACCTTCAACATTATCCCCACCCTCAATTTATGAGGCTACGTCTACATCCTCTCGCCCCACACATCTAATGGTCATCTGTTCTCGTGACAACACTTGTCAACCTAAGCATTTCCTCGATCATATTATTCTTTATACCACTTCTTATCCTGCCATCTAGCCCGACCACTACTTCTTTTAGGATCAGAAAGGACCCATATGGTGGATGCTAGGCATACCAAACAGAATTTGGTGCTTACAATCTAACTTAACCTGAGTATTGGTTCTAGCTCTAGCTAATGCCAACATTGTTACATGTAAGTGGGTATAAAGGATTAAAAGACACCCAATGGATGTTTTAGTCGGTATAAAGCGCAACAAATCGTCAAAGGTTTCCATAAGACAAAGCAGATTAATTATAGTGAGTCCTTTAGCACAGTTGTTAAACCAACCACTATTAGGTTGGTGTTATCAATAACCTTTTTGGCTTTTCCCATGGATGGCACATTAGATGGTTTTGATTTCAACAATGTATTGCTTCATGGAAATTTGATTGAGACGGTAAATATGACACAACCTCTAGACTTTGTTGACTTTGTAGCTAGTTGCAATAGGCTATTTATGACCGCGCAAGCACCAGAAGCTTGATTCTCTAAGTTATAATCTACCGCTCTCATTACTCTTGAATTCACCCAGTGTGGCGTTGATACCATAAAATGTGTGGCGTTGATACCCTAAAAGGTAAACAAATATCTATATGATGTTTTTGTAATGTGGAATTAATAACCATATATTCAAGAAACAAAGCCATCACTTTGTACAGAGATGGTAAAGGAAAGTGAAAGGATACAATCAACATAAAAGTAAATACAACAAATAATGAATACAAATGAGAAAAACTATCAATGGCTCTAATAATGTACATAGCCTGGATTGCATTTAGATGATGGCCAAGCAAAGAGATACTTTTAGTTTGAAAAAAAAAATAGATGACTAAAAATTTGGTTACAAAAAATTAAGCATGTGCTTTTAATTACTTTAAAGTCACTATTAAATTATCTAATTTATATGTGGGTGTCTTATTGAATGAAGCACATTGGAAAAATAAATACTAAACAGAGTACT
Source organism: Helianthus tuberosus (assembly GCA_030545235.1). Lineage (NCBI taxonomy): Eukaryota > Viridiplantae > Streptophyta > Magnoliopsida > Asterales > Asteraceae > Helianthus > Helianthus tuberosus. The sequence continues at coordinate 47,464,135 of CM060449.1, read as the reverse complement.
CTATTTATCTCAACCTAATCACCTAAAAACCAGACTAAAAAGTATTACATGCAGACGAAAATATGGTACATAATATGCTCGGACATAGGAAACCGAGGGAAGTCACAATCTCATGTTCTTCGCTCTTTTTCCTGTAAGGGTACATCAACAGTGTATGCATTCTCAATTGATTTGTTCCTAACCAGTGTTGAAACAAGGTAGGGACTTGAAGTTCAACCGTATTAACAACATGGTACATATGTGAATAGATAACACACAATGTAAATCGAATCACGATACGTTGTATGGTTCCTGGTTAAGTATCAGAAAGAAATTCAAGTACATTCATAAGTGATTACCATTAGATTACCTTTTTAATTAAAATGTGTTTATATGTCTCTCTTTTTAGGTTAAAGTTAACTTTTCAAATCTTTTTTAGTAGTATGTTGTCTTTAATTAGTAGGTAAAAAGCAAAGTGCATACAACCAAGTAAACATAGACTATGATACATTACCATTTTATACAACTTTATCTTCCATTTTTTAGTTTGAAACATGTCTGTCAAGAAATAAGGCATAATTATGAAAAGAAAATGAATTGCCAAGAAATATAGAGGTGCATTATTATTATTTTTTTAAGTTTGATGGATTGTATAAGCCAAGCGTTAGACAACATGAACTTTGCAATCCTCAAGTTGTGAGTTCAAATATAAATCAGTTTGTTAACTTTTTCCAAAAAGTATATGACTGTATCCTCATAAATACATATGAAGATCGTATATTCATAACATGAAAAATATAACAAATGAACATATCACCCTCTCTTCTATTATCCTATACCAATCACCCAAACAAAAACATTGAAATGAGGTCCAAAACTTATGTTTAGAAATCCCTATACCATATACCCCAAACACAATATATAAAGATTTTAGAGCGGAATCACTTTCATACAAAATAAAATATAAAAACAAACTCACTAGATTGTAGATGTTGCACCCAATATTTAATTAGATGGTATATTGTATATGTTGATGAGAAAACAGTTGACCAAGTTGTTGTGACTAGATCAAAGAAGGAACAGAAATATTGCTTGTAGGATCATGCCACTGATCTCCACCATCACCACCAGTTAAGGTCCATAGAAAAGAAGTTGGATCAGATGATTCTAACCCCTTGAATACTTGATCATTATCAGTCTGACCTATTAAACTAGTACCCATTTGAACTTCATTCACAACTGAACCACCTCCATCTGCATATGGTGCAAACCCTTGAACTGTTGGTTGTTGCTGAATGTTTGAAGCTAATAAAGAAGACATCTTATGATCACTGTTGAAGCTAGAAGTAATCAATCCACCATTAAACATGGAGGGGTAGTTTGAGACAACTGGCACTGAATTATGATCATGAGCCACTGATGATGAAAACCCTAATCCAAGAGAACTCATTTGAGGTTGAACAACAAGATCATACCTTGAAACATCAGAAACAACCCTAGTATTGAATAATCTTGGGTACTTAGAGTTTGGTTGTAGTAACCCATACAAAGGTGTTGAGTGATCAAGATCAGGATCAAGATTAGGGTTAGGAGTATCATCAACGGCTGAGAATGGTCTCTTGATCATTCTCTTGTTCTTCCTACAACCACCACCAACTGGAACATTTCTTAAAGTGCCACCCCTTGTCCAATACCTCTTGCAGGCTTTGCAAAAATGTCTAGGTTGTGACAAACTGTAGTTGTTGTAGTAGCAAAACTTGGTGTTCAAGGAGTTGCATCTTGGGCACTTCAAGACCTGTTGTTGCCTTTGCTGCAGTTGATTTTGGAGAGCAATTGGTTTTTCTGAAGAAGCCATTAGTACTTTTGCAGTTTTGCTTATCTAGTTACTAAAAATGATGAAAGAATTAGAGAAAAATAATAAAGTTTTGAACTTTTTTGAAGGGTGATCAAGAAAGATCAAAAACAGTAGATGGATAGACACATATCCTCCTTCCAAATACTATAAAACAAATGGGTGAGTCATATTCTGTTGTTTTAAAATGTGTAATGGCAAAAGAATGAAGCGTGGCCACTCCTTTGGAATTGAGATATGAGTTGGTGGATTCTTAAATTCTCTGTTAGTTTTTAATAATCTACAGCTTGTAAAAGTTGCATCTCAGACAGTAAAGAGACAAAGAACAGGTATGTGTTGTCTTTCTTTTATTTACACAAAAGAGAGAGAGAACTTAAGTCTTACTTTAATTAGCTTCACGTGAATATTGGTAGATTGAGATGGCAATTTAGATGAGATAGGATATTAGGGTTCCCCTAAGAGGGGAGTCCCCTCTCTTACGCACACTCAATCAGGTTATGCCACGTCAACTCTCCTCTTAAACTCCCCTCACACCCCAATTTGATGGCGGCACTCCCCTCTTAAGTGACTTGTTTTTTTATTAAAAAAAATAAAATTTCATTGGTTGATTGAATGGGGGGCCCACCTTCTCTCTCCTCCCCACTTCGGTGCCTCCTCCCCGAAATTGGTCCCCTATTTCACTCCCCGCCTGGATGGCGGCACCTCCCCTCTCGGCAAAATTGGTCCCCGCACGGGGTCACCGAGGGTGCCCCGAGTACCCTTAGGGGTCCTATATATGGGTCACATTAACATATATATTATTTTAGAGGGGTCCAATCAAATCATAATCGAACAGTAAAGTGTTTATAGATGGCTTATTTCAGTATTTCACAACTATTTATCAATAGTTCCACTGTTTAGGAATCATATTCTATGTAGACAGTAGAAACTGGTATAATTGGTAGACTCCTATTCACACACACCCATTAACTATTCACACAAATTGAAACGTCACGCTTTGCCTAAAGCGCAACGTTTTGGTGTAAAGTTAACAGACAAGGACTGACAGGGGACTGAACCTGTCACTCCTTGTCTGTTGACCTCGTACCTAAGCGCTGCACTTTGGCCAAAGCGTCACGCTTAGGTGTGACAGTTTGTTTTTGTGTGAAAAAAGTGAGGGTTTGGTGGAAAAACTGGGGTGCTTGTTTGTTGTTTGATTGTGGTTTTTTGTTGAAAAGTTGTAGATTTTTATTTTTATTTTTATAAAATGTATATAATTTAGAGTTGATTTATAACGGTCATTTAACGTGAGTATATCGTTTTTAAGATACGTTTCATTATGCCATTTTTTTATAAATGCCAACCGATTTTATTTTGTTCAATTAAACGAGCATGTTTAATTAAAACAATGTATAATAAGATGCGAAAGAGACGTATGACATAAATGCAAACAATCGAAACAAACATCGTGTAAATAAAAGATCAACTGCATAAATATATATAAAATCAGTTTGTACATACAAAACAAAGTATAACTGAATGTCTAATATAAAAGTACAACTGAATGTCTAATACAAAATAAAAACTAAAGCTACTGATCATCTGGCGGTGGGGACGGTGGCAGTGGATGGGGCGGCAATCCCAAATGAGCTCGGATCTCCATGAGCGTCTTTATGATCCACGTCTGTTGTCGGACAGAACGTCGGAGGCGCCGATCGAAGTCTCGAGCCACCGCCTGCGCAACGGGAGGCAGGTCTGCAAAGACTTGTTGTGGGTACTGCGGCGAGTGCGGAGGTGGCGGCGGCGGTGGTGTGATCTCGTCGTCAACGACGTGATCAGCTGGAGGCAAACCCGGCGGAGGCGGAGGCTGAGCCTGATCCTCAGGCTCATCCAGACCTAGAGCCTCACGCAGAGCCTGCCGAGCCGCCTGCTGAACAGCCGGAGGCGTTAGTACTCCGTCCCTAAGCTCAATGACTACTGTGATCACCTCCGGCAACACCTCGGGCTCCCAAACCTGGTATTCGCGTGTTCGAAAGCGCAGGCCAATCCCGTCAAACTGGTGCGTCAAACGCATGCTCGATACCGACACTCGACCAAATCTAGTCAACGGAATGGACGGGGACAACGGCGGGTCACTCTCGAGCACAATCTCTAAAGAGCGCGCGATCGCGGTAACGTGGACCCGCCGTAGAGCCTACCGCGCTCCTACCTATGATAAGCGGCAGCAAAGTACTCCGCCAGTCACGCAGCGAGCACGCACGGATGGGGCAGCAACAGGCAGTAAAGAAAGAAAAGGTCACCCATGTTGACCTTGTCCCGGCTGTGAGTACGGGGCACGATCTATGACCTAATGATGCGGTGAAGATATCTGTACAAGGGGTCTCTGATGGCGGTGGCCTTTTGCGAGGATTTTCCAAAGGGAACCCTCGTAATCGCCATCCAGAAACTAATAAGGGTCTGCGTGTCTGAGGCTCTAACCCACTACGTATAAAAATCTGTATCAAGCTCGGCCTGTGTGTACAAACCTGAATGGACGGCAAAGTCCTGTAGACTCATCCCAAACTCCTGGTCGGCCAGACAAAAAGTAATCTCGTGCACGACATGGTCCAGGTCCTCCACGTAATCCTCCGGATGAGGCGCGTATATAAATGAAGAAATAAACTCGACCGTAATCTCACGATACGAGTCCTCCAACACAGTCTGGAACAAATGCGCAAATGGATTATCCAACCCAATAATCTCCCTCGCCCTCGAGGCCTCGTCCACTATCTCTAAAAGCTCCCAATCAATCCCGACATGCCCCCTATCTCCATGGTGCGCAGATTCGCACACCTCTAATGCCTATCTGATGCCAATGGGAACTTCAGATATACGTGACCATATAGTGGATCAAGTGCGACCGGATCCTGATTTATATGCATATCCACGTCGAAATCCATATCCATATCTGTGTGTTAAAAATTACAAATTTAAAAACAATTTTTAAATACAAATTTATAACAAATTTAAAAATAATTTTTCAAAACAAATATTATAATTTTATAACAAATTTAAAAACATTTTTTTTATTTTTAAAAACAAATTTATAATTTTTTTAATAAAAGGGGGGGTCATAGCGCCGCGCTTTGCCCCTTCTGTTTAAAAAAAAACACCAACAGCTCTGATTCAACCCAAAAACGAATAACAACTCAAACAATCATAAAATTAATGAAATGTACATGAACGGGGACTAGTAATCGCACCTTATAGAAGTCGAATCGTTGAAAATGGTCTTGAATTGATCACGTATTCTTCGAGTGTGTGAAATCGCACTGTTATGTGTGTGTATTTGTGTGGTTGGGTGAGTTTAAACCAAAGTTGTGCAGCTTTGATGTTATACGCAGAGCCAAAACGCCCCGCTTTGGCCAAAGCGGGGCGTTTTGGGGTCAATTTTACATTTTTGGCCCAAAGTTGCTGCGCTTTGTGGCAAAAATGTAACGTTTGAACCCCAAAACGCAGCGCTTTGGCCAAAGCGAGGCATTTTGGGGGTTTTTTTTAATTCTTTTTAAAATCATTTTAATTCAAAAACGCACCTATACTTGTCGTATCGTGACGTATTTTTTCCATTACAAGTCATTTTACGAAGTTTACGGTCTATACGGCACGTTCCAGATAAGTTCGGTCACCTGTGTAGGCGTATTCCATGATTTCGTATGATTCTGTTTTGATTTCACTTGTAGTCCAATGTACCGTGTTGTATGTATACACGTCCTACCGGATCAGTATTTGACGTATTTTGTCATTAAGTGTCGTATTATGATGTTTATTGTCACTATTGTTTTGTATTATCGCGTATTTTGGTCGTATGGGTCGTGTCGATGACATTCACAAACACACTTTTGGATTATAACTGATTTAATTGGATTACAATTATACATACTTAACCTATATCTTGAACATCTGGGAAAACATTAAGATCAACAGGTGTGTACATTAGCCTTCGATATGCGTCGATTCGACCCTTGTATAAGTCCTGCCAGGCTACTGCACTCTTTGTTGTTTTCGAAGTCCAAAGATAGTTCGGGGGAGGCATTGGATAGGATTCTTCAAGTTTTACGTGGATGAAGTGTCCACCGTCGACAAACACAGCCGCAACCACTTGAGGAGGTTCCTCAGCTTCATCCGGACCGCCCAACAGAGGGAAAATTGTGTCGGTGCCACGAATGTCCAATGTGTGAACAATCACACCATATCTTTGAGCAATAAGAAATCACATCTCAGGCATCACCATATAATTTTTAGACTCTGCTCTACCCACTCCCTGAAAACTTATCATGTTAAATAGCCCATCACAATGTCCTACGTTTTCCGGATCGAAGACTTGCCTCCAAATACCCTCGTTCATGCGCAACTCCATTAAAAGTTGTCACCGAATAGACAAATACTTTGGGGTGAACCTTGTGGTGGTTCAATACTTTTCTAAGGTTTCTTTCAAAACCTCTTTTAATCTCTGTATATTGTTTCTCAACAATATGATCAACAATCCCCACAAGTTTAACCAACGTGTTGTGATGACTTGGAAGGTGACTTTTTAGCAATGCATGCATGCTCTCAACTCTGTTGGTTGTAGTCTGGTAAAAGATAAGTGTTTTGTAACTCCATGCAGCTACAAACTTTTCATGGTACGGATCCAACCATGATTTCTTCATATACTCAAAAACCTCTAAAAATAAAATCATACCTTGTGAGGTATGTATGTACGTATGTATGTACGAAAAAAGTAATTTAAATAATTATGTAACAAATATTCACGTCCACGACCAACTTCTTTCAACTGTGCTTCAATGTTCGGAAAATTATACATGAATATTTCCTCTGTGGAAGACTAACACAATGTCGAAAACGAAGGAAGAAATTATTTCCACTCCTTCTTAGTAAATGTCTTCTTGCTGTTCTTATTGATATTTTGATGAATATGGAACCGACAAAGATACTTGTTCGCTTTCGGGAAAACTTGTTCACACGCATTCATTAGCGCCAAATCCCTGTTTGTTATGATGACACGCGGCTTCATACAGTCCACCAACATAGACTTGATCATCTCCAACACCCATATGTAGTTTTCTGCCTTCTCTGCAGAAATTAACGCATGAGCAACCGAAAATGACTGGTTTGTCGAAGTCATACCTATGACCTACACAGACGGAAGATTGTACAAGGTTGTTTTGTAGGTGGCGTCAATCATTAGCACATGCGGGAACGCACACCACGTAGTAAATGAAAGTGTGGGGACAAAGAAGATATCTTCAACTGCGTTCGTGGTCTCATTTTCACGCATGTAATAGGTGAAATCTTTTTTGACAAGAAGGTTTTCGAGTTGTTGCATTGGAGATTCTCTGACCCTCTTTCCGGCATTGATCTTCTAAACAACATTGTGTACATCTTTCAGAATTATATTTTTATCTGGGTTCTTTTTCGTCAACGTACGCCAGATGCTACGGTTTGGAATATCTTGCTCTGCCAGCTGCTCAATCAGTCTTTTATCCTCCGAAGAAAGCATTCTCGCGTACGCGTGACCCTCCAAGTTTTCAATAGGAGTGTGGTTGTGCCTCGCATTCATCACATCTATCCTCCAAACACTTCCCTTTGATTTCGTAAACCCTATCAACTCAAACGGGCAACCTATTTTCTTGCTACTTGTTTTCCTCGCTGTAGCTACACTCTTGTACTCCCCACCAAGGCTGCATTGAAACCAAACCTTGAAATTACTTCCTCTTTTGTTCGACCTTTTATTCACAATGACGTAGCCATTGTCCTTTCCCGTCTTCTGTACCCAATCCACCAACTCATCACGTGACGAAAAGGTACGGTTTGTATCAAAAGAAAATATAATTGTATAAGAGCCTTCCTCATCCTGCTCACCACCCTCTCCCTGGTCGGGATAGTCTTGTTGTACATAGCTCCGCTCACCTCCGTAACCGTGGTCGGGATAGTCTTGTTGTACATAGCTCTACTAACCACCGTAACCGTGGTCGGGATAGTTTGGTTGACCGTACGGATATTCAACCTGTGGATATGGTTCATCTCCGTATCCGTAATCCGAATAGCCGTGTTGTGTGTACGAGTCTTCCATAAGGATATTCAAGTCCAGCTGCACCGTATTGTCACGATAATGAATGCCAAATACAACCTCCTCCTCCCTCGTGTTGGAAGGGATCGGTTTATCGTACGAGGCAGAATTAGCGGTTCCCTCGTAAGAATCTGGAACAACGGACTCGTCAGAGTATTCACCGAAAAGGTAGTTGCTAAACCAGGACATCGTATAGAAACGCTACTAAAACAACAAACACACGAAAGAATGAAACACGGTTTACGATTTCGAATTTTGAATGAATATCAAATGCATCGTCTGCCTTCTTAAAAGCACCAGAAATTGGGGTCGAAGCGCCGCGGTTTGGCCAAAGTCTCATCACATTTTGTCTGGAAAAGAACCCTAAATGTCGTGCTTAATTTGGCGCTTTGAGGGGTGTGAAAATAAGAAAGTGTGTGTGTATCACCATTACCAACCGTGTCACATGGATAATAATTTTAATAAAAGAATAATAGATAGATGATGTTAATCATATACGGAGTCGACTCTCGTTAGAGGTAATTTGATCGATTGTAACTTTGTTATATATTACGCGGTAAACATTATCAAATGTTCATGGTATTCTAGACCGATAGGTTATCTAATTGGACACATATGATCTTAGTTCATTGTTAATCAGATATTACTAAATTTGGGTAATCAATCATCAATATGAGTGTTATAGCTTACAAAAAAATTCTTAAATCTTGATATTGAATAACTTAAAACAATTTACTTGTAATTTGGTACGTGATATTATAAGTATATTGATTGTAATAAGATAAATAATTACTTTGGATGAATTTGATTGTTTAAGTAAATGTGATTATAAACAAATACATTTAATTATGAATTTATATAAATTTATCAAGCTAACAAAAACTTAAAAAAAAATAACAATAATTTAAATTAAATGTTTATACTATATAAATACAAATTTGTATCACGAAAAAATCATTTTATTATTTTATTATGACTTTTTGTTATGTAGGTGATAGTTTGTACTCAAATCTGTTTTCTTGATATGTATGTTCAATTCACTTTTGTATTGTTTCAAGACATGTAACTTGCTATTTGATTAATCGCTTCATTAACTTTCTCATGGATATTAGTTCTTTAAAATAATATGTTGCTTGCTCTTTAGTTTATATTTGAATACGAATATATTCATTGATACCACCATATGTGATAACTTTGTTAAACGTTAACATATGAATGTTAAAATAAGAATTGCCCTAACACTACTAGAAAACTGCTATTATTCTTACCAAAATTTCCTACGCATTTCCTACGAACGAAAATGGCGACACATTTCCTACGAAATTCTAACGTATTAAAAAGGGTCTTAGTTTTGTGACAAAAAAAAGCGACAAAAAAACAACAAATTGGTTTGCGTAGGAAAAATGTAGGAAAATTCCGACAGATCTCCGACGAAATCCGTTTTCATTTTAACCATTAGTCGGAAATTCATAGGAATCGTTTTATTCCAAGCAGATGGCCCAACATATGACTTGGCACGCAGATCACCCTTGTCACACCCCAACCAATGGATGAATCATCGGAGTTGGACGAAAAAGATTGCTCATCACACATAACACTATTTGCGACAATAATTAATTCAAAATTGTTTTCATATCATAGCAAAATTGTCAATTACATCAAGAAATTCAAAGTACAATACAACAAATTCAAAAATAAAGTAATAAATCTAGTAGTTTAATGTGCGTTTCTAGTGTCGTCCTTACTAGATTTTGTCATAATCAACCTCATCAACCTGCAACATGTTAACAAAGTATAGTTCAACACAAAATGCATTGGCGAGTACACAAGTTTAAGTAAATAAGTATAAGTATAAAAAGTTTAAAACGAATCCACATGACAACCTAAGTTATTCAAGATCAACATATCATGGCATGCAATATTTCTAGTAAACCCTCTGTTTATGCAAATAAAGAATAAAATTTGACATGACCTCTCGTTCACAGGTGGTGCGTTAATCCTATAGCGTTATACATTTTAAATGGAGCCTCGTACGAAGCTAATGAATATAGTATCACATAAGAATCACCCAAGTATATGTATCAAGTATAACAAGTAGTTTACATGTATTTGGATTGTTTTGTGTATTTGCATAAAGAATATTGTGTTGTGATTTTTGATAAGGTTAACATATTGCACCCAAAAAGTGTTAAAATGAAAATGGGTCAAGTGTACTCACGGTTTTGCAAGCTTCCACTTGTTATTTCGTGACGAGTTATTGGTTGTTTGAGGATGGAACACCAAGTCCTTTTACACGAGGAAACGTAGGTGTATGCGTATTTGGATGATAACAGAGGATTTAGGATTTCGGAATTTAAAGTATATAGAAAGTAAGTATACGAGAAAATAATCATCTAGCACTTAATACTCGTTTTTGACACTATGAAACCCATAGGGGTTAGAATGTTTTCATGGGTTAAAGTACCCATTAGAATCGTAACGAGAAACTAAGTACCTAGATGATGTAACTTAGTACCTTGATGAATAATTATTTGATTAACATCAAGGGTTCGGTTATTATATGTATCATATGTATTTTATATAGTTTAAGTCCAACAAGAATATCAAGGATTATCATATAAGTCATGCATAGAGGTAGGAGGGTAACCATCCTTTTAAAACCTCTTTCTTAGATTCACCAATGCACAAGTTGTTTAAAAACAACAAGGATGGTCATGAATGAATAATATGGAAATGAAACATACATATTAATTAAGAGGAAATCATCAAGTGAGGTGTGGATTCTAAGTAGGATAGCCCAAGCTTTCTAAGTAATCATACATACACAAGCTCAAGTCTTGTTCAACACTTGTGGGTTAGAAACCCTTACAAAACAGAAAGTTTAGAGGAGTAAAACCTCTGAATTTGTATATAACAACCTTTTTTTTAAGCACACTTAATCATAGTCTTGATTAGTGGCATAAGGACATAGGTTTGTATGGTCAAAACACAAGATTAAAGAATGTTTAACAAGGTTTTCTTCCAAAACAGAAAGTTGGACCTCAAAAATGGGATGTTTCACCTTGGATTTCCATGGAAAACCTTGTGAGAACAATCCTAGAGGTGTTCCATACTTTTTTGAAGAAGAATAAGTGAAGAAATGTAGAAGAAATGTGAGTTTTGACTCACTTTTGCACTTAGAAGTTCCTGCTTTGAAACTGAGTTTAATCTGAGATTTAGCTACTGATTTGGAGTGTTTAGAGTGAGGATTAGTGAGTTTGCAAAGTGGAACAAGTGTGGGATTGAGCTGGGTTTTATAGGAGGTGATTAGGTGACATTAAGTGCAAGAAACACAACTAAACACACAAAATTGACCAATAATCGAGCTGGAAACAACTCTCTGGCGGATCGAGGGTGTTGCGCTGCGCGACAACAAACAAGCATACCCGTCGCGTCGCGCGACGGGGCTAGGTTCCGGATTCAATTTTTGTTTTTGGCAATTTAGGTCCCTGATGTTTATAATAGATATGTTTTAGTGTATTTTAGGGTGTTTTATGAAATAAAAGCATATTATAAAGGGTGTTCAAGTATCATTAGCATAAAAACAAGTATGGACATGTATGATTAAGTATATATATCGAGTATAAGTGCCGTATAAGTCCAAACCATGCGTAGAAAGCGTATAGTTCATGTATGTCACGTATTTGCAAGTTTACCACACATTTTCAAGAATTACGAATAAAGTATTAAGTGTTTTATGAATTCAAGCGTATGAGCATGTATAGGGCCGTAAACGAACCAAACGTTCGGCGAACAGTTCGTGAACCGTTCGGCGGGAAGTTCGTTTGTGTTTGTTCGTTTATTAAACAAACGAACACGAACAAGAAATTTCGTTCGTTTAGTTAAATGAACAAACATGAACAGAGGTCGCGTTCGTTCGTTTATGTTCATGAACGTTCGGTAACGTGTTCGCTTGTGTTCGATAGTTCAATAGTGTTTTTAGTTTTTATATTTATTTAAATATAACAAAATTCTGACAAATTAAATATCTAATAAGTGTCAGTGTACTATATATTTTGTTCATGAACTATTGTTTGTGTTTGTTTGTTTCCATTTCTGTTCATGAACATTAGTTTGTATTTATTTGTGTTCGCCAACGTTCGTTGGCTAACATTAACAAACAAACACAAACGAACACGAACAAGTTCATTTCCATAACAAACGAACACAAACATAAAATCCCGCTCGATAAGTGTTCGTGAACAGTTCGCGAACACATATATTTTTTAACAAACAAACACGAACAAGGTCTTGTTCGTGTTCATTTGGTTCGTTTACAGCCCTAAGCATGTACGAATATGTAAAGCATGAATTGTAAGAAATAAGGGATTTTATTTATGATCCAAGTCTCGGATTTTACAACGATACAACGAAAAGACGAAATACAAGAATACAAGATTTCCAAAAATAGAAATACGAACAAGATTTCTAATTAAGGAAAGTACGAAAGAGCAGGGCGTTACAACCCTATTAGACCAAGACTTCAAAGATTGTTTTATTCAAAGCAGATGGCCCGACATATGACTTGGCACGCTGATCACCCTAGACAACCAGAAACGATGAGTCATCCTAGCGAAGGTCTGGCTTGGCACCATTTTGACTCAGTCTTTCGTGATTTTTCACAAGAGACACGTAATGTTCGTCTCGGTTTGTGTACTGACGGGTTTAATCCAAATAATACAAATGGGAACTCATATTCATGTTGGCTGGTGTTTATTACGATCTACAATCTACCTCCTTGGTTGTCTTTGAAAGAGCGATACGTATAACTTCATTTGGTCATTCCCGGTCCGAAGAGCCCCACAAAAAATCTGGACATTTTTCTACAACCTTTCATAGACGAGCTAAAATTTTTGTTCACACATGGCATTGAAACTTATGATGCCTACCGAATGAACAATTTTCAAATGAAGGTTGTATTGATATGGACAATTAGTGACTTCCCTGCGTACGCAATGTTGTCCGGATGGAGCACACATGGGAAGTTAGCTTGCCCATATTGCTCAAATGAATCTGGATCATTCCAGCTTTAATTTGAAAGGAAAGCATCTTGGTTTGATTGTCATAGACAACATCTTCCCTCCAACCATTGTTTCCGAAAAAAATATAATTAACTTTCGCAAAAACAAAGAGTTTTCGGGCCATGCAAGACTTATCCCAGAGCCAAGCATGGAGGAAATATGGCAAACTATCAAAGATTTCCCCACTGTTTACCCATGCAACCCACACCATAAAGAAAACGACAAAATAGATGGTTTCGGGGTGACACATAATTGGATAAAGAGAAGTATCTTTTGGGATCTTCCGTATTGGGGTAAGTTGTTGATTCCACACAACCTTGATGTGATGCATATCGAGAAAAATGTATTTGACAATATTTTTAACACAATTATTGTTTACTTCTTACAAAGTATTGCAATTCTATAAATTATATAGTTTTTAACAATTAATTAGTAGAAAACAATAACTTAGATTATTGACCTGTTTTAACAATTTAGGTTGACAAAGTCCGAGTTGAAATAGAGAAGGAACTTGCAAATGAAAGGGATGCAAGACAAGAGTTGGAGCAAAAAGTGCAACATAGGGAAAAAGAAATGAAGAAAAGAGGCAAAAACAATTTGAAGAGTTTATAAAAAAAAAATTCAGCCTCCCTTTAGTCATTAGCAGTATTTTTTTAATTATTTCGGATCTTTATGTTTAACAACGGTAGTTTTGTGATTGAAACGGGCTCGGAATTTTTGTTATTTATTCCGAAACTTTATGTTTAACAATGGATGATTTTGTAATTTAAACGTGCTTCGAATTTATGTTATTTGTTTTTGTTAAATTTATATTCCAAATCATATTTATCAATGTGCATCTTTCAGCAGGAAAAAAGTAGGATTTTTTTGTTTTTTCTATTATTTTTTAAATGTATCCGTAAGAAATATGTAGGAAAAAGACTCAACAGGTTTTGTCAAATTCCGTTGGAATTCTGTAGGAAAAAAAAAGTTAGTTTCGTAGGAAATGCGTAAGAAAAAAAAATACATTATGTTAGAAGTGTGTAGTAAAAAAAAACAATTTTGTTGGAATTGCTCAGGAAAAAGAAATACATTCCGTTAGAATTGTGTATGAAAAAAAAACTAGTTTTGTAGGAAATGCATAGGAAAAATGAATACATTCAGTTGGAATTGTGTAGGAAAAAAATATTTCTGTAGGAACTGTATAGGGAAAACGAATACATTCCGTTGGAATTGTGTAGGAAGAAAAAACAAATTCATAGGAATTACGTAAGAAAAATAAAATTTAATAAATATTATATAATAAATATAAATATAATTGTTTTAAACACAAAATTTTAAAAAATAAATATTCCGTTGGAAATGCATCGGAAAGTTATGAAAATTAATTCCGTGAGAAATAAGTAGGAGAATTCTAACGAAACATGTGTGTGGGAAAGGAGTAGGAAATGCGTCAAAAAAAATTACCCACGAGTAGAATTCCCATAGCCCATTTTCGTGGGAAATCCGCGAGTAACTGTAGTTACCCACGAGAATTGACAACGGAATAGTAGCAGTTTTCTATAGTGTAAGTTGTAAGAATCGAGAGAACTTATGAAAAAAGTTGTTTTTTCAGAAAAAAAATTGCCTAAATTTGTTAAAATAATGTGACTCTTTCGAAAAATAAATAAATAAATGTAAAAGTTAATTTACATCAGTGTAAAAGAAATTTACATCAAGGTAAAACAAATTAGTGCCGGCTCGACATTTTTTTACAGACGTGATATTTAGATGTTCATCTACGTTTGTGCAAAATTTAGTTGCAAAACTCCCTCAAGAAATAGGATTTCCATCGGAGTTCTCAAGTTCTCGCAATTCAGAGGAGTTCTCGCATTAACTTGATCCTTGTAAAGCCTTAAGGAGAGGACTTGAAAACTAGTGTGAACACAAACAAAATAAATCGAAAACAAAAATAAATAAATAAAACACAAACAATGAACCCCGCACCCCCACACCCACCCCCACCCACACCACCCAAAAACCTAAACCCCCTACCCACCCCCACCTGAAAAAAATACCTAGCCCCCCTGCTCAAAACCCCTCACTCACCCCATCCCCACCCAAGCTAAATGCTAAAACCTACACCTAAACTAAATGCTTAAAAAAAGTTAATATTTTTTTTATTTTTTTCCATTAAAATCAAGACTTTTTATTAATAAAAAATATAAAAAATTAGAGTTAATTGCTAAAATCATCCCTAAGGTTTGGGCACATTTGTCATTTTCGTCCAAAATGAAGTTTTTGTACCATTTTGCCCCCCACGTTTGTAACTTGTTGCCATTTTCATCCAAATATCTAACCAAGTTACTTTATACCTTATTATGGGGTATTTTTGAAATTTATCAATTATAAGGGGGTAACTTGTAAATTATCTTCTAGATATTATATATCAGCCTTTTATAACATACCTTCTTCATAAAACCCATTTACACAGAGAAGAAAAAAACCCTAATTTCAATGAATCTGTGAAGAATAACAACGAATCGGTGAAGAATCAGCAATGGCCCAATCGTCTAGTGATTTGAAGCCAGATAATTGGTGTATCAGAGGTGAAAACGCAAATTTCAATCCGGACATTACATATGGTATGTTCTATCCATCATCATCATCTGAGAATTGCCTCTAGGCTAGGGTTTAAAGGAAGAAACAAGAGCTCACGGTAGAAACAGGGGGGCATTGATCCTGATGTTGCGGTTCCATTTGGTCGCACCAGAACCGGAATTCTTCCATTGCTCATCTGCAATAAATTAAAAAAAGAAAGCGCCTCTATCAATGCAAATGAAACTGTATTGTATTGTAGCGTGTGTGTGTGTCTTGCATCATAGGTTTTGCGATTTTCCCAGCAAGATGATAGATTGGTTATTGTACTCACATTAACATTTGTAATATACTGACATACTGCACATTTAACTGATGGAGCACCGTATGGATACATCAGCGTAGTTCTGCAATTTCCACAATTTACTTGAGCAAGCTGATGGGCAACTATCAAACAAATATATACAAAAGCATTAAACAAAATTCTATTAAAATAAATATATACACACACATCATACCTGGTGCGAGATTCACAGTATGACAACAAGAGCATCTGACACTTGTAGCGCCACGTGTATACATTAGCAATGTGCGACAACCTCCACAATTAGGGTTATTCTTCACCGATTCGTTGAAATTAGGGTTTTTTTCTTCTCTGTGTAAATGGGTTTTATGAAGAAGGTATGTTATAAAAGGCTGAAGAAGGTATGTTATAAAAGGCTGATATATAATATCTAGAAGATAATTTACAAGTTACCCCCTTATAACTGATAAATTTCAAAAATACCCCATAATAAGGTATAAAGTAACTTGCATAGGTATTTGGATGAAAATGACAACAAGTTACAAACGTGGGGGCAAAATGGTACAAAAACTTCATTTTGGACGAAAATGGCAAATGTGCCCAAACCTCAGGGATGATTTTGGCAATTAACTCAAAAAATTATTAATAAAAAGTATCGATTTTAATGGAAAGAATTTTTAAAAAAAATTATGCGTTTTTTAAGCTTTTTTTAGGTAGTTTTGTTTGTGTTCACACTAGTTCTCAACCTAAATGGTGGTTCCTAAATGATCCCCCACCCTATATATGTGTCTGTGTGTGTGTATGCGTGTGTGTGAATTAATGAGAGAAATCCCATATGAGTTACAAAAACTCTGAAAATCGAATGGATAGATACTAGAATACCACGTGTTACATTTTTTCACTGCAAAATGTTACTGTCACTAACACACTTTTCGTACTTTTCATAATAGTGAAGAGGAGAGAGAATCTGTTACATTTTTCATCTGTTAACATTTTTCTAGTTTCACATTGGGTTGGTAATTTCAGAAACGGACACGAAAACACGAAACGACACAACGTTCAAAGGTTCGTGTTTGACCTTTAACAGATGTTGTGTCTTAAACAGGTCGGCATGATAAGACTTGTGGATTTTCATGTTGTTACGAAGAAATCTGTTTCTTTCTATTAAGAAAATTAGTTTTTATAAGTAAAATAAAAATTAAGTTCTTTTAGTTAAACTTTAAAACAAAAATTACTTGTATAGTGTATTACTGTATAAGGTTGTTAAAGAAAAACCATGTCTAATTGTTTGATTAAAAAAAATTAAACATAGAGGGCTGGTTTTTAACTAAGGAACCGATGTGAATTTAAAATAAGGGAACTTATACATTTAAAGTTTATTTAATTAATTATTTTTCCTATCATCTTCCTCACTCTTCTTTTCTGTAATAAGATGGAGCCATGGAGTCGTTATTTGCTTATAAATTTTCAGGTGACAATTGTTAATTTCTCTATTCTCTTTTTATTTTAACCATTAGAAAGTTCAAGGGAGCGACTGAAAATTTTATGGGGTATATTACACTAAAAAGTTATTTTTAAGGGTCCGCCCACCAAATGGTGGCTGTAGGTCCGCCCCTGGCGGAGATGTTGGGGCGAGTAGAAGCCGTGTTACAGCGGAGCAGAAGTGGTGTTGAACGATTCTGATTCGGTGGTGCGACGTATGAAGATTACACTTAAGGTTACCCACTTACCAATCCTAACACATCAGATATTTTTAATTGATAGTTAAAAGCCCATCGTGACTCACCCATTATTATTTTCTAGCCCACTATGACTTATCTTGTTTTTTAAATTACCCAAAATAACTTATTTGGGTTTTGTTTGCCATGCCTAATTTAAACACAACGCTGGATTTTGCATAGCCAAAAGTGGAACCAAGGGAGTCTGTCTTGATGATCTGAGTTCATCGTATTTTTGTTATAGAATTGAAGATTTTTTTAATTAAAATAAGTGTATTTGGTAGAGAAAGAACTTTATGATAACCCTTGAACATAAGTTCTTATTATGTTATTCTGCGTAGTTAACCTAACTCTATTTAACTTTCAATTAGGTTTTTCTGGATAGAGTCCAATTTTTTTTTTTAATAAACTTATAATATCATTCCACACGAAAAAATGCAATTACAAAGCAATGGCAGGTAGTCGGGCAACAAGTTGCGCCGCCACCCCTTTTGAATAGAAAAACCAATTCTACTAAATACAAAGTTTGAAACCTTTAGCGACGAAGAATTACTATTAACGACTTTTTGAACCCGATTCAAAAGTCGCACAGCGTCAGGAGCGAGACCACCAAAGGTATCAAACGCAAACGGGACAAACATATGTTGATTCTCCAGGCAGACTTTCTCATGTTTTGCCACTTTGCTCGCCTCTGCCTTGAGCACCGCTTGCCCTACGACAAAGCCCTTGTCCTTGAGCCCGACAAGGGGGGAGACTCCAGTTAGAGTCCAATTAATCAGAATATATTACGTTTTCTAGTTTTTCAAAATAAGTTTTTTTTCACGGTTCGAAATTATCATAGTATAGAGAGAATAGCAATTGCGTCAAAATAAGAAAAACCAAATTCACTAAAAAAACCCTATGCTGACGAAAAACTAACTACGTCAAAATAAGAAAAAACCAGGGGCGGATTTAGAGGTAAAGACCGGGTTCCCAGGAACCCAGTCTTTTCAGAAAAAAACGTTTTTTTGTAGTGTAAATCTTGTATGATTTGGAAAAAAAACGTTTTTTTATAGTGTAAACTTTGTATGATTTGGAAAAAGGAACCCAGTGATTTCTCCGGCTGGATCCGCCACTGGAAAAAACAAATTCACTACAAGAAAAAACTCTATGCCGACGAAAAACTAACTACAAGGACGAGAATATTTAGTGATGGCATTATGCCAATTAATTAACACTTATGGTTTGCAGTAACTTCTATTATACCATTAATCACAATTTATAACACTTATTGTTTCAACAAATTATTGATGTGAATTAATTAGCCTAGCACCCATATGGTATCATGGTCCATACATAACTA
The DNA here is from genome assembly GCA_030545235.1 of Helianthus tuberosus. Lineage (NCBI taxonomy): Eukaryota > Viridiplantae > Streptophyta > Magnoliopsida > Asterales > Asteraceae > Helianthus > Helianthus tuberosus. The sequence continues at coordinate 47,445,236 of CM060449.1, read as the reverse complement.
CAATTGCAATTTGCAAAGGTGGTACCTGTTGGTTGGAACTTAGAGATCCACTACGCAATATTATTAGTTTGTTTTGGTTGCTATTTATTGTAGTTTAAGTACACATGTAGTTGCTAGTATGTCATATTTATTTAACTAATAAATCACAATATAATTGATGGTAGTTTAAGTACGCATGTAGTTGCTAGTATGTCGTATTTATTTAACTAATAAATCACAATATAATTGATGTCTCATTAAAGCAGGAAGTTGGATTAAAGAGTGCTTGTTATTTATTTATTTATTTACTTATTTATGTATTTTGAATGGCTAATCTTACACTTCTAAATTACACCAAATAAATATTACTTTACACAAGACCTCCCCCTAAGAGACAAGAGTCTCTACCAAGTGAGTTAGCACCACATTGACGAGTGCCCTGTTATTTAGCATGTGGTTAACTAGTGATTAATAGGATGGGCGGGGCATAGCCGGTAACCCCAATCCGGGTACTTATTTCGGACCAGGTACATTGCCGCCTATCAATCGGGTACCAAAAAATCTTTGACTAGTAACTAATCATTGATTGAGTGTGTTTGTGACAGTTGAGGGTTGCGGCTTGCGGGGTAGTGGTGCCAAGAGAGTGGGTTCTAGCAGGTGCCGCTTGGGGGAGATGAGGTGACGACAGTTGATTTGGTGGTGAGGAGGTTGATGAGGGTTCCGCTCCTTCTACACTTAACCAAATAGCTTTTGGTTTAGTGATATCAAGGTGTTGGATAAGTGTTTACTTTTCCAAGTGGTGAGTGTTCAATTTTTATGGTATACAATAAAATGTGTAATTTAGGTGTAGATTAGAGAGTGTGTGGCTTATCATTCTAAAAAAACTAGTGATTATTAATGACATCCTGACATTTAAGACATTTCAAGTGGCTTTTTTTAACGGCCAACGAATTCTCCATATTGGCTACCGGCTAAATTCACCACATCAGGATACACTCGCCTCCGAACTAGGGAAAACCGTCACCTAGGCCGAAGCCCGTGAAAACTCGTCCGAAGGCACGACAGTGCGATGAGGTAAAACTCACTCAGTTCAAGGATCGAATTAGTGATCTCCGGCTAGTCTCCCATCATTATCATGTGTCGCAGAAACAAATTAGGGGGGCTGAAATCGAACCTCGTTCACTTAGAATACCTACCACTCAATCACCAGCTCATTCGCATTTTAAGTGGCTTTTATTACAGATAAATTAAACTACGAAAATAACAATAATAATAATTAATAAAATTAATAGTAAAATAGGGTATAATATCAATTCTATAAAAATAACAATCATAAATTTAATGAGGAAGACCAACAAGATGCATTGTAAGTTTGTATTTCCCTACTATTGAGGGCATTTTTACTTTCTTGTAGAATTTGACTTGTGTGATGCGAGCTGTGAATTTGGAGTGCTCTAGAAACATGTCGGGTCTGTAAAGTTTGTTGAGATCACACCCCTGGTCATGTGGTGGTGTGTCATGATTATCGAATCCTCCAGTTCCGCCACCGCCTAAGGGTGCGCCTTTGTATCGTGACCGTATACGGGTTAGTGTATGTGTCGATGTTGCGTGTACAGTTTCAATGAAGTTTAATTGTGTTTGAATGTTCACCAACTTGTATTCGCGCTCCCACCGCTCGAACGCGGGCATCATGCGTTGTTGTTCCGCTTGCTACATCTATAGACTAATAATCGACGATGGCGGAGCAGAAACAACAGTAGAGGTTGTAGTCGCGAATCTTGTATGTCCATGGAAGAACCCAAATGCATGAGAGTTGCGGAGTAAAAGAAACCAAGTGTCGAGAACGGCACATATATGTCACACCCTGACTTTTGCGGAAGCGTGATTATGGTGTGACTTGCTTAATATCATTGCATTCAATCATAACACAACTATATGACCAAACCGAAAGTGATCATCCATTAACTTAGTTTAGAACATGACAACATTGTTTAAAACACAGACATCAAATTCGAACACAAAAACCATGCAACTTGTTCTAGAGTTCACAAGAACTCGACAAAAGACATTAATTTAAATTAGGCTTTGAAAATTGTGTCTTATCTAGGACGAGACACACAATCCAAATCCTCAGACATAGGACGACACCTTTTATTCTCAACTTTACTTGAAACATCCAAACGCCCGCCAGATCCATACTTAATTTCCTGAAATACATGTAGTTTGAAAACATCAACAAATGTTGAGCGAGTTCATGTGTTTAGTGTGTGAGCTCGAATAAACTTGGAAATCATTGTAAGTAAGTAAGTATGTATTTGCAACCCTGGTATGAAAGCAACAAGGAAAAACAGATCACCAATGGTTTGCAAGGCCATTGATATGTGTGAAGTGATGCAGGAAAGCTTAAACCTAGCAAATTTGTCTCCGGGAATAAGACATAGTCACCACATGGGCCACCCTGGACCGCATGGGTGTGGGCTCGCTACACCCAAATAGATCTATCTCTCATGTCCCTCGGTCCTACAAAGAGGATTGATGGCCTTAAGCGTCATACCCACCACTCACATGATCAAGCAGTACCCTTCCTTAGCTAACCATACCGCATAAAATGTTTGTAAACAGTTTGTAACAAGTATTTCACCCCCGAAGTTATAAAACCAAAAACAGTGAGGGAAAAGGGGGTCATGAACTCACAATCTTGCGTCTTCAGTCGCCGTAACTCAAGCTCATTCGGGTAAACACGACTACCTACAACGTACTATGATCTATTAGACGAGCGGGTCGTGCCTTGACTTAGTATTGATGTCTTTGAGTTACGTTTCTTTGTATCTTCAGTATTATTCCAAGTTATATAATTATTTGTTAAAATAATTAATATTTTAACTTAAACTATATTTATTAAATTTTGGAATAATAATATATTTTTGACTTGATACACTTTGGGTATTTATACCTGTACATCATTCCCAAGGATTGGGGTATTTGTACTCGTATTCTTATACTTGTATAATTTTTCCATGTATTAGGGTCGTATTCTGGTGTGAATTTATACGTACGAGAATACGTATTTTTATTGTATTCATTAAGTATTCTTATACTTAATTTCATATTAATTATTCCAGAATATTATCTTTAATAAGGATTCAATATATATTTCCAAAATGTATATTAAAAACATTACTTAGAAAAATTATTCATGATTTTTCCTTGGCAAAAATATTTGTATTTTCAATTAAGTTCCAAAAATAATATATTTTCAAGTCTAACTTAGAAAATATGTATAAACTCATTTTCTCCAAAAATGATATATTTCATATTTATATGAGAAAGTATATCTTTCCTCCCAATAATATTGTATTTTATGTTTGTGTAGGAAAATATATATTTCTTAAAAATAATATATTTCCTAAAATTCCCAAGAAAAAATATATTCATACATGCCAAAATAATATATTTTTTCTTGCCAAAATATGATATATTTTTGTGGTAATTGTAAAAATCATATTTTTGTTTCCTCGGTGTCCAAAATATTATTTACCAAAAATATACTTGCGTGTAAATTTCTGGAATATTCTTGTGAGTTATATTCCTCGGTTTGGTTTCACCAATATTTTGTTGTGTAAATGTGTATCTTTATTTGTTGGAATTTTGGTAATATTTTGGATTGTAACTCTTGTATTTTGATGTGTTATATTATTTCAAGCCCTAAAATAATATAACTAATACACAAATTATACAAATAATCACACACATGGTGTATTCTAAATATATATTTCCTAAATACATATTTAGTCACTTTTATTTATGTGACAAACCGTGTTTTCAATATTTCCCTTGTTCCTTCGATGCTTGACGTGTGTGTACTGAAGGAATGAATCGTTTAAATAATTATTTGATTTTAATTGAATTGTGTACGATACATGAATGATTGGAAGGATGGTTATATTTGGTTGATATGAAAGTTTAGGAACCGTCATCGTTAGATGTTATATGTATGTATATGAGTAATGTTATTAGACCGCACCTCAAACCCGAGCCATACACTTGGGACTAAGGCCACACCTCTCTTATTACTACTTCGGCCTATGTATATCAAGCCCAAACCGAGCCGACCCCAAACCCCCTATGTTATTACTTTATGTAAATACTTGGTGCCTTGGATAATCTCATTTAATCATATTTTACACAAAGAACACAAACCCTAGGCCCTCTAGAATCTGCGACGGCAGCTTGATCAGTCAAAGAATTACTCCCATTCACTCTAGTGCACTCTCTACAATCCTGTGGTTAGTATAATCTTATTTGTTTTAGTTTTTTTTTAATTGATTGATTTCCTCTATATGTGAACCTATGTGATGTATGATCAGAATCGTATGAATCATTATGCTTTAGAAACTAGGATTGCATAAATCTGTGGGTTATTCTAATCATGATTTGGTCATTCTCGGCCATGTGTGAAGTGTCTTGAGTTATTGGTAATTACTCTAGGATTTTAATTAGGAATCATGCTTTATATACGTAATCATAGACTGATAACACGAAACGTGGATGATTAGGGCGTTAGAGCAATGGTACGAATCTGTTGTATATGATCGGCTATGGTGTGAATTAGTTAGAGTAGTATGCAATTTGGAATGCTTGTTAATGATGCGAATATAGGGGCTTAGACTCGGTTCGTGAATGAGATGCATGAATTAGCTGATTATTTGTTGAGTGATGAACATATGATAATTGTTGATCATGATTATGTGATACGTTCTGAAGGTTGCATAAACTGGTATGTATATGAACAATTTAACACCTGTGAATGAATGGTGAATGATGTGCAATTTATTTCATTGGACCTCAACAATAAGTGGGCTGACATAATTGATATAAAATCAATAGAACGTAAAATTTATAAATGGGGCCACTACTTTATTGGTTTTGACAAAAACACATGGGCTCAATGTCATGTGAATATCATAATGGTTCTGAAAGATTCACTGATCAACTTTTGACTTTAGTGAAATGTTGTTTGTTCCATGATTTTGGCTTGTGTGATAAGTGTACACACTGTAACGATTGGAGTTTTGAATTGATTGAATTATTATAATATACGAACAGGTGTTAGGAAAATATGAGTGGTAACAACAAGAATTAACCAGTAATGCAAATGGGTCGTGACATTGTGTAGGCGCTAGTTGATTATTAATCATGTGTAGGGTATGTGATAATGATGATAATAATTGGGCGGGTCACACGCACATCTTGAGTTGGGCGGTGGGCTGATTGGGCCGCGTACTGTATGACAAATGTATATATTGATGTGAGTTAGGAGCACTCGATTTTGTGGAAATTAGTGGACTGTTTTGTGGCATGGCTAGCTATTGTGACTCTCATGATAATACGTTAAATGCATGTGTACTGTTTGTATTATGAGAGTAAGAAACTATGTGACATGGGTTTATGTATAACTAATTGGCCTATGCTAGGATTTGATTGATCAACTTGAATACATAAATAAACACACCGAGCAAATCAAAGGTGAGTTCACTACATTCGAGCATGCGTCCCAGTGGTTGGGGACAGTCAGTGGGTATCCCATGGAGGGATAAGTCTTTGGGTAAAAACGGGTATATTGGTTAATATTCTCACCTATCACTCTTGTAAGTCCCTTATTATGTTACCTGGAGGGTAACGGGTATTAGTTGGTAGCGCTACTTAGGTTTGGCACCCTCACACCGCTCCTAGATAGGACGGATGTGAACTAATGACCCAGTCGGGGCCCAGTACTAGATAGGAGTACGTGGGAAGGGCAGTCATGTATTTCAGGAGCCGTCTTGTTCGGAATTGAGATATTAACAATATTACTTGCATTGGTTATTGAACTGTTTTACATTCAACTGGTAACAAACGTTTTCTTAAACTGTGAACTCGCCAGCCTTGTCTGATACACTTGTTACGTGCTCGCAGGTCGTTAGATTTCTTGGATTTGGAACTTGCTGTTTGGAGCGGCTAGAGTGGTCATGGGTCGTTCTGATTGGATACACATGTTGGTTCATTGAATTTGTACACTTGTTTTGAGAACATTTAAACTATGGTTTCATTAATGCTTCCGCTGAACACGTTGGGTCTATCTAAACTTATTGTTGGTACTTTCGTTAATAATTGGCTATTTCATTTTTAAACTTGTTATGAGTTCAACATGATTAGTGGCTCGTTATTCGTTTGTCACACGCCTAACAGGGACACTCCCTAGGTGGGATTTTGGGGGTGTGACAATTTATACAAATCAACCTCCAATATTTGTATTTTTGTAACCAAAAATTATGGCAAGTGTATGTAACAATTTATTGTTGAAAGTACACTTGTAAGTGCATGTTTATAAATATTTTTCTAAGTGTTTGGAATTTTAGAAAATTTTGCCATAGTTTCCCCTAAAAATGAAGGTTTCCATGCTTTCAAGCATATCATTTTCTTTTGTAAAAATCATCACAATCAATCCACAATAAACAACCTTTACTTACCTACTTGCCAAAAACAAGTAATAATCTACCACTTCATGAACTTGAATATTTATAAAAATTTGTAGTAACTTACTAGTGTCATTAGTAAGCCTTGTTATCCTTTAAAGTGTGTTTAGTTCTTTAAAAACTTATTTTCTAAAGAAGTTAGATGTTTACAACTTCTTGTCACATTTTCTAAAAATACTTCTTTATGAAATTTTCTTGTTTCACAAATGTTTCTACACTTGTTTAACCACTAAAATAAGATTTGTTTATGTAAGAACCAAGATTAAATGAAACTCATATTTTTAACTTGGTTCCTTTAAAGAACCATTCATAAATCTTTAGATCTATATGATTTATAACCTACTTTGATCATTATTTTTCAAGAAAATCATTTATTCATTCAAGTTCATGATTCATGTGTGGATGATCTATCATCCTACAATATTTCTACTTTCTCATCTTGCTAGATTATGTTTTTAATCATGATCTAGCAAGATCTTATGATGATCAACATCATTTCTACAAACAATCAATGATCAACAAGCATAACAACTCATATTCATCAAGATTACTTCATTAAACATACTTATGTTCAAGTTTACTTCTTGTGATCTTTAGTGTTCTTGATGATTATCATTATGTTTCTTCTTTTAACCACTTAAAATAAGAGTAAACTAGCAAGATCAAGACTCTTACCACTAGCACAAGGCTAGGGATGATCAAGTGAATAAATGAGATGGATAAAAGCAAATAAGAGAGGTTCTCGAACTTTCGAAAGCTCCTAGCTCCTTTATGTGATCTCTAGCACCCTTGTGAGTATGTAGAATATGTGAGGAAGATTGAATGAAGGTGAGTGTGAGTGTGGGTGTGGGTGATCTCGGCCGAGAGCTCAAGGAGAGGAAGAGAGAGTTGTGTGTTGTCAAGTGTGTGTAAGTTATGAGCTCAAGATCCTACAAGTTCCACTTATCACCATCTTCTCCTTCAAACTCTTGGATATTATGTTTAGTAAAGTATAAACACAATCCAATTGAATATTGAAATAAAATCTTGGGGTATAGAGGAGGGTATGGGCCGATTACTAGGGGTAGTAGGGTAGGTTTTAACCACACCAGTTAGTTTAAGGTAAAAATTCAAGTATTAGTTAGTTGTGTTAGTTACTAGATATTTATAGGGTGTTATGATGTTCGGGGACCATAACTAGCTCGGTAATGTTAAAACAGTGCTTCTAGTGTAAATTTGATGTTTCGGGTAGTGTCCGGTTGTTCGGTTGGTTACTGGTTCGTTAAAGTGCTAAACTTTGCAGTTTAGTGTGCTTTATGTATCTTTTTGTGACACTTTTGATTCCCGACACTTAGGAAAGCATTCAGGACCATTTAACCACATTTCTGCATAAATTTAGATTGTTAAAGTGCTGATTTATGTTGAATTTTGCTGAATTCAGCACTTTGGGTGAGTTTTAGGCACTTTCCGGCACTTAAACTATAACTAATAAGGCAGTTTTGTGATCCTTACTTTCCTACACACTATACTAGTGTAGTACTTGGTTTCTGGCTCATTTTATGTCTCAATGCACTGTCTGTCTATGTGCTGAGTTCTGTCAGCATTTTCCTGATTTATCAGATAACTGTGCTAACTATACTTAATGCATCATTTAAAGCAATACAGCTTTCATGCAATATTGGTATGACATTAAACAATGTATGATGCACATGTATGTATATGACAGTAATCAGAAAGCAGTTAATTGTAATTCAATACAGTCATTAGGCCCTAATCATGTTTAATTAATTGTACGGATACCTGGATTTTTGACAGTTGTCACATTCTCCCCCTGTTAAGAAAATTTCGTCCCGAAATTTTAAGCTTTACTACTAGCTGCAGGGGTGTTAGGGAATAAATGCGGGTACTTAGCTTTCATGCGGTCCTCACGCTCCCAAGTAAACTCTGGGCCGTGACGCGCATTCCAGCGAACCTTAACAAGCTTAACACTACTCCTCCGAGTTTTGTTAACTTTCCAGTCAGTAACCTCAACAGGTTCTTCGGTAAAGTGGAGTGTGTCGTCAATGTGAACTTCATCCGCAGGTATGATCACTGTCTCTTGAGTTGGACTCTTCTTTAGATTAGATACATGGAATGTATCATGAACACCATTAAGTTCTGTAGGTAGTTCCAACTTATATGCTACAGGACCAATCCTTTCCAAGATTTTGAACGGTCCAATAAATCGTGGGTTTAACTTTCCACGTTCCCAAAGCGTGCTACACCTTTCCAAGGTGAGACTTTTAACAACACCATATCTCCCACTTCGAATTCCAAAGGCTTCCTTCTTTGGTCCGCATAGCTCTTTTGTCGATCACGAGCCGCCTTAATGCGTTCTCGGATCTGTATGATCTTATATGTCGTCTCTTGGACCCATTCGGAACCAACAAGCTGTCTATCGCCTGCATCTGCCCAGCATAAAGGCGATCGACACTTGCGTCCATGGAGAGCTTCAAACGATGCAACTTGAATGCTTGTATGGTAGCTGTTGTTATAGGAGAACTCAACCAAAGGCAGGTGAGTGTCCCAACTGCCACCCAAGTCCATTACGCAAGCTCGTAACATGTCTTCTAATGTCTGAATCGTTCTCTCACTTTGGCCGTCCGTCTATGGGTGAAATGCGGTGCTCAAATTCAACTGTGAACCAAACGCTTCTTGGAAAGATTGCTAAATCCTTGACACAAATATCCCATCTCTATCAGATATAATTGAGATAGGCACTCCATGGCGTGCAACTATCTCCCTTAAGTACAGCTCAGCTAGCTTACCTGTGTTATCCTTCTCCTTGATTGGCAAAAAGTGCGCAGACTTTGTCAGACGGTCTACGATTACCCAAATCGTATCATGACCTCTGGGTGTCTTTGGAAACTTTGTTATAAAATCCATCGAGATCTGCTCCCACTTCCACATGGGAATCTCAGGTTGTTGCGGAAGTCCTGAAGGCTTCTGATACTCGGCCTTCACTTTGGCACAAGTTAAACACTTTCCAACATAGGTTGCAACATCACCTTTCAATCTCGGCCACCAATAGAAATCCTTCAAATCTTGGTACATCTTATCTGATCCTGGGTGGATCGAGTACCTCGATTTGTATCAAAAATCACATCTCTAAGACCACCAAAGAGGGGAACCCAAATTTGTCCCATGAAACACAAGGTTCCTTCCTCATTGGGTACCAACTGGTTCTCCATCCCACGGAGATATTCATCCTTAAGATTCTCCTTCTTAAGAGCTTCTCTCTGCACAGCACGAATGTGCAACGAGAGGTCTGTTTGAATGATCATTTCCAAAGCCCTAACCCTTATGGGCTTAATCCTTTCTTTCCGACTTAAGGCGTCTGCCACCACATTCGCCTTTCCTGGGTGATATTTGATTTCACAATCATAATCGTTTAATAACTCAACCCATCGTCGTTGTCTCATATTAAGCTCTTTCTGGTCGAATATGTGTTTTAAGCTCTTGTGTTCGATAAAGATCGTGCATCTGGTACCATACAAATAAAGTCGCCAGATCTTCAAAGCAAACACCACTGCGCCTAACTGCAAGTCGTGCGTGGTGTAATTCTTCTCATGAACTTTCAACTGGCGCGAAGCATAAGGGATAACCTTCTGTCGCTGCATCAGCACACAGCCTAATCCCTGACGCGAGGCGTCACAGTATACCACGAAGTCATCGGTGCCTTCGGGTAGGGATAGAATAGGTGCATCACAAAGCTTACTCTTTAGCAACTGAAAGGCTTCTTCTTGCTTGTCTCCCCATCCGTACTTCTTATCCTTCTAAGTAAGGGAGGTCAGCGGTTGAGCGATTTTTGAAACATCCTCAATGAAGCGGCGATAATACCCAGCTAAACCTAGAAACTGATGGATCTCGGTCGGCTTCTTTGGAGTTTCCCAACTCTTAATCGCCTCGATCTTGGTGTGTCACACCCTGATATTTCCACGTATTACCGGTGGGCCCGGTGGGGAGTACCGTGACGTAGTTGATATCATCATAGTCAAACAACACAAATTTAAATGCACAGCGGAAGAAAAAGATAAATATATTACAACCCGATATAAAGTAATATCAAATATTACAACGGAATGTAAGATGGATCCACAGGCGGATCTTAAATAGAAAGATAACACTATTCAACAGACTTTAACATCTAAAGCTTGTGAGACTTGATTATTGATGCCTGGAGTAGCCAGCCTATTACGTATAGTACCTGCATTTAGCCTTTTTGGAAAATACGTCAGTTTACACTGGTAAATACAATTAACTGACTCATTTTGAAAAGTTTAATAAAATTGGTTTGGATGCACGTAGCACAAAACTCTTTATAACTTGGGATAATTATTTGAATATAATACTTGTAAACGAATTACATGTTCCTTATGCGTTCAGTAGCCCGATCCGTAGACCGGGTTAAAGATCAATAGACACACCACATGATATAGTCCCGTGGCGGGTTATTCCCGAAGGCGGCGATTATACCATATTATTTATTTATGCACTGACGGGTGTACGCCTACACGCGCGTGCTAAGGTCGTGGCCATTTCGTAAAATGATGCTAAGGATATCCGGGACATGGTCATTAACCCCCCAAAGGCTTTAAGCAAACAAAACATTTCAAAATGGAGCATATCAATGATTTAATCTCTATTCGATTAAAGATTCAATGCCGGACCAAGCGGTATTTTATATACCGTACCCCAAGCCCGTATAAGGGAAAATAAGTTAAAAGTATTTACCTGAGCTAAATATAAAGTCAATCCCAGCCATATATCAAATCAGCAAGTACAGATAGCTTTTACTGGGCTCCTAAATCTGGAACGAAGGTTTTTAATAACCTATTAGATTCCTAACGGGTCTTTAATTAAGCCTAAACTTAGACCGGTTAGTTTTAAAAAGAAGATACGGTTCAAAACGCATGATTATGCGAAGACCGGATTAGAATGTGGTTTAGACCCGACAAGCTTGTATACTTGTTTAGTATGGGTAAACTAAACACATTCTGGATTTTTAGATAGAAATGATAAGGTTTGACCCGTTTCGGCTAATTTATACAAATTAGATACATAAGCCGATCCGAACGCGAAAAGTGCGTAACGGGTAACCACATGAGTCATGAACAGGTTTCCTAAGTTAATATTCCTTTAATATGTTGTGATATCAGTAGGATACCTTCCATTATGCACAAAACGAATTTAAAACCAATTTATGCCCCGTAGGGGTATTTTGGTCATTTTAAAGGTTATATGAGAGGTTAAATAATAATCTGAGGTTTAGGTCTGATATAATCAGTAAAAATACTTAATTTAATAAGTTATATCAGTAGGGTATTACATACATGTGAAATTTATTAATTATAACCAAACTATGCACCGAAGGGGCATTTTGGTAATTTCACTTAAGCTTTAAAGGTCAAAATTAGAATTCTGAGTTTTAAAACTTTTGCCTACTATTTAATTATGAAAATTTACTTAAAACATCAGTAGGTATCAAACCTTATATGTTAAAAATAGTTTTAACTTATACTATGCGTTAAAAACGCGTAAAAAGGCGATTTTAAGCGATTTCCGGGTTTTATAAGAAAAGCTGATATTTTTATCATTCCAGAAAGCTTAAAATGTTTTATTTATCATATAAAATCAGTAGCAAAAAGTTTGGTATCAAAATGTTATGTAAAACTCATTTTATGGCCAAAAGGGCAAAACCGGCAATTACCGAATCAAGGCTAGAACCCTATGTTATGCTCAGCCTAAAAATAAATAAAAATCTTCAAAAATCCCAAAATATTATTTTACATCAGTAGGTAAAAAGTTTGGTATCAAAAATTGGGTTTAGATAGGTTTTATGCTAATTACGCCGTTTAATTAATAAAAAGCTTTTCATTTACGCTAATGAGCATAACTCCTAATCTAGACCTCAAACTGATGTCAAATTTTAGGGACAAGTTTATAAATCAGTAATAAAGATTATTGTCCTCTCACATTTTCAAAATTCTCGTTTTAGGGTCAAAAGGGCATAATGGTCAACATTTAAGCATATAACGGAAACATGTAAATGAATCGGATAACTAAGGAACCAAGTTGTATAACCTCAGAGGGTTATACTAACCTATAACATGGTCCTAAAGGAACCCTAAGGCATATCTAAACTAAGGCAAATCGGGTCAGAACTGAAAGTCAAAGCTAGAGTCAACTTTTGCGACTTTCGGTTCCGAACCGAGCCTAAACTTAGAATTGTCGGGTTGAACATGCCTAGACATGTTCAATTAATATTTACCAAGTTATTAAAGTGAAAAAACTGATTTTATTGCTTTTACATCATCAGTTATGAATTTTATTTAAAAACGACTCGTTGACCTTTTATTTTAATTACTTTGACCCGACAATTAACTAAGTAAACGTGGTAATTAGGAGGTGCCCTTTTGAGGGTTTAACACCTACCTAATTACGATCACGTAGCCATGTTCGTTGCGAACAATGACTCAACCGTTAAAAGTCAAAGCGTTTATCGCAAACGCTTGACTTTTCGGCTATAAACGGTAAATAATTAAACTAGCACGAAAGGACACTTACAAAGGGTCCAAGCAAGGAGGTTTTGATCCTAAATTCTCAGGTATGAAGAGCAAGGTCTCCAACTTAGAGAATTTAGAAATCAAGTGTGGGTTTGGCAAGAAATGAAGTGGGTTTATATAGGATTTGAAGAACCGTTAGGATCGTTTCTCGTAACCCGTGCTTCAATCTTGGCCCTCCATGTGTGCCCATGGTTTCTAAATACAATGGGTGTTGAAAACCAGCTCATGGTATTGAGAATTTTACCTAAAAGCCCTTGAAAAATGACAAAAATGCTGAAAATATGAATCTGCCCAGACCTGGGCGTAGGCTACGCTTCAGGGGGCATAGCCTACGGCCTGCACAGCTCAAACAAACTTTCAGAAGTGCAGTTTTGGTCCCTGCTTGCATAATAATGTGTTTCTGACACATCTAAGGCCTGTTAACCTCATTTCAAGGCTCTAACATGATGCCTAAACATAGGGAACATAAAACATGCTCAAAAATATGTCGGATGTCGGTTCGTTTGGTCGTACGGTCACGTTGTTCGACTAATTACGACGAAACACGAACGGACGTGAAAAACGATCCAAATTACGCGACGAATGGAATTTTATCATGCTAAACACTAAAATAAAATATTTTAGTGCTTACATAAATTTTTGGGTGTCCGGATATATTCAGAATGCAAGATATGCGCGAAAATGCAAACTTGTGCACTTTTTGACACTTTTAGTCCTTGAATGACTTAAAAGTTTATTTTTGCGCACCAAACACCTCCAAGCCTATATCTAAGCTATATAAAGGATAATTAGGGTATGTTTAACTCATGGTCATATTCCGGAAGGTCCGATACCCTACGAATCGACATACTTTTGCAGTTTGACGCAATTAGTCCTTTAATTGCGCAAAGTAGCCCGAAACATTGTTTAATGATATCCAAGTCTTCCATGGCCCATAATGGGCATTCCCAAGCATATACTTAAATATTACTACACTCTCGTTCGCTTAAATGGTCACCGAAAGGCGTAGATTCAAAAGTTGACGCTTTAGGTCCCTCTATTGCGCAAACTTGCGCATCTCATCATTTAATAGCATTGAAGCCTCATCTAATCCATATTAGGCATTATTGAAAGTATTATTAAACATCACGATGATTTGGGTTCGCTAAAAGGTCATTCAGAGGTATAATTAAACATATTGACACTTTTAGTCCCTCTAACTTGCAAAGTTGCGCGTAACCTTACTTATAAGCATAAAAACTTTAGACGGCCAATGTTTGGCATTCTCGAAATTATAATTAAATATCATGAAGTTCCCGGTTTGTTAAAAGGTCACTCGGAGGTAAGAATTAACATGTTGACGCTTTTAACCCTTCATTGCGCAAACTTTCAATTAATTCTGCAAACGGCTGCACTCGATCGTCAAATGGCTCATTTGTGACTATAAATATCACGAGAGGTTATTTAGAAACTTATTTTAGGTATGCTAACACTTCTAGTCCTTTCATAATCAATTTTTTTTTTATTTTTCGAAAAATTAGTCCCTAAATTTCAATGTTTGACTTCATTAGGGTTTATTACACGTGTCAATACATCATTGGACGTGATTTTTACGAGGTGTTACATGGTGGGGTCCACGAGGATTCCGTCTTCATTCACTACGTGACCAAGGAATTGTACCTCACGCAACCAGAACTCACACTTTGAGAACTTTGCGTACAATTTCTCCTTCTTGAGCAGTTCTAAAATACCTCTAAGGTGTTGCTCATCTTCTTCCTTCGTTCTTGAATAGATCAAAATATCATCGATAAATACAATCACGAACTTATCTAGATACGGCTTGCAAACTCGGTTCATCAGATCCATAAACACTGCCGGCGCGTTTGTCAGACCAAACGGCATCACTAGAAACTCGTAATGCCCGTAACGAGTTCTAAAGGCAGTTTTCGGTATACTCTCTTCTTGGATCCTTAGCTGATGATAACCAGATCGAAGGTCGATCTTGGAGTAATAACTCAAACCTTGAAGTTGATCAAAGAGATCATCAATCCTCGGTAAGGGGTACCGATTCTTGATGGTCAACTTGTTCAGTTCTCGGTAGTCAATGTACATGCGAAAACTACCGTCCTTCTTTTTGACAAATAGGACTGGAGCTCCCCAAGGCGAGAAGCTTGGTCTAATAAATCCCTTGTCCAAAAGCTCTTGGAGTTGCGTCGACAACTCTTGCATTTCGGAAGGCGCAAGTCGATAAGGTGCTTAGCCTACAGGCGCGGCGCCTTGAACTAAATCGATGTGGAACTCGACTTGTCGTTGTGGCGGTAATTGATGTGCGGTAAGTGTCGTATATTTTAGGTGTATATTTTAAGCCCTTTTTAACACTTATTTTAGCCATGTTTTAAATTTATAAAACACGATATTTCACTGACACTAAACACACATATGGGCAAGTGCACCCATCGTTGAGTGTAGTATAGTGTTGGTAAGATACCGAGGTCGTCCAAGGACACAAGAGCTTTTAGTACCGGTTTATCCTCAACGTCTAACCAAAATAAAAGTTTAGAAAAATGTTTTAAACTAAGAAAAATAAAACTAACTAAAATGCTGAAAATAAAAATAAAAGAAAAACAGATAGACAAGATGAATCACTTGGTTCCGACTCGTATCTAGTATAACCTTTGATTATTTCCGCACTTTTGCACATAATTAAGAGATTATCTTAGTTATTGTAGTAGGCCCCTCTTTTGAAGGTGACATTACCCTCACCCCAGTAGTTTGAGTCAGCAGGGATACAATCCTAAAAGGGTGGATTATTGGAAGATAATGAATTAAGTTATTAATGCAGTATTGTGGTAGGCCCCGCTTTTGGCGGTGACGTTACCCTCGGCTAAGTAGTCTGAGTCAGCAGGGATACAGTCCTAAATAGCCGGGTTATAGTATTAATAGTAGTTAACTTATGAGGGGATCAAAGAGTTTAGACCCCCGCCATCCAATACCGTGAAGTATTGAAGGAGGTCCTACTAAATTTGACCCAGGTCCATTGCAGGACCTCTAAACGCTGAACAATGGCAAGACCTTTACCAAACCGTTCCCTTAACCCCCTACCAGGTAGCCAACATACCTCCATATAGACCGTGGAGATATGAATGGTGAAAATCCTTTATTTTATATAGACAGTAAAATAATGCCAAGACACCACGGACAAACGATAAGGAAAGATCACCTTCAACATAAGTAACTAGTTATTAAAGTCATTAATACAAAACCAAATAAAAAGTGCAAAAGATTAGAAATAAAAAGTATTATACTAGACACTTTGTCTTCACCAAGTGATGTAAGAGACTTAGGCAAACATGGCCTTGATTGTCAAGAACTCTTACGATCAATCTTGGATCCCGAGACGACTCACACACTCTATGATGGACAATGGATGATGGTGGTGGATGATGGTGTTGTGATGGTGGTGGGTGGTGGATGAAGTGTGAGAGAGGTGGTGTGCCAAGGGATGAGATAAAATGAATCCAAGCACTCCTATTTATAGGCTGAACAGAGAGCTGGACATGGCCCCGTGTCCGCTGGGCACGGCCCCGTGTCCGTCTGACAGTCTCTCTCTTCATTAATTGTAATTCGCAATTACAATAAATGCGCCTGCTGTACTTTCGACACGCCCCCGTGTCCGCTGAGCACGGCCCCGTGATGGGCAATAGAAGCTTCTATGGATTTGTCTTTTCTGCTGCTTCTTGGGCACGGCCCCGTGCTGGCTGAGCACGGGGCGTGTTCAGCCTTCTGTCTTCTCCTTTTTGCTTTGGAAGGTGCCGTTGAGGGGTCGGGCAGTCCACTAATGTTCCTTTCCTTGTATTTATGTTGGATTTAACTGTATTTTTGCTTCTTTTGCGTTTTTGAGCTCATTTAATCCTGAAAATACAAAAGGAAGACAAAAACACTCTTTTTCCAATATTAGTACTTAAAAAGGGTTAGTTTTATGCCTCATTTGATGTAATTTATATGTTGCATTTTACACACATCAAATACCCCCACACTTGAACTTTTGCTTGTCCTCAAGCAAAACTCTTTAATATGTGGCTTACACTCCCAAATGGAATAGGTAGAAGAGAAGGTTTTGGGCTTGTCGTAGAGTGTCGGGATTTCCAAGATCTTTTTGGGTTTTATTTTTATTTATTTACATTCCTATTCGTAATGATTTATTTAGAACTTTTCATAAAAGAAATTACTTATTTGGGCATAACATGCCTTTTTTAAAATTCTATTTATATACAAGTTCACATACCTCACGGGGAAATCACTCACACTCGGCCGAAGGTGTATTTTTAGTGAATCACTCAAGAGCGGCATGGAACTTATTCCTACCATAGGCTTGCCAAGAAATCAATCCTCCTCCTTTTTAACTTTTATACCTTTGTAGATATCAAGAGGACTTTGTGGGTTAAGGGTTAGGCTAGGGTTAAAGGTAGGTGGTTGGGTTAGTGGTTAGTAGAAAAAGGGCTAAAAGCGTAACAAGTGTCGGTTTTCGTATTTTTGCAACTTTTTATTTTGATGAAGCTTTTACTCAAACTAAGTTATTTTTTTGATTAACTTGTTTGTTTATTTTCTTTTTGCTTCATCATTATCACAATTTTTTTTTTCACGAAGAACCGAACTTGTTACTAAAATAAAGGGTTAAAAATGAAAAAGGGTTTGGTGGGTAAAAGGGTTTTTGTTTGGGTGATGAAACGAAAAGGTTTAGGCTCAAAGGGGCTAACTAGGGGGATTTTTGGGTAGGTGGTAAAAGAAAAAGAAAAATAATGGTGTAGAAGATAAAAAGGGTTAGTCCTAATGCCTCCATCATTTACTTACTTGGGTTTAAGTTGATAAGGACCGGGAATGTATTGTCATGGCAAGTTCTAGAGTCGTAAGAACCAAGCGGCTATTCACACAAGAAACGAAAAATGAGCATTTAGTCAAATGATATGTAATTGTGTGCTCAATAAAGGCTCAAAACTCACTTTTGTGGGAATGGGTTTTTATGTGATCAAGTATATATAATAAAATTTTAAATAAGTTTGCTATGCCTTTTCATAATTTTCTTATGTTGGTTCTTTTTATCACTACGCTATCGGTTGTAAAATTGTAAAAATATAACCTTTTTGAGAACTTGAATTTCCCGAGTTAAACCTAGACAA
Organism: Helianthus tuberosus; assembly: GCA_030545235.1. Taxonomy (NCBI): domain Eukaryota; kingdom Viridiplantae; phylum Streptophyta; class Magnoliopsida; order Asterales; family Asteraceae; genus Helianthus; species Helianthus tuberosus. The sequence goes on along the minus strand of CM060449.1, from coordinate 47,427,002 downwards.
GTAAAAAAATGAAATTTTTGAAAAAATTTTGGGGTGATTAGCGGTTCCAATAGAGTTTTGTGTAAGGCTTGTATTTAGGACTTGCAAAATTCAAGGTTTTATCATCCCCCCCACACTTAAATTACACATTGTCCTCAATTTGTCCCAAAATAAATTTTTAGGTTGATTAGATGTGTAAAATAGTGTTTAAAAAGCAAAAATTTGTGTTACTGGGCACTGGACACGGCCCCGTGTTGTCCGGGCACGGCCCCGTGTTCAAGTGCCAGTAACAGAATTAAAATAAGAGAAACAGAAGTCTGGACACGGGGGCGTGTTGGGTGAACACGGCCCGTGTCCAGGTACCTGTACTGGGCGTTTTTCTGCAGGTGGTTCGGCACGGGGCCGTGTTGGTTGAGCACGGCCCGTGTTGAACTTTCTGAAATGGAGAGAATTGTCGGGTTGCCTTGTTCTTGTGCATGGGATCATTTTTCTCGTTCCCCTTTTCATCCTTTACCACCATGAGTGTGTTTTATTCCTGAAAGTTAAAACTAACTAGAAAACATAAAAATTAATCTAAATTAAACTAAGGATAGTTCCGTGGAATGCCTCCATGGTGCGCCACGTTTATAAGGATCCTTGGCTAGACCCAAAGCCTGGTCATATGTCACCCAAGTGGGATGTGTTGCATCCCATGTTACACCGTCGGAGAGCGTCATCCAAGCTTGAGTCTATGACCTTCATGTAGTTGACCGGATCTTCTTCCTCTACTCGCCTTCCACATTCAAATTTCAATTCCTCATCCCCAAACTTCAATGTTAGAGTTCCGTCATTCATATCCACCAATGCTTGGGCGGTGGCTAGGAATGGCCTCCCGAGGATGAGAGGGACCTCGGTGTCTTCTTCCATGTCTAAGATGACAAAGTCGGTTGGAAAGACGAATTTGTCAACCTTGACTAGCAGATTTTCGGCGACACCTTGTGGGAATTTGACGGACCTATCGGCGAGTTGTATGCTCATCTTTGTAGGGCTTGTTGTTCCTAGGCCGAGTCGCTTAAACATTGATGTGGGCATGAGGTTGATGCTAGCCCCAAGATCGGCTAAAGCATTTCGGACGGGGGACTTCCCAATCGAACAAGGGATTGTGAAGCTTCCGGGGTCGATTTTCTTTTGTGGAAGTTTGTTGAGTACTAAAGCTGAGCATTCTTCGCCTAAGTTAACTAATTGCAAAGATTCAATTTTCCTTTTGTGAGTGAGGAAATCCCTCATGAATTTTGCATATTTAGGCATTTGGGTTAGGACCTCAATAAAAGGAATATTAACATGCAATTATTTTAGTAAACTTTTGAACTTTGCGAATTGCTCATCGGTCTTTTGACGATTCAACCTACCGGGGTACGGAATTGGAGGAGTCTTGGTGGGCTCTTGATTTGGTGTAGAAGCATTTTCTGGCACAGGAGGAGTCACAGGCTGGCTAGAATGGCTTCTTTCATTTGGCGGCAATGGAGCATCCTCGGGACCCACGGTTCGATTTCTTAATGTGATGAGATGTACTTGTGCCTTCGGGTTCGTTTCGGTATTACTAGGTAACGCGCCTTGTGGTCTCTCGGAGAAATTTTGAGCTAGTTGATTTAATTGTTTTTCAACGTTTTGAATGCTAGCTTGTTGATTTCTGAAATTCAATTCCAACTGTTGAAATCGATCCGAGTTTTTCTTTTCAGTGTCAGAGATGAGGCGAGATACAGTATCTTCAAGCCTTTCTCTCCCACCTTGTTGTTGAGGAAAATTTTGCGGTTGTTGAAAATTAGTTCGTTGGTTTTGTTGGTTACTACTATTGCCGGGATCTCTCCAACCAAGATTTGGGTGGTTACGCCATCCTTGGTTGTAGGTACCCGTTGGAGGACCCGACGGCCTAGGTCTATTATCCATGTAGTTTACCGTTTCAGTTTGTTCATCTAATTCTTTCATACAACTCCAATTTTCATGTGACCCACCACACCCTTCACAAGCCATAACCGGGCCGTTTTTGTCATTTCTAGCCTTTTGATTTTTGAAGAGAGGGCCTCGATTTGGGCTTGTAAAGAGGTGCTTTCATCAACCTTATGGGCGCCCGGGGCAATAGATTTATTACCTCGGGTAGTGTGCCATTGAAAATTGGTTTGAGCAATTTCCTCAATTTGGTTATATATTTCATTTGGGCGACGATTACCTAAGAGTCCCCCGGAGCTTGAATCAAGTGTTTGTCTTGTGTGTGGCAACAATCCATTGTAGAAAGTGGATACTTGTTGCCATACCGCTAGACCATGGTGAGGACACTTTCTTAGAAGCTCCTTGAATCTTTCCCAAGTTTCATATAAGGATTCCCCATCCTCTTGTAAGTATGTATTAATTTCAGTCATTAATTTAGCCGTTTTAGCAGGAGGGAAATACTTATACAAAAACTTTTGGGCGAGTTCATCCCAGGTGTTTACCGATCCAACTGGGAGGGTGTTAAGCCAAGCCTTAGCTCGGTCTTTTAGTGAAAAAGGAAACATTCGAAGGCGGATGGCGTCATTTGATGCTCCATTGATCCGAAAGGTATCACATATTTCTAAGAAGTTAGTAATATGTAGATGGGGATCCTCGTCCGCAAGCCCGTGGAAGGTTGCGGAGTTTTGGAGCATTTGTATCAAATGCGGCCGAAGTTCGAAGTTGTTGGCCTCGACATTCGGTGCATTGATAGCGGCGCCAAGATTGCCTACGGTAGGCCGTAGGTAGTCCATGAGGGTACGTTGGTCCGCCATTGGAAGTGGGTCCCCCGAAGCTTTCTCTTGATTTTTAGCTTTTAGTCTTTTTCTGAGAAAGCGCTCGGGTTCTTCTAGGGGTTCTTTTATGTCTCTACTAGAACTGGAGCTCATGCACTACGTAGGAGGTTCAAATGTGGCGCCTGGGTTCCAAGTCCTGCAACAAAAACAGAAAAGAACGCTGGTCAGAATGTTCACCACGGCCCTGTGCTCAGTGAACACGGCCCGTGTTGATAGATACAGTAATTGTTTTCTGGATTCCCAGTTACTGGGAGTTGGACACGACCCCGTGTTGCACCGACACGGCCCCGTGTTCAGCTCTCTGTAACTCATAAAATAAAAACTGCCAGTGATGATGCTGGGCACGGCCCGTGTCTGACCGGGCACGGCCCGTGCTGAGCGCTGCAGAAGCTGAAAAACTAAGAAAATCCTAAAAAAAATAAAAAGAGAAATAAAAGATGATTAGGCCGTTGATTCCTAACTTTCTTAAAATCCTTGTGTCCCCGGCAACGGCGCCAAAAACTTGATGTGCGGTAAGTGTCGTATATTTTAGGTGTATATTTTAAGCCCTTTTTAACACTTATTTTAGCCAAGTTTTAAATTTATAAAACACGATATTTCACTGACACTAAACACACATAGGGGCAAGTGCACCCATCGTTGAGTGTAGTATAGTGTTGGTAAGATACCGAGGTCGTCCAAGGACACAAGAGCTTTTAGTACCGGTTTATCCTCAACGTCTAACCAAAATAAAAGTTTAGAAAAATGTTTTAAACTAAGAAAAATAAAACTAACTAAAATGCTGAAAATAAAAATAAAAGAAAAACAGATAGACAAGATGAATCACTTGGTTCCGACTCGTATCTAGTATAACCTTTGATTATTTCCGCACTTTTGCACATAATTAAGAGATTATCTTAGTTATTGTAGTAGGCCCCTCTTTTGAAGGTGACGTTACCCTCACCCCAGTAGTTTGAGTCAGCAGGGATACAATCCTAAAAGGGTGGATTATTGGAAGATAATGAATTAAGTTATTAATGCAGTATTGTGGTAGGCCCCGCTTTTGGCGGTGACGTTACCCTCGGCTAAGTAGTCTGAGTCAGCAGGGATACAGTCCTAAATAGCCGGGTTATAGTATTAATAGTAGTTAACTTATGAGGGGATCAAAGAGTTTGGACCCCCGCCATCCAATACCGTGAAGTATTGAAGGAGGTCCTACTAAATTTGACCCAGGTCCATTGCAGGACCTCTAAACGCTGAACAATGGCAAGACCTTTACCAAACCGTTCCCTTAACCCCCTACCAGGTAGCCAACATACCTCCATATAGACCGTGGAGATATGAATGGTGAAAATCCTTTATTTTATATAGACAGTAAAATAATGCCAAGACACCACGGACAAACGATAAGGAAAGATCACCTTCAACATAAGTAACTAGTTATTAAAGTCATTAATACAAAACCAAATAAAAAGTGCAAAAGATTAGAAATAAAAAGTATTATACTAGACACTTTGTCTTAACCAAGTGATGTAAGAGACTTAGGCAAACATGGCCTTGATTGTCAAGAACTCTTACGATCAATCTTGGATCCCGAGACGACTCACACACTCTATGATGGACAATGGATGATGGTGGTGGTGGATGATGGTGTTGTGATGGTGGTGGGTGGTGGATGAAGTGTGAGAGAGGTGGTGTGCCAAGGGATGAGATAAAATGAATCCAAGCACTCCTATTTATAGGCTGAACAGAGAGCTGGACACGGCCCCGTGTCCGCTGGGCACGGCCCCGTGTCCGTCTGACAGTCTCTCTCTTCATTAATTGTAATTCGCAATTACAATAAATGCGCCTGCTGTACTTTCGACACACCCCCGTGTCCACTGAGCACGGCCCCGTGATGGGCAATAGAAGCTTCTATGGATTTGTCTTTTCTGCTGCTTCTTGGGCACGGCCCCGTGCTGGCTGAGCACGGGGCGTGTTCAGCCTTTTGTCTTCTCCTTTTTGCTTTGGAAGGTGCCGTTGAGGGGTCGGGCAGTCCACTAATGTTCCTTTCCTTGTATTTATGTTGGATTTAACTGTATTTTTGCTTCTTTTGCGTTTTTGAGCTCATTTAATCCTGAAAATACAAAAGGAAGACAAAAACACTCTTTTTCCAATATTAGTACTTAAAAAGGGTTAGTTTTATGCCTCATTTGATGTAATTTATATGTTGCATTTTACACACATCAGTAATCCTGGCAAATCTTTGGGGAAGACTTTCGGATATTCCCTTACCATGGGGATATCTTCCAGCTTTGGCTCTTCAGCTTCCTTGTCAACAATGTGAGCCAAAAAGGCAACACATCCTTTCTTCAAAGACTTTCGGGCCTTCAAACAACTGATAATCCTCAAAGGCGTATCATGCTTTTCTCCATGCACTACAATCGTCTCTCCATTCGCCATCAGGATGCGAATGATCTTCTCGTGGCATACGATCTCTGCTCGGTTGTTCGAAAACCAATCCATTCCAACTACCACGTCAAAGCTTCCCAACTCGACTGGCAGAAGATCAAGCGTAAACTCATGCTCTCCGAGCTCTATTACACAACCTCTAATTACTTTGCTAGCTCCTACTAGCTTTCCATTAGCTAGTTCTATCGAGTATGGAATATATAGCTTACTGGCTACTAACCCAAGTATATTCTTAAATTCTAGGGATAGAAAGCTATAATCAGCACGGTATCAAACAGTACAGATGCAAAGTGCTGGTTGATAGGGAACGTACCCGTAACTATGTTCGGATCTTGACGAGCTTCCCTAGCTCCAATGTTAAAGACTCTCCCCTGAGCTTGGTTGTTCTTTGGGCAATCTCTCTTGAAATGCCCGACATCTCCGCAGCTAAAGCATCCTTGCTTGTTTCCAGTACCACCCTGGTTGTTGCTTTGGGTGTGGTTCCCATTACCAGCTCGATTTCCAAAACCACCTCGGTTCACATTACCACCATTTCCTCCTTGGTTGTTGTTTCCACCTTGGTTTCTATTGCCATAACCGTTGCCACCACGGTTTCCACTGCCATTACCACTGCCTCTCTGGCCACCATTTCCACGACCATTACTAGCCCAGCATGTCTCCTTCGAATGACCATTCTTTCCATAGTTCTCACACTTCTTAAACCTACACTGACCGGCATGATGGAACTGGCACACATTACACTTAGGCAAAGTGCCCATGTAACGTTTCCCTTTTCCTTCAGCACTTGCAACACCAGTCCTGACCTTGGCTGGTGGGTTTGCATCTCTTTTCTTGTTGCTACCGTTGTTTCCTTGGGTACCCTTCTTGAAATTCGAGAACTTCCTCTTGTTCTCTCCTAATGACTCGACGTGAGTCTCCTTCTTCTTCCCTTCAGAGTTTGAAAACTTGTTCAGCCTAATCGCTTCTTCAGTCAACGCCACACTCAAATCAATGGCCTCAGTGATGGTTGGAGGCTTCGAAGTAGTCACAATGCTCATTATTTGGGGTGCCAATCCCCAAATGAAGCGTTCAATTCGCTTGAACTCTGGTTCAACCATGTAGGGGACAACACGAGACAGGTCATGGAATCTCTGGACATACTCAGCAATCTTCGGACCATCCATCTTCAGATTCTAGAACTCGGTTTCCAGCTTCTGAATCTCAGCTCTCGAGTAGTACTTCTTGCGCATCAGCTCTTTCATCTCATCCCAATTCATGGCATATGCAGCCTCTTCTCCCAGAGTTTGAACCTGAAGGTTCCACCAGGATAGAGCTCCGTCTAGGAATAGTCCAGAAATGTAGGTGACCTGGTGCTCTGGCGCACACTTGCTCATTCGCATCACAGAATCAGTTTTTCTCTGCCCATCTAACGAAAGCTACAGCACCTCCAGTGCCGTTAAAATTCAGAGGCTTGCAGTCTAGGAACTGCTTGTAAGTACAGCCTGTACAGGCAACATCATTCACAGAAAGCATTAGCAAACGCACATGGAATGTCCAAACGTATCGTAATGTGTCTTTCGTGACTTAAACATTACCTTGAGGTGGGTTATTTCCTGAGGTACCTCCACTGTGTTCAGAGCGTAAGGCCTCATGTTGTGCGATTGCTTGTGAAATCCGTTCTTGCAGTTCTGCCTCTGATGTGGGCAACTGAGTGTTCCTTCGAGGAGGCATCTTCTATAAAGAAGATTGTATAGGTCAGGTCTTATGTATATAGTAAGCATATAGTATGTATATGTAGTAGCAATTATTGTAGCAATCAATCTGGTAACCAATAAAATTATAATGCGAGCATGTAATTTAACAACGTATTTAATGAGAACATTACGATTGAGCTTTCATTAATCATCGACCACAAATACAGTTATATGTTTTACATAAATATCGTATCAAAAGGGAACACAGGGTCACACTACCCTTGTCCAAAATGTCTATCAATCTGCCATAAGTCATACAGTCAAAAGGTGGTCTCCAAAAGGCTTCACTAGCTAGGCTTAATAGCGGTTCTCTCATCAAAAGTAAGCTACCTACATAAAACCAAAAATCGTCTATGCCGATGGCGGTGGAGGAGGAGGTGGAGGAACAAAAAGCAAGCTGCGCACATGCGCAAGCTCCTCCTCTAGATCATAAACATGATGCAACAGATAACTAATCTGATGCTCAACGGTAAGAAAGCGAGTGTCAAACTCGGGAAATGGAGTAAGTGGTGCAGGAGGATGCGAAAACGGGGACGGTGATGAACGAGAAACATAAGATGGCTGACACGGACATGGCAAAGGTCGCAGTGTCATCTCAAGCTCTAAGATCATGCGACTCATGATCTCGAACTGAAGCTGCAAGGAGAGGAGTAACTCATCCCGTGTATAACCAGTAAAATGTGAGGGATGGTAGGGATCAGAAATCGGCATGGTGTAAGGTGGGAACCATCTGAGTGGCTCATCAAGTGGTGAAGAAGTAAAATGAGCAGAAGGTATAGAGTGAGGCATGTGAGGGAATGCTGCTGAAACATGTGGGTCACGGTCATGCTGCTGGCTAGAAGGGCCTTCCCCTGGACGGGGTGTGGGTATGTCCTGCAAGAAAGTGATAGGTAGGTCGGTGCGGTGAACATCAGACTCAACAGGATGAAAAGGAGCAACATCAATAGGTGTAGGTGAAAGTGAGGGAGTAACTGGCTCAATAACAGGAGGGTCAGCGGGTGCAGGAATCGGATCTGGTATAAGTGGGGCAATATCAGCTATTCCAAATGGAATAGGATCAAAGTCAGGCAAAGGCTCAGGTGCAAGTATCGGCTCAGGATCAGCAGGTGCATCAACAGGATGATCATCAGGAATGAACTCAGGCTTAAGTCCAGACTCAATGTCATGTGGAGGTAACGGTGCAGCTGACATAGCTGCATCATCGTCGGAATCAGTGGCGTATCGTCGCAAACCAGCTGCCTCTAAGGCGGAAGATGAAACAGACTCAAAAGAATCGGGGACAAAATGTAAATTAGAATCAGAAGAAATCTCGATAACAAGAATCCCCAGAAGTGGAATAGCAACAACGTCCTCATCGAGCTCTCCATCACCCTGAGCATCATCGGGAGGACCATCAATAAAAAGATCAAAATCATCGTCGAAAAGATCATCGAATGGCCAATCCTCGGGAGGAATGACCATGAGGGGAACAGGAGCGAGGATCAGTGCCATGACATACTCACCATCGGGGTGACTGATGATCAGATGATCGTGAACAAGAATAGGAATAACAAAAGGATCCTCGTCTGGGATACCATCAGTAATCGGTAAATTATCTCCGAAATTGGGAAGCGCAAAGGGCTGAAAGTCGTCATCATCGTCGGACATCATCTCTGGGCCACTCTCGGTGTCAGAAGTAAAGATCTCTGGCTCGGGTGCAATCTCATCATATGAGACTACAGCCATAGGGTCATCGGTATCGGACAAACCACTCTCGGATGATGACATATTGTCTGTAACAAAATGATCAAAACATATGCACATATATCAACAACTAACATTAAACATGCAATCAATAATAATGTAATCACGTATCTTTCTTAGTCTCCCAGACTAACCCACCTAGTCTCCCAGACTAAACCACCTAGTCTCCCAGACTAAACCACCCAGTCTCTCAGACTGAACCACCTAGTCTCCCAGACTAAACCACCCAGTCTCTCAGACTTAACCACCTAGTCTCCCAGACTAAACCACCCAGTCTCTCAGACTAAACCACCCAGTCTCTCAGATTGAACCATCAAAGTGTCTGTGCATTGTGTTTCTTTTGATGTTGTAAAAATGTTTATTTGCCTGGATCTGGGCGTTTCGTGTATGCAATGAAAACAAGTTGTAAAATCATTTTCGTGAGAGCCCTAGTGATTGTAGTCTAGACTCGAGAAGGAATCCTAGTTCGCTACAATCGAAGCTCTGATACCGAGCTGTCACACCCTGACTTTTGCGGAAGCGTGATTATGGTGTGACTTGCTTAATATCATTGCATTCAATCATAACACAACTATATGACAAAACCGAAAGTGATCATCCATTAACTTAGTTTAGAACATGACAACATTGTTTAAAACACAGACATCAAATTCGAACACAAAAACCATGCAACTTGTTCTAGAGTTCACAAGGACTCGACAAAAGACATTAATTTAAACTAGGCTTTGAAAGTTGTGTCTTATCTAGGACGAGACACACAATCCAAATCCTCAGACATAGGACGACAACTTTTATTCTCAACTTTACTTGAAACATCCAAACGCCCGCCAGATCCATACTTAATTTCCTGAAATACATGTAGTTTGAAAAAATCAACAAAAGTTGAGCGAGTTCATGTGTTTGGTGTGTAAGCTCGAATAAACTTGGAAATCACTGTAAGTAAGTAAGTATGTATTTGCAACCCTGGTATGAAAGCAACAAGGAAAAACAGATCACCAATGGTTTGCAAGGCCATTGATATGTGTGAAGTGATGCAGGAAAGCTCAAACCAAGCAAATTTGTCTCCGGGAATAAGACATAGTCGCCACATGGGCCACCCTGGTCCGCATGGGTATGGGCTCGCTACACCCAAATAGATCTATCACTCATGTCCCTCGGTCCTACAAAGAGGATTGATGGCCTTAAGCGTCATACCCACCACTCACATGATCAACCAGTACCCTTCCTCAGCTAACCATACCGCATAAAATGTTTGTAAACAGTTTGTAACTTGTATTTCACCCCCGAAGTTATAAAACCAAAAACAATTAGGGAAAAAGGGGTCATGAACTCACAGTCTTGCGTCTTCAGTCGTCGTAACTCAAGCTCCTTCGGGTAAACACGACTACCTACAATGTACTATGATCTATTAGATGAGCGGGTCGTGCCTTGACTTAGTATTGATGTCTTTGAGTTACGTTTCTTTGTATCTTCGGTATCATTCCAAGTTATATAATTATTTGTTAAAATAATTAGTATTTTAACTTAAACTATATTTATTAAATTTTGGAATAATAATATATTTATGACTTGATACACTTCGGGTATTTATACCTGTATTTCCTTCCCAATGATGGGGGTATTTGTACTCGTATTCTTATACTTGTATAATTTTTCCATGTATTAGGGTCGTATTCCGGTGTGAATTTATACGTACGAGAATACGTATTTTTATTGTATTCATTAAGTATTCTTATACTTAATTTCATATTAATTATTCCGGAATATTATCTTTAATAAGGATTCAATATATATTTCCAAAATATATATTAAAAACATTACTTAGAAAAATTATTCATAATTTTTCCTTGGCAAAAATATTTTTATTTTCATTTAATTCCAAAAATAATATATTTTTAAGTCTAACTTATAAAATATGTATAAACTCATTTTCTCCAAAAATGATATATTTCATATTTATATGAGAAAGTATATATTTCCTCCCAATAATATTGTATTTTATGTTTGTGTAGGAAAATATATATTTCTTAAAAATAATATATTTCCTAAAATTCCCAAGAAAAGATATATTCATACATGCCAAAACAATATATTTTTCATTGTCAAAATATGATATATTTTTGTGGAAATTGTAAAAATCATATTTTTGTTTCCTCGGTGTCCAAAATATTATTTACCAAAAATATACTTGCGTGTAAATTTCCGGAATATTCTTGTGAGTTATATTCCTCAGTTTGGTTTCACCAATATTTTGTTGTGTAAATGTGTATCTTTATTTGTTGGAATTTTGGTAATATTTTGGATTGTAACTCTTGTATTTTGATGTGTTATATTATTTCAAGCCCTAAAATAATATAACTAATACACAAAATATACAAATAATCACACACATGGTGTATTCTAAATATATATTTCCTAAATACATATTTAGTCACTTTTATTTATAAAAATCAACCTCCAATATTTGTATTTTTGTAACAAAAAATTATGGCAAGTGTATGTAACAATTTATTGTTGAAAGTACACTTGTAAGTGCATGTTTATAAATATTTTTCTAAGTGTTTGGAATTTTAGAAAATTTTGCCATAGTTTCCCCTAAAAATGGAGGTTTCCATGCTTTCAAGCATATCATTTTCTTTTGTAAAAATCATCACAATCAATCCACAATAAACAACCTTTACTTACCTACTTGCCAAAAACAAGTAATAATCTACCACTTCATGAACTTGAATATTTGTAAAAATTTGTAGTAACTTACTAGTGTCATTAGTAAGCCTTGTTATCCTTTAAAGTGTGTTTAGTTCTTTAAAAACTTCATTTCTAAAGAAGTTAGATGTTTACAACTTCTTGTCACATTTTCTAAAAATACTTCTTTATGAAATTTTCATGTTTCACAAATGTTTCTACACTTGTTTAACCACTAAAATAAGATTTGTTTATGTAAGAACCAAGATTAAATGAAACTCATATTTTTAACTTGGTTCCTTTAAAGAACCATTCATAAATCTTTAGATCTATATGATTTATAACCTACTTTGATCATTATTTTTCAAAAAAATCATTTATTCATTCAAGTTCATGATTCATGTGTGGATGATCTATCATCCTACAATATTTCTACTTTCTCATCTTGCTAGATTATGTTTTTAATCATGATCTAGCAAGATCTTATGATGATCAACATCATTTCTACAAACAATCAATGATCAACAAGCATAACAACTCATATTCATCAAGATTACTTCATTAAACATGCTTATGTTCATGTTTACTTCTTGTGATCTCTAGTGTTCTTGATGATTATCATTATGTTTCTTCTTTTAACCACTTAAAATAAGAGTAAACTAGCAAGATCAAGACTCTTACCACTAGCACAAGGCTAGGGATGATCAAGTGAAGAAATGAGATGGATAAAAGCAAACAAGAGAGGTTCTTGAACTTCCGAAAGCTCCTAGCTCCTTTATGTGATCTCTAGCACCCTTGTGAGTATGTAGAATATGTGAGGAAGATTGAATGAAGGTGAGTGTGGGTGTGGGTGTGGGTGATCTCGGCCGAGAGCTCATGGAGAGGTAGAGAGAGTTGTGTGTTTTCAAGTGTGTGTATGTAACGCCCTAACACGTAATAACTTAAAAACGATGCAACGTAAAAAGAGCCTTAAAAATTTCTTTCACAATTAGACACGTTACTTACATAAAGGCTCAATTACGAAATGTCAAGCATTAACTAAAGTAAATATACAACATTTACTTCCAATTAACACTTTAAGACGTTGCATAAATAAAGCTAAGTGACCGTTCTTTCCGTACAATCCTTGCTCTCGACTCGATCTATGCTCGCTTCTCTTCGTTAGTGGTAGAAGAAATCCATGTAATACCTGTGGACATCACATACAACATAACCATTAGTCATTAACAACATCATACGACATGATTCTCATATAGTCTAATAATGAATGACATTTAACAACAGGAACTTTGATTCATTCAACTATCCTCTCGTATTTTCTTGTTCCGAGTTCGACTTCGATACCTCATGAACCCGGTGTTCTTATACCTGCATTACATTTCAACCTCAAAGCACACCATTAGCAATCGTTAATGCCCAAACATAAGGAAACCATTCCTTCATACATTTATAACATCTCGCATTCACAAACGTTTACATTCCTAATCCCTACGTGCATTCATAGCAACCCACCTTCGTACATACATACGTTACAACATACGACCATACAATCTTATTTACCTATATGAGTGCATATACGGTTACGGGCTCCTGCTTACTACTTTTTCACACATACTCTTACGTTATCATGTCAAAATTTTAACTTTACTTAATATAGGCATTATACATATCGACATACACACTCACTTGTTTCTAGATACGTTCACTTATAAATTTTCCTTCACTTACACGAGGGTAATTCCATACTTTTACTATCCGGAGAACAATAACATTCATTTATAACAAAACCACTATTTAAGGTATTCATTTGCAATCATATACGCGTTTACAATTGAGTCCGGGTGCTGAAACGAACTAGAAAAACAAGTTTTGCCAGCTTACTGGCTCTCGCGGGGCGCGATAGATACAACCCCGGGCGGTCGCGGGGCGCGAGAGTGGTCGCGTTGCGCGACAGTAAAGCTGGTTTGATGTCGCGTAGCGCGACAACCCCTTTTCGACAGAACCGTTTCTTTTGCTGCTGCACTTTTTGCCCAGCTATGCATTCTAACCAATTCTCAACTTAAAACTTACATAACTTATGACCTAGACGTCCGTTTTGAGTAATTCTTATTTCTACACGTCCGTAATTTAATTACGGATCCGTTTACCATCCTAACTGACATCAAAAGCTGAATTATAAGAAAAAGACTTATAGATCCTTCATGCCATTATTCGACCCGTTTAATTTCATCATTTTAGTTCCGACGTAACTAACTACTTTCAACCCCATTAATCTTTCCTACCTTGGTAATTCCAATCATTACTTAATCAAACAAGATTTCCTCGCATTCGTAATTATTAAATAATCCCCTACACATACTAATAAGTGAGTCGGAAGTCACTTACCTCGTGCGTCCAAGTTTGTGCATAGCTTCCTTATTTACCCTTGACCCATTACCCTTCCATGCTCGTATCCATGTTGACACAGCTCCTACACTTTCATGTTATCATCAACACTTTCTTGTTAGCACACATACCATTTGTACTTGATTATGAGCATACCATTTGCATAATTCACATTTGACTTGCATTAATCAATCCTAACAAGCCTACGACATGTACCCGATTTCACATCCTTTTAAACCCATATAATCCATCGTGTCATTCCATTATTACATATTTATATACCATGTACCATACGATTATCTATAATCAGTGTTGTAAAAGTCGGATTCCAAGGCCGAGTACTCGGCGACTACTCGGTACTCGGAACCATACCTTGGAGAGTTATTACAAGTCGGCCTTATAAGTCGGAGGCGGTCAGACTCAGCCTACTCGGCGACTACTCGGAATACTCAGCCAACTACTCGGAATACTTGGTCAAATACTTGGTGGGAACCTTGGAATACTCACCGACTACTCGGATTACTCGGCCTACTCGGCAACTACTCGGGATTATGCTAATTTTGACATGAGCTATGCTAATTTTGACATGAATAATGATAGTTTTGACATGAATTACGCTTATTTTAACACATATAAAATATCCAATAATTAATTTCTTTATATTTAACATGTCCGAGTACTCTCCGAGTACTCCCAACTCCCCACTCGGCCGACTAGAGAGCGCCTAGCGACTTCTGCAACACTGTCTATAATATTATAATCACAACGACAAGTCTAGCCATATTCCTTATGTATAGTTGACTTTCAAAAGTCAACGATTTATAATTTTAACTTTCGGCTTAATCTCATATACTCATGACATCATAATAGGCTGTTTTGGGTGTCCGTTTACTGTAATTACGATCTTGCAAAAATTATAATCTTTTTATGTGACGTGCCCCTCGGAGGGATTATCCTTGTGTTAAATTTTTAGAGTCTAACTCTCTACCAAAAATTTATAAAAATTCATTTACTAAGCTGCAATCAGATTCGTCACTTATGACTGCAGCTTACGGAAAAATTCATTTAAAATTCCTCGTTTATCCGATTGACGAAATTCTAGCGGGAGATTTTTGGAATCACCTGAAGCTACCTACAGTAAAATTTTTAGATCATAACTCAATTCCTAAATTGAGTTATGACATTCTTAATGGGCTGCAAATTCTGCCAGAAAACACAGCCTGGACCTTCGATACGGAAAAATTCATAAAACGTTCATTTTTCGTCGAAAAAATGCAATTCCAGTTGGGTTTGAAATGTTTTTCCTGGGAGTTCATCACAAACTCAATAAACATCAGTTTTTGACAAGATTTGACCCAGTTACAGCCGATTACATTCGGCTGTAACTTTCTGGACAGATTTAGTTTTCATCAAATCTTTTCTAAATATCTCTCATTCTAACTTCACCTAGCCATTTCATCAAACACTTGGCGTGCGTACTAACATCCAAGCATAATGTGCAAGTATTTTCATTTTTTTTTCTTCGTAATTCTTTAGTTTCAATTATCAACTCAAAAAAGCATCAAACTAACTTCATACCATATTCAAGCTAACTAGCAAGAATTCATCATCTATAACATAATATCAAGAATTTAACAAAGATTAGACATGGGAGACTTACCCATGTTGCCATCTTCACTATCTATGGTGGGTTTCACCTCCAAACACCTAATTGATCAAAATCATGCATAACACATATACTCCATACGAGGATTATAACACTTATTCATGCTCAATTTTTGCATAAATTCATGGATTAACCATAACCCATATAATCAAACATCACCAAAAGATAAAATTAAACTTACTTAATGTGAAGAGCACATGGATTGTCACACCCCGACCGCGTAAAACAACAAATCGTGGCGGAATCATCGGGGAGTATTGTAACAGAATCATTGTTTCATAACACACGGAAATTTGAAGTTTCGTTTTATTTAAAGATTAACCATTTACATCGTCTTGAAACTTAAACAAACAAGCTAAACATAGTCTATCATTGTTATTAAGTCACTAAGGCCTCGTCCAGTCCTATGTGAGCATGCATCCTAGCAATCAACATCATTCAACAACACCTGAAATATATGTAAAAACAAAGTCAGCAAAGAAATGTTGGCGAGCACATAGGTTTTATGAGAGTGTCGGATTCATGGCTAGTTTACATGTTGCAATACCTAATTAAAAACCCTGTTTTGAAAAAGTGTATAGTATTGCAACATAATTAACCAACTCAAATCAAGTTGGTTATAATTTGTAAAATCTCGTAGCCATGCTTCTTAACCCCAAAATATTTGTTTAATTAAATCAAATTGTAAAACATCTCGTAAAAACTTGTTAATAAAACTTGTATGGTTTATATTATTCAGAAAACATCATTGTGTAAAATCGTTTCAAAATCGTTTACCCAAGTGAACTAAATAACACCACAGTATGTAATATGATGAAAACACTTATATATAAGAAGTACCAGCGGCGTATCTACCATGTTTTCATCATATTACACCCGTCTCGTTATCTAAATAGTAACCAAAAACCAATCGATTGTCCAATTCGTTTAACTTGTTTAAATTGTTCCAAAATCATTTAAGTCATTTAAATCATTCTCGTTTTAATTGTGTAACTACTTTTGGTCGCCTCGCTAATAACATCCAAACCTTCGCAACTCGACTATCTCGAAACTCGCATTAATAAACCACCAAAGGGTAAATTAACAATAACAGATTCAGTCGTTACCCACCTAACCCACACATAACCATGGGTGTAGTCTGATAATGGCATTTGTCAGATCCTATGGTACCATAACCTAATACTGGTCGGTTTGGCCAAAACTAATTAATGTTATTCGTTATGTAATTACAACCAACAAGTTTATCCACATTATCGAAATCGTTATTAATTTAATATAAACCATTTTAATCATTTTCGAAACCATCGTTAAAAACATCGAAATCATTTAACACATATGAATAACCCCAAAACAATCGAAAACAGTAAAATAGGGGAACTATGTACTCACATGAGAATACTTAGAAGTCTTGAATAACAACCAAGCAAAGCTAGAGGGATTACGGAAATCAATCGGCACCTAATATAAGTAACTACGTAAATAAACCGGACCTAAATCGGAAGATCGGATAGAATGAGGTCTTGTAAACCAAATGAGTATTGGAACTCATATGATATGGTTTAACAAAGCCTACAAACTAAATCGAAACCTATCCTAAGTACTTACGACCCATTACGACTCGTTTTAGGTAGCTTACGCTACTTTAACGCGTTGTTCGCGTGAAACGCGTTCGGACCGCCTAACTAGTCCTATGACAAGTATTATATGCCTTAAAATGTCTAATAATGTTACCTAATCAGTTTAATTGTCGAAATTTAGGTTACATATGCTTAAAATTAAATTATGCGTAAATAGGGCATTTTGGTCATTTTCCTAAGGCATATAACTACCTATCATACAACTAACTAAACGAAGTGACCATAAGGTATAACCTCGGAAGGTTATTCCATATACAACTATGGTCACAAAATATGTTTGATCGGATCCTAATGATCGACAAAACGGGTCGGGTTCGAAAGTCTAAGCGGTTGTTTAGACCGCTTATCTTACGACCCTATATAAGCACTAAACTAAAAGTGACGAGTTAAACATGTTAAAACATGTTTAACGAAGTTAGAAAACAAGTTTGATATCAAAACAAACGGATTTGATACCCAAGAATAGTTTGGTTGCAAAATACGCATGAATACGCATTTTGACCGAAACTATGACTCATCACTACACCTAATCAACGTGGTAAACAGTAGGTATAGTCACTAGGGACTATAACCATCGTGATTACGCTCACGTTGCGAAGTTCAAACGAACTTCGTGTTGACCAAAGACTGGTCAAAGCAGAAAGTCAAACACTGTTTGAATTTCGCTTGAAAAACGATAAAAACATGAAAGAATACTTACAAAGTGTCCAAGCTAGGAAAATCTTGATCCAAGTTGCTCAGGTATCTAGGACAAGACCCCAACTTAGAGCAATTGAATCAGATTTGTGAGTTGCAAGGAATGAAGGCTTGGGTATTTATAGAAAACCCACAACCGTTAGGATCGTTCCTCGCAAAACGTGCTTCGATCTTGACCCTCCATGTGGGCACATGGTATTGTAATACAAGGGGAATATTAAAAACCATCAAATCTAGCCCAAAGTATGCAAAACCTCGGGTTAAAACCATCAAAAACAGGCTGGAGGTCCAAATTCAATGTTTCTAATCTGGGCAGCTCTCGCGGGCCGCATAAGAATAGGCTTAGGCTTACGCCCCAGGCCTAAGAAGTTTGGCAGAATTACAATTTTAGTCCCTACAGGCCTAAAACTTGGTATTTGATGCATTTTTGACACGTTTAAGCCCCGTTAACCTCATTTCAAGGCTCTAAAATGAAGTTAAAGTATAGGGAACATGAAACATGCTCAAAAACATCTCGGATGTCGGTTCGTTTGGCCATACGGTTGCGTTGTTCGGTTAATTACGACGGAAGTCATAACGAACGCAAAAACGATCCAAATTAAGCGACGAATGGAATTTTATCATGCCAATCACTAAAATAAAGTATTTTAATGATTACATAAATTTTTGGATGTCCGGATATATTCAGAACGTAAGATATGCTAAAAAATGCAAACTTATGCACTTTCTGACGCTTTTAGTCCCTGTTGATCAAATAAGTTTATTTTTGCGCACCAAACACCCCAAAGCCTATTTCTAAGCTATGTAAAGGATATTTAGGGCATGTTTAACTTATGATCATATTCTGGAATGTTCGTTACAGTACAAATCGGCATACTTTCATAGTTTGTCGAAATTAGTCCCTGTAAGCGAATAAACTTGATTTCGACACACCAAACCATCTAAAACTTATTTCTAAGTTATGTAAAGGTTATTTAAGGTATGTTAAGCCTATGTCACTGTCCCAGAGTGTTTGTCGCGTTAAACTGATTACGTTTACACATTAGTTCGCGTATAACTTTCCATAAAGCGATTTAGAGCTCGAAATTGAACGAGAATTGATGTGTGCAAATGATACACATATTTATACAAATCCCAAGTATGAAACACAATATTTCATTGATTTGGTATTTGTTTGATGGCCGTGGAGGCACAGATGTCACAGTCTCCCCTAACACGTAATAACTTAAAAACGACGCAGCGGAAAAAGAGCCTTAAAAATTTCTTTCACAATTAGACACGTTACTTACATAAAGGCTCAATTACGAAATGTCAAGCATTAACTAAAGGAAATATACAACATTTACTTCCAATTAACACTTTAAGACGTTGCATAAATAAAGCTAAGTGACCGTTCTTTCCGTACAATCCTAGCTCTCGACAAGATCTATGCTCGCTTCTCTTCGTTAGTGGTAGAAGAAATCCATGTAATACCTGTGGACATCACATACAACATAACCATTAGTCATTAACAACATCATACGACATGATTCTCATATAGTCTAATAATGAATGACATTTAACAACAGGAACTTTGATTCATTCAACTATCCTCTCGTATTTTCTTGTTCCGAGTTCGACTTCGATACCTCATGAACCCGGTGTTCTTATACCTGCATTACATT
Organism: Helianthus tuberosus; assembly: GCA_030545235.1. Taxonomy (NCBI): domain Eukaryota; kingdom Viridiplantae; phylum Streptophyta; class Magnoliopsida; order Asterales; family Asteraceae; genus Helianthus; species Helianthus tuberosus. Next base: position 47,407,583 of record CM060449.1, on the reverse strand, counting down.
TCAACCTCAAAGCACACCATTAGCAATCGTTAATGCCCAAACATAAGGAAACCATTCCTTCATACATTTATAACATCTCGCATTCACAAACGTTTACATTCCTAATCCCTACGTGCATTCATAGCAACCCACCTTCGTACATACATACGTTACAACATACGACCATACAATCTTATTTACCTATATGAGTGCATATACGGTTACGGGCTCCTGCTTACTACTTTTTCACACATACTCTTACGTTATCATGTCAAAATTTTAACTTTACTTAATATAGGCATTATACATATCGACATACACACTCACTTGTTTCTAGATACGTTCACTTATAAATTTTCCTTCACTTACACGAGGGTAATTCCATACTTTTACTATCCGGAGAACAATAACATTCATTTATAACAAAACCACTATTTAAGGTATTCATTTGCAACCATATACGCGTTTACAATCGAGTCCGGGTGCTGAAACGAACTAGAAAAACAAGTTTTGCCAGCTTACTGGCTCTCGCGGGGCGCGATAGATACAACCCCGGGCGGTCGCGGGGCGCGAGAGTGATCGCGTTGCACGACAGTAAAGCTGGTTTGATGTCGCGTAGCGCGACAACCCCTTTTCGACAGAACCGTTTCTTTTGCTGTTGCACTTTTTGCCCAGCTATGCATTCTAACCAATTCTCAACTTAAAACTTACATAACTTATGACCTAGACGTCCGTTTTGAGTAATTCTTGTTTCTACACGTCCGTAATTTAATTACGGATCCGTTTACCATCCTAACTGACATCAAAAGCTGAATTATAAGAAAAAAGACTTATAGTTAGCATCAACACGGCTCGTATCCATTACCTTTCCATGCTCGTATCCATGTTGACACGGCTCCTACACTTTCATGTTATCATCAACACTTTCTAGTTAGCACACATACCATTTGTTCTTGATTATGAGCAAACCATTTGCATAATTCACATTTGACTTGCATTAATCAACCCTAACAAGCATACGACATGTACCCGATTTCACATCCTTTTAAACCCATATAATCCATCGTGTCTTTCCATTATTACATATTTGTATACCATATACCATACGATTATCTATAATATTATAATCACAACGACAAGTCTAGCCATATTCCTTGTGTGTAGTTGACTTTCAAAAGTCAACGATTTATAATTTTAACTTTCGGCTTAATCTCATATACTCATGACATCATAATTGGCTGTTTTACGGTGTCCGTTTACTGTACTTACGAGCTTGCAAAAATTATAATCGTTTTATGTGACGTGCCCCTCAGAGGGGTTATCCTTGTGTTAAATTTTAGAGTCTAACTCTCTACCAAAAATTTATAAAAATTCATTTACTAAGCTACAATCAGATTCGTCACTTCTGACTGCTGCTTACGGAAAAATTCATTTAAAAATACTCGTTTATCCGATTGACGAAATTCCAGTTGGAGATTTTTGGAATCACCTGAAGCTACCTACAGTAAAAATTTGAGATCATAACTCAATTCATAAATTGAGTTATGACATTCATAATGGGCTGAAAATTCTGCCAGAAAACGCAGCCTGAACCTTTGATACGGAAAAATTCATAAAACGTTCATTTTTCGTCGAAAAAATGCAATTCCAGTTGGGTTTGAAAGGTTTTTCCTGGGAGTTCATCACAAACTCAATAAACATCAGTTTTTGACAAGATTTGGCCCAGTTAAAGCCGATTACATTCGGCTGTAACTTTCTGGACAGATTTAGTTTTCATCAAATCTTTTCTAAATATCTCTCATTCTAACTTCATCTAGCCATTTCATCAAACACTTGGCGTGCGTACTAACATCCAAGCATAATGTGCAAGTATTTTCATTTTTTTTCTTCGTAATTCTTTAGTTTCAATTATCAACTCAACAAAGCATCAAACTAACTTCATACCATATTCAAGCTAACTAGCAAGAATTCATCATCTATAACATAATATCAAGAATTTAACAAAGATTAGACATGGGTGACATACCCATGTCGCCATCTTCACTATCTATGGTGGGTTTCACCTCCAAACACCTAATTGATCAAAATCATGCATAACACATATACTCCATACGAGGATTATAACACTTATTCATGCTCAATTTTTGCATAAATTCATGGATTAACCATAACCCGTATAATCAAACAACACCAAAACATAAAATTAAACTTACTTAATGTGAAGAACACATGGATGATCAAGAATCCTTGTACATACAATAGAATTGACTGAATTCCCCTTTCTAATTTGATGATTCTTGTGAATTAGGGTTTCACCCTTTTTCTTCTGCTTGGTTCGATCCCAGACAAACACACACAGTGTGTGTATTTTAGATTTTCTTTTTATTCTTTTAATTAATTCAAGTTTCCACTTTGGCAACCTTAGTCCCTTAGGTTTAATACATCATCATAATTGCCACCAATTTCATTTCCTTTACTTATCTTGTAGGCATTTAACTAAGTTTAATAACTTAGTTATTGTATTTTATTTATTTAACATGGTAGCACACCCACGAATTTAATAATTCGAGTTTTGGGGTGTTACAGTGTAAGTTATGAGCTCAAGATCCTACAAGTTCCACTTATAACCATCTTCTCCTTCAAACTCTTGGATATTATGTTTAGTAAAGTATAAACACAATCCAATTGAATATTGAAATAAAATCTTGGGGTATGGAGGAGGGTATGGGCCGATTACTAGGGGGTAGTAGGGTAGGTTTTAACCATACTAGTTAGTTTAAGGTAAAAATTCAAGTATTAGTTAGTTATGTTAGTTACTAGATATTTATAGGGTGTTATGATGTTCGGGGACCATAACTAGCTCGGTAGTGTTAAAACAGTGCTTCTAGTGTAAATTTGATGTTTCGGGTAGTGTCCGGTTGTTCGGTTGGTTACTGGTTCGTTAAAGTGCTAAACTTTGAAGTTTAGTTTGCTTTATGTATCTTTTTGTGACACTTTTGGTTCCCGACACTTAGGAAAGCATTCAGGACCATTTAACCACATTTGTGCATAAATTTAGATTGTTAAAGTGCTGATTTATGTTGAATTTTGCTGAATTCAGCAATTTGGGTGAGTTTTAGGCACTTTCCGGCACTTAAACTATCACTAATAAGGCAGTTTTGTGATCCTTACTTTCCTACACACTATACTAGTGTAGTACTTGGTTTCTGGCTCATTCTGTGTCTAAATGCACTGTCTGTCTATGTGCTGAGTTCTGTCAGCATTTTCCTGATTTATCAGATAACTGTGCAAACTATATTTAATGCATCATTTAAGGCAATACAACTTTCATGCAATATTGGTATGACATTAAACAATGTATGATGCACATGTATGTATTTGGAAGTAATCAGAAATCAGTTACTTGTAATTCAATACAGTCATTAGGCACTAATCATGGTTAATTAATTGTACGGATACCTGGATTTTTGACAGTTGTCACATTCTCCCCCTGTTAAGAAAATTTCGTCCCGAAATTTTAAGCTTTACTACTAGCTGCAGGGGTGTTAGAGAATAAATGCGGGTACTTAACTTTCATGCGGTCCTCACGCTCCCAAGTAAACTCTGGGACGTGACGCGCATTCCAGCGAACCTTAACAAACTTAACACTACTCCTCCGAGTTTTGTTAACTTTCCAGTCAGTAACCTCAACAGGTTCTTCGGTAAAGTGGAGTGTGTCGTCAATGTGAACTTCATCCGCAGGTATGATCAATGTCTCATATTTTTAACTTTCCAGTCAGTAACCATCTTCTCCTTCAAAATCTTGGATATTATGATCACTAAAATAAGATTTGTTTATGTAAGAACCAAGATTAAATGAAACTCATATTTTTAACTTGGTTCCTTTAAAGAACCATTCATAAATCTTTAGATCTATATGATTTATAACCTACTTTGATCATTATTTTTCAAGAAAATCATTTATTCATTCAAGTTCATGATTCATGTGTGGATGATCTATCATCCTACAATATTTCTACTTTCTCATCTTGCTAGATTATGTTTTTAATCATGATCTAGCAAGATCTTATGATGATCAACATCATTTCTACAAACAATCAATAATCAACAAGCATAACAACTCATATTCATCAAGATTACTTCATTAAACATGCTTATGTTCAAGTTTACTTCTTGTGATCTTTAGTGTTCTTGATTATTATCATTATGTTTCTTCTTATAACCACTTAAAATAAGAGTAAACTAGCAAGATCAAGACTCTTACCACTAGCACAAGGCTAGGGATGATCAAGTGAAGAAATGAGATCGATAAAAGCAAACAAGAGAGGTTCTTGAACTTTTGAAAGCTCCTAGCTCCTTTATGTGATCTCTAGCACCCTTGTGAGTATGTAGAATATGTGAGGAAGATTGAATGAAGGTGAGTGTGGGTGTGGGTGATCTCGGCCGAGAGCTCAAGGAGAGGAAGAGAGAGTTGTGTGTTTTCATGTGTGTGTAAGTTATGAGCTCAAGATCCTACAAGTTCCACTTATAACCATCTTCACCTTCAAACTCTTAGATATTATGTTTAGTAAACTATAAACACAATCCAATTGAATATTGAAATAAAATCTTGGGGTATCGAGGAGGGTATGGGCCGATTACTAGGGGGTAGTAGGGTAGGTTTTAACCATACTAGTTAGTTTAAGGTAAAAATTCAAGTACTAGTTAGTTATGTTAGTTACTAGATATTTATAGGGTGTTATGATGTTTGGGGACCATAACTAGCTCGGTAATGTTAAAACAGTGCTTCTAGTGTAAATTTGATGTTTCGGGTAGTGTCCGGTTGTTCGGTTGGTTACTGATTCGTTAAAGTGCTAAACTTTGCAGTTTAGTGTGCTTTATGTATCTTTTTGTGACACTTTTGATTCCCGACACTTAGAAAAGCATTCATGACCATTTAACCACATCTCTGCATAAATTTAGATTGTTAAAGTGCTGATTTATGCTGAATTCAGCACTTTGGGTGAGTTTTAGGCACTTTCCGGCACTTAAACTATCACTAATAAGGCAGTTTTGTGATCCTTACTTTCCTACACACTATACTAGTGTAGTACTTGGTTTCGGGCTCATTCTGTGTCTCAATGCACTGTCTGTCTATGTGCTGAGTTCTGTCAGCATTTTCCTGATTTATCAGATAACTGTGCTAACTATACTTAATGCATCATTTAAGGCAATACAGCTTTCATGCAATATTGGTATGACATTAAACAATGTATGATGCACATGTATGTATATGGCAGTAATCAGAAAGCAGTTAATTGTAATTCTGTACAGTCATTAGGCACTAATCATGGTTAATTAATTGTACGAATATCTGGATTTTTGACAGTTGTCACATTCTCCCCCTGTTAAGAAAATTTCATCCCAAAAGTTTAAGCTTTACTACTAGCTGCAGGGGTGTTAGGGAATAAATGCGGGTACTTAGCTTTCATGCGGTCCTCACGCTCCCAAGTAAACTCTGGGCCGTGACGCGCATTCCAGCGAACCTTAACAAGCTTAACACTACTCCTCCGAGTTTTGTTAACTTTCCAGTCAGTAACCTCAACAGGTTCTTCGGTAAAGTGGAGTGTGTCGTCAATGTGAACTTCATCCGCAGGTATGATCACTGTCTCTTGAGTTGGACTCTTCTTTAGATTAGATACATGGAATGTATCATGAACACCATTAAGTTCCGCCGGTAGTTCCAACTTATATGCTATAGGACCAATCCTTTCCAGCATTTTGAACGGTCCAATAAATCGTGGGTTTAACTTTCCAGGCTTCCCAAAGCGTGCTACACCTTTCCAAGGTGAGACTTTTAACAACACCATATCTCCCACTTCGAATTCCAAAGGCTTCCTTCTTTGGCCCGCATAGCTCTTTTGTCGATCACGAGCCGCCTTAATGCGTTCTCGGATCTGTATGATCTTATCTGTCGTCTCTTGGACCAATTCGGGACCAACAAGCTGTCTATCACCTGCATCTGCCCAGCATAACGACGATCGACACTTGCGTCCGTAGAGAGCTTCAAACGGTGTAGCTTGAATGCTTGTATGGTAGCTGTTGTTATAGGAGAACTCAACCAAAGGCAGGTGAGTGTCCCAACTGCTACCCAAGTCCATTATGCAAGCTTGTAACATGTCTTCTAATGTCTGAATCGTTCTCTCACTTTGGCCTTCCGTCTGTGGGTGAAATGAGGTGCTCAAATTCAACTGTGAACCAAACGCTTCTTGGAAAGATTGCCAAATCCTTGACACAAATCTCCCATCTCTATCAAATATAATTGAGATAGGCACTCCATGGCGTTTAACTATCTGCCTTAAGTACAGCTCAGCTAGCTTACCTGTGTTATCCTTCTCCCTGATTGGCAAAAAGTGCGCAGACTTTGTCAGACGGTCTACGATTACCCAAATCGTATCATGACCTCTGGGTGTCTTTGGTAACTTTGTTATAAAATCCATCGAGATCTGCTCCCACTTCCACATGGGAATCTCAGGTTGTTGCAGAAGTCCTGAAGGCTTCTGATACTCGGCCTTCACTTTGGCACAAGTTAAACACTTTCCAACATAGATTGCAACATCACCTTTCAATCTCGGCCACCAATAGAAATACTTCAAATCTTGGTACATCTTATCCGATCATGGGTGGATCCAGTACCTCGATTTGTGAGCTTCATCAAAAATCACATCTCTAAGACCACCAAATAGGAGAACCCAAATTCGTCCCATGAAACACAAGGTTCCTTCCTCATTGGGTACCAATTGGTTCTCCATCACACGGAGATTATGGGCCTCGTGCGTTGGCACGGGTTTGCCGAGCCTAGAGCCGGCCCTGTAAATAACCCTAAAACACATTAAAACATAACTATATGAAACTAAAGAGACTAAAATTGCCAAGAAATCAAACAAACTCACCAGCCCTCATGGCTCGCGGGCCATGACACCCCCCTACTCTCTTGCGCCCCGCCAGAGAAGGGAATCAGCAGATTGTTGGATCAACTTCGTTTATTGGCGAATTTGTGCTAGTTTACTTGTGTTTCTTCCATTTAATGACCAACTAACCAACCCTAATCACCTCATATATAACCTAACCCATTCCCACACATTTTCCACTTTGCGAACACCTCACTTTCACTTTCAGACACTCAAAAATCAGCTGGGAAATCAGTAGCAAATCAGAAGCATATCAAGTTGCAAAAGTGAGCATAAACTCATTTATCTTCCATCTTTTTCATTTCTTCTTGCTTCTTAGCACTTGGAACAACCTTAGGTATGTTTCCACATATTTTCCATGGAAAACCAAAGATGGAACATCACCATAATAGGGTTAAAAGTGCAAGAAACTTTCTGTTTTGTACAAAAACTTTGTTAAACATACTTAAACTTATGATTTCTTCCTATGTCCTTATGCCACTAATCAAGACTATGATTATGTGTGCTTAAAAACAAGGTTGTAACATGCAAATCCAGAGGTTTTCATCCACTAAACTTTCTGTTTTTAAAAGGGTTTTAACCCACAAGGGATAAACAAGTCTTGAACTTGTGTATGTGTGATTATTTGGATAGTTTGGGCTATCCAACTTACAATCCACACTTCACTTCATGATTTCTCTTAGTTAGCATGTTCATTTCATTTCTTTGTTATCCATTCATGACCATCCTTGTTGTCTTTGACAACTTGTGCATTGGTGAAAATACAAAGAGGTCTTAAATGGAAGGTTTATCCTCCAACCTCATGCATGACTTCTATGATAATCATTGATGTACATGTTTGACTATACTTATAATATATACTAAATATAACATATACAATATACTAACTGAACCTTTGATGGTTATCTAGTGCTTATTCGTCATAGAACTAGGTTATATCATCCAAGAGCTTAGTTTTCTCGTTACGATTCTAATGGGTGTTACACCCATGAAATCATCCTAAACCCTATGGGTTTTCATAGTGTCAAGAACGAGTGCTAAAGCCTAGATGATTATTTTCTTGCATACTTACCTTGTTATACTTTTAATTCCGAATCTAAATCCTCCGTTATTATCTAAATACTCATACACCTATGTTTCCTCGTGTAGAAGGACTTGGTGTTTCCATCCTAAATTAACCAACAAACTCTTCACGGATTAACAAGTGGAAGCTTGCAAAACCGTGAGTACACTTGACCCGTTTTACTTTTAAAACACTTTGGGTTGTAACATGTTATTATACAAACTTCACATTCACACACTTAAAACATACCGTTATACATGCTACTTGTTTACTTAGGTTCATGCTAGACTGTACATGCTTTATGTCATTAACTTTGCTAAGCCCCAACTTAACATATATAGCGCTATAGGAGTAGCACGCCGTCCGTCGGGGTCTTGTTAAGTCTTTATTCTAAACGGTCTCGTCACTTTTGTGGCGAGGAATGCTAAATAATAGTGGACACTTGGGTTTGACGTATTGTTATGCATGCTAGTTACCTTGTTTACAAATTGCCATGTGGATTCGAGAAAATGCTTTTAAACTTATGCTATATTATTCAAACCTTGTGTACTTGCCTTTGCTTTTGCATTGAACTTTATTTTAAACATGTTACAGGTTGACGTTGATACCATGATGAATCTAGTAGGGATGACTAGAAACACGCTCAAGATACTAGATTTGATTATCCTTTGTTATGTTATTGTTGTTGTATTTGTCATTTCCATGTTGTACTTGTACTTCTTTTGTTGTATTAACAATTTATGATTATTTATGAAAAAACGGTTTTGATTTAATTATTATCATAATTAGCGTTATGTGTGATAAACAATCTATCTTCGTCCCACTCCGATGATTCCGTCATTAGTTGGGGTGTGACAAGTCGTGACTGATGTGCTAAAAGTAATTTAACTAAATTAACCCTAAATTAGACACTAAGTAATACTCTAGATTCTCTAAAAACTAAACTACTGACAGGCAAGTGAACCTATCGACCTAGTAAAGCTAAAGTAAGTTCGGATATCGAACCCACGACTCTCCTATTGAAAACGTGAACCAGACTCGTTTACTTATCTACACTGCTAGTTTTATTTGTTTTTATTGTTTGAGGGGGTTTTCTCCAATTCTAATGCAAATATTAAATAATTAACTAAAGTGAACTAATACACAAACTCTAATTGTAGATGAGATCAGATGATGGTAAAAGCACTACCTAGGCCAGAATCCTACACATGAACGACAAGTTTCCTATCGGTAATGGAACTACTGTGGAACCGTGATCTTAATAGAGAAGTTTCCTATCTAAGGAGCCTCGACCCTTCTTGAGGTGTCACCTAATAGAATCCTAAAAGCTGTTAAACTACTGTAACACCCCAAAACTCGAATTATTTAGTTCCTATTATGTTACCACGTTTAAAAGAAGGAAACGTAATAACTAGGTTATTAAACCTAGTTAAATGCTTAGTTAAAACAAATAAGGATTTAAAATTGGGTAAATTATGAACAAGTGACAACATGAGGGGTTGATTTTGGATAAATGGAAAGATAAAACATAAAATAAAAATAAAAACCCCAAACACACACACATGGGCGTGTGTGTGTTCGATCTGAGAAGAGGAAGAAAGGGGGAAAACCCCTCTCAAACCCTAATCAACGAATTGGATGGGAATTGGGCTGAATTCGAACTTGCATGAGCCTAAATAGTGATTATCTAAGTAAGATTTAGCCAAGGTATGTCTTAATTCTCTGATTTGATGAACAACCATGAAGTGGGTTTTGATGAATTCGTGAGTTTGGTCTAAATTAGGATGAAAGCTTGCTAATGTTATCTTGTTTAAGTTGAATCTTGGTAAAAATTTAGTTATCTTAGTGATTTAGAATGAAACCCATGTTTATGAGTATGATAATGATTATGATGAACATGTGTATATTGATGATTTTGATTAAGTTGATGCGTATGTTATGTGTTAGGTTTTGATAGTAACATGATATAGATGATAATGTGATGTTGCTTGAAGGAAAGGATTCATGAGATGAATATGGGAAGAATATGCTTAAATTACTTGTACATTATGCTTAGATGTTAGTACACACGCCAAGTGTTTGATGAAATGACTAGGTGAAGTTCGGAAGCGAATTTGCATGCAAGAAATTAGTAGCTTGGCATAGGATGTAATAATGTTGTATTTGATAGTTAAGTTAGCATGAGATACGTGTTTTGGACGAAATACATGTGGGTAGTTAGTTAATGATGTATTTCGGTAAAAGTATGCTTTAGGAACTAGTACTCTATGCTTGAATGGTGTGGTGCACCTCATGTGTCGGACTAGTTGTCAATGGTAATCTAGAAATGGATGTACACTAAATATGTAGCTTGTGGGTTTATTAGTAAAGAATGACATTGAGATTATGTTAAAGTACTAACTTTGAATGTGACTGAAATTGTAGGATGATGAAAGCGTTAGTTGTAATGAATTATTTATACATGTGTATGGTTTAATTAATTTATCGAGTGATTGAATGTGTTCTAAAACATGAGTATGAAATATATATATGGTATCGATATTATGGCCTACTACATCAATATGGACATAAGTTACTAGTTGGGAGTCTGTATGCTAGATCGTTGACTTTCTAAAAAGTCAACGAATAAGTTAATAACATGGTTAGATTTACGAATATGAATGAAAGATTATGAGAAATCATATGATATATGCTAGACTAATTATGTGCTATGTATAATGAGGAATTAGATTTCATATATGTGGAACAATGTGATTGTCGATTCGTGTCTTATGCACGTTGATGAATGATTGATTAAGAAAAGTCAATGTAACTACGAATTTAAAATGGATGTTGATATGGAATGAACATATATACTAACAATGTCATGGGAATGATGGCATGAAAGGATAGGTATCTGTCACACCCCGATTTCCACGTGTAACCGGTGGGCATGATGGGGGAGTATCGTGACGTGGTTGGCAACATAATAGTCAAACCACACAATATTTAATATGCACAGCGGAAGCAAATGAAAGATATAATTCAACCGAATATAATATTGTAATATCGTGTATCACAACAGTCGATTGTTTATCCACAGACGGATCGAAAATAAAATGGAAACAATAGATCAACAGACTTTTAGGCATCTTAAGCTTGCGAGACTTTTATTGATGCTAAGGAGAAATCCCAGCCAATTACGCTTAGTACCTGCATTTAATCTTTTTAGGAAAATACGTCAGTTTACACTGGTAAATACAATCAACTGACTCATTTTGGAAAATGATTAAAATTGATTTGGATGCACATGGCATAAACATTTTTATAACTTGATTAAAATGCACAGAGGCAAAATTAATCTTTTATACTTGGGACAATTATTTAAATATATAATCTTGTGAACGAATTACATGTTCCTTATGCGTTCAGTACCCCGGATCGTGTCCGGGTTAAAGATCAATAGACACACCACATTATTCTTTTGTGCACTGACGGGTGTACGCCTACACCCCGCGCTTAAGTCATGGCCATTTCGTAAAATGATGCCAAGGATATTCGAGACATGGTCATTAACCCCCCAAAAGCTTTTAAGTAAGCAAAACTGTTTAAACGGGCCGATCAAATTATTCAATTAACCACCCAACGATGGAAGATTTGATGCCCGACCAAGCGGTATTTTATATACCGTAACCCAAGCCCGTATAGGGAAAATAAGTTAAAAGTATTTACCTGAGCAAAGTAATAATCACAATAAGCAAATTGCAAGTAGCTTTTACTGCTTCTCCTAATCTGGAACGAAGGTTTATAATAACCTATTAGAATCCTAACGGGTCTTTAGTTAAGCTTAAGCTTAGACCGGTTAGTTTCAAAGATACGGTTCGTACGCACGATTAAGCGAAGACCGGATAGAATGTCATTTAGACCCGACAAGTTCAGAGACTTGTTTAATATGGGTATTTCATACACATTCTGGATTTTGAGATAAAACCGATAAGGTTTGACCCGTTTCGGCTAATTTATGTAAACTAGTTACATAAGCCGAACCGAACGCGTAATAGGCGTAACGGGTATCCATGAGAGCCATATACAGGTTTTCCAAGTTAATATGCTTCAAATATGTTGTGACATCAGTAAGATGTCTTTTATTATGCCCGAAACGAATTTAAACACAAACTATGCCCCGTAGGGGTAGTTTGGTCATTTAAAAGGTTATAAAAGAGTTTAAGTATTTACCTGAGTTACAGGTCTGATATAATCAGCAAAAATACTTATTTTACTAAGTTATAACAGTAGGGTAAAGTATATATGTGAAATTTATCAATTATAACCAAACTATGCACCGTATGGGCATTTTGGTAATTTCACATAAGCCGAAAAGCTCAAAACTGAAGTCTGAGTTTAACAACTTTTTCTTACTGTCAAAATATTATAATTTACCTTAAATATCAGTAGGTATCACCCTTGTATGTTTAAAAATAGTCTTAGTACATACTATGCGCTAAAAACGCTTAATAAGGCGATTAGAAGCCGTTTCCGGGTTCTATATATAAAGCTGATATTTTTATTATTACAGAAGGCTTAAAATAATTTATTTATCATATGTAATCAGTAGCAAAAGGTTTGGAGTCAATTAGATATGTAAAACTCATTTTATAGCCCGTAAGGGCAAAACCGACAATTACCGGATTAAGCCTACGACTATAAGTTATGCTCAGCCTAAAATTAATTAAAAATCTTCAAAAATCCCAAAATAATATATTACATCAGTGGGTAAAGATTTTGATATCGAAAAGTAGGCTTAACTAGGCTATACGTTAATTACGCCGTTTATTTAACATAAAGCTTCTTAATTATGCTAATGAGCATAACTCTCAATCTACACCTCAAACTGATGTCAAACTTTGGGTAGAAGTTCATATATCAGTAATTAAGGTTTCTACTCTTTTACATTTTCAAAAATCATGTTTTAAGGTGAAAAGGGCATAATGGTCAACGTATGAGCAATTAACGGAATCATGCGTATTAATTGGTTAACTAATGAACCATGGTGTATAATCACAGAGGGTTATACTAGCATGTAACCTGGTCCAAATGAAGCTCTTAGGTATTTCTAAATCATACCAAAACGGGTCTGAACTGAAGTCAAAGAAAAAGTCAAAGCTTTGCGACTTTCGGTTCCGAACCGGGTCTAAACAGTAAATTGTCGGGTTGAACATGTTTAGACGTGTTCTTACACTAATTACCAAGTTATATTAATGATCAAACAGGTTGTACGTGTTCTACATTGCTAATTATGCATAAATTAGAATTTAAGTATCCTTTTGACTTTTTAATCACAAGTTTGACCCGACATTTGACCTAGTTAGAGTGGGAATCAGGGGGAACCCTTTTAAGGGTTTATTACCCACATAATTACCAACTTATAACTACTTTCAATTCGACTAATCACTGAACCATTAGTGATTAATCGTTAAGTCAACCGTTAATTACGACGGTTTGACTTCTAAGCTAAAACTAAGTAAGAACTTAACTAAGAAAGGTTAAGCAAACTTACAAGAGTCCTATGAATGACCAGAGATCACTTGAGAGAAGTCTTGAGCTCCAGAAGTGATCAGGAATGCAAGAATGAAGGTGTGAAGAATGTTTACAACTTCATGGCCTTATATAGTGGTTTAATCACCATAAAATGTTGACACACAAGTCTACTACTGACCATAACTCATCCACAAGTGTCCCTAGATGTTTAGGGGTTGTTTAGGGGTCAAGAAAGATGTGGAAAATCGGTTAAAGGTCGATCAGAAAGCACTTAGCAGGCAAAACCCAAAGTTTTCGGAACTGGTAGTCCCTCGCGGCACGCGTAGACCCCCCCTGGGGCTTCGCGTGGCGAGAGGCCTTGTCTGATCATATCAAAATTTTTGATTTATTGCGTTTTGATCCTTGGCTCTTCAAACTTTGTTTAGACATCATTTTCTTGCATTTTGAACCCTCCCAATTGACGTATAAGGGCTTCAAGACATATACCCACTTTGTTAAGTCACCGGTTAACTTTATTGTTACCCGAAAAGTCCTAACTTTCAACGTTGGCGCTTTAACCCCTCACACACGAATTTGATCATAACTTTCTCATACGATAACGAAACTTTACGAAATTTATATCGTGCATTCTTGTGAGCATAATTAACCATTACAAAGCTTCGGGTTTGTCAAAAGGTCACTCAGAGGTATAACTTAAACATGTTGACACATTTAACCCCTGTAGTTTGTAATCTCTCACTTTCTTTCATATTTGGCTTCGTATGATCCATGATTTATTCGTTTGAAGGTATGAGCATCATGTAGGGTTAATGTACAATATATTTATTCACTGTTTACATTTAGAACCCGTATATTCACATACTTTCCATGACTGTCAACTTTAGTCCTTCTATAACATTCTTTCACACGTTCAAACATATGACACGTGTCTACACATTATAGGACGTGAATTTTCGAGGTGTTACATCCTCACCCCCTTAAAATAAATCTCGACCCTGAGATTTACTGGAATAAGTAAGGGTACTTTTCTTTCATTGTGGATTCATCCTCCCACGTGTATTTGGGACCTCTACGGGCATCCCATTTGACCTTTACTATAGGCACATGCTTCCTTCGAAGCTTCTTAACCTGTCGATCTTCAATCGACAATGGTTTTTCCGCAAATTTTAAGCTCTCATCTATATGCACATCTGTATGTGGTATAACCAGTGATTCATCAGCGAAGCACTTCTTCAGATTGCAGATGTGGAACACATTGTGAATTCCACTGAGCTCTTCAAGTAAGTTTAACTTATAGGCAACTGACCTGACACGTTCAATAACCTCGAAAGGTCCTATGTATCTCGGGCTTAACTTTCCTTTCTTACCAAATCGCATCACCCCCTTCCAGGGTGATACTTTAAGCAACACTTTATCACCTACTTCGAAGTGAAAAGCTTTACGCTTTGGATCTGCGTAACTCTTCTGCCTATCTCGACCAGCTTTGAGACGGTCACGAATCTGGACAATCTTGTCCGTCGTTTCGAACACTATCTCCGGTCCTGATAATTGGACATCTCCAACTTCCGCCCAACAAACGGGCGTTCTACACTTTCTACCATATAAGGCTTCAAAAGGCGCAGCCTTTATGCTGGTGTGGTACCTATTGTTGTAGGAGAATTCAATCAAAGGCAGGTGGTTATCCCAACTACCACCTAAATCAATTACACATGAACGTAGCATGTCTTCCAAAGTTTGAATAGTACGCTCACTCTGGTCGTCTGTCTGAGGATGGTAAGCTGTACTAAAATTCAAACGCGTGCCCAAAGATTGCTGGAAACTCTTCCAAAAATGTGACGTGTATCTAGTATCTCTGTCAGAGATAATAGACACAGGTATGCCATGTAAGGCTACAATCTTATCCACGTATAACTGGGCTAACATGTCGGAGCTATAAGTCTCCTTGATGGGTAAGAAATGTGCTGGCTTAGTCAGTCTATCAACTATAACCCATATTGTATCATTTCCTTTCCTTGTCTTAGGTAACTTGGTGATAAAATCCATGGTTACCATTTCCCACTTCCACGTAGGAAGTTCTGGCTGTTGTAGCAAGCCTGACGGCTTTTGATGTTCTGCTTTGACTTGCGCACATGTCAAGCACTTTGCTACATAGGCAGCTACAGACTTCTTCAAGCCTATCCACCAATAGTTTGCCCTTAGATCCTAGTACATCTTATCAGCTCCAGGATGAATGGAATATTTAGAACTATGGGCTTCCTAGAGGATAACATCACGAAGTCCTCCATAAATTGGAACCCATATTCGTCCATTCAATCTTAGAATTCCGTCTTTGCCAAGAGATAACTGCTCCTCAGTTACTCCTAGCTTTTCATTAGGATAGTTAGCTTCCAGCACAGCTTCCTTCTGTGCAGCTAACAACCTTTCAATCAAACTGTTCTTTATCTCCATGTGCTTGGCATTGATTCGGATGGGTTTCACCCTTTCCTTTCGACTCAGGGCATCAGTGACTACATTCGCCTTGCCAGGATGGTATCTGATTTCACAATCATAATCATTCAACATCTCCATCCATCGGCGCTGCCTCATGTTTAAATCCTTCTGATTAAACAGATGTTGAAGGCTCTTGTGATCAGAATAGATCACACACTTGATACCATATAAATAATGCCTCCACAGTTTTAGTGCGAATACCACGGCACCCAACTCCAAGTCATGGGTGGTGTAATTCTTTTCGTGCACCTTTAACTGTCTTGAAGCATAGGCAATAACCTTGCCTTTCTGCATAAGCACACACCCCATTCCAGTGTGTGATGCATCACAGTAAACTACGAATTCTTCGATTCCATCCGGCAACGTCAACATAGGGGCGTTGCTCAACTTCTGTTTAAGGATATCAAAGGATTCTTGCTGCTTGGGGCCCCAAACGAACTTTACTTTCTTCTTAGTCAAGGACGTTAAGGGTGCAGCAATCCTTGAAAAATTTTCAATAAAACGCCTGTAATATCCTACCAATCCCAGGAAGCTACGAATCTCTGTAGGCGTCTTTGGCTCTTGCTAGTTCATAAAAGCTTCCACCTTAGCGGGATCCACTTGGATACCATGCTCACTAACCACATGTCCAAGGAATTGGACTTCACGAAGCCAAAATTCACACTTGGAAAATTTGGCGTAGAGTTTCTCATGATGTAGAAGTTTGAGAATACAGCGAAGGTGTTTCTCATGGCCAGCTTGGTTCTTCGAGTAGATAAGAATGTCGTCGATGAAAACGATGACGAATTTATCTAAGTAAGGCTTGCATGCGCGATTCATGAGATCCATGAACGCGGCAGGTGCATTAGTGAGCCCAAAAGGCATCACTAGGAACTCGTAATGACCATAACGAGTCCTACATGCTGTTTTGTGCACGTCTTCATCTCTAACCTTCAGTTGATGGTAGCCTGACCTTAAGTCAATCTTCGAGAAATAACTTGCCCCTTGCAATTGATCGAACAAATCGTCGATCCTGGGCAAAGGATACCTATTCTTTATTGTGACCTTATTAAGTTCACGGTAGTCGATGCACAGACGCATCGATCCATCCTTCTTTTTGACAAACAGGACTGGCGCTCCCCATGGAGACGAACTAGGTTTAATGAAACCTTTAGCTAGCAATTCATCCAGTTGCGTTCTTAATTCCTTCATCTCTGTGGGCGCCAACCTATAGGGTGCTCTAGCAACAGGTGCTGCTCCAGGGATGATGTCAATTCTGAATTCCACTTGCCTATCTGGTGGCAAACCAGGTAGTTCTTCAGGAAAGACTTCAGGGTATTCAGAAATGACGGGGATGTCTTCAATCTTTGGTTTCGGTTCATCAATGATCACTTGTGCCATGTAGATGACACAACTCTTCTTTAAACACTTAGAAGCTTTGAGCATAGTCACTTGCTCAGGCAGCCCATACTGGGTATCTCCCCGAATGGTAAGTGGTTCACCAGACGAAGTCTTTATCACCACTTGTTTCTTGTTGCAGACAATTTGGGCCTGGTTAAGAGATAACCAGTTCATGCCTAAAACGATGTCAAAATCGGCCAACTTAAAGGGAAGTAGAGACAGAGGAAAAGAGTGGTTCTTAATGGATATAACACATCCATCTAACACAGTTGAGACGGTTTCTATGGTGCCATCTGCTAACTCTACCTCATAATTTATACTCAAGGTTTTGACAGGTAAATTCAGCAATTTGCAAAACTTATGGTCTATGAAAGACTTATCAGCGCCTAAATCAAAAAGTACTCTTGCATAGACATCATTTACAAGGAAAGTACCTGTAATCACATTATCGTCAAGTACCGCTTCCTTCGCATCCATCCTGAAGACTCTAGCATTGGTCTTCTTAGCCTCTTCAGGCTTCTTGGCGTATTTAGGGCAGTTGGTTTTAATGTGCCCCTTTTCATTGCAACGGTAGCACGTTGCGTCTTTCAGCTTTTTGCAATCCAAGGTCTTGTGGTCCTTGGACTTGCATATCCCGCAAGCAAAAGTTCTTTGCGAGTTCGATTCGAGTCTGCACTTTCCAAAGTGATGTGTCTTGCAAATCTTGCATTTGGGCTTCTCACCAGACTGATGCCCATCTTTCCTTGACTCAGACCCCTTCTTGTTTTCACCGTTTCCACGGTGCTTCTTGCTCGACCTCCGTGAATTATCATCTTCACGTTTTCTCTTCTCAGCATCCTTATTCCTCAGCGATCTTTTCCTGACCGCATCCAAAGTGAGGGACAAAGATATGTCAGCTACAGATCTAAAAGTAGCTGGCCGAGAAGCCTTGACGCTTGCCTTAATTTCCGGGGCTAAACCACCGATAAAACGAGCTATTCTTTTTGGTTCCGGGGTTACCAGATACGGAACCAACCGGGACATCGTGTTGAAGCTCGTGAGGTAAGCTTGACAGTCAAGGTTTGTCATAACTAATGATAGAAAATCAGCCTCTATCTTCTCAACCTCATGCTGGGGGCAGTAATTTTCCCTGATGAGGGCAACAAATTGATCCCACGACATGTTGTACAATGGGATCTTCCCGGTGGCTTGAATCAGAGATCTCCACCAGGCTAAAGCTTCACCCTTAAATGATTGCGACACAAACTTGATCACATCCCTCTCAGCGCATCCACTGATATCCACAACTGTATCCATCTCATCCAGCCACGTCATACAGTCAATGGCTCCTTTCTCCCCAGTGAAATCCCGGGGTTTACAGGAAACAAAATACTTATAAGAGCAACCCTTGTCCTGGGTCCCCTGTTTCGGTACGATCTGCAGAGATGGAGCGCTGTTGTGGTTTGAGGAGAGTCTATCATCATCTTTCTTGGGTTCATCCTTCTTGGAAGGTGGCTTTGAATGCGGGGTAGATAGGGTCCTACTACGAGTCCCACTATACTCTTCGTACTGCCGCTCCAAGGCCTTTGTAACTGCGTCGTCAACCAACGCTTTTAATTCAGCACCCGTTAGATTAATCCGGGCGTTATCACTATTCTCCACTGGATGGCTATTAATTTCATCTGAGTTAGCCATTTTAATTGAACTGTTACAGAAAACAAGGACAATAGTTTATTTGGGAGTTTATTATGGAATTGCCCCTTAGGGTAATTCATTAACCATGGTAAACAGAGACCATATTTGGTTAATTTATTAATCATATTTATTTAGGATTTCTATTATAATTTATCCTAATTATAAAACAATAACAGTTTTATTTGTGGCACAAAAGGCCTAGTCACAAGGACATTTTAAATTATAAGCTATGATTTCAGAGAATCAAAGCATGAAGGTTTGAACCTAGTTCATTACCTTTATCTGACAGGGAGTCATCGCTACCACTGTCTTTTGGCTCATATGGAAATGAGCAGGGCCCGTAGGCGCTATATTACCACGTATGGTCAAAATATGATCATCTCAATTGATGATCTAAACCCATGATTCAGAGATCATTAAATTGGGTTAGGAATCTTCTAAAGAATCCTTTTACAAAGATGACGTGTGTGATTTTAACGAATCACGTCTGCCAGGAATGTTAACATATTTTCAGATGTTAACAGGGATACGAATCTTTTAAACAGGTCTTACCATCATGGCCAGGTCTTCATAATGACACTCAGGCTAGGTTTCACACTTAAGATTCTTAATCAATATTTAAATAGGCAGATTATTATTAAAAAGGAATGATTTTGATTTATTTATTTCATATAATATATTTATGCAGATAATAGCAAAAATGAAATTTATAAACTTACATTCCATTAATTTATTAAAAGGTTACACGTCGCCCTAAACGGGACTTTTTTAATAAACAAACTTACCCACGCAGGGGTTTAAACAAGGACTTACCCACGCAGGGGCTTAACAACAAACATCATAATAGTCCACGCAGGGACTTACACAAATAACATAATAGTCCATGCAGGGACTTAAACAATAACATACCCTCGTAGGGGTTAATAGAAAGATAGACCCACGCAGGGGTCAAAACAAACAAGCATACATACCCTCGCAGGGTTTATACAGCAAGACTTGCCCACGTAGGGGCTCAACAACAATTGGAATGATTCAGTGGTCCTTCTTGCTCTTCCCTTTGATCAAGCTTGTCAATCCTTGGAAGAAGCTCTGTCTCTCCCTGCGGTCGCGGTGAAAGTCTCGCTTAACCTGATCCAGTCTCTGAAGAATTTCCTCACGCTCTGGTGGGGAGAACCTTGGCGGCTGCGATTGCGTCCGAATAATAGGTCTGGCCGGTATCTGGTACCCATAAGTTGGGTACCCAACTCCCCAAGGAGCGCCATAGGGTCCTTCTGGGTTAAAGGCGTTGTAATTTGCCGCTACCATGTAGGGGTCGGCTTCACCGTAACTGTAGTTGGTGTGAGACGGCGGCTCAAACGGGTTGTACGCCATCGAACCCGTGTATGTTGGAATTGGGTTATCAAAACCCATCGGAGGTGGTTGCTGTGCAACTGGTTGCGAAGGCCCACCCATCTGTGGGTCCTCCTGAAGTGGCGGGTAGTGACTGCCACTTGATTGGCGTGGGGAGCTAAAATGGAAATCCCCCGCTCGCGCAGACATACGTGCGCCAGTCCTCCTACGCCTCGGCGGTTGTGGAGGCGCCGACTGAACTGGTGGCGGTGGTGGCGGTGGCGTGACTGCCACAAACCGTGAATCTACAGAGGGATCCTCCTGCTGCTGCTGCTGATGAGGCGACGAATGATGCGAGGGTGTGAAGTACCACTCGTGCTGAGTAAACCTCGCCTGAAAGCTGTCTGGACCACCGTAGGGTGATCCATGAAAAGAAGAGCCATCCGAAATCTCTATGGAACGGTTCGGTGTACCACTGGCAGGTTCGACGGGATCCGTGTCCTCGTCCATATCCTCCGCGTGATCGCCAGAGAAATGATCCTCTGGCCCCAATGGGTTAAAACCCACCGGCTCTTGTATGTAATTGGCCGGGTTAAACTGGCCCCTGAAGACAGGTGTAGGGTCTCCAAAAGAACTGTACAATAACGATCGCTGTAAAGGTATGTAGGAAGGTTGAGGGTTATTGGGCTCATACTCCGGCTGTGGCCCGTAAGGGTTATGAACGGGAGGTGTCGAACTGTGCGAAACCGACCGTCTAGCCGGCTCGAAGAGGTTCCTCCGGTTCTGTCGAGGATCGTCACTCTCGGTGGTAGAAGGAGCTCGCAAATGTGAAGGTCCAGCTTCATTATCATTGGGGGCGGTGATTGGCCCCTTGCCTCGTCCTCTTCTTCGGAAGAATCTTGGCGGCATTTTCCAATCCTGTCAATATAGCATGAGATAACAACAACAATATATAAAATAAAAATAAAGGACAACAAAACCAAACAAAGTGGAATTTGTCCTATGTTATTTGTCTAGACTCGAAAGTTTAGATATGTGTAATTGTGTAACTGAGATTAAACACAAAAGGTTAGTGTTTAATTCACTCAGTGTTGGCTCTGATACCAACCTGTCACACCCCGATTTCCACGTGTCACCGGTGGGCCCGGTGGGGGAGTATCGTGACGTGGTTGGCAACATAATAGTCAAACCACACAATATTTAATATGCACAGCGGAAGCAAATGAAAGATATAATTCAACCGAATATAATATTGTAATATCGTGTATCACAACAGTCGATTGTTTATCCACAGACGGATCGAAAATAAAATGGAAACAATAGTTCAATAGACTTTTAGGCATCTTAAGCTTACGAGACTTTTATTGATGCTAAGGAGAAATCCTAGCCAATTACGCTTAGTACCTGCATTTAATCTTTTTGGGAAAATACGTAAGTTTACACAGGTAAATACAACCAACTGACTCATTTTGGAAAATGATTAAAATTGATTTGGATGCACATGGCATAAACATTTTTATAACATGATTAAAATGCACAGAGGCAAAATTAATCTTTTATACTTGGGATAATTATTTAAATATATAATCTAGTGAACGAATTACATGTTCCTTATGCGTTCAGTAGCCCGGATCGTGTCCGGGTTAAAGATCAATAGACACACCACATTATTCTTTTGTGCACTGACGGGTGTACGCCTACACCCCGCGCTTAAGTCGTGGCCATTTCGTAAAATGATGCCAAGGATATCCGGGACATGGTCATTAACCCCCCAAAGGCTTTTAAGTAAGCAAAACTGTTTAAACGGGCCGATCAAATTATTCAATTAACCACCCAACGATGGAAGATTTGATGCCCGGCCAAGCGGTATTTTATATACCGTAACCCAAGCCCGTATAGGGAAAATAAGTTAAAAGTATTTACCTGAGCAAAGTAATAATCACAATAAGCAAATTGCAAGTAGCTTTTACTGCTTCTCCTAATCTGGAACGAAGGTTTATAATAACCTATTAGAATCCTAACGGGTCTTTAGTTAAGCTTAGGCTTAGACCGGTTAGTTTCAAAGATACGGTTCGTACGCACGATTAAGCGAAGACCGGATAGAATGTGATTTAGACCCGACAAGTTCAGAGACTTGTTTAATATGGGTATTTCATACACATTCTGGATTTTGAGATAAAACCGATAAGGTTTGACCCGTTTCGGCTAATTTATGTAAACTAGTTACATAAGCCGAACCGAACGCGTAATAGGCGTAACGGGTATCCATGAGAGCCATATACAGGTTTCCCAAGTTAATATGTTTCAAATATGTTGTGACATCAGTAAGATGTCTTTTATTATGCCCGAAACGAATTTAAACACAAACTATGCCCCGTAGGGGTAGTTTGGTCATTTAAAAGGTTATAAAAGAGTTTAAGTATTTACCTGAGTTACAGGTCTGATATAATCCGAAAAAAATACTTATTTTACTAAGTTATAATAGTAGAGTAAAGTATATATGTGAAATTTATCAATTATAACCAAACTATGCACCGTAGGGGCATTTTGGTAATTTCACATAAGCCGAAAAGCTCAAAACTGAAGTCTGAGTTTAACAACTTTTGCTTACTGTCAAAATATTATAATTTACCTTAAATATCAGTAGGTATCACCCTTGTATGTTTAAAAATAGTCTTAGTACATACCATGCGCTAAAAACGCTTAATAAGGCGATTAGAAGCCGTTTCCGGGTTCTATAAATAAAGCTGATACTTTTATTATTCTAGAAGGCTTAAAATAATTTATTTATCATATGTAATCAGTAGCAAAAGGTTTGGAGTCAATTAGATATGTAAAACTCATTTTATAGCCCGTAAGGGCAAAACCGACAATTACCGGATTAAGCCTACGACTATAAGTTATGCTCAGCCTAAAATTAATTAAAAATATTCAAAAATCCCAAAATAATATATTACATCAGTGGGTAAAGATTTTGATATCGAAAAGTAGGCTTAACTAGGCTATACGCTAATTACGCCGTTTATTTAACAGAAAGCTTCTTAATTACGCTAATGAGCATAACTCTCAATCTACACCTCAAACTGATGTCAAACTTCGGGTACAAGTTCATATATCAGTAATTAAGGTTTCTACTCTTTTACATTTTCAAAATTCACGTTTTAAGGTGAAAAGGGCATAATGGTCAACGTATGAGCAATTAACGGAATCATGCGTATTAATTGGTTAACTAATGAACCATGGTGTATAATCACAGAGGGTTATACTAGCATGTAACCTGGTCCAAATGAAGCTCTTAGGTATTTCTAAATCATACCAAAACGGTTCTGAACTGAAGTCAAAGCAAAAGTCAAAGCTTTGCGATTTTCGGTTCCGAACCGGGTCTAAACAGTAAATTGTCGGGTTGAACATGTTTAGACATGTTATTACACTAATTACCAAGTTATATTAATGATCAAACAGGTTGTACGTGTTCTACATTGCTAATTATGCATAAATTAGAATTTAAGTATCCTGTTGACTTTTTAATCACAAGTTTGACCCGACATTTGACCTAGTTAGAGTGGGAATCAGGGGGAACCCTTTTAAGGGTTTATTACCCACATAATTACCAACTTATAACTACTTTCAATTTGACTAATCACTGAACCATTAGTGATTAATCGTTAAGTCAACCGTTAATTACGACGGTTTGACTTTTAAGCTAAAACTAAGTAAGAACTTAACTAAGAAAGGTTAAGCAAACTTACAAGAGTCCTATGAATGACCAGAGATCACTTGAGAGAAGTCTTGAGCTCCAGAAGTGATCAGGAATGCAAGAATGAAGGTGTGAAGAATGTTTACAACTTCATGGCCTTATATAGTGGTTTAATCACCATAAAATGTTGACACACAAGTCTACTACTGACCATAACTCATCCACAAGTGTCCCTAGATGTTTAGGGGTTGTTTAGGGGTCAAGAAAGATGTGGAAAATCGGTTAAAGGTCGAGCAGAAAGAACTTAGCAGGCAAAACCCAAATTTTTCGGAACTGGTAGTCCCTCGCGGCACGCGTAGACCCCCCCTGGGGCTTCGCGTGGCGCGAGGCCTTGTCTGATCAAATCAAAATTTTTGATTTATTGCGTTTTGATCCTTGGCTCTTCAAACTTTGTTTAGACATCATTTTCTTGCATTTTGAACCCTCCCAATTGACGTATAAGCGCTTCAAGACATATACCCACTTTGTTAAGTCCCTGGTTAACTTTATTGTTACCCGAAAAGTCCTAACTTTCAACGTTGGCGCTTTAACCCCTCGCACACGAATTTGATCATAACTTTCTCATACGATAACGAAACTTTACGAAATTTATATCGTGCATTCTTGTGAGCATAATTAACCGTTACAAAGCTTCGGGTTTGTCAAAAGGTCACTCAGAGGTATAACTTAAACATGTTGACACATTTAACCCCTGTAGTTTGTAATCTCTCACTTTCTTTCATATTTGGCTTCGTATGATCCATGATTTATTCGTTTGAAGGTATGAGCATCATGTAGGGTTAATGTACAATATATTTATTCATTGTTGACATTTAGAACCCGTATATTCACATACTTTCCATGACTGTCAACTTTAGTCCTTCTATAACATTCTTTCACACGTTCAAACATATGACACGTGTCTACACATTATAGGACGTGAATTTTCGAGGTGTTACAGTATCGCATGAGCATGGAAGGCAAATGGGTCAAGATGAGGCAAGGAAGCAGTTACAAACACGGATGCACAAGGTAAGTGAGTTCCGAACCTCACTTCTTAGTATATAATTAAAGTCTATTTATGAAGGTTAGGAGTCTTGTAGGAATGATTGAGAAGGTAAGTAAATGGAAAGGAAAGTCGTAATAAGTTGTTAATAATTCACAAGGTAACGAAAAGTGCATGGCGAAATCAAACGGGTCAAACACATATGCATGAGTCGTGTAACAGTAATGTAATTTATAAAGTTTAAGGACCCCAAGGTATGGATTTTTAGTTAATTAGGTAGGGAAATGTTTTATGAACAATTGGAAACAGGTTTCAAGTGAAACGGATGCAAAATGAGCAAGTTATGCGAGTTTTGGTATTAAAATGGAAAGCTGATCTAGGCGCTAGCATAACTTACGGTAGCCAGCATAAGTTACGGTAGGTGCTGAAGCCATTTTTCCACTGTAAGGCAGTAGGTTGTCACCGTAAGCTACGGTGCCATTTTTCCACTGTAAGGCAGTAGGTTGTCACCGTAAGCTACGGTAGCTACCGTAGCTTACGGTGGAGGTCAGATACAAAATAAATAGTTTATGCAATTCTTCGTTTTTCTTCGAATTCGGGCCCCGTGAACCCATTCCAAGCCTCGTTAAGTTTTTATAATGTTCCTCAACCCTACCAAATGGCTTAGTAAGTTACGGGTGAGTACGAAACTCATTCTTAAGATCCGAAACATACCCGAAAGACATTTAAAAAAGCGTTTATGTTGTGTGAGCGAGTGTGGGGTAATGAATTAAGTATGTGGGTATGTATGTATGTATAGATTTGACTTCATTCCAATAGGCTTAAACTTATAATAATCATGAATAGGAGTGAGTATGTATATAAGTTTGTTCGTACATGTCTTATTACATGGAGGTTTGTAATTAGGATACATAAGTAATTCGTAGGGAGTTATGTAAGTGGTATGTAAGAGTTAGTATGTATGAATTTATTTATGTATTTATGTAAGTATATATGTACGTAAGTATGTTTGCATGTATGTATGTGGGTATGTGGGTATGAGATGTGTATAAACATACACGGATAGGTACTTATACATGAAGTAGGATTTATTGTGCATGAATGAACGGAATATTGTGTATGTGTTTGTATAGCTTAAATAAGTTGAGTATTAAGTTACTAATTCGGTGTCTTGAGTATGAAATGAGAATGCAGGTACTCTATTAAGGTCCTTATCAAGGTTAAGGAATTGGAATGCACGAATGTACACAGAAAGCATATTCGTTAGGATTAGTATGGGAAGAAGGAACGCGGACTGGTCATTGATTACGTATGTTTAGTTTAGGAATGACGTCACCAAATCTAATCAATGCAGATGTATGTGGTGAATGCAGGTTGCGCGGACATAGCATCATCATGAAGAATAGAAGGATTGAAGATCGAGTCAAGAGCAAGGATTGTACGGAAGAACAGTCACGTAGTTTTAATTATGTAATGTTTTAACATGTGAAAGTAAACGTAAACATTTCCTTTTAGCAAATGTTTAATATTTTGAAATTGGGTCTTCATGTATGTATTGTGTTTAAAGTATAGAGAAATTTTAGGGCTCATATTTTCCGTTGTGTCGTATTTAAGTTCTCACAAGTTGGTCTTACAGGGAATTGTTCACGATACGAACGGGTCATGCCAGAATTTTATTAAATAATAGTATGATAATATTACTTTTTTCAGATTAGGAAATCTGGGCGTTACAACTACCAATTATGTGGATTCCCTCACTGGTTCCAACTATAATAATGAAGTACCCTATAGATAATCAACCTCACAACGTGAAAGTCTCAATAAACTAAGGAGTGCAAGGGGTAACTAATGAAATCCTGATCAGACTCGATAGGCAAGGAACGACAGCCAAACTAGGGAAATCTTCTCACAAAGGCTTTAGTTCTAGAAACCTAACACTTGAGACAAACCGACAATCTTTCACCTCATAGATATCAAGACTGGTTGAATACCTAAACTTACTCAATTCACAATTATCACTCCTATGGGTTACTATGTCTAGCAAACCACTTAACAATCGAGAACACACAGTAAACAATCTAGCATGCACCTATAACTGAAAGACATTCAATAAAGCATATGTGGAGTTGATAATCATTCATTAAATATATCTAAAAACACGTACACATCAAATTAGGATAAAAAAGTCTTTTACTTCAAAGTTAATCCACAAGTTACATTCCAAAAAAAAAAACAGATAGATTACACATCAAGCATATGTATTCACCAAAGCCTAGGTTTGTATAAAGTTTAACCAATAATCATCTTAAAAACACAAACAAGTATCAAACTAGGTTTAACAAACATGTTCAAAATCAAAGTAAACAAAGAAAACAAGAAACCGAATGTTAACACCCGAGAAATCTTGATTGAATCGCTTGAAACCTTGAATCCTAGCTTCGTGTCTTGCCAAAATCGCCTTATGTAGCCTTCGGTTCATCCAAGTTGCAGATTATTATCAACTAAATTCGTATTTAGCTTATAACATAACAATCCTAGGCCCAAAACATATTTTTCCACAAATTTGTGCACGTCACGCCGAGCGATGGGCACTGGATCAACATGTCGCGTAGCGTGACACTAACTAAGGACGCGGTGGCAACTTCTGTTATAATGCATGGCTCCCAAGGGAAAATTATCTTTTTACTGGTGATTTATCATCCTCGCGTCACGCGAGGGCAACCTCCTCACCCTGTCGTGCGACGCGACAAGGGTAATTTAGCATTTTTATTCTCTTGATTCACCCAATCATTTGCAATGCGTCCAGAAGCTCGGTTTTCTTCGCTTTCGCTTGTTTTCAGTTCCTTTTTCATCCGGACACCTGTAAAACACAAAAGTCCAAGTATCGTACAAAATTCCAAGCAAAACGACACGAAACTCATCGAAAACTGTACAAACTCTATATTGGAAACATATGTATTTTGCAATATATCAAATATCCCCACACTTACCTTTTTTTTCATCCCTAAAAAGAATTTTGCTATGGAATCACAATCAGGTTTAAATCTAGTTTCAAAACTTACGCTACTTAACTTTAAGATCTAAAAACGTGTGAACCACGATTGTAGGTATACTTGTCCACTTAAACCCAAACATTGGTTTCCTCGACAACTAGTTATTAATGCATCTAAAGTCTAAAAAAGGTGTATATATTTCCTATGCCTCAGAATTCCCAATAATACCTACAGATCGTATCCTCACTTAAAACATAAAACGGTATACTAACTTGTACCGTCCACCATATAAAATTGTACATTATTTTGTTTTGAGCGAATAGTGTAGATCGGCTTTTACCATGAAACAAAGTACAAAGTTAAGTTATGAGTAAAATAATTTAATCATAACTAAAAAAAACGAATTATAACTCAACATTTTAAACTTACCGGGGCGCTTTTTTTTATATAACTACATTTTATAATTCTTATGATTATGCGTATATGTTATCATATTATTATATCAAATTGTAATTAAAGTTAACTTGTATTTTTGTAGTAGTTTCAGAAAAAATTGTTACTTCTTTATAAATTTATCATTCATTAGATATAAGGACACTAAAGCGGATGTATGGACATTGATCGAAGTGTCGCGCCCTGGTCAAAGAGAATATTTATAAAACAAATCACCTCAAACTAAAAGTTAATAGTAGTAAGGTGTCGAACCAGAGTTTGTGGTTTGAGTCGGGACTTGGTCGATTATTTAGTTAAGACACTTATGAAGCTTGCAAATTGATTTATTTCTTTGTTTGTTGGTTTATTTGAAAACATGTTGAAATGTACCGACAATGTTTTAATAACTGCGAGAGTTGAGTTTCTTGAAATGATGCAAAAACTTAAACACTTGAATTAAAACAGTAAATTGGAACAAGGTTCACACCCGGTTCGGTAATTGTAAAACCTAGCTTTCCTACACTTTTTAGACTATATTTAGTTGAAGTTTAGTTATTAATGGATTTAGTGTCACGTGGCTTAGGTGCCAAGAGCTATCAACGTCATAGACAACAGACTGCGCTACACTTCGTTACCAAGAACATGTAAATCCTATCTTATGATAAGGCATAATTGCACATATTCGTTTCACAAAGTCAAATTTCATAACTCACTCGACAATTCATGAATTCAATACAAATGCAAGGCAATTATCAAAAGATTCAAATACTTAAACAACTTGTCACAAATCAAATCATGAACAAATATTGAAACCCCCATGATTCTTACAAAAACCTATACCGGGGTGAAACCTGGGAGATTAGCCACTCATGGTGGACAGAACACAATCAACGGATGTTGGAAACACAAATGAGTTCATCTTGATTCTTGAAACTTGACCTCGATTATGATGATGGTGGAATTAGGGATGATGATGATGATGAGTGATGGATTGGCTTATTGGAATGGTAGATGGATTGGTTTATTGGAATGGTAATGATTAGATGATGATTAGGTTTTGGATGTTAATGGATGATGGTTGTGATCAATGTGGTATTGGATGGATTATGGATGAGGGTGATGTTGGATTAATGATGATGATTGATGGATTAGGCTTAGGATTATGATTGATGATGGTTGTGATGATTGGTGATTAGAGATGGATTGGGGATGATGGTTGTTGTGTATTGTGGCTCCAAGAACTCATAATCAACTATCCAACTCGTAACTTGTGTTTTATGCCTTTCAAATTAGTCAAAAAATGGTCAAACAAAAAAATCAGCGATGCCACTTTCCAGGGGGCGTCAGCGGCGCCCTCTCCTGGTTCATTTCTTCTCTGATACCTTCCGATTTTGTATACGCCCATTTTTAGCGACACGTATTTAGGCCGTCGCTGACACGATGTTCAGTTCCAACTCCGGTTTTCTTCGTTTCTTGCACCTGGTTGATCCCGATTGCATCTCGATGCTCCATAAAGCTCCCAAATAGCTCCCAAATAGCTCCTTAAACTCCGTTAGACCAGAAAAACACAAAATCTATCAAAGTAGGCCATTCAAAACCAAAATCCATGTAAGAACACAAACTTACTATGGTTAAACAATGGGTTTTCAACCGCGTACGAGACATACGATGTTGGATCAGATAAGAAATGGGGTTTCTGGGAGAAGAGTATAGGTGACTAGTATATCGGATAAGATAAGTGAGTGAAAATTGAGATGGTTTGGATATGTAATGAGGAGACTATCGATGACATCAGTTAAATTCGTGAAAACTGGAAGCGGAGCAGAGGCAAATCCAAAATCAATTGAAATGGGCGGATTAGACTTGCACTCTTACGAATAAGGATGAGCTCGGTACCGAACTATTAATATCGATCCCGAAAAAAGCAAAGAGTGGGTAGGAAGTACCGAAAAAGGTATGGTACTGGTATCCAAAGGTAAATCAATCCAAAATAATATATTGTATCAAACCGAAAGCATCGATCCCGAAAAACACAAAAGGTGGGCACCGAAAATGGCTTGGTACAGTGTGATATTGGTTTAGTATCACCGGTACAAAATGCTTATCCTTACTTACAAAGACTGGTTGAGGATAGGATTTCGTGAAGACATATCAGTAAGGTTAAAGAATTCTAGGGAATGATGCAGATGTGACTTTTCGTTTAGGGGCTTAAATTTCCCTATACACTTTGATGGCATTTGCATGTTACCATCTGCGTTTTTTGTCTTAAAGTCTATATGATATCTTATATCTTATCATTAAACTATTTCATAACTTTTTTACTATTTTTCTGTAATTGATAGCTCAATAATATTATATTTTAGTACTCTCTGTATTTCTACTTCTTAGATCTCTTACTAGCAATAGTAGTGCGCACAGTGTAGTTCGTTTTTTGAAAACCATTCGGTTTTCGGAAAAAAAATTACGTAAGATTCAAAAATAAAAAGTATAATCCAAAATTTAAGAATTTTTAGATGTTTACATTTAAGTTATTATGTTTAACCTTTGTAACCGTTTAATCTATTTTTATGTTTCGTCAAAGTTTTTATTAAGACATTTAATACTTTGAAGATCATTTAATTTTTATCTTAAATTTTGTCATTTCTTGTAGGCAGTAGATAATAAATAGTTTCAATTGTATATAATCATGTTAATGTTTTTATTATAAATAAAGGGGTTGAGTTATAATGCAAAGAATTTAAAAATAAGAAGGGTAAGAAGCCACCAGAGAGTGACAAGTGTCCTAGGAGGTCTTAAATGGAAATGGTAATTTTGTCTACAAGAGGAAAGAGAATATGCACATGCAAGTCACATGCTATTTCCCCCCAAATTTTTAAACGTCCGTAACTTTTTTATACATCATTTGTTTTTAAAAAAATATACCATAAAATCGAGCGTTTTTTATCTTTAAATATGAGTACCATATTGTTACATTTTTCAAAAAAAAAAAAAATCAAAAACCCTGTTACATATTACACAATGTAAAGTAGATCAAAAACACAATCAATGATAAAAGATAAAGACACAATGGAAAACATACTAAACCATAATGACCATAACGTATAACACAATGGCGCTAACATATAACACAATAAATATCAGACTAAATAATAACACAATTGATGACAACATATAAAAGACACAATTAATGACAGCAGATAAAAGACACAATGGAGAGCAGTGAAACACAATAGAAAACAAACTAAAAACATAATACACAACAAACTAAAACACAATGAACAAGATAATAAAAAAAAAATTTGAACAACGCAACTTAACTAGCTTTCTCAGTAACCACGCGCTAAATTTCGGGACGGAATTCTCTTAACAGGGGGAGAATGTGACAACCCTCATAATTCCATGTATTCCGTACAATTTATTAATAATAACTAATGTGCTTGACGACTGTGTGGAATTACGTAACTGCTCTCTGATATCTGTGTTATACTTACATGTGCATGTTAACACACTGGTAGTGTACAGAAAAGTCATTAAATAGTCTGTTATGACTTTCTGAGTGTTAAAAATAAAAAACGTTGCAAAAATATATATGTAGGACGCTTTACGGATTAATTAAGCAGTTTAACGGAACAATGTCGAACCGAACAACCGGACTTTACCCGGAACCTAAAAATATTGACATGACATTGTTTTTCTTTTTCTGAGTCAGTTAGGGTCCCCGAATACCCTAACACCCGTTATATTACATAACACACTTATAACTTGTTTAAAGTGCATGACTAAACTAACTAGCTTGTAACCATTCCATCAAAATCCAACCATATAACTTTCCCCCCCATCCGATCGGTTGCCTATATGGGGACATCTTTCACCATTTTTGATTATTATATTGGGGATGTTTAGTATCAAGGTAACATATTAACTAGAGGTTAAAGACCTAAACTAGTTTATAAATAAACACATGGGATTACAATCTTCATTTCATCAACACCAACCAAATTTGCATCTCTTTCTCCCTCCCCTTCTTTGTTCTCGGCAGCCCCATCATCACCACACCACCATCATTACTTGATCACTTTCAAGCATTTCACAAGCA
Source organism: Helianthus tuberosus (assembly GCA_030545235.1). Lineage (NCBI taxonomy): Eukaryota > Viridiplantae > Streptophyta > Magnoliopsida > Asterales > Asteraceae > Helianthus > Helianthus tuberosus. The sequence continues at coordinate 47,374,938 of CM060449.1, read as the reverse complement.
CACAAAGGTGTTAGAAGGTCGACAACGAAGCTCGGTGTGTTCGGAAGTTGAAGGACCTCTCTACGACACTTTTAACCACCCGTTTTTCGACTAGTTTCTTCCCTAGCCTCGAGCTAGTAGTAAGTGACTCTAAACATCTTCTTGATCTATTCTAAAGTGGTTAATAAGAGTTTCGTCGGTTGAAAATCACTAACATATAAGATCACCAACTAAAAGTCTACTAAAGTGATGAACAAGGTGGTTAATGGATGAATGTTAGTGTAAATCATGTAGATCTTGTGTGATTATGATTATTGGTTGATTATCTGATGTTTTGCTGAATAATATTAATATGTGATGTTGTTGTGGTCACTAAACATGATTAACGGAATCAATCGAACACAAGTTAGTAAGTTAGAAAGTGAAAACAGAATCTGTCCCGGTTTTACAGCCAACTTCAGTTGGCTGTAAACAGGTCATAAACTCAACGAAAAACCGATATTTTGAATCTAAAATATGTTATTATGAAATACGGTTCTAATGGCACCGGAATCGTAATTTTTGGACTTCGTTTACTATTTTTAAAGTGTCGATTTGTAACAACAACTTAAGCTGAATTTTGACAGCAATAAATGGGTGTTATACTTTCAGTCATAACCTGAGTTTTGTGATGAATCGGACCATGAAATTTGTACAGTAGATGACAACCGATGCATTTGTAATTATCCAACTGGAATTTCGTAAATCGGACACTCGAGGAATTTTAAATAAATTATCTCGTGGACTGTGGTCAGAAAAATATAAATCTGAGTTCAGTCCGGAAAATGAATTTTTATAAAATATTGGTAATGAAATGGGCCCCGATATTTTTACACAATAAAATATGGAATGTTTATGACATTCTGTAAAAATTTGGGAATTTTTAGAATAAGTTAACTATTTTATTAAAATGTCCGAAAACAGCCGGTTTTGAATATTAATGCTGAAATAACATAAGTTGTGACTTGCTGTCTAAATGTCGAGTATGCTATCTGTGAATGATCTAACATGTTATATGTGTTATGTTCATTATCGTATGTTTGATTTTGAGTGGGAAACGGATGGGAAACTTGGATGGGCATAAACCGTTAAAGTGATGCATGTTATGTGATAGATACGTGTAGGAACTTTGTGCTCTATTTGAAAGTCACTAAATGACTAACTGGTAATCATATTAGGACGTGATTGACCGACCTTGACTGTTAGCTATATTTGAGAATCTAACCGAGCAAACCGAGGTGAGTTCACACACTTTCTACAAGGCATGGGATTCCCGGTGGTTTGGGAATGGGTTAAGAAATAAAAAATTGGAATCTACATATCCTCCTTGGGTAGGATATGTACGGCCATCCTCCATAGGTAGGATGCCATTATTAAACCTACGAATTCTCCTGGTGCAGAATACATACGTTCGTCCTCCTTGGGTAGGACAACAACCTTAAAACTTACTAGACAAAACTCTATCATGAAGTCCCTCATTTTATATCGACTTAATCGCCGAGGCCAATGGCGAGCGGGTCATTAGTTAATAGCGCTATTATGTTTAACAAACCTCACACCGTGTCGTTCGGACGGGCGTGTACTAATGGACTATGGCAAACTGTCAGTGATGATAGACACTGATGTAGGGCACAACTATTGTTCGTCAGTTGTCGATATGTATGGTCTAGTAGTTCACACGGGGAAAGCCCCCACTGATTATGGTTATGGTTTGGGTAATGACAAAGGAACTGGTTAAACATACTTTCAACTACGGGGTAACCCCCACGGCAATTAAGCCAACGAAAGTCAAACCACGTTTTTCAGAAACAACTTAAAACTAAACAACCAAACGTGAACTCACTCAACTTTGTTGTTCACTCGTTGTTACGTGCCTTACAGGTCGCTAGATGGAGCTTGCACGCGGAAGGAGTCGTTGTGGCGTACGGACTGTTATGTTCCGTGCTTATTATTTAAATCCTCATGAACTTATTAAACTTGCGTTTTGAACTTTAACTTATAAACTATGGACTTATGCTTTTGGATTTACCTTTATGCTTCCGCTGTTTAAACTAAACATGGTTAACTAGCTTTGGTCACCAGTCGTATTGTGGTTGGTCTTATTTACTTAATTACGATGTTCAATATGATTGGTGGCTCGATCCTGGTCACGTCACGCCTCCAAGCGGTGGTACTCCGCATGGTGGATTTTGGGGGTGTGACAAAACACAATGATTTGAACTAATAACACAATTTATAGAAAACCCAGATATAACACCATCTTCATTGTGTCATATATTGTGTTATAGGTTCTTATAAAAGCGCAATGGATAGAACCCAAATTAACATTGTGTTATAGGTTTTGATAATAGCACAATGTATAGAAACTCTACTAAAACGTCTAAAACGTAATGACCAAAACCCACTTAAAAGACATAATGAACTGAACCTTTAACATAATGCGAAAAAACCCAGTAAAAATGAATTTTTTATTTTATTTTTATATGCTAGTATGGTACTCAAATTAAAGATAAAAAACGCTCGTTATGGTGAATTTTTTTTTAAATGTCGTATGAAAAAGTTATGTGCGTTTTAAATCGATGAGGGAATTGGCATGTGCCTTGCATGTGGAGAGAGAAAATCCATAAATATATGATTCCCTTTATGCCCTTCTATTATCTTGTTTTCCCTACAACTAATCTCAACCCTCCAAATCTAAGATTAATGGACTAGAAACCTTCTTACCCTTCTTATTTATTTTATCATTTGTATTTGATCCTAACCCTAAAGAACTAACATCCAAGAATAAAATTTATAATTCTTACTACCATGTGTTAAACACTTAAACAACTTAAACTTACACATAAAAAATATATGGATTGGGCCTACTATTGTAACTTATCGGTTCGGTTTTTCTTTTGTTGTTGATCATGGTTATCCGAAAACCGAATCGAAATTTTTCAGTTATAAAAGTCCGAAAACCGAACCGTCGAGTTTTTTGTTTCAGCTCGGTTTGTTCGGTTTGGTTTTTTCGGCGATATTGGTTATGAATCGGTTATTTCGGTTTTCTGCTCACCCCTAACTAGCAATATATGTATCTTGTATGTTTTTACGTCCGGATATAGTTTTGGAGTCGGGGTCTCACTGGAAACAATTGTTGGGGAATATGCTAAAAAGCGGATGATTGGAGTGGCATGATTACACTTTCAGATCAAATTATTTCAATAGTTCTCCCGAATAATCTAACCGGATACAACTCAAAAATTCGAGAACAAGAACTAGTATATGTGTGTTGTTGAATTCGTCATGAACTAGAAGACTGAGACGAAAGAGAGATTTCAAATTTAGGGATGATCTGCATTATTTTGAATTAATAATTGCCTTCAAAAAGCTCCTAATTTTCCATTTTGAAATTAAGTCCAATTTCTGGAAAATTAATTTTTCAACTCGACCCCAGTCAAGGGCTATGCCCCTTAGACCCTGCTCTCAGGGGCGTTGCCCACTTGGAATCCCCATTAGGGGCTTCTCCTGAACACTAGGAATTATAACCACTTAAACAAGTGTGAACTTCCGCACGTCCTAATTTGCTTGATGTGTATCATAATTCACTTTGTTTACCAAGTAAATCCCGATTACACTAAAATATGCAACCATTGGGATAAATGTATGATTATTTGCATACGTTTTATTCTTACCAATAACTTTATTATTGGTAGAATTTTACTAGGCGTAAGTTCTTGTATTTATCAGGTTTGTTGTTTTGTTTATCTAAAGCTTGATCAGTTATTAATTGAAATGAACTTTAATTAGAACACACTAAAACTGTTTATTTACGCAATAAACCGAATCAAACGAACCATTTTTCTAGTTAATTGAAACAATCAAAACTGTTTTTTTTTTTTGAACGGCAAATTTCTTTATTCTCTACTGTCTATGGGACTCGAACCTAAGACCTCTTCTCTCAAAGTGTTTAAAGGTTTTACATTTGCCAATGGACCACTACCCCATTGGTAATCAAAACTGTTTGTTATATAAACAAACTCTTAAAACCCAAACATCAACCATAAATTCGTCATAACTTGTAACAAAACCAAATCAACCTTGTTCACCTGAATAATATTTAAAAGGATCCTTGGCTCACCTAGAAATTTGGAGAAAAAAATTTACACTGGAATTATTTAAATTTTAGTAGAACAAAAAGGGGGAAAGAATACAAGTTACTATTACTACTCATAATTGGGACCACGCTACATGATTGTACTGTTGTAGTGTACCATTTAGGCCGACTTTCATTCTACATGAAGTACCTACCAGGCTACCATCACCACATCTAAAGCTAGTTGACCACACTCAAATAACTCAATTAGCAATTCCGGACGAATTGTTTTATGTAAAAAAGTAAATTTTATTAACTTGTTAAAACATAATCGGTTGATCAAATTTTAATTACTACATATGTTGCCACATATATTTTACCTTAATAAACACATGAGGTATGTTGTATCACTTATATGATGACACTTTTTTTTGAACGGTGATTTTTTTTTTGAGTGACCCAATGTCACACCGTCTAAACGGCGGTCCTAGCCAAGATCTGTCCAGACTACGTTGTCTTAACCGGGCCCGCGCTGGGTTGGTCAGACTTAGTTACGGCGTTCTTCCTGAAATCGTACTGCATCCACACGAGATGTCTCGCTGAAGTAACAGTCGGATTAAAACCGGGGTGCGGCTCAGGATTGAACCCCCCTCGGTGGGTTTGTCACCATCATTGCCCAATATCCACCCCAATATGACCCAAGTGGAAATTGAACTTGAGTCTATCACAACATAAATTAAGTTTTTCAAAGGTTTTATAAATGAAATAGAGATAACAATTTAGCGAGTGAATATATGACACGTAGTAGATATGATGATCATTTTTAAATTTAAAACGCGTCAATGATGATATACATGTCAAGTGGTTTCTTTTGAATGATTTAAACTCTCATGTAATTATTTGTGATGGTCGCGAATGATCTCTAGATCAAGTGGTGGAGTGCTTGTATTTCTCTTGAGAGATGCAGGTTTGACTTCTACTTGGTGTAGAGTGAGGCACTGGTGGGCAATGATAGGAGACCCAGGGAAATCTGGGTTGGATCCTTGAGCCAAACGAGTTTTATCGGTAATTTCATCGTCGTGCCTACGGGCGGGTGGGTTACCGGGTTTTCCCCGGAATTGGTGGTGGACTCGGGTTACTCTCGGAGTACTCCGTTTGTCCAGTGGGTGCCCCGAGAGTGCTCGGGATTGAGTTTGTTGGCGGTTCAAAAAAATTATTTGTGATGGTCAAATGATTAGTCTTATAATTTTGATCAAATGCACACATCAAAATGTTTAGTATGTAACTAAAATATTATCAGCCGTTCCAAAAGGGAAATAACCAGATACACGATTTGACTAGACGAAAAATGTATAAGACTAGAAGGTATGGGGAGACTCATCCCCATGAGGATGGGCCGCCACGTAGGCGCCATATTACCATCCCATGGAGGATGGGCCTCCTTGCTTATTGAGGGGGGGGGGGGGGGGTGGAGGATGGGGCTACCCCATCTAATTATTTTATAATTTTTTAACTTTTTTTTTGTTAACTTAATAAAAACTTTATAAAAATTAAAAAATACAACATAAAACAACATAAATAAATTCATTTCATAACATAAAAATAAAATTACATTTTCTAAAAATTAAAACTACTAATCCTAGAAACGGTAAACATAAAAACGAAAAAAAAATAACGATACGATTAAAAAAGTCCTCCGCTCACAACCTACAACGTCCATTTCTTCTTAACCTCCTCTTTCATCCGCCGATAAACCTCGCGTTCATCCTCCGGAACCGAGTCGAGATCCAACCTCATAATCCTAAAATCATCCGCTCGAGCATAGTCGGCCGACACGGTTTTCTTGTGACTATATTTTTCGGCCGCGAACTCTTTGAACGAACGGAATTCGTTTATCAACTCGTCCATTTTCGAAGCCGCCCCCGAGCCGCCCCCTCCACCCGAACCGCCCCCTCCACTCGAGCCGCCCACTTTTCGCTTTCCGGCCGCCTCTTTTTTTGATTTGTCCCTTCCGGTGGGACGTTCGTTCTCGCGAATGGGCAACACATCCTCGTCATATATCGGGTCGTCGTTTATGTCGATTTGACAACGAGCGGTGGGGCCTCCCGCACTATAACTTCCGGACTCGGAAGTTTTAGTCCGTTTGGCGGTTGCGACCTCATTTGGAACCGGCATCCATTTTGGTTCTTTCTTTAAAACGTTCCATGCTCGGAGGTGCGGGAAAGGCGCCGGATTTTTTGAATCCCATTTAGCCATCGCAAGGTTAAGAATGTCCTCGTCGTTACTCCCACTAGGAGGACAAGTGTAAATTTGGTTATAATACCCGCAAAATTCATTGACGGTCTTGTTCATTTTCCGCCACTTGCCCGATACGGAATCGATATCACGCAACGGGCATTGCCCCATAAGCTCGTTAAATTTATCCGTTGTCTCCTTCCAAAAACTAGTACCCGTTTGATTGTTCCCTAAATTAAAAAAAATGCATTAGTAAAAGTAAAAAATAAATCTTTTTAAATTTAAAATAAAAAAAATAAACTTTGGTTCATACCGACAATCGGGCAAGTTTGGGACTTAACAAACGCAATTGCTAGCGCCTCCTCCTCTACTTTTGTCCACTGTTTCGGCTTTGCTCTCAAACCGTTTTTTTTTGCGGTGTCGGGTTCGGTTTCAACCGCCTTCCCCTTCCCCGTGTTTTTTTGCGCTTGAGTTCTTTAGGTGGCGATTCGGGGACGACTTCTTCATCATCATCGTCAAGTTGAACCGGGGGTTGCGGTTGGGAAGTTGGCGGTTGCGATTGGAATTGTTCAAGTTGAACCGAGTTGCGTTACATGAATTGTTGGAGTGCTTGGTATTGTTGCATTTGTTGAACTTGGGACATTTGTGAGAAGGCGTTGGGTGATTGTTGGAAACCCGAAAACGTAAATTGTGGAGACAACCACGAAGGATCCATTGTCGGAGTGTAAGCGGGACTCGAAAAAAAGTTAGGTTGGTTCGGGTTGTGATTGTTCGGGTTGGGGTTGTTTGGGTTGAATGGATTCATGATTGTATAAAAAAGGGGGAGTGTTTTTTTTTATAAAAATGGATGAGAATGGGAGAAGTATTGAGAAAATAGTATAAAAAATGGATGAAAAGAGGGGTATTTATTTAAAGTGAAAAAGTTTTTATTATTATTTAATATATAGCCGTTGTAACGCCTAAATTGTTTGAATTTGAGGCCCGTGAAGAACGTCTTGTGGGAGCCGGATACGACGCGACGGGGATAGGGGGCCGGTGTGGGGGACCGGCGACGGGCCAGGACGGGCCCAAGCCGACCCCATACCGTCTAGTCTAACAAGTTTGATATCTTGAACCACGATGCTTTGTTTTCTGTTGCAAACACGGCCGTTTTTGTTATACAAGATCCTAGAAATAAGTTGTCATTAGTTTTGGACAAATAATGAAACTAAACATGGAAACTATCGATAGTTTGTCTCTCTCTTTACTTCTTTAAATACGATAATATGTTTGCAATACGGTGGTATGACAAGTCAAATTGACCAAAAGAACCTAAAGGAATTTAAGTGAAGTTTGATCATGTAAAGTACTAGATTGGATAATTGAAAAAATTACTAGTGTTCTCTCTCTCTCGCTCTTTCGCCGCCGGAGATACGCTAAGTTGTGCTCGACGATGTACCTTTAACTTGTTTAGCGTGTAGAGTTTAACCGGTCTGCTTATTGGTAGGAGATCTGGATCTAACTGTTCATCCTAACTGGGTTGATTGTATGTCCATTCGCCTCTTAGGTTTCTTGCGGTCTCTTTAATGGCTTTCATGAACGATAGAGAGGGGGAACAGGATAACGGAGAACCGTGGTCGACTGTACAAAACCGGAAGCATAATAAGAGCAGAGGGAATGGTATTGAGTGGACCTTTCTGGTGCAAAACTTATCTGATCGGGTAACAAAGAATATCCTATGGAGGGCGTTCCAGCCTCTTAGCTATGTTTCGGATGTATATGTGGCTCGTAAAAGGGATACAAGGGGCAGATGTTTTGGCTTTGTCCGTTATGTTGGAGTGGAAAACATGAAGGAGACTGTCACGACCCCCGACCCGGTTTGACCCGTTTCAGGAGCCGCGGGACAGAAAACCCGTGGTATTTATTTAATTGAGTTTAACAGCGGAAGTTTATCATCAGGATCGTTTTAAAGCTAAAATTTTTCCCGATTATTTTATTTCACAACTTGGGATAAAACCCCTGTAATTTACAATACTACTCTTTTACGGAGAAATCCTTATATTACAAACATATTTCTTTATTTTATAATGAGCCACTATCTTAAGCTTGAAATGCTCCCCAGCACTTTTCCTGAATTACAACAGATCACCTGAAACATGTTTGAAAAAGGTTTTGTCAGCGGGAAATACTGAGTGAATCATTCTGTTTACTAAAACGACACATTTGTTATAATTTACAGTATTAAGAGCGATTACAATGTTTCTGATATCAAACCAACTACCCACGGTATTTGTCACTCGACCGAATCTGTGACTATGGTCATATCCCCCAATTGGCTGCCCCAATGGTGACGATTATCAAGTAATGTATACAAAACCCCACATACCGGCTGTAATTTGGTGATTACAAAGACTCAATCCCCGTAATTATAACTTTGAAAATAAACATGCTTTTATAAACAAATTTGATAAAAAGAGAGAATGACTCACATTGCAGATTTAACACGGATAGAGTTTACTCTACGGATTAGCCTTGTTAACCTAATTTAAATAATAATGCACACAAAACTGGGTTAGTAATCAATACAGCATTTACGATAACTCACGAGATCAAATTCTCACAACGAACGACAAAGTGCGATACTTCATCCATCGAATTAACGACGAACGACAAAGTATAACCCTAATGTGGGCGGCACTTAAACATCCATTGGATATATTGATCGGTCGGAAAATGAATCGTAACAGCGATCGATTTATTACCCTGTTTTGCGGCAGCAATTCGGGATTCGTGTGTGTTTTGATAGTGTACAGAACGTAACTCAGTGTATCTTTTGACTTTTTACGTCGTTTTAACTTCCAATTTCGATTGCCAATGTCTGCTATTTATACACAAAATTTGGCTAGCTTACGGACCGTAAGCTTAACAATGTTGAGGTCCGTAAGGCTGCTTACGGACCGTAAGCTTAACAATGTTACGGTCCGTAAGGAATAAAAATAGGCTATAGGGTAGCCACGGTTGGGAATAGCTTTGTTGAGTTAACTGTTTTGTAATTTCAATTTGTGACAAAGAGAATTGAAGATAATCGTTAACTAGGTTTTATCCCCCTTTGAGTTTTAGTGGCCCTGATCCTAATTCCGATTGTTCTGAAAATTTTAGGGTTTGTGTAGAATTACTTGGGTGTCTCAATTAGGGTTTCCTATTGGTCAAATATATATGACTTTTGATGAGGGTTGTTACATTCTACCCACCTTAATAAAATCTCGTCCTCGAGATTTACTGAAATAAATGTGGATACTTTCGCTTCATTTCTGATTTCAGCTCCCAAGTGTATTCAGCTCCTCTTTTTGAATCCCACTTTACTTTAACTAGCACTAGTCGTTTGTGCTTGAGGAACTTTACTTTTCTGTCTTCTATCTGAAGAGGTCTCTCAACAAATTTTAACTTTTCATTTACCTCTATGTCTTGAAGAGGTACTATCAAAGATTCGTTTGAGAGACATTTCTTGAGATTGGATACATGAAATACATCATGTACTCCAGCTAACTCCTCTGGTAGTTGTAAACGATAAGCAACTGGTCCTATACGTTGGATCACAGGGAATTGTCCTACGTACCTTGGACTTAGCTTTCCTTTCTTACCGAATCTAACAACTCCTTTCCAAGGAGAAACTTTCAACAATACTCTATCTCCAACTTGGAATTCTAATGGTTTACATCTATTGTCTGCATAACTTTTCTGGCGATCCCGAGCCGTCTTCAGCCTTTCCTTGATTTGATTAATCTTGTCGGTCGTCTCTTGCACTATTTCAGGACCCGGCAATTGATTTTCTCCTATTTCTGCCCAACAAACTGGAGTTCTGCATTTTCTTCCATATAGTGCCTCGAATGGGGCAGTTTCGATGCTTGAATGATAACTATTGTTATAGGAGAATTCGATTAGAGGTAAGTGATCGTCCCAATTTCCATCAAAATCTATTACACATGCTCGGAGCATGTCTTCTAGAGTTTGGATCGTCCTTTCACTTTGCCCGTCTGTCTGTGGATGATATGCAGTACTTAGGTTTAGTCGAGTTCCCATTGCTTCTTGGAAACTTTTCCAAAAATGGGAAGTGAATCGACTATCCCTATCTGATACAATAGAGAGTGGAACTCCATGTAGAGATACGACTTCATCTACATACAACTTTGCCAATCTTTCCATGCTAAAGGTTTCTTTCATAGGTAGAAAGTGAGCAGATTTGGTTAATCAATCCACAATTACCCAAATCGCATCATTACCTTTTCTGGTTTTGGGTAACTTAGTAACAAAATCCATTGTTATAAGTTCCCATTTCCATACAGGCATCTCTAGCTGTTGTAATAGACCTGAAGGTTTCTGATGTTCTGCCTTAACTTGTGAGCAAGTAAGACACTTAGAAACATATCGTGCTATATCCTTTTTCATTCCTATCCACCAGAAATTCTTTCTTAAATCTTAATACATCTTATTATTTCCTGGGTGCATAATATACCTAGACTTATGGGCTTCCTCTAGGATCTTATTTCTTAATTCTCCATGCTTCGGTACCCAAATTCTTCTTTTGTGGAATCTCCAAATTTCATCAGCTCCTTGCTCTAATTCTTTGATTCGTCCTTTCATTCCTTCAGCAACGTCTTCTATTGCTGTCTTTTGAACATATTTTAATTGCTCCATTAGATCTACTTGTAAATTTAATCTGAGAGCACGAACTCGTTGTTGTTTTTCATGATACTTACGACTTAAGGCATCTGCAACTACGTTTGCTTTTCCTTCATGATATTGAATATCACAGTCGTAGTCGCTTAAGATTTCCATCCATCTCCTTTGCCTCATGTTTAACTCTTTTTGCCCAAATATATATCTTAAACTCTTATGATCTGTATAGATAGTAAACTTACTTCCGTACAGATAATGTCTCCAAATCTTAAGGGCAAAAATTACGGCTCCTAATTCTAAATCATGAGTCGTATAGTTTTCTTCGTGCTTTTTCAATTGCCTTGATGCGTACGCAATTACCTTCTTGCGTTGCATAAGCACACATCAAAATCCTAATTTTGAAGCATCACAATATACTTCAAAATCTCCAGTTCCTTCTAGTAAGGCTAAGATTGGAGCATGGGTTAGTTTCTGTTTCAAGATTCTAAAAGCTTCTTCTTGTTTGGGTCCCCATTCAAACTTAGTGACTTTACAGGTTAGCTTAGTTAATGGTACAGCTATCTTGGAAAAATCCTTAATAAACCGTCTATAATATCCAGCTAATCCTATAAAACTTCTAATTTCCATTGCGGATTGTGGAACCTTCCAATTGGTAATTGCTTCTATCTTAGCAGGATCTACATGAATACCTTCATGATTTACCAGATGTCCTAAAAATTGCACTTCCTTTAGCCAAAATTTTCATTTCGAGAATTTGGCGTACAGCTTTTCTTTTCTTAACAAAGTTAAGAGTGCATGCAAGTGCTGACAATGTTCGTCCTGACTTTTGGAATAAATAAGTATATCGTCTATGAAGACAATTACAAATTTATCCAAGTACGGTTTACAGATCCTATTCATCATGTCCATGAATGCTGCAGGTGCATTCGTTAATCCGAAGGGCATGACTGTAAACTCGTAATGACCATACCTAGTTCTGAAAGCAGTCTTAGGTATGTCTTCTTCTTGTACCTTCAATTGATGATATCCAGAGCGTAAATCTATCTTAGAAAAATATCTAGCTCCTTGAAGTTGATCAAAAAGATCATCAATCCTAGGTAATGGGTATCGATTCTTAATTGTGACCTTATTCAATTCTCTATAATCAATACACATTCTCATCGAACCATCCTTTTTCTTAACAAACAACACTGGCGCTCCCCACGGGGATGAGCTAGGTTGTATGAATCCTTTACTTAGTAATTCATCTAATTGTTTCTTTAGTTCTAACATTTCGGTAGGAGCTAACCGATAAGGTGCCTTGGCTATCGGTGTAGTTCCAGGTATTAGATGAATTCTAAATTCTACTTCCCTATCTGGTGGTAATCCAGGTAACTCTTCTGGGAATACATCTGGGTATTCTGAGACTACAGGAATTTCCTTGAGTTCTTTTCCCTTAGTACTAATGATTACTGAAATCATATATACTATTTCTTGCTTTCGTTCATAACTAGCAACTTTCATTACCGATATGAACTTCATGGGTTTACGTGGTTTATCTCCTGTAATCATGATTACTTTTCTAGTAGGTGCTTGAATTTCTATGGAATTCTGATCACAAAGAATTCGAGCATGGTTGGCTATTAACCAATCCATTCCTAATACCACATCGAATTCAGCTAATTTCATAGGTAATAAGTTTGCAGAAAATTTATGACCTGAAAGTTCTATTTCTACTTTTTGCAAAACCTGATCTATTTTAACTGAATTCCCATCTGCGGTTTCGACTGTAAAAATCTGTCTAATGTTGGTTAAAGGTAACTTAAGAGCTTGGCAAAATAAAGTATTTATAAAACTTTGGTTTGCACCAGAGTCAAATAATACTTTTGCGTACACGTTGTGAACTAGGAACGTACCAGCTATTACATCTGGGATAAGTTCTGCTTCTTGAGTGGTTAGCTGGAATGCTCTGATATTCTTCTTAGTAGCTCCTTCGGTCGCCTTGGGTTTGTTGTCTACTGGTTTGATCAATTTAGGACATTCTGTTTTATAATGCCCTGCTTCTCCACAGTTAAAACAGATTACAGTTTTCTTTTTGCAATTTTCTTCACGATGTCCTATAGTTTTGCAAAAATTGCAAGTGATATCGCATCTTCCATAATGTTTCTTTTTGCATTTCCTGCAGAATGACGGAGCTGGAGATTGCCCTGTTCTTTTTCTCTTGAAGCTGTTATTATTACCCACACGAAATCCTTGGGTAATTTTCTGAGCTAGTTCCTTTTTCCTATCTTCATCTCTTGTGCGTACCAGTTCATCAGTTAGGGTATTAGCTAATTCCACAGCATCGTCCATAGTGCGAGGTCTCGCAGCTTTAACGATATTGCGAATTTCGCTAATTAATCCCCAAATGTAGCGAGAAATGAGTACCGGTTCTGGCGAAGCCAGTGTTGGTACCACTCTAGCATATTCAAAGAATGTCGAGGTATAACCGCGACAATCTACACCCATCATCCGATGATTTAGAAACTTATTCGTCATCTGTTCCTTTTCATATTCAAGACAGAATTTTCTTTCTACAAGATTCTTAAATTCTTCCCAAATCATATCATAAGCCCTATTTCTTCCTTTAGCTTGTAACACAGTGTTCCACCATTCGAGTGCTCCTTCCTTAAACAGATTTGATGCGTACATGACCTGATTATCTTGAGCACATTTACTTATTGCAATTACCGCTTCAGTTTTCTCTAACCAACGCAGTGATGCCGTTGCTCCTTCATTGCCTGCAAATTCAGTGGGTTTACAGGCAAGAAATTCTTTGAAAGTGCAACCAGGTGTTGCAATTTTCATTTTCTTAAGGAGTGGCGCGTGTGGTGGTTCATTATCATGATTAACATGATCATTTCCTCTGTTTACACTATTACTGAAGTTATCTTCAGAAATATGTTTACTAGGAACTATTTGTTGCGGTTCGATTGGATTCTTTACAGCAGCAACGATTGCTGGAATAGCATTGGCTATTCCTTGAGCAACAATATTTTTGATATCTTGCCTAGTCATATATTGATCTTCTGGATGTTGCTCAGACTGATTAACCTCAATTGCCGGTTCATTACCCATGTTTGCCATCTGATAATAATATATATTTGAATTTTTTTATTAGTATCTGATTAATAACAATTATACATAAAACAATCAAACAATTTTCAACACACGTATAGGCAAAACTATCGATTTCTCGATTACATTTTATATATTTGATAGTATGCATCATTACACACCAATATCTTACAGAGTTTTATTCGTAGTTATTTTACAGACTGATTTTACTATTACTTTTACTATTACACAACCACAGTTTTACCATCCTACTATCTCTCGTCACTTGTCGTCCTAAAAACGAAGCTCCCTTTCATCATATTTCCAGGCAATTTGTCCCCCTATTTCCCTGATTCTATTTCCCGCATCCATCAACTCTTCACCAAAATGGCGAAGTTCAGCCATATTTTCATTACTCATTGGTGGATTAGGTAGGGGTTCTGGATCGTTTTAAAGCTAAAATTTTTCCCGATTATTTTATTTCACAACTTGGGATAAAACCCCTGTAATTTACAATACTACTCTTTTACGGAGAAATCCTTATATTACAAACATATTTCTTTATTTTATAATGAGCCACTATCTTAAGCTTGAAATGCTCCCCAGCACTTTTCCTGAATTACAACAGATCACCTGAAACATGTTTGAAAAAGGTTTTGTCAGCGGGAAATACTGAGTGAATCATTCTGTTTACTAAAACGACACATTTGTTATAATTTACAGTATTAAGAGCGATTACAATGTTTCTGATATCAAACCAACTACCCACGGTATTTGTCACTCGACCGAATCTGTGACTATGGTCATATCCCCCAATTGGCTGCCCCAATGGTGACGATTATCAAGTAATGTATACAAAACCCCACATACCGGCTGTAATTTGGTGATTACAAAGACTCAATCCCCGTAATTATAACTTTGAAAATAAACATGCTTTTATAAACAAATTTGATAAAAAGAGAGAATGACTCACATTGCAGATTTAACACGGATAGAGTTTACTCTACGGATTAGCCTTGTTAACCTAATTTAAATAATAATGCACACAAAACTGGGTTAGTAATCAATACAGCATTTACGATAACTCACGAGATCAAATTCTCACAACGAACGACAAAGTGCGATACTTCATCCATCGAATTAACGACGAACGACAAAGTATAACCCTAATGTGGGCGGCACTTAAACATCCATTGGATATATTGATCGGTCGGAAAATGAATCGTAACAGCGATCGATTTATTACCCTGTTTTGCGGCAGCAATTCGGGATTCGTGTGTGTTTTGATAGTGTACAGAACGTAACTCAGTGTATCTTTTGACTTTTTACGTCGTTTTAACTTCCAATTTCGATTGCCAATGTCTGCTATTTATACACAAAATTTGGCTAGCTTACGGACCGTAAGCTTAACAATGTTACGGTCCGTAAGGAATAAAAATAGGCTATAGGGTAGCCACGGTTGGGAATAGCTTTGCTGAGTTAACTGTTTTGTAATTTCAATTTGTGACAACGAGAATTGAAGATTATCGTTAACTAGGGTTTATCCCCCTTTGAGTTTTAGGGGCCCTGATCCTAATTCCGATTGTTCTGAAAATTTTAGGGTTTGTGTAGAAATACTTGGGTGTCTCAATTAGGGTTTCCTATTGGTTAAATATATATGACTTCTGATGAGGGTTGTTACAGAGACACTTGTGGCGATGAATACGGTAAGGATGTTTGACATGAAAGCAGTTGTATCGTTGGCCAAGTATGATAAAAATCACAAGAGGTTTCATTATGGTCCGGAAAATTTGGGTCGAAGCGAATGGAGGCCGAAGGATAATGTAGGAGCCAGAGAGGGCAGTGGGCTGAATCCGGCAAAGAAACCACCCCCTATTCATGGTCCAACGAGTTCGTCATATGTGTAGAGGGGGATGTCATATGCAGATATGTTGAGGGGCAATAACGTGGTGAATGGCCAAGGTGCGAAGTCTGTTAATGTAGATGGGAGGGGTTTGCTATACCCATTACATTGCATTGGTAGGTCTATCATTGGGCAAACCAAGAATGTTTGGAGTTTGAACAAGATTAAACTCGATTTGAATGAAGAAGGGCTGGTAGATTTTGGCTTATCCTTTGTTGGAGGTTTGACGGTTATCTTTATATTAAGTGATAAAGAGTCTGCTAAGGTTTGCATAAACCAGCACGCTTATTTCTTCTCTACTATCTTCTCGAATTTTAGTTTATGGAATGGGGAAGACATTCCGTTCAGTCGGGTAGTTTCACTGAATATCCATGGGGTGCCGTTCTTGATTCGGGATTACTAGTTGTATGATAGGATTGGGGGACTCTTCGGTGATATTTTCCAGTCTTTGGACTTCTCCTGGCAAGATGAGGATAATTCGTCTGGTTCAGTTATGATTGTTTCCGCTCAGGTGTCCAAAATTGATGAGAATGTGATCATTAACTGGAATAATAGAAGTGTAGTGGTGAGGGTCTCCGAATTTGACGGGCAATGGAAACCAACGTTCGATATCGGTACAACGAGTGATACTAATGAGTCTGATTCAGACACGGAGCCTATGTCGGAAACGGAGTCGGTTGACAAGGAAGAGTTTGAGGAGGGTGAAATCAGGAATGATGGGGAAGGGGAAGACGTCCAAAACCGTTCCGATGATGTTTCAACACCAGTGGATCATCATGATGATTTGCAGACTCTGGTAACGGTTGAACTAGAGAATCTCCGACACAATTTGAAGAGTTCCGGCTGCAAGAGTTCAATGGGTAATGAAAAGTCTCCGTCTTCTCCGAGGTCAGCAGAAGTCCAAGAGCCGCCTAACATTAATGTTGGGTTGGATTCAAAGTACGTGCATGGGGGAATGAAGAAAGTGGTTCGGTTCCCAACAATTAATGACGGGGCAGAAAATCTGTTGACCAATGAATTTGAAAATCTTGGTCCAGTTGACCATAACAATATGGAGAACATTATTAGGCCCAATGGACCTGAAGCTGACATTGGCCCAACACCAGTCGCGAATTTGGGTAAAAGAAATAGGAATGAAAGGAGCCCACCCTCTATTGGATCTGTTCAAGGCCCTTCCCAGAGACTTTTTTGCCTTCCTGTCAGTAACACTGCTGAACCCCTTGACCTAAATCATGCTGGAGATAATTCTGTGAATGACGAGGTTGCCCCACCGGATTTAGCGGTTAACGATGAATGTCCAGCCGGTCGTAATACGGGTACAGCCATCTTCGCTGATCCTCCGGAGCCGGGGGGTGGTATGAATCAGTTGGATACGAACACGCAGTACTATTTGAGGAAGGAAGTCGAGAATACAGTTCTCACTGGATCGTTAATTGGCATTAATTTGGAGGGCTTTGTGTCAGCTACGGCGAAGCTGATTGTTGACGAAGGTGTTAATACCAGTTCTCGATGAATTGTCTGTCTATTAATTTAAGAGGGGTGCGGGATCATCGGAAGTCGGATTGGATACGTGGGTTAAAAACCAACTACGGGGTTCATTTTCTAGCCATCCAGGAGACTAAATTGCAGGATTCTGAGACATTTATGTTCAGTCAGTTTTGGGGCAGAGCCGAATTCAAAATAGCAGTGGTGAATTCACAAGGCAGATCTGGAGGATTAGCATGTATGTGGTGCCCGTCGGTATTCAGGTGCGATAATGTTTTCCAAAACAGACATTTTATTGTTGTGTCCGGGTTTCTTGTGCATTTGGGGTGTAGGATTAATTTAGTAAATGTTTACGCCCCTAATGAGGCAGTTAGTAGGCGGGCCGTCTGGTTGGATATTCTGGGTTATAGGAATTCGTTGCAGGGGCTATGGGTCATGATGGGGGATTTTAATGATGTGCGGAACGCTAATGAACGGCTGAACTCGGAATTTATTGAAGCTAAGGCTATTGCTTTTAACCATTTTATTCTTTCGGCTGGGTTAGTTGAGTATAATATGTGTGGGGGCTCTTTCACCTATATATCGGATAATGGAAAAAAGCTTAGCAAACTTGACCGGTTCTTGGTTTGTCTTGGATTTATGGAGAAGTGGTCTAATGCTGCAGTGATTTCCTTGGATAGAGAAGTTTCAGACCATCGGCCTATTGTTTTATCTACTATTCAATTGGATTTTGGTTACATCCCTTTCAGGTTCTTGAATTCCTGGTTTGAGTATTCTGGTTTTTTAGACCATGTGTTGCAGCTGTGCGGTATGTTTTCGTTTTTGGGTCCAGAGGATCTTGCACTTGCAATAAAATTTAGGTGGTTGAAAAATAAGATCAAATCTTGGTTAAAAGTGGAGAAGGAAAGTAGGGAGGGTATGTATGGCATGAAAAAGAGACGGTTGGCCAGTATAGAAAGGTTGGCGGAGGAAAGAACGTTACTAGATGACGAATTAGCTGAAAGGGCGGATTGAAGAAATTTTGTGGCTGAATTTGAAAGGATTAAACAATTGGATATTCGTCAGAAATCTAGATCTAAATGGGCTATAGACGGGGACGAAAATTATGCGTTTTTTCACCATATCATTAATTCAAATATTAGTACGAATAGACTTAATGGGCTTATGATTGATGGCGAATGGGTTACAAATCCTTTAGCTCTCAAGGAAGCTTTATATGGTTTTTTTGTGCATCAGTTCACGGAACCAATGCCAGTTAGACCAGAATTAGTCTGTCCTAATTTAGCGACTATCTCTGATGTTGAGGCGAATATGCTGGTTTGTCCTTTTCCGGTGGATGAAATAAAAGCGGCTATTTGGGAATGTGAAGGTGATCGTGCACCGGGACCGGATGGTTTTAATTTTAAATTTATAAAAAAAGTGTTGGTCGGGGCTTCGTGAAGACTTTGTTAAGTTGTTTAATAAGTTCTATGAGGAAGGCTCGCTGAACATATGTTGCAACTCCTCTTTCATTGCCTTAATCCCAAAGATTAAGGACCCGACTTCTCCTTCGGATTTTAGACCAATTAGTTTAATTGGTGTAATTAACAAAGTTATCTCTAAGGTTCTTGTGAATCGTTTGAAAACGGTGATGAGGAAATTGATCTTTGAACAATAATCTGCCTTCTTGTTTGGTAGGAACATTATGGATGGCCCGCTAGTGCTAAATGAAATACTAAGTTGGTTAAAAAAAGTCAAAGAGGAAAGGAATGTACTTCAAAGTTGACATCAAAAAAGCATATGACTCGGTTAATTGGGTTTTTCTTAATTTGGTTATGTCACAGATGAATTTTCCAAGCAGGTGGAGAACGTGGATTATGGCTACACTCTATACTGCTCAAGCTTTCGTCCTTGTGAATGGCTCGTCGACTTTGGAATTTGACTGCTCCCGTGGGCTTTGTCAGGGCGATCCTCTGTCCCCGTTTCTGTTCGTTATCGCTATGGAAGCACTGACCGGTATTATGAAACAAGTCGTATCTGTTGGTTTGTTTAATGGCATTAAGCTTACTAAGTACATTCGTCCGGGTCAGACCTTCCAGAGTGTTCGAGTGGAACAATTGGGTCCCCAAGAAGGTTGCTATCGTGGCATGGAGAGCTGAAATGGAACGCTTACCAACAAAGCTTGCTTTGTCAGTTCAGAATATACCGGTTCACAACTGGTTGTGTTCGATTTGTGGGGATTATGAGGAATCTAGTGAACATCTCTTTGTTGCATGTCATTTTGCACAAATAATTTGGCAGTATGTTGCGGGATGGTGTACGGTTCCCCCGATTATAGATTTTGATGTCAAGGATCTTCTAACGTTACATGGTTTCAGTCCCGGTTCGAGGAGGAAGAAAAAAGCGCTCCATGTTGTTATCTTGGTGGCCTTTTGGAGTATTTGGAAGACGCGAAATGAAGCCGTTTTTAAACAAGTAGCTCCGAACATAACAAAGACTTTAGACGAAATAAAATCGATGGCGTATTTATGGGTGAAGAATCGGTCAAAGGTGGGGACAATAACATGGGAGGATTGGAGTCGATTTAATATTGTTGGCTAAGCATATGTAATCGTAGAAACAAGTCGTATCTGTTGGTTTGTTTAATGGCATTAAGCTCACTAATGATGGCCCGCCTATATCCCACCTCGTGTATGCAGACGTTGTAATGTTCATTGGTGAATGGTCTTGTTCCAATATAAGAAGTCTACGTCGACTACTGAGATGCTTTTATCTAGTTTCGGGTCGAAAAGTCAATCTTGCAAAGTGTAGCATTTATGGGATCGGGGTGAGTGAACATGAAGTCCAAGACATGGCGAATCTCCTGAGGTGTAAACAAGGTAAATTTCCATTTAAACATTTGGGTTTATTAGTTGGTGCAAATATGAATCTGGCTCGGAACTGGAAAATCGGTGGTAGAAATTTTTAAGAATCGGTTATCGTTATGGAAGGCAAAAACACTCTCTTATGGTGGAAGAATCACACTAATAAAATCGGTGCTGAATTCCTTACCCACATACTATTTTTCACTCTTTAAAGCTCCGATTAAGGTCCTAGAATCACTTGATAAAATAAGAAGGCTCTTCTTTTGGGGAGGGTAGGAAGAAAAAGCCAAAATGAATTGGGTAGCTTGGGATAAAACTATTGCTCCCATTGAATACGGGGGGCTGGGGTTCGGTTCTCTTAGAGACGCAAATCTTGCAATGTTGGCAAAATGGTGGTGGAGATTCAAAATAGAAAAAGAAAGTCTATGGAGGAGGGTAATCTGGGCTATTCACCATAATTCAAGAGCTTGGTGTGATATTCTAGCAAAAGTCTCTATTGCAGGCCCATGGAAGAACATAGTAAGTATTCAGTATAATCTTATTAATGCTGAAATTGACTTGAATCATGCTACTTCAGCAAGGCTGGGAAATGGTAGCAACATTTTGTTTTGGCTAGATTGTTGGGTAGACTCGGATCCGCTTTACGTAAAATTCCCAGATTTTTTTCAAAGTTGAGACAAAAAAGGATTGCTTGGTCGCTGACCGAATGATGATGAGCAGCCATGGCGTGGAACTGAAATGGTTCTGGGTTCGTTTAGATTTTAGCGCTGAAGAACATAGGCAGCTACATCAACTTGTTAGCAAGATTGGAGGGTCTATATTGAGCGCTGGAAGGGATAATTGGAGATGGAAATATGAGAAATCTGGAACTTTTAGTGTTGCAAGTGTTAAAAAAAAAAATACTAAGTACATTCGTCCGGGTCAGACCTTCCAGAGTGTTCGAGTGGAACAATTGGGTCCCCAAGAAGGTTGCTATCGTGGCATGGAGAGCTGAAATGGAACGCTTACCAACCAAGCTTGCTTTGTCGGTTTGGAATATACCGGTTCACAACCGGTTGTGTTTGATTTGTGGGGATTATGAGGAATCTAGTGAACATCTCTTTGTTGCATGTCATTTTGCACAAATAATTTGGCAGTATGTTGCGGGATGGTGTACGGTTCCCCTGATTATAGCTTTTGATGTCAAGGATCTTCTAACGTTACATGTTTTCAGTCCCGGTTCGAGGAGGAAGAAAAAAGCGCGCCATGTTGTTATCTTGGTGGCCTTTTGGAGTATTTGGAAGACGCGAAATGAAGCCGTTTTTAAACAAGTAGCTCCGAACACAACAAAGACTTTAGACGAAATAAAATCGATGGCGTATTTATGGGTGAAGAATCGGTCAAAGGTGGGGACAATAACATGGGAGGATTGGAGTCGATTTAATATTGTTGGCTAAGCATATGTAATCGTAGAATGTATTGGTGATGTAATGTTGTATGTTTGGTAGTAGCATCTTGCTATGTTTAATTAATAAAATATTTTTGTCGGCCGTTAAAAAAAACTAGATTGGATAATTAGGATATTCAACATCGAATGTTGGGTGTTTGGTTTGTGAGTCATGAATGTAAAAATGTTTACGATACAAGTACACACGTATCACCCATACATTAAACAACTCTATGCGGTCAATTAGCCATTCAACAAACTTTTGACCATTCAACATTAAATCATGAGAGGTTAATAGTTTTACAAAATTGATAGCCTTTATAAAAGGGTGAGGATATTTGGACACAAAACACGCCACCTGGATTAAAATCATAGTTGATGTTGTTTTCCCATGAAAATCCATATTGACATGGTTTTGATCTTAAAAATAAAAAATAACATGGTTTCGGGCTACCAATAGGGTAGTGGTCCATTGACAAACACAAAGATTTAAAAAAATAAGGTTTGAATAGAAGAGATCTGGTCCAAGTCTCACAGAATATAAGGATAAAAAATTAGCCGTTAAAAAAACATGGCTTTGGGCTAAATAGGACAAAAAGGGCACGGCCATCTAGTTGAACTAATAATGTTTTGATACCTAAGCACTTAAAAAATGTTGTTTAAGATGTTACAATTTGAAAATTAATTAAGATGATTATTTATATATATAACGAGTTGACGCTAACACGCAGATTCTGCTGGATGTGAATACACTAATTGCAATTCAAGTGAAAAAAGAACGGCGATTATAGAAAACAAATATAATTGAACGAATTGCAATTCTAATTGTAATCACGGAATTATAATTAGATAGACTTCATATACTATTGATGGTTGAAGAATATCGATTATTTTTCTTGGATTTTATTAACACCAAATATACCGCCATTAATTGCTCTGTTTTCTCTGTGAAACGCAATCAATTGTGTCTTTTCTACAATTAACTATCTAAATTGAATTGGTGCTCTCTGCGTAATCACAATTAAAAACTTTGATGAACACAATTATAGAAAATACATACCTTTGGTGTTCAGCGTGAGTGTTGAAATTTGGTTGCAATTTACCAATGAAGTTTGAAGAAGAGAATGGGATTTGGAGATGCTTAAGGGGTGTCGACCACAAAGTTGTAGAAATTGTTGTGTGTAGATTGGATATCTAAATGAATGTGTGTGTGTGGGGGGGGGGGGGGGGGGGGGGCAATTTTGTAGTGTTCAAAAACCTTTTCACGAAGCATCACGCGTGTTCGTGAATTCAACACACTCGATCCTACATTAGAACCAATGTGTTTCCTTTTAACCAGTTGATAATTGAAGCGGTACAACCATTCATGCGACACGTTACACAAACCAACATGTCGATTGAATTAATATCTATGTGAAGCGTTTAAAATAAAAACACTTCAAATGCCATGAAGCGGCTTGCCTTATTATCATTAAACTTCTGCCTTTAATTGATTATTGAAACTGTTGATGCAACAAATAATAGACCAAGGATAGTAGCTGGGCTGGTTAGGAAAAAGGGTTGAAGGGTTCAACTTTGCCTAACGTAGGTCGTGGGGTCCCCTCACGTTTGCAAGACGTGGAGAGAGGTTCACTAGTTTAATTTTGTTGTTTGCTCGAGATCCTTCACTGAAGCGTGTTCAGTTTCGGATGTAGGAGCAAAGGGAATGTGTGTGTTGAATGTGAAAGAAAGTGACTTGCATGAAGCAAGTACTCAAGAACAATGACCAGAGATTCGCTAGGAATCAGGGCTGATCTTGAAATGTTTTTCACACTTAATGAAGTGTCACATTTATAGGGAAAGCCATCGCTCAAAGAGGAAGCTGTTTGACTAGTGAACATGCTTGCAGTGGGGGTTGAAGCCTTTTGACCTGTGTCACACCCCGACCGCGTAAAACAACAATTCGCGGCGGAAACATCGGGGCGTGTTGCAACAGAATTAATGCTTCATAACCATGGATACCAAAAAGTGTTTCGTTTTATTAAACATTGAAAAATTTCATCGTCTGGGAATCTAAATACACAATTTAAACATAGTCTATCATTGTTATTGAGTCACTAAGGCCTTGTCCAGTCCTATGTGAGCATGCATCTTATCAATCGATATCTTTCAACAATACCTGAAACACATGTGAAAACGAGGTCAGCAAAGAAATGCTGGCGAGTACATAGGTTTTGTGAAAATAAGATTCATGACTTCTGTTTAAGAAAATGTTTAGTCATGAACCTTGTAATTTGCTTTGTCTTTGTAAATCATTTGAAAAATAATAAGTTCAGATGATATGTATAAATAAGAGAATAATGTATGGTTAAATGAATAACCATTGTAAAATGAGTTTGTATAAGATAAGTTGTTTGTAAATCAATGTCTTGTGAAAAGTATGTTATTTGTATAAAATGTTATATGTCTCAAACTGAAATGATTCAAATAACGCTACGATATGTAATACCATACAAACACTTATATATAGGAAGTACCAGCGGCGTATCCACCATGCTTGTATCATATTACACACGCATCGTTACTTAATCACTTAATCAAACCAAACCACCAATGTAAGATGTCTATGTTTAAACCAATTGTCAAATGTATTGAATAATATACCAAAATGTTTATGTCAAGATGTAAATCATGTTATGTATAACCAATGTCTAAAGTGTTTGTGTCAAATGTAAACCATGTAATGTGTAACCAAAATGATATGTATGGCTAGTGAAATGCATCAACTAAACCATAGGTGAAACGCACAAAACAAAGTATTGAAGTAAAACTTGGTTTAAATCAATACTATGTTTCGTGGAAATGCATGATCAAATGTAAATCATGTCCAAATGTTTACCCAATCGTTAAAACATTTTGTGAAATCGTTCAAATTGTTCTTGTTGTTTTAATCGTTCAAATCGTTCTGGTTTTAATTGTTCAAATCGTTCTTGTTGTTTTAATCGTTCAAATCGTTCTTGTTTTAATTGTGAAACTACTTTATGGTCGATTTTCTAATAACATTCAAACCTTCTTGACTCGTTCATCGTTCCAACTCGTTCTCGTTCTCGTTCTTAACAAACCCTTACCAAAGGGTAAATTAATAATTACAGATTCAGTCGTTACCCAAAATACCCACACATAACCATGGGTATAGAGAATAACGGGATTTGTCAGATCCTATTGTACCATAACCTAATACTGGTCGGCTTGATCATTGCTAATGAATGTCATTGGTTATGTAACTACAACCAACAAGTTTGTTCACTTTATTGAAATCGTTCTTGAAACCATTGTAATTGTTTTTGAAACCATTGTAATCGTTCTTGAAACCATTGTTATCGTTCTTGAAACCACATTGTAATTGTTTTTGAAACCATTGTAATCGTTCTTGAAACCATTGTTAAGACATTTAGCACATATGAGTCACCCCAAAACAGTTGAAAACAGTAAAAGAGGGGAATAATGTACTCGCCTGAGAATGCTTAGAGGTATTGAACAACAACCAAACAAAGCTAGAGGGAGCACGAAATCAGTCGGCAAATCTAAAATTATATAAATAAACCGGACTTAAATCGGGAGATCGGATAGGATGAGGCTTGGTAACCCAAATGAGTATTCGAACTCATATGATATGGTTTAACAAGGCCTACATACTACATGAAACCTAACCTAAGTGCTTTCGACCCATCGCGACCCATTAAGGTAGCTTACGCTACTTTAACGCGTCGTGCGCGTGAAACGCGTTCGGACCGTCTAACTAGTCCTATGACAAGTGTTATATGCCTAAACATGTTACATAATCAGTTATGTGACAAAAGTTTAGGTTACATATGCTTAATTACCAATTATACATGAAAAGGGTATTCTGGTAATTTACCTAAGGCATATAAACTAATCATACAACTACTTAAACGAAGCGACCATAGGGTATAACCTCGGAAGGTTATTCCCTACCTACTATGGTCACCTAATGTATTAGGTCGGATCCTAATGATCGACCAAATGGGTCGGGTTCGAGGTATAAGCGATTTATTAGATCGCTTACCCTACGACCCTAGACAACGTGGTAATCAGTAGGCATAGTCCCAAGGGACTATAACCAACGTGATTACACTCACGTTGCGAAGTTCAAACGAACTTAGCATTGACCATAAACTGGTCAATGCAGAAAGTCAAACAAAGTTTGACTTTCAGACTCGAAAAGCAATAAAAGAACGAAAGAATACTTACGAAGGGTCCCCGAATGCTAATCTCGATTCAAGAATCTCAGGTATGAAACAATGGTTTCAACTTAGAGTTTCTCAAATCAAAATTCTAGTGATTTAAGCAATGGGGGGCATGGGGTATTTATAGTATTCGGTCCACCGTTAAGATCGTTTCATGGAAACCGTGCTTTAATCGCATCCGTACAAGTGTCGGAACCTTATGGTGGCTAAAATTGATCCTTATCAGCTGACTAAGCATGTGTGAATGTGTGGTGGAGGATTAAACAGCTGCAATCTGATGTTAAATACACTTAATCTGGTCTAGTTAGGCAGTCGCGTAGCGCTACTGCCAAGGCATTAGGCAGTCGCGCTACGCTAGCACCCCCCTGTTTCAGAAATGTTTCAGAATTGGCAGAAATGGTCCCTGCACGTGTTTAAGGCCTTTTTCGATGCGTTTGAGCCCCGTTAACCTCATTTCAAGGCTCTAAAATGAAGTTAAAGTATAGGGAACTCAAAACATGCTCAAAAATATCTCGGATGTCGGTTCGTTTGGTCGTACGAACGCGATGTTCGCTTAATTACGACGGAAATGCGCATAAGCGCGAAAAACGATCCAAATGACGAAACGAATGGATTTTTCTTGTGCCAAACACTAAAATAAAATATTTTAGTGCTTACATAAATTTTTGGATGTCCGGATGTATTCAGAACGTTAGTTATGCGCGAAAGTGCAAACTTGTGCACTTTTTGACACTTTTAGTCCCTGAATGAGCCAAAAGTTTATTTTAGCACACCGAACCTCTCAAAGCCTATTTCTAAGCTATGTAAAGGATATTTATGGTATGTTTAACTTATGGTCATGTTCTGGAATGTCTGTTACAGTTCAAATTGGCATACTTTCGCAGTTTGTCAAGTTTAGTCCCTGTAAGCGAATTAACTTATTTTTGACATACCAAAGCCTTCAAAACTTATTTCTAAGTTATGTAAAGGTTATTTAAGGTATGTTAAGCCTATTTCACTATTCTGTAGTGTTCGTTGCATTAAACTGGTTATATTTACGCATCAGTGCGCGTATAACCTTCCAGAAAGCGATTTAGAGTTTGGAATTGAACAAAAATTGATATGTGCAAATGATACACATATTTTTACAAATCCCAAGTATGAAATATAATATTTCATTGGTTCGGTATTTGTTTGATGGCCGTGGAGGCACAGGTGTTACAGTCTCCCCTACTTTAGGAAATTTCGTCCCGAAATTTTATCTAGAGGAAACTTGTGAGAGCTTGAAAACATGAAGTTGAAAAGATCGAACAACATTGGTTAGGGTTCTGAACTTCTAGTAACTTTAATAACATCATGCTTGCAATGTAAGAGGGATACTTATATACAAGTATATGAAGCGTCATTGGTGCGTCCACCGTGCCTCCATTACATCGTTCTCATTTTGTTATTGTTGCCACTATCGGTTCTTACACATAGTAAACCTTACTGGGTTTCTGTGCACTAAATTTCATAATTATGTACGCGTCCATAATTAGACAATTCCTTGCACAGTTTACACAGTCTATTTTATAACGTGTAGGGTAAAACCAAATGAACAATCCTGTGATGCGTGTAACTAGACCGCCATAGAGTCCTTTTAATTAAATCAATAAATGATCTAAATAGACTATCAAGGAGTCTGTTCAGCTACATCACTAGATGTCGTTCTTTAACCAAATTGTGAATCAATCTTTTACTAGACCACTCAAAGGTCTCTTATCGAATCATGGAATGGTACTATATAACCCAAGGGTCTTAACTACCACGTAGAAGCCCATAAGGATTTAAGGTAGTACCTTTTGAATATCCTACTATGAATCCCTCATATGAAGATATGAAAGATTCTATGAGGATTTGAAAATCGGATCACACAAAAACATAGAGGAGAACACATAAACACATATCACATAATCGCATAATCGCATACTCGCATAATTGTTTAATTTGACCTTTAAATTTGTTATCTTTGGACACGGGTATTTAAAGCATACTAGGAATCAAATCCTTAATTGCATCAATTTGGATGGATCCACATGAATACTCTGCTTGTTGACTACATGACCCAAAGATTGAACTTCTTTAAGCCAAAATTTCCTCTTGGAGGATTTAGCGAAAAGTTTGTTCCTTCTTTAGGGGTTCCAATGTCAACAAAGGTGTTGATCGTGATCGGCTCGGGATATGAATAGATCAAGATGTCATTAACAACAATGACGAACTGATCCAAATAAGGCTTGCAGACTCTATTTATTAAGTCCTTGAAGATGGCTGGAGCATTTGTCAACCCAAAAGGCATGACTGTAAACTCGTAATGGCCATACTTCGTGCAGAAAACCGTTTTGGGAATATCTTCTTCGAGAATACAAAGTTGATGATATCCAAAACGCAAATCGATCTTGGAAAAGCATGAAACGCTATGCAGTTGATCGGAGAAATCGTTGATTTAAGGTAGGGGATATCGATTCCTGATGGTAAGCTTACTAGGCTTACGTTAATCGATATACATTCAAAAAGATCCATTTTTCTTTTCACAAAAAGGACAGGAGTTTCTCCAAGGTGAAAAGTTCGGACGGATGAATCCTTTATCAGACAACTCTTGAAGCTGTTTTGATAATTCTTGCATCTCGAACGGTGCAAGACGATAAGATACTTTAGATTTAAAAGAAACAAGTGTTTGAGGTTCTTAGGGAGATCACAAGTGATCATGAAAATGACAGAACCACATGAGTAGTTTGTCTTTGTGTTGACATCATAAGGTTGGATCAAACATTCATACAATTGCATTAGTTACAAAATAAAACCACAAATTTTTATTTATATAACAACCGCATTGTCTTTAAATGTTACAAGATAACAACCAGAGGAAATACAAAATGCTAATTGTTCACTCCTTCATCATTGAGTGCCTCATTGATGTTAAACACTCGACCTCGTGCTGGATTCACATTGACATTGACGTTCGCATTTGGGTTTGCGTTAGCATTTGCATTCACCAGTCTTGGGCAGTTGTTGCGGAAGTGACCAATCTCTCCGCAGTTGAAACATGACCCCAGTGGAAATCTCGCAGCATTCCCTTGAACCGGAGCTTGAACCTGAGCAGCGTGATTTTGTCCCAAACGACAAACGTTGGCCAAATGCCCAAGTTTACCACACGTCATGCATTGCCAGCAAGCTTGTTGTACCGCGTGATGACCGTTGCAGCGTGCACAATGAGGTGCGGTACCGGCATATGCTTTCTTTGCAGGTGGCTGAGCTGGTGGGTTCCGCGGGTTCTGAGCAGTCTGTGCTGTAACAGCAAAGTTCTGAACACCCTTTCGCTTTCTTGATTTCTTTGACGTCTCGCCTTCCTTACCCTTCTTGTTTTGACCTTTCTTGCTATCCTCCTTGTCAGACCCCTGCTTCTTACCCTTGTCACCCTTTCTGTGTAACTTATTCTTCCGAATCTGCGACTCAGTCAGTGTCGCAGCTAACTCGATCGCCTGACGGAGTGTGGTAGGGCTACTACCAGTAAGGATGTCTTGTACCGAGTCAGGTAGGCCGTCGATGTACCTTTCGATAGCCTTGTCGAGTGTGGTAACCATTGTCGGGCAAAGCAGACTCAACTCCTCAAACCTATCAGTATACGCCCTGTGCTCACCACTATCTTGCTTCAACTCATCAAATTCCTTCTCCAAAGCTCGCTGCTCATGACGAGGACAGAATTCCCTCATCATAAGAGCCCTAAGTTCAGCCCATGTCTGTGCTAGAGCAACTTCTGCACCACGATCCCTCATAACCCCGTTCCACCATGTGAGAGCCCTCTTCTGAAACACACTTGAAGAAAACTCGACCTTGCGATTGTCAGGACACTGCACGTGGCGGAAAGTATTCTCAATGCTCTCGAACCATTGAAGAAGCCCAGTCGCTCCTTCAGAACCACTAAACTTGAGTGGTTTAGCCTGGTTAAAATCCTTGTATTTGCATAGAACATTGTTGTTGTTGTTGGCTTGGTTCCATTGAGCAAAGAGGTTTGGGAATTGAGCAGCCATTTGCTGCGCAATGATTTCTGCCAATTCGGCAGTCGCTATCTGGTTTTCGCGTCGAGGAGGCATTCTAAAAGAGGAAACATGAAAGGAAACGAGTGAAAGAATTAGACGAAAAGAATGAGATGAAACAAATCTGATGAAAGCAAGGATGGTGGTCATTTATTTGTTACTACAAAGCAACAAACGACACACAGTGATAAATCAAAGTAAATGGGTCAAAAATAATGTATCGCGAAGACATGCTCGCCTATAAGTGAACACTCATCCCAAGAATTCCCAGGTAAGCACAACTGGTCTCGCGTCTGATGAGATGTATACGAAGTGCTTGCCTAGACAGAAAACCCAGAATACAGGCATTCACCCTTCCAGTTTGCACGTGTTCACATTATTTAAAACCCAAAACCTTGCCGAGATTTTGAAAATTCAAAGGGGTTCAAAACCATATAACAGAGGGTTCAAAACCTTACAATAGAGGGTTCAAAACCTTGTAATCAATCATCCTAGAACAGATGATTAGTTTTCAAAGCGGTTTTGAAATTTATGTTCTTGTTGTGGTCGTCGCCTAAGGATAGGTGACGGTATTGTTTTATGACTAAACGCAAGTAAACTTGCGTTAGGGTCCTAAGAAGGTTATAGACTAGGTCAAAGCATTACTAATAACCTAATTCCCTATAACCATTGGCTCTGATACCATCTTTTCTGTCACACCCCGACCGCGTAAAACAACAATTCGCGGCGGAAACATCGGGGCGTGTTGCAACATAATTAATGTTTCATAACCATGGATACCAAAAAGTGTTTCGTTTTATTAAACATTGAAAAATTTCATCGTCTGGGAATCTAAATACACAATTTAAACATAGTCTATCATTGTTATTGAGTCACTAAGGCCTTGTCCAGTCCTATGTGAGCATGCATCTTATCAATCGATATCTTTCAACAATACCTGAAACACATGTGAAAACGAGGTCAGCAAAGAAATGCTGGCGAGTACATAGGTTTTGTGAAAATAAGATTCATGACTTCTGTTTAAGAAAATGTTTAGTCATGAACCTTGTAATTTGCTTTGTCTTTGTAAATCATTTGAAAAATAATAAGTTCAGATGATATGTATAAATAAGAGAATAATGTATGGTTAAATGAATAACCATTGTAAAATGAGTTTGTATAAGATAAGTTGTTTGTAAATCAATGTCTTGTGAAAAGTATGTTATTTGTATAAAATGTTATATGTCTCAAACTGAAATGATTCAAATAACGCTACGATATGTAATACCATACAAACACTTATATATAGGAAGTACCAGCGGCGTATCCACCATGCTTGTATCATATTACACACGCATCGTTACTTAATCACTTAATCAAACCAAACCACCAATGTAAGATGTCTATGTTTAAACCAATTGTCAAATGTATTGAATAATATACCAAAATGTTTATGTCAAGATGTAAATCATGTTATGTATAACCAATGTCTAAAGTGTTTGTGTCAAATGTAAACCATGTAATGTGTAACCAAAATGATATGTATGGCTAGTGAAATGCATCAACTAAACCATAGGTGAAACGCACAAGACAAAGTATTGAAGTAAAACTTGGTTTAAATCAATACTATGTTTCGTGGAAATGCATGATCAAATGTAAATCATGTCCAAATGTTTACCCAATCGTTAAAACATTTTGTGAAATCGTTCAAATTGTTCTTGTTGTTTTAATCGTTCAAATCGTTCTTGTTTTAATTGTTCAAATCGTTCTTGTTGTTTTAATCGTTCAAATCGTTCTTGTTTTAATTGTGAAACTACTTTATGGTCGATTTTCTAATAACATTCAAACCTTCTTGACTCGTTCATCGTTCTTAACAAACCCTTACCAAAGGGTAAATTAATAATTACAGATTCAGTCGTTACCCAAAATACCCACACAAAACCATGGGTATAGAGAATAACGGGATTTGTCAGATCCTATGGTACCATAACCTAATACTGGTCGGCTTGATCATTGCTAATGAATGTCATTGGTTATGTAACTACAACCAACAAGTTTGTTCACTTTATTGAAATCGTTCTTGAAACCATTGTT
This sequence comes from Helianthus tuberosus, assembly GCA_030545235.1. Lineage (NCBI taxonomy): Eukaryota > Viridiplantae > Streptophyta > Magnoliopsida > Asterales > Asteraceae > Helianthus > Helianthus tuberosus. The sequence continues at coordinate 47,342,850 of CM060449.1, read as the reverse complement.
ATCGTTCTTGAAACCACATTGTAATTGTTTTTGAAACCATTGTAATCGTTCTTGAAACCATTGTTAAGACATTTAGCACATATGAGTCACCCCAAAACAGTTGAAAACAGTAAAAGAGGGGAATAATGTACTCGCCTGAGAATGCTTAGAGGTCTTGAACAACAACCAAACAAAGCTAGAGGGAGCACGGAATCAGTCGGCAAATCTAAAATTATATAAATAAACCGGACTTAAATCGGGAGATCGGATAGGATGAGGCTTGGTAACCCAAATGAGTATTGGAACTCATATGATATGGTTTAACAAGGCCTACATACTACATGAAACCTAACTTAAGTGCTTTCGACCCATCGCGACCCATTAAGGTAGCTTACGCTACTTTAACGCGTCGTGCGCGTGAAACGCGTTCGGACCGTCTAACTAGTCCTATGACAAGTGTTATATGCCTAAACATGTTACATAATCAGTTATGTGACAAAAGTTTAGGTTACATATGCTTAATTACCAATTATACATGAAAAGGGTATTCTGGTAATTTACCTAAGGCATATAAACTAATCATACAACTACTTAAACGAAGCGACCATAGGGTATAACCTCGGAAGGTTATTCCCTACCTACTATGGTCACCTAATGTATTTGGTCGGATCCTAATGATCGACCAAATGGTTCGGGTTCGAGGTATAAGCGATTTATTAGATCGCTTACCCTACGACCCTAGACAACGTGGTAATCAGTAGGCATAGTCCCAAGGGACTATAACCAACGTGATTACACTCACGTTGCGAAGTTCAAACGAACTTCGCATTGACCATAAACTGGTCAATGCAGAAAGTCAAACAAAGTTTGACTTTCAGACTCGAAAAGCAATAAAAGAACGAAAGAATACTTACGAAGGGTCCCCGAATGCTAATCTCGATTCAAGAATCTCAGGTATGAAACAATGGTTTCAACTTAGAGTTTCTCAAATCAAAATTCTAGTGATTTAAGCAATGGGGGGCATGGGGTATTTATAGTATTCGGTCCACCATTAAGATCGTTTCATGGAAACCGTGCTTTAATCGCATCCGTACAAGTGTCGGAACCTTATGGTGGCTAAAATTGATCCTTATCAGCTGACTAAGCATGTGTGAATGTGTGGTGGAGGATTAAACAGCTGCAATCTGATGTTAAATACACTTAATCTGGTCTGGTTAGGCAGTCGCGTAGCGCTACTGCCAAGGCATTAGGCAGTCGCGCTACGCTAGCACCCCCCTGTTTCAGAAATGTTTCAGAATTGGCAGAAATGGTCCCTGCACGTGTTTAAGGCCTTTTTCGATGCGTTTGAGCCCCGTTAACCTCATTTCAAGGCTCTAAAATGAATTTAAAGTATAGGGAACTCAAAACATGCTCAAAAATATCTCAGATGTCGGTTCGTTTGGTCGTACGAACGCGATGTTCGCTTAATTACGACGGAAATGCGCATAAGCGCGAAAAACGATCCAAATGACGAAACGAATGGATTTTTCTTGTTCCAAACACTAAAATAAAATATTTTAGTGCTTACATAAATTTTTGGATGTCCGGATGTATTCAGAACGTTAGTTATGCGCGAAAGTGCAAACTTGTGCACTTTTTGACACTTTTAGTCCCTGAATGAGCCAAAAGTTTATTTTAGCACACCGAACCCCTCAAAGCCTATTTCTAAGCTATGTAAAGGATATTTATGGTATGTTTAACTTATGGTCATGTTCAGGAATGTCTGTTACAGTTCAAATTGGCATACTTTCGCAGTTTGTCAAGTTTAGTCCCTGTAAGCGAATTAACTTATTTTTGACATACCAAAGCCTTCAAAACTTATTTCTAAGTTATGTAAAGGTTATTTAAGGTATGTTAAGCCTATTTCACTATTCCGGAGTGTTCGTTGCATTAAACTGGTTATATTTACGCATCAGTGCGCGTATAACCTTCCAGAAAGCGATTTAGAGTTTGGAATTGAACAAAAATTGATATGTGCAAATGATACACATATTTTTACAAATCCCAAGTATGAAATATAATATTTCATTGGTTCGGTATTTGTTTGATGGCCATGGAGGCACAGGTGTTACAACCTGCGGATAAAAGGCTGTGCTCTGTGGACTCGCGCTACTTTTGCAGCTGGGGAGTTTGGTGAAGCAATCAGAGATGTGACTTGCTACTGTTCACGTATTGTTTTATCTAAACTCCGAGATTTTCAACCTTTTAACCTTTTAAGCTTTAATGTGTCTAAGTCATTTTATTTGGTATTGGGCTACCCCCGTCATCAGCCCCCCAAGTCAGAGGTTTTTGGGAGTGAGCTAAAAGACTTCTGACTTTTACACATTTGCTTTTATTGCTTGAAGGCTTGAAAGCTTGGAGTCATTTGAGAATTTTTTTGAATTTTAAAAACTGACAACTGATTTGATTGATGTGTGGCAGTTTATAGGTCGGCGGTTTTTGCAGAGAGTAGGTTAATGACTGTTGTGCCATCTTAACTTCTATTTGGGCTTTGTTTTCATTTATTATTCAAGACAAACAACAGTTTTTCATTTTCTCTTCAAGTTTTCTCCACATTTCCTTTCCATCTTTCAGGTTAGTTCCGGTTTCCTCTGTTTGCTTTACTTTGTTCTTTATTATGATCATGGGTGCACGGAAGGATCTCTCCGTTAGTTTTTCGCGCCTCACTCAAGAGGAAGTGGAGAACTTTTGTATTGATTGGGGTATTGGCCTTAAGTTCAATCCGGTTGCACCGGCTTGTGATAAATCTGTTGATCAGTGTCCCCCTGGTTCGATTGCTCTGTATTGCCGACATTTTGAGTTTTCCAACCTTCGTCATCCTTTTTCGCTCTTTGTATTGAATGTTTTGGAGTATTACCGTGTTTCCTTTGGCCAAATCCATCTGAAGGGTATGGCTAGGGTTTTGCACTACGAGGTTTTATGCCGTGCCCTTGGTTATGATCCTTCATTGTTGCTTTTTCGTCGGTTTTTTCGTTTGGCAAAAAACGGTGATTGGTTCACCTTTGAAACATCCAAGGTTGATACTTGTCTCATCTTTTCCATGGTTACCACACTTGGTACTTGGAAATATCGTTTTTTCTGGGTCTCTGATTCTATTATCCCCTTCAAAATGGTGTGGAGGCACCCGGATGCTGTTCTCAATGAAACGGAGCCTTCCGACTCCGATTTGAATGATGATTTTCTTAAAGCCATCCGAGAGTGCCCTTCAAGGGTTCGTCCCTTCCCTGAACATTTGCTAGTTCTGTTAGGAGTTAGCAAATTGTGGGAAAAGGCCAATCGGGATCCGGTTCTTATGAGGAATCGCCAGGGTATGCTTTTTCCTTGTTTTTGCCTTTTTGAAATGTCTTTGTTTGGTGACTTATTTGTTTTTGTAACATTTTGCAGTTATGTCTGCTTTGGACTTTATCAAGAGTGACGATACATCTGACGTTGTTTTTACGGATGCCCAAGCCGCTGAAGGGGATGATGCTGTTGCTAGGGGTATAGAACAGAGGTTTGAGGATGTTGGGTATGTTAGTGTCTCCAATGTTAAGGGTTTTTCTAAGCCTGCTGCTCCCAAGGCTTCAACCTGTCGATCTACTCGCCGTTTGTTGAAGGGTGCTCCTCAATCCACTTCTTCTGAACCAGTGGAATTGAGTGATGATATTGAGGTTTCTGAAGATCAAGGTGTTGATGTGGATGTTAAGAAGGAAAAGAAATTGGTTGTTCATGGCAAGAAGAAGACTCCAGCCAAGAAGGTTATGGCTACTCCTGTTCATGGTTCCTCGAGCAGGGACGTTGAAGGGTTGAATGATGAGGTTTATGTGCCTGGTTGGTCTGTGAAGCTTGATGATAGTTTTAAGGATGCTGCTGTTTGTGAGGATGTGTTGAGCCATATTGCTCCTCCTTCGGTTCATAGTACCATTGCTGAGATGGATGATGACATGATGTTGTCTCGCATGATTTTAAGCATTTGCAACCTTGCTGCCATGCTTCCTCAAGGAGTTGCTCGCTTTCTAAAGGGATGCATGAGTATGAAGAATTTTCTAAGAAGAAGGAGAAAATGAAATCTTCAATGGCTGCAATGAAGAAAGAGATTGGTGGGTTTGCTGAGAAGGAAGAGGCATGGGTCAAAAAGGTTGGTGAATTGACTAGAAGGCATGAGATTGAGATAAGTGACCTTAAGAAAAGCTTCGAAGCCGATCGGTTGAAGCTCAAGGCTGATAGGGAGGCTTTGTCTGTTCAACAGAGAGCCTTTGATGAAGAGAAGGAAGGCCTGAAGGCTTTGGTTGCTCAAACCACCAGTGATAAGCAATGGTTAATTGAGCAAGGTTTCCAGCAAGTTGTTACTTATCTTCTTCACTCCAAGGAGTTCAATTCCGCTCTTGGTGAAGTTTATACTAAATTTCTCAACTTAGGGAAACATCAAGGTCTCATTGCCGGTTACAAGCTTCATGAGTCTGGCCATTCTTTAGAAAAGTCTCCTTTATATCGTCCTGAAGCTTCTGAGGTCTTCAACGGTTCCCTTGAACAGATGGAGAGGCTGACCTACCCGTATGTTAATCAGGTTTCTACATGTTTTGGTAAGCCTCTTACTGTCTTGCAGGAGCTGAAACCGGATGGTCTTAATGAAAAAGTTTATGCTGAAGTCCTCGATTCTCTTTCAAGAAAGCGATCTTATTCGGGAGATAGTGATGATACCCTTTCAGGAGGACCTGCTGCTTCGAAGGATGCAAGCTTGGAAGCTTCAGCAGTTGGTGGTGATGGTGGCTTGAAAGCTAAGAAGTCAAAGAAAGCAAAGAAGGTTAAGAGTGATGGTTCTGGGGCTTCCAAGCCTCCTGCTGATGCTTGTTGGACATTCGTAGCTTTCTTAGCACCTTTAAAAACAATTTGTGGTTTGTAATGCTAACTTAAACAATTTTAGGTTTCACAGGAACCCTTAAGGTTCTTGTTATGTGGTTGTGGTTAGGCCTGTATGACCGTTTGAACAATTTCTAAGCTTACAAGTCGTTAGGGCTTGTTTTAACTTTGTTTGGATGCTTGGAAGTCTTTAAGGCTTCCTTTATTATGCTACTATGTTTAAATATTTGCCTTGTGTTATTTTTTTTATGCTTGTGCCTATTTTGTTGAGGCAGCTTGGTTGGCTTCAAGCCTTCTGGCTATCCTGCACGTAGGTTGAATCCTTTGAGGCTTCTAGTTATCACGTATGTAGCTTTGAAGCCTTCAAGGCTTCTTAGTTTCATGACTTGGCTTTAGTTTCATGACTTGGTTTGTATCTTTGAGTTTTGTAACTTTTTTGTTCAAGTTCTTGTATTGTTCCTTAGGTTATTTATTTTCCTTGTAGCTTTGTCTTTGTTGGGTTTGTGTTGCCTTCATGTTTTTCATACCTTAAAGGGTTCAGTGCTGCAGTCACTTAGCCTTGGTATTTTTAACAAGAAGACATAGCACCTATCCTATTCATTATTTTTCTTATTTTCATTCGATTTCGTAAGCCTGTTTGTTGATTATTTTCCAAGGCTTAAGGAACATTTCGTGTAGGCTGTTCAAACCTGTCTATGAGACAACTTTTTTTTCAATAATGAGTCTCATGGAGTTGTATTGATTTAGGAACTCAACCCTTATATAGGTCCATTCAACCCTTGAACTTATTGAGTGATGTGGCCTGGGAGCTCATCCCTTTACATGGCCCTTGCCATGGAGTTTTTTGCTAGGTTCTCAACCTGATTTTAGGATAGAAAGACAAATTTGATAAAACAACTTCATTCATTCAAGAGATATTGTTTTTACAAAAGGTGTTCATAGTGTAACTCTTGAGATACAACTTGTGAAATACAAACCAATCTTTCTTGATTAGACATGGAACCTCTTCAAGGTTTTCCCATTCCAGTGTCTTGGAAGTTTTTTACCCTCTGAGTCTGCTAGCTTGTAAGATCCACCCTTATGTGCTTCAAGGATAGTATACGGGCCTTCCCATTTTGGGCCGAGCTTTCCTTGGTTCTCTTTTTTACTAGCTTCATTGTTTCTAAGCACCAGGTCTCCTGGCTTGAAACGTTCATTCTTGACTCTTTTGTTGTAGTAAGCTTCCATCCTTTGTTTGTACTTGGCTTCTTGAATTGCCGCTTGGTCTCGTGCTTCCTCCAGGAGTTGTGTTGGTGCACTAATGTCTGTTAACTTCGTCTTTACTAAGTCTTGTATTGTATTAAATAGATCAGGGCACGCAAAACGAGAAATGAAATTTATAGGTAATTCCGCTTGGAATTGTAATTCCGTGTGGAATGATAATTTCGCTTGACTTGTAATTCCGCTTGAGTTAATTCCGCATGGAATTAAGTCTTGCTTGGGTTGTTTCAAGCGGAATGACTTGTCTATAAATACCTGATCTTGATGTTTCATTTGAAACGGAATTAGACCATTGTTTGAGAGCCGAGGTGCTGCCAAATTGTTATCTGATTTGTAAAAGCTCAGGAAATCAGTAAAAGAAGATAATTAGAAAGTATCAAGTTGTATTACGTCAATTTCATTGATTCCGCCCTTGATTTTGATGTTGAACTACTCAGATTGACTCGTTAGGGTCACAGAACGATCCAACAAGTGGTATCAGAGCTCAGGACGAGGAGTTCATACCAATTCAACTTGATTTCATCGGATTCTCTTACTTCTACTCCTTTTTTCTAATTTGAACAAAATTTAACGGTCAAAATGGCTTGATTTTCACATATTATAAGCGAAACATAGTTCTAACTAATCCTTGAAAGATTTGGACCTTAATTCGAACAAATACTGATAAAATTTGTTAATTCCGTTTGAACAACAGATCGAACATGCTGACGTCATCGTAATTCCGTTCGAAATCTTCATTGTAATTCCGCACGGAATTACACATTATATCTAATTCCGCTTGAAAATTGCAGTCAATTTCACACGAAATCTAATTTCGCTTGAAACATTCAAACGAAATTACTAATTCCGCATCAAAGTAGCTAATTCCGCTTCAATTGGCTTAATTTCGCTTGAAATACCTAATTCCGTTTGAGTAGGTATTTCGCGTGAACTGGTAATCTCGTTTTAAAGGTTATTTCGTGTGAACAAGTTAATTCCGCTTGAAAGCTTATTCCGCTTGAAAGCTGATTTCGCTTGAAAGCTGATTTCGCTTGAACTGATTCCGTTTGAAACTGTTGTTGTTAAAATCCAAAAAAAATTCTAAGTGTTTGTTGATTGTTTCAGGTACTTGAAAAATGGATGATTTGTTTATGAATCCATTCTGTGATGTGTTTGCATATACCAGTGGTTCGGGAGATGTCTCAACAAGTAACACAAATGAAACTACACCAACACCGAATGCAAAGAAAACTCTCACTGATGCTTTGAGTGTAGAGAGTGCTTATGGGACATACAATAAACCTCCCAAACTGATGGCAATTGAAGATTACAACAGGTGGGCTACAAGGTTTGACGAGTGGCTTCAAGCTTTTGCATATTCGAGTTGGAAGAGTTTAAAGAATGGTTACAGTTCAGGAGGATTGGATTGTCAAAACTTGTTAGATAATGATGATATAGAAAGATATGTGGCTGAACAAAAGTGCATTGCTTTGATTCATCAATCTGTGAGGGATGACATAATTTCGTTGATTGAATATGTTAATTCGAAAGATCTTTGGGAAAAGCTAAAAGTGAAATGTGTAGGTAGTGCTGAGATAGTTAAGAACAAAAAGAAGTTGTTAAGAAAAGAGTTTGATTTATTTGGATGTTTGAAAAATGAATCTGTATCCAAGATGATCGAGAGATTTGGGCATTTGAAGATGGAGCTTGCAAGACACAAAATCGTATACACTCAAGAAGAGTTGGTTAACAAATTATTTGATTCTCTACCAAATGAGCATGACTGGCAGTACTTTGCATTGATGCTGAAAAACACAATCAAGACAGAAGATTTGACAGTGGATCTACTTATAGAAAGATTGGAAAGCCATGAGTTAGAGATCAAGAAAAACAGCAAAGTCAACAACTCATCTTATCCGCAGAATGTGGAGCAGTATTACAGAGGAAACATGATTCCGAAATCTGCATCACCAAAGACAGCATTTTCTGCAGAGAATTCAAACACAGTGAATCATGAAACTCCTAGTAGTGGCTATCATGGTAGTTCATCGTCAAATACTTCAAATCAATCTGCATCAAAGAATCTGTTTCAATGCAACATTGCTGTGGATCTGAAGAACGCTCAAAATTTCAGTGAAGAATCCGCAAAACAACAAATGGTGTTCTTAGCATCTGTGCTAGAATCGTACGAAAGCCTCGTGGCGGGCAAGATTGGAAACACTAATCTGACTAAGGAAGACTACGATCAGATTGACCCCGAGGAGATGGAACTGATCGATATCAGATGGTGTATGGCCAGTGCAGTCCGGAGAGCGACGTTTTATGGAAATTACTGGAAGACATTCAATTGGAGGACCTTCCACAAAAATTGGTTTTGATAAATCAAAGGTCACGTGTTTTAGGTGTAAACAAAAGGGTCATTTCAAACGTGAATGTCGAAACGCTCCTGCTGATGATACTGCAAATCCATTTCGTGAGGATTACTACAAAAGAGCAATTTATCATCAGAACAAATCTGAACCTCCAAGAATGAAACAAATAGAAGATAACACCAAAGAAAAATCCAGAGAACTTGCTGTTATTCATGACGATGAGGGTTTCGATTGGAGTGAATTGCTACCAGAGGAAGACGCAGTGGGCTATGCTTTCATTGCAGAAAAGATGACTCCTTACAAAGACACCAGAACTGAAGAAGAAAAATTAGTCAACAGAAGAATGAAAGCTCAATTCAGAATGACCAGAATTTCTCGTACATACAGTGAAGCTAAGAAGGCGAAGAGATGGGATGCTAATAGAGAATGTTATTTTGATATCAATGGAAACATTGCTATTGATCCATCTACTCTTAGTGTTGAAGCTTTCGTTGAGCAATTTACTGAAGAAGAAGAAGCCAGACAGAGAGAGTGGTGGGGAGGTGGAGAAGAGAAAGAAAAAGAGAAAGAAAAGGAGAAAGAGTCATAGTCTAAGAAGGTTGATGATGGGATTATTGATACAACAAAAGAATTCACCGCTGAAAACTTGGGGAAGATGGCTGACAAAGTTCTTGCTGCTAAAGAACTTGAGGTAGACTCTAAGTCTGAAACTGAGTCTAAAAGCAAGGTCAGTTCAAATGATTCAACAAGTGAGTCAGGTAAGAAAGTCAAAGGTGACAATGAATGCAAAAATTGCATGAAAAACTGCAAGGTTTGTAGTACACTCACTTACCTCAGTGGTAAGAAGATTGAAGATCTGACAACAAGAGTCAGAAGTGTTGAAAATCAGATTCTTGACCGTGACAAAATGCTAAAAGCTTCAAACGATCGAGTTAAAAATTTAACTGAGAAAATTGACAATGATAAAATTGAAGTAGAAAGAATTAGGAAAGAAAACGAAAAGCTAATTCATGAAAATCGTCAACTCTCAGAAAATTTTGAAAAATTGAAACGAACGGTAAAAAATTCTGATGAAAGAAATGGTAAAACCAATACAGAAAATGTGCAATTAACCGGAGTTCTTAGAGTCAAAGAAGAGTTAATTAACAAGCAACTGGATGAAATTGCTAAGTTGAAGCTTCAGTTTGAAGAAGCTAAGATTGAGAATGAGCGCATCAATCTGAAATTAACCAGTTACAACTCTGCAAGCTTTGTTTTACAACACATTGTTCCCAAACCCATCGGGAAAAACAAAGCAGGCGAAGATGTTTACTCGGATGGAACCGGGGTTGGGTTTCATTAGGTTCCACCGCTAATGTTAAACAATTTTTCAAAGAGAAAGTCTGGGTTGGTTAATGATGAAGAGGTTAATGAAGTTAAACTTCCAGAGTCAATTGATATTACATTTTCTTCATCATCATCTGATGATAGTGTTCAAACTGATATTGTTAAAAGCATGGCTGAAAATGTTTTGAAGTCTGATAGTGATTCAGCTGAGGATGAAGAGTGTTTTCTGAACAATTACATTCCGAAACCAAAATTCAAAAACAACTTAAATGAAGAACCTACTCTTGTCATGTACAAGATGTCGGGATCGGATAAGTTGTATTCGGATTCTAAGTTTCCTCTGGAGAATGTTAATGTGGACAAATTGAAAAATGTTTTCAAGTTGGTCGAGATTGACGTGTCAGAAATCAAAGGTTTGAAACATTCCAAAAGGCAGTTAAACTTTGAAAAAGATAAGGCTTACTATAAAAAAACCTGTTGTTCCACCACGTTTTTATAACAATAATCGAAACAGATGGTCGGGTGGTTATCAGGGTGGTAAGAATTATCAAAGAAGGAATGTTCAAAACAAAAAGTTTGTAGAGAAAAAGGCATTTGTAAAAAGTTTAAGTTCACTTTCTGATGAAGAATCTAAGATTTTTTCAAAAACAAATGAAGAATTCTTTGAGAAGAAGGTCTCACAGCTTCAGTTCGAAGGCACAAGTCAGGTAGTTGATACCCGAACATGCTTCAAATGCAATCAAGTTGGACATATTGCAAGAAAGTGTACCAACTTGAAGCCTAAGACTGAAGTTGTGATGAATCCAAAGAAGAAAGGTGATGTGAAGGGAAAAGCTCCAATGTTTATTGAGCAAAAAGTTTTGAAAAATGTTAACACAAAAATCAAAACTGAATTCGTAAAGAATGTGGTAACTAAAACTGACAAATTTTATAAACGGGTTACTTCATCTCAACAAACATGGAAGCCAAAAACAGTGGTAAAGGAATTAAATTCTCAAAAACCAAAGGTGTCTGAGACAGCAAAATCATCGTCTTCAACCAAGAAGATGTATGTACCTTTGGATTATTATGAGAATCTTGAACCACAAGAGGCTACTATTTCTGAAAAGAAGAATGTACCAAAGAAAGACCAATCATCTAGTCAACCTCAAAACGAAAAAAATTTCTTATACAAAAAGGTTGAGATTGGGTCTGAGGAAAGCTTAAAGATGAATGACAAGAATTTTCCGCCACTTTACACTACAAAAACTCACATCAATGTCAAGTTACCCGAGTCAAAAGAGGCTTGGGTAGCATCAAAATCTAACTAAGTTTGTATGATATGTGCAGGAGCTTCCAAGATCCGTTTCACGTTGGATTATGGATAGTGGAGCTTCTCGGCACATGACGGGGAAGAAGACCTTATTGTATGATGTTAGAGGGTTTAATGGAGGTTATGTAGGTTTTGCAGGCAACCAAGGTGGTATAATAGTTGGTGAGGGAACTTTATCGAATGGGATTGTCACGTTTGAGAAAGTTAACTACATCGCCGAGCTTGAGAATAATCTTCTGAGTATTTCTCAGATCTGTGATAGGATGTATACCTCGCACTTCACAGACAAAGAATGTTTGATCTTGAAACCAGGATTTGTTATCCCTGAAGAATGGATTATCATGAGAGCACCAAGATTAAATGATTTGTACGTGTTGGACATGAGTGTAGCAACTACAACCACGGGTCAGGCTCATTGTTTTGTGTCCAGAGCAACGGAGAAGGAATCGCAATTGTGGCACCGGAAGATGGGTCATATACATCTGAGGAAAATGAATCACCTGGTGCACAATGATTTAGTAACTGGTGTTCATGTGAAAGGTTTTCATCTTGAGGGGGAGTGTATTAGCTGTATCAAAGGCAAGCAGAAAAAGAAATCACATCCTCAAAAGAAAGTCAACTCAGTCTCAAGACCTTTAGAGAGACTTCATATGGATCTTTTTGGTCCAGTGAATGTCAAAAGCATAACTGGTGATCTCTATTGTCTTGTAGTAACTGACGATTACTCAAGATTTTCATGGGTATCATTTCTGAAGTCTAAAGATGAGACGTTTGATAGTTTGATGGCGTTGTTCAGAAAAATTGAAAACTTGTACCAAAGGCGTATCAAAAGAATCAGAAGTGATAATGGTACTGAGTTTAAGAACAACAAGATGGAAGAATATTGTGATGAGAGAGGTATATTGCATGAATTTAGTGCTCCTTACACTCCGCAGCAGAATGGAGTAGCTGAAAGAAAGAACAGGACGCTAATCGAAACGGCCAGGACGATGCTTGCTGATTCCAAACTACCTGTCAACTTTTGGGCAGAAGCAGTGTCAGCCGCATGCTATACGCTCAATCGGGTTCTCACAGTGAATAAATTCAACAAGACATGTTTCAAGCTAATGAACAATCACAAGCCAAACCTAAAGTATCTTGAACCGTTTGGGTCTCCCTGTACAGTTCTAGAGCTTCATGGTAAATTTGGTCAAAAAGGCGTAGAAGGAATATTCGTGGGTTATGCAAGTCCATTGAAGCGAGTATTCATTCCTAGCTTGAAGCAGATTATTGAGGCATACAATGTTGAATGTCAAGGCTATACAATGCCACCGCAAAATCCCGGCGATTCATAGCGTTTTCACTATGATACTTTGTGGGATTCGTTTGACATGAAAGAAGAAGAAGAAGATTTCTTTGATGAGTTGGATATTCTGAGAGAGTATGAGTCATCGCAGGAAAGGTTCCCAGCTGAGTATTCAAGTCGACCACGACAAACTTCAAATGATAATGAAGCAGGTCCAAGCAATGCTGGAGAACATGATGATATTCAACAAAATCAAGTTGCTCATGATAATCAGACGGCAGTCAATGATAATCAAGAATCTGATAGCATGCCTATATTTGATCATGGTGATTCAGATTCTGAGGGGGAGCATATTCAGATTTCAACTCAAACTATTCCAGTCAGTGAACAAGGTGCAAATCAAAATGTTACTAATCTGGAAGGCGAGGTAGATGTTTCAGGCGAGGTGATGCCGAGAACTCTTTTGTACCATCCAGAAGAGCTGATTATTGGAGAATTACAATCAGGCGTCCGCACAAGACGACAAATTGACCAAGGCCTTACTTGTTTTTATTCAACAGTTGCTCTTTTACAAACTGAGTTTTCACTTAGTTGTTTTATTTCGCAGATCGAACCGAGAACTTATAAGGAGGCGCTTACTGAAGATTCTTGGGTAAATGCGATGCAAGAGGAGCTGAGTCAGTTTGAGAAGTTAGGAGTGTGGAAATTGGTAGACTTGCCTGATGGTCAAAGGAAGATAAACACCAAGTGGGTGTTCAAGTGTAAGAGAGACGATCGAGGGGTTATTATTCGTAACAAAGCTCGACTCGTAGTTCAGGGTTTCAGTCAGCAGGAGGGGATAGATTTCACTGAAGTGTATGCTCCAGTTGCTAGACTAGAAGCGATAAGATTCTTCCTAGCATTTGCATCTTGGAAAATTTTTAAAGTTTATCAGCTAGATGTTAAATCGGCGTTTCTCTATGGAAAGGTAAAAGAGGAGGTATATGTCGGACAGCCACCGGGCTTCACCGATCCAATCCACAAAGACAAGGTCTACTTGCTGGACAAAGCGCTGTATGGTTTACACCAGGCCCCGAGAGCTTGGTATGAGACATTGTCTCAACACCTGCTAGCCAACAACTTTATTCGTGGAAAAGTGGATGCCACTCTCTTCACCAAAGAGGTCGACGGACATCTTCTAATAGTTCAGATATACGTGGACGACATCATATTTGGGTCTACAAATGAAAATTTGTGCAAAGATTTTGAAAAAGTTATGAAGCAAAAATTTAAAATGTCATTGATGGGTGAGATGAAATTCTTCTTGGGTCTTCAAGTTGATCAACTACCTAAGGGAATTTTCATACATCAGACGAAGTATGTTCATGAGATCTTAGAGAAATTTGGGATGTCAGGTTCTACACCAGCTTCCACCCCATTAGCGACGAATCATGGGATAAACCCTGATCTCACCGGAGAGAAGGTAGATGAAACGTTGTATCGTTCCATGATCGGATCGTTGATGTACTTGACAACTTCAAGACCCAATATCATGTATCCAACCTGCCTCGCAGCAAGATTTCAATCTAACCCGATAGCTTCGCATATGGTGATAGTGAAAAGGATATTACGCTACCTGAAAGGAACTCCATCACTGGGGTTGTGGTATCCAAGAGAAGGCGATTTTACGCTCGAAGGTTATTCCGATTCCGATTTCGGATGCTGTAAAGTTAACGCTAAATCAACAACAGCGGGGTGCCAGTTTTTCGGACAACGATTGGTTACCTGGCAATGCAAGAAGCAGACCTTTGTGGCTTTATCCACATGTGAAGCGGAGTATGTATCTGCTAGCAGTTGCTGCTCTCAGATCTTGTGGATCCAGCAACAGATGCGCGACTACGGTTTGCAATTTCTTAACACCCCTATCTTTGTTGATAATGAGGCAGCGATAAATATCACTAAAAATCCTGTTCATCACGCTAAAACGAAACACATAGAAATTCGTCATCACTTCATTCGAGATTGTTTCGAGAAGAACTTGATACGAATTGAGAAAATCCACACTGACGAACAGAAAGCTGATTTACATACCAAAGCTTTTGACAAATCACGTTTTAAATATCTTTTAAAACTAAACGGTATGAAGCTTTTATCGGTGTCGGATGGAATTATTGGCGTTGACGAAGGTACTATTGTAGATGATGTTAAGAAGCAATCTGCAATGGTTTGTCGATTTTTTACTTGTTTTGGTATTTAGGGGGAGTATAGGGTAATATTTTCAGAAAATACAAAAACAGTAAAAAATTTCAAAAATCCAAAAACATGAGATATTTTCAAAATACAAAAACAATAGAAAATCTGAAAAAGAGCTTGTGTAAAAAGGGAAAATGATAGTACATTGGCTTGACAGTTACAGTACGCTAAAGATATGTAAAGTTTAAAAGTCTTAAACAGTTTCGCTGATGATGTGCCGATAGGTTTTTACACATTTAGTAGGTTTGTTCGGGATATAAACCTAAATCTTTACTTACTTATTTCATGGGGAACACTACTTGGATATATAGGTAACCCCTGAAATCTTGTTTGAAAGATCCCTTTTTCTGAGATACTAGGTCTTTATACTCAGTGATATCTAGGGTATTATCCCGGGACTTCTGATTTTACGGAAGTAATGGCCTAGTCCCCGTATAATACTTTATCGCTTGCTTGAAACATAGCATCTCCCTCAGCATAAAAAATGATGAAACATTGAAAAATGCTAATCATGTGCTGTTGAAGAAAAGATCCTCTAAAGGGGACACACCTAAAGTCGAACCGTCATCTCTCTGCTGAACGGAAGTTCTGACCTGAGCTCTCACGGTTTTCACAATTTAACCCCTTACAGATATCATCTGTGGTATACTCACCTGTAAGACTGAATATTGGGATTTGGATACGGGAGTATATTCAAGAGGTGGGACACATGAATGAGTTTAAGTCTCTTAATACACCTAATTCGTATCCTGAACAGATTGAAAATTGTGTGAGATTTTAAGTGGACCAGTATATCGACAATCTAAGTGAATTGTTTAATTCTGAGTATGAAATTAAAGCTTAACGGTACTTGTGACTTGTCGAATAGCTGATATGATTCCCTAACACGCTCACCAAAAAATTTTTGTTTGTAAATAGTTTACTTTCATTGCATTCTATTTCTGTATTTCTTTTCTAGTTTAGAAACTTTATCAAAAATTCAAAAAGATTTTTCATTTCTGCTTTATTTTCTGACAAACCAAAGTGGAGAGTTGATCTTCAGATTCAGAAGGTTAAAGCAGATGCAGGAAGTTTCTGGACTGGAAGATGAGGAGAGCTTTTCATGTTAAAATTTGTTTGTTGAAAAGTCAAAACAAGTTCATTAATTTGAAACTTGTAATTTTCAGAAAATGTTTGTAAATGATAAACAAAAGTCAGTTCGGATTTGTCTCAGATCAACCAAGGTCATTAAGTTGGACTTGGTAGATAAGTTGAGTAATCAGGGTCATTAAGTTGGACCTGAATACTTAAGTGATTTACTAAAACTGATAAATAATATGAAATATTGTTGAAAGTCAATAGATTGTAATGTTATATGTTTGAGAAACAGGTTATAGGTTGTGAAAGATCCCCATGGCAAAGAAAATGTCAAAGATTGAACCAGAATTTAAGTCCCAGCTTATCGTGACGAGGAGTCTTCAAAAGGGGGAGTCAAAATTCTGGATCAACATTCAAAGGGGAGTTTGAAGATAAAAGAATGGAGGATGCTTTACAATGTCAAGACAATTTAGAGTAGAGAACGATAGATCAAGACTAAAGACTGAAGACTGGATGCTAAAGACTTCGTCAACATCTAAGGGGGGGGTCTGTTGGTGCACTAATGTCTGTTAACTTCGTCTTTACTAAGTCTTGTATTGTATTAAATAGATCAGGGCATGCAAAACGAGAAATGAAATTTATAGGTAATTCCGCTTGGAAGTATAATTCCGCTTGAGTTAATTCCGCACGGAATTAAGTCTTGCTTGGGTTGTTTCAAGCAGAACTACTTGTCTATAAATACCTGACCTTGATGTTTCATTTGAAACGGAATTAGACCATTGTTTGAGAGCCGAGGTGCTGCCGAATTGTTATCTGATTTGTAAAAGCTCAGGAAATCAGTAAAAGAAGATAATTAGAAAGTATCAAGCTGTATTACGTCAATTTCATTGATTCCGCCCTTGATTTTGATGTTGAACTACTCAGATTGACTCGTTAGGGTCACAGAATGATCCAACAAGTTGTAAGTTCAACATGATCTCTTTTTGGTTTGTTTCGGGATCCATGTTGACAGTTCGTTGTGTTACAACTCCTACTTCAGCTGGAATCACGGCTTCAGACCCAAATACCAAGCTATAGGGTGTTCTTTTGTGGCTTGTTTTTTTCGGTTGTTCTTATGGCCCATAGAACACTTGGCAATTCTTCAAGCCAATTGTTTTCATACCTTCCCAATCTGGCTTTGATTCCTTCAACTATGCTTCGATTCATCCTCTTAACTTAACCGTTTGACTGTAGATATGCCACTGGCTGAAAACCTGAGCGATTCTGAATTCTTTGCACCAAACGCTGAAAGGCTTCTCGGCAAATTGCTTTCCATTGTCGGTGACAAGCACTCCCGGTAATCCATGACGGCAAATAATGTTTTCCCATATGAAATCAATGACCTGTTTGCCAGCGATTTTTGCAAGTGGTTTAACCTCAGGCCACTTGGTGAAATAATCTATGGCCACCAACAAGAATTTTACGCCACCCTTGCCTGGTGGGAATGGACCAACAATGTCCATCCCCCATTTATAAAATGGCCATGCTGAGGTTATTGGGACAAGATCATGCTTGGGACTCTTCGGGACTGGTGCATGAATTTGGCAGGAATCACACTTCCTTAATTGCTCAGCGGTATCTCGGTGCATGGAGGGCCAAAAATACCCAAGGTTCATTAGTTTAGCAACCACCGATCTAGCTCCAAAATGAGCTCCGCATATACCTTCGTGAACCTCTTTGACCAAATACTGGCTTTGCTCAGGACCAACACATCTTAGCAAGGGTGCAAGGTAACCCTTTTTGTAGAGGATTTCACCTTTCAACACGTATTGTCTTGCCTTGATCTTAACCCTTTCAGCCTCTGTTTGATCAGCAGGCAATTCACCATTTTTAAGGAATTTCTTGATTGGAGTCATCCAATTTGGATCTTCTTTGGTGATCACGTCTTGAACCTCCAATTCATCAATTAACGGGACTTTTAAAAGTGAGAGATGCGAGTTTACTCAAGGCATCCGCTTTCTTGTTTTGAGACCTGGGAATTTGCTTGATGGTACATGTTTGGAAGGTATTCATCAATTCTTTGGACTTTTCTTTGTACCTCTTCATGTTGGGCTCCTTTGCAATGTAGTTGTCATTCACTTAGCTTGATACCAGCAACGAGTCTGTGAACACTTCAAGCTTTTGGACCTTCATTTCTTTAGCCAACCTCAAGCCGGCTATCAATGCTTCGTATTCAGCTTCGTTGTTTGTGGTCTGAAAACCAAAGCGAAGAGCATATGTGAATTCTAACCCTTCTGGGTTGATCAGAATGAGCCCAGCCCCTGACCCTTCAATGCTTGAAGCCCCATCGGTAAAAAGATTCCAGGCTTCAAGGTCTGGAGGTTCAGTGGCAGTTGTGTTTACTTCAGTAGTTGTTTATTTTGGGACTTCTACAATGAAATCAGCCAAGACCTGGGCTTTAATGGCTTTTCTGGGAACATAGGTGTTGATGCAACAAATAAGAGACCAAGGATAATAGCTATGTTGGTTAGGCAAAAGGATTGAAAGGTTCAACTTTGCCTAACGCAGGTCGTGGGGTCCCCCCACGTTTGCAAGACGTGGAAGGAGGTTCACTAGTTTATTGTTGCTGTTTGCTGATGATCCTCCTCTGAAGTGTACTCAGATTTGGATGTGGGAGCAAACGGAATGTGTGTGTTGGATGTGAAAGTGAGTGACTTGCATAAAGCAAATACTCAATGTGAATGACCAGAGTTTAAGGAAACAGGCCTGGTCGAGAATGTCCAAACTCAGTAAATGAAGTGTCACTTATATAAGAGAAGACATCTCCCAAAGAGGCATTCATTTGACTAGTGTCCTTGCTTGCAGCGAGGGGCTTACCCTTTCGGGGGTTAAAGCCTTTTGACCCCTGGATAATAGCGTGTGCTCTGCAGACCTGCATTGCTTTTGCGGCTGTGGGTTGGTGAAGCAATCCCTGGATGTGACTGGCTACTGTTTCCGTATTGCTTTTCCCTTCCTCACAGCTTTTTAACCATTGAACCATTTAACCCTTTGAGCGTTTACGTATTTAGTCATTTTATTTAGTCTTGGGCTACCCCCGTCATCAGCCCCCCAAGTCAGAGGTTTTTGGGGAATGAGCTCAAAGACTTCTAACTTTTATACGTGTATTTTATTGCCTAAAGGTTTCAAGGGTTCGATGCTTGAAGGATTGAAGGGTTGTGAGCAGTTAATTTTTGAATTTTAAATAACTGACAATTGATGTGATTGATGTATGGCGGTTCATAGGGTGGCGGTTACTGTTTGCCATTATTACCTCTATTGTAGGTTATTTTATATTTACATATCTCATTTATTTACACATTTTACTTTGAAGAAATATCACTTTGTTCCTTTTTTCTCTCCGGTATCTCCCTTCTTTTCAAAATCAGGTCAGTTCCGATTTGCTTGTTTTTTCTTTAATTGTTCATTGTGATGGGTGCTCGGAAGGATATGGCAAAATCCTTCTCTCGACTGACCCAAGAGGAAGTCGATTATTTTGTGTGGAATGGGGAATAGGGACAAAGTATAAACCGGTTGCACCGGCTTGCGATAAATCTATCAATGCCTGTCCTTCTGGTATGATTGCCTTGTATTGTCGTCATTTTGAGTTTTCAAATCTTCGTTATCCGTTTTCAAACTTTGTCTTGAATGTATTGGAATATTATCGGGTGTCTTTTGGTCAAGTTCATCCCCTAGGCATGGCTAGGGTTTTGCATTTTGAAATTCTGTGTTGGGCCTGTGGGTATGATCCATCTTTGTTGTCCTTTCGTCGCTTTTTCCGGCTTGCTAAGAATGGTGATTGGTTCACTTTTGAAACCAGTCAAGTTGACACTTGTTTAATCCCGTCCACGGTTTCTACACTTGGGGTGTGGAAAGATTGGTTTTTCTGGGTATCTGAGGAGATTGTCCCTTTCAAACCTGTTTGGAGACACCCGGATGCTGTCCTGAACGAGCCGGAGCCCTCTGATTCCGAGATAAACACTCGCTTTTTAGAAATTCTTAGGGAGTGCCCTTCTAGGCTTCGTCCCTTCCTTGAGCATTTATTGGTGTTGTTGGGTATAAGTAAATTGTGGGAAAAGGCTAACCGGGATCCGGTGCTTATTAGAGATGGGAAGGGTATGCATTTATTCTTTTCTTGCTTTTTTTGTTCCTTTCTATTTATTTGCTTATGTGCTTTTGTATTTGTGTTGTAGCTATGTCTGCCCTTGATTTTATCAAAAGCGATGATACCTCTGACGTTGTTTTCGATGATGTTGCTGCTACCCCTGACGAGAATGCTGTTGTCAAGGGTTCTGATTACAGGTTTGAGGGTTCTGGTTATGTAAATGTTCCGAATGTTAAAGGCTTCACCAAGGTTACTATTTCCAAAGGTTCTACTCGTCGTTCCCAACGTCATCTGAAGAATGTTGACCAACCTTCTGGTTCAGAGCCTATTGATGTTAGTGATGATATTGAGGCGTCAGGGGATCAAGTTGTGGATGTTGGTAAGGGCAAGGAAAAGGAGTTGATTGTTTCAAGCAAGAATAAGAAATTGGTTAAGAAGGGTACCATTTCTGCTATTCAAGGTTCGTCGGCTAAAAGTGTTGAAAGCTTCGAGGGTTCAGAGGACATTTACGTGCCTAATTGGGGGGGTTAAGGTTGGTGACAATTTTAAGGATCCTGCTGTTTGTGCTGAAGCCTTGGCTCATTTTGCTCCTCCTGGTGTTCGAGATGCCATATCTGAGATGGAGGGTGATCATCTTATCTCTAGGATGATGCTAAGTTCCTGCAACCTTTCTGCCTTTTTGGCTGAAGGTGTCACTAGCTTTGCTAAAGGGATGCGGGAATATGAGGAGGCCTCCAAGAAGAAGGAGAAAATGAAAGCTTCAATTGCTGCCATGAAGAAGGAAATCGAGATCTTTTCTGAGAAAGAACTGGCTTGGACCAAGAAAGAGGATGAGTTAACAAAGAGGCACGAAATTGAGATGGGTGACCTCAAGAAGAGCTTTGAAGCCAGCCTGTTGAAACTGAAAGCTGACCGGGAGACCTTGGCTGTGCAAAAGAAGGCGTTTGATAGGGAGAAGGAGGGTTTGAAGACTTTGGTTGCCCAGGCTACCGGGGATAACCAATGGCTCATTGAGCAGGGCTTTCACCAGGTGGTTACTTATCTCTTGCATTCTAAAGAATTCAACTCCGCTCTTGGTGATGTCTACACTAAAATGCTCAATCTGGGAAAACACCAAGGTCTTATTGCGGGTTATAAACTTCACGAGTCTGGTCATCCCTTGGAGAAGTCTCCCTTGTACTGTCCCGAGGCTTCCGATGTCTTTAAGAGTTCCGTTGAGCAAATGGAGAGGATGTCATACCCGTATGTGAGCCAGGTTGCTTCTTGCTATGGTAAGCCTCTCTCCGTTTTGCAGGGACTGAAGCCAGATGGTTTGAATGAAAAGTTGTGTGCTGAGATGCTTAGCTCCCTTTCAAGGAAACGTTCTTACTCGGGAGATAGTGAAGATACTTTTCCTGGGGAATCTGATGCTCCGAAAGATGTCGGCTTGGAGGTTTCAGCTGTTGAGGATCTGGGTCCAAAAGCTAAAAAGGCTAAGAAGACTAAGAATACCAAAGGTAGAAGTTCTGGGGCTTCTAAGCCTTCTACTGATGCATGAATTCGTAGCTTTCTTAGCACTCTTAAAACAATTTATGGTGTGTAACTTTTAAACAATGTTAGGTTTTCAGGAACCCTTAAGGTTCCTGTTGGTTGTGTTTAAGGCCTGTATGGCCACTTGAACAGTAGTTAATCTTGCAAGTTACTAGGACTTGCCCTAACTTGTGTTTGAAAGTCTTTTAGGGCTTTCTTTGATATGGTATGATGTTTAACTATTTTCTTGTGTGTTATGTTTTTACACTTTTGCCTATTTCGTTAAGGCAGTTTGTTTGGCTTTAACCTTTCAAGCCTTTTGGCTGTCTGCTAGTAAGTTGAAGCCTTTGACGTTTCGGGTTGTTACCCGGGTGGCTTGAAGCCTTGAAGGCTTCTTAGTTTTGTGATCTGACTTGGTTTGTATTTTTATAATTTTTTGTCTAAGTCATATTGTTCTTTTAGATTTTCTTTGTCTTTTTGTAACTTTGTCTTTGTCGAGTTTGTGCTGCCCTTATGTTTTTTATACCTAAAAGGGTTCAGTGCTGCAGACACTTAGCCTTGGTATTTTTAACAAGAAGATATAGCACCTATCCTTTTTATCATTTCTTTGGTTTTCACTTGACTTTTTCAAGCCTGTTTGCGGATTATATTTTTAAGGCTTAGGGAACATTTGGTGTAGGCTGTTCACACCCGTCTATGAGACAATTTTATTTTTTCTTAACAGGTCTCATGGAGTTGTACTGATTTAGGAACTCACCCCTTATATAGGCTCATTCAACCCTTGAACCTATTGAGCGATGTGGCCTGGGAGCTCATCCCCTTACATGGCCCTTGCCATGGAGTTTTTTCCTAGGTTCTCAGCCTGATCTTAGGATAGAAAGACAAGTTTGATAAAACAACTTCATTCATTCAAGCAATACTTGCTTTTTACAAAAGGTATTCATAGTGTTGTTCGAGATACATTTTGATACAAACCAAACTTTCCTGTCTAAACATGGAACCTTCTCAGGGTTTTGCCATTCCAATGCCTTGGAAGCCTTTTGCCTTCTGAATCTGCTAGCTTGTAGGATCCCCCCATGTGTGCTTCGAGGATGGTGTATGGACCCTCCCATTTTGGGCCAAGCTTTCCTTGATTTTCCTTTTTGCTAGCTTCATTGTTTCTGAGGACCAGGTCTCCTGGCTTGAAACGTTCGTTCTTGACTTTCTTGTTGTAATAGGCTTCCATTTGCTGCTTGTATTTGGCTTCTTGGATTGCAGCTTGATCTCGTGCTTCCTCTAGGAGTTGTAAATTCAATATGGTCTCTTTTTGGTTTGTTTCGGGATCCATGTTGACAATTCGCTGGGTTACAACTCCTATCTCAGCGGGGATCACGGCTTCCGACCCAAATACCAAACTATACGGTGTTTTCTTATGGCTTGTTTTTTCGGTTATCCTAATTGCCCATAGGACACTAGGCAATTCTTCAAGCCAGTTGCTTTCGTATCTTCCCAATCTTGCTTTGATACCTTCCACTATGCTTCTATTCGTCCTCTCAACCTGACCATTTGATTGCGGATAAGCCACTGAGCTAAAAACCTGATCGATTTTGTATTCCTGGCACCAAACGCTGAAAGGCTTCTCAGCAAATTGCCTTCTGTTATCAATGACAAGCACTCCCGGCAATCCATAACGGCAAATGATGTTTTCCCAAACAAAGTCAATGACCTGTTTTCCCGTGATCTTAGCAAGTGGCTTGACCTCGAGCCACTTGGTGAAATAATCTACTGCCACCAGCAAGAATTTTACTCCCCATTTGCTTGGGGGAAATGGACCAACAATGTCCATCCCCCATTTATGGAATGGCCATGACGAGGTTATCGGGACTAAGTCATGCTTGGGACTTTTTGGGATTGGTGCGTGGATCTGGCAAGCATCACATTTCTTCAATTCTTCAGCTGTATCGCGATGCATTGAGGGCCAGAAATATCCAAGGTTCATGAGCTTTGCAACCACCGACCTAGCTCCAAAGTGAGCTCCACATACACCTTCATGAATTTCTTTGATCAAATACTTACTTTGCTCGGGACCGACACATCTTAGCAAGGGAGCAAGGTAACCCTCTTTGTAAAGGGTTTCTCCTTGTAGTATGTATTGCCTTGCCTTGATTTCAACCATCTTAGCTTCCACTTGATCATTGGGTAATTCACCATTTTTAAGGAACTTTTTTATGGGAGTCATCCAGTTTGGTTCTTCTTCGGTAACTACATCTTGAACTTCCAATTCATCGATTGATGGAGCCTTCAACACTTCTACCAGCACTTTCTTGGTAAGGTGGGCAAAAGTGAGAGATGCGAGCTTACTTAAGGCATCAGCCTTTTTGTTTTGAGATCTGGGGATCTGTTTGATGTTGCAAGCTTGGAAGGTACTCATCAGTTCCTTGGATTTTTCTCTGTATTTTTTCATGTTGGGCTCTTTAGCTATGTAGCTATCATTCACTTGGCTTGAGAACAGCAACGAATCTGTGAATACTTCAAGCTTTTCAACCTTCATCTCTTTAGCCAGCCTTAGGCCAGCTATTAGTGCCTCGTATTCAGCCTCGTTATTGGTGGTCTGAAAATCAAAACGGAGAGCATATGTGAATTCCAGCCCTTGTGGGTTGATCAAAATTAGCCCAGCCCCTGACCCTTCAACGCTTGAAGCCCCGTCGGTAAAAAGCTTCCAGGCTTCAGGGTTGGAAGGTTCAGTGGTGGTGGTGTTTACTTCAGTGATCGCTTGGTTTGGGACTTCCACAATGAAATCAGCCAAGACTTGGGCCTTGATAGCTTTTCTTGGGACATAGGTGTTGTTATGTTCACCTAGTTCTATGGCCCATTTGGCTAATCGCCCCGAGTTTTCAGGTTTTTCAAGCACACTCTTAATAGGTTGGTCGGTGACCACTTGTATGGGGTGTGCTTGGAAATACCTTCGAAGCCTTCTAGCTGTTTGAACTAGGGCTAGGGCAAGTTTTTCAAGGGGAGGATATTTCGTTTCAGCTAATTTAAAAGTTTTACTGAAAAAATAAACGGGTACCTGGGCCTTGTCTCGCTCAATGGTGAGGACTGCACTGATGGCCTCGTCAGCAATTGAGAGGTACACCGATATTAACTCCCCATTTTTAGGTGCCGCAATATCTGGTAGGGAAGCTAGATGTTGCTTCATCTGGTTGAAAGCTTCTTCAGCTTCTTCAGTCCATTTGAAATCCTTCTTATCTGAGCAGTTCTTGAGCGTTTTGTAGAAAGGTAGAGATCTCTCAGCCAACTTGGAGGTAAAACGCTTCAAGGCTGCAAGCTTCCCGTTTAAGCTTTCAACCTCCTTCTTGGTTTTTGGTGGTTTGGTTTCAAGAACCGCTTTTACCTTGTTTGGGTTAGCCTTGATGCTTTACTTCCCAACAATGTGACCCAGGAACTTTCCTTCTTCAAACCCAAATGAGCATTTTTCCGGATTAAGCTTCATGTTGACCTTTCTGAGATTCTTGAAAGTCTCTTGGATGTCATCGAGCATTTGATATTCCGTCTTGCTTTTAATTACCAAGTCATCGACATATGCCTCCATGTTCTTGCCAATTTGGCTACCAAAGGGTTTGTCAACGAGACGTTGGTAGGTTGCTCCGGCATTTTTGAGGCCAAAAGGCATCTTTTGATAACAAAAGATCCCTTTGTCCATGTGAAAGGCTGTTTTTTCCTCATCCTCTTCCTTCATGAGGATTTGGTGGTAACCTTTGTACGCGTCAAGGAAACATTTGAACGAGTAACCGGTGAGGGAGTCAACCTTGAGATCAATTTCCGGTAGTGGATAGCAATCCTTAGGACAAGCCTTGTTAAGATCCTTGAAATCTATGCACATCCTCCAAGAGTTGTCAGGTTTCTTGACCATAACTGGGTTTGCAACCCATGATTGGTACTTGACTTCTCAGAGAATGCCGGCTGATACAAGCTTTTCAACCTCTTGGCAGGCTGCCAGACTTCTCTCGGGTGCCAGGCTTCTTTTATTTTGGACCACAGGCTTGACATCCGGTGGTATTCTTAACTCATGCTCGGCAATTTTCCGAGGGATCCCGGTCATATCTTCTGGACACCAAGCGAATACATCGCTGTAATGTGTTAGCAACTTTTCGAGGTACGAAAGGGTCTCTTGAGAAAGGTTTAGATTGACCCTTATTCTTTGTTCAGGGTACTTAGGGTTTATGACCAACCTTTGCCTGTCTTCTTCACTGTTTGAGCTTTCACCCTCAACCATGTAAGCTTCCTAAGAGGGTTGAAGGGTTGCTATGCCCCTCTCGGTAGGAAATTTGACTGTTCCATGGCCAACAGACACGGCCATGTAGAATGCACACTGTCCTGGTCTTCCGATGATCACGTCATAGCTTGAGGGGATGTTGATAACCACAAAGGTGAGTGGTTGGGTTCTTTCTTTCAAACCTTCGCTGAAACGAACATTAAGTGTCAGTTGCCCTAAAGGCTTGAGGGGTATATCGGCGATACCTTTTATAGAGGTTCCAGAGGGTTGAAGCCTTGAACGTTCTTCATTACTCAAACGGTTGAAGAATTTCTCGAACATGATCTCAATGGCTGCCCCAGTATCTATGTATGCCCTACATGTTTGCAACGTTCCCACGGTAGCTTCTACCACAAGAGGGCTAGAGAGAGGGTCTTTCTCCGTTGGGGGGAAGCAGACACACTGAAGCTCCCAAGCTTCCAACCGCTGTCTTTTATGAGGAACCCTTCCATCGAAATCCACCATATTGACTTCCTTACCCTTTCCTTCAGCCATTTTGTCCCGGACTCCCTTTACCAAATGAGCGAGTTCTCCGGACTTAACGGCTTCTTCAATTCTTTTCTTGAGTTGGAAGCAATCATTGGTGTTGTGACCTTTTTCTTCGTGAAACTCACAGTATTGGGTGGAGTTCTCGTTTTTCCTGCTTTTGGGGAGAGGCCTAGGAGGCCGAAAGTTTTGCTTAACTTCTTCCGTTGCAAGGATTTCTTGAGGGGTCTTTGTAAGGGGAGTGAAACTTA
Source organism: Helianthus tuberosus (assembly GCA_030545235.1). Lineage (NCBI taxonomy): Eukaryota > Viridiplantae > Streptophyta > Magnoliopsida > Asterales > Asteraceae > Helianthus > Helianthus tuberosus. The sequence continues at coordinate 47,316,490 of CM060449.1, read as the reverse complement.
TGCCTTTCTCCTGGCTTGAAGGGTTCCGGCCTTCAGACCTTCGAGGGTCTAAACCCTTTGACCGCCTGTCATGGGAGTTGAAGTTTCCCCGTTTTCTAGCTGGACTATTGCTTCGCCAGCCGGATCCCCTTTTTCTTTATTCTTTAATTTCTACCGCCTCCTCTCCCCGGATGTTGGCTTCAGCCCTTTCGAGAGCTTCTTCCAAGGTCTTGGGCAAGGACTTGTTGAAATCTCTTGTGAGATATTTAGAGGTGATGGCATTCATGAAACCAGCCACTCTCATTTTCTCATCTGCCCCTACATAGGTCAGACCTTCCTTCTTCTATTGTTCAATGAACGCACGAAGACTTTCGTCATCACGCTGTTTTATCTGGAAGATTACTGTTGCGTCTTTAACATAACGCCTTTGTTGGGAGAAATTGGCCAGAAAACCGTTGCTAAGGTCGTCAAAGCTTCGAACGCTTTGAGCAGGTAAGTCATTGAACCAGATTCTGGCTGATCCAACAAGGGTTTGCATGAACATTAGGCAACATTCAGCGTTTGACCATTTCTCTATTCTTGCTGCACCGGTGAAGATCTGAAGATGGTCCTCAGGATCTTCAGTTCCATCATACGTCCTGATATGGGATGGCATCTTGATCTTTGCTTGGAAATCATAATCGGCTATTTGCTTTGAAAAGTATGAAAGGTTACTTGGCTTATATGGTTTAGCCAAGTCTTCTTCAGCCCTTGCATCCACATTATTGCCATTGCCGTTATTTCCCTGAGTGGCTAGCACTTGATTAATAAAGTGTTGCCACGGGAAGTTGGCCATCATCTGGGTTATCATATTGGGCATGAGGTTGAAGCCTTGAAGGCTTCCTGGGGTAACTGAGCAGTTTATTCCGAGGGGAGTGCTCATAACAGCACTTCGTGCCAAAGGGAGCACGGACAGAGCTTGCTCCCACGTGGTTGTTGTAGATGCTGGAAAGCTTGCTACTGGGGACTGTAGGAGCTGGTCAAGGGTTAGCTCATGTCCCAAAGGAGCACCACTAGTAATCGGTTGGGAAGAGAAGATGGGATGCACAGTGGGATTCGTCATTGTGGACAGATATGGGTGAGGGTTTGAAGGGTTATTGGGACCAGCCTCATTTCTAGTTGTAAAAGGAAGGGGAGGTGGTCCAGGAGACAACGTTGGTTCTGGCTCGTCATAATCTAGGCGGATTCTCACCCCCTTTTCTCTTTCTCTATTTACATGCTGGTTGAGGAGAGACCTCAATTCCAGGAAATTGTTGGCAACCCCCTCGGGGGTAAGTTCAACACGTGCCGGGGTGTCAGAGACACCGACATTGGGGGAAGGAACTCCGGATCTGGACGGAGTTGGTGTGTTGAAGGTGAGGAACTCGGGTGTGCTCCCCGGAGTCGAGAAAGAAGTTGGTATAGCCACATGAGCTTGGCTACTACCCGGGGTAGAGGTGTTTGGAATCTAGTTTACTTCACCCGGGGATCCACTTTCAGACATGGTGATTTTAAGTGAAGAGAGCTACACTACTAGGTCTTTTTTGAGGAGAAATAGCGGCGTAGCCCCACGGTGGGCGCCAACTTGTTGATGCAACAAATAAGAGACCAAGGATAGTAGCTATGCTGGTTAGGCAAAAGGGTTGAAGGGATCAACTTTGCCTAACGCAGGTCATGGGGTCCCCCCACATTTGCAAGACGTGGAAGGAGGTTCACTAGTTTATTGTTGCTATTTGCTGATGATCCTCCTCTGAAGTGTACTCATATTTGGATGTGGGAGCAAACGGAATGTGTGTGTTGGATGTGAAAGTGAGTGACTTGCATAAAGAAAATACTCAATGTGAATGACCAGAGTTTAAGGAAACAAGCCTGGTCGAGAATGTCCAAACTCAGTAAATGAAGTGTCACTTATATAGGAGAAGACATCTCCCAAAGAGGCATTCATTTGACTAGTGTCCTTGCTTGCAGCGAGGGGCTTACCCTTTCGGGGGTTAAAGCCTTTTGACCCCTGGATAATAGCGTGTGCTTAGCAGACCTGCATTGCTTTTGCGGCTGTGGGTTGGTGAAGCAATCCCTGGATGTGACTAGCTACTGTTTTCGTATTGCTTTTCCCTTCCTCACAGCTTTTTAACCATTGAACCATTTAACCCTTTGAGCGTTTACGTATTTAGTCATTTTATTTAGTCTTGGGCTACCCCCGTCATCAATAGGTGATGTTATGTTCACTGAGTTCAACATCCCACTTGGCTAATCGTCCTGAATTCTCTGGTTTTTCAAGCACACTTTTTATTGGTTGGTCGGTGACCACTTGTATAGGGTGTGCTTGGAAATACCTTCGAAGCCTTCTAGCCGTTTGGACTATGGCTAAGGCAAGTTTTTCCAAGGGAGGATATTTGATTTCTGCCAATTTTAGGGTTTTGCTGAAGAAATAAATGGGTACCTGAACTTTGTCTCGTTCAATGGTGAGAACCGCACTTATTGCTTCTTCAGCAATTGAAAGGTACACCGAGATCAATTCTCCCGTTTCCGGGGCTGCAATGTCAGGTAGAGAAGCTAGGTGTTTCTTCATCTGGCTGAAGGCTTCCTCAGCCTCATCAGTCCATTTGAAGTCTTTGGAGCATCCCTTGAGTGTTTTGAAGAAAGGTAAAGACCTTTCAGCCAACTTTGAGGTGAAACGCTTTAGAGCTGCAAGCTTCCCATTTAGACTTTCTACTTCTTTCTTGCTTCTTGGTGGCTTGGTTTCAAGGATAGATTTTACCTTGTTTGGGTTTGCTTTTATACTTTGTTTTCCCACAATGTGTCCCAAAAACTTTCCTTCCTCGAACCCAAATGAACATTTTTCAGGGTTGAGCTTCATGTTGACCTTCCTTAGGTTCTTGAAGGTTTCTTGGATGTCATCAAGCATTTGGTATTCCGTTTTGCTTTTGATGACCAAATCATCAACATATGCTTCCATGTTCCTGCCAATTTGACTAGCAAAAGCCTTGTCAACTAGGCGTTGGTAGGTTGCACCAGCGTTTTTGAGACCAAAAGGCATCTTTTGGTAGCAAAAGATTCCTTTATCCATGTGAAAGGCGGTCTTCTCTTCATCTTCTTCATTCATGAGAATTTGGTGGTAACCCTTGTAAGCATCTAGGAAACAATTGAACGGGTAACCAGTGAGGGAGTCAACCTTGAGATCAATTTTTGGCAACGGGTAACAATCTTTGGGACAAGCCTTGTTAAGATCCTTGAAGTCTATGCACATTCTCCAAGAGTTGTCCGGCTTTCGAACCATGACCGGGTTTGCAACCCAGGATTGGTACTTGACTTCTCGGAGAATGCCGGCTGACACAAGCTTTTCAACCTCTTGGCATGCAGCCAAGCTTCTTTCGGGTGCTAGACGTCGTTTCTTTTGGAAAACAGGCTTGACATCGGGTGGTATTTTCAACTCATGTTCAGCAATGCTTCGAGGGATGCCCATCATATCTTCCGGGCACCAAGCAAAGACATCACTATAGTGTATCAAGAGCTTTTCGAGATATGAGAGGGTTTCTTATGAAAGGCTTGGATTTACCCTTATCCTTTGCTCAGGATACTTGGGATTTATGATCAGCCTTTGCTTGTCTTCTTCATTCTTGGAGCTTTCACCTTCAACCATGTAGGCCTCTTGAGTAGGTTGAAGGGTTGCGATCCCCCTCTCAGTAGGGAATTTGATAGTGCCATGTCCGACGGAAACAACCATGTAGAAAGCACACTGCCCTGGTCTTCCTATGATTACATCATAGTTTGAAGGCATATTGATGACCACAAAAGTGAGAGGTTGAACTCTTTCCATCTTCCCTTCGCTGAAACGGACATCAAGGGTCAGTTGCCCTAGAGGCTTGAGGGGTATGTCTGCAATACCTTTTATGGAGGTTCCAGAGGGTTGAAGCTTCAAGCGTTCCTCATTGCTCAAACGGTTGAAGAACTTTTCGAACATGATTTCAGTGGCCGCTCCAGTGTATATGTATGCCTTGTTTGTTTGTAGTGTGCCCACGGTTGCTTCAACCACAAGAGGGTTTGCAAGTGGGTTCTTTTTCGTTGGAGGGAAACAAACACACTGAAGCTCCCAAGCTTCCAACCTCTGTCGTTTGTGAGGAACCTTTCCATCAAAATCCACCATGTTAACTTCCTTACCCTTTCCTTCTGCCATCTTGTCCCTCACCCCCTTGACCAAGTGAGCGAGTTCCCCGGACTTAACGGTTTCTTCAATCCTCTTTTTAACCTGGAAGCAGTCATTAGTGTGGTGGCCCTTTTCTTCATGAAATTCACAAAATTGGGTGGAATTCTCATTCCTCTTGCTTTTTGGGAGGGGTCTTGGAGGCCTAAAGCTTTGCTTTACTTCTTCTGTGGCAAGAATCTCTTGAGGGGTCTTGGTGAGGGGTGTGAAGCTTATCCCCTTCTCCCTGCTGGAAGGGTTTCGGCCTTCGCTGATCTGAACCCTTTTGGCGTCTATCATAGGAATGGAAGTTTCCCCTTTTCCTAGCAGGACTGTTGCCTCGCCAGCTTGATCCCCTTTTTCTTTGCTCTTTAATGTCTATAGCCTCCTCTCCCCGGATGTGGGCTTCAGCCCTTTCGAGAGCTTCTTCCAAGGTCTTAGGCAAGGACTTGTTGAAATCTCTTGTGAGATATTTGGATGTAATGGCGTTCATAAAACCAGCCACTCTCATTTTTTCGTCTGCCCCTACATATGTAAAACCTTCCTTCTTGTACCTTTCAATGAACTCTCGAAGGCTTTTGTCATCCCTTTGCTTTATCTGAAAGATTACTGTAGCATCTTTGACGTATTGCCTTTGCTGCGAGAAATTGGCCAAAAACCCTTTACTTAGGTCTCGAAGCTTCGAACGCTTCTGGCAGGAAAATCGTTGAACCATATTCGGGCTGAGCCAACGAGAGTTTGCATAAACATAAGGCAGCATTCAGCATTTGACCATTTCTCGATTCTGGCGGCACCAGTGAAGATCTGAATGTGGTCTTCAGGATCTTCAGTCCCATCATATGTCTTCATGTGGGACAGCATTTTAATCTTCGTCTGAAAATCATAATCGGCTATTTGCTGTGAGAAACATGAGAGGTTACTCGGCTTGTAAGGCTTGGCCAAATCTTCTTCAACCCTTGCACCCATGTTACTGCTGTTATTGTTGTTCCCTTGAGTGGCAAGCACCTGATTAATAAAGTGCTGCCACGGGAAGCTGGCCATCATCTGGGGCATAAGGTTGAAGTCTTGAAGGCTTCCAGGTGCAACTGGGCAACTAACTCCCAAGGAAGTACTCATAACAGCACTTCGTGCCAAGGGGAGTACAGACAGAACTTGTTCCCATATAGTTGTTGTTGAGGGTGGAAGGCTTGCTACTGGAGATTGTAGGAGCTGGTCCAAAGTCAGCTCGTGCCCTAGAGGAGCACCGTTTGTAGCTGGTTGGGATGAAAAGAGAGGAATTGTTGTAGGATTTGGCCTCGTTGACAGATATGGGTTAGGGTTTGGAGGAGGATTACTGGGACCAGCCTCATCCCTAGACACAAAAGGTTGTGAGTTTGCAAAAGGAGGGATGGGGGTCCAGGAGATAGCGTTGGCTTTGGCTTGTCATAGTCTAAACGAATCCTCACTCCCTTGTCTCTCTCCCTACTCACATATTGGTTGAGGAGTGTAACACCTCGTCAAATCGTGTCCAATGATGTGTTGACACGTGTAATGAACCCTAATAAAGTCAAACATTAACTATGAGGGACTAATTTCATCAAAATCAAAAACTATGAATATAGAAGGACTGAAAGTGTCAACATGCCTAAACTAGGCCTCTGAGTGACCTTATACGGTGTCCGTATTCTCAAATGAGCCACTTGTTGGATGAGAGGAGGCGTTGGCGTAATTATGTGAAAGTTTGTGCGTCGAAAGGTTAAAAGTGTCAACATGTTAATTCTTACCTCTGAGTGACCTTTTAACAAACCGAGAGCTTCATTATGTTTCATCATATTCTCGGGAATGCCTAATATTGGCTATGCAAGGCTTTTATGCCAATAAGTGAAGTTGCGCGCAAGTTTGTAAGTTAGAAGGATTAAAAGCGTCAACATGTTTAATTATACCTCTGAAGGACCTTTTAATGAACCCAAAGCATCGTGATGTACTATAATACTCTCAAGAATGCCTAACATGGACTAGATAAGGCTTCGATGCTATTAAACGATGATATGCGCTAGTTTGCGCATTAGAAGGACCAAAAGCGTCAACTTTTGAATCTACGCCTTTCGGTGATCAATTAAGCGAACGGCAGTGTAGTAATAATTAAACACATGCTTGGGAATACCCATTATGAGGCATGGAAGGCTTGGATATAATTAAATGACATTTCGCGCTACTTTGTGCGATTAAAGGACTAATTGCGTCAAACTGCAAAAAGTCTGCCGTTTCGTATGGCAACGTACAGTCTGGAACTTGATCATAAGCTAAACATGCCATATATAACCTAAACATAGCTTAGAAATAAGCTTTGATTGGTTCGGTGTGCGAAAATATGCTTATTTGATCTTACAGGGACTAAAAGTGTAAAAAACGGCGTAAGTTTGCATTTACGCGCATATCTTACGTTCTGACCACATCTGAACATCCAAATTTTTTGTACACACTAAAATATTTTTATTTTAGTGATCGGCATGCAAAAATACCATTCGTCGCTTAATTTGGATCGTTTTCGCGTACGTTCGAGTTTCATCGTAATTAGACGAATAACGCGACCGTACGACCAAACGAACTGATATCCGAGATATTTTCCGATATATTTTGAGTCCTCTAAACATTAGTGACCTTGTAGAGCCTTAAAAATGGCTTGGCGGGCCTTAGATGTGTCAAAAATGGCATTTAGCAAGTGCAGGGACCATTTCAGCATTTCTGGCAAACTTGTAAACTGGCCACACCTCTAGGCGGGCCGCGTAGGCCAATGGCCTCCTGTTACGCGGGCCGCGAGGCCTATGCCAGCTCCCAAAAGTTTCCTTGCAGCCCAATTAATCAACTTATTTCAAGGGTTTCGAATCTATGGGCTGTAAACCGACTTAAGACACGTTGCTAGACACTTGTCATCATCTTAGGGGCCCTCCAAACATCTGTTAATCATCCAATCAACACCCAAAAACTATAAATAGGAAGCTTGTTCACCCATTTTCTTCACACTTCATTCTTTCTTCACATCTCTCAAATCTGGAGCCTCCTGAACTGAATTGGAACTTATGTTCTTGTAGAAAAGATAGCTAGGACTCTTGTAAGTGTCTTAGCCCTCTATTTAGTTCAGTTTTATAGTTCATAAACCGAAAAGTCAAGTTATCGTAATTAAGCTTTGACTTTCGGTTTAATCACAAATGGTCCAGCCACTGACCGAAACGAAAGTGGTTATAGAACCATATTAGAATATGTGGTTAACCCTTAAAAGGGCACCTCATAATTATTTCGTTTGACTAGTTAATTGTCGGGTCAAACTAGTAAGTCAAAAAGTCAAACTTGGCAGATTTATGAATAATAATTAAAACTAATAAAACAGAGGTTCTAAATTATATTTTAACATTCCAATGACTTGGTAATTAGTATTAGAACATGTTTGACCAGGTCTAACCCGACAATTATCGGTCTAAGGTCAGTTTATAACCGAAAGTCGCAAAAGCTTGACTTTTGCTTTGACTTTCTGTTCTGACCCATTTAAGCTTAATTCTCCCAAGTTTTAAGCTTCCATTAGGACTGTATTATATAGTAGTATAACCCCCTGAAGTTATATTGCTTGGTCCTTAGTAGTTTGAATTATATGCACATGTCCGTTATTATGCTTATAAATGCCGTAAATGCCCTTTTGACATACAATTGAGATTTTTAAAAATATGAGAGGACAAAAACCTTTGCTACTGATATTTAGACTTGTCCCAAAAATTTGACATTAGTTCTTGGTCCCAAATAGGAGTTATGCTCTATATCGTAATTAGAACCTTTTTATTAATTAAATTGCGATATCTTGCATAAGGTATGTTTAAACTTGGATTTTGACCCAAAACTCATTACCTACTGTTAAGATATTATTTTTAGGGATTGTTGGAATTATTGATCAGATTATAAACTGATCATATCATAGAGTTCTTGTATTATTCGGTAAATGACGATAATACCCTTTTCATGCATAAAATGAGATATTACAAATGATTTGAATGCCAAACCTTTTCATACTGATTTCATATATTAAATAAATTATTTGGAGCATTCAAAACTGATCAAAATCTCAGATTTCCATAAAACTCCTTAATTATCGTCAATTAGCGATCTTTACGCTATTTAGGTGCATAGTATGGTTTTAAACCATAATTAACACCTAAGACTTGTTACCTACTGAATTTTTAAACAAATTTTAATATTATTATAGTAGGTATAAGTCGTGAACTCAGACTTCCAAAAATGTCCGTAAAAGCATATGTGAAATGACCAAAATACCCTTTCGGGGCATAGTTTGGCCATAAATGGTAAACCTCACATATGTATGATATCTTACTGATGTAATGTGATAAAATAAATATTTTTACTGATTACCAAAGACCAGAACCTCGGTTTGCTTTAAAACCTCTTTTATAAAGGGTAAAATGACCAAAATGCCCCAACGGGACTTAATTTGGTTTTAAATACTTTTGTGGCATGTATGTTAACATCCTACTGATGTATTAACATATTCTAAGCATAATAACATATGGGACTTGTATATGGTTCATTCGGTTACCCGTTACGCATTTACGCGTTCGGATCGGTTTATGTAACTAGTTTACGTAAGTTTACCGAAATGGGTTTAACCTTATCGTTTTTACTTCAAAATCCAGAATGTACTTAGTTTACCCATATTATACAAGTCTTCGTACTTGTTGGGTCTAAATTACATTCTATTCCGGTCATCGCTTAATCTAGCGTATCGTACCGTTTTAGATACTTTAAGCTAGCCGGTCTAAGTCTGCGACTTAAATAAGACCATTAGCATTCTGAATTGGTTATATATTACCATCACTCCAGACTAGAGCCACCCGGTAAAAGCTACCTGCATTTAGATAGATTGGATACGACTGAGTTATTGTGCTGTGAATCAAGTATTAGCTCAGGTAAATACTTTTAACTTATTTTCCCTATACGGGCTTGGGATACGGTATTATAAAAATACCGCTTGGTAGGGTATGAGATTATTTAGTCGGATTGTGATGTAATAAATTTGCATAACCCGTTTTAATCTGTATTGTTTGATAACATAAACATTGGGGGTTAACGACCGTGTCCTGGATATCCTCGGCTCATTAAAGTTATTAATGGCCACGACCTATGCACGGGGTGTAGGCATACACCTGACAGATGCAAATGCTAAATATTAAATTACCCACAAGTTGGGGATAACTCCTCTGTGGGTTTTATAAGTGGTGAGTCGGTTAATCATGACCGGCTTCCAAACCGGCCCCATATGTATGACAAACATGTGAAACAGTATACAAGATTTTATTAAAGATTGTCCCAAGTTATAAATGGTTTGTGCCTTGTGCACTTAAATCAATTTTCATAAACTCTTTTCAAATGAGTCAGTTAATTGTATTTACCAGTGAAAACTGACGTATTTTCCAAAGACTAAGTGGCAGGTACTACTAGTAATAGGCTGGGGGATTGCTCGGTGTCGAAATAGAGGATCTTGCAAATCCTTAAAGATGCCTTAAAGTCTGCTAAACTTCATTTTATACATTCTGTGAAGATCCACCTGTGGATTGGATATTACAGACTCGTCAATAATAAATACTTTGTTGTTTCAGACACCTGAGTTTGTAATAATATTTTATATTCCAAGACTTCCGATGTGCTATTCTTTTTATGTTTGACCATGTGATATCAACTACGTCACGATACTCCCCACCGGGCCCACCAGTAATATTTGGAAATATCGGGGTGTGACAGGTTGGTATCAGAGCCAACATTGAGTGAATTAAACACTAGTCTTTTGTGTTTAATCTCAATGACACAATAGCATATTCCTTAGACCTTTTGAGTCTAGATTAAACATAGGAATGCTCTCATCCCTATTAAGTAAACATTGTTTTCGATTTTATGTATTTTGAATAAGTCGCCAAGCAAGGAGGCCGTTGATAGAGATTATCTTCAATCCGAAGCCAAGAAATGACAAGCTTCACAATACGACCAGAATAAGCGGGCGACTGGTGTGGAAGAAAGACCTTTATGGACTCATTCCTAAAACCAAATCTATTGAATTGCAATCAGACTTTAGAGTCCATACCGAAGGTCCCTGAAGCTCAAATTTTAAAAGTCTGTGCTAGTGGAGTCCATACCAGGTGGTCCCTGAGGCTCCCGTTTTGAAAATAATGCTAGTAAATGCTGATGATCCTTATTTCTTACCTCCAAGTTTTGGAATCCCAGACTTAGATTATATCAGTCAAAACCTAATCCGTGGTCCATATCATTCCTTAACCTTTGAATCCTTGAATTATGCTTTCTATAACGGATCCTGATTGGAATATTTATCTTATTCACTAAGGTCTTCAGCGTCCTTACCGTATATGGTAAACAAAGAAGAGAAACAGTCGAAGTGGAGCAAGGAAGGCGTTAGATAATCCTTCTTTCATAATATTCTTTCTCTTTCAAGTCCTTATAAGGACCTATCTCTTCTATTTAGTCCCTGTGTGGACATACCTTTTGACTTAAGACCCTATATGGGCATTTGCTATTTGGTCCTTTTATGGACATTATATTTCAATATAGTCCCTTGTGGACATTATATTCCAATAAAGTCCCTCGGTGGACATACTATTTCAATATAGTCCTTTCATGGAATGTGTGATTTTATTAGAAATCCCTTTTGTGGATACGCTATATTAAAATAGTCCTCCCATGGACTTGATATTTCAATATAGTCCTCTCATGGACATTATATTTCTTCATAGTCCTTTCGTGGGCATAGTATTTCATAAAAAGTCTTTTCGTAGACATATTATTTTATCAAAATCCCCTGGCGGACATAATAATTCATTACCGACTTTCAAGGATATATTATTTCATCATAGTCCCTTCATGGACATGCTGATTCATCGAAGTCCCTTTTATGGACAAATTATTACATTTAGATCCCTTGAGGACATGATGTTTTATTATAAGTCCCTTTAAGGACATATTCTTTCTTCAATAAGTCCCAATGAGGACGTGTCTTTCGACATAAAGTCCCTACGAGGACAATTGTTATTAACGTCCCTTCGTGGACATGTTATATCATAAAGGTCCCTATGCGGACATATCTTATAGTCCCTTTACGGACTTATATTTCCTTTTAGTCCCTGCGCGGACTAAAGCTGCTTTAAGTCCCTGTGAGGACATCTGTACAGCAAAGCCCTTTTGTGCGCACGCTGTACCAATATAGTCCTTTTATGGGCATGTTATTTCATTAAAATCCCTTTGGGGATACGTTATTTCAAAATAGTCCCTTTAAGGACATGATATTTCATTATAACCCCAATATGGACTTATAATATTTATAGTCTTTATACGGACTTATATTTTTCCTCTTAGTCCTCTGTGGACAAATATATTACTAAAAGTCCTGATTAAGGCACTATTGTAAATTCCTAATAATCTAGGAAAGTTTTGAAAATTTTATGTAGGTATTCATTTCGTCCTTTATCCAACGATAGTTCCAAATTTTACTCGAACTTTATCGATCAGCTGAAATTTTCAAAAGATCCTCTTAATGGTATAACCAAGCCTATATGTCTATGAACATGGCTATGATGGTAAAACCCTCTTAAGATAATTAATCTTTGTTAACATCTGAGAACATGTTAACACTCCTGGCAGTGTGGCGTGAGAAACCACATCAGCCGTCAAAGTATTGGATTACATCCAAGCCTTAAAACCTATATGATCAAAGTAGATCATGGCAAGTATCATCAATATGATCATACCATAAGCATCCATTAGTGCTGAAGTGCCTACGGGCTATACTTGTTGTCTAATAAAGACAAAGACAGTTGTAGTCTACGACTCCCTGTCTAAAAATGTTGGACTATGTCCAAACATAATAGTCTATATGATCAATGCGATCATGACTAATATCATCAATACGATGATCATGTTATTTAACATCCTTTAGTGATGTTTTGCCTACGGGTTATAATATATTGTCCATTTGAGACATTGACATTGTGATCTTTATGATTCCTTATCTAAGGTGGTGAGCTATGCTCAAGCCAAATAGTCAATATGATTAATGCAATCATGACTTATATCATCTAATATGATGAACCTATTATAAACATCCATTAGTGATGTTTCACCTACGGGCCATATTATATTGTCCCTTTGTGACACAAACATTGTGATCTCTACGATCCCCTAATTAAGGTAGTGAGCTGTGCTCAAGCCTAATAGTCTATATGATCAATGCGATCATGACTAAAATCGTCAGTACGATGATAAAAATTTAACATCCTTAATGATGTTTTGCCTAAGGGCTATATTATATTGTTCATTTGAGACAAGGCAATTGTAATCTTTTGTGATTCTTTGCCCAAGGGGGTGAGCTATGCTCAAATCCCATAGTTTATATGATCATGCGATCCTGACTAGTATCATCAGTATGATGATCATAATATTAACATCCCTTGAGATGATATGCCTAGGGGCTACACTTTACTCTATTGTCGATAAGACGAGGTTAGTGGTGGTCTTTATGATCCCCTGTACAAAGTAATGGGTTATACCCAACCCTAACAGTCTATATGATCAGTATGATCATGACTAATATCATCAAATGCAATGATGATATATGAACATCCATTAGTGATGTCAATTAGTTTACCTTTGTGCCAAATAAGTCGTCTTTAGAGACAATGACAGTTGTAGTTTATGACGCCCTATCCCAAGGTGAAGAACTATGTTCAAACCTGGAAGCCTCTAATCCAATAAGATTACGGCTTATAAACTAATGTCCTTGATGACAAAACAATGAGTTATGTTTTAAAGTCATTCATGACAAGCTAATGTGCTATAGTTTGTCGTTCATGACAAGTTAACATATTAAGTGTTAACATTCCTAGTCACAGGCCTTTTTATGCCAGCATTGATAAATGTCCTCCGTGACAGGCCTTGGTGCCATATTTTATAACGTCATTGTGACAAGGCTACTTTGAGCCGTATCTAAATGTCCTTTGCGACAAGGCCTTCGTGCCATATAATCATTTATGTCCTTCATGACTAGGCATTTATGCCATATATGTATATAATTATAATAAAACTCATGTAAGGCTAGCTTTCGAGCTATTCATAATCGTCCTTGTGACAAAGACAGTTGTGACATTATGATCCCCTGTCAGGCAGGTATTGGACTCGCCCCAAACCTTAAATGCCACTGATGCTCCTTTTGTGACCTAGACTAAATGTAATGGATATACATTCAAATAACATTCATTAGGAAGGTTTGGAAAATAATAGCCTATACGGTTATGGATGCCGTGGCTGATCTATGTAAGGTCATCAGGATGATGACTAACAATTGCTTAACATGGTGGTTAGTACCAAGTTTCGAGTATAGCAAACTCGAATGAGGTGGATAGCAGTCGCGATACTATTAAGGCGACAAAAGCTAATAATGCTACAAACGTAAACCTCAATATTAATGGAGTTAATCTCCAAGCTGTAATTGACGCAGCAGTTTGAAAGGACATGGAAAAGGTCATGAAACAGTTCAAAGAGCCGAATACTTCTCGCTCTAAATTTTATTTAAAACCACATTCAATTGCTAATGAAAAGAACTTTGTTTACACTTTGAATGTGAAGGATGAACCATGGGAGGAGGATAACTCCCAGAAATCGAAGAAAAAGAGCAAATTACAGGCTTACTAAGAACCATCATAAGTTCAGTAAGAAGCTTGTATGTAAGAATTGCTATAAAAGACACTGGGGACAGTGTCAAATAGGATAAAGACCAAAGCAGTGTGCATCTGCAAAGAAACTGGTCATCAGTCCCATGAATGTAGGGACATAAAGAATGCAGTCTGTTATAGCTGTGGTGAGCAAGGCCACATCAGAACTAGATGCCATAAAACTGCCAAAGAAGGTGCAGCTAAGCCTGGAAAGGCTAAGAAAGGAAACGCCTGAACTCACCTGATGAATGCCAAGGTTAAAACATGATGTCATCAAATACATTCCTTATCATTTACCAATGATAATTTCTGCTAAGTGTCATGTTTTTAATACAGGCAATAATAAGTCTTTCATAGACCACAAGCTTAGCAAAACTTTGATGATATTCATAAGAACTCCAGATTCTATGTCAGGTATAACCTACCAATGAAACCTGAGAGACCGATTCTTCTACTATTGGCGATGAATCTTTCTGAAAAACCTAAGAGTACTCTTTCTTTGAATAGAGTATGACAATATATGTTATTTTAATTATTTTCCTCATTGATTTTATCAACTGCGAGTGCCAACTATGTTTGATAAAAGCGCCATATGAGGATTGGCGTAACCTAGTGTGTCCCATAGATTGCTTCCATGCCTGATCAGTATGGAGGTTTAATGCATGGAACCACTAAGATATACCAATGGTCATATTGTACTAAAGTCAGCTAGTGGTATTCAAAGGAAATATCCATAATAGAAATGCCTAAGTAGGCGTCTCTACTCAAGGCATCCGTGCACTCGTAATGCAGATGTGTCATTTGTATGGCACAATCGATGGTAAGTGGACCAAGGTCGAAGATTGAAGCTACCTCTATCATATTTGGATAACTTGATTTCTTCTCAGTTGAACTACTCTGGTTGACCTCTAGAGAGACAAGATGGAATTAGGATTTACATCCTATTAAGAGATGTATCTATTACAGAAGCTCTATATCGGTCAGCATCAACGGAAATGGAAGAACTGAGAACTAACTAGATGAGTTTTTGGAGAAAGGCTTGAACAGTCTAGCTCATCATCTTAAAGAGCTCTGATTATGGTTGATAAAAGAAAGCACGATGCGATACGCTTGTGCATTGGTTATTGCAACCTAACCAGGAAACGATTAAGAATCGTTATTAGCTGCCCATGATCGTCGATTTGTTCGACTAACTATAAGGGTAGATGATTCCTTAAGATTGATTCGGGTAGTAGTTGGAATGACTGTCTCACCTTAATTTAAGTTCTCCTATAACCAATAGCATTATATAAGCATCAAGGCTGCTCCTTTTGAGACCTTGTTTGGGAGAAATAGCCAACGCCCATCTGTTGGGTAGGAAATTGGGAAAGCCCAATTATCAGGATTAGAGATTTGTATTAAAGACGACGGATAAGATAATATGAATCCGTAATTGTTTGAAAGCTGTCAGTAATCGGTAGAAGAGCAATACGAACAAGAGGCGCAAATCTCATAAAGTTCCAAATGGGGAACAAGATTCTATTGAAAATATCAATATGAAATAGTGCGATACGTCTCAGTATAAGGGGCAAGTTAAGCCTTGGATATATAAATCATCGAATGTGACGGCAGTATAGCTCATAAGCTAAACTTTCCTAAGGAGCTCGGTGGAATTCACGATGTGTTCCACATTTCTAACTTAAAGAAATGCCTAGCTGATAAATCGCTAGCAATGTCTTGTAAAGACGTATAGATTGATGAAAGCCTAAGGTTTATTGAAAGACCTATATCGATCAAGGATCGACAGGTTAAGAAACTCCGAAAAGAAGCATGCACCTATTGAATAGGTCAACTGGAGTACCCGTAAAGGTCCCTAAATTACTGTGGAAGTTAAGTCCATTACATGACAGAAAGTACTTCCATCTTTTTGGAGCAAATATCGGGGTCGAGATTTCTTTTAAGGGGGTGAAGATGTAACACCTCGTAAAATCATGTCCAATGATGTGTTGACACGTGTAATGAACCCTAATAAAGTCAAACGTTGACTATGAGGGACTAATTTCGTCAAAATTGAAAACTATGAATATAGAAGTACTGAAAGTATCAACATGCCTAAACTAGGCCTCTAAGTGACCTTATACGGTGTCCGTATTCTCAAATGAGCCACTTGTTGGATGAGAGGAGTCGTTGGCGTAATTATGTGAAAGTTTGTGCGTCGAAAGGTTAAAAGTGTCAACATGTTAATTCTTACCTCTGAGTGACCTTTTAACAAACCGAGAGCTTCATTATGTTTCATCATATTCTCGGGAATGCCTAATATTGGCTATGCAAGGCTTTTATGTCAATAAGTGAAGTTGCGTGCAAGTTTGTAAGTTAGAAGGATTAAAAGCGTCAACATGTTTAATTATACCTCTGAAGGACCTTTTAACGAACCCAAAGCATCGTGATGTACTATAATACTCTCAAGAATGCCTAACATGGACTAGATAAGGCTTCGATGCTATTAAACGATGATATACGTAACTTTGCGCATTAGAGGGACCAAAAGCGTCAACTTTTGAATCTACGCCTTTCGGTGACCAATTAAGCGAACGGGAGCATAGTAATAATTAAAAACATGCTTGGGAATACCCATTATGAGCCATGGAAGGCTTGGATATAATTAAATGACATTTCGCGCTACTTTGTGCGATTAAAGGACTAATTGCGTCAAACTGCAAAAAGTCTGTCGTTTCGTATGGCAACGTACAGTCTGGAACTTGATCATAAGCTAAACATGCCATATATAACCTAAACATAGCTTAGAAATAATATTTGATTGGTTCGGTGTGCGAAAATATGCTTATTTGATCTTACAGGGACTAAAAGTTTCAAAAACGGCGTAAGTTTGCATTTACGCGCATATCTTACGTTCTGACCACATCTGAACATGCAAAATTTTTGTACACACTAAAATATTTTTATTTTAGTGATCGGCATGCAAAAATACCATTCGTCGCTTAATTTGGATCATTTTTGCGTCCGTTCGAGTTTCATCGTAATTAGACGAATAACGCGACCGTACGACCAAACGAACTGATATCCGAGATATTTCCAGGCATATTTTGAGTCCTCTAAACATTAGTGACCTTTTAGAGCCTTAAAAATGGCTTGGCGGGCCTTATATGTGTCAAAAATGGCATTTAGCAAGTGCAGGGACCAGTTCAGCATTTCTGGCAAACTTGTAAACTGGCCACACCTCTAGGCGGGCCGCGTAGGCCAAGGGCCTCCTGTTACGCGGGCCGCGAGGCCTATGCTAGCTCCCAAAAGTTTCCTTGCATCCTAATTAATCAACTTATTTCAATGGTTTCGAATCTATGGGCTGTAAACCGACTTAAGACACGTTGCTAGACACTTGTCATCATCTTAGGGGCCCTCCAAACATCTGTTAATCATCCAATCAACACCCAAAAACTATAAATAGGAAGCTTGTTCACCCATTTTCTTCACACTTCATTCTTTCTTCACATCTCTCAAATCTGGAGCCTCCTGAACTGAATTGGAACTTATGTTCTTGTAGAAAAGATAGCTAGGACTCTTGTAAGTGTCTTAGCCCTCTATTTAGTTCAGTTTTATAGTTCATAAACCGAAAAGTCAAGTTATTGTAATTAAGCTTTGACTTTCGGTTTAATCACAAATGGTCCAGCCACTGACCAAAACGAAAGTGGTTATAGAACCATATTAGAATATGTGGTTAACCCTTAAAAGGGCACCTCATAATTATTTCGTTTGACTAGTTAATTCTCGGGTCAAACAAGTAAGTCAAAAAGTCAAACTTGGCAGATTTATGAATAATAATTAAAACTAATAAAACAGAGGTTCTAAATTATATTTTAACATTCTAATGACTTGGTAATTATTATTAGAACATGTTTGACCAGGTCTAACCTGACAATTATCGGTCTAAGGTCAGTTTATAACGAAAGTCGCAAAAGCTTGACTTTTGCTTTGACTTTCAGTTCTGGCCCATTTAAGCTTAATTCTCCCAAGTTTTAAGCTTCCATTAGGACTGTATTATATAGTAGTATAACCCCCTGAAGTTATATTGCTTGGTCCTTAGTAGTTTGAATTATATGCACATGTCCGTTATTATGCTTATAAATGCCGTAAATGCCCTTTTGACATACAATTGAGATTTTTAAAAATGTGAGAGGACAAAAACCTTTGCTACTGATATTTAGACTTTTCCCGAAAATTGGACATCAGTTCTTGGTCCCAAATAGGAGTTATGCTCGATATCGTAATTAGAACCTTTTTATTAATTAAATTGCGATATCTTGCATAAGGTATGTTTAAACTTGGATTTTGACCCAAAACTCATTACCTACTGTTAAGATATTATTTTTAAGGATTGTTGGAATTATTGATCAGATTATAAACTGATCATATCATAGAGTTCTTGTATTATTCGATAAATGACGATAATACTCTTTTCATGCATAAAATGAGATTTACAAATGATTTGAATGCCAAACCTTTTCCTACTGATTTCATATATTAAATAAATTATTTTGAGCATTCAAAACTGATCAAAATCTCAGATTTCCATAAAACTCCTTAATTATCGTCAATTAGCGATTTTTACGCTATTTAGGTGCATAGTATGGTTTTAAACCATAATTAACACCTAAGACTTGTTACCTACTGAATTTTTAAACAAATTTTAATATTATTATAGTAGGTATAAGTCATGAACTCAGACTTCCAAAAATGTCCGTAAAAGCATATGTGAAATGACCAATATACCCTTTCGGGGCATAGTTTGGCCATAAATGGTAAACCTCACATATGTATGATATCTTACTGATGTAATGTGATAAAATATATATTTTTACTGATTACCAAAGACCAGAACCTCGGGTTGCTTTAAAACCTCTTTTATTAAGGGTAAAATGACAAAATGCCCCTACGGGACTTAATTTGGTTTTAAATACTTTTGGGGCATTTATGTTAACATCCTACTGATGTATTAACATATTCTAAGCATAATAACATATGGGACTTGTATATGGTTCATTCGGTTACCCGTTACGCATTTACGCGTTCAGATCGGTTTACGTAACTAGTTTACGTAAGTTTGCCGAAATGGGTTTAACCTTATCGTTTTTACTTCAAAATCCCGAATGTACTTAGTTTACCCATATTATACAAGTCTTCGTACTTTTTGGGTCTAAAATACATTCTATTCCGGCCATCGCTTAATCTAGCGTGTCGTACCGTTTTAGATACTTTAAGCTAGCCGGTCTAAGTCTGCGACTTAAATAAGACCATTAGTATTCTGAATTGGTTATATATTACCATCACTCCTGTCTAGAGCCACCCGGTAAAAGCTACATGCATTTAGATAGATTGGATACGACTGAGTTATTGTGCTGTGAATCAAGTATTAGCTCAGGTAAATACTTTTAACTTATTTCCCTATACGGGCTTGGGATACGGTATTATAAAAATACCGCTTGGTCGGGTATGAGATTATTTAGTCGGATTGTGATGTAATAAATCTGCATAACCCGTTTTAATCTGTATTGTTTGATAACATAAACATTGGGGGTTAACGACCATGTCCTGGATATCCTCGGCTCATTAAAGTTATTAATGGCCACGACCTATGCACGGGGTGTAGGCATACACCTGACAGATGCAAATGCTAAATATTAAATTACCCACAAGTTGGGGATAACTCCTCTGTGGGTTTTATAAGTGGTGAGTCGGTTAATCATGACCGGCTTCCAAACCGGCCCCATATGTATGACAAACATGTGAAACAGTATACAAGATTTTATTAAAGATTGTCCCAAGTTATAAATGGTTTGTGCCTTGTGCACTTAAATCAATTTTCATAAACACTTTTCAAATGAGTCAGTTAATTGTATTTACCAGTGAAAACTGACGTATTTTCCAAAGACTAAGTGGCAGGTACTACTCGTAATAGGTTGGGGGATTGCTCGGTGTCGAAATAGAGGATCTTGCAAATCCTTAAAGATGCCTTAAAGTCTGCTAAACTTCATTTTATACATTCTGTGAAGATCCACCTGTGGATTGGATATTACAGACTCGTCAATAATAAATACTTTGTTGTTTCAGACATTTGAGTTTGTAATAATATTTTATATTCCAAGACTTCCGATGTGCTATTCTGTGTATGTTTGACCATGTGATATCAACTAAGTCGCCAAGCAAGGAGGCCGTTGATAGAGATTATCTTCAATCCGAAGCCAAGAAATGCCAAGCTTCACAATACGGCTAGAATAAGCGGGCGACTGGTGTGGAAGAAAGACCTTTATGGACTCATTCCTAAAATCAAATCTATTGAATTGCAATCAGACTTTAGAGTCCATACCGAAGGTCCCTGAGGCTCAAATTTTAAAAGTCTGTGCTAGTGGAGTCCATACCAGGTGGTCCCTGAGGCTCCCGTTTTGAAAATAATGCTAGTAAATGCTGATGATCCTTCTTTCTTACCTCCAAGTTTGGAATCCCAGACTTGGATTATATCAGTCAAAACCTAATATGTGGTCCATATCATTCCTTAACCTTTGAATCCTTGAATTCTGCTTTCTATAACGGATCCTGATTGGAATATTTATCTTATTCACTAAGGTCTTCAGCGTCCTTACCGTATATGGTAAACAAAGAAGAGAAACAGTCGAAGTGGAGCAAGGAAGGCGTTAGATAATCCTTATTTCATAATATTCTTTCTCTTTCAAGTCCTTATAAGGACCTATCTCTTCTATTTAGTCCCTGTGTGGACATACCTTTTGACTTAAGACCCTATATGGGCATTTGCTATTTGGTCCTTTTATGGACATTATATTTCAATATAGTCCCTTGTGGACATTATATTCCAATAAAGTCCCTCGGTGGACATAATATTTCAATATAGTCCTTTCATGGACGTGTGATTTTATTAAAAATCCCTTTTGTGGATACGCTATTTTAAAATAGTCCTCCCATGGACTTGATATTTCAATATATTCCTCTCATGGACATTATATTTCTTCATAGTCCTTTCGTGGGCATAGTATTTCATAAAAAGTCTTTTCGTAGACATATTATTTTATCAAAATCCCCTGACGGACATAATAATTCATTACCGACTTTCAAGGACATATTATTTCATCATAGTCCCTTCATGGACATGCTGATTCATCGAAGTCCCTTTTATGGACAAATTATTACATTTAGATCCCTTGAGGACATGCTGTTTTATTATAAGTCCCTTTAAGGACATATTCTTTCTTCAATAAGTCCCAATGAGGACGTGTCTTTCGACATAAAGTCCCTACGAGGACAATTGTTATTAACGTCCCTTCGTGGACATGTTATATCATAAAGGTCCCTATGCGTACATATCTTATAGTCCCTTTACGGACTTATATTTCCTTTTAGTCCCTGCGCGGACTAAAGCTGCTTTAAGTCCCTGTGAGGACATCTGTACAGCAAAGCCCTTTTGTGCGCACGCTGTACCAATATAGTCCTTTTATGGGCATGTTATTTCATTAAAATCCCTTTGGGGATATGTTATTTCGAAATAGTCCCTTTGAGGACATGATATTTCATTATAACCCCAATATGGACTTATAATATTTATAGTCCTTATACGGACTTATATTTTTCCTCTTAGTCCTCTGTGGACAAATATATTACTAAAAGTCCTGATTAAGGCACTATTGTAAATTCCTAATAATCTAGGAAAGTTTTGAAAATTTTATGTAGGTATTCATTTCGTCCTTTATCCAACGATAGTTCCAAATTTTACTCGAACTTTATCGATCAGCTGAAATTTTCAAAAGATCCTCTTAATGGTATAACCTAGCCTATATGTCTATGAACATGGTTATGATGGTAAAACCCTCTTAAGATAATTAATCTTTGTTAACATCTGAGAACATGTTAACACTCCTGGTAGTGTGGCGTGAGAAACCACATCAGCCGTCAAAGTATTGGATTACATCCAAGCCTTAAAACCTATATGATCAAAGTAGATCATAGCAAGTATCATCAATGTGATGATCATACCATAAACATCCATTAGTGGTGAAGTGCCTACAGGCTATACTTGTTGTTTAATAAAGACAATGACAGTTGTAGTATATGACTCCCTGTCTAAAAATGTTGGACTATGTCCAAACATAATAGTCTATATGATCAATGCGATCATGACTAATATCATCAATACGATGATCATGTTATTTAACATCCTTTAGTGATGTTTTGCCTACGGGCTATAATATATTGTCCATTTGAGACATTGACATTGTGATCTTTATGATTCCTTGTCTAAGGTGGTGAGTTATGCTCAAGCCAAATAATCTATATGATTAATGCAATCATGTCTTATATCATTTAATATGATGAACCTATTATAAACATCCATTAGTGATGTTTCGACTACGAGCCATATTATATTGTCCCTTTGTGACACAAACATTGTGATCTCTACGATCCCCTAATTAAGGTAGTGAGCTGTGCTCAAGCCTAATAGTCTATATGATCAATGCGATCATGACTAAAATCGTCAGTACGATGATAAAAATTTAACATCCTTAATGATGTTTTGCCTAAGGGCTATATTATATTGTTCATTTGAGACAAGGCAATTGTAATCTTTTGTGATTCTTTGCCCAAGGGGTGAGCTATGCTCAAATCCCATAGTTTATATGATCATGCGATCCTGACTAGTATCATCAGTATGATGATCATAATATTAGCATCCATTGAGATGAAATGCCTACGGGCTACACTTTACTCTATTGTCGATAAGACGAGGTTAGTGGTGGTCTTTATGATCCCCTGTACAAAGTAATGGGTTATACCCAACCCTAACAGTCTATATGATCAGTATGATCATGACTAATATCATCAAATGCAATGATGATATATGAACATCCATTAGTGATGTCAATTAGTTTATCTTTGTGCCAAATAAGTCGTCTTAAGAGACAATGACAGTTGTAGTTTATGACGCCCTGTCCAAAGGTGAAGAACTATGTTCAAACCTGGAAGCCTCTAATCCAATAAGATTACGGCTTATAAACTAATGTCCTTGATGACAAAACAATGAGTTATGTTTTAAAGTCATTCATGAAAAGCTAATGTGCTATAGTTTGTCGTTCGTGACAAGTTAACATATTAAGTGTTAACATTCCTAGTCACATGCCTTTTTGTGCCAGCATTGATAAATGTCCTCCGTGACAGGCCTTGGTGCCATATTTTATAACGTCATTGTGACAAGGCTACTTTGAGCCGTATCTAAATGTCCTTTGCGACAAGTCCTTCGTGCCATATAATCATTTATGTCCTTCATGACTAGGCATTTATGCCATATATGTATATAATTATAATAAAACTCATGTAAGGCTAGCTTTCGAGCTATTCATAATCGTCCTTGTGACAAAGACAGTTGTGACATTATGATCCCCTGTCAGGCAGGTATTGGACTCGCCCCAAACCTTAAATGCCACTGATGCTCCTTTTGTGACCTAGACTAAATGTAATGGATATACATTCAAATAACATTCATTAGGAATGTTTGGAAAATAATAGCCTATACGGTTATGGATGCCGTGGCTGATCTATGTAAGGTCATCAGGATGATGACTAACAATTGCTTAACATGGTGGTTAGTACCAAGTTTCGAGTATAGCAAACTCGAATGAGGTGGATAGCAGTCGCGATACTATTAAGGCGACAAAAGCTAATAATGCTACAAACGTAAACCTCAATATTAATGGAGTTAATCTCCAAGCTGTAATTGACGCAGCAGTTTGTAAGGCGACAAAAGCTAATAATGCAAATCATGATGTCATCAAATACATTCCTTATCATTTACTAATGATAATTTCTGCTAAGTGTCATATTTTTAATACAGGCAATAATAAGTCTTTCATAGACCACAAGCTTAGCAAAACTTTGATGATATTCATAAGAACTCCAGATTCTAAGTCAGGTATAACCTACCAATGAAACCTGAGAGACCGATTCTTCTACTATTGGCGATGAATCTTTCTGAAAAACCTAAGAGTACTCTTTCTTTGAATAGAGTACGACAATATATGTTATTTTAATTATTTTCCTCATTGATTTTATCAACTGCGAGTGCCAACTATGTTTGATAAAAGCGCCATATGAGGATTGGCGTAACCTAGTGTGTCCCATAGATTGCTTCCATGCCTGATCAGTATGGAGGTTTAATGCATGGAACCACTAAGATATACCAATGGTCATATTGTACTAAAGTCATCTAGTGGTATTCAAGGGAGATATCCATAATAGAAATGCCTAAGTAGGCGTCTCAACTCAAGGCATCCGTGCACTCGTAATGCAGATGTGTCATTTGTATGGCACAATCGACGGTAAGTGGACCAAGGTCGAAGATTGAAGGTACCTCTATCATATTTGGATAACTTGATTTCTTCTCAGTTGAACTACCCTGGTTGACCTCTAGAGAGACAAGATGGAATTAGGATTTACATAAAGGTCCCTATGCGGACATATCTTATAGTCCCTGGTTGAACTACCCTGGTTGACCTCTATCATATTTGGATAACTTGATTTCTTCTCATAAAGGTCCCTATGCGGACATATCTTATAGGCCCTTTACGGACTTATATTTCCTTTTAGTCCCTGCGCGGACTAAAGCTGCTTTAAGTCCCTGTGAGGACATCTGTACAGCAAAGCCCTTTTGTGCGCTCGTTGTACCAATATAGTCCTTTTATGGGCATGTTATTTCATTAAAATCCCTTTGGGGATACGTTATTTCGAAATAGTCCCTTTGAGGACATGATCTTTCATTATAACCCCAATATGGACTTATAATATTTATAGTCCTTATACGGACTTATATGAAAGAAAGTGACTTGCATGAAGCAAGTACTCAAGAACAATGACCAGAGATTCGCCAAGAATCAGGGCTGATCTTGAAATGTTTTTCACACTTAATGAAGTGTCACATTTATAGGGAAAGCCATCGCTCAAAGAGGAAGCTGTTTTACTAATGAACATGCTTGCAGTGGGGGTTTTGCCCTTTTGGGGGTAGAAGCCTTTTGACCTGCGGATAAAAGGCTGTGCTCTGTGGACTCGTGCTACTTTTGCGGCTGGGGAGTTTGGTGAAGCAATCAGAGATGTGACTTGCTACTGTTCACGTATTGTTTTATCTAAACTCTCGGATTTTCAACCTTTGAACCTTTTAACCTTCTAAGCTTTAATGTGTCTAAGTCATTTTATTTGGTCTTGGGCTACCCCCGTCATTAGAAACATATAATAATAATCATATAACATTCATGCTAAATATTACACAAATCGGCATGTAGGTTGAATTAATATCTACGAGAAGCATTTCAAATGGCATGGCATTCCTTATATATAAAACATATTTTAATTATTATATATAAAACGTGTTAATGGAGCACACAGAGCCGGCTATTGGGCCGGCCAAGCCTAGCGATGACTCGAGGTCCAAATTTTTAAAGGGCCTGAAATTTTTTAAAAAAGGTTGTATAATGGTCAGGATTTAGGGAAAACGGTGAAAAGTGTGAGAACAGTGAGAACGATTATGGATCATCAGATCAAAACAATCTATGGACTAGATTGGTGCGGTGGCGTTATCTTAAATAACATCAGTTTTATTACTAGAACGTGCTTCATTAAGGGTAAAAGTAGTAAACATCATTTCATACATAAAACGCCATTAAAATATAAAACGCCAAGTAAATACAAAACGCCAATTTTATTACTGCGTTGTTTTTTCTGTGTTTTAGTTAAGATCTTAGCCTACAAAAACGCCATAAAACATAAAACGCCATAAAATATCCCGCCTAAACTACGCACCAAAAACATCCTATAAAGAGAAACGTCTCAGCACCTTCTGTTGATCACACCAAAAAAAAACAAACACAATGGTTCCTAAATACCACTCACTGTAAAACGCCAAAAAGTTAAAAAATCAACGATGGCAAACATCGTTTCTTGGATACTCAGTAATGTTCAGCATGAAGTTTCGCTGAATGGTTTGTTAAGTGAGGGGAGTAAGATTTTGCTACATGAGATGGACAAATTTCAAGAAAAGAGACTGATGACACGGATATGTCATTTTGTCTTCTTTGTTCTTGAAGAAGGTTTGGATGAGGAGAAGAGACCGATCCCAATGTACATGCTATTTTGGACTCGATGATGATAATGAAAATGACGGACAAATAGCATCCACCCACACGGCATCAATCTATGTCTCCAACATCCACAAACCACTTAAACACATGAACAACAAAAAAACCACACCAAAACCAGAACGCCATTTATTTGTGACAGTTCTTGTAGTTTCAAAACAAGAAAAAGACTGATGACAATGAAGATTTGGAAGATAAATTGCTTCTATTTTTTTTTAATTTTCTTTTTCTGTTTTTGTTATGTAATTTTCAGCTAAGAACAAAATACATTAATTCTCTAAAAAAATATAATAAACTGCCAAACGGACAAATGCTTGTGAAACGCCATCATGCCATAGAACGCCCAAACTCTCAAACTATAATAAAATTACTTTGGACAATTATTATTATAATAAAACTAAAAAAAAGTATAAAATAATGTGCAAGAGAATAGAACAAAGTGTCATCGTTATCAAAACGCCATTGAAAATACAAAACGTCATAATTACAGCCATAAAGATGGGACGTGTTACAGCCATAAACAGATGAAGTTGAAACAAAACAGTAACTATGTAGGATCGTTTTCAGACCCGAACGAGTCGATCAGAAGAGTTTATCTCAATATGAATGGCGGAAACAAATGTATTGAGGTCAATTCAGCAAGATTCACACTTTAAACTGTCCGTATATTGATTTCAGATCAAATACAAGCCTGTGGACACTTCGGCAGCACTTCGTTACACTGACCGGAACCGTTACAAATGAAATGGCACAAGGGGTATTTATAGGATGAGTAATTTCGTTTGAGAGTGTAATGATGCATTTCAAATGAAATTATGATGTTTAATTTCGTTTGAAACTGTCACCAGCCACATTCAAACGAAATTAGCTCAAACAAATGAAAACTCTCCTATTTTCGTCGTATAACGTGCCCTGATCTATCTTTCTATATACAAGACTCGACACAAGACGAAGTCGACAGACGCATGCACCAACAGACTCCCCCTCGAATGTTGACGAGTCTTTAGTGTCGAGTCTTCGGTTGTCAAACCTTCAGCCTTTATCAGTCTGCTCGCTCTTGTCCAAAGTTTCTCCATTGTAAGCATCCTCAATCAATCTTTTCCTCTATCTCTATCTTTTCCAGAATCAGTCAGCTGCGAAGATATGGCTTCAGGATCAACCACTGGCTCTAACCATTCTCTTTTGACTATCTTCAGACTCCCCCTCTCAATCTGTTGGGATCTTGATCTGGAATTTATCATCTTCAGGTCCTAAACTCGTAACCTGACTATGTTCAATTTTTAAACCTGCATATTCTCTACCATATACATAAGTTTCACAAATTTAAAATTTTGCAAATTTAGAAACTACTTGCAGATATAATTCAAAAATGATTTAAACTTTGATTACCACTTGAAAACATAACTTTATCATACATTCTTTCCCAAACCTGTTCATCAAGTTTAGCACTTGGAATTTTGAAAATCAGCTCTCCAACATCAGTTGTCGAAAATCTTTTTGTATTTTTCAAAATTTATGCTAAAACACACTAAAATCATTTTGAATTTTAAAAAGTAATGAAATGCAATAAAGAAATATTTACAAACACTATTTTTGTGAGTTTGTGTAAGAGAATCATATCAGTTTATGAGACCAATCACCAACACCATTAAGCTTTAAACATTTTAAGTTCTAAACAATTCACTTATATTGTTAGTATACTAATCCACTTAAATTTTTACACAAAGTTCAATTGCTTCGAGATACGAGATTAATGTCTTAGATACTTAAACTCAATCGCTTGTCCCACCTCAGAATATACTCCCGTATCCAGATCCCAATATTCAGTCTTATAGGTGAGTATACTACAGATGATATCTCTAATGTAACATCCCGAAAATACAAAACTTTATATTTGAATTATAAAGTGCATAATAAACAAGAATAAGCTAACTAGGATAAATAACCTAGTTAGTTAGGAGTCTTGTAGTAACACATGAAAGAGTTAAAAGGCCAAAGATATAAACTAAATAAGAGTGGAGGGACTTAGGTTGTTAAAATTGAAACTTAAATTACTAATATTAGTAAAATAAAAATCCAAACACTCCATTTTTGGAGTTCCTGGTCGATCAGATCAAGAGAAGGGGCGACCCCCACTCTTAAAACCCTAGAAATCACAAAATCCACAAATTCAAGGCATAAATCAAGTCCAAATCGATTTCTAAGCACGAATTGGTGATCACCTCACTGAAGGGATCACAAGGTATGTGAAATTCTAGTGTTTTGATTCATCTCAAGTTCTAGGGTAATTGTGAAAAATCAGAATTTAGCTTAATTGTGTATTGCATGTGTGTAATTAGAAGAGATATGGTGTTTAGGGATGAACCCTAGGTGAAATCTTGTTAAAAGATTTCATGGTAATCATAGAGTTTATAACCACCATTGTAGGTGGCTAATGAACTTGAAGAGAGCTTGATAAGTCCTAAAAATATGATTTTGCTCTAATGTAAATCTGAATTTAAGAATAAATTCAGAAATATTGATGCCAAGACTTGTGTAGGATTGACTAATTAAAGTAGTTTGGATGATAATTACTAGTCATGAAATTAGTTTAGATCATGTAGAAATCCGACCCGCTAGGTGTTTGATAAAACGCCTAAACGAGGGTTAAAATGTTAAAAGTTGGTAAAAACGCAGATTTTGCATATGTTATGAACTAATGCGTTAAAGCTTATGAAAGAGTTCTAATCATGTTATGAATTGAACTCTTTAGGCAAGGAATCCGGAACGTCAAGTGGACACGCCGGAGGTGATACTCGCGGAAAAGGTGTGCTTTGAAGGTGCGTGACTTTAGTCTCGTTACATTATGTAAATGTTTGGTTTTTGTGTAATAATGATGTCGTAGTGTAAAGGACGCGTTTGATGTGTCGTTAAAGTGGCGAAGTTCACTAGACCACCAAACGGGTCAAAATAAAGATTTGGAATTGGGTTTGGCTTATCAATAAAGTGATGGTTTTCACTAGATAGCCAAACGGGTCAAAATAAAGATTTGAAATTGGGTTTGGCTTATCAATAAAGTGGGTTTTCACTAGATAGCCAAACGGGTCAAAATAAAGAATTGAAATCGGGTTTGGCTTGTCAATAAAGTGATGGTCTTCACTAGATAGTCAAACGGGTCAAAATGAGGCTTGTAAAGGAATCAAGTGAGTAGAGACTTAAAAATTTCATATCTCACTAGGTAATGGACGGTACCAAATCAATAAAATTGGTTATGTTAATTTAAGTTTATGAACCCGTGATATCGGGTTAAACACTAATGGTCAATAAAATGTATCGTTTGAAACGAAATGGTGAATTCCAAGAAAAAGAGCTTTCAGTTTCAATGAAACTATGAATAACGTAAACACACCAAGATGTATAAGCCCGGGATCTTGGGTAATGGCATCTAAAGGGTTGGAATAAGAAATTGGAAACAAACACTTGTAGTTAGAATAGGTCGAATAATTGGTAGTATAGAAATCTTTAGCCATACGATCGGTGAGTCGATTGTTGGTACGATAGTTGAAATGAACATGTCCGTAATAAATTTACAGACGTACAGGAAAAGAAATGGCCTAAAACGGTATTCGGATTTGAGAGAAATCCACAAAACAGTTAAATGGCAAATTACCAGTGTCCACCGTAAATTACGGTATCACCGTAATTTACGGTGGAGATCAAAGTGTTACGGTAAGACCTTCCTGTGTTACGGCAGGACCAGAGACACTCAAGGTCTACCGTAACTTACGGTAGACACCGTAAGTTACGGTAGAACCCAGAAAATTTGTATTTTATTTGCTAATTCTCGATGTCGGAATTCGTTTATATGTAACGTATTAATGTCAAAACTAATATTTTTAGTGTTTGACCCTAGGTATGGATGAAGTCCTCTCGGATGGTGATCAAGTACATTGTCAAGAACCGAACACGCATTTTGAAGCTTCCGCACTAAACTTAACTTTGTCTAGTCTTTAATCATGTTGTAAATGTTTTTGTCAATCATGTTGGAATCCTTTAAACTAGTTGTAGTTGACTAGCAAGGATTAACTTTAAACTTGTTATGCATTATCTTGGATGTGTTAGGTACTATCACAAGTGTGTATGGTTTAAAACACGAAAACTTTTTGTAAACTCTGATTTATATAAAGTTCATATGATTATTAGTTAAATTCCGTCAAAATATTAAGGGTGTTACATCTAAAGGGTTAATTGCGAAACCGTGAGAGCTCGGATCAGAACTTCCGTTCAGCAGAGAGATGACGGCTCGACTTTAAGTGTGTCCCCTTTAGAGGATCTTTTTTACAATAGCAATGATTATCAATTTTATTGTTTCATCATTTTTGCTGAGGGCGGCGCTATATTTCAAGCAAGCAGTAAAGTATTCTCCGGGGACTAGGCCATTGCTTCCGCAAAATCAGAAGTCCCGGGATAATACCCCAGATATCACTGAGTATAAAGACCTACTATCTCAGAAAGAGGGACCTTTCAAACAAGATTTCGGGGGTTACAAATATATCCGAGAGATGTTTCCCCACGATATAAGCAAGTTTGAAATTTAAGTTTATATCTCGTCACAATCTACTAGATGTGTAAAAACCTACTGACACATCATCAGTGAAATCACTTATCACATTTAAACATTCCAATTCTTTAGCATGCCGTGATTGTCCACTGATGTACTATCATTTCCTCTTTTATACAACAAAACTCATTTTTGAAATTTATCATGTTTTTGTCTTTTTCAAATTTTCAAATGTTTTTGGATTTTCAGAAATTCTTACTTCCCCTAAAATTCAAACACATTTAAAGAAATTTGAAAACAAACTGTACAAGAAACGTGACAACTGATATCAAATCGCTTCAGATCGCCATCCACTTGGCATAAACAATCAGAACTCCCCCTCACAACAAACTATTTTCCCATTATGATTTCAAAACACTTAAGTTTGTTTTAATCAAATGGTTTTTCCGGAAAATAAGTTTTGTTGATTGATTTTAACCATTTGTAGGTTAGGGGATAAACTCATCATATTGTTTCTCAACTACTTGTAGGAAATCAGATACAACTTAATGTCCCTGATTTACCACTTGTAAAAATAGTTCAATCAAGTTCAATCTAATGACCTTGATTAACCTTCAATAAAGACCACAACCTCTTTTTCAACCACATGGCTTACCAACTAATACCATTTGTAGGTTGAATTCTCAAGATGTCGAAACCTACTCCTCACTTACCAACCTGGGAGTTCCGGCAAGTCACACTTATACAAAAACAAATTTCATAAACAATGAATGATGCCGATTTATGCTCCGCGATTACCAACTTGGGAGCTCTGGCAAGTCCAGGATTTTACTCTTCGTAGTAGGTACCATCCCCGTCACCAACCAGGGATGATACTTCACTTTGCTTCTTTGTTTTCTTCTCGTAAAACTCCTTGACTCCCTTTACCTTCCTGTCAACCATTTTTCCAAAAATGTTATGCACTTTGGAATTGAAGGCTTTCTCAACATCAAAATCTTTATTTTCTGAGAAAAATTGGTTTGATATCTCGACTTTACCAATTTTCTTCTTAAAATTTTCAGCCCGAAGTGGTGGAAAATTTACATCATCCACTGTCGGCACTGATTTTTCACTTTTAATCTCAACTTGTGGCTCCTCTGATTTTGTGGAATCAGATTCATCACCAAAACTATTTCCTGGACCCTTAACCACCCACTTTTGATTTTTTAGATTTTCTTTTCTCTTGAAAACATTTTTCGAGCATTCACCAATCTCATAAATTGAATTCTCAAAAACTTTTAATCTGTTTGTTGGTAATTCAATTTTATCAACAAGTTTTCCTTTCAGTTTATCAGATACTCCCTATTTTGATTGTATTGCTTTCGGAAAATTTCTGGCAATGTGACCAGCTGTTTTACATTGAAAACAAGTTCTCGTCTCTATCTTCTTTTGAACAACACTTTTCTTCATTTCTTCTTGCTTTTTAGCAAGGGATTCTTTGTTCGTCTCTTTCCAGAATGAACTCTTTTGTTCTTTTTTAGCACTTGTTCCTGAAACAAAAACAGTTTTTGGTTTATAAATTTTCTCATTTTTATAATTTTTCGGTGCAATAAAACCAATTCCATTCTTTTTGAAATTACTGTTATGGTTTGGTTTCTTTTGAAAACCCAAACCAGAACTGTAACCTTTTTTCTTGTTTAAACGTTGTTGAACTCTTGAGGTGTAATGATTTGGTTTTTCAGAAAGATTTAAATCTTTTATTTCAGAAATATTAATTTCCGTTAGTTTGAAAACCTTTTTAATCATTTCAGTTGTAACACCTCGAAAATTTACGTCCTATAATGTCTTGACACGTGTCATAACCTTTGAACGTGTGAAAGAATACTTTCGAGGGACTAAAGTTGACAAACAATGAAACTATGTAAATATAAGGGTTTAAAGTGTCAACAACGAATAAATATACTTTACAATAACCCTACATGATGTGTATAACCTTAAACGAATGGATCAAGGATCATACGAAGCGAATTGTGAAAGAGAGTGAAAGATTACAAACTACAGGGGTTAAATGTGTCAACATGTTAAGATATACCTCTGATTGACCTTTTAGCAAACCCGAAGCCTTGTAACGACTAATTATGCTCACTAGAATGCACCATAAAAGTTTCACCAAGTTTCGTTACCATATGAGAAAGTTATGATAAAATTCGTATGTGAGGGTTAGAATCGTCAACATTGAAAATTAGGGCTTTTCGGGTGATCACAAAGTTACCCGAGGACTTGACAAAGATGGTATAATCCTTAAAGCCCCTAAATGTCAATATTAAAGCCTCTTAATGCAAGAAACCAAGTGAAAATGACCTTTCGGGGGACCAAGGGCCAAAAGTGCAATTAAAGAAAAGTTTGTAACCTGAACAGGAGGTCCAGGCGGGCCGCGTAAGACTTGACGATATCTTACGCGGGCCGCGTGACAGGTACAGCGACAGAAACAACAGGCAGCTGCCTGTTCAGCCCTTTAACCGACTCCAATTGCATTTGTGTGATACCATGGGCTTCCTATACTGGTTTTTAGTTGCTAGAGGCCACTTGTATGCATCTTGTATCAATCTTAGACTTACATGTCAACAATCAAATGGATTTTGATCAATTTATAAAGTCACACAAAGTTGCAACTTTGTGTTCATCCATTCCAACTTCGTCTCTGAGCATTCCTGGAGCACAAGGACCATCATCAAGCTTCCAAATCGTTCATAGGACTTGTGTAAGTATGTTTAACCCTTCTTAATTAAGTTATGCTTAGTATTTAGCTTAGAAGTCAAACCGTCGTAATTACGGTTTGACTTAACGATAAAACACAAACGGTCCAGTGTTTTGCCAAAATGAAAGTTGTTATAAGTAGGTAATTAAGTGGGTAATAAACCCTTAAAAGGGTACTCACTGATTCCCGATCTAACCAGGTCAAATGACGAGTCAAACGTTGTCCGAAAAAGTCAACAGAATTGTTATTTTCAAATTAACACGTGATTAACAATGAAAAAGACGTGTAACCTATTTTATCATTCATATAACCTGTTAATAAGTATAATAACTTGTCTACGTTTGTTTGATTCGACAACTTTCTGTTTTGAACCGATTCGGAACCGAAAGACGCAAAAGTTTGACTTTTGCTTTGACCTCAGTTCTGACCCGGTTTAGATAGGTTTAGACATGCCTTAAAGTTCCATTAGGACCTAGTTACAGGATTGTATAAGCCTCTGCGTTTATACCACTTAAATCCTTAATTGTCCGACGTTTCCGTTAAGTGCTTAAATATGGACCAAAATGCCCTTATGACCATACAAAGAGAATTTTGGAAATGTGAAAGTACAATAATCTTTGTTACTGATTATAAAACATGTCCCTAAATTTTCACATCAGTTGGAGGTCTAGATTAGGAGTTATGCTTAATGACGTCATTAGAACGCTTCTTAGTGATTAAACGGCGTCATTAGCGTAAAGCCTATCTAAACCCAATCTTTGACACCAAAACTTTTACCCACTGATGTAATATAATATTTTGGGATTTTTGAAGATTTTTAATTATTTTTAAACTGATCATAAGCGAGGATTAGTGCCTTGATTCGGTAAATACCGAATTTACCCTTTTCGCCCATAAAATGAGTTTTACAAGTCCTTTTGCTATGAATACAATTGCTACTGATTTTAAATAATAAATGAAGTGTTTTGAACCTATTTAACTGATCAGAAAACTAAGAATCCTATTTTAACCCGTACGTCGCTTAAAACGGCTTTATATGCGTATTATACGCATAGTTTGGGTTTAAAACTATTTTGGCATATAGGACTTATAACCAAATGTTATAACCTGTTAAAATAAACTATTTTACTGATTTATTCAGACCCGGATCACAGAAGCTTAATTGATCCCTTTTATAATCTTTAAAATGACCAAAATACCCCTACGGGGCTTAATATGAGATTAAACTCGTTTTGGGCATAATGGAAGGTATCCTACTGATATCACAACATATTTAAGGCATGTTAACTTAGGAAACCTGTTTAGGACTCTTACGGTTACCCGTAACGCTTCATGCGCGTTCGGTTCGGTTTATGTAACTAGTTTACATAAATTAGCCGAAACGGGTCAAACCTTATCGGTTTTATCTCAAAATCCAGAATGTGTATAATATACCCATATTAAGCAAGTCTTAAAACTTTTCGGGTCTAAATCACATTCTATCCGGTCTTCGCTTAATCGTGCGTGCGAACCGTATTTTTAAAACTAACCGGTCTAAGCTTAAGCTTAACTAAAGACCCGTTAGGATTCTAATAGGTTATTATAAACCTTCGTTCCAGATTAGGAGAACCAGTAAAAGATACTTGCACTCGCTGATTTTGATTTATACTTGCTTAGGTAAATACTTTTAACTTATTTTCCCTATACGGGCTTGGGGTACGGTATATAAAATACCGCTTGGTCGGGCATTGAATCTTTAATTGTATGATGGTTAAAGTATTGATATGTCTCGTTTAAATTGTTTTGTTTGCTTAAAGCCTTTGGGGGGTTAATGACCGTGTCCCGGATATCCCTGACATCATTTTACGAAATGGCCACGACCTAAGCACGGGGCGTAGGCGTACGCCCGTCGGTGTCTCATATACATAATGTGGTGTGTCTATTGATCTTTAACCCGGCTCGATCCGGGCTACTGAACGCATAAGAAACATGTAAATCCTTTACAAGTATTATATTCAAATAATTATCCCAAGTTATAAAATATTATTTGTGCCTTGTGCCTTAAATGCATTTTCTTAAACTCTTTTCAAAATGAGTCGGTTGATTGTATTTACCAGTGTAAACTGACGTATTTTCTCAAAAAGGTTAAGTGCAGGTACTACGCGTAATAGGCTGGCTTTTCTCCTAGCATCCACAATAAGTCTCGCAAGCTTGGATGTCATAGACTGTTGAACATTGTTTCCTTTTATTTTGATCTACCTGTGGATTTATATTCGACTACTTGTGATACTTAATATTACAATATTGTTTGGTTGAAATGAATCTATACTTTGCTTCCGCTGTGCATTTAAATATTGTGTTGTTTGACTATTATGTTGCCAACCACGTCACGATACTCCCCTACCGGGCCCACCGGTAATACGTGGAAATCCGGGGTGTGACAGGTTGGTATCAGAGCCAACATTGAGTGAATTAAACACTAGCCTTTTGTGTTTAATCTCAATGACACAATTACACATTCCTAAATCTTCGAGTCTAGACAAAGAACATAGGAATAATCCAAAATGTTTTTATTTTTAATTTAAATTTTGTCCTTTATTTTTCCTTGTTATTACCTTGTTTATATTAACAGGTTTAGCAATGCTGCCAAGATTCAGGCGAGGAGATCGAGGAAAAGGGCCAATCAGCGCCCCTAACGACCATGAGGCCGGGCCTTCGCGCCGGCGAACTCCTTCTTCTACAAGGAGTGCAGATCCGCAAGAACCTTGGAGGATTTATGAGGAGCCTTCCAGACGATCTACGTCGTATAGCTCAACGCATCCATATCATCACTCCTATGGGCCTCATTCCGAGAATGAGCCCAACAACCCGCAACCTTCATACATACCCCTACAGCGATCCTCATCGCACTGTTCCTTCGACGACCCTACTCCTGTCTTTCGGGGCCAGTTTAACCCAGCGGACTACCTACCAGAACAAGTGGGCTTTAACCCACTAGGACCGGAGGATCACTTTTCCGGTGATCAAGCGATGGACATGGACGAGGACACAGATCCCGTCGAGCCTGCAACCGGAACCCCGAACCATCCTGTTGAGATCTCTGATGGTTCGTCTTTTCACGGAACACCATACCAAGGTCCGGATAGTCATCAGGCATGGTTCGACCGGTGTGAGTGGTACTTTACGCCATCTTACTATTCATCTCCTCACCAGCAGCCGCAACAGCAGCAGCAAGATCCCTCTGGGGATCCACGTTTCGTGGCAGTCACGCCACCGCCTCCACCGCCGCCAGTTAATCTAGCGCCTCCAGCACCACCAAGACGTAGGAGGACTGGCGCACGGATGTCAGCACGAGGAGGGGAATTTCATTTCAGCACCCCTCAACACTCTAGTGGTAGCCACTACCCGCCACTATATGAAGAGCCACAGGAGGATGGACCTTCAGTTCCAGTATCAGAGGTGAATTCGGCACCTATTGCACCGTCACCATCGGGTTTTGGCAACCCTATCCCTGCTTATACTGCTCCGGCAGCTTACAACCCATACGGACCGCCAGCATACACTAACTATAATTATGCTGAGGATCCTTACCATGTGGCATCAAATTACCTTGCCCATAATCCTGAGGGACCATATGGAACCCCTTGGGGAATGGGATACCCAACTCGTGGGTATCAAGCACCTGCTCAGCCACCACTATAGCACCAGCCACCACGGTTTTCTCCACCAGAGCAGGAGGATCTCCGTGAAAGACTGGGAAAAGTTGAGCGAGATTTACAGAGGGAACGTAGGAAGAATCAGGGATTCATGAGTGGCTTAGCAAGTTTGCTGAAAGGAAAGAAGAAACGGGATCGTTAAATCCCAATATGTATTATTGTATTGCCTAGTTTAAATCAAGTCCCTGTGTGGACATTTCTTTATGTATGTATGTAGTCCCTGCGTGGACACTTATTTATGTGTGTATGTAGTCCCTGTGTGGACATCTACCTTTGTACTTAGTCCCTACGAGGACTTGTCTTTATTAGTCCCTGCGTGGACATTTATTTTTGCAAACAGTCCCTGCGAGGACCTGTATTGCCAGTATAGCTCCTGCGAGGGCAAGTGTTTATGTGAAAAGTCCCGTTTAGGGCAAAGTGTACTACTTTTAAGTTTTAATGGAATGTAAGTTTATAAATTTCATCTTTGCTATGTTATGCATAATTAAATTATATATGAAATAAATAAATTGGAATCATTCCTTTTAAAAAATCTATCTGCCTAATTTAATTTTTTTTTAATTAAGGATCTTAAAGGTATAACCTAGCCCGTATGTCATTTTAAGACCTGGCCAAGATGGTAAAACCCGTTAAAAAGATTCAAATCCCAGTTAACATCTGAAAACATGTTAACACTCCTGGCAGACATGATTCGTTAAAATCACACGTGTTATTATTATATAAGGATCTTTTCAAGGATTCCTAACCCAACTAAATGATCTCTGAATCATGGGTTAAATCATCAATAAATATGATCAGTTCTTTTTACCATCCATTGGTAATAGAATGCCTACGGGCCCTTCTCATTTTCATATGAGACAAAAGACAGTAATAGTCTGTGACCCTGTCTGATAAAAGTAATGAACTTTGTTCAAACCTTCATGCTTTGATTCTCTGAAATCATGGCTTGTAATTTAAAATTTTGTCCCTGTGACTAGGCCTTATGTGCTAATAAAACTGTTATTGTTTTATAATTAGGATAAATTGTAATAGAAATCCTAAATAAATGTGAGTAATAAATTAACCATATATGGTCTACGATTACCACGGTTAATAAATTGCCATAAAAGACAATTCTATAATAAACTCACCAATAAATTATTGTCAATATGTAACAGTTCAAGCTACATGGCCGACTCAAACGAGATCAATAGTCACCCAGGGAGAGAGCATGATAATGCCCGAGTAAATGTAGCGGGTGCAGAATTACAGGCAATGATAGATAATGCCGTAAATCGAGCTATGGATAGACAGCTCCATGAATCCAGTGGTACCCGTGCAAGGACCCAATCTGCACCACACTCTAGAACACCCTCCAGGACCCACACTGCCCACAATAGTAATTCTCACCACTCATCAAACCAGAGGAGTGCTCCATCCCAAAGAGTCGTACAGAATCAAGAACCCCGTAATAAGGGTTGCTCCTATAAGTACTTCGTTTCATGCAAACCCAGGGATTTCACTGGGGAAAAAGGAGCAGTGGATTGCATGACTTGGTTGGACGAGATGGATACGGTTGTGGATATCAGTGGTTGCAATAATAGAGATATTGTGAAATTCGTGTCACAGTCTTTTAAGGGTGAAGCATTAGCTTGGTGGAGATCTTTGATCCAAGCTACGGGGAAAGTCCCGTTGTACAATATGACCTGGGAACAGTTCATGGCGCTGATCAAGGAAAACTACTGCCCTCAACATGAGGTTGAGAAGATTGAAGCTGACTTCTTGTCGCTGGTCATGAGAAACCTAGACTGTCAGACCTACCTTACTAGTTTTAACACATTGTCAAGATTGGTTCCATATTTAGTAACCCCGGAACCCAAACGTATAGCTCGTTTTATCGGGGGTTTGGCCCCGGAGATCAAGGCAAGTGTGAAGGCCTCCAGACCAGCTACTTTTCGGTCTGTAGCGGACATATCATTATCTCTTACCTTGGATGCGGTCAGGCTGAAATCGCAGAGGAACACCGATACCGAAAAGAGGAAGCGTGAGGATGACAACTCACGACGTTCAGACAAGAAGCAGAAGGGAAACAATGACCACAAGAAGGGGTCAGGATTTAGGAAGGATGGTCAGCAGTCGGGTGAAAAACCCAGATGTAAAATCTGCAAGAGACAACACTTTGGGAAGTGCAGGTTTGAATCGAATTCGAATTCACAATCAAAAACTTTTGCATGTGGGTTGTGCAAGTCCAAGGAACACAAGACCTTGGATTGCAAAAAGATGAAGGATGCGACCTGCTATGGTTGCAATGAAAAGGGGCACATCAAGACCAATTGCCCAAAATACGCCAAGAAGCCTGAAGAGGCTAAGAAGACCAATGCTAGGGTCTTCAGGATGGATGCTAAGGAATCCATCAAGGACGACAATGTGATAACAGGTACCTTTCTCGTAAATGATGTTTATGCGAGAGTGTTATTTGATTCAGGCGCTGATAAGTCGTTCGTAGATAATAAGTTTTGTGAATTGTTGAAATTACCTGTTAAGACCTTAATTGTGAAGTATGAGGTGGAACTAGCAGATGGCACTTTAGAAACCGCCTCAACCTTATTAGATGGATGTTTCATATCCATTAAGAACCACTCTTTTCCTTTGTCCCTACT
The DNA here is from genome assembly GCA_030545235.1 of Helianthus tuberosus. NCBI lineage: Eukaryota > Viridiplantae > Streptophyta > Magnoliopsida > Asterales > Asteraceae > Helianthus > Helianthus tuberosus. The sequence goes on along the minus strand of CM060449.1, from coordinate 47,276,771 downwards.
TCCTTTGAAACTAGCTGGTTTTGACATAGTTTTGGGTATGGACTGGTTATCTCATAACCAGGCCCAGATTGTTTGCAACAAGAAGCAAGTGATGATCAAGACTCCGTCTGGTGAATCACTTACTATCCAGGGAGATACCCAGTATGGGCTGCCTGAGAAAATGTTAATGCTCAAGGACTCTAAGTGTTTAAAGAAGGGTTGTGTCATCTACATGGCACAAGTGATTATTGATGAGCCAAAGCCCAAGATTGGGGATATCCCCGTCATTTCTGAATACCCCGAAGTTTTTCCGGAAGAACTACCTGGTTTGCCACCAGATAGGCAAGTAGAATTCAGAATCGACATTATTCCTGGATCAGCACCAGTTGCAAGGGCGCCTTATAGGTTGGCACCAATAGAGATGAAGGAATTGAGAACGCAGCTAGATGATTTACTAGCCAAAGGTTTCATCAAACCTAGTTCGTCTCCTTGGGGAGCACCAGTTTTATTTGTCAAGAAGAAGGATGGATCGATGCGTCTGTGCATCGACTACCGTGAGCTTAATAAGCTCACCATCAAGAATAGGTATCCTTTGCCCAGAATCGACGATCTGTTCGATCAACTTCAAGGGGCAAGTTTCTTCTCGAAGATTGACTTGAGGTCAGGCTACCATCAATTGAAGGTTAGAGATGAAGACGTGCACAAAACAGCATTTAGGACTTGTTATGGTCATTACGAGTTCCTAGTGATGCCTTTTGGGCTCACTAATGCACCGGCCGCATTCATGGATCTCATGAATCGCGTTTGCAAGCCGCACTTAGATAAATTCGTCATCGTTTTCATCGATGATATCCTCATCTACTCAAAGAACCAAGCTGACCATGAGAAGCATCTTCACTGCATTCTGGAACTACTTCATAAAGAAAAGCTCTATGCCAAATTCTCGAAGTGTGAATTCTGGCTTCGAGAAGTCCAATTTCTTGGACATGTTGTCAGTGAGCGTGGTATCCAAGTAGATCCCGCTAAAGTTGAAGTTGTCATGAACTAGCATGAGCCAAAGACGCCTACAGAAATTCGTAGCTTCCTAGGTTTGGCAGGTTACTATAGGCGATTCATTGAAAACTTCTCAAGGATTGCTGCACCCCTGACTTCGCTAACGCGTAAGAAGATTAAGTTTGACTGGGGTCCTAAGCAGCAGGAATCCTTTGATATTCTGAAACAAAAGTTGAGCAATGCTCCAGTACTGACAATGCCTGATGGAACAGAGGAGTTTGTAGTTTATTGTGATGCATCACACACCGGGATGGGATGTGTGCTTATGCAGAAAGGCAAAGTCATTGCCTATGCTTCACGCCAGTTAAAGGTGCACGAAAAGAATTACACCACCCATGACTTGGAGTTGGGTGCCATTGTATTCGCACTAAAACTTTGGAGGCACTACTTATATGGAATAAAATGTGTGATCTATTCTGATCACAAGAGCCTTCAACATCTATTCAATCAGAAGGACTTGAACATGAGGCAACGCCGTTGGATGGAAACTCTGAATGATTACGATTGTGAAATAAGATACCATCCCGGCAAGGCGAATGTAGTCGCCGATGCCTTGAGTCGAAAGGAGAAGGTGAAACCCATCCGAATCAATGCCAAGCGCATGGAAATAAGGAACAATTTGATTGAAAGATTGTTAGCTGCACAGAAGGAAGCTGTGTTGGAAGCTAACTATTCTAACGAAAAGCTAGGGGTAACTGAGGAGCAGTTAACACTTAGCAAGGACAGAATACTAAGATTGAATGGACGAATATGGGTTCCAATTTATGGAGGACTTCGAGATGTTATCCTCCAGGAAGCCCATAGTTCCAAATACTCCGTTCATCCTGGAGCCGATAAAATGTACCAGGATCTAAGGGCAAATTATTGGTGGATAGGCTTGAAGAAGTCTGTAGCCACCTATGTAGCTAAATGCTTGACTTGTGCGCAAGTAAAAGCTGAACATCAAAAGCCGTCAGGTTTGCTACAACAGCCTGAACTTCCCACTTGGAAATGGGAGATGGTAACTATGGATTTTATCACCAAGTTGCCAAGAACAAGGAAAGGAAATGACACTATATGGGTGATCGTTGATAGACTGACTAAGTCAGCACATTTCCTACCCATTAAGGAGACGTATAGCTCCGACATGTTAGCCCAGTTATACGTTGATAAGATTGTAGCCTTACATGGCATACATGTGTCTATTATCTCTGACCGAGATACTAGATACACGTCACATTTTTGGAAAAGCTTCCAACAATCTTTGGGCACGCGTTTGAATTTTAGTACGGCTTACCATCCTCAGACAGACGGCCAAAGTGAGCGTACTATTCAAACGTTGGAAGACATGCTTCGTGCATGTGTGATTGATTTGGGTGGTAGTTGGGATAACCACCTACCACTAATTGAGTTCTCCTACAACAATAGCTACCATACCAGCATTAAGGCTGCGCCTTTCGAGGCCTTATACGGTAGAAAGTGTAGAACGCCCGTTTGTTGGGCGGAAGTTGGAGATGTCCAGTTATCAGGACCAGAGATAGTCTTTGAAACGACGGACAAGATTGTCCAAATTCATGACCGTCTCAAAGCTGCCCGAGATAGGCAAAAGAGCTACGCTGATCCCAAGCGTAAATCCTTTCACTTTGAAGTAGGTGATAAAGTCTTACTTAAAGTATCACCCTGGAAGGGAGTGATGCGATTTGGTAAGAAAGGCAAGCTAAGCCCGAGATACATAGGACCTTTCGAGGTTATCGAACGTGTCGGGTCAGTTGCCTATAAGCTAAACTTACCAGAAGAGCTCAGTGGAATTCACAATGTATTTCACATCTGCAATCTGAAAAAGTGTTTCGCTGATGAATCACTGGTCATACCACATTCGGATGTGCATATAGATGAGAGCTTGAAATTTGTGGAAAAACCATTGTCGATCGAGGATCGACAGGTTAAGAAGCTTCGAAGGAAGCATGTACCGATTGTAAAGGTCAAATGGGATGCCCGCAGAGGTCCCGAGTATATGTGGGAGGTTGAGTCCACGATGAAAGAAAAGTACCCTTATCTATTTCAGTAAATCTCGAGGTCGAGATTTCTTTTAAGGGGGTGAGGATGTAACACCTCGAAAATTTACGTCCTATAATGTCTTGACACGTGTCATAACCTTTGAACGTGTGAAAGAATACTTTCGAGGGACTAAAGTTGACAAACAATGAAACTATGTAAATATAAGGGTTCAAAGTGTCAACAACGAATAAATATACTTTACAATAACCCTACATGATGTTTATAACCTTAAACGAATGGATCAGGGATCATCCGAAGCGAATTGTGAAAGAGAGTGAGAGATTACAAACTACAGGGGTTAAATGTGTCAACATGTTAAGATATACCTCTGAGTGACCTTTTAGCAAACCCGAAGCCTTGTAACGATTAATTATGCTCACTAGAATGCACCATAAAAATTTCACCAAGTTTCGTTACCATATGAGAAAGTTATGATAAAATTCGTATGTGGGGGTTAGAATCGTCAACATTGAAAATTAGGGCTTTTCGGGTGATCACAAAGTTACCCGAGGACTTGACAAAGATGGTATAAGCCTTAAAGCCCCTAAATGTCAATATTAAAGCCTCTTAATGCAAGAAACCAAGTGAAAATGACCTTTCGGGGGACCAAGGGCCAAAAGTGCAATTAAAGAAAAGTTTGTAACCTGAACAGGAGGTCCAGGCGGGCCGCGTAAGACTTGACGATATCTTACGCGGGCCGCGTGACAAGTACAGCGACAGAAACAACAGGCAGCTGCCTGTTCAGCCCTTTAACCGACTCCAATTGCATTTGTGTGATACCATGGGCTTCCTATACTGGTTTTTAGTCGCTAGAGGCCACTTGTATGCATCTTGTATCAATCTTAGACTTACATGTCAACAATCAAATGGATTTTGATCAATTTATAAAGTCACACAAAGTTGCAACTTTGTGTTCATCCATTCCAACTTCATCTCTGAGCATTCCTGGAGCACAAGGACCATCATCAAGCTTCCAAATCGTTCATAGGACTTGTGTAAGTATGTTTAACCCTTCTTAATTAAGTTATGCTTAGTATTTAGCTTAGAAGTCAAACCGTCGTAATTATGGTTTGACTTAACGATAAAACACAAACGGTCCAGCGTTTTTCCGAAATGAAAGTTGTTATAAGTAGGTAATTAAGTGGGTAATAAACCCTTAAAAGGGTACTCACTGATTCCCGATCTAACCAGGTCAAATGACGAGTCAAACGTTGTCCGAAAAAGTCAACAGAATTGTTATTTTCAAATTAACACGTGATTAACAATGAAAAAGATGTGTAACCTATTTTATCATTCATATAACCTGTTAATAAGTATAATAACTTGTCTACGCTTGTTTGATTCGACAACTTTCTGTTTTGAACCGATTCGGAACCGAAAGACGCAAAAGTTTGACTTTTGCTTTGACCTCAGTTCTGACCCGGTTTAGATAGGTTTAGACATGCCTTAAAGTTCCATTAGGACCTAGTTACAGGATTGTATAAGCCTCTGCGTTTATACCACTTAAATCCTTAATTGTCCGACGTTTCCGTTAAGTGCTTAAATATGGACCATAATGCCCTTATGACCATACAAAGAGAATTTTGGAAATGTGAAAGTACAATAATCTTTGTTACTGATTATAAAACATGTCCCTAAATTTTCACATCAGTTGGAGGTCTAGATTAGGAGTTATGCTTAATGACGTCATTAGAACGCTTCTTAGTGATTAAACGGCGTCATTAGCGTAAAGCCTATCTAAACCCAATCTTTGACACCAAAACTGATACCTATTTTAACCCGTACGTCGCTTAAAACGGCTTTATATGCGTATTATACGCATAGTTTGGGTTTAAAACTATTTTGGCATATAGGACTTATAACCAAATGTTATAACCTGTTAAAATAAACTATTTTACTGATTTATTCAGACCCGGATCACAGAAGCTTAATTGATCCCTTTTATAATCTTTAAAATGACCAAAATACCCCTACGGGGCTTAATATGAGATTAAACTCGTTTTGGGCATAATGGAAGGTATCCTACTGATATCACAACATATTTAAGGCATGTTAACTTAGGAAACCTGTTTAGGACTCTTACGGTTACCCGTAACGCTTCATGCGCGTTCGGTTCGGTTTATGTAACTAGTTTACATAAATTAGCCGAAACGGGTCAAACCTTATCGGTTTTATCTCAAAATCCAGAATGTGTATAATATACCCATATTAAGCAAGTCTTAAAACTTTTCGGGTCTAAATCACATTCTATCCGGTCTTCGCTTAATCGTGCGTGCGAACCGTATTTTTAAAACTAACCGGTCTAAGCTTAAGCTTAACTAAAGACCCGTTAGGATTCTAATAGGTTATTATAAACCTTCGTTCCAGATTAGGAGAACCAGTAAAAGATACTTGCACTCGCTGATTTTGATTTATACTTGCTTAGGTAAATACTTTTAACTTATTTTCCCTATACGGGCTTGGGGTACGGTATATAAAATACCGCTTGGTCGGGCATTGAATCTTTAATTGTATGATGGTTAAAGTATTGATATGTCTCGTTTAAATTGTTTTGTTTGCTTAAAGCCTTTGGGGGGTTAATGACCGTGTCCCGGATATCCCTGACATCATTTTACGAAATGGCCACGACCTAAGCACGGGGCGTAGGCGTACGCCCGTCGGTGTCTCATATACATAATGTGGTGTGTCTATTGATCTTTAACCCGGCTCGATCCGGGCTACTGAACGCATAAGAAACATGTAAATCCTTTACAAGTATTATATTCAAATAATTATCCCAAGTTATAAAATATTATTTGTGCCTTGTGCCTTAAATGCATTTTCTTAAACTCTTTTCAAAATGAGTCGGTTGATTGTATTTACCAGTGTAAACTGACGTATTTTCTCAAAAAGGTTAAGTGCATGTACTACGGGTAATAGGCTGGCTTTTCTCCTAGCATCCACAATAAGTCTCGCAAGCTTGGATGTCATAGACTGTTGAACATTGTTTCCTTTTATTTTGATCTACCTGTGGATTTATATTCGACTACTTGTGATACTTAATATTACAATATTGTTTGGTTGAAATGAATCTATACTTTGCTTCCGCTGTGCATTTAAATATTGTGTTGTTTGACTATTATGTTGCCAACCACGTCACGATACTCCCCTACCGGGCCCACCGGTAATACGTGGAAACCTGGGGTGTGACATCAGTTTTCACACCTCTTATTGGAAAAATCTCATCAAAATATAATTTGTCAGAATCTTTCAAAGTATATGCTACTTTGATCGGTTCGTCATCCAAATTAGATTTTGATAACAAAAACTCTTTATTATACAACCGTTTTCCCTGTTTGACTTTTTGACTTGACATGTCGGACTTTGACTTGGACTCTGATTTTGATTCTGATTCCGACATTGACTCCTCTGTTTCATCCTTATCCAACACCTGGTCGACCACCTTTTTTATTAACTCGGACTCATGATCAGTATCGAATGACGTGAAAGTGACATCTATATTTTCTGGCAAGTTATCCGACGACTCAGACTCCCACTGTAAATTTGTTGCCTTTTCGACTCTTTCAGAATTAGGATTTCGATGAGAATATCCATTTCGACCGGGGGTGGACATTTGTTATAGACAACACTTGGTTTCTTACCAGAAATCTTCACTTCATCATCTTCTTTTGTTTCGGACTTCTTCTCTTCAGAAGTTTTCTCTTCTTCAAACGTCTTCAATCCTTCCACTATGGGGTAACTCCTGTCAACAACAAAAGTAGAACATGAGTAACTTTTTAATAATCTGTTAACTCTCTCAATTTCAATTCTCTGAGTTTCCAGTTTCAGCTCAAGCTCAGCACATTTTTCAGTGTAATAGTTGACATTGTCAAGCTGTCTTATGTATGCCCATTTGAGTGTATTCATTGCTACAGCTTGTTCACTGTTCGACTCGGTGTACTTATTCATCTCTCTGTTCAAAACATCGTAGGATTCTTTCAGCCTTTTGATGTTGTGTAGCAATTCATTGTTTCGCTTTATCAGAGATTCACAATTCATACACTTCTCTGGAACTTTGACTGCATCAGCATCTGTTTTGATTTCAAATTCTGGAACTTCTTTGACTATTCTCACTTGAACTTCTTCAGTTCTTTTCTTTTTCTCTGCTTCAGCTTGTCTCTTTTCTTCTTCTTCTTCATATCTCTTCCATTTCTCTTCTTCAGCTTCCTTAATTTTTCTGTATTTTTCTGCCCAATATTCATCAGAAGCATTAGCAACACAACATTTATGATTTGTAGATTTGTTCGGATCATAATCATCCCAGTTGAAATTTTCCCAACTAAAGCCTTCAGGTAACTTTTCATCATCTTGATTAATTAGACATGCTTTGTTGTTGGTTGAAATATATTTGTCCCAGTTGAAACCTTCTGATGATTTCTGATCTTCTTTATTCACCAAACATGCTCTTTTTGAATCTTCAATCACCTTCCTACCATGTCCCACTTGAGGTTCTTGTTGTTGTGGAGCAACTTGATGATAAATGGATTTTCTATAGTAATCATTGTTGTTGAAAGGATTTTGAGCTCCACTTGCTTCGCGATTAGTGCACTCCCTCTTGAAGTGTCCTTTTTCCCTGCAACAAAAACAAGTAACTTTAGATTTATCAAAACCTAAATTTGAAACAAATGCATCATGGAAATCATCTCTTCCTGTGATTTGTTTGAATTTCTCAGCTCGTCTTAACACACTAGCCAAACACCATTTTATATCCATCAATTCCATCTCCTCAGCATCGATTTGATCATAATCCTCTCTTGTCAACATAGGATTTCCGATTTTACCTGCCACTAAACTTTCATACGACTCCAAAACAGTTCCCAACAAAGACATGTGGCTTTTTGCGACTTCTTCAGAATAACCTTGATCATTTTTAATATTTAATACAATATTGCATTGTAGCTTCTTGCCATTCTTGGTTGTGGAAGAATGTGGATCAAATGTTGGAAATGAAGTAAATCCTGTTTTGCTGCTAGATCCCTGAGATGAACTTTCTGAAGAACTTTTTGCATTGTAAGCAGTTTCAACTTTTGGAGAAAAATTGGTCTTATCACTAACACCACTTTTGAAATACAATCCGATGTCTTGTTCTCCATCCTAGCAATCTTTCTTTGCTCCATCTCTTGAGCTTCAAGATGTTTAATAAACTCTCCCAGTGTTAGCTTCTTATATTCCTTTCTATTATTCATCAACATCATCAGATACGTTCCCCAAATATCATGTGGTAACGCATCAGCTAGTTTCTCAATTAACTCATCTGTATCCTTTTTTATGCCTAATTTTGTCATATTTTTCACCAAGTTACAATATCGTTCAATAATCTGCTTGGTGTTTTCTGTTTTCAAACCACGGAACAAATCAATTTCTTTCTTCATAAGTGACATTTTGTTCTTGAGCATATCATCACTTCCCAGAAATTTTGCTTCTAATTCATTCCAAATCGAATATGCACTTCCATCATGTTGAAGAAGAATCAATATATCCTCCTTAATCGCTTGCTGTAACAGACTAACCATCAATTTCTCATCTCTATACTTCTTTTTCTCATCAGCACTCATTTCTCGAATTGGCATTATCTGATTATTGTTCTTTGTTGGTCTTTCATATTGAACTTCAGTATGTTCCCAAGCATCCAAATGATAAGCTTCAACCCAGTTACCAAAACTTTCGGACCAACCATTATAATCATCAATATCCAAAAGCTTAGGTGGTTTTTGTGATGTTCCCGTCTCATTTTCAAGCAACGTATTTTGAGCTACAGTCATTGGACTAGCAAATGCGTTATAAAACTTGTTCTCCATGTTTCGTTTATCAAAAGTTCACAAACAGACAGCTTCAAACGGAATACCACTCCAAACGAAATACCCTATCAGACAAGATGACTAATTTCGTTTGAAACAACACTAGTTCAAACGAAATTGCTGAATCAGATGTACTTTCAAACGAAATTGCAATTTCAAACGAGATAACCTAGTTCAAACGAAATTACTAGGTTCTTTCAAACGAAATCAGTAACTAAGCACTCTTTCAAACGAAATCAGTTAGTTCTTTCAAACGAAATAAGTCCCAATGTTCACTTCTCAAACGAAATCATCAAGTTCCCTTTAAACGAAATCACCATTATGTCATACTTTCGGTCAGTTTTTGGTCCAATTGGTCAAGCAAATGGTCGATTTTAGATCTGAAACTTTCTAGGGTTTGTTAAAACAGCATTACGCACATGATATGTGAAAAACAGATGTTTTTAACCGTGGAAACTTGTTTAATTTTGAAAAGAAGGTGTAGAAGTTAGAAAATGAAGCTGAATTGGCATGAACTCTTCCTCCGGAGCTCTGATACCACTAGTAGGATCATTTTCAGACCCGAACGAGTCGATCAGAAGAGTTTATCTCAATATGAATGGCGGAAACAAATGTATTGAGGTCAATTCAGCAAGATTCACACTTTAAACTGTCCGTATATTGATTTCAGATCAAATACAAGCCTGTGGACACTTCGGCAGCACTTCGTTACACTGACCGGAACCGTTACAAATGAAATGGCACAAGGGGTATTTATAGGATGAGTAATTTCGTTTGAGAGTGTCATGATGCATTTCAAACGAAATTATGATGTTTAATTTCGTTTGAAACTGTCACCAGCCACATTCAAACGAAATTAGCTCAAACAAATAAAAACTCTCCTATTTTCCTCGTATAATGTGCCCTGATCTATCATTCTATATACAAGACTCGATACAAGACGAAGTCGACAGACGCATGCACCAACAAACTACAAACAGTAAACGCGACGGAAACATTATTACTAACATTTATTAGATTAAAAGCCACTAAGTCACTCCATGGGAAATTGAATTTATTTATCTTTTCAAAACGCCATAATTACCTGTCACTTTCTAGGACTGCATCCTACATGACGGGAAAAAAATTCATTATAAAAGTAGAACATGTAAACACAACTTAACACGCCACACATTGTCTAAAACGCCAAACATTGTCCAAAACGCCATACAACTTAAAAAAATGGCTAAGGTTATTGCATGGAGGTTTGCGAGGTCAGAGAGACGTTTCATCCTAAAGTTCTCTGATAGGAGAAAGGTGAAGGTCAAGACAATCAAGGCCATACTTAGTATGGATAAAGGGGTTCAGAGGGATATTCTGACCCTTGGGGTTCTAATGGCCAACGATTGTGAAAGAACTCGAAAGGAAATAAGAAGATTGGAGAGAAAATTTCCAGCAGAAGATGATGATAATGAAGATGATGTTGATGATGATGATGATGATGATATTGACGATACTTCTCTACCAACAGTTAGCAGTTGTGTGGTGCATGAAGAAGCAGGAACGGTTGAAGTGACTTATCGACACGGGGTGGAATATTCATTGCCGATAGAGGAAATGTTGAAGACGGAGAGGCTACATCTTCTTGAACAACTATGTGATTTAGCACATTCGAACGATGCACGATCCAGGGTTGTAATGATATTTAAGTATAGGCTGCAACAAAGAAGAGACGAGATGATGACGTTATACGCCAATGCAAAATATGATGATAATGAATCTGAAGAAAGTGAGGACCAAAGCGAAGGGTACATCTCTGATGTAATCCCATACACAGAAGACTATTAATTTGTTTTGATTTCGTCTTATTGTAATTTTATGAAATACTAATGAAGGATAATGAAGGATAATGCCACGAACGCCAAAAAATATACCTTTATAACATATATGAGATTAATTCAATTAGGAACGCCATAACGCCAAAAAAATTATCTATGTGACACAAATTAATTCAACGAGACAGATCCGAAAAACAGTAAAATGTCAGGTAGTTGTTGAATCTAATTAACGCCATAAATGAAGCAGCATTGTGACACACGAAATTGGGAAAAAAGAAGATTAAAAAGATAAAAAAGCCCCTCCCACGCTGATTATATCCTGCGCCACGTGTTCCATCAGGATGCGTTCTCACCATTCTCACACTTTAGGACGTTTTCTCCTAAACCCGTTTCTATATATATATAATATAAACTGTAAATATTTCATATAATCACCTACAATAGCTCAGTTGGTAAGCGTGCTATATTTTATACTTGAAATCTAGGGTTCTATTCCGTCATCTTGCGTTTCTTTTTTGTATGTTTTGATTTCCAGACAAAAGGTATTATTTCTTAAACAACTAAATGCTTGCCTTTGGTCTACTGGTTGACTACTTGGAGAAAATAAACATGGGCGCAATTTGGATCCTTCCTTTCAAACAATTTTTCTTTTGTTATGAATGTTATTAAAGATTTACCATAAAGATCAAGATTTACCTCTAGATTTACCAAGCAAGTGGATGAACTCGTTGTCAAACTTAGGGATAGCTTTGTCTACTAAATAGTTAATCTTGTCTACCAAATAGTTAACCTTGTCTACCAAATAGTTAATCTTTTTGTAGTATAAATACTAGCTCAAGGTAGAAGGAAAAATGCACCTCATGTATACACTTTCATAAGTTATACAATTCTCTTCTTCTTTCTCTTGTAACACTTCTAAAGTTCTTAAAGTTTTAGCACTAATCTTGTGTTAATTCTTGTTATATTATAACACATTATTAGCACGAGGCTCTAGCCAAGGAAACGTTCAAGCAATTATAATCAAAGTAAGCATTTGATTAATATATAAACTATAATTGTTATGATAAACTAATACCAGTGCAGATGTATCTTACGATGGATATACGATCGTTGTTGGACTACAAAAACGTAACATGTCTTTTTATGTATCGTGGGATTGTTTTCCTTTAGGAGACCCTGTAATCCAGACACTACTATCATAAAAACAATTAAGTCCCATACTTAAAAAATAAAAAATAAAATAAAGAGACTGAAAGACTTGATAGCACTTGTATTTATTTATGCATCTAACTTTTATTTATACGCACATACTAACATTTAATTTAGAGTTTACATTCATGTATACTAACATTTTTATTCTTATTATTATACATCCTAATTTTATATCTTATAAAATAGCATTTCCTTAATACATCATTTATTATATATACATATACATATACATATATATATATATATAGTATATAGGACAAAGATCCGTTAGGAACCACCTCTTATTGCGAGAACCGCGAGAACCAATATGAACACAACCAAAAAAAAAAATTAATATTTTTTATAAAAAAAATCGCTACTTTTCGAAGCAAAAAAAAAATATTTAATTTTTTTTTTATACTAAAAGTAGCGATTTTAACATAAAAAATATTAAAAAAAATTTAGATATTTTTTTGGATTTTTTTAGGTTTTCTGGGGGTTTAGTTTTTAGCATTTTAGCTTTGGGGGGAGGGTGGGGGGTTTAGGTTTTTGGGGAGTGGGGGGTGGGGGAGGGGGGTTTAGGTTTTGGAGGGGGGGTTAGGTTTTTTTTAGGTTTTTTAGCTATTTTAGGTTGTGTTCACATTGGTTCTCGCGGTTCTCGCAATAAGGGTGGTTCTCGCATGAACCTTACCCTATATATATATATATATAACCGTTGTACAACGGTTATAATTTACCACTATAAATAATCAATTATCAATCTCATTTTTTCCAAGCAAACACTCTTCTTCTCAAAGTTATTCAAGAAAAATTTTCGAAGATGATTCACCCGGTTTTAATATTGGCCGGCATAATATTAATATTGTTGCCGACCTTAATATATGAGCTTCCACCTCATCTTTTTAGTGCTTATGTATTCATTTATTTGTTTATAGCTGTACCTTTGTATGTTATCTCATTTTTAATGAGTATTTAGATTTTAATATTTATCTTATTTATGTTTAGCAAAAAATGGCAAACATCGCAAAAATTGAATTCCCGGCTCTTAATATCACCGGAGAAAATTATATGCCGTGGACGGCACATGTTAAGCGACATCTCAAGTCAATAGGTGTTTTGGAGACGTTAACGGAGTGGAACGAATGTAGTGATCAAGACAAGGCAAAAGCCGATGTCTTCCTCCATAAACACATTGATGAGATGTTGCAATTTGAATATTCAAATTTTGAGGATCCATACGTTTTGTGGGAAGATTTAAAAAGCAGATTTGATAATCAAAGGGAAGTTTTACTTCCCACTGCTAGAGATGAATGGAACAATCTCAGGTTCCAAGATTTTAAAAAGGTGAATGAATACACCTCTGCTTTGTTCAGGATATGTTCAACGCTCCGATTCTGTGGGCAAACTGTTACGGAGGAAGATATATTGGAGAAAACTTTCTCCACATTTCATGCATCAAATATAAACTTGCAACAACAATATCGGTTGCAAAGGTTTCAAAGATATTCTGATCTAAATTCATTTATCCTCGTAGCAGAGAAAAACAATGAGCTACTAATGAAAAATCATCAAGCTCATCCCACTTGATCATTAGCCATTCCAGAAGCAAATGCTGTTATTAATGATGATACTAAAGACTCTGGAAGAAAATGGGGACGAGGCCGTGACCGTGGCCATTTTGGTAAAGGTAATGGTCGCAATTATTCCTTCAAAAGAAATAATAATTTCTGAGGCAATTCCCATGGTCGTGGACGTGGTCGCGGTCGTGGTCATGGCCGAAATCAAAGAACCCCCAATTACGACACTCCACAAAATACCAATCCCAACCAGTATAACAAAAGGAATGAAGCTGGTGGGTCCGAAAACAATGGCACTTCTTGTTTCAGATGTGTCACACCCCGATATTTCCACGTATTACCGGTGGGGAGTATCGTGACGTAGTTGATATCGTTATAGTCAAACAACACAATATTACCACACTCCACAAAATACCAATCCCAACCAGTATAACAAAAGGAATGAAACTGGTAGGTCCGAAAACAATGGCACTTCTTGTTTCAGATGTGTCACATCCCGATATTTCCACGTATTACCGGTGGGCGGTGGAGAGTATCATGACGTAGTTGATATTGTTATAGTCAAACAACACAATATTTAAATGCACAACGGAAGCAAAAGATAGATATATTTCAACTTTAATAAATTGTAATATCAAGTATCACAAATAGTTGAAAGTAATCCACAGGTGGATCAAAATAAAATGGAAACATTGTTCAACAGTTTTGACATCCAAGCTTGCGAGACTTATTGTGGAAGCTAGGACAAAGCCAGCCAAGTTCACGTAGTACCTGCACTTAACCTTTTTGGGAAAATACGTCAGTTTACACTGGTAAATACAATTAACTGACTCATTTAGAAAAGGCTTAATAAAATTGGTTTGAATGCACGTGGCACAAACTTTTTATAACTTGGGATAATTATTTGAATATAATCTTGTAAAAGATTTACATGTTCCTTATGCGTTCAGTAGCCCGATCCGTAAACCGGGTTAAAGATCAATAGACACACCACATTATTTATTTAGGCACTGACGGGTGTATGCCTACACCTCGTGCTTAGGTTGTGGCCATTTCGTAAAATGATGCCAAGGATATCCGGGACATGGTCATTAACCCCCCCAAAGGCTTTAAGCAAACAAAACATTTCAAAACGGAGCATATCAATGATTTAACCACTATTCGATTAAAGATTCAATGCCCGACCAAACGGTATTTTATATATACCATACCCCAAGCCCTTATAGAGAAAATAAGTTAAAAGTATTTACCTTTGCAAGTATCAATCACAGATAGCAAGTGCGTGTAGCTTTTACCGGGTCTCCTATTCTGGAACGAAGGTTTATAGTAACCTATTAGAATCCTAACGGGTCTTTAATTAAGCCTAAACTTAGACCGGTTAGTTTTAAGGAAAGATACGGTTCAAACGCACGATTAAGCGAAGATCGTAATAGAATGTGATTTAGACCCGACAAGTTTAAAGACTTGTATAATATGGGTAATCTAATCACATTCTGGATTTTGAGATAAAAATGATAAGGTTTGACCCGTTTCGGCTAATTTATGCAAACTAGTTACATAAACCGAACCGAATGCGCAAGAGGCGTAACGAGTAACCATGAGAGTCATGTACAGGTTTCCTAAGTTAATATGCCTTAAATAGGTTATGATATCAGTAGGATATCTTCCATTATGCCCAAAACGAGTTTAATCTTAATTTAAGCCCCGTAGGGGTATTTTGGTCATTTTAAAGGTTATAAAAGAGATTAAATGAAATTCTGAGATTCGGGTCCGAATACATCAGTAAAATAACTTATTTTAATAGGTCATATCAGTTGATGATAAGTCTTATATGCCAAAATGGTTTTAAACCCATACTAGGTGTTTAATACGCGTAAAAAGCCGTTTTAAGCGATTTCCGGGTTATACAGGAAATCTGAGTTTTCTGATCAGGTTATAAACTTCAAAAATACTTCATTTATTATTTAAAATCAGTAGCAATTGGATTGGTGTCAGAATATTATGTAAAACTCATTTTATACACAAAAAAGGGTATAATCGGTATTTAACGAATCAAGGCCATAACCTTAGGTTATGAGCAGGTTAAAAATCTTTAAAAATCCCAAAATATTATATTACATCATTGGGTAAAAGGTTTGGTGTCAAAATTGGGTTTAGATAGGCCTTGTGCTAATTGCGCCGTTTAATTAACAAAAAACTTCTTAAGTGCGCTAATTAGCATAACTCCTATTCTGGACCTCGAACTGATATGAAACTTTAGCAACATGCTTAATAATCAGTAACAAAGATTATTGTCCTCTCACATTTCCAAAATTCTCGTTTTATGGTCAAAAGGGCATTATGGTCAACATTAAGCAATTAACGGGAACGTGTAAACGAAACGGACAATCAACGAACCAATCACAGAGGGTTATACCAACATGTAACCTGGTCCTAATGAAGCCCTAAAGAAATTCTAAATCATACCAATATGGGTCAGAACTGAAGTTAAAGCAAAAGTCAAAGTTTTGTGACTTTCGGTTCCGAACCGGGTCTAAACAGAAAATTGTCGGATCAAACAAGCTTAGACCAGTTCTTATACTTATTACCAAGTTATATGAGTGATAAAATAGGTTACATGCCTTCTACATTGCTAATTACATGTTAATTCGCAAATTAAGTTTCTGTTGACTTTTTATAAACAACTTTGACCCGACATTTGATCTAGTTAGAGCGGGAATCAGAGGGTGCCCTTTTAAGGGTTTAATGCCCACATAATTACCAACTTATAACTACCTTCAATTCGACTAATGACTGGACCATTAATGATTAATCGCTAAGTCAAACGTTAATTACGACGGTTTGACTTTTAAGCTAATAACTAAGTAAAACTCAATTAAGGAAGGTCAAGGGTACTTACCAACGTCCTATGCACGATTAGTGATCCTTAGAAAGTGGCCTTGAGCTCTAGAATTGATCAGAAGTTGAGTGGTGATGGTATGATCAAAAGTTGTAAATAATGGACCTTTATATAGTGCTTTAATCTCACTAGATTATTACAACCAAGTCTACCACTGATCCTGGATCATCCACAACTGTCCCTAGTGCCTAGGAACTATTAGGGGTCGCCCATGGAAGTGAAAATATCTCCTTAAGTCGGTTATAAGGCTGAAGAGGCTGCTGCCTGTATTTTTCTGTATCTGGGGATCGCACGCGGCCCGCGTAAGATTCTGGTAAGTCTTACGCGGCCCGCCTGAGGCCTGGTGTCAGGTAAAAACTTTTTCAGTTATTGCATCTTGGCTCTTGGTCCTACGAAAGGTCATTCCCCTTTATATCTTGCATTATGAGCCCTTCACATTTACTTATAAGGGCTTCAAGACTTATACCCACTTTGTTAAGTCCTTGGTCACTTTATGTTTACCCGAAAAGTCATAATTTTCAACGTTGACGCCTTAACCCCTCGTGTGCGAATTTTATCATAACTTTCTCATACGATAATGAAACTTGGTGAAATTTTTATCGTGCATTCTAGTGAGCATAATTAATCGTTGCAAAGCTTCGGGTTTGCTAAAAGGTCACTCAGAGGTATACCTTAAACATGTTGACACATTTAACCCCTGTTGTTTGTAATCCCTCACTTTCTTTCACAATTAGCTTCGTATGATCCATGATTCATTCGTTTAAGAGTATAAGCATCATGTAGGGTTATTGTAAAGTATATTTATCCATTGTTGACATTTCTAACCCTTATATTCACATACTTTCCATGTTTGTCAACTTTAGTCCCTCTAAAGTATTCTTTCACACGTTCAAGCTTATGACACGTGTCAATACATTATAGGGCGTGAATTTTCGAGGTGTTACATCCTCACTCCCTTAAAAGAAATCTCGACCTCGAGATTTACTGAAACAAATGAGGGTACTTTTCTTTCATTGTGGACTCCACCTCCCACGTGTACTCGGAACCTTTACGGGCGTCCCATTTAACCTTTACGATCGGTACATGCTTCATTCGAAGCTTCTTAACCTGTCGATCCTCGATCAACACCGGTTTTTCAACAAACTTCAAGCTCTCTTCTATGTGCACATCTGTATGTGGCATGACTAGTGATTCATCAGCGAAACACTTCTTCAGATTGCATATGTGGAATACATTGTGAATACCACTGAGCTCTTCAGGTAATTTTAACTTATAAGAAACTGATCCGACACATTCGATGACCTCGAATGGTCCTATGTATCTCGGGCTTAGCTAACCTTTCTTACCAAATCGCATTACTCCCTTCCAGGGTGATACTTTAAGCAACACTTTATCACCTACCTCGAATTTCAGAGGTTTACGCTTTAGATATGCGTAGCTTTTCTGCCTATCCCTGGCAGCTTTCAGACGATCGCGTATCTGGAAAATCTTGTCCGTTGTTTCAAAGACTATTTCAGGTCCTGTCAGTTGGACATCTCCAACTTCCGCCCAACAAACGGGCGTTCTGCATTTTCTACCGTACAAGGCCTCGAAAGGCGCGGCTTTGATGCTCGTATGATAGCTATTATTATACGAGAACTCGATTAATGGCAGGTGGTTATCCCAACTACCACCTAAGTTAATTACACATGCACGAAGCATGTCTTCCAAGGTTTGGATGGTACGCTCACTCTGTCCGTCCGTCTGAGGATGGTAAGCCGTACTAAAGTTTAAGCGCGTGCCCAAAGATTGTTGGAAACTTTTCCAAAAATGTGACGTGTATCTAGTATCTCTGTCAGAGATAATAGCTAATGGTACGCCATGCAGAGATACAATCTTATCTACGTACAATTGGGCTAACATGTCGGAGCTATAGGTCTCCTTAATGGGTAGGAAATGTGCTGACTTAGTCAGTCTATCCACTATTACCCATATATTATTGTTTCCTTTCCTTTTCTTTGGCAACTTGGTAATGAAATCCATTGTCACCATTTCCCATTTCCATGTGGGAAGTTCAGGCTGTTGTAGCAACCCTGACGGCTTCTGATGTTCAGCTTTGACTCGCGCACACGTCAAACATTTAGCTACATAGGTAGTTATAGACTTTTTCAAGCCTATCCACCAAAAATTTGCTCTCAAATCCTGGTACATCTTGTCAGCTCCAGGATGAACGGAGTATTTAGAACTGTGGGCTTCCTGGAGGATAACATTTCGAAGCCCTCCATAAACTGGAACCCATATTCGTCCATTTAACCTCAAAATTCCGTCCTTGCCATAGGATAACTGTTCTTCAGTTACTCCTAGCTTTTCATTAGGATAGTTAGCTTCCAGTACAGCTTCTTTCTGCGCAACTAACAACCTTTCATTCAAACTATTCTTTATCTCAATGCTTTTGGCATTGATTCTTATAGGCTTCACTATTTCCTTTCGACTCAAGGCATCGACGACTGCATTCGCCTTGCCCGGATGGTATCTTATCTCACAATCATAATCATTTAAAGTTTCCATCCAACGTCGTAGCCTCATGTTCAAATCCTTCTAATTGAACAGATGTTGCAGGCTCTTGTGATCAGAATAGATCACACACTTGATTCCATACAAGTAGTGTCTCCACAGTTTTAGTGCAAATACAACGGCACCCAACTCCAAGTCATGGGTGGTGTAATTCTTTTCATGCACCTTTAACTGACGTGATGCATAGGCAATAACTTTGCCTTTCTGCATAAGCACACATCCCATCCCGGTGTGTGATGCATCACAATATACCACAAACTCTTCTATTCCATCAGGCAATGTTAACACATGAGCATTGCTCAACTTCTGCTTGAGAATATCGAAGGATTCTTGCTGCTTAGGACCCCAATCGAACTTTACTTTCTTATGAGTCAATGAAGTTAGGGGTGCAGCAATCCTTGAAAAAAATTCAATGAAACGCCTATAATACCCTGCCAATCCCAAGAAACTGCGAATTTCTGTGGGCGTCGTCGGCTCTTGCCAGTTCATGACAGCTTCAACCTTAGCGGGATCTACTTGGATACCACGCTCACTGACAACATGTCCAAGGAATTGGACTTCACGAAGCCAGAATTCACACTTCGAAAACTTGGCATAGAGCTTCTACTGCTGAAGTAATTCTAGGATACATCGAAGATGCTTCTCATGGTCAACCTGACTCTTGGAGTAAATGAGAATGTCATCGATGAAGACGATGACGAATTTATCTAAGTAAGGTTTGCAGACACGATTCATGAGATCCATGAATGCGGCTGGTGCATTTGTTAGCCCAAAAGGCATCACTAGGAACTCGTAGTTACCATAACGAGTCCTAAATGCAGTCTTGTGTACGTCTTCATCTCTAACCTTCAGTTGGTGGTAGCCTGACCTTAAGTCAACCTTAGAGAAGTAACTTGCCCCTTGAAGTTGATCGAACAGATCGTCGATCCTGGGCAAAGGATACCTATTCTTGATAGTGACCTTATTCAGCTCACGGTAATCAATGCACAGACGCATCGATCCATCCTTCTTCTTGACAAATAAGATTGGTGCTCCCCAAGGAGACAAACTAGGTCTAATGAAACCTTTGGCTAGCAATTCATCTAGTTGTGTTCTCAATTCCTTCATCTCTGTTGGTGCTAACCTATAAGGTGCTCTAGCAACAGGTGCTGCTCCAGGGATGATGTCAATTCTGAATTCTACTTGCCTATCTGGGGGTAAACCAGGTAGTTCTTCAGGGAAAACATCATGATATTCAGAAATGACAGGGATGTCTTCCATCTTATGTTTCGGCTCATCAATAGTAACCTGTGCCATGTAGATGACACAACCCTTCTTCAAACACCTAGAGGCCTTGAGCATAGTCACTTGCTCAGGCAGTCCATACTGGGTATCTCCCTGAATGGTAAGTGGTTCACCAGACGGAGTCTTGATCACCACTTGCTTCTTATTGCAGAGAATCTGGGCCTGGTTATGAGATAACCAGTCCATGCCTAAAACTATGTCGAAACCGGCTAGCTTAAAGGGAAGTGGGGACAAAGGAAAAGAGTGGTTCTTAATGGATATAACACATCCATCTAACACAGTTGAGACGGTTTCTATGGTTCCATCAGCTAATTCCACTTCATATTTCACACTTAAAGTTTTAACAGGCAATTTCAACAATTCACAAAACTTATTATCTACGAAGGACTTATCAGCGCCTGAATCAAAAAGTACTCTTGCATAGACATCATTTATAAGGAAGGTACCTGTGATCACATTGTCGTCCTGCACAGCTTCCTTTGCATCCATCCTGAAGACCCTAGCATTGGTCTTCTTCCCTTCCTCAGCTTTCTTTGCATATTTTGGGCAATTTGTCTTAATGTGCCCTTTTTCGTTGCAACTGTAGCACGTTGCGTCCTTCAGCTTCTTGCACTCTAGGGTCTTATGTTCCGAAGATTTGCAAATCCCATAAGGCCTCGGCTGAGATTGGGATTTTGAGTCAAGTCTGCACCTCCCAAAGTGGTGCTTCTGACAAATCTTACACTTGGGCTTATCTCCAGATTGATGCCCATACTTCTTAGAACCAGACCCCTTCTTGTAGTCATTGTTTCCCCTGTGCCTCTTATCTGACCGTCGTGAATTTTCATCTTCACACTTCCTTTTCTCGGCATCCGTGTTCCTCAGTGATCTCTGTCTGACCGCGTCCAGTGTGAGGGACAAAGATATATCAGCTACAGATCTGAAAGTAGCTGCCCGAGAGGCTTTTACACTTGCCTTGATCTCTGGGGCTAAACCCCCAATGAAACGAGCTATTCTTTTGGGTTTCGGGTCACCAGGTAAGGAACCAACCTTGACATTGTATTAAAGCTCGTGAGGTAAGCTTGGCAATCCAGATTTTTCATTACCAATGACAGAAAATCCGACTCAATCTTTTCTACCTCATGTTGAGGGCAGTAGTTTTCTCTAACCAATGACATAAACTGATCCCATGTCAGATTGTACAATGGGATTTTCCCTGTAGCCTGGATCAAAGATCTCCACCAGGCTAGTGCCTCTCCTTTAAACGACTGAGATACATACTTCACAACATCCTTATCAGCACACCCGCTGATATCAACCACGGTGTCCATCTCATCCAACCAAGTCATGCAGTCTATAGCTCCTTTCTCCCCAGTGAAATCCCTGGGTTTGCATGAAACAAAATATTTGTAGGAGCAACCCTTATCACGGGGTCCTTGATTCAGTACTAACCTTTGAGATGGGACACTTTGCTGATTAGAAGACTGACGATCGTCATCGTTTTTCTTTGGCTCATCTTTCTTAGAGGGTGGTGGCTTGCTGTGAGCCTCAGAATGAGTCTTAGGCTTGGAATGCGGTGCGGATAGGGTCCTACTCCGAGTCCCGCTATATTCCTGATACTGCCGCTCTATAGCTTTTGTAACTGCATTGTCAATTAACGCCTGAAGCTCTGCACCCGCTATGTTAATTCGGGTGTTATCGTGAGCCTCTCTTGGGTGACTATTTATCTCGTCCGAGTCAGCCATGTGGTTGAACTGTTACATAAGATATTGACAATAGTTTATTATGGAATTGTCTTTTATGGCAATTCATTAACCATGGTAAACATAGACCATATTTGGTTAATTTGTTAATCATATTTATTTAGGATTTTATTATAATTCATCATAATTATAAAACAATTAACAGTTTTATTAGTGGCACAAAAGCCTAGTCATAGGGACATCCTAAATTATAAGCCATGATTTCAGAGAATCAAGGCATTAAGGTTTGAACATAGTTCTTTACCTTTTTCTGACAGGGAGTCGTAGACTACTACTGTATTTTGTCTTATATGACAATGAGTATGGCCTGTAGGCACTACATCTCTAATGGATGTTTAATATGTGATCATCTTAATTGATGATTTAAACCCATGATTTATAGATCATTAAGTTAGGTTGGGAATCTTTTGAAGAATCCTTATATAAGAATGACGTGTGTGATTTTTAACGAATCACGTCTACCAGGAGCGTTAACATGTTTTCAGATGTTAACAGGGATCCGAATCTTTTAAATAGGTCTTACCATCTTGGCCAAGTCTTATAATGACATGCAGGCTAGGTTATACCTTTAAGATTCTTATTTAATATTTAATAGGCAGATTAATTATAAAAGGAATGATTTTGATTTATTTATTTCATATATTTATGCATATAATAACAAAAGTGAAATTTATAAACTTAACATTCCATTAATTATTAAAAGGATTAAACATTGCCCTAAACGGGACTTTTAACAGAAACAATTTGCCCACGCAGGGGCTAAAACCGAAATAAAAGTCCACGCAGGGACCAAATACTAGAATAGATGTCCACGCAGGAACTAAAAAGACAAGTCCACGCAGGGACTTGATTGAAATAGGAAATATAACAATACATATAGGGATTTAATGATCCCTCTTCTTCTTCCCCTTTAGCAAGCTCGCTAGGCCCTTGAGGAAACCCCTGTTGTTCCTACGTTCTTCTTGGAACTCATGCTCCACCTGACTTAGTCTTTGGAGGATCTCCTCCTGTTCTGGTGGGGAGAATCGTGGTGGCTGCGACTGTTGCCGAATCGGTGGTCGAGCAGGTACTTGATATCCATGAGTTGGATATCCCACTCCCCAAGGAGCTCCATACGGTCCTTCCGGATGTAGGGCGTTGTAGTTTGCCGCTACTAGGTACGGGTCGGCTTCAGCATAGTTATAGTGAGTGTGAGCCGGCTGCTCAAACGGATTGTACGCAATTGAACCGGCGTATGCAGGAATTGGGTTATCAAAACCCATCGGTGGTGGCGGTGGTGCAACTGGTGCAGAATTCACCTCTGGAACTGGGTTTAGGGGCCCACCCATTTGTGGGTCTTCATGCAGTGGCAGGTAATGACTGCCACTGGAGTGTCGAGGGGTGCTAAAGTGAAAATCCCCTCCTCGCGCGGATATTCGTGCGCCTGTCCTCCTACGCCTTGGTGGTTCTGGAGGTGCTTGATGAACTGGCGGCGGTGGAGGCGGTGGCGTGTCTGCCACGAAACGTGAATCCCCGGAGGGATCCTGCTGGTAAGGCGATGAATGGTGAGGGGGTGTGAAGTACCATTCATGCTGGTTAAACCTCGCTTGGTAACTATCTGGACCACCGTAGGGTGATCCGTGGAAGGAAGATCCATCAGAGATCTCGATGGGATGGTTGGGGGTACCGCTTGCAGGTTCGACGGGATCTGTTTCCTTGTCCATGTCCATTGCATTGTCTCCTGAGAAGTGGTCCACTAGTCCCAGTGGGTTAAAACCCACTGGTTCTTGGATATAATTTGCCGGGTTGAACCGGCCCTGAAAGATAGGAGTAGGGTCGCCAAAGGAACGGTGCGAGGCAGATCGCTGCAATGGTAAGAAGGAATGACGGGAGTCTTCGGGCTCGTTTTCCGAGTGCGGCCCAAAAGAGTGATGGTAGGGAGGCATTGAGCTGTGCGAGACGGACCGTCTAGCGGGCTCCGTATAGGTCCTCCAGGCTCCTTGCGGATCGGCACTCATAGTGGTAGAAGGATTTCGCCGGTGTGAAGGCCCAGCCTCGTGATCGTTGGGGACAGTGATTGGCCCCTTGCCTCTTCCTCCTCTTCGAAATCTTGGCGGCATTGTTAAACCTGTCAATATAAATAAAGATAACAACGAGGATATATATAAAACAAAGTTAAAATTAAAAACAAATTTGGATTATTCCTATGTTCTTTGTCTAGACTCGAAAATTTAGAAATGTGCAATTGTGTCATTGAGATTAAACACAAAAGGCTAGTGTTTAATTCACTCAATGTTGGCTCTGATACCAACCTGTCACACCCCGATATTTCCACGTATTACCGGTGGGCCCGGTGGGGAGTATCGTGACGTAGTTGATATCGTTATAGTCAAACAACACAATATTTAAATGCACAGCAGAAGCAAAAGATAGATATATTTCAACTTTAATAAATTGTAATATCAAGTATCACAAATAGTTGAAAGTAATCCACAGGTGGATCAAAATAAAATGGAAACATTGTTCAACAGTTTTGACATCCAAGCTTGCGAGACTTATTGTGGACGCTAGGAGAAAGCCAGCCTAGTTCGCGTAGTACCTGCACTTAACCTTTTTGGGAAAATACGTCAGTTTACACTGGTAAATACAATTAACTGACTCATTTAGAAAAGGTTTAATAAAATTGGTTTGAATGCACGTGGCACAAACTTTTTATAACTTGGGATAATTATTTGAATATAATCTTGTAAAAGAATTACATGTTCCTTATGCGTTCAGTAGCCCGATCCGTAAACCGGGTTAAAGATCAATAGACACACCACATTATTTATTTAGGTACTGACGGGTGTATGCCTACACCCCGTGCTTAGGTTGTGGCTATTTCGTAAAATGATGCCAAGAATATCCGGGACATGGTCATTAACCCCCCAAAGGCTTTAAGCAAACAAAACATTTCAAAACAGAGCATATTAATGATTTAACCACTATTCGATTAAAGATTCAATGCCCGACCAAACGGTATTTTATATATACCATACCCCAAGCCCTTATAGGGAAAATAAGTTAAAAGTATTTACCTTTGCAAGTATCATTCACAAATAGCAAGTGCGTGTAGCTTTTACCGGGTCTCCTATTCTGGAACGAAGGTTTATAGTAACCTATTAGAATCCTAACGGGTCTTTAATTAAGCCTAAACTTAGACCGGTTAGTTTTAAGGAAAGATACGGTTCAAACGCACGATTAAGCGAAGACCGTAATAGAATGTGATTTATACCCGACAAGTTTGAAGACTTGTATAATATGGGTAATCTAATCACATTCTGGATTTTGAGATAAAAATGATAAGGTTTGACCCGTTTCGGCTAATTTATGCAAACTAGTTACATAAACCGAACCGAATGCGCAAGAGGCGTAACGGGTAACCATGAGAGTCATGTACAGGTTTCCTAAGTTAATATGCCTTAAATAGGTTGTGATATCAGTAGGATATCTTCCATTATGCCCAAAACGAGTTTAATCTTAATTTAAGCCCCGTAGGGGTATTTTGGTCATTTTAAAGGTTATAAAAGAGATTAAATGAAATTCTGAGATTCGGGTCCAAATACATCAGTAAAATAACTTATTTTAATAGGTCATATCAGTTGATGATAAGTCTTATATGCCTAAATGGTTTTAAACCCATACTAGGTGTTTAATACGCGTAAAAAGCCGTTTTAAGCGATTTCCGGGTTATACAGGAAATCTGAGTTTTCTGATCTGGTTATAAACTTCAAAATACTTCATTTATTATTTAAAATCAGTAGCAATTGGATTGGTGTTAAAATATTATGTAAAACTCATTTTATACACAAAAAGGGTATAATCGGTATTTAACGAATCAAGGCCATAACCTTAGGTTATGAGCAGGTTAAAAATAATTAAAAATCTTTAAAAATCCCAAAATATTATATTACATCAGTGGGTAAAAGTTTTGGTATCAAAATTGGGTTTAGATAGGCCTTGTGCTAATTGCGTCGTTTAATTAACAAAAAGCTTCTTTTTTTTTTGAACGGCAAATTTGGATCACTGACGGACCACTGGAGTATCATCGTGCCACCAGCAGAACCACCCGATCATATCCATCTCCACTAGGCAATAATGCCTATACACCAATTCAGGAGGAAACCCATTAAATGTGGGAAAAACCCCCTGTGGGAATCGAACCCATGACCTAATGGTCATAAGCCTTATCCCACCACCAAGATACCACTAGGCTATAATGCCATGGGTTAACAAAAAGCTTCTTAAGTGTGCTAATTAGCATAACTCCTATTCTGGACCTCGAACTGATATGAAACTTTAGCGACATGCTTAATAATCAGTAACAAAGATTATTGTCCTCTCACATTTCCAAAATTCTCGTTTTATGGTCAAAAGGGCATTATGGTCAACATTAAGCAATTAACGGGAACGTGTAAATGAAACGGACAATCAATGAACCAATCACAGAGGGTTATACCAACATGTAACCTGGTCCTAATGAAGCCCTAAAGCAATTCTAAATCATACCAATATGGGTCAGAACTGAAGTCAAAGCAAAACTCAAAGTTTTGCCACTTTCGGTTCTGAATCGGGTCTAAACAGAAAATTGTCGGATCAAACAAGCTTAGACAAGTTCTTATACTTATTACCAAGTTATATGAGTGATAAAATAGGTTACATGCCTTCTACATTGCTAATTACATGTTAATTCGCAAATTAAGTTTCTGTTGACTTTTTATAAACAACTTTGACCCGACATTTGATCTAGTTAGAGCGGGAATCAGAGGGTGCCCTTTTAAGGGTTTAATGCCCACATAATTACCAACTTATAACTACCTTCAATTCGACTAATGACTGGACCATTAATGATTAATCGCTAAGTCAAACGTTAATTACGACGGTTTGACTTTTAAGCTAATAACTAAGTAAAACTCAATTAAGGAAGGTCAAGGGTACTTACCAACGTCCTATGCACGATTAGTGATCCTTAGAAAGTGGCCTTGAGCTCCAGAATTGATCAGAAGTTGAGTGGTGATGGTATGATCAAAAGTTGTAAATAATGGACCTTTATATAGTGCTTTAATCTCACTAGATTATTGACAACCAAGTCTACCACTGATCCTGGATCATCCACAACTGTCCCTAGTGCCTAGGAACTATTAGGGGTCGCCCATGGAAGTGAAAATATACCGTTAAATCGGTTACAAGCCTGAACAGGCTGCTGCCTGTATTTTTCTATATCTGGGGATCGCACGCGGCCCGCGTAAGATTCTGGTAAGTCTTACGCGGCCCGCCTAAGGCCTGGTGTCAGGTAAAAACTTTTTTAGTTATTGCATCTTGGCTCTTGGTCCTACGAAAGGTCATTCCCCTTTATATCTTGCATTATGAGCCCTTCACATTTACTTATAAGGGCTTCAAGACTTATACCCACTTTGTTAAGTCCTTGGTCACTTTATGTTTACCCGAAAAGTCATAATTTTCAACGTTGACGCCTTAACCCCTCGTGTGCGAATTTTATAATAACTTTCTCATATGATAATGAAACTTGGTGAAATTTTTATCGTGCATTCTAGTGAGCATAATTAATCGTTA
The DNA here is from genome assembly GCA_030545235.1 of Helianthus tuberosus. Classification (NCBI taxonomy): domain Eukaryota; kingdom Viridiplantae; phylum Streptophyta; class Magnoliopsida; order Asterales; family Asteraceae; genus Helianthus; species Helianthus tuberosus. The sequence continues at coordinate 47,249,210 of CM060449.1, read as the reverse complement.
CAAAGCTTCGGGTTTGCTAAAAGGTCACTCAGAGGTATACCTTAAACATGTTGACACATTTAACCCCTGTAGTTTGTAATCCCTCACTTTCTTTCACAATTAGCTTCGTATGATCCATGATTCATTCGTTTAAGAGTATAAGCATCATGTAGGGTTATTGTGAAGTATATTTATCCATTGTTGACATTTTGAACCCTTATATTCACATACTTTCCATGTTTGTCAACTTTAGTCCCTCTAGAGTATTCTTTCACACGTTCAAGCTTATGACACGTGTCAATACATTATAGGGCGTGAATTTTCGAGGTGTTACAAGATGTGGAAGTGCAAACCATTGGTCAAACGTTTGTCGTACACCTTCACATTTATGTAAACTTTACCAAGCCTCTCTCAAAAGAAAAGAAAAGGAGATGAACCATGTGGATAATTTTAATGATATCAACGTCGAAATGAATATCGCCGACTTTACCAATAACATGGAACTCTGAAACAAATGTTGCTAAACCATAATAATTATATGCAACAATTATGTAATTTCCTTTATTATAAGTGTCTTTATTATGTTTCAGTAGTCTTTCTTTTCGTGTAACGTTTTCAACTAATAAATAAACTTCTTATTATAAAATAATTCACAATGCCTTCGTTATACACTTATTATTATTTCTCTTTATATTTTCAAGATTAAAATGAATACCACTGGAGCACAAGAGCAGACAAATGATGCAGATATATGTATAGCGGATAGTGGAGCCACACACACTATACTTAAATCTAAGAAATATTTTTATGAGTTGAAACCAACAAAAGAAACCGTTGATACAATATCAGGTCCTACAAACTTGATAGAAGGAGTGGGAAAAGCTAATTTAATATTACCAAATGGTACAAAGCTCTTAATAGAGAATGCTTTATTTTCCCCAAAATCAACAAGAAACTTGTTGAGTTTCAAAAACATATATCATAACGGATATGATACTCAGTCAAGGACTGTTGATAATAAGAAATATTTACACATCATGAGCAAAGATCATATATTGGAAAAACTGCCAATGCTCCACTCTGGTTTGCATTATACACACATTAATGTGCCTCAAGCACATATGGCAGTAAAGGAAAGTTCTTGTGATCCTGAGACATTTAACTTATGGCATGACAGACTAGGCCATCCAGGATCTACAATGATGAAAAGAATTATTGAAAACACCCATGGACATCCATTGAAATATCAAAAGATCCCCCAACCAGATAAACTGCCTCTATGTACCTCTTGTTCACTTGGAAAACTAATTACAAGGCCTTCGTCCTTAAAAGTTGACAAGGAATCACCGATGTTTCTTGAAATAATTCAAGGTGATATATGTGGACCAATTCATCCACCATGTGGACCGTTTAGATATTTCATGGTCTTGATAGACGCATACAGCAGATGGTCTCATGTCTCTTTATTATCAACTCGTAATGTTGCCTTTGCAAAATTTCTTGCTCAAATTATCAAACTACGAGCACATTTCCCTGATTACACTGTTAAAAGGGTGAGACTTGATAATGCTGGTGAATTTACATCACATGCTTTTAATGATTATTGTATGTCTGTTGGAATTGTTGTCGAAAACCCAGTTGCTCATGTACACACACAAAATGGCTTAGCTGAATCATTGATCAAACGTTTACAGCTAATCGCTAGACCATTAATAATGAGAACAAAACTTCCTGTGTCGATTTGGGGTCATGCAATTTTACATGCTGGATCACTGATTCGTGTGAGAACAAGTGCAAATCATAAGCACTCCCCACTACAACTTGTTTCTGGCCATGAGCCAGACATTTCCCACCTTAAAATTTTTGGGTGTGCAGTGTATGTTCCTATTGCACCACCACAACGCACAAAAATGGGACCTCAAAGAAGGTTGGGAATATATGTTGGATATGAAACAGCCTCCATCATACGATATCTTGAACCTTTAACAGGTGATGTATTTAAAGCACGTTTTGATGATTGCCAGTTTAACGAGGCAATGTTCCCAGCATTAGGGGGAGAAAATAAAAAACGAGAAAATGATGTCTCATGGTGTGTGCCTTCATTGTCTTATCTTGATCCAAGAACAAAACAATGTGAGACAGAGGTTCAAAAGATAATACACTTGCAAGACATTGCAAATCAATTGCCTGATGCTTTTACTGATACAAATAGAGTCACAAAATCTCATATACCAGCTGCTAATGCTCCAGCTCGAGTTGAGATCCCAAGTAAGGCAATAGATAATAAGATAGCTCATGAATCTCAAAAACGTTTGAAACGTGGAAGGCCAATTGGTTCAAAGGATAAGAATCCACGAAAAATAAAAGCACATGTAAAAGAAATTGACCACAACGAGAATGATCTTGATAAAACAGTAAATACCGAAACCTCTCATGAGAAAGATGTTGATGATACTAACAAAGAGATATCAATCAACTATGGTCATACACATATCATATGGAACCGATATGAAATGGAAAATATTGATGAGATATTTTCTTATTCTATAGCTAGTGACATCATGGGTGGAGATGATGATCCTGAACCAAAATCTGTCAATAGACATGATTGGGATAAATGGAAAGGCGCTATGCAAGCTGAATTAGATTCACTCAACAAACGAAAGGTTTTGGGGTCTATTGTTGTTACACCTAAGGCTGTAAAGCCTGTAGGATATAAATGGGTTTTTGTACGAAAACGAAATGAGAAAAATGAGGTTACAAGATATAAAGCGAGACTTGTAGCTCAAGGTTTTTCACAAAGGCCAGGGATCGACTATGAAGAAACATATTCTCCCGTTATGGATGCAATAACCTTTAGATACTTAATCAGCTTAGCAGTTTCTAAAAAGTTAGAAATGCGTCTTATGGATGTCGTTACTGCTTACTTGTATGGATCACTTGATAGTGACATCTATATGAAAGTTCCTGAAGGATTTAAACTTCCTGAAGCGTTAAGTTCAAAACCCAAAGAAATGTATTCGATCAAATTACAAAGATCTTTATATGGGTTGAAACAATCTGGAAGGATGTGGTACAATCGTTTGAGCGACTATTTGACAAGTAAAGGTTATACAAATAATCTTATCTGTCCATGTGTCTTTATTAAGAAGACAACATCAGGATATGTGATCATAGCTGTATATGTTGATGACCTAAATATAATTGGGACGCAAAAAGAAATTCATGAAGCAATTATTCTTTTAAAGAAAGAATTTGAAATGAAAGACCTTGGAAAAACCAAATATTGTCTTGGTTTACAAATTGAACATATGAGCAATGGAATACTTGTGCATCAAACGAATTATACTGAAAAGCTGTTGAAACGTTTCAATATGGACAAGTCAAATCCTTTAAGCACTCCAATGGTCCTTAGGTCACTTAATGTCGAAAATGATCCATTTCGTCCTTGTGAGGACAACGAAGAAGTTCTTGGTCCAGAAGTACCATACCTCAGTGCAATTGGAGCACTTATGTATCTTACGAATTGTACGAGACCTGACATTTCTTTTACAGTGAACTTATTAGCAAGATTTAGTTCAGCTCCAACTAAAAGGCACTGGAATGGGATTAAACATATTTTTCAATATCTTCGAGGCACTGTTGATTTAGGTTTGTTTTATCCTAACGATTCAAAAGAAGGGTTAGTTGGTTATGCAGATGCAGGTTATTTATCTGATCCTCATAAAGCAAAATCTCAAACTGGATATGTATTTATGAACGGAGGAACTGCGATTTCATGGCGTTCTCAGAAACAAACACTTGTCGCAACATCCTCAAATCATGCTGAAGTCATTGCACTACATGAAGCTTCAAGAGAATGTGTATGGCTAAGATCTATGTCACAACACATAGTGACTTCTTGTGGGCTAGAGAAAGATCGAAGTCAAACTCCTATCCATGAAGATAATGCCGCCTATGTCTCTCAAATGAAAGAAGGGTATATCAAAAGTGACAGAACAAAACATGTACCACCAAGATTCTTTGCATTTACTCGGGACCTTATTAAAGACAATCGGATCGAGATGAGATATGTCCAATCAAGCAACAATTCAGCCGATCTTTTCACAAAAGCACTACCTACAGCAACTTTCAGGAAACATGTTCATGACATTGGCATGCGTCATGTACGGCGAATGTGATTCCTTACAAATTGCAAACTTGAGGGGGAGTTATAAACTGCACTCTTTTTCCTTTAGCTACGGTTTTTTCCCATTGGGTTTTTCTTTAGCAAGGTTTTTAATGAGGCAGTACTTAAAGACCCCGAAGTTTGCAAAGTGTCATCCAAAGGGGAGTGTTATGAATGTTATTAAAGATTTACCACAAAGATCAAGATTTACCTCTAGATTTACCAAGCAAGTGGATGAACTCTTTGTCAAACTTAGGGATAGCTTTGTCTACTAAATAGTTAATCTTGTCTACCAAATAGTAAACCTTGTCTACCAAATAGTTAATCTTTTTGTAGTATAAATACTAGCTCAAGGTAGAAGGAAAAATACACCTCATGTATACACTTTCATAAGTTATACAATTCTCTTATTCTTTCTCTTGTAACACTTCTAAAGTTCTTAAAGTCTTAGCACTAATCTTGTGTTAATTCTTGTTATATTATAACATCTTTACCTTTTTTCTTAATTTCACATTAATTGATGCACATTGGAGATATATCTTCACATATAATATTTTAGTTGTCTATTGTTTTATCCTAGTTATAGTCATACCTTCATTTATAAGTCACTTTTATCATAAAATGTGAAAGTATAAGAATGTTCTATGTGATAATATAATATTACGACTTTAGTATGTTACATTTTATACTTATGTTTATAAAACCCTCTTGGGCATAATAAATTTATATCGAGTACCCGCATCGTATCATACCGAACGAAACCAAGATTCGATCAATACCATTATAGGGAGGGGGCCAAATTTTATGTCTCGCACGAGGCTCAAATTTTTTTTATCATTCTTGTGGACGGCTCTGGGAGCACAGTGCTAATTGTATATATACCTAGCCGTAGCATTGCGCCGTTTATAGAATCGTTTATGAACATGTTATAATGAAAGGTGTGTTCCTTTGAAAAAATACATCGGTTATAATACTGTTTCACAAAGTAATACATCACCTATTATACATCGGTTATAATACTGTTTCACAAAGTAATACATCACCTATTTCAAACAACATCTATTAACCCAAAACCTTTCCAAAAGTTCCCAACATACTTGTAAACCGGTATTTAACTCGTGAAACAAAGTCACATCTAAACGTTAATAAAAATAAACGTCATATAGTTAGTTAAAATATCAAGTTTAAAATATTAAATTTTACATTTCAATAGTTGTTTGGTAAAATAATCATATAATAAAGAAAGTTAATAAAAAGAAAGAAAACAATAAAATAAAATAAATCATAAGTAGCAAGAATTATTTTTATGTATTCCGACATATCTAAATATATTCAACATGTTTATAATGGGGATGCAAAAGTAAAACAAAAGAGAAAAACTGTTGAAATATTATATGGGCTCCCATCATTCAAATTGGTTATGTTTAATATTACATATGGGCCTGATATTATTAGGTTGCTTATTGTATTGTTATAATCGTTCGTTTATTGTTGTAAGTTTGTTATTAACAGCTGGAAGTTCAGGGGGCGTTGTGAAAAATTCAAGGGACTGTGATCATCATTGAAAGAACTTTTGGATCTATGTGTAAATATGTTGAGTCCTGGTATAAAAGCATGATTCTGGAACATTCAAGGGCTATCTCTCTCATTTGTTCACTTTCACTTTTCATCTGTGTAGCAGTTAGGGTTTATGGTCATTGACTGCACTTTCTGTATCGTCTTCAATCTCTCGTCTGTTAGAGAGATAGTTGTGATAGTTATTGTTTGTGCTATTCAGATCTTATGTTTGTAAGATCTTTGGGTATTTGGGGGGCAATTTTTCCGGTTTGGGTTAAATAAGAGCTTTGCCACCTGTTTTTGTCGCTATATTTTGTGTTTACCTTTGTTATTTGTTTATCGTTCATCATTATACCATCGTTTTCAACATGGTATCAGAGCCAACAGGCTCCTGTTGATGATCTATTTTGTTATTGTCCGCTGTGCTGTTGTATTCACTGATTGTTTGTTATTGTTGTCTAGGGTTTTGTGCTCGAAAACTTTGATTGGTGACAGATCTGCTCAGATCTATTTGTTATTGGTGATTTACATTGTGAAGTTGGATGAAACCCTAGCTTAGGGTTTGCTGTTGTTCGATCTGTCTTTCGTGTTGGTCTTTGAAACCCTAGAAGGTTCAGAGCAAACTGACCGGAAGTGCTATTCAAGGTTTTTTTTACATCAGATTTAGTAGTTCTCAAAAACTACTAATTTGATATCGCTTGGAGCATTTACACCCTCTGTAAGATCGTTCCTCTCTGTTATTTTTTGTTATTGTTGTTTCTACATCATTCTTGTTTGTGTCTAGGCATCCCTGTTTACCGGACTAGTCGGGCCAGCACTTGATCGAGTCTGTCTATTTGCTACGTGGTGTGTCTTGGTTTGTTTGCATTGTTTGTGTTGTTGTTCAGGTCTGTTCTGTGTTTGGTTGTTTTCTGATCCTGGTTGGTTTTAGGAGTGGCTCCTGAGTAAAGGCTTGTCCAGGCATCTGTGAGTGACGAACCTGGAATCTGGTCCCTGACTCAGCTTCGCCCTTGTTTGTCTCGTATCTTGTCTGTTATTGGTTGATTACTTGTGATATCTGTGTTAGGTGTTTGTTTGTTCTGTGTTTTTTCTTCATTATGGGTGATGGTGAGGGTACTTCTGTTACCCTTATTAGCAAGTTGGACATAGGAAACCCGCTTTATTTGCATCTTAGTGACTCAAGTGCTTTGACCATAGTTATTATAAAACTTAAGGGCACTGAGAATTACTCTGTTTGGTCCAGTGAAATGAAGCTAGCACTACAAGCTAAAAATAAATTTGGTTTTATAAATGGAAAGTGTGAAAAACCTAATAATGATGATGTCTTAGCTGCCTAATGGGATAGATGCAATTCTGTCGTTTTAACCTGGCTATTGAATTCTGTGTCTGAAGAATTGTTTTTAGGATAGCTCTTTTCCAAACTTGCTTCTGAAGTTTGGACAGACCTGAAAGTGACTTATGATAAGGTCGATGGTTCTGTTGTCTATGATTTATATAAAAGAATCAATGGTATTTCTCAAAGTGGTAGTTCTGTGGCTGAGTATTATAATAAATTGACAACTATGTGGAAGCAGTTTGATGCAATGGTGCATCTGCCTTCATGTTCTTGTCAAGCAGCCAAAGACTACAATGATTTTTCTACTTTAATCAAATTAATGCAATTTCTCATGTGTCTTGATGATGTATATCAACCTGTGAGGACAAATTTGTTGACAAGAGAACCATTTCCTTCGGTCAAGGCTGCTTATGCCTTAATTTCTAGAGAAGAGTCACATAGACTCTCGAGTAGTGGGTCAAAGAATCAATCAGTTTCATATGTTGCTAAATCTAACCAATCTAATCAAAACACATCTAGGGGAAACTTTAGGGGATCTATCTCAAACTTAAAATGCACTCATTGTAATATGTTAGGTCATACAGTTGATAGATGTTTTGAGATAATTGGTTATCCACCTGGTATGAAAAGGAGAACTAATGGGTCTTTTGTAAGAAATAATAATGGTAACAATGCTAATAGGTCTAGTATGTCATCTGGTCCTTCTAGTTCTGCTATGTTTGCTTTACCATTTACTCCTGAGTAGATTGCAAAGTTAATTTGGTGATAAGTCTGAGGGAGATCAGGAGAAGTCCAATATGGGAGGTATGTCTGCGTGTGTGTCTGAGTTTGTTAGTTATTCTAGCAGTGTGAGTTTTAATCACGATTATAATTGTGTGGTTGATTCTGGTGCTAATCAACACATGATTAAAAGTGATAAAGACATGTTTAATTGTATTGATGTTTCTGAATGTGGATTAAAGGTTGGTCATCCCAATGGGACAAGTGTTAGTGTGTTAAAAATTGGAGAAGTTAGACTAATTAACAATGTTGTTATTAAAGATGTGTTTTATGTTCCAGGGTATAGTGTTAATCTTTTGTCTGTACATAAGTTGGCCAAAGATAATAAAATAGCAGTCTTGTTTAATGAAAACAATTGTATGTTACAGGATTTGAGGTCAAAGAAAATCCTGGTGATTGGTAAACAAGAAAATGGGTTATACTTTGTAGGTAAAGATGGTAATTCAGTGAATTTGTGTTTTAATAGTATTGTTAGATCAAATCTATGGCACAGTAGGTTAGGCCATCCTTCGGATCAAGTTTTGGCTATTTTAAAAGATAATTTGGGTGTTAAGTCTGTTGAACATGGTCCATGTGAAATCTGTCATAGGTCTAAACAAGTTAGAGTTCCTTTTCCATTGAGTGACCATAAGTCTAAGGAATTAGGTGATCTGATTCACTTAGGCCCTGTTTGGTAGCATCTGAATAGCCTCTTAATACCCCATGTCTGATTGAGTCAGATTTCAGATTGTTTGTTTCACCCCTCTTAAAACTTACCCAGCCTCTTATTTGTGTCTGACCGAGTCATACATTGGGTGGAGTCTGACTAACCTCTGAATGACAATTGTGACTTGTATACCCCTCAATCCTAAGAAACACAAACATCTCCTTCTTCATCATATTCCAGGCAGCCGCTGCACCTCCTCCACTCCAGACACCGCACCCTTAAACCCGCCGGCGACCTTCTTGTTGTCACCACAACAAATACCAAGATCCCAAAAAAATCAGCACTGTATAAAACCAACAAGTTACCCGAAACTGAAGAGAAACGGCACTTACCGGAGCCTGTCGGAGGTTTGTCGGAGCAGCCGTTCACTCCTGTGGCTCCGCCACTGTGCCGTTTGCATCCCACCGGAGCCCCTGTACACCTGCATCTAGCAGGAAAACAACAAGCTCACTGATCTCTCTCTCTTCTTCCTGCTTCGAACCCGCTGTCCGACACCACCACTTTCGCCATCAACCCGCTGTCCGACACTCCGACTCCGACACCATCACTGATCGTCTTGTTGTTGTTGATGGTGGAGGGATGGGGATGGAATGATATGATTTATGATGTTGTGTGATATGATATGGCCGAAGAAGAAGCTGAGATACAAAATCCACCCCAAATAACAAACAAGCAAAGATCTTTAAAACAAGAAATAAAATGGTAGAGAGAGAGAGAGAGAAAGTTCTGGAGGTGGAGGGATGAGATGAGGATGGAGAAAGTAACATGTATATATATTTAATTAATAATAAAATGGTTTTTTTAATTAAAAGGGGTAAAAATGTCATTTTACACCGTCATTCAGATGTGCAACCAAACAGCACTTTACTGGTTCAGCACTTACTGGTTCAGAGCCTCTTACCCATTCAGACCTCTTATTCATTCAGCACTTATTGATTCAGATGTTGCCAAACAGCCCCTTAGACTTATGGGGTCCTTATAAAGTGTCTAGTTATGAAGGATATAAGTATTTCTTGACTGTTGTTGATGATTTTACTAGATCTGTTTGGTGTTATATGCTTAAGAATAAGATGGAAGTTTTTGAAAATCTGAAAATCTTTTATGAACTTGTCTTAACTCAGTTTAAAAAGAGAATTAAAGTGTTTAGGAGTGATAACGGAACTGAGTTTATAAATAATCAAATGACTATGTTTTGTAAACAAAAAGGTATTATACATCAAACTTCTTGTTCATATACCCCACAACAAAATGGGGTAGTTGAGCGTAAACATAGACATCTTTTAAATATAGCCAGAACTTTGATGTTTCAGAGTGGCCTACCACTGAGGTTTTGGAGTGATTGTGTGCTAACTGCTGTTTATATTATTAACAGGCTACCATCATCTGTGTTAAATGGGAAAAGTCCTTATGAGCTTTTGTTTAACTTTAAACCCTCTTATTCTCATCTTAGAAATTTTGGGTGTCTTTGTTTTAGTACCATATTAAATGAACCTGATAAATTTGCGTGTCATGCTGATAAGTGTGTTTTAATAGGTTACTCAAATGTAAAAAAAAGGGTATAAACTTTGGAGTTTGGATGAAAAAAAAGGTTTTCTATTCAAGGGATGTAAAATTTTATGAACATGTATACCCTTTTAAATCAAAACAAATTAATGATAATGTTGTGCATGATAAGAGTTTAAATCTGTTAAACTTTTTTAATTTGTATGAGACAAATTCACCTGAAGTTTCTTCTATTCCCAATGATGAAGAGGGTTCTACTGAGTCTCACGACACAGTCAGTGATGATCAGCAGCCAGCTCCCTCTGCATCTGCCACTCCTGGACAAACTGAATTAGGTCATAATTTAGAGTCTAGTGTAGAAAGTAGTGATAGTGTGGAGTCTGGCGAGGCAGAGTACAATGCTGTGTTAGAAGATGAGATTAACCCATCAGAGGGGACCTTTGTAGGTCTTAGAAGATCTTCAAGGAATGTTTCAATTCCTATGAAATTTCAGGATTATGTGCTTAATTGCAATGTGAAATATGATATTAATAAAGTGCTGAGTTATTCTTGTTTGTCTGCTGATAATACTAGCTTCATTAGTTGTTTAAGTAAGTCTACTGAACCTAATAGTTATAGAGAAGCTTCGAGAGACCCAAAGTAGGTCGAAGCTATGAATCTTGAAATGGAGGCTTTGTTTGCTTAACCAAACATGGGAACTTGTTGATTTGCCTAATGGTAGAAAACCTATAGGTTGTAAATGGATATATTAAATTAAGTATAAATCTAATGGAGAAATTGAACGTTATAAAGCTAGGTTGGTTGCAAAGGGGTACAACCAACGGGAAGGGCTTGATTTTGGTGAAACTTTTTCACCAATAGTGAAAATGGTGACTGTTAGGTGTGTACTAAGTTTGGAAGTTCAAAACAATTGGACCTTATATCAATTGGACGTTAATAATGTTTTTTTTTTTGTATGGTTCAATCACTGAAGATGTTTATATGTCTCTTCCAGAAGGTTATTATGCTGAAAATGAGTCTAAAGTTTGCAAACTGGTTAAATCTTTGTACAGGATTAAACAGGCCCCTAGAAAGTGGAATGAAAAACTGACTAATGTGTTAATTACTGTTGGATTTGTTCAAAGTGCATGTGATCATTCTTTGTACATTATGTCTAACTCTTCTGTGTTCATAGTGTTACTTGTATATGTTGACGATATAATAATAACTGGTAACAATAATGCTGAAAATAAAAAAATTAAGAGTTTACTTAGTAACAGTTTTCAAATTAAAGATTTAGGTGTTCTAAAATACTTTCTTGGTTTAGAAGTTGTGTATGATAAGTCTGGTTTGTGTTTGAATCAACGGAAGTATTGTTTGGAGTTGTTGGTTGAGTTTGGGTATCTTGGATGTAAAACAGTCAATACACCGATTGAGTTAAATCATGTTGTATAATAAGAAAACTGTTGGTGAAAAGGAAGAGTTAGTTAATGTTACAAATTATCAAAAGTTGATTGGTAAATTGATCTATTTGTCTTTGACTCGTCCTGATATTAGTTATGCTGTGCAATATTTGAGTCAGTTTATGCATAAGCCTTTGGATGTTCATCTTATAACTGCTTTAAGATTATTAAGGTATCTTAAGCTTAGTCCAGGTAAAGGGTTGTTGTTTAAAAAAGGTAGTAATTTTGATTTGTCATGTTTTGCGGATTCTGATTGGGCTAAATGTTTGAATACTAGAAAATATGTCACTAGGTTTTGTGTGTTTTTAGGTGAAAACCTTGTGTCTTGGAAAAGTAAGAAACAGAGTACTGTTTCTAGATCAACAAGAGAGGCTGAGTATAGAGCTATGTGCTCAGCCACCTGTGAACTTGTCTGGATTGTGAATGTGCTGAATGAGTTGAAAGTTACTTGTAGACTGCCAGTGCAGTTGTCATGTGATAGTAGTGCTGCTATATCCATAGCTGCAAACTCAGTTTTTCATGAGCGAACTAAACACTTTGAGATTGACTTGTATTTTTTAAGAGAAAAAGTATCCACTGGGTTTATAATAACGAAAAGGTTGATTCTGAAGATCAACTCGCAGACATTTTTACCAAAGGGTTGAGTGTTACTCAACCTGATATTTTTTGTAAACGGCTGGGTATGGTTGATCTTTTTAAACCATTTGAATGAAGGGGGGATGTTGAAATATTATATGGGCTCTCATCATTCAAATTGGTTATGTTTAATATTACATCTGGGCCTGATATTATTTGGCTGCTTATTGTATTGTTATAACCGTTCGTTTATTGTTGTAAGCTTGTTATTAACAACTGGAAGTTCAGGGGGCGTTGTGAAAAATTCAAGGAACTGCGATCATCATTGAAATAACTTTTGGATCTATGTGTAAATATGCTGAGTCCTGGTATAAAAGCATGATTCTGGAACATTTAAGGGCTATCTCTCTCATTTGTTCACTTTCACTTTTCACCTGTGTAGCAGTTAGGGTTTATGGTCATTGAGTGCACTTTCTGTATTGTCTTCAATCTCTCGTCTGTTAGAGAGATAGTTGTGATAGTTGGTATAGATGATCATCAAGTCTGGTTGTATTGTTTGTACTATTCAGATCTTATGTTTGTAAGATCTTTGGGTATTTGGGGGGCAATTTTTCTGGTTTGGGTTAAATAAGAATTTTGCCACCTGTTTTTGTCGTTATATTTTGTGTTTACTTTTGTTATTTGTTGATCGTTCATCATTATACCATCGTTTTCAACAAAAACCAAAACGGAGAAACGGTGTAAGCGGTGGTCAAACAGGCTTTTGTGGGAAACAAATACGTGCGTCTACCATCGCAACCACACCACTTGAATTTTGAGATTGTTTGTTCTGTTTAATTCTTATATACAAGTAGGGTTGTAAATGAATCGAGTCGAGTCAGGTTGGGATCAAGCTCAAGTTTGAAATTTACTGAGGCGACTTATCTCATCCGAGCTCTAGCTTTAAGTTAAATGAGCCAACGAGCCGAGCCATGACCCGAGCCGAGCTTGCCTTGAGCTCAGCTCAAGTACAAAATGAGCCACCTCGGCTCATGTCATCTCAAATGGAGCTTTTTAGCTAGTTTTTCTTAAGCGAGCTACGAGTCGAGCCACGAGCTTTGCGAATAGTCCTATGTATAAAACGGTGGCAATCCTTTAATCAACCATTTTGTCTCAAGTTAGTTTTTGTATGTATATATAATTTGTCGAAATGAACATTTTTGTGATTTTCCATAATATTTAACATAGAAACTACCTTATGTTATTCCCCTACTTTAGTGTGGTTCTAAAACTCTTGTTTTCTTTCCCTTCTCCTTTTTTTTCGTCTTCCTCGCATTTACTCCCTTTTTTTAACTTTTTAAGGTTATGGAAACATGGTGAGATGGGGAAAAATTATCAATGGAGATGTAAACTAATAGGATAAGAAAACGAAAATTTATAAGCTCATTACTAATGATATCATTGTATGTCAAACCTTAATGTCTTCACATTAATAGTTGCATGTTTGCACATTAAGGCTCGTGTAAGAATAGATTCTGGTACAACAAACAGTCACTACTTGTAACTTATAACAACGTTGAATGAACCAATTGGGGCCCTCCCTTCACCACCCCCATGTGGATGGTCTACCGGGTTCATAACTACTACCCTTACTACATGGTGCTTACCTAGCCAACGCTTAGATCCTGCCCTACCCAAATTTTTCTGGATCACCCCAACATTCCCCACTTGTCCGACTGTTGCTGAGCAGTTTTTGGATATTAAACGGACCTCCCCAGAAGGTAATTTTAATGTGGCCGATTTCCCTTCTTTTGCAATCAGTAATTATTGGAACAAGAATTATATTATAAATGAAGAAATCCAACTCGATTTAAATAAAAAACTATAGAATCATACTGAAAATAGCACTGTGATATTGCGATGATACAACACACACCAATTGATAGATTGACTGCTATTCAGGTCGTTGGTCTCTTGAACAACGAGTTTATCGTTTGCTCATTCTGATAGTCTTCAGTAGAGGGTACACGTTTTTGCACGAGTCTAGCTTGAGCATTTAGAGATATTTTCCACAAACACCTATGGGTATTTATCCGGTTTGTCATTGTTTGTTAGGGTGAGCGGAGTGGGGCGGTAAACCCACTCGGTACTGAACCCCCATCCACCGCCAACCCTTTTACCGAGCAAAGTTTACCGAAATGGGGGGTGAAATCGGTGAGTGGTCACCGAGTCGGTGAGAGGGGGGGAAGGGGGAGAGAGACGGGTGTGTGGTGGGGTCCATTCTTTCTCAACCAATCAAATATGTTTCTTTTTTTTAAACAGTTTACCTAAACCCCATTAGGTACCACCGCCAAGTTTTTGAACATTAGGTAAACAAATTAAGTGACTTGAGATGGCGCTATGTGATTGGGTGATTTGGGAGTTTACCTATTTGGAATAGGTAACCACTCCCCTCACCCTTAGTGTTTTCGTATTTGAGCATTTAGTAGTCGGTTTCTTTTGATTAGTTTATGATAGCTGAAGATACATATCCGGATCCGGACCTCATCCAAGGACGGACCGGATCACTCAATGGACGAACACTTCTAAGGACGTCCGTACCCTTTACTACCGAGGACGAACATCAAAACAAGTTCGTCTGGACGGATGACGTCATCTCAGTTGACCATTATAAATACCCCATCATGTACAAGGCCAAGTACGATTTTCTGAACCTTCGTCCTTAATTTCTCTCTCCACTTTCTCTCTCTACCAATACTTATCCTCACGCCGGAGGGTGGTCGCAGAGGGGCCCTCCCATCTCTGCGGCGAGCCTAACGGTTTACTGTTTTGCAGGTGAAGGTTCTTATCTCCTACAAGATCCAAACTCCCCACTTACAAGCTTCGGCCCTGTACAACTTTTGGATCTTCAATTGGCGCCATCCGATTTCACAGCTCACAGTCCTTCACTTTGTGAATTTCTTGAGCAACGAAACAATTGATCTATGGCGGCCTCGAGTTCCATGAATTCGAGATCCATTGATGCTAGTATGCAAACTACAGCTCCAACAAGTCTTACTTCCACGGTTTCAGCTCCTTTGAGCTCGGGACCAGGAACAACTCTGCCGTTCATATTATTGCCAACATCACAGGCAACCGAGTTCGACGCGAAGTTCCTCACCAAAAACGCGAGTCTCTTAAGACGATTAAAAGCTCAACAGGCTAGAGATGAATAGATCCTCGGTTTACGACCCAGGCTCTTTCATGATGAAACTCTGGTAAGGACTATGGGTCCTACAAATTTCGCCTCTCCCATTTTCTCCACAGTTGTTACTTCGGAAACTTATAATGGATATGTGCAGGGTTCCTCCGGACCATCTCCAGCAATGACGATACAAAACGATTCCCAAATAGAAGGAATCAGTGATCCGGAGCTTACCAAACCATATCATCCGGTATCCATAACGGCTAAGTCCAAGTTTAGTGCCCGCATCACTCACGCCAAGCTCCATCCGAAGCTTAAAATGCCAACTACGGTGAAAAAGTATGACGGTACCACAGACCCGGACGATCACATGTTTGATTTCGATGGGGCCGCACGAGTGGAACAGTGGCCGATGCCAGCCTGGTGTTTCATGTTTGCACAGACGTTAATCGGGGCTGCTTGAGTGTGGTTTGATGCATTGAATGAAGGGGAGATCAATGATTTCGAAGAGTTCCGGAGGTTGTTCCTCCAGAACTTTAGTCAACAACGACACTACTCCAAGGAGATAACCGAAGTGCACAACATTCGAAGGAAGGATGGCGAGTCCTTAGACAGTTTCATCGACCGTTTCAATCGAGAAATTATGCAGATCAGTAGGGTCGTAGATCAGCTGAGGATATCAGGCTTCTGCCATGGTGTCCGGAATAATCAGTTGGTAGAAAAGCTACACGAGAATCTCCCAAAGATGATGGAAGTACTCATGGAGCGAGCCCGAGCTTTCGCTCAGGGGAAAAATGCTTGTAATCCGGCACCTGAGACAGATCAAAAGATGTCCCCCTGGAAAAAAAATGGAGGGTCCGTGTTCGATAAGGCTCCCTCCGGAAGCAGAGGACGAGCACACCCCTACAGCAGAAATGATCGATCTCAGCGCGGTAGAAGTTCTGGGTCCAGGTTTTATAACCTATCATACCTCTCCAAAACTCCTAGTGAGATCCTCAGCGCCGAAGGAGCAAATTTTCTAGCACCCCCAAAGCTTCGGAACCCGAGAGATAAAAATTCTAAGAAGTATTGCGACTATCACCATGCACGAGGCCACAATACAGATGATTGCTGGTCCTTGAAACAGGAAATTGAAAAGGTTGTCCGATCCGGTAAACTCTCGCATCTGGTAAAGGAAATGAAAGAGGGCAAAACCTTCGGCGGTTCGGTAGATAATCCGAACAACCAGTCAGCAATTTGCATGATAAGAAAGGTGAATAATCAAGGCATCAAGCGGACCAGTCATCATTTGGCCGCATGGATGCATCAGCCGATTGCTTTCCCTCTGATCACTCCGGATGAAGTCAAAGATGGACCAATCATCGTATCAGCGGTCATAGCAGGGCACAAGGTCCGGGGGATCTATGTCGACAGTGGAAGTGCCTCCGAAATCATGTACCAATAGTGTTTCCAACAATTGGCTCCGCAGACTAAGGCGAAGTTAATACAGGTATCTATGCCATTAGTCAGTTTCTCCGGAGAAGTGGTTCAGCCAATTGGGCAAATCACGTTACCAACTACGTCGGGAACCAGAAATTTGCCTAGAACTGTCAACTTAACATACTTGGTGGTGGGAGCAAGGTCCGTTCATAATGTGATATTAGGAAGGCCAGGGATGTGTGCTTTCGGCATTATCAGCTCCACCATCCACGGATCGTTGAAATTCCCTACTGAAGCCGGTGTAGCAACCTTATATTCGGAGTCCACCCTGTGCGTAGCAGAGATACGACAAAGCGAGGGAAGTAGCACGCAACCTCCGAACCTCCTTACGGAGGAATAGGCCATCCACCCGCTATTCCCAGAGCAGAAGATCGCCATCGGAGTGCAGCTCCCTGAACGAACTAAGAAAAGATTGTGGAAGCTGCTGTCTAGTTCCCTCGACGTGTTTGCTTGGCAGACATCCGATATGATTGGGATTCCTCGTGCTCTGGCCGAACACAAGCTAAAAGTGTCACATTCGGTAAAACCTGTGGCTCAAAGAAAAAGAAACATGGCTACGGCCAAACATAAGGCCATAGCCGAAGACGTACGCAAGCTACTGAATGTCGGGATTATTAGAGAAGTGCGTTATCAAACATGGGTCTCCAATCCGGTGATGGTCACCAAGAAAGACAACACCTGGAGGATGTGCGTTGATTTCTCTGACCTAAACAATGCATGTCCAAAAGACTGTTATCCGCTCCCGGAGATTGATCTAAAAATTGATTCCCTTGCAAGCTTCCGCCTTAAATGCTTCCTGGATGCGTATAAAGGCTATCATCAGATACAAATGGCTCTGGAAGATGAAGACAAGACGGCCTTCGTGACAAATGAGGGTCTCTTTTGTTACACCAAAATACCGTTTGGCTTAAAGAACGCCGGAGCTACATACCAGAGATTGATGGATAAAGCATTTAAAGGCCAAATCGGAAGAAACTTGGAAATTTACGTAGATGACTTGGTCATTAAAAGTGAAGCCGAAGATAACATGATCGACGACATACTCGAAACCTTCACCAGGCTTCGGAGTATCAATCTCAAGTTAAACCCCAAAAAATGTTCCGTCGGCCTAGAAGAGGGTAAATTCCTGGGGGTATGGATAACTCAGTCCGGAATCCAGGCACTTCCAGAAAAAATTCAATCCGTAATATCCATGCAGCCTCCGAAAATGGTAAAGGAAATCCAGTCTTTGAATGGTAAGCTAGTGACTCTTCATCGTTTTATTTCCAAGGCAGCAGACCCTACCATTCCTTTCATGAACGTCTTGAAGAAAAGCACCAGAAAGGGTCAGATAGAATGGACAGCAGAGGCTGACTCTGCCTTTCAAGAATTAAAAGTTTGTCTGGGATCTCTACCTACTCTAACTACACCAGTAACCGGAGAAACCGTTACCGTATATCTCTCTGCTTCTCATTTTGCCATCAGCGCGGTACTCGTAGTACATCGAAATCAAGCACAAATACCGGTTTACTATGTGAGCCGTGTCTTAAAAGACTACGAGACCCGGTATCTGATGATCGAAAAGTTGGCACTCGCTTTGGTACATGCGTCAAGATGGCTTCGAAGGTACTTTCAAGCCTTCAACATAGAGGTGCAAACCAATCTCCAGATCCAGCAAATCCTAAGAAAACCAGAGGTCTCTGGGCGACTTATGAAGTGGGCAATCGAGCTCAGTGCTTTCGACATTACCTATCGAACCCGAGGTCCGGTAAAAGGCCAAGCGGTGGCAGATTTTCTTACGGAAGTCCCCACCGGAGAAAGTGCTAAGGAGAAGCCTGCTCTTCCAAAAGTCTGGAACTTATATACAGACGGAGCTTCTAGCAGGGAAGGATCTGGAGCTGGTTTAATTTTGATAGACCCGGAGGGAATAGAGTACACTTACGCTCTGCGCTTTGAATTCAAGACCTCAAACAATGAAGCAGAGTATGAAGCCCTTTTAGCCGGACTCCAAACAGCGGCCAAAGCCGGTGCTAACTCCGTCCTAGCTCATGTTGATTCATTGCTAGTCGCCAATCAAGTCAACGGAGAATACGAGGCACGAGAAGAGAACATGGATTGGTATTTAAACCAAGTCAATAGTTTGATGTCTACGTTCGATTCATGCAAGATAGTTCATATCCCGAGAAGCAAGAATAAAAAAGCTGACGCTCAGAGTAAGCTTGCATCCGTTGCGTTCTGTCACCTGTCCAAGGAGGTACTGGTTGAAACTCTACAAGCCCCGGCTATCAACCAACCGGAAGCCGTGATGTCAATCTCCATACAAGAAAAATCATGGATGACCCCAATCCTGGATTATTTGAAAAATGGCACGCTTCCGGAAGATAAAGCTCAGGCAAGGAAGACGAAAGTCAAAGCGCTTCAATACCAAGTTCACGACGGAAAGCTTTATCGAAAGACATTGTTGGGTCCGCTCATGAGATGTCTAACGCCGGACGAGGCTAGCTACGTTATTAGGGAAATCTATTGGGGAATTTGTGGCATACATTCCGGACCTAGGATGGTTGTGACCAAAGCAATGAACGCCGGATATTTCTGGCCGGGCATGCATCAAAGCGCCGTTAGTGAGTTGCAAGCATGCAAAGATTGCCAGCGGCATGCCCCAATCAGCCATCGAGTAAAAAATGACCTCGTACCAATAACCTCGGCTTGGCCCTTCCAAAACTAGGGAATCGACATTGTCGGTCCTTTCCTCGTCTCCACCGGAGGGGTGAGGTTCCTACTGGTCGCGATTGATTACTTCACAAAATGGATCAAAGCCAAACCCCTCCGAACCATCACCGGAGATCAAATACTAAGGTTTGTATGGGAAAACATAGTGTGCAGGTTCGGAATGCCGCTCTGCATCGTAAGCGACAATGGGAAGCAGTTCACGGAAAAACCGTTCAAGACTTGGTGCGAAAGAATGCACATTGAACAAAATTTCGCTTTGGTTACCCATTCCCAGGCTAACGGACAGGTAGAAAGAGCCAACCGCTGCATCGTGGACGATATAAAAAAGCGTCTGGGGAAGGAAGGTGTCTCCTGGGCAGATGAACTTCCGCACGTCCTATGGGCACACCGGACGATGCCAAAGACAAGCACAAGGGAAACTCCTTTCAGCTTGACATATGGCTCGAAGGCGGTCATCCCTGCCGAAGTGGGCATACCTACCCCTCGCATGCGGTAAAGTCAAGAAGAGAACGAGTAGCAACCCCACCTGAACCTCGACCTAGCCGAAGAAAGAAGAGAACTCGCGGCTATCCGAGAAGCAAAGTACAAAAAAGAGTTGGAAAAACATTACAACTCAAAAGTAAAGGAGGTCCGGTTCAAGGAAGGAGATTACGTCATGCGAAGGAATGATGCTAGTCTGGTGGAAGGTACCGGAAAGATGGCTCCGCAATGGGAGGGGCCCTATCTAGTCAAAACCGTCGGAAAAAACAGTGCCTATACGCTTACCAAGATGGACGTAACTCCCGTTCCTCGTACCTGGAACGGGATGCACCTCAAAAGATGCTTTCTTTGAAGAATCTCAGTTTCTAAAATAAATTTTTGTAATGCGGAGGCTACGGCCCGCATCATTTTATCTTTCATGTACTGCGTAGGGTATTACCCGCATCTTTTTATTTTTTCATGTATTGCGGAGGGTATTACCCGCACTTAGTAAACGTTTTACCAGTTTGTATTATCCGAAGAATACACTTCGGAATATATCAAATAGAATGCTTGAATGTTCTATCACTTATAAGTTGCACAATATAAAAGTACCATCGGCCGAATCAGGGATACTAACCCTAAAAAGAGAAAATGGACTGGTATACGTCCAAACTTTCGCTTTCATTAAAAAATTATCCTAAGTATACATATAAGACGGATCTGCATACTAATAAAGAACGTTCCAAAAAAAGAAAAAATGTAATCACAAAATCATGGACGCATGCAAAAAGTAAAATGATCACATAAAAAATAACCGGATCAGTACCTCCGGAAGTCATTCTAACCATTTACAAAGGATAATTGTCAAATGTACAAACGGTAAAGACGGAAATCATTACAAAGTCATGAACTAAACTAGGTGCATACCCCAAGTGGCCGGATATGTCCACCTTCCAAAAAATTAACCAACTGAAAAATTATGGAGGTGCATACCCCAAGGAACAGGGCATGTCCACCTCATTCTTTCGAAGACTCCCCTCCGGCGAAGAGGAGAGCATCTTTAATTTTTGAAAGAGGTTCATTGATAAGCTTGGGAAGATCTTCTAACACCGGAAAAGTTAGGGAGTCAAAACAGGCGACGGCCATGTTTAAGTCGGCTTCAGCGTTCCGATTCAACAGCGGGACCTCTGTATAGGGAGTCTTCTTTTTAAGTGCGTGATCATACCCATGATGAAGACCGGAGTTAACTCCGACAGTACTCATGGCATTATTCACGGCTGCGACACCCGCTGTCATCTCCGGCCCCTTATGAATAATTTTGGCCAATAGTTGAGCTCCCTCTGATAAAAGCCACGCCTTGGTCGCCTGCAAATCTTCCACCTTCGCCTCCAAATCAGCATTCTCCAGCTTGAGCTCTTCAACCTCGGCTCTATGATGACCTTTCCTTTCATCAATCCGAGCTTTCAACTCGGCTTCCCCTGTTTTGAGAGCATCCCGTTCTGATAAAAAATGTTAGCAAAATTTAAAAAAAAAGTAACAAGGAATAAAAAGAAAGGAGCGAACCTGCAAGCATTCTCTCATACACCGCACGAGCGTTAGAAACAGTCTCTTCCATCTTGGCAAGAACCTCCTTGTGCTGCTCGTCCTTTTTCTTGGAAGACTCAGCAAAACCCTGTAATTCTCCTGAGATTATATCCCGTTCTTCCGAAGCAGAGGCAACAGCGGCTTGGGATGATTGATTCTGAGTCATCCAGGCCTTGACTTTTTCCTTTTGAGCCTGGAGGTCCTGAGAGAGTTGGGCAAGCTTCTTTTCCGCATCTAGAGTCCTTTGTATTTTACGTTTTAAGGAAAGGGTTTCCTTCTCCAGACTTTCCTTCATTGACTCCGCTTCAACCCATCTGCGGTATAATTCTGTCACATAAACATTAGACTGAGCTTGATTTGACAAAACCACCGCACCCAAATCTTGGTTTTTCATCTCCCGGATCCGAGCGTGGTCCAGCGGGGTGCTAATGTTTAAAAGAAACGTCCTGGCAACAAGGTCATCCATCACCGAGTCCCTGTTCCGAATATCCCATTCCGGTACAAACTTCTCATCAGCGGTCATCGGGTCAATCTCCATATCATCCGCAAAAACATCTGCATAGCGAAAAAGGACATCAACTCGGGTCCGAACCAAGATGGAGGAAGAGAAGATACTTGATCCTCCTCATCATCAATAAAGCAGTCCGGACCCAAAGATGAGTCCAAATTCGTACCTGAAAAGGTTACCATCTTTGGTTCACTCTGAGCTTTTCCCTCTCCCTTGCTCGTAACCCCCTGGTCTTCAACCTCCATATTATCAGCTTCATTCACCGGAAGATAGCCTCTGGAAAAAATAGGGGTTGGAGCTGAACGGGCTAAAGCTGCCTCTTCCCTAGACGATTTTCCGCCGGATAGATGCTCGTCAAGTTCAACAATCACATTACCGCTAGAATGAGAGGAACTCTTCTTGGTCTTCTTCGCCTTCGGCATGGGGAGAGGATCGGATGATCGGATCTGAGGGGCCTCAGCTTTTCGTTTTCGGATCAAACCCTTCAACTCAACGTCTGAAGCAATGCCTTTGCTCTTAAGAGGGGTGGAAGAAGGGCGATATTGGAGAGCCTCGTCTAAACTCCTTACTTCCAAATCACTATCCACATCATCTAAGATAGACTCCCTCTTGGCTTGAGATCCGGACGACCCAGCTATAACCTTCGTAGGTTTCGGCACGGATGAAGTAGCATCAGCAGCAGAAGGTTCTGAAGTGCCTTGATCCGTTAGAGGTCGGATCTCCTGAGCCACCGAAGCCACCTGCTTCATAAAAGGAACCTCACCTTCGGCTTGCTTGTCAAAATCAAAGTCTAAAACGTTGAAATTTGGGACCTTCAAAGCATCCCTGAGAGACATTTCGGCTCCTGCATTTTAGAAGAAAAAACAAGTCAGAAAATAATAAAAGAAAAAAATGCCGAAGGGAAGGTAAAGGGCCGGAAACTTACTTTCACGCTTTGTGCGGATAACCGGCCAATCCCTATCCCCTCGGCCCCAGGAAAAACAAACCCGTCCCCATAAAAGAAGATGTCCGGGAAGGGGACGGATGGGGGACTTGTTCTCAATCAGGGCTCGGGCCAACTCTTTGTTAAAAACGAAGTCATCGCCTAGATCGAAGGACATAGTCTGATCCATGAACCTCCGCACCATCTCCACCGGAAGGCAGCGGTCATCCAGCCAGAAAAAAATTATCTTTCTAATTCTTTAGGCTGGACCTCTCATCCCCGGCAGGACTGGGGACTCCCTTCCGGTGGGCGAAGGTATACCAGTCACCGGCGGTAATAAACTCATAAATGTATCGGAACACATCCAAATCCGGTTTCTGGTTCTGAGCTCTACAAGAGATCTCAAAGTGGTTTATACGGCTTAAGCCAAAGGGATTCACTTGACAGAGGTGAACCCGGAAGAACCGAAGAACCCTAATCAGGAACTTAGAAAAACGAACCCTATAGTTCACAAAATTGCACACTTGTGTGTACAAAGGGAACTTCCCTGAACGGAACGGATATATGATTTCCTTTTTCGAAGGAAGGATTGGGTTAAGATCTAGAGGAATTCTATACTCTTGAACGAACTTATCCAACTGCTGTTAGGTAAGAACGCTCACACTCTCCGATAGGTTATCTTTACTAGGAGCCATAGTGGAAACCAGGAAAAGGGACGCACCTTGTAGAAGAAGAAGAAGAAGAAGAAGAAGGACGAACAAGAGGATAACAAGTTGAGAAGAAAACTCGAGAGTAAAAAAGGTGAAAAGTAAAGTGTAAAAAGGGGTTTTTATAGGAGGCCTTAAGTCGGTTTGGGTTTGTCAAATCAAACCGTCACTTCAGTAGACGATCGCGATTCCCAAGACGGGGTTTCGTAACCGTCACACGCGGGTGACGGTCCAAATACTTACATCACCTACGCCACGTCAGCACCATTCAAATAACGCCACGTTACTCTGTCAGACACGTTCGATGAAAAACATTTTATTAAGTCCTTAACAGAACTTAACAAACTGGGGGACTTGAAGATACATATCCGGATCCGGATCTCATCCAAGGACGGACCGGATCACTCAATGGACGAACACTTCTAAGGACGTCCGTACCCTTTACTACCGAGGACGAACATCAAAACAAGTGCGTCTGGATGGATGACGTCATCTCAGTTGACCATTATAAATACCCCATCAAATACAAGGCCAAGTATGATTTTCTGAACCTTCGTCCTTAATTTCTCTCTCTACTTTCTCTCTCTACCAATACTTATCCTCACGCCGGAGGGTGATCGCAGAGGGGCCCTCCCATCTCTGCAGCGAGCCTAACGGTTTATTGTTTTGCAGGTGAAGGTTCTTATCTCCTACAAGATCCAAACTCCCCACTTACAGGCTTCGGCCCTGTACGACTTTTGGATCTTCAATAGTTAAGAAGAAGAAAAAAACTAGATAAATTCCGTTTTAGGCTTCTAGTTTGTGATTCTTCGTGGCCTTACGGGGCTAACTAAAATAATTGGGCTTGAGACCATGGGCTTTGATTAAGGACATAGAGGATGTTGGGCTTGAGACCATGGGCGTTGTAATTTGGCTTTTTATTATTTTTTTTATCCAGCGTCGTGCTAGTGAAAGTTGTCGTTAAGAAAACACTAGATCATCAAATTTAGTTGTTTTAAATAAACTAGGTTTATATCAAGCGCGCGTTGCGGCGCGTTAAGCGCACGTTAAACCGAATCGTTGAATATACTTTGATGATAAGGTAAGGTAGCCCACGCCCCATGGGCTACACCTAATGCTATCTTCAAGCGAGCCTCCCAATCCAATGGTGGGGTTTCCTTTTCAACCGCTGAATAGCCAAATTTAGATTATAATATAGACCATCTTCAAAAACGAATGATTGAATTTTGAAAAACTTTTCAACTTCAATGATACATAATCCCCATTCCCAAACATTCCCTAAACCCGAATTTGCAAAACATGTTGCATAAAATTACTGTGAAGATGGCCAGATGGGATTCAACACTCCCATTTGTCATAAGCTGATAAACCAAATACCGGTTTCTTTCCTCTGTGCATATCCCAATCAACCGAACCAAGTTTTTATGGGCAACCGGTTGAGCATCTCAACTTCAGCCAAGAATTCTCGGCCGCCTTGTTGATCGTCACGTTTAGGTACTTTAACCGCCATTTTTGTTCCGTCTACAAGAATACCACTATAAACATGCCCAAGTCCACCTTCACTTAGAACTCCTGATTCGTTGAAATTGCCAGTTGCTTTCTCAATATCAGTCAAACTAAACGTCTTTGCAGATCCATTATATGCTATTATAGACCGGAATCATAGCGACGCCGACACGGTCCTACTCGTTATCATTGATCCACCAACATCTGCAAGTTTTGACATTTATGATCAAATGACTCTTATCTACATAATAATTTTATACCCATATTTTTTGATAAAAAAGTTGTCAGGTTTTTGTTTTAAGTATAAGATCATTATTATTGTTGAACTTATGCGTGTTGTAATCATATTTGACATAACTATATTAACCAACCCGTCGAGTTTGACCACGGGACAACTGTGTTGACCTTTGGGATTACGTGATAATTTTGAGAAAGAAGGTAAAATAGTTGATGCGTTGGGTGCCAACCGATCCCCATTATCCCTACGTTTCACCATCAGAACCCATCTTACCATCTATATATAAAGTTCTATGCACCATACCAACGTCCATTTGCAAAGTTGTATATACCAACCCCATGCATTTTGTCTACAAAGCAGGCGCCAGCATACATGTCACCGTTTCTGCATCACCACGTAATCACACATAAACTTAAGTCTTGTAACATTTTCTTTCTGTACATATATGTTCGCTTTTGACATTTTTTTCATAAGACTAACACTTCTTTATATTGTGTCATAAAAACTATAAGATTGTGAAAAGAGTAAAAAAATATGCTTAACAACACTAATAATGTTTGTAAACATCAAGTGAGCAGGGACAAAGTGAAAAAAAGCGTTATGTTGCATTTTAGCAGGAACCATGGTTTGTTAGTTAGTTGTAGTTAAATGTGAAGAAGAATAGACCTCACAAATCTGATCCGAACCAAAAAGATTACGTCGTATATGGTGTGCCTAATTCAGCAAGCAAATAAAACCCAAAATAGAGTTTAAAGCCTCTTCTTACCATATTCATCATTCTCACCAAATACATGTAGTCATAATCCCCTGAAATAATTACGTTTGCAGTCAACATCCCTCTGCATAAATCCCATTTTTGGTTTAATAAGCAAGATTGTTCACATATGTGTTTTCATTAAAATATTGCCACATAAAAATCAACCACTAATTAAGAATAAAACTAAATAATACAAAAGAAGCACGTATATTTACTCTAGTATGGCTTGTAAACTACAAAATATATATACCTTATGGTGAACGATTGACTCATGAAAAACATAACCAAGAGACTGTGTCACCCACAACAGCTCATTGTGTGGAAGCTCCCCAAATCTTGGAAGTAGCGGAACCTTCCCAAGGTCTATAATACATCAATTTAGATAGATTATTATTATAAAACCTTTATATCCGTAATAAGTTTACTATATATGATATTAACATCTACCAACAGCAATCAAATGGGACCAAAGTTGAGTAAGCAGCTGGCACTCAATCATGGAAATTTGCTGAACTCAACCACCAAAGTTGAGTAAGCGGCTGGCACTCAATTATGGAAATTTGCTGAACTCAACCAAGGGAGTGACACTCAATGAGGGAAATATGTTTATATTCAGAAAAAAAAAACTTCATGATATTCTTTTAATTCATCTATTTATTTCAATATAGTCAATTAACACAAAAATGTAAGACGAAGATATTCACTTTATGGGTAATGTTTAGACAGTTTCAAAACATAAGCGTAAGCAATCACGGCGTATGAACATTGGTGGAATTGAGTACAAACATAAGCGTAAGTATATTGAAACAATTAACAGTGAACCCTTAATCGATCTATCATCTATCCGACCAAAGTTACCCAAAAATCGTAAACCAACAGAGAAAAAGCGTACCTCGATTTCTGTCGTCTCCTTTTCCTTTCTTTCTCGATAGGTCTTTGTAGGGTTCCACCGCCGCTGATCGTTTCTGCCGATCCTCTCCCCACACATCCGCCATCGCCAACGCCACCGATGTTGGTTGTTCGACACCAAAATCAAACCCAAGTCACCGATGCTAGGGGGCAGCTGTCGACCTCCTAGGGTTACCGCCGATAGCACCGCCGCGTGCCGCCGTGTTACGTCGGAATAGTGACCAGTATCCGCCGTTTAGCAATGGTGGTGCGACCCGATCGGAGATGATGACGGTCTCTGTTGGGAAGTGGGGGTTTTTGGCTTAGTTGTGGGGGAAAGGGTAAAAGGAGTGTGGAGATGTGTTCGGTGGCCGGATATATGGCTGTGCCGTGATGGTGGAACGGTGACTGTGGGGTGGGGTGAGGTGAGGGTTTAGAGATGAAAATTGGGGGTGAAGAGGGATGAAGAAGTGATGACACAACAGATGAAAATGGTTTTAGATGGAACCAGTGGCGGACCCAGGATTTTTTTCCTGGGGGTGCGGAAATTTTTTAAAGATTTTAGACCCGTAGCTATATAAAAAAACTTCGATTCATAGCGGTCGGATCGGGTCGGGTCATGTAAAACAAGTAAACATAAACAAACAAAGTTTCATAGGGGGTCGGATCGGGTCGGGTCATGTAAAACAAGTAAACATAAACAAACAAAGTTTCATAGCGGGTCAGGTCGGTTCAATTTCAATTTTCAAAGAATCAAACCCTAGTTCCTAACTTCCTATCATATAAACAAACAAAGTTTCAAGTAAAACAAGTAAACATCATAAAAGAACATCATAAGTAAGTAAACAAAAAGGCATCAAAGTTCAAAAAAACATACCTTAGTCTTCAGTTAGAAGAATCCGACGAAAAAAGTGGTTCATCCCCTTTTCTCTTGAGAAATCGCGTCACAACTTCCCTAATCACGGTTCCTCCTAATCCTATCACATACAAAATAAACAAGGATCTTCAAGTGTTCAACCATAGCCCATATTCTCTAATTTTCAATTTAAAATTTTGAATTTCAAGCCCAAATTAGCTCAAAACATATAAATAACAGTAAATCATCAAGTAAAATCATAAAAAAAAAACCAAAAAACTAACCCTTAGATGATGTCGCTGCTGCCTGCTGAATTCCGGTCAGTTTCTGGTTGGAATTATGGAAGTCGATGGCTGTTGTTGCTGCTGGCTTGTTGAAGAAGTCGCTGGGCAGGAGCCAGGAGGTCGCTGGGCAGAATCAGAACAGAAGGGCGGGAGGTGGAAATCAGACTTTGTATTGTTGGGTATTGGGTTTAAATGGGTAAATGGGTAATAGACTAATGGACTAATGCCTAATGGGCTTTTTGTATAAATCAGACTTTCTATAAATCAGACTAATGGGCTAAATCTTAATTGAAGTAGTATAATCTATTAATATAGATAGTTTTTTTTATAAAAAAATCAGACTTTACTAAAAAAATTATAATATAAATCCATAATATTTTTTACCTAAGGTGTGCGGACGAAAAATTCGAAGGGGTGCGGACGAATATATCCAAGGGGTGCGGACGAAGAAATCCAAGGGGTGCGGACGAAAAATTCCAAGGGGTGCGGACGGGATTTTCGACGGAACTTAGCACTAAATTTTTTTTTCCCGGGGGTGCGCCCGCCCACCCTGGGCATGTCTTCAGTCCGCCCCTGGATGGAACGTGTATAGCAGACAAAAATAGCCAATAAAATTACCAAAATACCATGTTGCTATTCACAAGTTTTGTTTTTTAATATATACGAGAATATTCTACTATGTTATATAACCAAAAAAACCGCTTCAACATTTATGAATACCTGGACGTCATTTTACCAAAGTTTGACCTCTTTAATTGATAACAAGTCATTGTATATGTATCACTTTTTTACGATATTATACTAAATTTTTTTACCAATATTGAAGCTTTATTAAATTCTTCTAATTTATGTATTTCATCACCTCTAAGATTGACAAATCTTTTATTTTTTTATTATAATTAAAATATGTAACCTATTATTGATTAAATTAAAAAAAAAAAGGACAAACTCTTCATTTTTCTTAAAAAGGAGTTGACCGGAAAGTTGCCGATGATTGCGCAACAATGTATGCAAATCTTACTTTGTGTAGCGCTGACTTTTTGTATAGCCATTTTTAAAGACTTTTTACACTTTGACTTCCAACGTTATCAGTCAAAACCTTTCCAAACTTGCAAGAAGTGTACTTTGGACATAACCTAACACATTAAGCTTGCATATTTCCTTTTACTAAAGCTTTACGTGTTTGTTACGATGTTCGATAACATTACTGATAAATTTGATTGCAACAATCCATAGACATAACTAACAAAGTACTTTTATGTTTTGTATTAAAAAATTTAAAAGAACATCGGCACTGTACCGCCGTACCGATATTTATTTTTATAGTTTCATGTTCTGATAAATTGTCACCGTATCATTACCATAACATATCGAATCGAACAACATCAGTACTGATATTTGTATTCATTTTTATGGTTTCCAATTTCGATATTATATCATTTCTACAACTTTGTCTGCGGCGGATTACGACGATAAATGAATACTAGTACCGATATTGGTACCATGGCGAATCGAACTAATATTGTTTGAATAACATTTGTACCGGTATTCATTTTTATAGTTTTCGATTGATGTGCAATACGTGTTGATTGCTACACTGCGTGCCTATATCATGCCAGTACAGTAACAAGTTGACCTGATACCAACCAGTATGTTAAAATATTATCTTCCACACACAGCTTAATCGATTAAGTTATTTGTGCGGACAATTGAAGATGAAGAAGAATGGTGGGATAGGGTTTTTCATTGAAGGTTATGAAGAGGAATTAAAATGGTACTGTAGTTTTTTGAGTTTCTATAAGAAATAGAATTAAAATGGCAAATATACCCTCACATGTTAGGCATGTGAGGGAATTTAATTGAGATAATTAATTTGGTTAGTGGTAAAGAATTGAACCTGCAACAAGAATAAATGTAAAGGCTGTTTTCAGCAAGTTTTAAACAATAAAGCTGGAACCTGCAAATTTGAATAAACATAAAGAACTTTTTGTGCAATTTACTCTTTAGTTTATGTGATGGATGTCACTTAAAAGTTTTTGAGATGCAAGGGGGTTGGGAGGAAGTCGATGGTGGATAGGGGCCTAAGATCGATTAGGGGTGAACGATGGTCGGAATGGTTGGTTATTTCTATTTAGTCTTTTAATAGACGTTTGATTTGATGTATTTGTTTATAAATTTAAGGGTAATTAGACATTTTGCAACGAATTAACACACTTTTAACGACATCCATCATAGGGACTATATGTGTGACGTTCGTCCAAACTCTATAATCTCTCACTATGGGTGAAATGTAAAATTTCAACATATGGATACATTGTGTAATCTACTCTTGTTATGTTCATGAGAACATTTCTCCACAATTCAATTAGGCCATCTATAATGGTTAAAGCCCCCTAAGAGGCATTTTTCGTCACATCGGCATCATAACGCTCATTTAAAAAAAGTGTAATAGTTAACGTCCCTTAATGCCATTTCAATTACTTTCCAATTTTTTCTCCTCATTTGGCGTTATATTAGAAGCGCCCCTCCTTTTCATGCCCCTATAACGCTCAAAGAAGCGGTGCTGATGGCGTTATCAAACTCCTTCATACTCCTATAATGCTCATTACTCATGGTGTTATGTGACTTGTATGTTTGTACATGAAAAGTTCATTAAGGGGCTGTTTGTTTACCTCTTAATGAGGCTCTTAATGATTCAGACCTCTTACTGGTTCAGCACTTAGTGGTTCAGACTGTTTGTTTCACAAGCAGATCTCTGAATGGTTCAGACATTTGCCTCTGAATAGTTAAGATTTATACAGAGTCTGAATGGTTAAGACCTCTAATCTGAATTGGTCAGACATTTGCCTCTGAACGGTTAAGCATTATACAGGCTCTTAATGGTTCAGACCTCTTATTGGTTAAGTACTTAATGATTCAGACTTCTTACTGGTTCAGCACTTAACCATTCAGATGTTGTCAAACAGCCCTTGAGTATTTAATACTTTTACATTATTTATATTATCACATATTACTTATTTACTTTACCATATATTAATATTTTAACCAACTTTGTAGGCCTCAAACTAAAAAGGACAATAAGAGTGTTGGATTATGGACATTGACCTAGTTTTTTTTAGAACGGTAGGAATGCTTGGTTGTCAAGATGGAGAAACTTCCTGTCACAAACACTATAGAGGGCATCAAATAACAACTTTTCAATTTGATCAAACACAGATTCGGGTTCTAGGATATATGTTGTTCAAAAGTGATGTGTTGCACCGTTATCTAGTCCGACGATATATTTTGTAGCCTCCTGTTGTTCCTTGGATAGTATGTTTTAGATGGTTGTAGTATTTTTTAGTACTTTATATTTCGTTGTTTAGCTTAGGGGCTGTTTGGCAACATCTGAATCAATAAGTGCTGAATGAATAAGAGGTCTGAATGGGTAAGAGGCTCTGAACCAGTAAGTGCTGAACCAGTAAAGTACTGTTTGGTTGCACATCTGAATGGCTGTGTAAAATGACATTTTTACCCCTTTTAATTAAAAAAACCATTTTATTATTAAATATATATAAATGTTATTCTCCATCCTCATCTCATTCCACCTACCGTTCAAACAAAAAAAAAATCTCATTCCACCAAACTTTCCTTTTTTTTTTCTTTATGTATCTTATACACACACAGACAACAACAACATCCTTTGTCTCTCTCGTTTGCTCGACCGGTGACCGGAGCCGAAGTGTCGGCCGGTGCCGGTTGTGAAACCCGCTGAATCACCTACGCCCCCCCCCCCCCGGTTACAGAAATCTCTGGTAGCCACACCCACCACATCGATCGAAGAAAGAGAAAGATCGACAGAGGAGAGAGAGCTCCGGTGGTGACGGCGCCACCGCTACGGCGGTCTCGGCTCGGCTCAAGTTCAAATGTTCAGGTCACGGGTTCAGATTTGATGTCGGTCCAGTTTTCGGCTTCGAGTTCAGGATCGGTTCACCGCTCACGGGCTCAGGTTCTCGTGTTCGGTTCAGGTTTGCTCCGGGTGTTTCAAGTGAGTTTCCGGTTTGATTTTGGTTCGGCTCCGGTCCACCTAACTTTCTCTCTCTCTCTCTACCTTGTTTCTTGTTTCCGGTTTGATTTTGGTTTGGCTCCGGTTTGATTTTGGTTCGGCAGAGTGGTGGAGGAGAGGAGAGGGGAGGGGAGGAGATGATGGTGTCGCGAAGAGCAGTTGTTTCTTTTGTTAGGGAAGGGGCATGAGTGTCAAATATTTCATTCAGCATACAAAAGTAGCTGAATCATTCAGAGCTGAATGGTTCAGTTAAGAGGTGAATGTTTTGTGAACCAAACAGCCTATACCTCTGACCGATTCAGAGGTAGGCTCTGAATGGATTCATTCAGATGCAAACAAACAGGCCCTTAATGTTTCTTTTTTTAAGGCTTAGTCTATTGGCATACACTTAAATCTATTTGAACATCTTTTGACTTTTATACGGGTCGTATAGATACAACATCAAAAGTCAAAATATGCAGATGTCAGTTCTTGTCTAGCGACGACTGGACCTATACGGGTTGTATATGCATATACGGGTCGTATTGAATTGTGTTTTTTAAGAACTTTTTATACAATAATCTATATTTTTAACAAGTTTAATAAAAAACTCTTTTTTTTAAACAAGAACATTTTTATAAAATTTATCATGTAGTATAGGTTTGGTACATATTTATTATATTATATAGGTAGAGGATCCTGTAAAAAGTGCTCAAAGTGTGAGAAGTGTATTATAACACTATATATAATAATATATAACACCATATAAACACCGTATAACAATATGTAACACCATATAATACCATATAACACTATGTAACACTATATATCATTATATAATAAATATAACACTATAGGTTGTCTGATAGCATGTCTATGATAGATGTATAGTGTTATATTTGTTATATAATGATATATAGTGTTATATGGTATTATATGGCGTTACATATTATTATACGGTGTTTATATGGTGTTATATAGTATTATATATAGTGTTATAATACACTTCTCACACTTTAGGCCCTTTTTACACTATCCTTACCCATATTATATATACTATACTTGTAGTACAGTATCTATGTTATAATTATATTATATACTACACGTATACTACACTACACTACATTACATCACATCACACTATACTATAAGCATATACGAGATATATACTATACCTATAGGCCTTTACGAGGCCTATACTACACCTATAGGCCTATACGGACCTATATTACACCTATAGTTTATTATACTATATTATCTATGTTATAACACGAGATCTGTACTATTCTATAGTTTAGTATAGCATTTTTAGTGTTTTTTGTTTATATAATGATACAATACAATACGTCACGTAACCGACAATATACACCAGATTACGACATTGTATAGACACAATACAACATAATACGCAATAATACGACAAGTACAGACAAAATACGTCGTAATACGACACGTACAGACAATCTACACCCTAATACGACACATACAGACAATAAACGTCACAATACCGAACGACATTGATACGGAACATATGGATAATATACACCATAATACGACACATACAGAAAATATACGTCATAATACGACATGTAACGACAAACTACGTCAAGTAATGATACGGTACGACGCGTATAGGTACAATATAATACGACATGTAAGAGTACAAGTGGATTCAAAATAAAATAACACATGATCATAGAATACGATACCACACGTAACTGAACGTCACTGATACAACATGTATAGAGCATATAGTTCAAAAAACGACATGTTACGTCAAAATACGTCAAATTAATTATTGAGATTTGACCCGATATCATATTGGATAAAAATGATAAATAATTATCGGATCAACTATTTATTCATTTAATAACAAAAAGATTATACTTGTTAGGAAGATGATAAATACATAACACCAAATTTAGCAGCATGGTCCTTATGATTTTGACGGGAACATTTAACTATGATGATGACGACTTGTATATTGATGGTAATCCTTAAATTCCTTTTTATTATGTGTCTTTATATATATTAACAAATAACTTTGACTGGAAATATTAAAAATATAATCTTTTTATTGTGTATATATGTATATACTAACAAATAAGTTTTAGTTAAATTACTATAAATAATAAGATATCTTTAAATTTATAATATATAAACTAAATTGACGTACTTCAAGGAAAGATATAGATTGAATTTTAACATGTTGGAAATATATTAATTCTTATACACATAAACTTAACATTTAATAAATATTAAAAATTTAAAAATTGTAAACAAAAAAGTTGATATCTTAAAATTTTAAAAATTGTAAAAAAAAACCTTGATATTTATATCTGTTTAATATACAATTCAATTATTAAAAACCATTTATATAATAAAAGATATATATTAGGATTAAATACAAAGTGGAAAATAAATAAAAAGGGTAAGAAGAATTTTAGTATGTTGATCTTATATTTAGAGGATTGAGATTAGTTTTAGGGAAAAAGTTACCGGAAGACATAAAGAAAGTCCTACATTTATTGGTTTTCTTTCTCCACATGCAAAACACATATCAATTCCCACCATCAATTTAAAACATTCATAACTTTTTTCATACAACATTTTTAAAAAGAAATTTCTCAGGGAAAAAAAATAGAGGAAGAGCATAAAGTGAATCATTGCGTTTTTAGTTTGATACGATTGTGTCTTTTATCTATTGTCATCGATTGTGTTTTTTATCTATTGCCATCGATTGTGTTTTTAGTTTGATGCTTTACGTTATGTCCACTGTGTAATACGTAACTGAGTTTTTGACTTTTTTTAAGTATAACGATAGGGTACTCGTATTAAAGATCATAAAACGCTCGATTTTATGGTTTATTTTTTTAAAAACAAATGACGTATAAAAAAGTTACTAATGTTAAAAATTGGGGGGGGGGGGGGGACATGTGACTTGCATGTCTTATAGCATGTCAGAAGAATGTGCATATTGATTTTTTTTCTCTTGCACGAAACTACCCCATTTAATTTTTTTATTGAATACTTGTCACTTTGTAATAGCTTTTCATCCTTATTATTTATTGACTAAATTGCATAAATCAACATTTATGTTATAACTAAACTGTACTTCATACCTTTCACTATGAAATCAGCCAAACCCAATCTTTATGTTCATGTTTTGATACAGGGTATAACCTTTAACTCAAATGACGTTTATTTTCTTGAACCACTGCTAGAAGAACCCATTGCACAAACAGTTATCGTGAATTGTGACTTCCCGTTGTCATGAATAGATTTGGTGGTGGGTTTGGTGGTTGAGGCATTTGAACAAACAGTTGGTGTGCGTGATAAAACAGAGGATAATTGATGGGTGAATTTGGACTTGTTAACTGAGAATTATGAGAAGGGATATGAAAGTTAAATAGGTAAGTTTAAAGTATAATTTTTCTATAAACAATTGCATTTCTTAATGTAACTTATTCTATAAGATGTTTCCATGTTTTGACCTGGATCATTAATGTGTAGGTATGTATATGTCACACCCTGACTTTTGCGGAAGCGTATGATGTAGGGGTGTTCATCGAATCGAATATCGAGTTTTCGAATTATTCGAATCGAATTATTCGAATAATTTTTATTTTTCCTTGAATTCGTATTCGATTCGAATTCGATTAAAATCTACCAAATTCGATTCAAATTCGTATTCGAATAAAAAACCCAATTCATATTCGATTCGTATTCGATTAAATTTTCTTATTCGAATAAATTCGATTTGATTTAAATTCTTTAAAAACATGTAAAAACTATCAAAATGAAACATAAATTTTAAAACAACCATAAAGCACGATATCATATTAAAACAGCTCCAAATAAAGTATCATAAATCTAAAATTAAAAAACGAGTAGTCGTGAATAACCGGTCCACATTACAAGTTAATATTTTTAGGGTTAGAAATCTATTGATAGATGTGTTACTTAGGTTTTAGTTATGGGCCATGTAGTTGGTTTGGTAATGGGCAATTTTAATACTTGGAATAAATTTTGAAAATAATTTGTAGTATAGCCTAATAAAAGTTATATATGTATTACATATAAAAATAATAAATAAAAATTTATAATTTTTATTCGAATTTCGAATCGAATCGAATTTGAAATTGTAAATTCGTATTCGATTTACTTGACTCGAATTGAATCGAATTCGAATTCGAATTCTTATAATCGAAACGAATTCTTGGTAATCGAATCGAATTTAAACGAATTTCGAACTTTTCGAATTCGAAACGAATTCTGAACAACCCTAGTATAATGTGTGACTGGTTTAATATCATTGCATTCAATCATAATAAACAACTACATTATCCAAAAACGATGTTCATCCATTCATAAAATTTGAGTATTACAAACACTGGTTATTTAAGTTTTAAAACACAACCTTCGACTAGGTTACAAACCAACAAAAGTGGATGACATCTAAACTTGAAGTCTACTTCTAGATACAACACCCGCGCCCAAGATCCAACCTGTCACCTGAAATACATGTAATTTTGGAAAACATCAACAAAAGTTGAGCGAGTTCATGCGTTTTGTATGAGTACTATAATCTTGTAAATCTTTGAGAGACTCCTTTGTAAACAGGTATGAAAAGCGTGTATGAACATAATTGTTTTACAAGGACTTTAAGGCATGTGAGGACATAGGGAGCACTCATAATGAGTAGACTTATACCCTTGTCGATTTCCCTCGACTATGTCGAATTTCCCTTCGACTATGTCAATTTACCTTGACTATGTCAATTTCCCTTGACTATGTCGATTTCCCTCGACTGGGACACCGAAGCACTGCTTGGTACTAGTTGTGACCATGAGTGGGGCTCGGCCGTAGCCGTTAGATCTAACCCTTGTCCCTAATTAAGTATTAATGGCATTTCAATATCTAGTCTATTCTCACATGATCTAGTATTTCATAGGCATTTCATACCGTTTAAGCATTCGTAACATGTATTTCACCCCCGAGAGTTATAAAACCAAAAACAGTTAAGAGAAAAGGGGGAGCATGAACTCACTGTTTTGCGTCTTCAGTACTCGTAACTCAAATCTCGTCAGCAAACACAACTACCTACAATGTGCTAGCCTTGCCTTAGTATTCACGTTTTTTTTAGTTACGTTTCTTTTATGTCTTTAACATTATCCAAGGTTAAAATACATATCAAGTATTTACTTTCGTATTTCCTTCCCAAGGATGAGAGTATTTCATACATGTGTATTTGTATTCTCGTATATGTAGTTCTGAAATAATATATTTTCAAGTCTCCCTTAGAAAATATATATAAACTTATTTTGTCCAAAATAATGTATTTCAAGAAAATATATATTTTTCCCAAAAATCATATATCTTCTAAATATTCTAAGAAAATATATTTTTACTTCCAAAAATAATATATTTTCTTTTTGTCGAAAATATGATACAATTTGTAATAATAACGAAAATCATATTTTCATTTCTTGTGTCCAAAATAATATTTACCAAAAACATGTGTTCATAATGTATTTTCCGGAATATTTGTAAGTTACATTCTATCGTTCGATTCTGCAATATTATGTGTGTAACTTATATATGTATTCCTTGCGATTTTTGGTATTATTTTGGATTGTAAATTCTTGGTATTTGTTAAGTTATATTATTTTACCCTAAAATAATATAACTATTTCACATAATCACACACAATGTCTTTAATGTAAATATATATTCTAAATACATATTTACCCATTTTTATTTGTAAAAACCAACCTCCAATACTTGTATTTTTGTAACAAAATCTATGGCAAGCTTTATATTGAGAATCATAGTTACATCGCACTTGTACATATTTGTTAGAAAATATTTTTCTAAGTGTTTATACTTTTTAGAAAATTTTGCCATAGTTTCCTTTGAAAATTGTAAGGACTCTCAAAATTGTCCTAAAAATACCCGTAATTATAAACCCGGACCCCTGAAACCCTAAACCATATTAAAAATCAAGAAAAAACGAAATTCTGGGTCTCAGGCGGGCCGCGTAAAAGACAAGACATGTCTTACGCGGGCCGCGTCAAACATGTGTTGACCGGATAAGTGTTTCGGATCCACGTGGTGTCCAGCTGGCTAACCTACTGATGACCAATCAAGCCTATTCGTAGACTAGGCGGCCTCGCGGGCCGCGTAAAGTTTATGTTGTGGTTTACGCTGTCACACCCCGATATTTCCACGTATTACCGGTGGGTCCGGTGGGGAGTATCGTGACGTAGTTGATATCATCATAAGTTAAACAACACAATATATAAATGCACAACGGAAGCAAAGATAGATTCATTTCAACTTTAATAAATTGTAATATTAAATATCACGAAATAGTTGAAACGGATCCACAGGCGGATCAAAATAAAAGAAGATATTGTTCAACAGTTTTATTCACATCCAAGCTTGCGAGACTTATTGTGGACGCTAGAAGACAGCCAGCCTAGTACGAGTAGTACCTGCACTTAACCTTTTGGAAAATACGTCAGTTTACACTGGTAAATACAATTTAACTGACTCATTTTGAAAAGGTTTGAAAATTGATTTGAATGCACGTGGCACAAAACATTTTATAACTTGGGATAATTATGTGAATATAATCTTGTAAGTGAATTACATGTTTCTTATGCATTCAGTAGCCTGATCCGTAGACCGGGTTAAAGATTAATAGACACACCACATTATTTGGTTAGGCACTGACGGGTGTACGCCTACACCCCGTGCTTAGGTCGTGGCCATCTCGTAAGATGATGCCAAGGATATCCGTGACATGGTCATTAACCCCCCAAAGGCTTTAAGCAAACAAAACATTTCAAAACGTAGCATATCAATGATTTAACCTCTATTCGATTAAAGATTCAATGCCGGACCAAGCGGTATTTTATATACCGTACCCCAAGCCCGTATAGGGAAAATAAGTTAAAAGTATTTACCTTTGTAAGTATAAATCACAATTAGCGAGTGCGGGTAGCTTTTACTGGTTCTTCTATTCTGGAACAAAGGTTTATAATAACCTATTAGATTTCTAACGGGTCTTTATTTAAGCTTAAGCTTAGACCGGTTAGTTTTAAAGAAAGATACGGTTCAAACGCACGATTAAGCGAAGACCGGACAGAATGTGATTTAGACCCGACAAGTTTGAAGACTTGTATAATATGGGTATACTAAACACATTCTGGATTTTGAGGCAAGGATGATAAGGTTTGACCCGTTTCGGTCAATTTATGCAAACTAGTTACATAAACCGAACCGAACGCGAAAAGGGCGCAAGTTCCCTGAGTTAATATGCCTTAAACATGTTGTGATATCAGGAAGGTATCTTCTATTATGCCCCAACCGAATTTAAACTCAACTTATGCCTCATAAGGGCATTTTGGTCATTTAAAATATTATAAAAGAGTTTAATTTGTAATCTGAGTTACAGGTCTGATTTATACAGTAAATACACTTAATTTAATAAGTTATAACAGTAGGGTATGACCTATATGTGAAATTTATCACTTAAAACCAAACTATGCACCTTAGGGGTATTTTGGTAATTTCACTTAGGCTTAAAAGGTCAAAACTGGAAACCTGAGTTTAAAAACTTTTACTTACTGTTAATATATGAAAGTATACTAAAAATATCAGTAGGTATCAACCTTATATTTTTAATACGGTTTTAGCACACACCATGTGTTAAAAACGCTTAAAAAGGCGATTTGGAGCCATTTCCGGGTTTTCAAAGGAAAGCTGATATTTTTATAATTCCAGAAGGCTCAATATATTTAATTTATCAAATAAAATCAGTAGAAAAATGTTTGGGGTCAAAAGGATTTGTAAAACTCATTTTATGGCTTAAAAGGGCAAAACCGGCATTAACCGAATTAAACTTAGAGACCTATGTTATGCTCAGCCAAAAATTAAATAAAAATCTTCAAAAATCCCAAAATATTATATTACATCAGTGGGTAAAAAGTTTGATATCAAAAAGTGGGTTTAAATAGGCTATACGCTAATTACGCCGTTTAATTAACATAAAGTTTTCAAATTACGCTAATGAGCATAACTCTTAATCTAGACCTCAAACTGATGTCAAATTTTAGGTGCAAGTTTATAAATCAGTAACTAAGGTTTCTACTCTTTTACATTTTCAAAAATCTTGTTTTATAGTCAAAAGGGCATAATAGTCAATATTTAAGCATTTAACGGAAACATGCATATGAATCGGATAATTAGTGAACCAAGTTGTATAATCTCAGAGAGTTATACTTATATGAAACCTAGTCCAAAATAAGCTCTAAGGAAAATCTTAAACATGCATAAACGGGTCAGAACTGAAAGTCAAAGCAAAAGTCAAATTATGCGACTTTCGGTTCCGATCCGGGTTTAAACTGAAAATTGTCTAGTTGAACATGTTGGGACATGTTCTTACATTAGTTACCAAGTTATATTAATGATCAAACAGGTTGCATGTATCCTACATTGCTAATTATGCTTTAATTTGAAAATAAACATTCTGTTGACTTTTTAAAGTAAGCTTTGACTCGACAATTAACATAGTTAGAGTGGGAATCTGAAAGTACACTTTTAAGGGTTTATTACCCACATAAATACCTACTTATAGGTACTTTCAATTCGAGAAATGACTGAGTAAATTTTATTTAATCTCGAAGTCAAACTTAAATTACGACAGTTTGACTTTTAGCTAATTAACTAAGCTAAAACGAATTAGAAAGGGTTAAGAATACTTACAAGAGTCCTAATCACGACTAGGGAGCCTAATGAATCCCTGTTGCTGACCAGAGAGCTCCAGAATTAAGAATGCAAGTGAATGTGTAAAATGGTTGCAACATGAGCTCCATATATACCCAAATTAATCTCACAAGATGATGCCACAATGGTCTACAATTGTTACCAGATGTTTACAGGTGCCCCTATGCATGAAAAACCATTGGAGGGAGCCTCTGGTATAAGAAAACAACTGGTTAAAGTCGGTTTCAGGGCTGTTAACTGGCATCTGTGCGTTTTCTGCGCTGGTCACTTGTTCGCGGGCCGCGAACTGTCTCTCGCGGGGCGTCTACAACCTGCGCAACCAGCCAAACAAGTTTCATCTTTTACATTTCAGTCCCTGGTCCTTTGAAACGTGGTTTTGGCTATTTTTCTTGCACTTTAGGCCCTCTAACCTGATTTCTAAGGACCTTAGGACTTTTACA
This sequence comes from Helianthus tuberosus, assembly GCA_030545235.1. NCBI lineage: Eukaryota > Viridiplantae > Streptophyta > Magnoliopsida > Asterales > Asteraceae > Helianthus > Helianthus tuberosus. The sequence goes on along the minus strand of CM060449.1, from coordinate 47,207,843 downwards.
AACTTGGTTAAGTCCTTGGTTAACTTTGTGCTTACCCGAAAAGTCACAAATTCCAACGTTGACGCTTTTAACCCTTCGTGCACGGATTTGATCATAACTTTCTCATACGATAACGAAACTTTATGAAATTTTTATCACATATTCTAGTGAGTATATTTTATCGTTACAAAGCTTCGGGTTTGCTAAAAGGTCACTCAGAGGTATACTTTCAACATGTTGACACATTTAACCCCTGTAGTTTGTACTTCCTCACTTTCTTTCATTTTCAACTTCGTATGATCCATGATTTATTCGTTTGAAGGTATAAACATCTTGTAGGGTTATTGTAGGGCATATTTATCCATTGTTGACACTTTGGACCCTTATATTCACATAGTTTCTCTGTTTGTCAACTTTAGTCCCTATAAAGTACTTTTTTCACATATTCAAAGCTTATGACACGTGTCAATACATTATTGGGCATAAAGTATCGCATTCTGTCATTCGTTGTGAAGGTTTTAATCTTGTGAGTTATCGTAAATGCTGTATTAGTTACTAACCAAGTTCGTGTGCATGTTATTAAATTTAGGTTAAAAGGCTAATCAGTAGGCTAAGATCTGCTCATATAAATCTGCAATGTAAGTCATTCTCTTTTTATCAAATTTGTTTACAAAAGCATGTTTATTTTCAAAGTTATAATTACAGGGATTAAGTCTTTGTAGTCACCAAATTACAGCCGGTATGTGGGGTTTTGTATACATTACTTGATAATCTTCACCATTGGACAACGGGGTAGCCAATGGGTAATATGACCATAGTCACATAAATGAGTCGAGTGACAAATACCGTGGGTAGTTGGTTGATATCTGGAAACATTGTAATCGCTCTTAATACTGTAAATTATAACAAACGTGTCATTTTAGTAAATAGAATGATTCACCAGTATTTCCCGCTGACAAAACCTTTTTCAAACATGTTTCAGGTGATCTGTTGTGATCCAGGAAAAGTGTCGCGGAGCACTACAAGCTTAAGGAAGTGGCTCAATATAAAATAAAGAAACATGTTTTGTAAAATAAAGATTTCTCAGTGAAATCATATAATTGTAAATTACGAGATTTTATCCTAAGTTGTGAAATAAAATAATCGGGAAATTTCAGTTGTAAAAAGATCCTGGTAAAATCTTCCGCTGTTAAATAAATACCACGGGATTTTCTGTCCCGCGGCTCCTGAAACGGGTTAAACCGGGTCGGGGGTCATGACAGAAAAAGGTGGTATTAGAGCCACTGAGTTAAGCTAATTAAGTATTTAGAAATACTTAATTTTTCCTGATTACCATTATGTGATTATGTGTTTTATTAACTAACTATTTGTTAGTTACAGTATGGGTAAGCAAAAGCTTTCAAACATCTATCTTAAATTAGATAGTTTGCCAAAAGAGAAGGGAAGTTCATCCCAATCCTCAAGATACTCAGTAGATACTGAGGAGGGAATATTTGTTCGTAAAGCTCATTATGAGGAACCACTTTCTCCTAATAAAAGAAGTTTGATTATTAGGAAAAGTCAGGAGAAATTAAAGAAATTACAACCAAAAGAAAAGAGAGTTAATCAGAAAACCCAAGAACTAGGCAATAACCCACCATGGGAAGACAAGTTAGATGAAAAATGGACAGATCTCTATATGCCAGCCACTGTAGCAGTAAATGCAAATCTTTAAATACTCTGACTCAAGTTTTAGCAACCTTATCACCTACAAGCCAGAAATATTATTCAGTAAAATAAATAAGCTACAGTAGACCCTGGTGTGTTTTAATTTTTAGTTGTCTTTGTGTTAAATTAGTCACACGGTATGAAATAATATTTAAAGGTTATTTATGAAAATTTTGTTATAAAATTTTAACTTAGCAATTTTTGTGTATTTTGCATATATGCTAAACAGCATGAATGACTTGTCTGAAGCCCTTCAGAATTTAAATCTCTATCCGGTAAAAATAGAGGTTTCCAGAGATTTTAATAGGTATATACCTGATATAGAAGAACCTATGGAATTCAACGCTCCACCTCCAGAGAAACCCAAGCCTAAGAAAAGGAGAAGATTCATGGGATGGAGGCGGGTACGCAGAAGGAAACCCGCCACTAGGAAGATTCCCAAAATAGAAAATCCCTTAGACAAATGGAAGGGGATTGAAGTGAAGGAAGTTTCTAGGCAAATGGGAATGCAGTTTGGGGAATATTCTAGGCAGATGGAAATGGAGTTTGGGGAAGGTTCTAGACAAACCAAGATGGAAATTGGGGAAAGCTCTAGACAAATTGAGGAGTTACCATTTCAGGAGGAACTGGATCGTGCATTGGCGAGCTGTGATGTCGTCAGGCCTATTAATAATAATTTCTACCCTTATCCTGCTGAAACTCAATTACCAATAAACTTGGAACCAGCAATCCCGGAACCTATAATCCACACCCAACCTTTAGGAACGGATGAATGGTGGACCAATGATTGGCAGTTCCAAAACCTGCTTAACAGTCCTTATTCCTTTCTCCCTCAGTTCGAACCGGAACCTATACCAAACCCACCAATGAGCAATGAAAATTTAGCTGAACTCCGCCACTTTGGCGAGGAGCTGGTGGATGCGGGAAATAGGATCAGGGAAGTAGGAGAACAGATCTCCTGGAAATACGACGAGAGGGAACGTCGTTACTGAAATACCGACTGACAAGGGATAGTGAGTTTGTGAAACTGTGGTTGTATAATAAATAGAAAAATATAATCTTGTGAAATAATCTAAAATAAAACTTTGTAAGATAATGGTATGTATTGACGCATATTATAAAATATAAAAATGGGAATCGAGAAATCAATAGTTTTGACTATATGTGTATTGTGAAATTTGTATGATTGTTTTGTGTATAATTGTTATTTATTTGATACTAATAAATTATATATATTAATTATCAGATGGAAAACGCTAATAATGAACCAGTTAATGAGGTTAATCAATCTGAGCAACATCCGGAGGATCAATTTATGACTAGGCAGGATATAGAAAATATTGTTGCTCAAGGAATAGCCAATGCTATTCCAGCAATAATTGCTGCTGCCCAGAAACCCGTTGAACCTCAACAAATCATTCCTAGCAAACGTATTTCTGAAGATAACTTCAGTAATAGCGTAAATGGAGGCGGTAATCATACTAATCACGATAATGATCCAAGGCAGACTCCGCTCCCTAAGAAAATGAAAGCTGCAATGCCTGGTTGCACTTACAAAGAATTTCTTGCTTGTAAACCCAATGAATTTGCAGGCAATGAAGGAGCTACTGCGGCACTGCGTTGGTTAGAGAAAATCGAGGCAGTAATTACAATAAGTAAATGTGCCAAGGACGACAAGGTTACGTACGCGTCAAATCTTTTCAAAGAAGGGGCGCTAGAATGGTGGAATACAGTACTTCAAGCCAAAGGAAGAACTGTGGCTTATGCCATGAACTGGGAAGAATTTAAGAGTCTTGTAGAAAGAAAATTCTGTCCCGAATATGAAAAAGATCAAATGGCGAATAAGTTCTTAAACCATCGAATGATGGGTGTAGATTGTCGAGGGTATACTTCGACATTCTTTGAATATGCTAGAGTGGTACCAACGCTGGTTTCGCCAGAACCGGTACTCATTTCTCGCTATATTTGGGGATTGATTAGCGAAATCCGTAATATCGTTAAAGCTGCGAGACCTCGTACTATTGACGATGTGGTAGAATTAGCTAATACCCTAACTGACGAGCTGGTACGCACAAGAGATGAAAACAGGAAAAAGGAACTGGCTCAGAAAATTACCCAAGGAATTCGTACGGGTAATAATAGCAGCTTCAAGAGAAGAGGAACAGGGCAATCTTCAACTCCGCCATTCTGCAGGAATTGAAAAAAGAAACATTATGGAAGATGTAATGTAACCTGCAACTTTTGCAAAGCTGTAGGACATCGTGAAGAAAACTGCAGAAAGAAAACCATAATCTGCTTTAACTGTGGAGAAGTGGGGCATTTTAAAACAGAATGTCCTAAATTGGTCAAACCAGCAGACAACAAAGCCAAGACAGCCGACAGAGCTACTAAAAAGAATGTCAGAGCATTCCAGCTGACCACTCAAGAAGCAGAACTCATTCCAGATGTGATAGCTGGTACGTTCTTAGTTCACAACGTGTATGCAAAAGTATTATTTGACTCTGGTGCAAACCAAAGTTTTATAAATACTTCATTCTGCCAAGCTCTTAACTTACCCTTAACCAACCTTAGGCAGGTTTTTACAGTCAAAACGGCAGACGGAAATTCTGTTAATATAGATAAGGTTTTGCAAAAAGAAAATATAGAACTTTCAGGCCATAACTTTCATGCAAACCTATTACCAATGAATTTAGCGGGATTCGATGTTGTGTTAGGAATGGATTGGTTAGTAGCCAACCATGCTCGAATCCTTTGTGATAAGAATTCTATAGAACTTCGTACACCCACAGGAGAAATAATCATGATTACAGGAGATAAGCCACGTAAACCTATGAAGTTCATATCAGTAATGAAAGTTGCTAGTTATGAACGAAAGCAAGGAATAGTATATATGATTTCAGTAATCATTAGTACTAAGGGTAAAGAACTTAAGGAAATTCCTGTAGTCTCAGAATACCCAGAGGTATTCCCAGAAGAACTCCCGGGATTACCACCAGATAGGGAAGTAGAATTTAGAATTCATCTAATTCCAGGAACTACACCGATAGCCAAGGCACCTTATCGGTTAGCACCCACAGAAATGTTAGAACTGAAAAAGCAATTAGATGAATTACTAAGTAAAGGTTTCATACAACCTAGTTCATCCCCTTGGGGAGCACCAATATTGTTTGTAAAGAAAAAGGATGGTTCGATGAGAATGTGTATTGATTATAGAGAATTGAATAAGGTTACAATTAAAAATCGATACCCATTACCTAGAATTGATGATCTTTTTTATCAACTTCAAGGAGCTAGATATTTTTCTAAGATCGATTTACGCTCCGGATATCTTCAATTGAAGGTACAAGAAGAAGACATACCTAAAACTGCTTTCAGAACTAGGTATGGTCATTACGAGTTTACAGTCATGCCCTTCGGATTAACGAATGCACCTGCCACATTCATGGACATGATGAATAGGATCTGTAAACCGTATTTGGATAAATTCGTAATTGTCTTCATAGACGATATACTTATTTATTCCAAAAGTCAGGAAGAGCATTGTCAGCACTTACATGCACTATTAACTTTGTTAAGAAAAGAAAAGCTATACGCCAAATTCTCGAAGTGTGAATTTTGGCTACAAGAAGTGCAATTCCTAGGTCACATGGTGAATCACGAAGGCATTCACGTAGATCCCTCTAAAATAGAGGCAATTACCAAATGGAAGGTTCCGCAATCCGCAATGGAAATTAGAAGTTTTATAGGTTTAGCCGGATATTATAGACGGTTTATCAAGGATTTTTCCAAGATAGTTGTACCATTAACTAAGCTAACCTGTAAAGCAGTTAAGTTTGAATGGGGACCTAAACAAGAAGAAGCCTTTAGGATCTTGAAGCAAAAGTTAACAAATGCCCCAATCCTAGCCTTGCCAGAAGGAACTGAAAATTTTGAAGTTTACTGTGATGCTTCAAAATTAGGATTTGGATGTGTGCTAATGCAACGCAAAAAGGTAATTGCGTATGCTTCAAGAGAATTGAAAAGGCACGAAGAAAACTATACGACTCATGATTTAGAATTAGGAGCCATAATTTTTGCCCTTAAGATTTGGAGACATTATCTGTACGGAAGTAAATTTACTATCTATACGGATCACAAAAGTTTAAGATATATATTTGGGCAAAAAGAGTTAAACATGAGGCAAAGAAGATGGATGGAAATCCTAAGTGACTACGACTGTGATATTCAGTATCACGAAGGAAAGGCAAATGTAGTTGCAGATGCCTTAAGTCGTAAATATCATGAAAAGCAAAAGCGAGTTCGTGCTCTCAGATTAAATCTACAATTAGATTTAATGGAACAATTGAAGAATGTTCAAGCTACAGCAATCAAGGATGATGCTGAAGGAATGAAAGGACGAATAAAAGAATTAGAGCAAGGAGCTGATGGAATTTGGAGATTCCACAAAAGCAGAATTTGGGTACCTAAGCAAGGAGAATTAAGAAATAAAATTTTAGAAGAAGCCCATAAATCTAGGTATACCATGCACCCTGGAAACAATAAAATGTACCAAGATTTAAGAAATAACTTTTGGTGGATAGGAATGAAAAAGGATATAGCTCGATATGTTTCTAAGTGTCTTACTTGTTCACAAGTAAAGGCCGAACACCAGAAACCTTCAGGTCTACTACAACAACTAGAGATGCCTGTATGGAAATGGGAACTCATAACAATGGATTTTGTTACTAAGTTACCCAAAACCAGAAAAGGTAATGATGCGATTTGGGTAATTGTGGATCGATTAACCAAATCAGCTCACTTTCTACCTTTGAAAGAAACCTTTAGCATGGAGAAGTTGGCAAAATTGTATGTAGATGAAGTAGTATCCTTACATGGAGTTCCACTCTCCATTGTTTCAGATAGGGATAGTCGTTTTACTTCTCATTTCTGGACTAGTTTCCAAGAAGCAACGGGAACACAATTAATTTTAAGCACTGCATATCATCCTCAGACAGACGAACAAAGTGAACGAACAATCCAAACTCTTGAAGACATGCTTAGGTCATGTGTGATAGATTTTGGTGGAAATTGGGACGATCACTTACCTTTGATTGAATTCTCTTATAACAATAGTTATCATTCAAGCATTGAAACTGCCCCATTTGAAGCACTGTATGGACGAAAGTGTAGAACTCCAGTTTGTTGGGCAGAAATAGGAGAAAGTCAATTGTCAGGTCCTGAAATAGTGCAAGAGACGACCGACAAAATTTCTCAAATCAAGGAAAGACTAAAGACTGCTCGAGATCGTCAAAAGAGTTATGCCGATAATCGACGCAAGCCACTGGAATTTCAAGTCGGAGATAAAGTACTTTTGAAAGTTTCTCCTTGGAAAGGAGTAGTTCGATTCGGTAAGAAAGGAAAGCTGAGTCCAAGGTACGTATGACCATTTTCAGTGATCCAACGTATAGGACCAGTTGCTTATCGTTTACAACTACCAGAAGAGTTAGCTGGAGTACATGATGTATTTCATATATCCAACCTCAAGAAATGCCTATCAGACGAATCTTTGGTAGTACCTCTCCAAGATATAGAGGTAAACGAAAAGTTAAAATTTGTTGAGAAACCTCTTCAATTAGAAGACAGAAAAGTAAAGTTTCTCAAACACAAACGGTTAGTACTTGTCAAGGTCAAGTGGGATTCAAAGAGAGGACCTGAATACACTTGGGAGCTGGAATCAGAGATGAAGCGAAAGTATCCTCACTTATTCCAATAAATCTCGAGGACGAGATTTTAAATAAGGTGGGTAGAATGTAAGGACTCTCAAAATTGTCCTAAAAATACCCGTAATTATAAACCCGGACCCCTGAAACCCTAAACCATATTAAAAATCAAGAAAAAACAAAATTCTGGGTCTCAGGCGTGCCGCGTAAAAGACAAGACATGTCTTACGCGGGCCGCGTCAAACATGTGTTGACCGGATAAGTGTTCCGGATCCACGTGGTGTCCAGCTGGCTAACCTACTGATGACCAATCAAGCCTATTCATAGACTAGGCGGCCTCGCGGGCCGTGTAAAGTTTATGTTGTGGTTTACGCGGGCCGCGTGAACCCTAAAAATCAGCTATAAATAGCTTGTTGCATGCACAGTCTGTTGGTGTCGATCATAACTCTCAAAAACGAATTGATATTACTCTGAAGTCGAAATTACTTTCAATTATATTAGCGAGGCGCTGCTCCGATACCGGGTATTAACTCGATCGCTGCTATGATTCAATGTCCGATCGATTAAACTATCCAATGGATGTTTAAGTGCTGCCCACATTAGGGTTTATGCTTTGTCATTCGTCGTTAATTCGATGGATGTTTAAGTATCGCACTTTGTCATTCGTTGTGAAGGTTTTAATCTCGTGAGTTATCGTAAATGCTGTATTAGTTACTAACCGAGTTCGTGTGCATGTTATTAAATTTAGGTTAAAAGGCTAATCAGTAGGCTAAGCTCTGCTCATATGAATCTGCAATGTGAGTCATTCTCTTTTCATCAAATTTGTTTACAAAAGCATGTTTATTTTCAAAGTTATAATTACAGGGATTAAGTCTTTGTAGTCACCAAATTACAGCCGGTATGTGGGGTTTTGTATACATTACTTGATAATCTTCACCATTGGACAACGGGGTAGCCAATGGGTGATATGACCATAGTCACAGAAACGAGTCGAGTGACAAATACCGTGGGTAGTTGGTTGATATCTGGAAACATTGTAATCGCTCTTAATACTGTAAATTATAACAAACGTGTCATTTTAGTAAATAGAATGATTCACCAGTATTTCCCGCTGACAAAACCTTTTTCAAACATGTTTCAGGTGATCTGTTGTGATCCAGGAAAAGTGCCGCGAAGCACTACAAGCTTAAGGAAGTGGCTCAATATAAAATAAAGAAACATGTTTTGTAAAATAAAGATTTCTCAGTGAAATCATATAATTGTAAATTACGAGGTTTTATCCCAAGTTGTGAAATAAAATAATCGGGAAATTTCAGTTTTAAAAAGATCCTGGTAAAATCTTCCGCTGTTAAATAAATACCACGGGATTTTCTGTCCCGCGGCTCTTGAAACGGGTTAAACCGGGTCGGGGGTCGTGACAAAAATGGAGGTGTCCATTCTATTTAGCATATCATTTTCTTTTCAAAAAAATCATCACACAATAATGAACAATCAATTCTAAATAATAATATACCTATCAAGTGCAAAAACTATACACTTTACATAACAACATGAACTTGATCCTTTATTAAAAACTTGTAGTAACTTGGTAAAGTGTTTAGTGGGTTTAGTTACCCTTTAAAGTGTGTTTATCCCTTTAAAAATCTCATTTTTAAAGAAACTAGGTGTTAACAACTTGTAATCACATTTTACAAAAATGTTTATTTATAACATCTTCTTGTTTCTCTAGTATATTTACACTTGTTTTTCTACTAAAAATCGTGTAAGTTTAAGTAAAAGCCATGATCTTTCAAAAATAATATTTTGAACTTGGTTTGCTTGGAAAATCATTTGTAAATCTTGGATCTATAAGTTTACTAGCTTACTTTGTTCAGTATTCCACAAGAAATCTCTTTATTCATCAAGTTCATGTTCATACAAGAAGATGATCATCTTATTACATTATCATCCTCCCACTTGCTAGTTCATGTGTTTAATCACAATCTAGCAAGTTCTATGTGATGATTAACATCACATTTTCAAGTAAACAACAAGCAAGTATTAAACATACACTAAACAACATCATTTCATCCATATACCATCATATGTAGGCTTTATGTTCAAGATTCAAGTTTATGTTCTTTAGTGTTCTTGTGGTTTTCATCATAATACATCTTTTAACCAATCAAAATGGAAGTAAACAAGGGTTATGAGAGATCTTACTACTAGCTTTAAGCTAGGGAAGAACAATGATGAAAATGGAGTGGATAAAAGCAAGCAAAGGAGGTCCTTCAAGATCCAAGAGTTCCACACCTTCTAATCTTGCTTCTTACACCTCAAAATGATATTGGATTGGATGGATGGTGATCGAAAATGGTGGTGGTGTTTGTGGTGGTCTTCGGCCGAGAACAAGAGGGAGGGGAGGAAGAAGTGTAAGAGGGTGGAGTGAAGTGTGAGATATGATGATCTTTAGAGATTTCACACCATACTTATAATCTTCCATCCATATATTATGTTCACTATATCAAGCAAGATCTTAGAGAAGATCATATAATATCTTGCAAGATTTGTAGAGATCACAAGTGGGGCCACACCTTGTGACCAAAAATATATAAGGGGGAGGGGGTCCAAGTGTAAGTTGTAATGATAAGTAGGTGATTGGTTGAAAATCAAGTGTATTAGTTTAGGTGTTATGCATAAGATATGTTATATAGTGTGTTAGGGTGTTCGGGGCCCATAACTAGTTTAGAAATAATAAAATAATGCTTCTAGTATAATTTTGGTGTTCCGGGTAATGTCCGGTTGTTCGGTTAGATACCGGTTCGTTAAAGTGTCGAATTATTCCGTTTAGTGTTCTTTAAGTACCCTTTTGTGACACTTTTAATTTCCGACACTTAGGAAAGCATACATGACCATTTTGCCATATTTTTGCATATAATAAACTTGTTAAAATGCTGAATTTTTGCTGATTTATGCAGAATTCTGCACTTTATGTGGTTTTTAGGCACTTTTCGGCACTTTATCTATCACCTAGAAAAGCAGTTTTGTGGTCCTTACTTCCCTACACACTATACTAGTGTAATACGTCATCTCTGGCTCATACTGGGCCTCAAAATATTGTCTGTCTATGTACTGAACGTCGTCAACATTTTTAGTTTGTCTGATAATGGTGCCAATTATGTTCTGTGCATTATTAGAACTATATCGTGTTGCATGCAGTAATAATAAAAGTCTTGCAATATGAAATGCCATTGTATATATATAATAGTAATCAGAAATTCATTTTTCTTGTAAACTAGATCATGCACAGTTATTAAAGCACAGATTACTGTTCAATTAGTGTACGGAATGTACGGAAAAGTGACAGTTGTCACATTATATATCTTGGTCATTATTTCAAAATATTAAATTGATAAGATTAGAATAATAAGAAGGGGTATGATTTTGATTTGGGGATATGAAAATGGAGGTGTTGGTGGGTTTGATGAGGATATTGTCATATGGGTTGAAGCTTGTTGCATGTGAGGGTAGTTAACCAGAAAAATAAACGACGTCAGTTGTAAATGTTACTAGGTGTAACACAACATGAACATAAAGGTTGGGTTTGACCGATTTCATAGTGAAAGGTATGAAGTGCAGTTTAGGTATAACATAAATGTTGATTTGTGCAATTTTATCCTATTTATTTTAACCTTTATAGAATAACTTAATCCTAAAAGATATTATCAAAAAATAAGAAAAAATTATCAAATTTATCAAATTTTACAAAAATAAACATTATATATTAACTGTCTTGCCAAGCCTACAAAAACACGGGCTAATAACCACCAAAAGTGTATGCTAGATTTTAATCATCTCAAAGAGTTAGTCTAATATGGCGGATACTGATTAAAATAAAATATTACGGAAACTTAGGGGCTGTTTGAAAACTTCTGAATAGTTAAGTGTTGAACCAATAAGAGTTTGAATCATTAAGTGTTGAACCAGTAAGAGATCTGAATCATTAAAGCTAGTATCATGCTTAACCGAGAGAGTCAAATGTCTGACAAATTCAGGTTAAAGATCTTAACCATTCATGCTCTATAATGCTTAATCATTTAGAGACAAATATCTGAACTATTCAGACATCTGCTCATGAAATGACATTAAAAAGTTTGCATTAAGAGTTAATTAAACAGCCCTAAATTTCAGTGTCTATTTTTAAAACTTTTGCTAATCTAAAACCGTTTCGGTAATGTTCCCCAAAAAATAATCCCACCCAATTTTAATATTTCCATATATAAACATGGATTATAAATTATTTTCATCGATTAGTATTTATTTTAAAATGAATCCAGAAACCAAAATAAAATAACAAAATTTGTGTCTATATGCGGTCACGTCCCAAAGACTTTCTTACTCTTCCCTGTCTCTCTCTCTCTCTCTCCAAACCCATTTGTGAAAGCGAAAAGAAGAGATTAGAGATTCAACACTGAGTTTTAGAGAGAGAAACTCTACTGTGTGTTCTCTGTGAGAGAGAGAGAGAGAGACTCTGCAACTCAATTGGAGACGAAGATGCGTGGACCACTCTCACTCCTCATTTTCCTCATCGTTTTCGTTGCAGCTTTCACACCTTCTCACCAAGGTTTCCCTCAATCACATTCTTCTTCTTTCCATTACTTTTTGCTACCTGTTTATACTTTTGTTCTGCTAGATTGCTTAATTTTGTTTCATTTTGGTTAATTTTTTTGATTTTGTTTAGTTTCTAGCTATTAGATTGGTTTATTTTGGCGTTTTTTGCTTACATTTGATTGTATATATTTGCATCTGATGTGAATTGTATTTTGGGGATTTATTACTGATTTGTAGATTGTGAGATTGTAAAGTTTATGTTGCTTTAACCTTCAACTAAACATTTATTGGCCAGCAAACAAACTGGTTGAACTGTTGATGAAGGCTGAGTTAATGATTTAGGTTTTCTTTTTTATTAAATGATAAAAAAAAGTTTAGATCAATCTTGTTTTAATTAGGAACAGTGGAGACCTTTGTTTAGGTCACAATCTAATAGGTGCAATTCGAGCGAGTCATTCGGAATGAGAATTATGGTTTTCTATTCAGAAGGGGATGGCGGCGGAGTTTGTTGCTCGTCTCCCTGCTATCCTTATGTAATTTGTTCTGGTGATTGGAATGAAATATCTATTATGATGGTATGAGAATTATGACAAAAAAAATTTCATAGTTGTATGAACCTTGTGATTTGTCAACACTCAACAACATGCAATAGCTTAATTTTAGAACGTTTGGCTCGATATTGTTTTGAGTTATTGTATATACAAATTTATAGTGACTGCATCTATTTGAATATTTGTGAATGCAGCACCATATGCTTTTAGGATAAGTTGTGGAGCCCGCAACGATGCCCACACACCACCAACAAATACATTATGGTATAGAGATTTCGGATACAGTGGCGGATACTTTACTAACGCAACCCGTCCAAGTTTTATCACTCCTCCTCTTCAAACCGTTCGCTATTTCCCCTTATCCGAGGGTCCTGAAAATTGTTACCACATAGAGCGGGTACCACACGGCCACTATTCGATTAGAATCTTTTTCGGGTTAGTTAAGGATCCCACCTTTGACAACGAACCTTTGTTTGACGTATCCATAGAAGGAACCCTAGTTTACTCGATGCAATCGGGTTGGAGTAACCACGATGACGAACAAGCTTTTGTTGAATCGATTGTGTTTCTCGAAGATGGAACCGCCTCGATTTGCTTTCACAGCACGGGTCATGGAGATCCAGCTGTACTTTCGATCGAAATTCTCCAAGTTGGCAATAACGCGTATAATTTCGGGCCAGGATGGGGCCGAGGAACGATCTTGAGAACGCATAAGAGACTCAGTTGTGGTGCTAAGAATCCTAAGTTTGACGTGGATTACAGTGGGGACCACTGGGGCGGAGACCGGTTTTGGAATTCGCTTCCTACTTTCGGTCAAAGTGCTGACCATGTTTTGACGACGAAAAACACCATCAAGTTATCCTCGAAAGTACCAAACTATTATCCAGAAGCACTTTACCAAACCGCGCTTATTAGCACTGATAATCAGCCGGATTTAGCTTACACAATGGATGTCGACCCAAATAGAAACTACTCCATTTGGTTGCATTTTGCTGAGATTGATTCTTCGGTCACGGGTGAAGGACAACGGGTTTTTGACGTTTTAATAAATGGCGATACGGAATTTCAAGAAATCGATATTGTGAAAATGAGTGGAGGTGTAAATAGTGCTCTTGTGCTGAACAAAACGATTCTTGTTAGTGGGAGAAGTTTGACGATAACTTTGAACCCTGTAAAAGGCAGTCATACTATTATCAGCGCCATAGAGGTCTTTGAAATTGTCAATGCCGAGGCCAAAACATTAATCGAGGAAGGTATTTTTTTTTCAGCTATGTTTTGTTAATAAGCACTTTTAATGACAAAATAAACAAGTAAAATGCTAGGTATTGTATGTAGATAATATGTGAACTTCCTTTCCTATCTTTCTTGATTGATCAAATGTAAGTGGTTAAATTGCATTTTACGTCCTTTAAGTTTGAGCAAAATTGCAGGTAATGACCGTTAACTAGCGAAATTACACTTGATTTCTTTATGTTACGATCTCTCATCATGCGGTGTCCTTTTGCCTAACCCAGTTAATTTTTTGTGTCAACTCTTAACATGTGCCACTCACATGAGGGTATAATGGCCATTTTCACTTAAAGTATATCTTCCTGTTGAAGTTTCACGTATTTTTTTGTTTTAGTTATTGAGTGAAAATGACCATTATGCTCTCATGTGAGTGGCACATGTCATAGTTGTCAATAGCAGTCACTATGGTTGCTATAGCGACTAGCGTAGCGTATAGGTCGAAGGTCGCTACAGGGTATGTAGCCAACCATAAATAGCGGGATTTCAGTTTTTTTTAAATATAAATAGCAATTAAATATAGCTGGATTTTAGGTTTTTGTTAAATATGCATCTAAAATAGCGTATATACCAAGGTATTTTGATATAATATACATATAATTTTTTTTTTCTAGTGTATCACTATTCACTTTGTAGCATAATAATGGCACCTTATCGCTATTCGCCATTAACAACTATGGCACATGTTAAGATTTAACAGAAAAAGTAACTGGGTTAGGGCAAAAGGACACCGCATGATGAGAAATTGTAACATAAAGGACATCCCGTGTAATTTCGTTAGTTAAAGGACAACTCCTGCAATTTTGCTCAAACTTAAAGGATGTAAAATGCAATTTACCCAACGTAATTTGACAAACTTTGTTGTTGCGTAGTGATGTAGAACATATGACGGAGTTAAATCTTTAAAAAGTATTTTTAGTTTATTTGTAGTGTTGAGTAGTGATGTAGTACATATGAAGGAGTTAAATCTTTAAAAGGTATTTTTAGTAAATGTATCAACTTTCTTCTTTATTTGTAGTAAGGGCTCTACAAAAGTTAAAGAGTGCACTTGGTCTTCCGCTTCGTTTTGGATGGAATGGTGATCCATGTGTTCCACAACAACATCCATGGAGTGGAGTAGATTGTCAATTTGATAGCACTAAACTTAAATGGTTTATTGATGGGCTGTAAGTTCTTATGCATTCACTTGACATGGTTTCTCCAATAAATTTGTGTTACAGTCTGCAACACTAAAAAAAACTAAATATTATAGTTTAAGTACCATAATATAACATAAAAAGTTTTATTTTTATGCGTACAATATAGTAAACTAGATAACATAAAAAGTGACTAAGAGAATCAAAGCAACAACCATAGGAAAGTACCAAAAATGGTAGTAATACACTAATACACTACTGCTAGCATAAAGTGGTGAGTAAACTACAGTAGCAATAAACAAAAGAGTAAAGAGACAGGAAACAGTAGCACTAACCCCTTAAAAGTAGTTATAAACATCACACGCGAGCCCATCGCACTTCCCCCTTGAAAGTACCTAACTACCTATACACACGTGGAAAAGCATGTGGTAGTAATAATCGTACATGATAAAGAATCTCTTCTCTTCAATAGTAAATACATCTCCCTGGTGTCTTGTTTGTAACGTGATTCGATTCTGGGTCTTGCAAAAGTTCTCTCAGCATCTCATCCCAATCCACAACCCATGGAGCCAAGCGCACCACCAGTTTCACTTCCTCTCCTTGTTGATGTAGCTGCCTTATTCTCACTATCATTTCTGTTGGTTCTGTATCTCAGTCATAATCCAAGGCCTTTGACAACTACCCTTGATGTTCTCCATTCACCATTCGTTGTTCCAAAAGGTACTTCAAGCTCCCTTGGTCTTTACGCATCATGAACCGCCTCTCTCAACAAATAACACCAGTTGTATCGATTCACTATCATTTCCAAAAGCCTTCTTGCATCAAAGCCGCTCCCGATCTTGGTTTTAAAAAACGAGAAGCACTCAAAAGCGACAATGTCTAAAACTGAGGTGCCAGGTGCAAAACCGCACCTCTTTTCGTACCCGAGGCTCAAATAATTATATGTTTCTAGCATCATATACCCAATATTTAGAGACAATTAAGCTTTATATATGTTTGAATATAAAAATGTACAACTTGAAAAGCATGCTGTACAATAATCTGGGAAATACATGAGGCGTGCACCTCAGGATCAAATTTTTTTCCAAGAAATTGCACCTCAGGTGCGCTTTTTGATAAAAAGTGTGCCTTATGCTATCAAAAGTGCAGGGGCTTGAGCCTAGGTGTGTCTAAGGCCTGCTTTTTTAAACCAAGCTTCCGATCCATGGCCAGAGGCAGCAGGTACTAACTACTACATAGGGTCGACTAAAATTCTGCAAAGCAAGCACCGATACATGGGTCATTGTTTTTTGTAGTTTTTTTCAAAGCCTCTTCACTCCACTTGAAGTTGTCTTTTTTCAGCTGTTCCATCAAAGCATATGAACGTTCAATAGTATCCTGTTAGATCTGAAAAACCACTCACAGCTCCTGTAAGGATTTAGGAACCTGCCACTCGGGCATTGCTGAAATCTTGGGTGGTTCCATGAGGACTCCTGTTGCTGAAAGTTTGAAACCAGATGCCACTAATAGACGATCTACTCTTGCATGAACAAACAACTTTTTTTTATTTGCATACAAACTATGGTTTTGGGTCAGTAAGTCAACACTTCATCTCCACCTAATATCCTTCCTTGATGTGCTACACACTTGAGCCAAGGCCATGACTTTTGACTTTTGACTTTTGACAGACACCATAAAACAGCAAGTAAAAATGCACTGATAATATGATCAAAGAACTCACAAGTCATTAATTATTAATATGCGAGTAAATTATGCAATATACGAAATGCTGTTGTTTTGTTTGGTTAAACTTTAACCCATCTCTTATACACAATTCTATCTATACAGAGGTCTCGACAACCAGGGTTTGAGAGGATTCTTACCTGAGGACATATCCAAGCTGAGTCATCTAGAACATATGTAAGTGTAGATAACCACATAATCTTCTCTTTTTTAATAAAACTGTTTTACATCGCACCTTTTCTATATTGAAAGGAGATATAATTCTGTGCACTTGCAGGAACCTGAGTGAAAATAGCATCCGGGGGCATATTCCTTTATCACTTGGAAAAATTACTAGTCTACAAGTACTGTAAGTATAAGTTATCTGTCTTTACCTAAATCTGTAATTGTTTCAAGTATTTAGACAAATATTTGCATTGCAGAGACCTTTCATACAATTTCTTTAATGGATCCATTCCTGAAAGCCTTGGAGGGTTGACATCAGTCCGGATATTGTAAGATGCTTTTATCTTTTTCCTTTTGTTTTTCACAAGCAAAATGTGAAAATGTAAAATATGAAATATATTTTCGATGGATGCTATAAATATATAAATGCCTGTACTTCACTAATCACTATAATCAATGACGTGTTTGTACGATCATGTTGCAGGAATCTTAATGGCAACTCCCTCTCTGGAAGAGTTCCGGCTGCATTAGGAGCAAGGCTCTTGCACAGAGCAAGCTTCAAGTAGGTTTTATTTTTTTTATTTAATAATAGATGATGTAAAATGAATATATAATAATATAAATTGTTGGCATTTGCAGTTTTACAGATAATGATGGTCTTTGTGGGATACCTGGACTACCAACCTGCGGGCCCCACCTTTCTGCCGGTGCAAAGATCGGAATCGCGTTGGGAGCATGCGCAGGACTTCTTCTAATTGCCACGTGCTTAACATGTTGGTGGAAAAGGCGTCAAAACATCCTTCGAACTCAGCAAATCGCAGGTAAATTACATTTTTACCCACCAAAATCATTAAACTCGTTCTTGGTAAGTTTATTCGACTATTTTGTTTGTATATGATAAACAGCAAGAGGCGCTCCTTATGCAAAAGCAAGAACTCATTACTCTCGTGACGTTCAATTAACGAGGCACAATAACGGTCATGAAAATGCGAGGACTGCTGCCGAGAACGGGCCTATCTTGCTGTCTTGATCACGATCATCCATTTGATTATCAAAGTTTACAACTTGCTAACGGGCGTAAAGCATATACACGGACACACGCACGCGCACACGCGTGTTACAAATGTAAGCTATGGTGTATTTTGATTGTGTTGAATGCTTAGTGAGGTTGGCTTTTAGCAACCCTATAATTTATAGTTGAAGCAAGTAGAGAATGAACAAGATTGTATATTATCCTTTTTTTGTTGTTATCAAGTAGACTTTCTCATATATTCGTTGGACATGTTTTGGTCCGTTTTGATGTTTATCCCATCAATGAGATCCTCCTTGACCCATTGTATCATGAAACTTATCCGGAATGCGGTTCCAAAAAGTTTAAATTTATTTATTATTCCCTATAACAAATACAAATACAAATAATCATTAAGAAAAAATACAATAAAAAATAAACACTACTTCTATTATCCACCGTCAACTTTTTTGTATGGTGTCTTTGGGAGTGGATGTTGTGGCTTGTTTGTTTTTGTGTGATTGTTTTTATGTGGATTGTCTTTGGGGAATGTTTTCATGTATGAATTGTGTTTCGAGAATCCATTCGGGTCTGGGTGGTGGTTGGTTCATAGTGGGTTGGTAGGTTCCACTCGGTTGGTGTCAAATTGGGGGATGTAACCAAAATTATTCAAGGAAAAATAGAAATAATACTGAAGATATTCTAAAAACTAGAAGAAAGTTGGATGAAATTTTAAGTGAAAATGAGTTGATCCAAGTAGTTTTAAAAATTATTATTATTTCATTTGAGTTAATTACACTAATGGACCTTGTGGTTTATACTTTATAGCAAGTTTCGTCTTTAATTGCTAACTTTTTTTTAACATGTTCATGTTATGTGGTTTAAGTTTTGTAACACACCTAGGTACTAAGCCTAACGACTGTTAAATACAAACGGAATAGACCCTAACGTGCACATGACGTGAGGACATTTATGTCTATTTCACCCAAATCTTTTACTGCATATCATAAACACCCTGACCCTTCGCATTTTTTGATCAAAAACTTCCCTGTTCATTGAAAACCTCCCTCGGCGATAGAAAGTCCTCCATAATTATAGGGTTTTAAAACGATTTTAAATACGATGATAATCATGTGGCATATCAAACAGGAAGACGATGACTATTATGTGGATGTATATCGTAAGTTTTATGTTGTTTGTTACGCCGATCATCATCAATTTTTTGTTAAAAACCAATGACTTTGTTAAAAATCTTTACTTTGTTGTCTTATAGACTTATAGGTATATACGACAAACTTTTTTTTGTCTCAAATTGCACCATGGAGGATGGTTTTCACAGTTTCCCGATAGGATATATAAGAATGATAAGATTGCTTATGTTGCCAGGCTTAAGAAGTAAAAGTTCAGTGTTGTTGATGTTGCAGATAGGTTATGTAGGGTTGAATATGCATTATCATTATCTAAAACCAGTTGAGGATTTAGATTTTGGGTTGAGACCCTTAAGCAACCATCATGATGTAGTAGATTTGTTAAGAAATTTCCCTGATAATAGTGAATATAGAAAAATAGACTTTACATTGAAGCTGGTGAAAGTGTAGAAGTTAGTGTAAAAACTAACAATTTAAGCAGTGTTGTTGGCTCAGTTGAAGATGTGGGTATTATAGGAAATGTTGAAGTTATAGATGTAGTGTTTGAGGGTATGTTTGTTGATGTAATGAATCCATTAAATTGTCAAGAAGTGAATGTAGGCAATGAAAGGAATGAAGAGGAACCAATAAGAACATATTCAAATGTAGTTGACAAAGGTCTTGAAAACATAGTTGAAGCAAGGGATGAATTGGATGATGATATTGTTGATCCTGCCAATATCATTGATGAGGGGGAAGTTGATATGAGGGGATTTAGGGTCAATCTCTATGTTAATAGTGATGACATTCATGAAACATGCCCTAGAAACATTCATGTAGAAGAAGCAGATGATGAAATAAACACTAACTCATTTGGTAGTTCTTCATCTGGTGAAGACATGGAGAAAACTAGGAAAAGAACACTTAGAAGGATTAGAAAGAAAGCTTTGGCTGACAGTCTATTGTTTTATGCTGGTCAAGAATTTGTAAATCAGAAGATAGTAAAAGAGTTGGTTAAGAGGCAGGCTGTGGAAACTAGGAGAGAGATTGGCTTTTATAGGAGTGATCAATATAGGTTGAGGGTTGTTTGCAAAGGTACTATTCCACACTTTTAAGCAAAAACATAAGAGAAAGGTAAAAGAAGAAGGAAAACAAATTCAAAACTGGGTGAAAGGAAATGTCCATGGGTTTTAGTGTGTATTTAAGTTAAAGGAAGAGCTCACTTGGGTTGTCACAACTTATAATCCTCAACACAAATGTCTTCAGAGTAGATCTGTTAAGGCTTTCACTTCAAACTGGCTATCAAAACAACTGTTGTTTTAGATAGAGTCAAATCAAGGTATCCACTCAAATCTATTTAAGAACAGATGCAGAGAAAGTATAAGATCGGTATCTCAAAAATGAAGGCTTTCAGGGTAAAATCATATGCTACAAAATAGGCAATGGGTGACTACATCCATCAGTATGCTAGTTTGAGATATTACATATTAGAATTGCAAAGAACAAACACAGAAACCTATGTGAAACTTGAATTTGAACATGAGTGCAATCGTGTAGCTGAGAGTAGAATATTTAAGAGAATTTACATATGTCTTGGTGCACTAAAACAAGGGTTTAGAGCATGTAGAAGGGAAATAGTTGGGTTAGATGGTGCTTTGTGCACTAAAACAAGGGTTTAGAGCATGTAGAAGGGAAATAGTTGGGTTATATGGTGCTTTTATGAACGGACTCTTTCCAGGTCAGCTACTAGCTGTTGTTACAGTGGATCCAAACAATGGAATTTATATAATAGCTTATGCTATTGTTAAGGAAGAAACTTCAAATTCATTGCAATGGTTTTTACAGTATCTTGGGGATGACCTGGGTGATGTGAATTCTAATTTCACATTCATTCAAACATGCAGAAGGGACTAATTCCTACATTGCAGAATGTGTTTCCATTAGCTGAACATAGATATTGCCTTAAACACATACACCAAAACATGAAGCTGCAATGGAGAGGCAAGGCATATAAGGACATGTTATGGAGTATTGCAACAATTCCTATAATACATGAATTCAACGACAAAATGGAAGAGTTTAGGAAGTTAAATGTGGATGCCTACTGGTGGTTGCAACAGATTCCATTCTGGAAGTCATTTTACAGGTATAACACTTGTTTTTTGTTGTATTAAAATACCCTGTCTTATAATGTGTTTAAAGTGGATGGGTTTAACTTGTTTAATAGGTAGAGCCAAGTCTGATTTGCTGTTGAACAATATATGTGAAGTTTTTAATTCAAGGTTAGTTGAAGGTAAGGACAAACCGATTATAACTTCTTTAGACTATGTTAGAGAGTACTTAATGAGAAGGATAGTAATTGTGATGCAAGTGATAGGAAACACTAAGGGTTTGATAACTCCTATTCTCCTAAAATAGGTGAAAAGTTTGAGGAAATAAAAAAGGATGTAACCTAGTTGAGTGTTCAATGGAATGGAGGCATGATGTATCAAGTTACAGGCTATAAGGTAGAAGACACGGTTATAGATCAGTGTGTGGTAGTTGTTATTGCAAAAGAGTGTTCATGTAGTAAGTGGGAGTTAACATGCATTCCTTGCAAGCATGTTGTTGCCACTAACTGAAGCATGGATATGAATGGACTACATGTAGACATTTATTAATCTCTGTATATTCTGTGTTATAGTTGATTGTTTAATACCTTATAATATCATTGTCACAAGTAGAAATCCCAGAAGCATAGGTGAATCCATGTTGTACATACCTAAAACATGGAAAAAAGTTTATTCACACAAGGTTGGACCACTAAATGGTAGGGGTTTGTGGCCAATGTCAAACTGTCCAATAAGGATTAAAGAACCTTATTATCATAAACCAATTGGAAGGCCAAGAAAGTAGAGAAAGAAGGATGCATTGGAAAAAGATGATGCCATGGTAAGTGGTGGGAAGCTTAGTAGAAAGGGTAAAACTGTAACTTGTGGAAAATGTGGAAACAAGGGTCACAACAAGAAAACATGCATGGGACAAGGGGGAGAGGCATCTACATCAACTGCAAAGCCAAAGGATTCTACTGGAAAGTAACTAGAGAGTCAACTGGAAAGTTAAGGGTAAAGCTAACTTCAAAGGCATCTACATCAGGGAAATGAAGCTGATGTTGGCTTATATTTTGTGATTAAGTTGTTTTATGTTTACAATTTTTAGACTTATTCATGTTTTGAATCGGTACTTGTTTGCTATTTTGTATTTCATGCTTTCGCATATGTTTATGGTTATGTGTAGACATGGATCCTAGTTTTGAGTTGGGTTTATGGTTAAGGTTGTTATGAAATGGTTAGATATTTGCTGCGCATATTTGTTTGGATTATGGTCATGGAATTATAGTTTTGGTTTACACACTTTAGTGCACATATGATGTGTGCAAAATGCAACATATAAATTACATCAATTGTGGCATAAAACTAACCCTTTTTTAGTACTAATGTTGGAAAAAGTGTGCTTTTGTCTTCCTTTTGAATTTTCAGGATTAAATGAGCTCAAATTAACAAAAGAAGCAAAAAGACAGCAAAATCTAACATAAATACAAGAAAAGGAACAAACGTGACATGCCCGACCCCACGACAACAACTTCCCAAGCAAAACAAGAAGACAGAAGACTAAACACGCCCCGTGCTCAGCCAGCACGAGGGCATGCTCAAGTGTCAGCAGAAAAGACAAAGTGGTAGAAGCTTCTATTGCCCACCACGGGGCCGTGCTCAGCGGGCACGGGGCCGTGGTCATCTATAAGATTCGCATAATCCAGGCAAATCTTCATAGTACAAAGATTCTTCTGCACATGGGTCGTGCTCAGCGGACACAGGGGCGTGGTCAACTAATAAAGACAAGCTGCATTAAATGAAGAAAGAGAGGATGTGGACACGGGGCCGTGCCCGAGCTTCTGTTCAGCCTATAAATAGGAGTGCTTGGCTCAAGCTCAAACCATCCCTTGGCACACCACCTCTCTCACACTTCACCCACCACCCACCATCACCATAACACCATCATCCATTGTCCATCATAGAGTGTGTGAGTCGTCTCGGGATCCAAGATTGATCGTAAGAGTTCTTGACAATCAAGGCCATGTTTGCCTAAGTCTCTTACATCACTTGGTGAAGACAAGTGTCTAGTGTAATACTTTTTATTTTTAATCTTTTCGCACTTTTTACTTGGTTTTGTATTAATGACTTTAATAACTAGTTTCTTATGTTGAAGGTCATTCTTCCTTATCGTTTGTCCGTGGTGTCTTGGCATTATTTTACTGTCTATATAAAATAAAATATTTTCACCATTCATATCTCCACGGTCTATATGGAGGTATGTTGGCTACCTGGTCGGGGGTTAAGGGAACGGTTTGGTAAGAGTTTTGCCGTTGTTCAGCGTTTAGAGATCCTACAAGGGACCTGGGTCAAATTTAGTAGGACCTCCTTCAATACTTAACGGTATTGGATGGCGGGGGTCCAAACTCTTTGATCCCCTCATAAGTTAAACTACTATTAATACTATAACCCGGCTATTTAGGACTGTATCCCTGCTGACTCAGACTACTTAGCCGAGGGTAACGTCACCTTCAAAAGAGGGGCCTACCATAATTTGCATTAATAACTTAATTAATTATCTTTCAATAATCCGACCCTTTAGGATTGTATCCTTGCTGACTCAAACTACTGGGTTGAGGGTAACGTCACCTCCAAAAGAGGGGCCTACTACAATAACTAAGATAATATCTTAAATAAGTGCAAAAGTGCGAAAATAATCAAAGGTTACACTATACACGAGTCGGAACCAAGTGATTCATCTTGTCTATCTGTTTTTCTTTTATTTTTATTTTCAGCATTTTAGTTAGTTTTTATTTTTCTTAGTTTAAAAACATTTTTCTAAAATTTTTGATTTGATTAGACGTTGAGGATAAACCGGTACTAAAAGCTCTTGTTTCCTTGGACGACCTCGGTATCTTACCAACATTATACTACGCTCACGATGGGTGCACTTGCCCATATGTGTGTTTAGTGTTAGTAAATATCGTGTTTTATAAATTTAAAACTTGGCTAAAAAGTGTTAAAAAGGGCTTAATAAATACATTAAAAACTAACGACACTACAGACGCATCAAGTTTTTGGCGCCGTTGCCGGGGACACAAGGATTTTAAGAAAGTTAGGAATCAACGGCCTAATCGTTTTTCTTATTTTTCAATTTTTTTTAGGATTTTTCTTAGTTTTTCAGCTTCTGCAGAACTCAGCACGGGCCATGCCTGGTCGGACACGGGGCGTGCCCAGCGTTATCACTGGCAGTTTTTATTTTCCGAGTTACAGAGAGCTGAGCACGGGGCCGTGTCGGTGCAACACGGGGCCGTGTCCAACTCCCAGTAACAGGGATCCAGAGAACAATCACTGTAACTCTGACCACGGGCCGTGTTCACCGAGCACGGGGCCGTGGTGAACCTTCTGACCAACATTCTTTTCTGTTTTTATTGCAGGACTTGGAACCTCGGTGCCACATTTGAACTTCCTACGTAGTGCATGAGCTCCAGTTCTAGTAGAGACATAAAAGAACCTCTAGAAGAATCCGAACGCTTTCTCAGAAAAAGACTTAAAGCTAAAAATCAAGAGAAAGTTTCGGGGGACCCAATTCCAATGGCGGATCAACGTACTCTCATGGATTACCTACGGCCCACCATAGGTAATCTCGGCGCCGCTATCAATGCACCGAATGTCGAAGCCAATAACTTCGAACTTCGACCGCATTTGATACAAATGCTTCAAAACTCCGCAACCTTTCATGGGCTTGCGGACGAGGATCCCCATCTACATATTACTAATTTCTTAGAAATATGTGATACCTTTCGGATCAATGGAGCATCAAATGACGCCATCCGCCTTCGAATGTTTCCATTTTCGCTAAAAGACCGAGCTAAGGCTTGGCTTAACACCCTCCCAGTTGGCTCGGTAAACACCTGGGATGAACTAGCCCAAAAGTTTCTATATAAGTATTTCCCTCCGGCTAAAACGGCTAAATTAATGACTGAAATTAATACATACTCACAAGAAGATGGGGAATCCTTATATGAAACTTGGGAAAGGTTCAAGGAGCTACTAAGAAAGTGTCCTCATCACGGTCTAGCAGTGTGGCAACAAGTATCCACTTTCTACAATGGGTTGTTGCCACACACAAGACAAACGCTTGATTCTAGCTCCGGGGGACTTCTAGGTAATCGTCGCCCAAATGAAATATATAATCAAATTGAGGAAATTGCCCAAACTAATTTTCAATGGCACACTCCCCGAGGCAATAAATCTATTGCCCCGGGCACCCATAAGGTTGATGAAAGCACTTCTTTGCAAGCCCAAATCGAAGCCCTTTCTTCAAAAATAAAAAAATTAGAAATGACAAAAACGGTCTCGGTTATGGCTTGTGAAGGGTGTGGTGGGCCACATGAAAATTGGAGTTGTATGAAAGAATTAGATGAACAAACGGAAACGGCAAACTACATTGATAACAGACCTAGGCCATCGGGGTCCTCCAACGGGTACCTACAACCAAGGATGGCGTAACCACCCAAATCTTGGTTGGAGAGATCCCGGCAATAGTAGTAACCAACAAAACCAACGAACTAACTTTCAACAACCACAAAACTTTTCTCAACAACAAAGTGGACGAGAAAGGCTTGAAGATACTGTATCTCGATTCTCGCCTCATCTCCGACACCGAAAAGAAAAACTCTGATCGATTTCAGCAATTGGAATCGAATTTTAGAAATCAACAAGCTAGCATTCAAAACATTGAAAAACAATTAAATCAAGTAGCTCAAAATTTATCCGAGAGACCACAAGGCGCGTTACCTAGCAATACCGAAACCAACCCAAAAGCACAAGTACATCTCATCACATTGAGAAATCGAACCGTGGGTCCCGAGGAGGCTCCATTACCACCAGATGAAAGAAGCCATTCCAGCCAAACCACGACTCCACCCGCACCCCAACCAGAAAAGGCTTCTTTACCGAATCAAGAGCCCACCAAGACTCCTCCGATTCCGTACCCCGGTAGGTTAAATCGTCAAAAGACCGATGAGCAATTCGCAAAGTTCGAAAATTTACTAAAACAATTGCATGTTAATATTCCTTTTATTGAAGTCCTTACCCAAATGCCTAAATATGCAAAATTTATGAGGGACTTCCTCACTCATAAAAGGAAAATTGAATCATTGCAATTAGTTAACTTAAGCGAAGAATGCTCCGCCTTAGTACTCAACAAACTTCCACAAAAGAAAATTGATCCCGGAAGTTTCACGACTCCTTGCTCGATTGGGGAATCCCCCGTTCGTAATGCATTAGCTGATCTTGGGGCTAGCATTAACCTCATGCCCACATTGATGTTCAAACGACTCGGCCTAGGAACAACAAGCCGTACAAAGATGAGCATACAACTCGCCGACAGATCCGTCAAATTTCCACAAGGTGTCGCTGAAAACCTATTGGTCAAAGTTGACAATTTAATTTTCCCAACCGACTTTGTCATCCTAGACATGGAAGAAGACGCCGATGTGCCTCTCATACTTGGGAGGCCATTTCTAGCCACCGCCCAAGCAGTGGTTGATATGAATGACGGAACACTAACATTGAAGTTTGGGGACGAGGAAGTAAAGTTTGGAGTTGGAAAGAGAGTAGAAGACGAAGACCCGGTTGACTACATGAAGGTCATAGACTCAAGCTTGGATGACGCTCTCCGACGGTGTAACATGGGATGTGAAACATCCCACTTGGGTAGCATATGACCAGGCTTTGGGTCTAGCCAAGGACCCTTATAAACGTGGCGCACCACGGAGGCATTCCGCAGAACTATCCTTAGTTTAGTTTAGATTAATTTTTATGTTTTCTAGTTAGTTTTAATTTTCAGGAATAAAACACACTTGAGATGGCAAAGGATACAAGGGAAACTTGAACCAGCTCCCCATGCAGGAAAACAGGACCATCCGACAACATTTCTTCATTACAGTAAGTTCGGCACGGGCCGTGTCCGCCCAACACGGCCCCGTGCTGCACAGTCTGCAGAAAAGACCTAGTTCAGGTAACTGGACACGAGCCGTCTTCACCCAACACGCCCCCGTGTCCAGGCTTCTGTTTCTCTTGATTTAATTTTGTTACTGGCACTTGAACACGGGGCCGTGTTCAGCGCCCAGTAACACAAAATTTTTGCTTTTTCACACCTTTTTACACATTCAACCAACCTAAAAATTTATTTTTGGGACACATTGAGGACAATGTGTAATTTAAGTGTGGGGGGGGGGGGGGGATGCTAAAATCTTGAATCTTGCAGGTCCTAAATACAAGCCTTACACAAAACTCTATTGGAACCGCTAATCACCCCAAATTTTTTTCAAAAATTTTCATTTTTTTACTTGTCTAGGTTTAATTCGGGAATCTCAAGTTCTAAAAAGGTTATATTTTTACAAATTTACAACCGATAGCGTCGTGATAAAAAGAACCAACATAAGAAAATTATGAAAAGGCATGGCAAACTTAGTTAAAATTTGATTATATATACTTGATCACATAAAAACCCATTCCCACAAAAGTGAGTTTTGAGCCTTTATTGAGCATACAAATACATATCTTTAAATTAAATGCTCATTTTTCGTTTCTTGTGTGAATAGCCGCTTGGTTCATACGACTCTAGAACTTGCCATGACGATACATTCCCGGTCCTTACCAACTTAAACCTGAGTAAGTAAATGATGGAGGCATTAGGACTAACCTTTTTTATTTCTACACCATTATTTTTTTTACCACCTACCCAAAATCCCCCTAGTTAGCCCCTTTGAGCCTAAACCTTTTCATTTCATAACCCAAACCAAACACCCTTTCACCCACCAAAACCTTTTTCATTTTTAACCCTTTGTTTTAGTAACTAGCTAGGTTTTTCGTATGACTTCTCAAAAAAAAAATGTGTGTTGATGAAGCAAAAGAAAATAAACGAACAAGTTTATCAAAAATAACTTTGTTTGAATAACAGCTTCATCAAAATAAAAGTTACAAAAATAGAAAGTCTTACGAAAACCGATGCTTTTTACGCTTTTTCGCCCTTTTCTACTAACCACTAACCCAACCATCTACCTTTAACCCAAGCCTAACCCTTCACCCAAAAGCCCTCTTGATATTTACAAAGGTATAAAGTTAAAAAGGAGGAGGATTGATTGCTTGGCAAGCCTATGGTAGGAGTAAGTTCCATGCCGCTCTCGAGTGATTCACTAAAATACATCTTCGGCCGAGTGTTGAGTGATCCCCCGTGAGGTATGTGAACTTGTATATAAAGTGAATTTTAAAAGAGGCATGTTATGCCCTAATAAGTAATTTATCTTTTGAAAAGTTTTAAATAAATCATGACGAATAGGATTGTAAATAAATAAAAATAAAACTTAATAAAGAATCTTGGAAGTCCCGACACTCTATGACAAGTCCGAAAACGTTCTCTTCTACCCATTCCATTTAGGTGTGTAAAGCCACATTATAAAGAGTTTTGCTTGAGGACAAGCAAAGATTCAAGTGTGGGGTATTTGATGTGTGCAAAATGCAACATATAAATTACATCAATTGTGGCATAAAACTAACCCTTTTTTAGTACTAATGTTGGAAAAAGTGTGCTTTTGTCTTCCTTTTGTATTTTCAGGATTAAATTTGCTCAAATTAACAAAAGAAGCAAAAAGACAGCAAAATCTAACATAAATACAAGAAAAGGAACAAACGTGACATGCCCGACCCCACAACAACATCTTCCCAAGCAAAACAAAAAGACAGAAGACTGAACACGCCCCGTGCTCAGCCAGCACGGGGGCGTGCCCAAGTGTCAGCAGAAAAGACAAAGTGGTAGAAGCTTCTATTGCCCACCAAGGGGGCCGTGCTCAGCGGGCACGGGGCCGTGGTCAACTATAAGATTCGCACAATCCAGGAAAATCTTCATAGTACAAAGATTCTTCTGCATACGGGGTCGTGCTCAGCGGACACGGGGGCGTGGTCAACTAATAAAGACAAGCTGCATTAAATGAAGAAAGAGAGGATGTGGACACGGGGCCGTGCCCGAGCTTCTGTTCAGCCTATAAATAGGAGTGCTTGGCTCAAGCTCAAACCATCCCTTGGCACACCACCTCTCTCACACTTCACCCACCACCACCATAACACCATCATCCATTGTCCTTCATAGAGTGTGTGAGTCGTCTCGGGATCCAAGATTGATCGTAAGAGTTCTTGACAATCAAGGCCATGTTTGCCTAAGTCTCTTACATCACTTGGTGAAGACAAGTGTCTAGTTTAATACTTTTTATTTTTAATATTTTCGCACTTTTTACTTGGTTTTGTATTAATGACTTTAATAACTAGTTTCTTATGTTGAAGGTGATTCTTCCTTATCGTTTGTCCGTGGTGTCTTGGCATTATTTTACTGTCTATATAAAATAAAAGATTTTCACCATTCATATCTCCATGGTCTATATGGAGGTATGTTGGCTACCTGGTCGGGGGTTAAGGGAACGGTTTGGTAAGAGTCTTGCCGTTGTTCAGCGTTTAGAGATCCTGCAAGGGACCTAGGTCAAATTTAGTACGACCTCCTTCAATACTTAACGGTATTGGATGGCGGGGGTCCAAACTCTTTGATCCCCTCATAAGTTAAACTACTATTAATACTATAACCCGGCTATTTAGGACTGTATCCCTGCTGACTCAGACTACTTAGCCGAGGGTAACGTCACCTTCAAAAGAGGGGCCTACCATAATTTGCATTAATAACTTAATTAATTATCTTTCAATAATCCGACCCTTTAGGATTGTATCCTTGCTGACTCAAACTACTGGGTTGAGGGTAACGTCACCTCCAAAAGAGGGGCCTACTACAATAACTAAGATAATCTCTTAAATAAGTGCAAAAGTGCGAAAATAATCAAAGGTTACACTATACACGAGTCGGAACCAAGTGATTCATCTTGTCTATCTGTTTTTCTTTTATTTTTATTTTCAGGATTTTAGTTAGTTTTTATTTTTCTTAGTTTAAAAACCTTTTTCTAAACTTTTTGATTTGATTAGACGTTGAGGATAAACCAGTACTAAAAGCTCTTGTGTCCTTGGACGACCTCGGTGTCTTACCAACACTATACTACGCTCACGATGGGTGCACTTGCCCATATGTGTGTTTAGTGTTAGTAATATCGTGTTTTATAAATTTAAAACTTGGCTAAAAAGTGTTAAAAAGGGCTTAATAAATACATTAAAAACTAACGACACTACACACGCATCAACATATTTGTATGATTATGGTCATGGCAGTTTGGTCAATGGTTACAGTTTTGGTCTGCACATGGTAATGGCCATGATAGTCCGGGACATCACATTTGCTGCACATTTTTAATACACTTGCACTGGCACTTGCACAGTCTACACTTGCACTAACACTTGCACTTGGACATAACTTGCACATTTTGGGACACAAATTTGCTACATTTGCACAGTTTTGAACACTAAACATTTTAAAACATAAATTTGATGCACTTGCTAAAATTTGGTCAAAAAGACCAATTTTCATTTATATATTTAAACATTACAATACTGACTAATACTAGGGTGATAATTAAACATTCACAACATACACCCAAACAAAACTACAATCGCTACAAAACAAAAACATCAGTTGATTTTTTTCCTGTCAAGTTGATTGTGCAAAACCCTAATAGTTTCTTCAATTTCATTCCTTTATCTCAATAGTCCAGGTATTATTTGTGACAACCCGAGATTTCAAGGTCTTTTCTCTGCGCATCACTTATTTCACAATCTTGTTTTCACAATTCATTGTACGTTGTATCACGTGTACGGTATTTGATTGATTAAGGTATTGTTACATTTGGGTGTTGCATGTAAACCTAGGAGTTGTTTAATGTCTGGAAATAACATGATTGTGTTTAACTTAGGGCTGAACAACACTTGAATTTCATGAGACCCATATCAACGAAGAACTAGGGTTCTTCGCCCAATCACTTCACGACGAAGAAGGTCCTTCGTCGAGGGAGTTGTTCACTGAAGGAGCTCTAGGCCCAGGTCCATTCGTGGTCCAGTTTGGTGTTTATGTTATTTTAATTTCATAACCGTCCATAACCTGCGAAAAACTAAAACAGCAAACCCTAAAACTCTCTTCCGTCTTCTCCTTCCTGTGCGGCGATGACTTTGGGTTCTCGAAGCCCTTCATCTCGAATAACCTAATCACTTAGGTATCATAGTTAGTGCCTACCATCGTTAATTTCTAAAATACGGATGATATGATCATATGTGTGATTAGGGTTCATTGATAAGGTTGTAAATCTAGTACTAGCATGATGAGGATTCGTTGATCTGTACGCGTTCATATTCGTGATAAGATTGATAAGCCTGCTTGATGAAATTAGTCCATGATAAGCCAATAATCTGATTTTGTGTGGTCATTGGGTGTTGGGGATAATGATTGCTTAGAATGATTTGTATGATGGGTGCGAACTGTTACATTTTGAATGAGTGATGATTGTTCATAACTAGAGTGCATGATCATCGTTTAAAAGTATTGTTTGATCTGTTTGGGAAACTGATGAACTTGTTAGCATATGTTATGGCTGAATTAAAGGGAGTGTAACTGTCTGTGAAGACAGCGGCGAAGAATAGGACTCAACGAAGAACTTGGTTCTTCGTTGGACGGTTTTAACGAACCATCAGGGTCTTTCGTCACAATCATTCTCGACGAAGGATAGTCCTTCGCCAGAGGGTACTTCGTCACACCCATGATCGACGAAGAATTGTCCTTCTCCATAAGGTTCTTCGCCAAGGAGGCACTCCACGAAGGACTGGTTCTTCGTGGAGATGTTGCACTGTGAGCATACAGAACCTTTTTAAAACAGTAGGGTCCCTATAGTTATGACATGTATGAGATTGAATAATTGCTATCTGTATACGATGATCTTTGCTATGAATGCACATTGTGAATATACGTGACAATTGATTATGAAACTGATTTCATTGGTAACCACGGTAGGGTTGGTTGACTAACTGGAACAGGTAACTTAATATACCGAGCAAATCTAAGGTGAGTTCACTGCTCTTTTTCAAGCATGCGTCCCGGGGAGGGACATCTGGTAAATATTCCGGGGAGGAATATTGGGTAAATGGGTTTAACTGGAATGTTAAACTTGGGATGTTGGTTAATACACTCATATCTATCATTAAAGTCCCATCATATACCGAATTAGTTGCCAGGGAGGCAACGGGGTTATTAGTTGATAGCGCTATTAGGTTGGGCACCCTCACACCGTACTGGGGAGGACGGGCGTGAACTAATTACCTTAACCACTCGACCAATGTTTGATAGAGGATTGGGGAAGGGCAAATAATCTGGAGCCATCTGCGGTAATCGAGTTATTAACAACATCGAATATCTGAAATGTTTTAAACTCATAACTGGTAACTAAACGTGTTAACAAACTTTGAACTCACCAACGTTGTCTGATACACTTGTCTGCATGCTTGCAGGTCGTTAGATTCATGGTTATGGAACTTGCTATCTGGGAGAGCTGGAGTGGTCATGGGTCGTGGCTCATGGATACATGATCATTGTTTTCGCACATTGTTTTGAAACACTTGAATAACATTTTACATTATGCTTCCGCTGAACGTATTTGTTTTAAGTTGTGATTTGAATTTACTTTGTGAAGTAAATGGAAACTCTTATTTAATATCTTGTTATAGTTCAATGTGATTAGTGGCTGGATCCTGGTACGTCACACGTCCCGCGGGGTTTCCGCATGTGGTATTTTGGGGGTGTGACAGTTTGGTATCAGAGCCACTGGTTATAGTGAACTAGGTTTTAAAACGCTTTTAGAAAACTAGACTATAACCGAACAGCTTCGAAATCGACCATGACACTCAGCTCCAGATTGCAAGGTTCGTCTCTCATTTACTTATTGCATAGCATATCTAGTGTACGCTTACGTATGATGTTGCATGTGATTGCACACTTAGCACTACATACTGAATTCATTGTGTTACTTGTCTATGTTATGTGGTTGATAGAGTCACAATGCGGCATTCTTCTAGACTTTCGTGAATCATGTTTCGTGATGTCTTTTGTCTTGATACTCGAATTTCAGGAACCTTTTAGCATGAGTTGGGAGGAGCTGAGATAAACATGCAAATTGCATTGTTATTATGGGTGCACACATAATAATAATGCGGGGTGCATGTGAGTCCCAGTGAGACTTAACGAGTGTGAAAGGGGTTCCGCCCTGTCGTCTGATGTAAACCTAGTAGTCTGTAGAAGTCATCGTGATGTTTGACTCCTACTCAATCCCGACCGTTAACCTTTTTCCTTTCTCTTATATAGAATCATGAGTGGACGCGATGGTGGCCGCGGCGGTGGACGTGGCAACATTAATATGACCCAGGCTGAACTAACCGACCTGATCAACACTCGTGTGGCTGAAGCCCTAGCGGCTTATCAGGCTAGTCAACAAGTGAATCAGAATCAAAACAATCCGCCTGTTTGCACGTTTAAGACGTTCATGGATTGTAAGCCATAGACATTCAGTGGGACTGAAGGAGCTGTGGGGCTACTTCGCTGGTTTGAGAAAGCCGAGTCAGTATTCGTGATGTGTAACTGTCCCGTGGGGGACCGGGTGAAGTATGCTACAGGCACATTGGAGGATGGTGCCTTAACTTGGTGGAATGCCCAGGTGCAGATGTTGGGCATCGAAATGGCTAATGCTACTACTTGGGAGGATTTCAAGGAGTTGATGCGGGAGGAGTACTGTCCTCGTGATGAGATTCAGAAACTCGAGAACGAGTACTACAACTTGAAGATGGAAGGGTCCGAGATCGAGGCTTACACGAAACGATCTCATGAGTTAGCAAACATGTGCCCTAACTTATCACGACCACCACCCCGAAGAATCGAATTGTACATCAAGGGCAAGGCACCACAAGTGAAGAGTTTCGTCACTGCTGCAAATCTTAACAACTTGACTCAGATCATTCGTTTAGCACACAAGATTACAGATCAAGAAGTCGAGCGCGGCTCGCTACCGCCTCGTGTTTCTGCTACTCTTACTGCTACTATTACCCCTGCTAGTGATAACAAGCGCAAGTGGAATGATACGGACAAGGTGTCCAACTCGAATCAATTGCAGAAAAAGCTGGACAGCAGCAATAATCGTAGATTCGTAGCTTTAGTCAGTCCTCCTCTGTTAACCAGGGTCAGAGCAGCAATCCGAATCAGGGCTCCTACGCGGGGAGGCAGCCAAAGTGCAACAAGTGTGGTTATCATCATCGTGGACCATGTGTCCGAGCGTGCCATAGGTGTGATAAGGTGGGCCATATGGCAAAGGACTGTAGAGCTCCGTTTCCAAAGCAACAGCAGCAACAGAATCAGCAGCAACAACAGCAACATCAGCAACAGCAGAGGCAACAGCCCCATCAGAACCAAGGCAATAGGAAGGGGTGTTTCCAGTGTGGGGGATGAGGATCACATTAAACGGGATTGCCCTCAGTTGAATCAAAATGCTAATGATAACAACAACCGTTAGAATAACAATAACAATGCTAGGAACAACAATAACAGCAACAATGGGGGCAATGGTGCTCGTGGAAAGGTATTTACGATTGGTGCTGGTGATGCTAGGAACAACGGCAATGTCGTGACTGGTACGTTTTCTGTGAACAATCTCTTTGCTTCTCTGTTATTTGATTCCGGTGCCGATTGGAGTTATGTGTCCTTAGAGTTCGGTCAACGATTAGGGTTAACTCCAACACCCCTAGAAGCTAAGCATGTAGTAGAGTTAGCTGATGGTAAGACAATTGAATCCTCACACATCATTATGGGATGTAAACTCGATCTTGTGGGTCAAGTGTTTGATATTGACCTCCTTCCTGTTACCCTCGGTAGTTTTGACGTAGTGGTTGGTATGGACTGGTTGTCCAAGCACCATGCTGACATACTTTGTAAGGAGAAAATCGTGCGTATACCACTCCCTAGTGGAGAATCACTGTCTGTCTAGGGTCATCAAAGTGGTGCAATGGTTGGCATCATTTCGGCTATGAAAGCTCAGAAGTGTTTACGAAAGGGGTACCTTGCTATTTTAGCACTTGTTACTGACACTCAGTCTGAAGAAAGGAAAATCGAAGATCTGCCTTTTGTTCGTGAGTTTTCTGATGTATTTCCTGAGGAACTCCCTGGTTTACCTCCTTACTGTTAAGTGGAATTTCAGATTGACCTCACACCAGGAGCGGCGCCAATCGCTCGTGCTCCTTATCGTCTTGCACCTGGAGAGTTGCAAGAGTTGTCCAATCAACTTCAAGAACTATTGGATAGGGGCTTTATCCGACCCAGTTCTTCGCCTTGGGGAGCCCTAGTTCTTTTCGTAAAGAAGAAAGACGGTTCCCTTTCGCATGTGTATAGACTACCGAGAACTTAACAAGGTAACCGTCAAGAACCGCTATCCCTTACCACGTATCGACGACCTGTTTGACCAGTTGCAAGGGTCAAGTTTTTACTCGAAAATCGACCTAAGATCGGGTTATCATCAGATGAGAGTCCGAGAGGAGGATGTTCCAAAAACAACTTTCCGAACGCGATACGGCCATTATAAGTTTCTGGTTATGCCATTCGGGTTAACTAATGCACCAACGGTTTTCATGGACCTCATGAACCGCGTGTGCAAACCGTATCTCGATGATTTCGTCATCATGTTTATCGATGACATTCTGATTTATTCAAAGAACGAGGAGGATCACGAGCGACACTTGCGTCTTATCTTGGAGCTTCTGAGGAAGGAGCAACTTTACGCGAAATTCTCTAAGTGTGACTTCTGGATTCGAGAGGTGCGCTTCCTTGGCCACATTGTGAACGAATCAGGGATACACGTGGATCCTGCAAAGATTGATGCTATCAGCAATTGGTCGGCACCGAAGAATCCTTCGGAGGTGCGACAATTTCTTGGTCCCGTTGGGTACTATCGCAAATTTATTAAAGACTTCTCGAAAATTGCTCAACCTCTCACCGCACTAACACAGAAAGGCGTAGTATATTCTTGGGGAACGAAACAGGAGGATGCTTTTCAACTCTTGAAACAAAAACTCTGCAGTGCCCCGATCTTGTCTTTACCCGAAGGTACCGAGGATTTTGTGGTGTATTGTGATGCTTCCATTCAGGGTCTCGGTTGCGTGCTGATGCAACGCGAGAAGGTGATAGCCTATGTTTCTCTACAGCTGAAGATTCACGAGAGGAATTACACGACTCACGACTTAGAGTTGGGAGCTGTGGTATTTGCGCTTAAAATCTGGAGGCATTACTTGTACGGTACTAAATGCACTATTTATACCGAACACAAGAGCCTTCAGCATATCTTTGACCAGAAGGAATTAAATATGCGACAGCGTTGCTGGGTAGAACTCTTAAACGACTACGACTGTGCAATCAAGTATCATCCAGGTAAGGCTAACGTAGTGGCTGATGCCCTTAGTCGAAAGGAAACGAAACCCAAACGTGTCCGCGCCTTGCAGCTCACCATCCATTCTAATTTACCTGACCAGATCCGTTCTGCTCAAGCTGAAGCACTGAAAGAGGAAAACCTTAAAGCAGAGTACTTGCGGGGCATGGAGAAACGACTTGTTGAAAGATCTGACGGTATTCGTTATTTTATGGAACGGATATGGGTTCCTTTGTATGGCAACCTTAGAGAAATTATGATGGACGAAGCACACAAATCCCGCTACTCTGTTCACCCAGGTTTTGATAAGATGTATCAGGATCTAAAAGTCATGTATTGGTGGCCAAAAATGAAAGCTCACATAGCGACGTATGTGAGTAAGTGTTTGACTTGTGCTAAAGTCAAAGTGGAATACCAGAAACCGTCTGGATTGCTCCAGCAACCAGAGATACCCAAGGGTAAATGGGAGCAAATTGCTATGGATTTTGTCACAGGTTTACCAAGAACTCAAAGCGGGAACGATACCATCTGGGTGATCGTTGACCGTCTCACAAAGTCAGTGCACTTTCTAGCAATCAAGGAAACTGATAAGTTCTCATAACTTGCAGCTGTTTATCTTAAGGAAGTGGTTTCTAGGCACGGGGTGCCAACCTCTATTTATGTGATCGTGACCCGCGTTTTATTTCAGATTTGTGGCAGTTGATGCACAAATCGTTTGGTTCATGACTCGACATGAGTACTGCTTATAACCCGCAGACGGATGGTCAAAGTGAATGAACCATCCAGATACTTGAAGACATGTTGCGAGCATGTGTAATCGATTTTGGTAAAGGCTGGGAGAAACACTTACCGCTGATAGAGTTTTCGTACAACAACAGCTACCATTCTAGCATCCAGGCAGCTCCGTTCGAATCGTTGTATGGACAAAAATGCCGTTCTCCTCTCTGTTGGGCTGAGGTGGGTGATAGTCAAATCACAGGTCCGGAACTTGTACTCGAAACCTCTGAGAAGATTGTACAGATCAGGAATCGCATGGCGGCAGCGCGTGATCGTCAGAAAAGCTACGCTGACAAGCGTAGGAAACCCTTGGAGTTCGCGGTAGGCGATCGCGTTATGTTGAAAGTCTCACCCTGGAAGGGTGTAGTGCGCTTTGGGAAACGCGGCAAGCTTAATCCGCGTTATGTTGGGCCATTCAAAATTCTGGAATGAATCGGTAAAGTGGCCTACAAGCTCGAGTTACCTACTGAGTTGGGTAACGTTCATGATGTCTTCCACGTGTCGCAACTAAAGAAGTGTTTGTCTGATGAAACACTTGTGGTACCGTTTCAAGAGCTGAAAATCGACGACAAATTGCAGTTTATCAAAGAACCCATAGAAATTATGGATTGGGAAGTCAAGGTCCGTAAGCATAGTCGAATCCCGATCGTGAGAGTTCGTTGGAACTCAAGACGTGGACCGGAGTTCACATGGGAACGCGAAGATTAGATGAAGCTTAGGTATCCTCAACTGTTCCCATCTAACCAATCTAATCCTGATGCAACTGGTGAATTTCGGGACGAAATTCCCTTTTAAGTTGGGGATGATGTGGCACCTGGGGAAAATCCACAGTCATCCTGATCCAATAATGTGCTGATCCAACATTGTGCTGCTTTGGATTACCTATCAAATTTCGGGACGAAATTTCTTTCAAGTTAGGGATGATGTGACAACCCGAGATTTCAAGGTCTTTTCTCTGCGCATCGCTTGTTTCACAATCTTGTTTTCACAATTCATTTTATGTTATATCACGTGTAGGGTATTTGATTGATTAAGGTATTGTTACGTTTGGGTGTTGCATGTAAACCTAGCAGTTGTTTAATGTCTAGAAATAACATTGCTGTGTTTAACTTAGGGCTGCACAACACTTGAATTGCATGAGACCCATATCGACGAAGAACTAGGGTTCTTCGCCCCAATCACTTCACGATGAAGAAGGTCCTTCGTCGAGGGAGTTGTTTGCTGAAGGAGCTCTAGGCCCAGGTCC
Organism: Helianthus tuberosus; assembly: GCA_030545235.1. NCBI lineage: Eukaryota > Viridiplantae > Streptophyta > Magnoliopsida > Asterales > Asteraceae > Helianthus > Helianthus tuberosus. The sequence continues at coordinate 47,169,339 of CM060449.1, read as the reverse complement.
ATTCGTGGCCCAGTTTGGTGTTTATGTTATTTTAATTTCATAACCATCCATAACATGCGAAAAACTAAAACAGCAAACCCTAAAACTCTCTTCCGTCCTCTCCTTCCTGTGCTGCGACGGCTTTGGGTTCTCGAAGCCCTTCATCTCGAATAACCTAATCACTTCGGTATCACGGTTAGTGCCTACCATCGTTAATTTCTAAAATACGGATGGTATGATCATATGTGTGATTAGGATTCATTGATAAGGTTGTAAATCTAGTACTAGCATGATGAGGATTCGTTGATCTGTATGCGTTCATATTCGTGATAAGATTGAAAGCCTGCTTGATGAAATTAGTCCATGATAAACCAATAATCTGATTTTGTGTGGTCATTGGGTGTTGGGGATAATGATTGCTTAGAATGATTTGTATGATGGGTGCGAACTGTTACGTTTTGAATAAGTGATGGTTGTTCATAACTAGAGTGCATGATCATCATTTAAAAGTATTGTTTGATCTGTTTTGGAAACTGATGAACTTTTTAGCATATGTTACGGCTGAATTAAAGGGAGTGTAACTGTCTGTGAAGACAGCGACGAAGAACAGGACTCAACGAAGAACTTGGTTCTTTGTTGGACGCTTTTGACGAACCATCAGGGTCTTTCGTCACAATCATTCTCGACGAAGGATATTCCTTCGCCAGAGGGTACTTCGTCACACCCCTGATCGACGAAGAATTGTCCTTCGCCATAAGGTTCTTCGCCAAGGAGGCACTCCACGAAGGACTGGTTCTTCGTGGAGATGTTGCACTGTGAACAAACAGAACCTTTTTAAAACAGTAGGGTCCCTATAGTTATGACATGTATGAGATTGAATAATTGCTATCTGTATACGATGATCTTTGCTATGAATGCACATTGTGAATATACGTGACAATTGATTATGAAACTGATTTCATTGGTAACCACGGTAGGTTGGTTGGGACACCTGTGCTTGCGTAATGATTATTTGAACTCTGAACAATTCAATTATCAATGAAACAATGTATTTCGATCCCTATATTTGTTTATTTATGCTTGACAATTTCTCATTTCAATCCTTGTTCGATTTCAAACTCTAAATCGCTTTCTGGAAAGTTATACGCAAACTGATGCATAAACGTAATCAGTTTAACGCGACAAACACTCCAAAACATCAACAATATCCTAACATACCTTAAATAACCTTTTCATAACTTAGAATTAAGTTTTGGAGGGTTTGGTGTGCTGAAATCAAGTTTATTCGATCACAGGGACTATTTGCGTCAAACTGCGAAAGTCTGCCGATTCATATAGTAACGTACCTTCCGGAATATGATCATAAGTTAAACATACCATAAATATCATTTACATAGCTTAGAAATAGGCTTTGAAGGGTTTGGTATGCGAAAATAAACTTATTTGGTCAAACAGGGACTAAAAGCGTCAAAAAGTGCATAAGTTTGCATTTACGCGCATATCTTACGTTCTGAACATATCCGGACATCCAAAAATTTTTGTAATCATTAAAATATTTTATTTTAGTGATTGACATACTAAAATTCCATTCGTCGTGTAGTTTGGATCGTTTTTCGCATCCGTTCGTGTTTCGTCGTAATTAACCGAATAACGCGACCGTACGACCAAACGAACCGACATCCGACATATTTTCAAGCATATTTCATGTCCCCTATACTTAAAATTCATCATTAAGCCTTGAAAATGGGTTAACGAGGTTTAAACGCATCGAAAATAGCTTAAAAGTGCTGTAGGGACCATTTTTGCCAGTTTTCAAAACTCGCCGATTCTGGGTTGTGGAGGCGTAGCGCGACCCCAAAGGGGTGGTGACGTGGCGCAACGCTGGGACCTACTTTTGGCAGAAAATCCATTTTCAGCAACTAGTTTGAACTTGAGGGTCTTTTGTGCAACATTTGCAATACCCTGAGCTGGTTTTGGACTCCCCTAGTATACTTAATCAGTGGGTAACACTTGGAGGGCGAAGATCAAAGCTCAAGACCCAAGAAACGATCCTAACGGTTCTTGAAAATCTATGTAAACCCACTTGATTCATTTGCATCCTCACACATTTGATTCAAATTCAGCTCTAAGTTGAAGCTCTCATTTATGAAGGCTTCATACCTGAGTTGTTTTTGATCAAATCTTCAAGGCTTGGACCTCTTGTAAGCTTCTTTCATGCTTTTTATGCATTTCAAGCATGAAAGTCAAACAATGTATGACTTTCTGCTTTCACCAGTCAATGGTCAACACAAAGTTCGTTTGAACTTTGCAACGTGAGCGTAATCACGATGGTTATAGTCCCTTGTGACTATACCTACTGATTACCACGTTGATTAGGCGTAGTGACGAGTCATAGTTTCGGTCAAAATACGTTTTTATGCGTATTTTGCAATGGATCTATTTTCGGGTATCAAAACACTTTGTTTTGATATCAAACTTGTTTTCTAACTTCGTTAAACATGTTTTAACATGTTTAACTCGTCACTTTTAGTTTGGTGCTTATTTACGGTCGTAAGATAAGCGATTTAAACAACCGCTTAGACTTTCGAACCCGAACCGTTTGGTCGATCATTAGGATCAGACCAAACACATTTTGTGACCATAATAGTATAGGGAATAACCTTCCGAGGTTATACCTTATGGTCACTTCGTTTAGTTAGTTGTATGATAGGTAGTTTATATGCCTTAGGAAAATGATCAAAATGCCCTTTTTACGCATAAATTCATTTTAAGCATATGTAACCTAAATTTTGACATCTAAACTGATTAGGTAACATTATTAGACATGTTAAGGCATATAATACTTGTCATAGGACTAGTTAGGTGGTCCAAACGCGTTTTACGCGAACGACGCGTTAACGTAGCGTAAGCTACCTTAACGAGTCGTAACGGGTCATAAGCACTTAGGATAGGTTCCAATTTGAATTTAGTATGTTGGCTTTGTTAAACCATATCATATGAGTTCCAATACTCATTTGGTTTATGAAACCTCATCCTATCCGATCTTCCGATTTAGGTCCGGTTTATTAACATAGTTACCTATATTAGGTGCCGATTTGACTCTGTGATCCTTCTAGCGTCACTTGGATGTTATTTAAAGACTTCTAAACTATCTCAAGTGAGTACATAGTCCCCTCTTTTACTGTTTTCAAATGTTTTGGGGTGATTCACATGTGCCTACTTGTTACATTCATGCTTTTTCGTGCTTTCACAACATATACTTGTTATTTTCATTAGTACACATATAGTACATGATTTCATTTATATTTTGCTATGTATGTTAACTGAGCATGCTAGCACAATGATTTCAATACATTTTGTTGCATATGTTCACTCAGCATATGGACACATTGATTTACATTAAACATTTCTACTTTGTATATTCATTTAGCATATTTAGTACATTATTTTCTCATAACATGCTTACATTTGGTATAACATTTGGTTTGTTTAACGAAACTAATACGTTCATTAACACCGATCATGCCGCTCGGTAGTATGTAGTGGTACCATAGGAATTGACAACTCCCATTCCTAAAATCCATGGTTTGTTTGGACGTAAGGAATGACAGAATCCGAAAACATTTTTGATAAATCTTTAACTTGTTAAGGGTTTGTCCCTCAGTTTCAAGGCTTGAATGTAGACGTAAAACATTACCACAAAAATGTCTGTATCAGTGAAGAATAAATTTTGCAAAACATATCTTTTGACTTAAACTATGATTTATATCAAATACATTGTTTTGTACATTTTTTTACTTATATGGTTGAGTAAAAGCTTTTATTCACCATACATTACATTTGTTTACACATAAACATTTTGACATTGGTTTAAACAAGGTATTTTGGTGGTTTGTTTGGGTAAGTGATTTAAATACCGAGGCCTGTGTAATATGATAAAAGCATGGTGGATACGCCGCTGGTACTTCCTATATATAAGTGCTTTTATGATATTACATATCGTAGCGTTATTTAAACCATTTCAATTTAGACATATTACATTTTACACAAAAAACATATCTTCACAAAACATTGTTTTACAAACAACATTTTTTATACAAACTCATTTTACTTGGTTATTCATTTGACCATACGTCTTTCTTTTATATCATTTGGATTTTCTTATCGATTTTCGTATAATTTATAAAAGAAAACATTTTTGTAAGATTCATGACTACTTTTGTTGAACATTTCTTTTAACTACATGTCATGAATCCTGCATCAACAAAACCTATGTATCTCACAGGCATTTTTATGCTGACTTACCTATTTTCACATGTGTTTCAGGTACTGTTGTTAGATGATCATGATGCAAACTTAGGACTGGACGAGGCCTTAGTGACATAAAACTATGAAAGACAGTTTAATTCATGTTGTTCTTCTTAAATTCTAAATCAATGTAAACATTTTAATCTAATAAAACAAAACTTCAATTACCATGTGTTATGAAACAATGATTCTCTTACTCCACTCCCCGACTTTTCCGCCGTGATTTGTTGTTTTACGTGGTCGGGGTGTGACAGAAGAGTTGGTATCAGAGCTCATGGTTATAGGGAATTAGGTCATTAGTAATGCTTTGACCTAGTCTATAACCTTCCTAGGACCCTAACACAAGATTCTTGTGTTTAGATCTTAAAACAATACCGTCACCTTCTTTAGGCGACAACCACAACGAGAACACAAATTTCAAATCCGTTTTGAAAACCATTCATCTATTCTAGGAAGATTTATTATAAGGTTTTGAACCTTCAAAGTTTTCAAAATCTCGTCAAAGTTTGGGTCTTATAATGTGAACACGTGCAATTTGGAAGGGTGGGTGCCTGTATCCCGAGTTTTCTGTCTAAGGCTAGAGTGTTCGTACAAATCCACATAATCGAACCACTCACTCTTACCTGGGAACTCTTGGGGGTGAGTGTCCACTTATAGGCTAAAACATGTCTTCGCGATACATTAATATGACCTGCTTACTTTGCTTAGTCACCGTGGCGTTTGTTTGCCTTAGGTAACAAACAAATGATCACAATCTTTATGCGTTGTCGACATATTTAAACATTCTGTTTTGAATATCCGATAACATCTCACTTGTTTCCTCTTATGTCTTCCATTTCCTTTAGGATGTCTCTTTATCGCAGCGACACTCAAATGTCCGAACTGGGTGCTACAATTGCCCAACGAATAGGTGTAGTATTCCAGAAGACTGCTGAATTGGCTATCTCCATGTCTCGTCTCAAGGATGAAGCCACCCAAGAGACACCAAAGGAAACAAAAGCAATCATCTATTCTAGGATGATTTATTATAAGGTTTTGAACCTTCAAAGTTTTCAAAATCTCGTCAAAGTTTGGGTCTTATAATGTGAACACGTGCAATATGGAAGGGTGGGTGCCTGTATCCCAAGTTTTCTGTTTAAGGCTAGAGTGTTCGTACAAATCCACATAATCGAACCAGTCACTCTTACTTAGGAACTCTTGGGGTGAGTGTCCACTTATAGGCTAAAGCATATCTTCGCGATACATTAATATGACCTGCTTACTTTGCTTAGTCACCGTGTCGTTTGTTTGCCTTAGGTAACAAACAAATGATCACAATCTTTATGTGTTGTCGACATATTTAAACATTCTGTTTTGAATATCCGATAACATCTCACTTGTTTCCTCTTATGTCTTCCATTTCCTTTAGGATGTCTCTTCATCGCATCGACACTCAAATGTCCGAACTAGGTGCTACAATTGCCCAACGAATAGGCGTAGTAATCCAGAAGACTGCTGAATTGGCTATCGCCATGTCTCGTCTCAAGGATGAAGCCACCCAAGAGACACCAAAGGAAACAAAAGCCAAGCCATTACGAAGATCAAGAAAGCGTAAAGCATCAAAGAATCTTTCAGCGATTGCTCCAAATCAAGCAGGACCTGGCCAGGTGGCAGCACCTCCAGCTAAGAATCCATATGAAGGAAAAGCCCCTTTGTGCAATCAATGTAACCTTCATCACCATGCCAGTGTAAAATGCCGAAAATGTTTAAACTGCGGACTTTTCGGTCATACGACAAAAGTCTGTCGTTCAACCACTGAATCAAACCAAGCTATTTAGAACCCTATCCAACTTCAAGCAGATCCAGCACAAGCTCGTTTTCCGCCTGGTACTTGCTACAACTGTGGCGAGATGGGTCATTTCAGGAACAAATGCCCAAAGCTTGTTAATGCAAATCCGACCCATGAACGAGCATTTGCCAGACTGGAAGATGATGCTGTTTTGAAATAACTAAAATCTTATGTTTTTGTTGCTTTTGTTTTCCTTGAACTATGAAACAATTTGGTTGGTTTATAAATAAATCGTTGTTCACAATTCTGATGTACAAATATAGTTAAATATGTGTATGGCATTCCCCTACGATACCTACACCAAGGAACTGTATTCTTTGCAAGACAAACTATGTAAGGACCTTCAAAATTGTCCCAAAAACAACCCATAAGTAAAAACCCGGACCCCTGAAACCCTAATGTGCATGAAAAATCAAGAAATCAAGATTTTTTGGTTTCAGGCGGGCCGTGTAAGCCATTAGAGAAGCTTACGCGGGCCGCGTCAAAGTGTGTTTTGACCGGATAAGCGTTCAGGGCCACGTGGCAGCCACATGGCAGACCTAGGTGTGACACGGATGCCCTAATCTACGCATAGGGGGCTCTCGCGGGCCGTGTAAGAGTCTGTTAAGGCTTACGCGGGCCGTGTAAGACTCAATTTTCAGCTATAAATAGCTTGGATCACGAGCAGTTCATCTGTGTCGAAATTTCAAAAAAAAACACGAAGAATACTGCTCAAAATTTGAAAATTATATTCACAGTAGTGAAGCGCTGCTACGATACAGGGTATTAACTCGATCGCTGCTACGATTCAATGCCCGATCGATTGAAACTATCCAATGGATGTTTAAGTGCTGCCCACATTAGGGCCATACTTTGTCATTCGTCGTGAATTCGATGGATGTTTAAGTATTGCACTTTGTCATTCGTTGTGAGGGTTTTTATCTCGTGAGTTATCATAAATGCTGTATTAGTTACTGACCTAGTTCGTGTGCATTGTTATTTAAATTAGGTTACAAGGCTAATCAGTAAGCTAAACTTTGCCCGTTTAAATCTGCAATGTGAGTCATTCTCTTTTATCAAAAGTATTTTACAATACTCCAATTATTTTCAAAAGTTATAATTACAGGGATTAAGTCATGGTTATCTTGAATCACTGGCTAGTGGGGTATTGTGCACATTACTAATTTCTCATGGTTAGGCTAATAAATCCTAACAGTGATAATCATCACTACTTGGGTGAAAGGACCCAATAGTGGTATGACCATCGTCACCAGGAGGTGACACGGCGCCAGATAAAAATAAGATAGAAGCCATTGTAATCGCTCTTATGCTGTAATTTATAACTATGTGTCATTTTATCAAACTTGAATGACTCGCCAGTATTTCCCCGCTAATAAAATATTTTTCAAAACATGTTTCAGGTGACTACTGTGAAACAAGGAAAAGTGCTACGGAGCACTAACAAAGCTTGAAGTAGTGGCTCAGTTAAACAAATAAACATGTTTTGTAAATCAGGGAATTTCCTTGTGAAATTCCTCTATTGTAAATTACGGGGTTTATCCCGAATTATGAAATAAAATAATCGGGCATTTCAAGTTTTAAAAGATCCTGTTAAATCTTCCGCTGTCAACTCAATTAATAAATACCACGGGTTTCTGTCCCGCGGCTCCTAGACCGGGTAACACCGAGACGGGGGCCGTGACAGAAAAAAGGTGGTATCAGAGCCACTGATTTAAGCCAATTAAGTATTTAGAAATACTTAATTTTACTGATTGCCATCTTGTGATTATGTGTTTTTGTTAACTGACTACTTGTTAGTTACAGTATGGGTAAGCAAAGACTTTCGGACATCTATCGTCAATTAGATAGTTCACCAAAAGATAAGGGAACTTCATCTCAATCAAATTCCACAAAATACTCAGCAGATACTGAGGAAGGAATATTTGTTCGTAAGGCACAGTTTGAAAAACCACTTACCCTTAAGAAAAGAAGTTGGATTATTAGAAAAAGTCAAGAGAAAATAAAAAAGTCACAAACAAAAGGAGTAATAATTAATAAGGAAACTCAGGAAACATGTAATAACCCACCATGGGAAGATGAATTAGACGGACAATGGGCAGATCTCTATATGTTAGCCACTACAGCAGTAAATGCTAACCTATAGTTGAATCGCCAAACTAGTACCAGCACCCATATCATCTATAAGCCAGAAACTTTGCCCATTAAATAAACAACTTAGTAAAAAAAAGATAGACTAAAATAAATTATCTCTAGTATATTTTGCATTCCAGTTGTAATTTGTAATAGATATATAAAATTCGCAATATTTTATTTTAATCAATCTGTTTGTATAACTACTTAAATTTTCTGATTTCCTTTCTGTGATTATGTGGAAATTTAATTTACAAAATTTTAACCTAGAATTTTGTGTGTTTCTTCATATATGCTAAACAACATGAATGAGTTATCTGAAGCTCTTCAGAATCTCAATCTATATTCTGTTAATGTGGAAGTTTCCAAAGACTTTACTGGTTATTGTGCTGACGTTGAGGAACCTATGGAATTTCAAGCCTAGCCTCCGGAGAAACCTAAGCCAAAGAAGAGAAGAAGAATCATGGGCTGGAGACGTGTGCGCAGAAGGAAACCAGTAACTCGGAAAGTTGCCAAGACGGAGGACCCAATGGATAAAGGGAAAGGAATAGAGGTTGGAGAAAGTTCCAGGCAAGCCGAGGAAATGTCGTTGCAGGAAGAGCTAGATTGCATACTGGCAAGTTGTGATATCCTTAAGCCTGTTAATGAAAACCTTTTCACTTATCCTGCCGAAACCCAGCTTCCAGTAAACTTGGAACCAGCCATCTCAGATCCCCTTGTCAACACCCGGACTCTAGGAGAAATGGAAGAATGGTGGACCAACGACTGGCAGTTTCAGAACCTCCTCAATAACCCTTATACCTTTTTCCCTCAGTTCGACCCAGAGCCTGCACCAAACCCACCAATGAGCAATGAGAACTTGGCTGAACTCCGCCATTTTGGAGAGGAGCTGGTGGATGCAGGGAATAGAATCCGGGAGGTGGGAGAACAGATCTCCTGGAAGTACGACGAGAGGGAACGTCGCTTCTGAGATGCCAGTTGACAGGGATGATGAAACGGCATGGTTGTGGTTGTATGATAATAATAGTAATAAAATATAATCCTGTAAAATAACCTAAATAAATAAAACTTTTGTAAGATAATAAGTGTGTACGGACGCATAATATAATATATAAAAATGGAAGTCGAGAAATCGACAATTTTGGCTATACGTGTTGACATGAGTATGTGCGATTATTTTGTTATGTTTGGTTATTAATTATTTTATGCTAATCACTTATATTTATATTAATTACCAGATGGAACACGCTGGTAATGAACAAGTTAACGAGGGTAACCAATCTAAACAAAACCATGAAGATCAATTTCTGAATATGCAAGATATCGAGAATATCGTTGCTCAGGGAATAGCCAATGCTATTCCAGCAATACTTGCTGCTGCCCGAAATCCAGTTGAACCTCAACAAATTATTCCTAGCAAACGTACACATGGCGATAATTTCAGTAATAGTGTAAACGGAAGTGGCAACCATACTAATAACGACAACGATGGGATGCAAGCTCCACTCCTTAAGAAAATGAAAGCTGCAACGCCTGGTTGCACTTATAAGGAGTTTCTTGCCTGTAAACCGGCTGAATTTGCAGGCAATGAAGGGGTAACTGCAGCACTGCGTTGGTTATAGAAAACCGAGGCAGTAATTAAAATAAGTAAGTGTGCAGAGGAAGACAAGGTCATGTACGCGTCGCATCTTTTTAAAGAAGGGGCGCTAGAATGGTGGAATACGGTACTTCAAGCTAAGGGAAGCGATGCGGCCTATGCCATGAGTTGGGAAGAATTTAAGCGACTGGTAGAAAGAAAATTATGTCCCGAGTATGAGAAGGAGCAAATGGCAAATAAATTCTTGAACCACCGGAGAAGCTGGACATTTTAGGCCAGATTGCCCGAAACTGGTCAAACCAGCTGATAACAAAGCCAAACATGCCG